>CM055122.1:411330247-412584842 GCA_029206835.1 Rana muscosa
AAAATTCAAGAACAGAAAAAAGAAAAGGACATCAAAAACCTAAAAGCACAGTCAATATAAAAGATTGATAAAACAATGATGCTATATCTAGGGAGGAAGCCTTCATAACCACAAGGAGAACATTAGAAAAACCTGTCCAATGCAAGAGAGAGGCCTCAAACCACTAATTACTCATAAAATAGAGTGACATTCCACTCACGATTATGAGAACAATAACTCCTTGTTGTCACCTAGCTTACAATATCGCTATCACTAATGATAACTGAATCACTTGATGCTGACACAAACCGGACATAACCAATTCTCTTATTTACCAAGTCAGTCTAGGTTTTGCCTCAAGTATACCTGATTCACAAACACAGATAATGAACAAAGAAAAAGTTCAAAGGATAGCTCCTCCCTACTGACCTAATTCATATGTTTTCAAAAATTAAGATAAAATATAAAAAAAGATTTCCTCAAGCAATATCTTTCCCTCTAGCTGTTCCTAGATGAGTCAGATTTCTATTTTTTTGAAGATCAACCTATTCATTTAAAGGGCCTTTAAGCTAATTTAAAAAATCAGAAGCAGCTTGAGCAATGCAGGGAAAGTTCCCTGAAAGTGTGTCACAGCACTGGTTCTGAACACCTTGCATTATTATACATCCAAACTAGGGATGACCTTCAAGTTCGAGTCAAACCCATGTTCGACTCGAACATCGTCTGTTCGGCCGTTCGCCGAATTTCGAACATTATGGGCCGTTCACGCCAAATTCGAGTGGCGCGTCACTGCCCATAATTCACTGCGGCATCGCAGTGCATTGCTGGCTAATGATTGGCCAAGCATGCACTATGACCCCATGCTTGGCCAATCACAGCGCCGTAAGTACAGAGAGCCGTAATTGGCCAAAGCCAGGGTGGCTTTGGCCAATCATGGCTCAGAGGAGTAGGTACACGCCCCACACTATATAAGGCCGCCGGCTTGGCGGCCTTGTGTAGTGTGTTGCGGCATTGGTTAAAGGAAAGAGACAGAGAGAGAGACAGTGTAATTTGATTTGAGTTAGATAGAGCAGGCAGGCGAGTCAGTTAGCTGCAGTTACAGTGTGTAGAGCAGGGATATGCAATTAGCGGACCTCCAGCTGTTGCTAAACTACAAGTCCCATCATGCCTCTGCCTCTGGGTGTCATGCTTGTGGCTGTCAGAGTCTTGCTATGCCTCATGGGACTTGTAGTTCTGCAACAGCTGGAGGTCCGCTAATTGCATATCCCTGTTGTAGAGGATATATATGCATCCGAGGTGTTGTATATATATTTACACACTGTTTTCAGTTTAGCTAGATCCGTTCCTGTTATTCTCTATACTGACAGGCAGGCAGGTGATTGTGCTAGCTGCAATGTTTCACTTAGTGTACTGTGTCCTTTGCAAAAGCTTACCTGAATACAATTGCTGCAGTATTTTGCTTTAGTGTCCTTTGCACAGTGTGCACCAAAAGCTTACCTCAATACAATTGCTGGTGTTCTGATACAAATGCAGGCAGGGAGCTGCAGTATTTTGCTTTAGTGTCCTTTGCACAGTGTGCACCTAAAGCTTACCTGAATACAATTGCTGGTGTTCTGATACAAATACAGGCAGGGAGCTGCAGTATTTTGCTTTAGGGTCCTTTGCACAGTGTGCACCTAAAGCTTACCTGAATACAATTGCTGGTGTTCTGATACAAATACAGGCAGGGAGCTGCAGAATTTTGCTTTAGTGTCCTTTGCACAGTGTGCACCTAAAGCTTACCTGAATACAATTGCTGGTGTTCTGATACAAATACAGGCAGGGAGCTGCAGTATTTTGCTTTAGGGTCCTTTGCACAGTGTGCACCTAAAGCTTACCTGAATACAATTGCTGGTGTTCTGATACAAATACAGGCAGGGAGCTGCAGTATTTTGCTTTAGTGTCCATTGCACAGTGTGCACCTAAAGCTTACCTCAATACAATACACCTTTCCTTTTTTTAATTTGGGTACGGGGTTCCCCTTAATGTCCATACAAGACCCAAATGGGCTCAATGATTTTCATCCATATTACCGGTGTTCTGTCGAGCTGGTTCCTCCTATCGATATGGTTCCGAGCTCGACTGCGCAGGCGCAATCAGAGGCGACGGAAATCTCTGAGGTGTAACAGCTGTTTGGCAGCTGCAGATGCGCTCGCTCCCGTTGCTTAGTTACACACGGCGCTTTCTTCTTCATGCCGCTGTATACAGCAAGGGGCGGCAAGGGGCGGATAAGATGTGATGATATTGAGTAGTGCGATTTGTTTGTTTATACACGGCGCTCTATACAGCAAGGGGCTGTATAGAGCATTGTGTATAAACAAACAAATCGCACTGCTCAATATCACATCTGATCCGCCCCTTGCTATATAGAGCGGCATGAAGAAGAAAGCGGCGTGTGTAATGAAGCATTGGGGGCGAGCGCATCCACAGCTGCTGAGCCTATGGTTCCTCCTATCGATCTGGTTCCCTCTTGACTGCGCAGGCGCAAGCTGAGCAGACGGAAATCTCTGAGCTTTAACAGCTGTTCGGCAGCGCCTGCGTAGTCGAGCCCGGAACCATATCGATAGGGGAACCACCTCGACAAGACACCGGGACCAAACATTACATTAAAGCCGCAAGCAGTTATAAATGACTTTTTTTCCTTTATAAATGTCATTTTGTGCAGGGACAGTTCTAAACACGGAAAATACGTGCCACTTCACAGGCATACTAAAGACACCCCCCAGGTACGATATTTAAAGGAATATTTCACTTTTTTTTTCACTTTAGGCATCATTAAAATCACTACTCCCGAAAAAACTGATGTTTTTAAAACTTCTTTTTGCATTGATACATGTCCCCTGGGGCAGGACCCGGGTCCCCAAGCCCTTTTTAGGACAATAACTTGCATATTAGCCTTTATAATTAGCACTTTTGATTTTGAACGTTCGAGTCCCATAGACTTTAATAGGGTTCTAAAATTCATGCAAACTTTCGGTCCGTTCGCAGGTTCTGGTGCGAACCGAACCGGGAGGTGTTCGGCTCATCCCTAATCCAAACGTCCTTTTAAACTCCAGACCAATGTAAAATGAATTGATTTTGTTTAAATCTTGCATTGCTGGTCACACAAGTACTTTGAGACATTTTGCATTAACAGTCAAAATGCTAGCTTCAAAAAAAAAGATATGTCCAGCAAAAACGAAAGGATTGCATTGCACACAGATCCTAAGGCTAATTAAAAACTAACAAGGTGACAGCTTTATAGTTGGTAAAATCCTACCACCTTCCAGGCATAAGTGAAAATTAAGAACAAACAACTTTGAAATTAGGTGACAGGTAAAGAGCCTCACGCACACTAAATTATTTACATATTCTGAGTAGTAAAAGCACTTTACAACAAGCGCTCTTTCATCGTTGTAACAATAAGCATTGTGGATAAATTATTTTTACAATTCACAATGCAGGCATTGAAATCCTAGCTTTTTTAGGAGAGGAGATCTTAGAAGGCTGATAGCCTTCTACCGTACACACAACAGAAAATAATTCTAAAACCAACTGAAACACGACTTTAACCACTTCAGCATCATGAGATTTACCCCCCTTCATGACAATTTTTTGCAATACGGCACTGCGTTATTTTAAATAAAAATTGTGCGGTTTGTGCGACGCTGTACCTAAATAAAATGTGTGTGCTTATTTTTCCCACAAATAGAGCTTTCTTTTGGTAGTATTTTATCACATCTGTGTTTTTTATTTTGTGAGCTATGAACAAAGAACAAAAAAAGGCCAACAATTTAGAAACAATTTAGAAACAAACAAACAATATTGTTTACTTTCTGCTATAAAACCTATCCAATAAAAAAATCGAATTTCTTCATAGATTTAGGTCAATATGTATAATGCTACATATTTTTGGTAAAAAAAATCCCAATAAGCCCAATGACACTGGTTGGAAAGGGTTTAACATCAGGGGCGATCAAAGAGTTTACTGTGTGCTTAGCCTGTGTTTTACTAAAGTGTGAGAGGTGCAGGTAGACATGGATCCATGTCCCTGCTTTGCAGAGACACAGGATCCATGCCATCCCTCCTGTCAGAACGGCGATCTGCCTTGTTTAAATTGGCAGATCGCCATTCTGTGTCTCTGCAGAATAATTGGGGAGAAAGGGATGTAGCCGCTCCAGGTAGGGAGAGTCTTGGTAATGATCCACCTCACAGGAATCACAGGTGCAGGCAATGCATATAGCAAAACAGAAAATAACAATATCTTTCTGGACAGCCGCACTCCAAACAAACATGCCTTTATTAGTAAAATAAAACACCACTACAAGCCACAGCAAACTGGACCCCTGACGCGTTTCACACTATTCCTAGTGTTTACTCATAGCTTAGTTTGCTGTGGCTTGTAGTGCTGTTTTATTTTACTAATAAAGGCAGCATTTGTTTTGTCCAGAAAGACATTTCTTTTTACTGCTCTGCAGAATAATATGCGGGTGTCGGCAGACATCAAGCCCGCGGTACCTGCTGATCAGCTCCTGCTGTGTATAATCACAGTGATGGCAAGCTACCAGCAGCGCACATTCGCGCCCGCTACCTATTTATACATATATATATATATAAATATATATATATGTGTGTGATCCGGCACACAGCTGCCACGCTGTAGCAGTAAAACTGCTATAGGGTGGTCAGCAAATGGTTAAAGTCTTTGTTGTGATTAGTAGCTTGGGTTTAAGCTTGTTTTTAGTCCAATTTTGTCTGAACCTGTAAGTTAGCGGTCATTCCTGAGCATATTAGCTGTGGGCAGAGGATTCCACCCCCTACAGCCAATATACACAAAGAGCCAGGGAAACTTGCGACCTTGGGGCCATATTAGGTTAACAATGTCATGAGCATCCCCGTCCCGTTGTATGTTGCAGGTGTGGTGCAGCGATGCTGGTGTTCTTGTCATTGGAGGAGGCTGGGTGTATTACCCACCTTATCATGGTTACATTTGTGGTATAAAGCTACTTATTTTAGGTGGCTCTTCCCATTTTGTCATTGCTTGAACAAGTGGCAGGATCCCCAAAAACACATGACTATCACACATGTAACCAAGAAGAGGGTGACTGGCCATGGTATTTTCAGGTGCTATAACATCTCTAAGGACAATATTACTGGCTCCTGACATTCCTATCCTACCCCAGCACTTGTGAGTAGAACTGACACTTGTTTTTAAACAATTAATTGCTATTGTATAGTATTAGGTTGGTGCACTTTTTCTTTCTTATGTCTCTTAATTATCAAAAACAAATGTAAGTCCAGTTCAATAATCCATCCTGGTTGAAGTGAACAATGCTAGATTTGTTAATATATTTGAAGTGTCATTGCTAAAAACATGAGTTCAATATCCTTTAGCTAGGGATCTCTCAAGTGTGAGGAGCTTTGCTCTGTAATGCTAAATGTAGTCTCAGGAGCATGTCTGCTATCTTTTTCACATATGAAGTGACAGGCACTCCCAGCTCAAAGATATAATGACATTTCACAAAGCACACAAGAGGATTTGGGGAAGAGCATACAGAATTAAAGATGATGGCTAGGAGCCATAAAAAAATAAAAATAAAATCCTAGTCCATACACAATAGAATGTTTTTTTTGATGTCTAAAACACCAAATTTAAAGCCTCGCTCCAGGCACCAAAAAAACAACAACAACCCTGCAGTGGGGACTCCCTGCATATCGAGGGTCTAATTCTAGCGGACAGAAGAATGTAAGCTGTAACGCTTACCTTATTCCTCATTCTGGCTGGCTCCATCCTACCTGACCGGTCCCCCAAAGTCTCTTTTTCAAGGCACTCCAGTCAGTGGTCACACAATGTAGAACAATTAGCCCTGCATTGTACAGGAGGGTAGAGAGGATGCACCCACAACCCAAAATGTCAGAGAGAAGAGGTAAGTCCCGGAAACCTGCCAGACTCAACCCCGTCCCAGAAGATAGCGATTTTTGGGAAGGCTGTGGTGGAAGTGCTTTGGAGGTAAGTACAAATGTTATTGAACAGGTTCTTATTAAAGCCTCACTCCTCCATAAAGATAACTTTTTTAACCTCCCAACGCCCTCTAACCTATGCTGACAGTCTCCCCCCCTTACTTGGTGAGACCAGTAATACACACCTAAGTCTCCCATCCAGATCCCTTGCCAATTCTGGTCTGGAGGACCATCAATCCAGTGCTGAAATGGTGCCTTGAGACCAATGGTACCCAACCACCCCCTTGTAATGATATCAGTCTTCTCTCCTGAAAGGACCTATCCTGCGGCCATCCAATAGGAAGTGGCCATGTCACGCAGACAGTGATGTGGACACCAAAAGAAGGACCCTAAGGAAGAAATAAACAGTAGAGGAGTAGACTTTGGGCTAAAATGTCACATGAACGCGGCTTAACGTAAGTAAAATGGACATTTAAAATGTTTTTTTTGTAATACAGTGATCAGATAGAAGGCAGTGAATTGGGGTACATCCTTATCCTGATGAGGGGCTTTAAATCTGAACAGGTTCAACCTGTGTATAGCATTGACAAAAAGAGCAAGACTTTGGGGAAGAAGGAAGCAGTCCGGCAGGATCACAGGGTGTATGTGGGTCTTCTGAAGCCACAAGAAAAAAAGAAGACACAGCGAGGATATAAAAGTAGCTTTTAATTAAATAAAGTATTTTATTTTTGTTTTTGCTTTCATATACTGTATACTTTAGGGGTTCCAAAGGCTCTGTGGGTAAAAGTTCGAAAAACAACAAAATGTATTTCACTAGAAGAAGATTCACTCTAATGCCGTGTACACACGATCGGACCTTTTTCCGACCAAACTCCCATCGGAATTCCGACGGAATTTCATCGGAAAAAAATAGAACAGGTTCTATTTGAAGATTCCGATGGAAAAACTCAGACGGACTCCGTCTAACTTTTTTCATCGGAAATTCCTATTGTGTGTACAGGGCATTAGTAAAAAATATTAAATTAGTTCTAAACCAAAACTGTTTTTACCCTAATTGATTCCCTGCATTAAGGTAAAAAATACCCCCTCCCTGTCCTCCCCTAAACACTTACCTGGCATCTCTCACCCATCCAGCGTTGCCCCGCTGGCAGCACGGCTCCTTCTATTCCATGTCTCACAGGAGACTCAAGCAGCAGCAGGAGCCATAGCCTTCTGCTACTGTCAGTCAAATCCTGTGAGGAGGGAGTAGGGGGCATGGCTGACATGCACTGTGTGTGTCTATGGATGCACACAGCCTGGCTCAGGAGCATGCCCACATAGGTGCCTCTTTCAGCACATGGTTTGCTTTGAGGGCACTCGCAGGAAAGAAGTGGAGAGTGCCAGCACGGAACTCAAAAAGACAAGGTAAGCCACTGTTCTGTGCAATAACATTGCACAGAGTAGGTAAGTATAACATCTTTATTATTTCAATTAAAAAAAATGAGTCTTTGCAATCACTTGAAGTATACCTAGAGTGATAAGAAGGCTCCAGCCTTACCTGTCTTCAAGTATAAACCCTAACTAACATATATTTCATTTGATAAACCACTATCAAAAACTATTGTCTTTTTGTTTATTTTAAAAAGATACTTGTTTTCACCTTTTTTTACATTGTTTGTTGCACCTCAGCATGGCTTTCTAACGGTGACAACAGTAGACCAAGTCTGCATAATGTGTGTTGAAAGACAGAAAGTATATAACAGAAAGAGCTTGAACAAGCACCTTCATGATAGGATCAGAAGGTATTATTTTAATGTGGTAGTAAACTCATCTGGACAACGTTGCACCATATAAAACAGTATAAAATGACTTGCAAGTTGTTGGCTTTAAAAGTATTTTAACTTGTGCAGTTTAGGAGATGTCACCTGTTGTTTCATTCAAAGACGTCACTGGCACATGTGCATTTTTATCACAATTTGTGGCACACTGAGCTTGCAGTTAATCTTAGGATCTACGTGATGTTTCTTGGTTTGCATTATCAAACAAATACAAGAAAATTTCCAAGCTCAAACTTACCAACCAGGCAGCGACCAACCGAATTGACCGGTCTAACAATATGCATTAAGGTATTTATTAACTTCTTCTGACCCGGGCCATGTACAAAATACGGCCACAAGGTGGCTCTAGAAATCCGGGAGGCCGTCTTTTTACGGCCTCCACTCCTCCGGCCACTGGGGGGCGCGCGAGCACCGCTGGCGGCTCGCGCACGTGCCCGGCGTGTCACTGACAAGCCGATGCGCATGCCTGGCGGCCGCGATGTCCGCCAGGTACCCGCAATCGGCCGGTACAGAGACAAGGACGTGGATCTCTGTGTGTAAACACAGAGATCCATGTCCTGTCAGGGAGAGGAGACCGATGCTGTGTCCCTTGTACATAGGGACACAGATCGGTCACCTCCCCCAGTCAGTCCCCTCCCCCCACAGTAGTAATCACTAATAGGGCACACATTAACCCCTTCCTCGCCCCCTAGTGTTAGCCCCTTCCTTGCCAGTCACATTTATACAGTAATCAGTGCATTTTTATAGCACTGTTCGCTGTATAAATGTGAATGGTCCCAAAATAGTGTCAAAAGTGTCCGATGTGTCCGCCATAATGTCGCAGTAATGAAAAAAATCACAGATCGCCGCCATTACTAGTAAAAAAAAAAAATGATAAAAATGCCATAAAACTACCCCCTATTTTGTAAATGCTATAACTTTTGCGCAAACCAATCAATAAACGCCAATTGCGATTTTTTTTACCAAAAATATGTAGAAGAATACGTATCGGACTAAACTGAGGAAAAAAATATTTAAAAAAAAAAAAATTGGGATATTTATTATAGCAAAAATTTCAAAATTGTTGCTCTTTTTTGTTTATAGCGCAAAAGATAAAAACCGCAGAGATGATCAAATACCACCAAAAGAAAGCTCTATTTGTGGGAAAAAAAGGACGTTCATTTTGTTTGGGAGCCACGTCGCATGACCGCGCAATTTTCATTCAAAGCGTGACAGTGCCGAAAACTATAATTTCGCCTGGGCAGGAAGGGGGTATATGTGCCCAGTAAGCAAGTGGTTAAGATATTTTGGTTTGCATTTTTTCACAGAATTGCACTGAAATCCGGCGAGACCGCTGCCCATTCACAATGCTGGGCCACGGTCATCATGGTAACCTTACATTAAAAGGGGGTTTGGTTCGCTTGTACTGTACATGTGCAAGATTCTAGAATACTAGACATAGTAGAACGGGTGGAAGTGCAGATGCGGAAGGAATCAGGAGGTAGCGGTAAAGATGGTGCCGATTTAATTCTGAACAGGGAAATAACAGTAAGAAAGCAGAGATGATGCTCTAGAGCAGGCATGTCCAAAGTCCGGCCCGTGGGCAAATTGCCGCCCCTGTTTCGGTTTAATGTGGCCCCCCTGGTAATTTGGATATATATGTTTTGTGGCCCCCAGGGCCACAAAAGATATATACTCTATACTGTATACTGTATTTATGCCTCGGAGGGGACAGGGGGGGGGACGAGTGCCATCAGATTACATACAGGAGAATCTCCTTTTTCCTCTGCAGCATCTGTAAAAGTCCTGTCTCATTGGCAGCATTTGGACGACTCTTCTGTCTATCGTAGGAGGCGGGACATAGTATTAAAGAGGCTGCTGTGTAAACAGGAGATTCTCCTGTATGTAATCTGTTGGTGCTCGTCTCCCCCTGCACCCCCGAGCCTCTGTTTTTGTGTCTATTTAGACACAGAGCTGTTGTTCTGCCCCACCCCTCCCCCTCTCCTTCCTCATTGGTTCACTGGCTGTGATTAACAGCAGCGGGAGCCACTGGCTGCTGCACACAGAAGGTTTTTTATCTTCATGCATAGAATGCACAAAGGTAAAAAACCTTCAGCCTTTAGAACCACTTTAAGCAGATTGGGTTTGCAAATATTTTAAAGTCATAAATAGTGTCAGTAGCAAATACTTTGGCTGCAGAAACTGTTGTTCCAGGATATAAGGATGGCTGGTCTCGTGACCAAATGCCTAAGCACTTGACATGTACTAAAGGAAAGGATCAGAGTTCAAACTGACTGATACTTTCATGCCACAAAGATCATGTGATCAAATGCCTAACCCAAAGGATTCCAGAGCAACATCTGCAATCAAGGTAAGTATTTTAGGGGTTCTGCTTCCTTGTATGAATTTAAAGGTGAGCTAAGGCCTTATTTTCACTGCAGCTATATATTTTACACAGATAGCATGCTTAGTTTTGCAAAATTCACATTAGTAGAGCATCTGCTTCCAAAGAGTAACTCCTACTATTTAAATTCTTATTTATTTATTGTTTTATATGGTCATACATTTGCGTGATGCATCTAGCCTGCTGTTGTAGACTGATGATTCACAAGAATTTACAGCCTAATGTTGTAGCTGGTAAGCACACCCTCCCCCATAAGGTTGAAAGAAAAATATATACCTTAATAACTAAATTTATGGCTAACTAAGGTTATAACAAAAAAATTTACATAGTTAATAGTAAGCAAATGCTAACTGTAGAAAACAACAAATTGCCTTTTTAGTGGGGACAATTATAACCTTTTGCATGCGCAAACTTTTTACAGGGTGCGAAAAATTATTTATGTCATAATAACATATACTAATGGTCGGTGCTTTATTGGACTCAAAGCTGAAGCAGTTTCATAATGTTTTGTCGAAATGGACAAAAAGTAATTAGATGAGGAATAAAGTGTAGTCCTTTTTATTTGTATTAATAAAAGGAATTGGGATTTCTTACAAGTATGTAATTTGTAATTTTTCAAAGGAAATAGAGATATAATATACAGTATATCTGCATATCTATCTATCTATCTATCTATCTATCTATCTATCTATCTATCTATCTATCTATCTATCTATCTATCTATCCACTGGGATGATTTACTAAAGTAAATTAGCAAAAGCAAAGATAAATTGCTACAGTCCCATACAATTGCACGGATGTATGTCCGCATAGTGAATGCAATCCTAGAACTTTTTTCAATGTACAGTTCTAGTTTACAAAGCACATTGAACATCCAAATAATAGCTGATTTTGTTCTGATAAGGTACACGAAGGTGTGAAAATGTCCACCACCTAGCAAAAACATAAAACCATTAAAGACACAAAGGAAGAGAGCTACTGTAGGTATTCATTAATAAATAATTCGATATATGTTTCAAATGCGACTGACCTAAATGCAATTTGAAATTGGTCAACATCTTGAAATCCTTGTAGAGCAGCAGTGAGACTAGTAGATGGAGGAGCAGGACTCTACAGTAATCAGGAGTGTTGGATACAAAAATGCAAACAAAGAACATGGTGACAGGATGCGAGAGCAGAGTGAGCAACTAGACAAAGTCCTTTATCTGTGGCTGCGCTTTTACTGTCCTGGCAGCAGGCTTAGGGTGGACACAATGTATCCCTTCTACTGCCTATACCTGTGATATGGAAGGTTGCATTATCTGCCAGGATGTGCTGTAAATATTTTAACAGGATACACAGAAAAAAAATACAACACTTATCATATGGTGTTTAGTTCATAGCTTCACAGTGGTTAAACTATACTGTAGCTCTATATTAAAAGCCTGTCTCTGGGCAAATGTAGCCCCCATCTTCTGTTGTCACATGAGCCTTCTCAGTGCCTTTTCTGGGAATGGGGACCAGTGATCTAACACTGGTGTTTAGGCCTGTTGCTGATTTGTCTGTTGCAGCCCCTACTCCAATGTCATCATGCTACTGCATAATTCTGGAGCCTGAGAGTACCTGCACTGGACAGACAATGGGAAGTGTCCTTGATATGAACACCCAAAGAAGAGCCCTCTCTCTCTTCTGCAGTCCAGAGGATAGAAGACTTGGGACCCAACTCGTTACATGACTGTGGACTGAGGACAGTAAAAAGGAATTTTAGTTAAGTAATTTTTCAATAACTTTTTGGGGGTGGGGTGGGGGTAACTGAGGCCAGAAATCAAATTTAATACGTTAATAAAAATGTAAAGGAGCAAACATCTAAAACTGTAGTAATAACACAAAATACAGTACAATATATTTTCCTTTCAATTCATCCATGTTTAGGAGGTGTATGTATCTTTAATCATTAAGTGTGTTCCTATACTCTGTCCAGTAATGCATTTAGGCCTACCAGGTAATTTAAACTAAAAGCAACAGGAAATTAAACTGTTGATTGACACATTACATTTTCTGTGCATACTGCATTTACTATGTTAGTTTAACTAATACGAATAATTATCAGTTTGTTTAGCAATTTACTTTTGAATAAACAATTTGCTTATACATATTAGACTCACTTTGAAGGCACTTTATTCAATATTTACATGGCAGTGAATTTTCTTATTTTAGCATTGAATGAAACAATGCTAAAATAAGGCATTAAAATGAACAAATGAACTTTCTGGTTGTTATTTTGTATTGTAATTAAGAAAAATCTATCCAATTTTGTTACAGGCATAAAAAAAAACCTCTAACCTATTGAAAAAAAAAACCGACTCACAGGGAGCATTTTCTATTGAAGACCCCAAGAGACAGAAGGTAAACCATGTCACTTGACCGATAATTGAAGCAACATTTTTGGCTGGACTAATCATAGAATCATGCTATATAGTTTGTTTTAAGTCGCTTAAAGGATAATGATAGAGTATTGGCTTTGATCCCATAATAATTGCTGAAAATCATTCATTGTTTTAAAATTGTATCATTGGCTGCTGCCATTTTAGCACTGTCCCCCCTTATATCTTGGTGATTCAATCACAAATAAATATGCAGTCATTAATCAGGTGACCACAGCTACTCATTCTATCTTTAACTACAGACTTCAGCACACAGTTTTTATGTTATAAAAGTAATTTTTCAGACAATAGCTTATTGATAATGACAGTGCCAGCAATGTCTGCTGTGCAAGGCATGCATGCTCATAATTTTAAGTCATTGCTGAATTCAGTTATAAATACAGTTAGATATTATATGGTAGTGGTTATAATGTTAAACAGACCTTGCACATATGGGATGAGCACATGCTGCCAACCGTGCCTTGTACAACAAGATTGCTTGCCCTGATATTGAGTTCATTGATTGTTTGAATCTTTAATTTTGGTTCTGCATCGGAATAAAAATATGTACAACAAGTATCATAATTAGAGTCTAATAAAATGCTTCTGAATTCACAGCAAAATCTGTCATTGAAATTTGATATTTTGACAATTCAATTTTCTAATGTGGTAAATGTCAACTCAAGGTTAATTTATTTACTGCAAATTAACTAAACACAAATGTGTAGTTATAGTGACAATAATGAGTTCTGTCAATCACAAGCTGGGTGGAGAGACTGGAATAATTATAAAGTGCCACCCCCATTTTGCCAAAATTCACAAACCAGCAACAACCATAGTCACATTTACATCTTAATTCTGTGGTGGACAGCCGAGATAGTGACATTGACATAAAGCAAATCAGAAAAAATGGAATACACAAACATCTTAGCCTGGATCCAAACATGTCTGTAAATGAGCTAGATATAAATGGCTGTAATAAACCTCCAGAGCCAGATACTATTAATGCATCCAAGTTGTAAATAGTTGTACCACGGTCTACAGAATAGTTTGAACAAATACTTTTTATGGTGTTCTTTTTTTTAACTACCAAAGCCCAAGTCTGATTGAACTTAAATAATTTGTACTGTGAGTCCCATTCATAAAAAGTGACTACACAAATCTATAAAAAAAAAACAACACAATTTGTTCAAGCGGATGAAAACCCGATTCATATAATTTGACCTGGGCACATATATCTGTAGTGTTTACTAATCTCTCTCCAAAGAACTAAGTCCTGTGTGTTTCTTCTGTTCCATATCTCTTTTATCAACCTGATAACTTCTGACAAGTTCTCCGACACGGGAGATAAAAGCAGCCTGAAATTTGTGTCGTGGAAGGCTGCTATAAATAAATTAGCACAGAGCTGCCCTATTCACAGCACAGCTCTGCAAATCTATGCCTATGTGGAGCGGGGGGGTTCCTTTCCTCCAATCAGCTGTCTTGGCTGTATGTCAATAATCCACTACTACTGCTGAACAGGAAGAGAAAATCTCTAACATGATGTAAGAATTCTAAAGAATATAGCAAGGGAAACACAGAAGATCTACATGTAAAACTTATGTAGGGAAATTTGTTTCATCCCTGTGTATAAACTGAGGCTGTTCACTTCACTGGGTAAAGGTGAACCACTTTAAGACGTGCAAGGTGCCTACATTGTGAGAAGAACTTCAAGGGAACTTCAAGGGAACACATTAAATCTCCTAACTGATATAGGCATTTGATTTATATTTGGTCTGATAGTAATGTCATCTATTTGCAGAAGGAGATGAGCAATGGCAGCCCCCATATTGCTTGTAGAAAAGGTTTATTTTAAAGGCAAACATAATGCAGTTTGCTAAGTGGAGTTCCTTTATTTGGGTTGAGTTATGTGGAATTTTTTCACAATGACAATAAATCAATCATAATCTTAAAACAGAGATAAAAGTTTGTTCTCAAAGCTTCAAAATTAACCATGGATACTAAGTGGCTTAGATTTGCACCCTCAAACTTTTACCATTTTCAAAGGGGTGAAAAGTTAGTAGTGTTTTTGATGTTCTCTTGGTAAAAGTTAAAAGTGCTTACATTGTTAAAAGGTTACACATTTAAAAGATGTTTTTCATTTCATACATACTGGTACATAAATGGGCAGAAAGCAACTTTGTACAACATGCCAAGCATGAAAAAGCTATTTCCTTTGTTAGAATTTGACAGTTAGACAGATCTCTCAAGCATCTGACTAAACATGAGCTACAATAAATGGAACAAAACTGCCTAATCCTGCAAAACTACAAAAAACTGTGATTTGTGTACGGAATGCAGATGGGAGGACTGGTAAATCACTTTTCTGCCTTCTAAATATTGTTTAGTGATGTCTTATCAGCAACAAGGTGGACTTACAGGACATAATAAATTGAATTTTTTTACAAAATTTAGTGCTGACAAGTTCATATACAGTATAAAGTTTTGCAAGGTACGTGGAACCATATACATCAACCAGAAACCCCTGGAGATGTTTAGCTAATGTTCTTATTGCAAATATGCCTTCTACGTTTATTTAGGGAGTTTTTTTAACCGGTTAAAGAGGAAGTAAACCCTCTGACACTTTTCCTTAAAAAAAAAACCCTGCAAGAAAAAGGCATAATAAGCTAGTAGCTATGCATACTAGCTCATTAGGTGGCACTTACCTGAAATCGAAGCCCCCGAAGTCCTCCTCAATCCCCTCCGCCGCCACCGCCATCGCTTCTTCCTGGTATCGCCGCTCCGACACTGTGATTGGCCGGAGCGGCGATGACGTCACACGCATGCGTGCGGGGCTGGCATTCGCCCAATCAGAAAACCGGCATGTCCCATTCATTATGCCGGGACGCTCAGTACGCAGTAGACATCGGTGCAGTGTTATCTGCAAAAATCTTATGCACCTACAGGTAAGCCTTAATCTAGGCTTACCTGTAGGTGCAAGTTGTCAATGTGGGTTTACAACCACTTTAAGGACCAGCTCCTGTACATTTACATCGGCAGAATGGCACAGCTGGGCAAAGTAACATATATATATATATATATATATATATATATATATATATATATATATGTCACTTTAAAATTGCCGGCGTACGCGTGCCCCTGCCGCGAGCTCTGTGGCTATGCCCGCGGGAAACGCAGACTTGATGTCCGCCGATGTCCCGCGATCGGGTCACAGAGCTGCAGAATGGGGAGAGGCAAGTGTAAACAAGCATCTCCCCGTTCTGCCTAGTGACACTGTCACTGTTCGTATGCTCCCTCTCATCGGGAGCAGCGATCAGTGACATGTCACTCGTAGCCACGCCCCCTAACAGTTAGAATCACTCCATAGGACACACTTAACCCTTTCAGCACCACCTAGTGGTTAACCCCTTCACTGCCAGTGTCCATTTTACAGTAATCAGTGAATATTTATTGCACTGATCCCTGTAAAAATGACAATGGTCCCAAAAATGTGTCAAAAGTGTCTGATGTGTCCGCCATAAAGTCGCAGTCAGGATAAAAATCACAGATCGCCGCCATTACTAGTAAAAAAAAAATAATAAAAATGCCATAAAACTATCCCCTATTTTGTAGACGCTATAACATTTGCGCAAACCAATCAATATACGCTTATTGCAATTTTTTTTACCAAAAATATGTAGAAGAATACATATCGGCCTAAACTGTGGAAAAATTTAGTTTTTTTATAGATTTTTTGGTGATATTTATTATAGCAAAAAGTAAAAAATATTGATTTTTTTTCAAAATTGTCGCTCTATTTTTGTTTATAGCGCAAAAAATAAAAGCCACAGAGGTGATCAAATACCACCAAAAGAAAGTGCTATTTGTGGGAAAAAAAGGACATCAATTTTGTTTGGGAGCCATGTC
This sequence comes from Rana muscosa, assembly GCA_029206835.1. NCBI lineage: Eukaryota > Metazoa > Chordata > Amphibia > Anura > Ranidae > Rana > Rana muscosa. The sequence continues at coordinate 411,346,717 of CM055122.1, forward strand.
GCACGACTGCACAGTTGTCAGTTAAAGCGACGCAGTGCCGAATCGCAAAAAGTGCTCTGGTCTTTGGCCAGCAAAATGGTCCGGGGCTTAAGTGGTTAATTAACCTGCCCGCAGTGGCGGCTGGTGCCCCCTCTCCCCCCGCCACCCACTCGCTCATTTGTTTGCCTCCTCGCCAGCCCCGCTTACCCGTTCTCAAGCCCGCCAGCCCTGGCACTTACCCCATCCAGGCTGCGGGTGGCTTCCCCGGCTTCTACTCCAGCCAATATGGGCTGCCGCTACCTACCAGTATGTTGTAGAGGTGTAGGAGGAAACCCATACAAACACATGGAAACATACAAGCTCTATGCAGGAAGACATATGGAAAACATACTTGATTCAGAGTGTGCCTGCTGGGATACATGCACAAGGCCTGTAAAGCTACAAAGCAAGAATGCTAACCACATCCTTTAAAATCTCAAACTGACTGGATGCAACAGTTACACTAAGGATAACCAACACAAGACATGGTGGGAATGCAAGTGCAGTTGCATTAATTATCCCTAGAGCTTAGTAAATGCGGTAAAGCTTCACATTGTCTAGAATCCCCAGGTGCAAGGACATTTTTAAAAAACAACATTTTTGCTTGCACATTATTGGATGATGGAAATCAGCAGAGCCTTACCACATTTACTTAGCTCTGGGGAAAATTAGTACAACTGCACTTGCAGAGTGCATTTGCCTTTTGTTAATTCACTCTACTGAGGGAGATTTACTAAAACTGGAGCACCTAGAATTTGGTGCAGTTGTGCATTATAGCCAATCAGCTGCTAACTTCAGCTTGTTCAATTAAAGTGATTGTAAAGTTACTATGTGATATTACATGTATGCCCTCTGGGCATGCTGCCATTCACTACAGTGGGTTTGTTTGTTTTTTTTAAATGAAAAGGCTAAATACCCTCTGTCACACCGCAGCTGTGCAGTCACGTGATCCCCCTGTGCTGGCTGGTCCCAAACTATGGAGAGAAGGGGGAGGGGCCGAGATTTCCCTGTGACGTCAGCCGGCCAGCAGGGGGAGAGGGGAGAGACTGTCAGAGGTGATCAGCAGATGATAGAGGCATGTAAACTGACCACGGTAATCAGGGCTGCTGAGCCTTGATTACCGTGGTCAGCAGAGGCAGGGGGGACACAGGAACTGGCAGGATCAACCAGGTTTTTGACAAGATAGGAAGGGAAAAATGACATAGCACAAGCACTGTGCTATACGGCATGCCTTAAAGAAACAAGATCTTAGTTTTTTTTTTTTTTTAAGGGTTACAACCACATTAAGCTTTGAGGATAAAACATGGAAGCCAAATTCTTCCCATGCAGAGCTGCACTAGATTTTGACCGCTCCAGTTATAGTTAATCTCCTATCTGTCTTTACATGGCCATTGGCCAATATGTTTCAAAATTTGTGTGTGTGATCATGAACACTTTCTGAGCCCCTCAACCAATTATTACAATACATGTGCAGCTGTCATAAGAGATGTACAAACTAGACATGTGACTTGCTATACAATTTATGTGTGGCATAATGCATAGCTTTGTCCTTTTATATTCTAAATCTGATAACCTAGGTCTTGTAGGTTTACTCTCACAGAATAATTTTAGCCAAAAAGTAGCTGAATAAAATTTGGACATGAAATCAGTTAAGAAAAGGCAGGTGATCCATTGAGACCCATAAATGCCATACCCATGCCTCCATCCCTGGTACATTGAAAATGAAAAGAGAAAATGGGCTGTGGGACTTTAAATGAGGCATGGATGGGCGTAGGAAAAAGTCTAGGATATCAAGAATGAGTAGACATCACTGTCCCGTTGGGGAATAGTCTGTAGCCATATATACATGCTGCATAGTCAGTCTAAAGAATGGAGATCAAGGCATGGATATAAATATAAAAATGTATTGTATCATGGTAAAAGTACACATGGATCATGCAAACAAAGGCATAGTATAAATAGGGGTTATCACAAAAACATGATCAAAATTCACTGTTGAGACATGGCTGAAGCAAGTAATGACAGTTAAATGGACATACAGAAACAGTGAAAATGATTATCCGGTTAAAAAGTCAAGAATACACTTAATAGATTCATAGTTGGGCAAGCTTTACTTGACATGCCAGAGCATGGACTAATGGATGGGCATGGGGAAAAGGGTCTAAGATATCAAAAATTGGTAAACATCACTGTCCCGTTGGGGAGTGGTCTGTAGCCAGGTATACATGCTGCATAGTCAGTCTAAAGAATGGAGATCTGTATCATGGTAAAAGTACACATAGATCATGCAAACAAAGGCATAATGTAAATAGAAGTTATCACATAGACATAATCGCAATTCATTGTTGAGACATGGCTGGAGCAAGTAGTGACAGTTAAATGGACATACAGAAACAGTGAAATTAATTTTCCAATTGAAATGTCAAGAATACACTTTGTAGATTCGTAGTTGGGCAGGCTTTACTTGGCATCCCTGAGCATGGACTCGACGCGTTTCTTGGCGTTTAAAGCCAGTCATCAGGAGTGGGGTGCATGTCATTTGACTACAAGGGGAGATGGATAGACAGATCAAATAAAGTCTTGAAAAAATTATGTCATATTTGAAACAGAATAAGCCACGACACAGCACCAAACTGACGGAGAGGCACAGACAGGCTGTCCGGGTTTCTCCTTGATGGATGTCCCATGCCATCTTCTCTTTGACTCTCCTCTTGATCGAGTGGCCGTTGAAGTGTTTATTGGGGGGCCTTCCTCGCCTCAGCCCCGGGTGAGACACTGTATCCAGGACCACCATTCTACGCCATATTTCAAATGCTTGGGACAACCCCATTCCGGGTTTTGCCATTGGTAACGTATTAGACTACCTTATTCTGTTTCAAATATGACATAATTTTTTCAAGACTTTATTTGATCTGTCTATCCATCTCCCCTTGTAGTCAAATGACATGCACCCCACTCCTGATGACTGGCTTTAAACGCCAAGAAACGCGTCGAGTCCATGCTCAGGGATGCCAAGTAAAGCCTGCCCAACTACGAATCTACAAAGTGTATTCTTGACATTTCAATTGGATAATTAATTTCACTGTTTCTGTATGTCCATTTAACTGTCACTACTTGCTCCAGCCATGTCTCAACAATGAATTGCGATTATGTCTATGTGATAACTTCTATTTACATTATGCCTTTGTTTGCATGATCTATGTGTACTTTTACCATGATACAGATCTCCATTCTTTAGACTGACTATGCAGCATGTATACCTGGCTACAGACCACTCCCCAACGGGACAGTGATGTTTACCAATTTTTGATATCTTAGACCCTTTTCCCCATGCCCATCCATTAGTCCATGCTCTGGCATGTCAAGTAAAGCTTGCCCAACTATGAATCTATTAAGTGTATTCTTGACTTTTTAACCGGATAATCATTTTCACTGTTTCTGTATGTCCATTTAACTGTCATTACTTGCTTCAGCCATGTCTCAACAGTGAATTTTGATCATGTTTTTGTGATAACCCCTATTTATACTATGCCTTTGTTTGCATGATCCATGTGTACTTTTACCATGATACAATACATTTTTATATTTATATCCATGCCTTGATCTCCATTCTTTAGACTGACTATGCAGCATGTATATATGGCTACAGACTATTCCCCAACGGGACAGTGATGTCTACTCATTCTTGATATCCTAGACTTTTTCCTACGCCCATCCATGCCTCATTTAAAGTCCCACAGCCCATTTTCTCTTTTCATTTTCAATGAAATCAGTTAGTCACAGGTATACATACTATATATTAATGTGTACATGCCCTGTCTGGTGAGCAAATGCATGCTGGAAAACAGTATAACATACTATTTTTGCAGAAATACAATATAAAGTAAACTACAGAAGCATAATAAAGTAAAACAGTACACATTACCAGTGCTTCCAAAATATCGTCACAATTCTCATCATACATTGTTGGGAAAAAAAACCTGCTGAAACAAGCTTTTAAACAATTAATGTGGCAGCTTAAGTAGCTGTAATTCTTCAACAAAAAAACAGTCAATATCAGCAATTAATTGGCATTTTGATCGCTAGAAGCCCAGAGGCACAGCTCAGAGCAGGTTTCTAACAACTTAATTATAGTATGATGCTGAAATAAATGGCATTAAGTCTAAGTTTATGATGTGGCTTGACAAGAAAAGTGACAACAAATAAGGTTGCCAAGTTCAAACACTGCAAAACTGTTATTATCTAGGCAATATTTAATGAAAATCTCACCATTTTTAAATGTTGAGCAGGTTAGAATGAATTTTAATAGCAACATTTTAAAGGAACTCGGCAGCTAAGTCACTCTAGAACAGAGTAGTCATATAGCAGTCTTCAGAAAGCAAATGACCCATACAATGAAATTTGGACGTGTGTTAGATCCAGATGTTTTTTAGCAACTTCAACAGGGTGAAGAAAATAGTCATTTTAATGTAAACAGGTTGAGAAATACATAGACTGCCACTGGTGACCTCCTTCTGAAAATGCACGTTGCCTGACTGCCATGCTGATGCAATCACTGTCATACCTTTGGACTCAATGTCCCCATACCAGTCTGCAGATCAGGAGTTGTGACTTTACTTTGACTTCATTGGTATAGCATTCTCTGATTGTACAAAGTGCAGAGAGCGACATCACGGCCCCACCTTACCATCTTATCCAATCACAGAATGCTTTGCATTCAGTGAGAAGATGCAAAGCATACTCTGAATAGCGATCGTGTTCAGTGGCTGGCCTCCAGTGTTAATGCAACGGGGCAGCCACTCAGCATGAGATCCAGAAACTAGTGGGGATTACTGGAGTAGTGGTGTCTACTACATTTTCAACTTCAAGAGAGATCCCATAGGTATGGAATATACATGGTAACATTGTTTCATGCTGGATTAATGAAACAGTAAAAATGCTATAGCTGGAATTCTACTTTAAAGTGGAAGTAAACCCTCCTATCATTTTCAGTCAAGGAAGCTGCCATCTTGGCCTCTGTTTAATCTTTAACTGCTATGATGCTGCACATGTGATCAGTTATGACACCAGCCATTGGATAGTTTGTCAGTTTGGTTGAGAGCACAACCAATGTGACAGTTAGCAATCCCGGCATGCCGGGAATGTAACTGCTTTTTGAAACTGTTAAATCGATGAGTTTACTTCCGCTTTAACATAAACTGTTCCTTGTTGGAGGAGGGGAAGAGGCAGATGACCATGGATTGCCTTGCTCAATTGTTTAAAACTAAACTGCAGTGACTTCTGTAGCCATAAGTAGATGATCTTGTGTTGCTGTGATTATCATACAATCATTCTAGATTGACTGTGCATATGGATACTCAAAGTAGAATTTAAAAACAGGACTGGAAGCACAATGCAATAAAGGAAAATATAAATCCAGAAATTTACTTATGCAACACAATGAACAAAAACCATCGGAATGACAATTTCAAGCATTCCCACCCTTTATCAAGCTCAAATGTGGAATTTGGATTTATAACAATACTCAGAGTAACACATAATGAAAGATTAATGAATCATAGCTCCATAAAATACTGTGTTTGTATTGTTCTGCTGTATTGTTTATGTTCTTGCTATTGAGAAACAGAATGTGGGCATCATGACACACCCCTTTGGAGATGGCTTATGGTAGAGAAATTAACATTCAATTCACGGGCAACAGCTCTGGTGGACATTCCTGCAGTCAGCATGCCAATTGCACGCTCCCTCAAAACTTGCAACATTTGTGGCATTGTGCTGTGTGATAAAACTGCACATTTTAGAGTGGCCTTTTATTGTGGCCAGCCTAAGGCACATCTGTGCAATAATCATGCTGTCTAATCAGCATCTTGATATGCCACACCTGTGAGGTGGATGGATTATTTCGGCAAAGGAGAAGTGCTCACTAACACAGATTAAGCCCAGGTTCACACTGGGCTGCGAGTGTAAAGCTGTGCAAGTTCAGCTGAACTCGCACAATTTCAATCCCGCTGGTCAGTCCCGATTTTGGCCACGATTACAGAGACATCTGTGCAGGTTTCTGCACAGATGTCAATGTAAATCGCGGGCCAAAATTGCAAAAAGTAGTACAGAGATAACTTTTTGAAATCGGTGCAGCGCCGCAGATGCGGCGTCGCACTGATTAGGATGGTGCCATTGCTGGCAATTTGCGGCAAATACCGCCGTTTTGACATGCGATTTGACATGCCAAATTGCATGTCAAAATGCACCAGTGTGAACCTGGGCTTAGACAGATTTGTGAACAATATTTGAGAGAAATAGGCCTTTTGTGCACATAGAAAAAGTCATAGATCTTTCATTTCAGCTCATGATAAATAGAAGCAAACACAAAAGTGTTGCGTTTATAATTTTGTTCAGTGTATATATACATATATATATATATGTAGCACACGGACCTTTTCCCTGCCTTTGGCTCCCTTGCAGGTCAAGGCACACCGCGCTATATGCCCGTACCCTCATGTTTAAAGAGGTTGAGCGGTGTTAACAATTTTGGGTCCTGCAGCAAGTTATCCCATTAGACTGGTTCTCGTCTCCTAGATTGTAGGGACAAGTCTCTATTTCTCCCCAGGAAGGCCAATGTCCACACCACTTTAACTCCAACGCTGAGTTTATTTTTATAAGCAAAGTTCAAGTTCAGCAAACAGGAAAGGTGGACGAGAGAAAGGACAGTAAGGTTTGGGAGATAGGTCCAGGCACAAACTGGTACGATAGTCACTACTTGATCCCGAGTAGGTTTAACTCACCCAGATAGTCCCCTGTAAGAGCGGATCCTAGCAGCCGGAGTGATGCTCGAACGTTCACTTTAGGTTTCCCAGAGATACGATCGGGAGATCCTCTGCCACAGAATCTTTAATTCCCAAACTTCTCAGCAATTGCAACACAAGGACAGGTGCCAGCGATGGCATGTTGCAAGGCCTGTTATGGATCTTTGAATCCCTCCAGAAGGTAACCAGGCCTCTCTTTCACCGTGAACTCTCACCGGTCCATCAGAAAGGTCCTCCCCCGGTCTTCTCTTCTTAGAGCCGGTCCACCCTTTCCCGGGCACCCTGGGATTCTTCTTAGAGAGACTAGGCCCCAGCTAAAGGTGCTGAGCTTACTAGTGGAATTGCAGCCCCAGGCTAAAGGTGCCTGAGACTGATACACGCGTGCACCCCTGGCCTGGAGGGCCAGGTGGCGCGAACTGCTCACACTCCAGACTCCCAACTCGACCCCCAAAAAGATGGCGTCTGCACTTTATGTATCCTCTCCCAGCATGCACAGCAAGCCAACCACGCCCACCGCACCACTGCCGAGAGAGGACATCCTAAGGCATAGCAATGTCACCCACGGTTCAACCCTGGCCTGATATGGCAGTGCCACCTACAGGCCACAGGGAACTGCACGTCAGATTACATCACATAGGCAGAAGCGAGTGCTAACAAATCAAAGTGGTCTGAGCCTGGCTACTAGCTCAGACCAACCCCTAAATTTAAGTACATAGCACCCCTGAAAAGTAAAGGGGCGCTACATATATACCGCGTATATATAAAAAACTTATGGTAATGTTTCTAGCCTTTAGCAAAATATATTAAGTATGAAGTTGCATGAAATGCCATTAGGTTTATACTTTAACAATTGATTTTGTGATGTCATATAAGTAATAATTTCATAGAGCCTTGCCTGTCCTGAAATTTGGTAATTCACACACTTACAGTGGTATTAAACCCACAAACAAAATTGTAATATATTGTAGGTTACAAATTATTAGATGTGATGGCTTCATTTGTGTATTTTTTTAGGCATTGTTCCCTCTGATTTCACCTGGTGATCTGGCCAGTAACACACCTCCTGTATTATAGTGCCCCCACTCTGGATGAATGAGCACAGGGGGCAACTTTGGACAGCAGCATTGTCAGTCTATGGGGGAGGGTACTTTTGAATATACTAGATTTAAATACACTAACAAAGCGAAGCCACAATAAAAGTAATACTTTTTGTTTTCTTTTTTAATTAGAAATACTTTATAAGCAGTTACAGCAAACATATTTTTTTCTTCTAGGTAAAGGTTTTACATGAATAAATAAAAGCTGATCCTTGTAAGCACCCCTTTTAGTGGTAAATGGTTTGCCTCATGCCTGTAAACCAATACATTTGTAGAAGAGCTCTTGGTTCTTTTGAAAAACAACAGGCTTATTAGCTGGATCACCAGATGCAAATGTATTTCAATATATTAAATTTTTAGCTTGGGCTTTAATACAGCTTTAAGTGTATGGATTATCAAGAATTGGCAAACTGCAAAAAAAATAAAAATGTGTGCTTTTGGGTTTAATACTGCTTAAAGATAATGGGGTTGATTTACTAAAGCTGAAGAGTGCAAAATCAGTCTTACTTCTGCATAGAACATAAGAGCTTCTAACCTAAGCTTGCTCAATTAAGCTTTAGAAATAAAACCTGGAAGCTGATTGGTGTCTATGCAGAAGTCAGCCTGATTTTGCACTCTCCGGCTTTAGTAAACCCCACTGCGTCTTTAAATGTTTCCATTTAAACTCTAAAGGTAGCGGTACCATTTTTTCGGTTTTCTTTGTAGTCCACGCTATTACAGTAAACTGATTGTCCAATGAGCAAGAAGTATGTAGCCCTCTATTTAATCTAACAGAATAAAATAAATCTATGCCTGCCCATAGAGGCAAACCAGTACAATATGCATTCTAATTGGTAGATTTGTGTACACATCTTTGTTCCTTGCACTTCTTACTGGATAAATAAGTATGTATATTAAGAAGATGCTTATAGTAAGTGATTGATTTACTTGATGCCAACCGATATTTTGACAGCTTTATTGAAGATTTCAAAGTAACTTAAGACCTATAACTAGCAGTCACAAATAAGAAGATAAATCCGCTGGGCAATTCCTCTGAATCCGATAGCAACCGCTGCCAATTTTCTGTGTGTACTCAGCTGTTTAAACAGAAAGGTATTAATAACCTGATTTAGCTCACACCGTCTCAGATGGGTTTTCAGCCTGACCTTTTCAAATGGTTTAGCTAAGCTGACATGGCAGCAATGCTATGCACCCATACACATATAAACCTATATTATTTTTCCTCCTTTCTATTAACGTAGCTAATTAAGTCTCCTTTACCAATGCATTCACTTAAACCAATTTAAAAAATATAATTTGCACTAGAGTAGTGAATGGTGTGCTAATGTGCTGAAGCTCAGCCCGAGGCACTTATGTTGATATAATGATTTCAGTGACCTGAAAATAATATTCTTAATGAATGTATAATATTACCATAAATGTCATTAGACTTGTATCATGTAGCCACATTGGTTATATAGTGGACTTTTTATAATTTGGTGACTTGCAAGGTCATGGATTTGAAATCTATTGTTTAATGCCTTCAAGTGTGTAGAAAGCTGAAGGATAATGCCATTGTAGTAGTGTGTTGCATATTCATGATCTTCTTATTCTTTTATGCAGGAATGTTAAATTGATTGTTATTTCAAGAAGTGTTAGTTGTAGCTTGGAAGCAAAATCATTTGCAAATTGTTTATCATGACTAATATGTGGAACATTCATTTATAGCGGTTCACTCAAGTGCATAACTACTGTTAGTGTTAAAATGTTTTATTTTTAAAACCTTCGGTTAGTTTTTAAAGTCGTTCGCAACTGTGTAACTTGGGGCTTGAATATTAGTTGCTTGTACTGTAATGTGCTTCTTTCCTTAATTACAGTTTGCCAGGGTTTGGAAAGAACTATTTATACGCTTGACTAAATTTTTTGGAGCAGGGTTCATTTGCTGTTATATTTGAGTATGTGTTTGCTTTGTGTTTTGGTAAACATAGCAGGTCGAAGACGTAGTTTAATTGTGTTAGGGGTTGTTGGCTTCCAGAAAAACCCCTTCTGACGATATTTAAGGTTGTTAATTAGGAAGTGGCAAGTCTCAACTAAAGGTATTGATCAGAGGATTTGCAGAGTATCTAAATAGTTTATGTATTGATGTAGTTCTGTGCATCCCATATACGTTCCACCATTTGTCTGATCAGCTCAGTTCCATGAAACCTCTCTTGGTTGTGACAAAGGTTTTTTTTTTATTTTGAAATTGTAAGCTTGGTTGCTGTAAGTATATGTCTTGTAAATAAATCTTGGATGAGGGTAATATTTGAAGTTGAAAACAACACCAGCCTTACCATTGTGTGGCTAATCTGTGTCATTTTGGTCCACATCATTTTTACGAATATAGTAAGTAACACAGATGTGAGAAACTGTACACATTTGACATCTTCCCCCTGAGATGGAAATCTTCTGGGAAAATCATGTGTAGTATGCCTAGTGTTCTGTACCATTGTCTAACAATTTTGTACAAAATCATAGCATTTGCTCAAGTCTATTCTGGGAATGTTGTGTTTATCTCCAGCTACTAAGCTGCTTAAACAAAGGTTATATTTTTATACTATCATGTAGGGGTCTACAACAAGTAGGGTAACGCAATATATTGACGTTTATCAGGATACATGAGATGTTCTAATGTTATTAGAGGTCTACGAGCCAATTTCAACCCTGTAAGGTGTGTGTAAAAAGTGTTTGCGTTTTAGTAATTAGAAAATCTTGTTTTGTGACATGTTGCTTAAAATGGAGTTCCACCCAAAAATGGAACTTCCACTTTTTGGAATCCTCCCACCCTCCGGTGTCACATTTGGCACCTTTCAGGGGGAGGAGGGAGCAGATACCTGTGTAATACAGGCATTTGCTCCCACTTACGGGCATAGGTCACCTTGGCGATCGAGGTGACCTACGCCACTTCCGGCGCCTACTCTGTCCTCCCCCGCTGTCTTCTGGGAGACACACTGGTCCCAGAAGACAGCAGGGAACAGTGAGGATGCGCACCGCGACTCGCGCATGCGCAGTAGGGAACCAGGAAGTGAAGCTGCAAGGCTTCACTTACTGATTCCCTTACCGAGGATGGCGGCAGCAGTAGCTGAGAGACGAGCAAAAGATCGGCTTCAGCTGCCGACATCGCAGGCGCCCTGGACAGGTAAGTGTCCTAATATTAAAAGTCAGCAGCTGCAGTATTTGTAGCTGCTGACTTTTAATATTTGTTTTTTAGGCGGACCTCCGCTTTAAGAATGCATTGGCCAAGACAAGTATAGAATAGGTATGAGTTATAAAACTGGGGTTCATTGGCCCACATAGAAGGATACCTGTGTGCTTTTGGGAGTGCATTCCGCATGTCCAAGGTATAACAATTACCAATAAGAGGATTTCTAGGTTCCTTGATATTAGGCATCAGTGAATGTTTTCTGCCTTAATCTGGGTGTTTTTCCATCACAAATAAAGTTAAAGCCGAACTTTAGGCAAACAGCTAAACACATAAACAACATATATATATAAGGACTTTGTTTTACCTGCTAAAGAAATTTTATTTCTGTTTATCTAGATTTGAGATTTACACATTATAGCCACACAACACAGTCCTGTCAGGCAGGGATGGGGCCTGATTTTAATCTATACAGTTCAGTAACATGAACAGGTATCCTCCTCATCCCCACACTGTGATCAGCCTGATTGATGAGCATCTTTGCTCTCTCCCCCTCTCAGCATGTGCCTTGCACTTCAAAATAACTCAATGGTACCTTATGTTGCTTCTCCTTCCCCCACTCTGAGCTCTACTGTACAGAGGCTGCAGGAGACTGATACTATGGGGTTGATTTACTAAAGGCAAATAGACTGTGCACTTTTGCACGTGAAGTTGCTCCAGAGCTTAGTAAATGAGGTAAAGCTTCACTTTACAAATAATACCCAATCACGTGCAAGGAAAATAAAAAACAAAAACAGCATTTTTGCTTGCACATGATTGGATAATGGAAGTCAGCAGACCTCTCCCTCATTTACTAAGCTCTGGAGCAACTGCACTTGCAAAGTGCACAGTCTATTTTCTTTTATAAATCAACCCCTATGTGAAATTCAGGTACTCACACTACATTTAAAAATAGAATGTTACATAAAAATGTTTTAAATACATTTAGGATGTATTACTGAATACGTCTGTGCATGTTTTATCTGTCTGAACTTGAAGTTTTACCTTAGGGGGATCATGGATACATCTAATTCGCTATAATTTAATATATAATTTCTAAACAATCTCCAATTCTCTGGGAATAATTGGGATGGAGATTCTTGGAGATATGTAGAAGTAGGCTTTCCACTCATATTGCCTTGGTCAAATGCTCCATGTTTACAATATAAAATGTTTGCATTAGGGGAAATTGTGTTTTTTTATTAAAGGGGTTGTAAAGGTTAGAATATTTAAAAAAACAAAAAAACAAACATATCATACTTACCTCTACTGTGCAGTTCGTTTTGCACAGAGTGGCCCTGAACCTCGTCTTCTGGGGTTCCTCGGCAGCTCTCTCGGCTCCTCCCTGCATCAGATAACACCCCTAGGAGAAACGCTCTCCCGGGGGGTTACCGTGCGGGCGTGCTCTTGAGTCCAGCATTTGCGTCCATAGACACGAATGCCGACTCGGCCCAGCCCCCCGCTGGCGGCGTCATTGGATTTGATTGACAGCAGCGGGAGCCAATGGCTGTGCTGCTATCAATCTATCCAATCAAGAGCCGAGAACCCCGGGCAGAGGGACGGCGCGTCCCCGGCATGGGAAAATCCAAGGCTCAGGTAAGTAAAATGGGGGGGCTGGGGGGTCGGTGACTGCCAGGTGTTTTTTCACCTTAAAGCATAGGATGCATTAAAGTGAAAAAACACAAATCTTTACAACCCCTTCAAATATTTGAAAAAGTGTTGAGAAGGTGCCAAAAACTCAAAATTTAGTGGGTAAATAATGAAAACACTTTGTTAAGAAAACTGAAGGTATTTAATAATTCAGTTCGGCATAGTGTGTGCAGCAGAAGTGGAAAATACTCTATCATTGGTCAAAATGCATGTTCAGGGATGTTTTATATCATTATCATTAGCTTTAAGCCCCTGCAAAAGCCCCACTTGTTCATAATTTATTAATTGTGGTATTCACAGCTGGGAGTGTTGTACGGGATGAATACACTTATTTGTTTTATTTCTTAGCTCAGCCTAAGGTAGGGTGAATGCATTTGTAAATTTTGGAGCATTTGGTATACTACTAGTATTATATAAAAGCTATTTCTTCTTACCTTTATTATCATTTTCCTTTTGAGTCTTTCATCTAATAAAAATGGTTCTTGAATGTGGTTTTTATATATCCATAGGTATTTTCCATTCGCACATACATAATTTTGTCTTTTTAACAAAGATCCCAACTGTATACAGTATATGAGACAGTAGTTGAACCCGAAATGTCAAGTTAAAGTCACCTATTAGTATAAGTTTTCCCTCCCCGAATTCTGCTGCTAGTTTGGCATTATCTGGCATAGTCAGGTTAAAGTTACCTAATAGTATAAGTTGTCCCTCCCCAAATTCTACTGCTAGTTTGACATTGTCTGCAAAGATGTGTGAGAACATTAGTTGGGTGGATAATAATTCAGTTTGACTATTATTTCACCCAAAATGTTGCTATTATAGGGAAACTATAATGATTTTGGGTCACATGTATTTATAAAAAAAATTCAATTTATATATATATATATATATATATATATATATATATATATATTTATATATACTTTTCTTTTTACTAAAAAACATTTACCACCAGGTGCATCCATGACACTGAAGACCCACAGCATTATGAGTTTTATCAAGAGAAAGCACGACTAAAGCCATGCACTACAGGCATTTCCCCCCCCCCCCCACTTTTATTTTCATATGTCCCTGTTTGAAAATGTTAATATTACCAAGTCATATGAAAGATTACATATTTATGATAGCTATCACCATGAGAAGGATCCCTAAAGTGGGAATGTAGAAAATGTACCTTTGATATGCTTATTTCACAAAAATTAGAAAATCGTACAAGTAACTTTTTAGAAAAATATGTATATACATAGCGAAACAACATCAAGCTATTTAAAATGAGTAAAATGTTGATAAACAGTAATTTACAAAAACAGTACATTATTCTCAGTAGATTTGATGACAATGTAAAGTAAGTAATTCTATAGGGGGAAAAATTCTGAAAATGGAGTGGAAATAAACTTTAAGTATTATTGTGAAGGGCTGGTGGGTATAGCTAGTGGCATTAGAAATCAAGCTATGGTCATTAAAATCAATCATCTGTTAGCCCATAAAGCACTGGGTTGGGTTTCGTTAAAATGCTTGGTAAAATCTAATATTATCTCCAAGAGCAAGCAGGATCTGAGCCTCCCTGAGTTGACACCCCGTAGTGATGTAAATCTATAGATGGTAGGCTAGATCGCCACTGTGTTCACAACAGTTTCAGCACATAGAGTAGAATAAGTACGAGAGAGAAATAGAGCCCATCTCTGGGAAAAAAGTTTTCCCTGCAGTGGGGCTATGCATGCATTGCACAGGTTAACTACTCGATTTTGTCTAGGGGAGAGGAGAGTGGAGATATACTCTAATCCTCCAGCACATGACCAGTCCAGCACCCCCCATGCTCCAGCGGTCTCAGTTGTGGACTGTTCCAAATGTCATCAAGCCTAGATCAGGCTCCATAGATCAGGAACAGTCCACCGCTGGACCATGGTGGAGCCATTTTCAGATGAAACAAAGGATCAGGTGAGTATAAGCTTTCTTATCACCCCTATACAAAATGAGCAATTGACTCATGCAATGCAGGCACAGCACCACTGCATGGGAATTCTTTTTGCCTGGAATTGAGCTTTAAGCAGAATAAAAATAGTTAGAAATGTTAGAAATGTAGTGATCCAAACATAAATGTAGCTAAACACTTCCCACAACCCCAGGCAATAGTATATCCTTCCAAAGGTGTATTTACAGTATGTAGCCTTTCTGAGCTCAGCATGGGTTTTATATGATGCAGTCTTCAATCCAAATTACCAGTGGCAAAATTCTCTACCTGTATTGGGGTGGAAAGTGGTGTAGTATGGACAGAGTGGATATCCTGATAAAGTACCTCTTTAAAAAAAAAACAATGTACAGTTTATGCAGTAACTAAGGAATCTATCAATCTATCTATCTATCTATCTATCTATCTATCTATCTATCTATCTATCTATCTATCTATATTTCTATCTTTATATACTATTTGGAAAGATAGATGCTGCACAGTATTTTAATTTTCACAATTATTTTTTGTATTTCTTGCTTGCTGCCTTTTGATATCTGACTTCCAACCGCTGGTATTGGTTTATTAATAGTTTTGCATCTTGATCGGTCTCTGTCTGTTTCCTATATAAATTGTCTTTGTGACCAGGATACCTGCAATTATTATAAAATAAACATCTATTATTGTCCATTGTATATGAACTACTGAATGCAACAAGATTTTAAATAGTTTTTTCTATAGTTGGCTTGGCTGTACTCATACATTGATTATTAACCCACCTAGCAGTATTCCAGTGTCTGGCTCGGGGTAAGATTTCAGTACCTAAAGCGGTAACCCCGAGCCAGACTTGGGATCGCATCGCAGGATACAGGGGAAGTTACTTACCTTGTTCCCTGGATCCTGAGATGTGTCCCCGCTGTGTGAGCGAGCTGTCACCTCGCTCGATTCACACTGCCAAGTGCCGAGCTCCGTTCCTGAGCGTTGCGGCGCACGGGGACGGAGTTTGGCGCCAAATTCAAAAAGTGAAACACACAGTATACATACAGTATACTGTAATCTTACAGATTACAGTACTGTATCAATTAATAACACATCCCCTTTGTCCCTAGTGGTCTGCCCAGTGTCCTGCATGCAGTTTTATATTATAAATACAATTTTTTTCTGCCTGGAAACTGGAGATTGTCCATAGCAACCAAAAAGTGTCCCTTTACATCAAAAGTGGTTTTAGACCAGCTAGAAAACAGCGATAATAAATTAGAATCACTTGCAGAATCGAGCGATAGTGATTTGTGGGGAAATTCGTCATCAAACACTGAAAAACACTTTTATTATTATTATATTATTATTTTATAGTTATTTATTATATTATAATTTATGATTTTGTTTTTTGAACTTTATCATACCCGGGATGTCTACTAGACTCTTGTTTGGACAGATTTAAGTGAGTTATTCCTAAGAATTACAGGCCTACAATATAAAACACCAAATTTCCATGCAAAATAATGGTACCGCTTTCAGAACCTAAAATCTGAAATAATCATACTGCCAGGGAGGTTAAGGTTTTTCTTCACTCTCCTTAGAGTATCGCCAGCAATTTGTGATGCATTTCAGACCACTTTATAAGTGATTGGGCTGCTATTAATTGCTGACTGACACCCTCCCTCCCTGACTGACCTCCTTCGCCATCAGGCTGAATGTAATCTAAAAGTGATACTAACACTCATTCCCACCTGAGAGCTCCCTGCCAGCTCATTCTGAAATAACTTTCAAAAGGCCTCATCTGTCTATAGCACAGCATGAAAGTATTACTATAGCTGCTTTATATTTTTTCTCTTATCAACATTATAACAAAGTCCCTTTAAAAGGAATCTTAACAATAGGTCACATTTCACTTGCAGTTATTTTTATAGATATCCATTCACGTATTGTGCTCCAAAACTATTTATTGCAGATATACACGGACCTAAACTCCTTAATATAATATGCTGACATTGTTGAGCCATAATAAATGTGTGCTCCATCTGCACAAAGCTTATATATATATAATATATATGAGAAAATAAAAACATAAATTGATTTTAGTCTTCATTTATAGGTTTTCATGGGCATTAGTGATCTATCATCCAAGCTTACATAGAATAAATACTGATAAGCATTGTAGCATTTTTATACGAGACCCTGGACATAAAGCTAGTCTCATGACAACTATGCCATTTCAGAAAACCATGGAGTAATAGAGATATACAGATTGTTCATGCAATACGCTTAAGCATTCAATACGTGTAATTGAATGTTTGGAGAATATTCAAGAAAATCCAAAAAAAAAGTTATTATATGAGCCTATTCTATGTCCTTAAATGTTTCCAGAGAAATTAGTATGGTTAGACAATGGAAGTTTAGAACTGATAGCTACAAGCATTGCATTTCTGGTAATACAGTAAACAATAAACCTTGAACTTTTATTCTGGACGTAGAATAAAAACCTTTTCATTTGATGTTATCATGCGTGTCTGTAGTGTTTTATCACCCATGTTGCACTGTTTCAAGTAACAAAGTCATCTATTTATGTTCAGTTTAACTGCATGCACGATATTATCAGGAATACAAGTCATATTATAACGTAAGATATTATTTTAGCATCTTGAAATAACTGGTTTCCGCATTACCTTAGCAACATATGGGCTTCTTGTAAGTCTTGAGACATGGCTTTAATTGCAAAAAGGCAACACCAGGAAAATCGAGCAAAGAACTATAGGTGCATGGGGCACAGGTGTTAAATCATTCAGTGCCTTTAAAAAAGTATTCATACCCCTTGAAATTTTCCACATTTTGTCATGTTACAACCAAAAACATAAATGTATTTTATTGGGATTTTATGTGCTAGACCAACACAAAGTGGCACATAATTGTGAAGTGGAAGAAAATTATAAATGGATATGTCACAGAAATGACTGTCAGTAGTCTGGAATAGCTGTGCTAGGTCTCTTAGAGCTACAGGTATTCCAGACTACTGACAGTAATTTCTATGACATATCCAGGTAACATGGAATGAATGTAAAATTTACCAATATATTGATATTTATTATGTTTTATTTTTTCTGTACTACATGTTGTTTTTAAATGTGTGTTAAATAAATCATTTATACATTTTACCTGAGGTGTGCTCTTTAAAAGTCCCATGGGCAATTCTGTTTTTTGTTGCGTGCATACTATTGGGGACTGAGTATCACCTCCACCCATCTCATACCAGCTCTATTCTCTTTGTAGTAGGCAACTATGTCAGGTTTTATTCCTATCACTGAAAAAAACATAAGGCTACAGTGGGTTTGCAGTAGAATAATTAAAATAAATAAGGTTGGGAACATTTTAACTGGTCTAATGAATCTCCATTTCTGTTGCAACATACATATAGGTGCGTCAAAATTCTAAGTTAACAAATCTGCAGGAACTGTGAGGTTGATTTACTGAAACGAAGGAGTGCAAAATCTGGTGCAGCTCAGCATTGAAACCAGCTTTCGGGATTTTTGTCAAAGCTTAATTGAACAAGGTTAGACACCGATTGGCTACCAATCACAGCTGCACCAGAGTTTGCACTCTCCAGTTTTCGTAAATCAACCACTGTGTGATTCTATCGGATCAACATGAACCAGATTCCCTAAGGAATTTCTCCAGTATTTTGATAAATCTATGCTGTGAACCGTTCTGATGGAAAACTGAGTCTTATGAAGTATTAGACAGACAGAACAATGGACAGGTTTATTGAACCAACAAGCAGAGGAAACCATGAAATGTTAAAAAAATGTTCTTTAACTCAGTACAAACAGTAAGAGAGGATAAACTTATTAAAGAGTATGCTGAAAAAATGTTGTGTTGTTTAACAACTTCAGCCCCGGAAGGATTTACCCCCTTAAGGACCAGGCCATTTTTTGCGAAAGTATTACGTTAGCCGAAAAATGCACGGTTGTGCGACGCTGTACCCAAATAAAATTGATGTCCTTTTTTCCCCACAAATAGAGCTTTCCTTTGGTGGTAATTGATCACCTCTGTGGGTTTTATTTTTTGCACTATAAGCAAAAAAAATTGGGAAAAAAAACCAATATTTTTTTATTTTCTGCTATAAAACATTCCCAAATATTTTTTTAAAAAAAATCTAATTTATCCATCAATTTAGGCCAATTTGTATTCTGCTACTTATTTATGGTAAGAAAAAAACCCAATTAGTGTATATTGATTGCTTTGCGCAAAAGTGGCATTTTTTAATTAATTTTTTTACTAGTAATGGCGGTGATCTGCAATTTTTAGCGGGACATTGCGGTGGACAGATCGGACACCTAACTGACATTTTTGACACTTTTTTGGGAACCAGTGACATTATTACAGTGATCAGTGCTAAAAATATGCACTGACATTGTACAAATGGCACTGGCAGGGAAGGGGTTAACATCAGGGATAATCAAGGGGTCAAATGTGTTCCCTGGGTGTGTTTACTAACTGTATGGGGGATGGGTTGCCTGGGCAGAAAGACAGGATCTCTGTGTCATCCTCTGACAGAACGGAGATCTGCCTTGTTTATGTAGCACTACCCCCCTAGGAGCTTCTGGTTTAGATTTGGGCCTTGCACGTTACCTCACCATTTGTTGTCTAGGGGATGAGAGTCTATAGAAACTTCAATGTCCACACAAGTTTTAAATCCTTTTTGTTAGGCTTTATTTCACACAAACTTGCACAGGTAGAGGGATGGAGGGTCGGGGTAAGGTTCAGGGACACGATACAGATCACTGGGGAAACTTCTAAACTTCAAAAAGTCATACTCACCACTCTCCTTCAAGTGGGTATTGCCCACCCGGATAGGCCCTTCTCACTAGCCTAGCAGCCGGGATGATGCACAAACAAAATGAAGAACAACAGTCTCTGCCACAGACTTTAAGACGATAAAGATGAGCAGTTCCATAATCCTCTGCCACAGGATTTTAATATCCGGAGATCCAGCCTTACCGTTTTAGAGCCTTTAAGCCGACCCGGCACACTGTAAGGTAACATAAGCTACGGTGCATCCTCCAATAAGGTCACCAGGCCTTCCCCGAGACACCAGCCTTCCGCTTGGTCCTCTCCAGTACAGGTCCTCCCCTGGTTTCCTTCATTGAGGTGCTTCCTCCTGCAGGACAGACAGCACAGGATCACCTTCAAAGTGCAGACCCCAGTCAGGAAAACTGGGCCTACCCGGCAGAGATGCAGCCTTGGGCCAACATGGCTCTGTGGCTGAAATTTTACTATCACATACCTCGAGCCAGGAGGGCAACAAGGCAAAGAGCCCCGAAAAATGGCATCTGCCCCTTAAGTACCCTTCCCCAGCATGCCCAGTGGGAAGACCACTCCCACTGAGCTATTCCCAGGGAAAAATACCCAATACACTCTGGCCTGCCTGTGTTCTAACACTGGCCTGTGGTGGTAACGCCACCTTCAGGCAAACAATGGGAAATCCCTCCAAGCACAGCCATAGCCGGAACAGAGGCTGATTTAGCCTTAATCATCAAAGTCTGAGCTAACTACCAGCTCAGACACCCACAAAATTGAAACATAGCACCTGGTTATCAGGAGCAGGGTGCTACATTTACTTTGGCAGATCCCCGTTCTGTCTCTGTGAGAACAATCGCGGGCGGCCGGCATCAAATCTGTCTGACCTGCTGATTGGCTCCCCCGCTAGCCAATCGGCGCGTACAAGCCCGACATACACCTAAGGTGATTAGTGCAGCCTAGCCAACCTACCACAGTATATGCGGCGGCTGGTCAGCAAGCAGTTAAGGAACTCAGAACAGAAAGGATCTAATTGTTCCCAGTAAGAAAAATATTACACATAGAAGTGTAAAGCTGGATACACACAATATAGTATTGTTGTTCAATTTCCTTTAGATTTACCTTCAACTATGTAGTGCAAGGGCCTGCCTGATTGCAATTTGAAAGTGTTTAAGTTTGACCTCATATTATATGGTTTTGGTAAATCTAAAAGAAAGTTGTACAAGAAAATTGTATAAAAGTTGTATAGTGTATAGTCAGCTTAAGTGTTTACCGTAAAAAGCTTTGAAATTTTGTACAGATTTAGGATTTAGAGTCAGTCCATCCAAAACTGAATTCAATATGATATTATAGATAGTTAAACCACCCACAATTTCTTATATTTCTGAAGGTCTTTGTAGTTAACTCATGTGTTCTTGAGTTCTGCATTCTGCATGCCTACTGTGACTGAGAGCAGTGCTCTCTTTTCAATATATTATTAGTGTATAGACCCTGCCTTAAACTGGAGTGTCCCTAGTTATATTTTGTGTTTTTTTCTTTTTTGTTTAGCTAGGCTTTAGCCAGTCTAAGCTTGTTTACAATTTTCCGTGCTCTGTAGGTTTCTCCGAAGCTCAAGAAATTGATTATTTCTACTGCTGCTGTTGAATTGCCTCTAGTATATCATGTAAGAAGTAAACATATATGGCTAAGGAATATTTTCCTGCCTTAGCCAATCACTGAGGGCTTTATCTACTGATTTAAGCTGAGGGAAGGAGATAAATATTTTTGCAATTTTCTAGAGGAGTCTTATGCCTTGTACACACGATCGGAATTTTCAATGAAAAAAGTCTGATGGACTTGTTTCATCGAAAATTCCGATCGTGTGTGGGCCCCATCGGACTTTTTTCCATCAGTGTTTAAAAATAGAACATGTTTTAAATTTTTCCGATGGAAAAAAAAAAACTATAGGAAATTCAGATCGTCTGTGTGGAACTCTAATGGAGAAAAAACCCACGCATGCTCAGAATCAAGTCGACACATGCTCAGAAGCATTGAACTCAATTTTTCTCGGCTCGTTGGAGTGTTTTACGTCACCACGTTTGGACGGTCTGAATTTAATCTGACAGTGTGTATGCAAGACAGCTTGAACAGAATTCCGATGAAAAATTACATCGGATTTTAGACCATCGGATACTCCGATCGTGTGTACAAGGCATTAGTCTTCTGGGCTGCTACCAGCAGTCTAGAGTCCTCCCTCTTGGGCTTCTGTTTGGCAAGGATGCCACAGTGAAGGACCTTCTGTTTTAGTCTAGCCAAGGGGCCTGTGTCGAAATCTTAAGGGATTTCAGCTGCCCTGATGGAGGGTAGATCTAGAGGTCAGGGAGCAGGAAGATGGCTGCCTGTATGGAGCATCAGTGTCCTTGGGAACTGAATATAAGACTCTGCAGGTGGACATTGCATGTAGTTGCACAATAAGGTACCTGTGACTGGTCAGATAAGGTAACTATTTGTTTGTTTGGTTGCTAAAGCACCCAGGAATGTGTGTAATTCTGTTAAGCCGACTGTCAGCTGTCAAGTGGAAGCAATATGTATATTTTGTCCCTTTTATGATAAAAACAAAATTTAGTTAAAAATAAAAATATTTTAAATAAGTTAAAGTTAAAAATATTTTTAAAAAGTTAAAGCAATTAAAAAAAAAAAAATGTTGAGCCCCACCTACTCCGTCATGCACATACAAATGTAAACACACTCATTGAGGGCACCTACTTTCAAAACTCAAATAAAATGAATAAGGTAAAAATTAAATGCAAATCAAATTGAAAAAAAGTTTGAAATAAATTGATCTATAATACCAATCCATATCTGTGCTACAAATCAGTGGTTCAGAATGCATAGTTGGCCCAGGGGCAAAAAATAATGATATACATGGCTCCCCTCACTATCGTAAGTAAAAAAAAAAACTCTAATCTAAAACATTTTTTAGCTGTGGTTACAGTAGGCAATGTTTAACCCTTCTGATGCTGTCACTATACATATTATACAGTACCAGCATGTAAACAAACTCCTAACTGCCATAGCAGCCAGGAATTTGTTTGTATTTTTCCCCTGACTGCTTTCTTTTAGAAGGGATTTTTCCAGAAGTCTATTCATTTCTAGTTGCTGCCTCCCCCACGTGACCCCACATTGCCATGTGCCCTAGGATCATTTGTGCCTGATCTATCCTGGGTAGTATGAACATGGAAGTGCTCAGTTCTGAGTACTTCAGGGTTCAGAACCTTCAAGCCCTGGACACTCTGGCCAGGAGGTAGCTGATCAAGCATGAAAGCTCAACCAGAATGCCGAGATGGCATTAGGGGTCTAATAGACTCCTGATGTCTCCTTAAAGAGAACCTATTACCTGCAGTTTGTTATCCCATAGGGGGAATTACATTTTAAATATTTAGAAAATGTAAATTTAATAAAAAAAAGCCCCCATCCCCATTCACACACACATATGAATTCAATTTAACCACTTGACCTCTGGAAGGTTTTACCCCCTTCATGACCAGGCCAATTTTCTATTTTTTCCACTAGTGAAGGTCATCTGACCTGTGTGTAACCCGCAAATGACTGCAGGAGTCTTGAATGGAGGAGGGTGGAGGAGATTAATGAGGATGTATTGTGCAAAGCGGGAGATCACTGTTTATTTATACCCCCAACCACTGCTTTACCTTTGCCTAGTCTGGTGCGTTAAAGAGAAAAGTGGAGTTGAAATCACCAGTAAGGATTATTACTACCAGAAACGCTACTAGACCTGCTGGGGTCTTCATTTGAGGTAAGAGGCTGGGGGACACTATTGGTGGATTTCGGATGGTGGAAGGAAGTGTGACTACACGTTTTTGATGTTTGTTTCTGCACTGGAATTTTTCACATATACTACCAATTTAATTTTATATTTTGGATTACACAAGCACCTTCTTTAAATCTAGGATTAAAGAAATATACCGTATTTATCGGCGTTTAACACGCACAAGCATATAACACGCACCCAAACTTTTAGAGGGAAGTTTCAGGAAAAAAACTTTCCACAGCCCCCTGCATATAAAACACAGGCACAGTTTACCCTCTATTTTCAGGGTAAAAAAGTGAGTGTTATATGCCAATAAATACAGTACTTAATTTGCATATGCTTATTTTGCATATTTTATGAATTTTGGATTATCTATTCACTGTTTGGACTTAATTATGGACTTCATTGAATATTGATTATATTTTGTTCACTTTAACACTTTACTTGAGTTAGCACCACATTATTAGTACTTTACATACTCTGTTTGCGGGGACGCTTTTTCAATGTTGGCTACCCCTTCTCGACATTCTTGTTTTTTTGGTTTGCACGTTAGTTTTTTCTCAATCACATTTATTGACCTTGTGATCACGTGATTGCATAGCGGATTTGGATTGACATCAGAACACTGAAGGGGAAATCTTCCCATGGAGACACTAGTTCTGGTGACACACCAGGATTCCCTCACTTTTGGGGGATTTCCTCTCACTTTCTGTTTTGGCTATGGGACAGGAAGTGAAGGAAAATCCCCCCAATAGGACACATATGGCGAAAAAAAAACCTGACAGGGTTATAACGCTCCATTACTTTATCGAGACATTAAAAAAAGTTTTGTCTTTAGTTACATTTTAAGAGTAGTCTTATCATAACTAAAATTTCATTGCAAATCTCAGTGTCACATATGTATCAACAGTCGGTGGTTGGTGGCCTACAAGGCAGAACATTTTCTATTATTTCCCAAGTGGATTTATGCTCATATCACAAAACAGTTTTTCTTAGGCAGCATTTTATGATAGCTGGGATTTAAAATACTACATCTACGTCACGCTGCCGATGTAGGGCGTGACCACGCCCCTTTAGCACACCACCCATGGCGTTCTGCTCCGCGCTGGCAGGCACCTTAGGAAGTTGATCAGGCGCTAATCGCCAGATGGCTGAGCAGCCCAGGTGAAAGAGCGTTCTCCTCCCTTTGGTTGTCCTTGCCTGCGTGACGTGGGGGGATCTGTCTGCGGCGCCACACCTATATAGGCACCTCCCATTGCCGGCTTACACACACCACTTTTTCTCCGCACCTTGGATCATTCACACCTACATGGACCCTGGCTTTCCTCAGAACAGCACAGGTACCTCCTCACCCTCAGTTTATCATTTTTCCATCCCCTTTTCCTCATCTAAGTCCTTGCTGTTTTTGTGTTTGTTCCCCTTGTTTTGTTTCTGTTTTTGTTTTTTGCTTTTGTTTTGTTTTCATTTCCTCTCCTTTTCTCACCTCCCATACCTCCTTTCTATCTTCCATCCTCCCTCACTCCCACCTGCTTTTTTTTTCATCTCTCCACTTTTCATGCATTCACATCCTACCCACCTCACTTCTCTCCACCCTCACACCCCACACACACTAATTTATTCACTTTATTCAGGTCCCCCACAGGATACATTTCCCTTACCCGTGTCTAGGGTATCTATCAACACTCACCTGCATGGGATCTGCCTCTATTTGTTGTTGCTGCCTCTCAGACCTCCACAGTGCCTGGGAATGGGGCTGTGACATGCACTGGCGATTGTCGATGGCGCACTAGGGCTGCGCGGTGTGCAGACGTAAGTTCTTTTACTGTAATACCCCCCTCCCTCCCCCCAACTTTTTAAGTATCAATATTCATTATCATCAATATTTTTCATTTTTTATTTTTTAGTTAAATTATCCAACATTATTCAGGCATGCGTTTTTTCATTTTAGACAAAAAATGACATGGTTTATGCTCCTGATGAGTGGCTATAAGGCCGCGAAACGCGTAGAGACAGCTTATTATCACCACCATTCCTTACCATGGACCCTATTATACTCTGTATGATCGAATTCATAATTTTAACTGTAAACCAGTTTAATTTTGTTATTCCCTTTTTTCTTTATTTCTGTATTCAAATGTATATCAGATTGTGGATTACTATGTATTTTGTGCTGAAAATATTCAAATGCTAATTGTTTAGAGGCTTACGCCCAATATATGCTTTATGTGAATGTACAATGCAAAATAAACATATTTTTTCTACTCGCTTGACTTCCCATTTTACTGCTGTGTGCTTTATCTAAAATCCCGCAATTGCTCTCCCCTTTTAAATTGTAAGGAACTAATAAAATAAAATAAAACAAGAAAAACCCATGTGATTAAATCCTTCATCTGGTATCTGTATACGGTTTAATATTAAAATGATGCATGTACCTGCAGAAAATAGATATTTTCTATTACAACATGAAGCAGTGAATGCGTCTAATGGACAAATGCTTGATTGCAACTGCCAGATCTCTTAAAATCAAACATACGTAAAATGCTTATGCGGCATAGCTGGACTGTAATTAGTCTAGATTCACTCTGCACACTTTCAATTCTCCATGAGATATTGTGCCGTGTGTATGTGGACTGCCATTCTGACCTATATACTACATTCATATTAAATATATAACTTTTCATTTTTGCCTTCTTAAGAGACACTCTTATGCTTTACATGTCATGTACCCTCAGTATCACAATTTTGGCAAAATCATTGCATGGTAAGTATCCAACTGAAAATCATAAAAATCACATAATTATCTGGTCAACTTATACACTGAATAGGAATGTTTTCCTGGCAATACCAGAGCCTTTTTTTGGTCAAAAGAGGTTCCCAAAGCAGCAGGTCTGGGGTATAGCCATACTCATAAGTATGCATGTTACATTTGTGATCAAGGTAATCAAGTGACCAATTAAATTATACTAAAAATGTACATAAAATTATTAACCACTTGCCTACTGGACACTCCTACCCCCTTCCTGCCCAGGCCAATTTTCAGTTTTTAGCGCTATCACACTTTGAATGACAATTGCACAGTCATGCAACACTGTACCCATATTACATTTTTATTGTTTGTTTTTTTTTCACACTTTCTTTTGGTTGTAATTAATCACCACTGTGTTTTTTATTTTTTCCTAAACGAACAAAAAAAGACTGAAAATGTTGAAAAATAAATGCTTTCATAGTTTGTTATAAAAAATTTCAAACAGGTAATTTTACTCCTTTGCTGATGTGCACTGATGAGGCTGCACTGATAGGCACTGATGAGGTGGCACTGATAAGCACTGATAGGTGGCACTGATAGGCGGTACTGGTAGACATTGGTAGGCGGCACAGATAGGCAGCACTGATAAATGACACTGATGATGAGGCACTGATCGGCACTGATTGGCACCACTGATGGGCACTGACAGGTGGCACTGGTGGGCACTGATTAGCAGTACTGATAGGCATTGATAGGTGGCATTGGTGGTCACTGATTAGCAGCACTGGTTGACAATGCTGGGACCGATGTCCCTTTAAGAGAAATCAGTTATCGGCTTTCCTATCAGCGTGAGGAAAAAAACTTGATAACCGGCTTCTGTTTCCATCATGTGATCAGCTGTCATTGGCTGACAGCTCATCACGTGGTAAAGGGCCACTGTGATTGGCCCCTTTACCCCGATCTGTGATCAGCCAAGTCCGAAAGACTCGGAAATCACAGACCGTGCCGCTCGCGCACCGCAGGGATGCCCTCCTGGCATTTTAAGCCCACGCTGTAGCCGTCTTTCGGCTATAGCACGGGCGAGAAGGGGTTAAAGGTTGACTCAACTTTTTGCACCATGTTACATGTTACACTCATTACACAGAGATCTGTGAATAAATGAACTACAGGTCCTATCTGCCAACATGACAGACAGACTTAAAGCTGTTAATGTAGTTGTGGAATTCAGGGCAGTGATCACTGCACTCGTACTCCATTGACACTTCCTTCAGCTCAGTAACTGAAAGTCTGTACCTCAGCACAGCCATAGAGCTTTAGGAAAAGTCTACAGGAGCCTAGCATTGCACCCAGGATCCATTGATATCAGGTGCAATACTTATACAGTATATACTCCTATATATATATATATGCACTTATTATTTTTTCTGAAAGGTAGATTTAGCCTTTAAAGCATAACTTAAGGCAACTTTTTATTTTTATATACAGTGGAGAGGGATTAAAATCCATGTAAAGTTTTTTTTTTTTTTTTCATTACAAATTTTGGATTGCAACCCGAACAAAAATAGAGTGGAAATTTTCCAATGAGAAAGCTAATTCTTGGGACCCTGGTGACACCCTGGGATTTTCTCACTTTTAATGGTTTTCATCTCACTTCCTGTTTAGACTATGGAACAGGAAGTTACGGAAAATCTCCTCAATGGGACACAGATGGCAAAAATAGAATTGACAGGGGTTATAACTATCCAAAATGCATAAAAAGTTTTGCCTTAATATTATGATTCTAGGATGAATTTCAGGTAGATATAAAAGAATACACCAAATAACAATGACACCATTGAAAGGTTATTAGGATGGGTTTTACACCAAAAGCACTCATACTGAAAAATGGAGGACAGCAAAGTAAGGGTAAATCGGACTGTGCTAACAAGGAACATAATAGCAGGAGGAGACAGCAGAGTGACCAGACAGATACCCTTGGTTTGCTTCTGCTCCTTTACTGTCCAGTAATGGACAGTAACGGGTAGGTAGGTAACCAAGCTATTGTCAATACCTGCCTTGGGGTAAAACAGGTCACCAACCTGGCTGTGCTGTCTGTAGGGCCTGTGTATATAGCAATACCAGAATGACCAATCTTTTGACAGGTAAAACAGGTGGCATGTACAGTATAAAGTGGTTGTAAAAGCTGAAGGTATTTTACCTTCATGCATTCTATGCATAAATGTAAAAACCATCATTATGCCCCCCGCTCCAGCCCCCCAATACTTACGTGAGCCCCATCCAGTGAGCCCCATTCATTAAATGCACAAGAGCAGCTGCTTTCCCCACTCGCTGCCTTCTCATTGGCCCATCTTATGGACACACAAAGCTGGCCTCGAGATCAAGCACGCACGCATGAGTGCCCCCCATAGTAAGCGGCTTGCTAGGGGGCACTCGACTGGGGGGAGGAGCCAGAATTCTTTGGCAGGGGACCCGAGAAGAGGTGATTTGGGGCTGCTCAACCATTGTATAACATGTTTGGGTCTTTTTATTTTTTTACATCTGAGCTTTTATTATCACGTTAACTGTGTATTTAACAGTTTTTTCTGGAGTTCAGCTTTAAAGATTAGTAGAAATTAGATATCTCCATCCAACAAAGCAAATTTTATATGTGCCTCTTTTCCAAACAATCACTGAATGGCAAAAAAAAAAAAAAAAACTATTTCCTTCCAAATCTAATATTGCTTTCAGATCTATAATTTATTAAATGCCTAAAGCTGAACTCCAGCATCAGAAAATATAAGAGGCTTGTGTATCCTTTCTTGAATATTGGTGTGGTTTGTGAAGTAGTCCAATGTGAAAGTTTGCCTCTGTGCAAAAACATCCTGTATTAAGACTCCCTCTCCTTGTGCAGGGTGACTGGTCTTTTGTGGGTCCCCCCATCATAGTTTTCTACAGGCAGTCAGCAGTTGGGGGAGCTTTTGGGTCCCTCTCACAGCTCTGCCCTCGGCATAGCCTACAAAGTGCACACTGAACAGTGTAGCACAGTGATGACGTCACTACCACTATTACAAAAGCTGAGTTTGCAAAGGCATCTGGTAGACACAAACTAGATGTACATACTTTGTGGCTATTGAGGAAAATGATATAATTTCCCCAACACAGCTAATCTGAACATTTACAAACAATTTTACCATCAACTAAAACTATTCTGGCATGCAGATTACTGGAAAATTCTAGTGCACGGGCAAAAAAAAAAAAAAAAAAGAAGAACTTCAGAGAATGTATACTTGAATATCAGAAAATCCAAGTCAGCATGTGGTGTTGTTAAGATTCAACATCTATCATTATATGGGTATTAGGAAATCTCACTGAGCTCATCTAATTGAGATTGAGGTTCTAAATTTTCACCCTACGCAAACCCTGTGTATCTGCAGGAGCAGTTGCCAGACATAAAGTTGCTTTACATGAAATGTGTGGTAACCAAGGTAATAATCCAGAAAGCTGAAAACATTACAGTCAGCTGCAATCCCAGAATGAATTAGCTTTCTGACATGCTCTGTGGTTCTTATTTGGATAACACAAAACACGTATAGAGTTATGGTTGGAATGAAAGTCGTTTTTACAGTAAACTTAAGCAAACTAAAGGAAGCAATTTTTTTAAATTTTATAAATACAAATTTTCTTCCATTAAATGTCACAAATCAGTTTTCTTTCATATTGAGTGCTTTGGCATATCATGGATCTTTTCATGATTGGATCTCCTTTTTCTGACTTAATTTAGGGTGAGTACACAAATTATGGGCTTGATTTACTAAAGAAGTAGAGAATATTCATTAAGCTTAGTAAATATGGTGAAGCTGTGTTCACTTCAGTTATCCAAATCGTGTACAAGTAAATATCCAGCTTTCTTTTTGCGATTGCACAAGGTTATAAGTGAACACACTTTCACCTTATTTACTATGCTCAGTGAACGTGAATATTCCCTTTGTTCAGAGAATGGTCTCTACCCCATAATTAAAGAGTTTATTACCCTAAAAAAAATAAAAAAAAAATAGATTATGTTCCTTTAAAACATGAATAACAGCACAGTGAAAAAGTAGAAAAATGTGGTGCTTACTTAATTAATTACTAATCTATGATCAATAAAGTGCAATAATTCCAGAGGACACTTTTCATAAGAATAAAAAAGCAATGCAATAATATCAGAAATACGTCCTCATTGAATGTGCAAAAACTACATAAAGTGCAATGAAATAATGTGCAAATAGGCAATCAGATATGTGTCCAAAAAAATATTTTCCAGCTCTAAAGTGCACTATATGCCCAAAAAGTCATACCCTCTGATGAAGTCACGTGTTCGGTGATGCAACGCGTCAGGGAGGAGCCAGGTGTCATCACTTCCGGTCGTGGCCATGAGGATGAATGAGGACGTATTTCTGTTATTATTGCATTGCTTTTTTATTCTTATGAAAAGTGTTCTCTGGAATTATTGCACTTTATTGATCATAGATTAGTAATTATTAATTAAGTAAGCGCCACGTTTTTCTACTTTTTCATTGATTTTAGTGTGAGAACACCTCTTTATGTTGGAAGCTACTGACTATCTTATTTGTTTATGGTTTGCGCTTTAGTACTTCTACATACAATAACAGCACATTGCTTCTGCTGTGTAATTTGGCCCCCTGTATCACCTAAAAAACCTGGCTGATTCTGCCCTCCCCCTGTAATCTGAGCATGGTTTATCATGGCTGCTGAGCCCTGACGCTGTGGTCAGTTTATGTGCCTCCATCATCCGCAGCCCTGCTCTGTCCTGCTCTGTCCTTCTCTGTCCTCCTCTCCTCCCTCCCTCCCTGCCTGTCTACTCGTGACAGTGCCTGCCCCTTCCCCTCCTGCTATTCATGCCATCCCCTCTGTTATATAACAATACATGTCCCAGTGTCTGCTCTATATAACAAAAATGCAGATAATACCCTATATCAGAGCGTCTCCTGGCACTCACGGGACTCCTCGTCTCTCTCTCCTCTCCTCCTCCCCGGCTGATGTTAGCGTGAGTGGTCGGCCCCTCCCACTATAGCTGTCACCCTGGGAGATGAGAGAGCCGAGGAGTCACGTGAACGCCGGGAGACGCTCTGATATAAGGTATAATCTGCATTTATGTTATTTAGATCAGACACTGGGACACAAATTGTTATATAACAGAGGGGATGGGATGAATAGATTATAGTAGCTTAACAACCAATCCTTATGTGTTTCGGTGCAGATTCTGAGCATGTTCTAGATACAATTACAAAGGACATTGTTGCCAAACAAAAATTCACCGAAAAACAGCCCTTGCCTATTTTTTACATTAGTTTCAGTGCTTATAGCTCTTGGTGCAGGACCTTTAGTGCCAAAACAAGTGAGAGTTAAAGCCAAAGCCAAAAAATGTATTTTGTTTCTCAGAGCGATCTCCATTCACTTTCAGTACTGCAGATTCAACAGAAAGTGAGAGGATAACTTTCCAAAGTGATGGAAATCCACTCTTAGACAGCTGTCACAGTAACAAGTGTTCCCATTGGAAGATTTTCCATCTATTCCTATTCTGGGGCAACTCAAAATATCTGATTTACCCATACTTTCATTTCCAGCGATATTGGTGATCAGAACAAGTTAAGAGAGTGAATCTGCCTAACACGTATATAGACAGTAAGAAAATGTTGATATTGGTTGGTTTGTATTCCATCCCCTCACTACTATGGTACTATTCCAATCTCAAAATAAGTTTGCGTTTATTTAAACTATATTAACTGGGTAATAAAATCACCCTAAGACCCCTTTCACACTCAGGGCATTTTGCAGGCGCTATAGCGTTAAAAATAGCGCCTGCAATCCGCCCTCAAACAGCTGCCCTATTGTCTCCAGTGTGAAAGCCCTCAGGCTTTCACACTGGAGCGTTGCGCTGGCAGGACGTCATAAAAAGTCCTGCCAGCAGCTTCTTTGGAGCACATTAGGAGCAGTGAACGCACCACTCCTAATGCGCTCCTGCCCATTGAAATCAATGGGGCAGCGCCGCCGTACCACTGGCAATACGCTGCTGGTTAAAAGCACCCCGCTATCAGTCGAAATGCGTTTTACCGCTATTTTACCAACGACGCTATGGGCGGCAGCAGTGTGAAAGGGCTCTAACAGTTACAGTATATACTCGAGTATAAGCCAAGTTTTTCACCCCTTTTCTTAGGGCTTAAAATACACCCCTCGGCTTAGACTCGAGTCAGTACCTGAAAATCTTCTTAGACTGCGGGCGGCGTCCATTTTTTAAATATCGCGGCTTCCTCCTGGTCCCTTCCGTGATAGGCATTTCCAGCAAACACTGTGTTGAGTGTTCCGCCTATCACAGAGGTCCTCTCATTCTCGGACTCCATTTCCCAGCAGGCACTGTGTTCAGTGTTCTGCCTATCATGGACGTTCTCTTGTCGGAGGATGAAAAGATGTCCATGATTGGTGGAACACTGAACACAGTGCCTGCTGGGAAATGGAGTCCGAGAATGAGAGGACCTCCGTGATAGGCGGAACACTCAACACAGTGTTTGCTGGAAACGCCTATCACGGAACAAGACCAGGAGTAAGCCACGATATTTAAACAATGGACGCCGTTCACAGTCTAAGAAGATATTCAGGTACACTGACTCGGGCACAGGGAGGCTGCAATGGACACAGTGAGGTTGGGCACAGTAAGCTGGCAATGGGCACAGTAAGGTTGGGCTCAGTAAGCTGGCAATGGGCACAGTGAGGTGGCAAAGGGCACAGTGAGGTGGCAATGGGCACAGTAAGGTTGGGCACAGTAAGGTGGCAATGGGCACAGTGAGGTGGCAATGGGCACAGTAAGCTGGCAATGGGCACAGTAAGGTTGGGCACAGTAAGCTGGCAATGGGCACAGTAAGGTTTGGCACAGTGAGGTGGCAATGGGCACAGTGAGGTTGAAATGGGCACAGTGAGGTTGGGCACAGTGAGGTAGCAATGGGCACAGTGAGGTTACAATGGGCACAGTGAGGTTGGGCACAGTGAAGCTGCAAATGGGCATTGTTGACCCTCTTTTCCGCTTACAGTAGCTGCTGCATCCCCCCCTAGGCTTATACTCGAGTCAATAAGTTTTCCCAGTTTATTGGAGTAATATTAGGTACCTCGGCTTATACTTGGGTCAGCTTATACTCGAGTATGTACAGTAATTTTCCCTTAACTTAAACTGGCCTTGAAACCTAAGCTTAACCCTAACTCTAACTTAAAGGAAGCATGTCCTGAAAGAGATGTAGGTTACCATTGCTGATTTTGCCATCTCCAGGAAAATTGTCTCCATCTTGCATTTTCTGCATGCTTAGTCTGTGTCTGTAAATTCTATACTTCTCTCATAACAACTTTACTTTAAATAGAATGCAAAGCAATATTTTAGTTGCTGATTTGAAGCTGAGTCACTCATTAGTGTCTAATAGTATTAACAGTAGAGAGATCAATCTGCCATAGCTCCTGGCTCAATTCTTAGTCATCTTGCCGTATGAGGTATTCCTACCAACATTGGGTTGTTCCAACTCCTGTAATATTCTACATAAAAAACATGAATTATTTACCAGGGAGAATGGCGCCCCCTCATGGCAACAGCAAATAAGCAGACCTGGAAATTCTGTAGAGGAAGGTAGGTTTACATTAAAGTGATTGTATACGATCACCTTGTAAAACTATTTATTCCGTTTAAAATAGAAATGAAAGGCAAAACATTTTTGTATGGATATAAAAATACATTATAAAAACGTTGTTTACCTTTTTATAGGTAATCACATTCCCTCTGTTCTCAGCTGCATAAGAGCTGGGAGGAGAAGCAGCAGAACATTGAGCTTCCAGGTGAATGGCTGTGTAGTGGTGGCATGTCAGGAGAAGTATGATCATTGGAGGAGGGCAGGCTGAGTTCCAAGCATAGCTAGAGAACTGACCACAGTGAGTTCTCCTGCTTAGTGTGGTCAGTTTTTAATAGGAACAAGAGACTGGCAAGATCACCAGGGATTTCACTCAAAGGAAGTAATACAAGGAGAACATGATACTTTCTCATGCAAGTACATGGTGCATCAGACACATATCAGGAATATGATGTTTTGGGGTAACAAATGCTTTAAGCATATACCCAAAATGGATAAATATCTGATATAACCTGAACCTTAAAATAAACCTTCACCTGAAACCTAACAATCAGCCATTGACCTAACAAAAACAAAAATTGGCCTAACCTAACAAAAAGATAACCCCAATCCCTTGGGTGGAGCCAACACCTTGTCAATGCATGTTGGACACATATGCTGTACATATGGTACGGGGCATTCATGCAGTTAACAACTTACCCAACCCTCAATACGGAACAATGCATACACCAAACACATGCATTGCATTACAGTATGTTGGAAAAAGGGCCATGGCCTTTTTTTTTGGTGCATGGACACATGTGGGGGACACACAGGAAATGAATGTAAATAGATCACACAATATTTCCTGATGAATTTAACAAAACAGCAATTAGTAAGGGTTTAAGTCAAGCAGATATGTTATGCCTGAACGGGTCAGGAGAGAGCTATTGGACTTAGCTCATTGAAGAGAGATAACAAAACACTGTAGATATATGTGCCCAGCTCAAATTTCATGAATCAGGTTTACATCCACTTTAACCAGTAAGGCATATGTCAAGTTGTACCTTGCATAAGTGAGGCCATTCATCTGTGCTTAAAGTGAATGACTTCATTCCAACAACAGTGCACAGAATGATGTCATGTATTCTGCAGGAAAAAGCTAAAAATAACAGACAAAGGTCCAATGATGACATCAATATAAAAGCTGCTATTGTGTTATAAACAAACAATATATCATTGCGTGTTCACAGATATATGTCAAAATATCTCTGATATATCATATTATTTGAGTTTAGAACAACGCACAGTATTAAACTATGGGTTACTTGCATTTCTTTGCCAGGAACAATTTTTTAAAGAAAGGCTAAATGTCACAGAACAATGGACTGTTTCAGAGTAAGATAAATGTTTCATCCCAGGTACCTGGTTGAAGCAAAGAGATTTTACATTCTAAGAATTTCCAGAGACTGTTTTAGCTCCGAATCAAAGATTCCACTTTCTGCGTTAGACTAATCTAATTTTGATTGAACTTACAACTTTACAAAATTATTTTTATTTAACCAACTGAAACAAACTGATTATTATGATTATGATCTTCCAATCTAAAAAATC
The DNA here is from genome assembly GCA_029206835.1 of Rana muscosa. Classification (NCBI taxonomy): domain Eukaryota; kingdom Metazoa; phylum Chordata; class Amphibia; order Anura; family Ranidae; genus Rana; species Rana muscosa. Next base: position 411,382,016 of record CM055122.1, read on the forward strand.
CTCCAAGGAACACCATCTAAGTCATAACTCCACAGCAGAAATGTTTGTTACCACTTTTATCTGTATTACCAAACCCACCTATAAATATCAACTAAGATATCAGTACATTACACCACCAGAGAACTTTGTTCTATGTGAATTTAATGATGCACAGTATAATTCTCACTAGGTAGAATTTTATGTTTTATGTAGCGCTACATATACACCATCTGGGCCTTAGTTATTTCAAAGAATTGTGCCGCGTACACACGACCGTTTTTAATGTCATTGAAATGTCATTCAATGTCATTGAAAACTACGTCTTTCTCGACGCGATTCTTCTCAAGCCTGCCTTGCCTACACGCTATCATGAACAAAAATGCTCGAGCAAAGCGCGGTGACGTACGAAATGTAGGATGGCACTATAAAGGGGAAGTTCCATTCAGATGGCCCCACCCTTTGGGCTGCTTTTGCTGATCCTCGTGTTAGTAAAGTTTGGTGAGAGACGATTCACGCTTTTCAGCCTTGTGCTCTTCAGTCCGTTACAGCGTGACGAATGTGCTATCTCCATTACGAACGCTAGTTTTACCAGAACGAGCGCTCCCGTCTCATCACTTGCTTCTGAGCATGCGCATTTTTTTCACGTCATTAAAGCCTACACACGGCCGCTTTTCATGACGAGAAAAACGACGAGAAAAATGAGAGCACGTTCCGAATTTTTAATGGCCATTTTTCACGTAGTGAAAAATACTCTGGAGCCTACACACGATCGTTTTTAATGACCAAATTAAAAAATGGCATTTTTCTCGTCATGAAAAACGGTCGTGTGTACGCGGCATCAAAGTTACTCTGGATATTAAGAATTTTCAGTCTTTCAGGAAAGAACTAGTGCTGTTTCTGCCTGAGAAGAAGAAACATCAGTTCATACTAAGAATTTTTTGGGGCTGATTTACTAAACGCATAGAGGCTGTATACCCTGAATGTTAAACATTCACTTTCAACCACCCCTATTCCTTTAGTATTCCAACCTCCTTGATTTATAGGGCTTGCATGACCTAAGATCTGGAATTCTTGGCCTTGTGTATAATTAACGTACTGAATGTGGATCTAGGAACTACATGTGGGGTATCTTAAAGAAGCAGTATCGGCAGAAGAAAAAAAAAGCTTGTCAAATCCTTCAGGGGTCCATGTGCACATAGCATTTGTCCCAATAAACCACAAGTAGTGGATGTTAAATAAAATTTATATTTATTTTCTGCCATTGCTGGCTGTAGCTCCACCTCCTGAAATCTAAAGCCAGCATAGAGCTCTGCTCCTCTCCATTCTGCAGGACTATGTCTCCTCATCTCTCCTGTTTGGCACACATGGAATCCATAACTGCCTTCTGCAATTTAGGGCAAAGAAAGAGTGAAAACTGTCAACTTGTGAGCAATTGCAGCTGAAGAAAAAGGCTTTTATTCACAAATAAATGTCTGTGTATTGTGCATTCTGGAAAATTCTTTCCCCATACACTGTGCAATCTGATTGGACAGTGTATGGGGAAATTAATTGCTCAGAGAAATGAGTGGATGTAAATGTCATCCAATCAGATTGCACAGTGTATGGGGAAAGATTTGTCCAGAATGCACAATACACAGACATGTGTTGAGAAGATGTTTTCATGGAAGTTTTGGCTCCACCAATGATTATAGACTATCACCATAAAATGCACAATTACAAGTCCAGTAAACATCTGCACAGTTGTTGATAGGAGGAAGATCTCTAGAATGAATATTGAGTTGTTTAAAAAAGAAATGAATGAAAGGAATAAAAGTGGAAGCAATATTCTCCATGTGATAAGGAAAAGCTCATTAACATGATCAGCATTACAATGAGCAAGTGCCCGATGTCTGTTTCATATTTAAGAATGTGTATGCGCCCATACGCGCAACGTTTCCGCGAATCCGCCGCAAGTCGACAGCATGCGCCATGTCGCAATAATTATTCCTGCCCGCGCAAATGTGCCAACATTTTCTTAAGTCAGCCCCTTAGTGTTCTTAATTGAGACAAGTACCTGTACACACTATAGAGGGATATGCATATTTCATGTCTAGGGTTTACAACCACTTTAAATTCCAAAATGTATTTCCACTTTAAATGTGGAATTTCTTAGCCATATTGACTATTCTTAGCCATACTGAACCTAAAAGCAGTAACCAACACCACCACCATGTGATTTGTTACACTTATCTGTGTGGCATTTTACTAAATATTTATTGGGTTAAGCTTTATTTTGTAACTTTGCATTTAGACCCTCACTAATCATATTCATTATTTTATACCACTACGTTATTTTAATTAAGTAGAAGACAAAAACAGGATCCTGTTCTGAAAACAGGTTTGCCCCATGTTACTCTGTTACTTTTATCTCACAAATGCTTATACTCTTTTTTTAGGATTTGCATACTAATAGGGTACCACCAGGTCAGTAAGTTCTTTGCTGGAAACTTACATAGTTCCCACTATTTCCTTGAAAGGATATTCTGCTGTTCTGTTTAGTGTTAAGGCTGGGATCACACTGATGCCGAATGCGGCTCGCAGCAGGGGTCCGGTGCATCCCTTTTCTCTGTTTCAGGGACGAATCAGGGCCAAATTTTTTGCCTGAGTTCGGCCCTGGGACCCATGTGCAAGCCGCTCCGCAGCCTCCCCGGAGATGTGTGAACTGGCTCCATAGAGAGCTGGTCACAGTCTCCTGTCATGCGAATTGGATGCCGGGAAACCCACATCAAATTCACACTAGTGAGAACCTAGCCTTAGGGATTAGGCTCAATATAAGAAATCATTTCAACATCTGGGACCCTAGGGTGCACCCTATTTGCCTTTTTTTCAATTTGGATTTCCATGTGATAGCATAGATTGCATAAGATTGCAAGGTATATGACTGCATGCATTATAATTGCCTCCCCTTAGTTTAGTATTTTAAGTGAGCGCATGTTCAATTTAGGAAGTGTATCTGAAACAAAGAATTAATTATTACCCTTTCTAGACTCAACTCATAAAAAATTGTCCCAGAAATGGTAACTAAATTGGAAAATACTCTCAATATTTAGAGTAAGTGTAGTTCTAAGCACTCATCAGTTTCCTGGACTTGAGGTCCTTCTCATCTTTGCCTTAAAAATCCAACCTTTCAGCTGGACAGTGTTCATCGTCTGCTCCTTCTCCAGCATTTACCCTAGCATTGGTACACTGAAAGTTGTATTGAGTTACAACTATTACTTTCTATGTCTGTACTTTGTGCATGAAGGTAGAGGTATAAGTTTCAGTGTGAATATCAGAACGAAAAATTAAGCTAGTGCCTATAAACACAGTCCAGCCCTGGGAAAGATGGGTATTATGTCTTCGTGGGAGGCAGGATTTTTAATTTTAATAGTGATGAGGGAAAGCCTTGGGAGATGAAAGACAGGAAATGTTAATAACCAAACATTAAATTAAAGTTAATAATGTTTAAGGTACTCTCTATAACATACCAATTATCTAGGTATATTTTGCGTGCAAACATTTCCTAAATATTTATGGAAGTTAAATGTAACAATTAGCGACTTGCTGATAGCAACTCTAGGCAATATCTAGCACATTATAGGTAAAACCTTCCCAGATGTTACATATACTATATTTAAAGCAAACAACATGTATAACTGATATAAGACAACAGCTACACCATCAACACCTTGTTACGAGAAGCATCACATTTAGAATACTAGCAACTGTATATACTGTGTGTGGTCTTACAATGTATTTGTTTTGCGTTTTTTTTAATTGGCTGAAATGTACTAGAGAAAAAGAGCACAAGAAGGTGTTTTACTACTAAAAATAGAATACCCCAGATGACACAGCAATTTAAAAGAGGCTAGCAGCAGGACAATTTTAAATAGCAAGTCTATGCCTAAATTTACTAGAGGCAAAGCACACAGTCTGGGGCTTTACACCGATCCTAGATGATGCCTAAACCACAATGGCTCCATCCTTCGAAAGAAAAAAAAGCATTGTCAGTGGGAGCACTGTGATCTCTGTAAGAGGTAATAAATACCGTATTTATTGGCGTATAACACGCACAGGCATATAACATGCACCCTAACTTTAAGAGGGAAGTTTCAGGAATTTTTTTTTCCACATCCCCCTGCGTATAACACGCAGGCACAGTTTACCCTCTATTTTCAGGGTAAAAAAGTGAGTGTTATACGCCAATAAATACAGTATATACAATATCTCACAAAAGTGAGTACACCCCTCACATTTTTGGAAATATTTTATTATATCTTTTCCTGTGACAACACTGAAGAAATAACACTTTGCTACAATGTAAAGTGGTGGGGGCGTGGCTTAGCGGCTGATGTAGAAGGACGTGTGAATCTTCAGCTCCGCCGGCCATCCGTGCATTCATCCTTACCTTACTATTGCAGAACCGCCAAAGTGCTCCATACTGCTGCTCAAGAACCTGGGTAACATCCGGACCCTCACAGAACCCGCTGTAGTCGCCGCAATTATGTCTAAAAGGACAACCAGAGGCAGGGGACAGACAGACTCACATGACCAAGATGGCACCGGATCATGCCGTGCAACTAAGGAGGAATACAAGGAGGCAGCCCAGAAGCTCCTGTTTGGAGGAAAGACACATATGGATGCCTTGGCTGAGATCCCTGTGACGGGGGGCACTTCAGGGGGCTCTCTGGAAGCGGATGATACAGTCCCCTTGGAGGATGTGGACGGATTGTCCCCGGACTGGAACACAGTGAGTACCCCTAGGGATGATGTGCCTGGGTCCCGGGTCAGTTCTCCCTGTGCTGATGATGCAGAACCCACTCTTAGAGACATATTTGCAGCTGTTACATCCTGCAATCTCTCCATAACTGCCCTGTCAGATGAGATCAAGGGAGTGAAAGCTGAATTATCCTATGTACGCCAGGACATGCAAAAACTCAGGGAGAGGACATCTGCACTGGAGGGCAGAGTGAGCACAGTGGAGGATGACATGGCTCCCATGCAGAGAGACTTGAGGCATAACTGTCACCTTATTGAACAGCATGCCATGCGACTCAACGAAATGGAGAATCGCATGAGACGCAATAATGTCCGTGCCATAGGCATCCCGGAGAGAGCTGAGGGTAAAAATCCGGTAGACTTTATTGAGAACTGGCTTATTTCTACATTTGGCAAGGAGTCCTTCTCCCCACTATTTGCTGTTGCCACCGGGCAACCATCCCAGACCTTTCCTATTCAAGCTACTTAATTTTGAAGATAGAGATGTGATCTTGTCTAAAGCCAGGGCCCTGTCTGGCAAAATGGCGATTGATAACTCTAAGGTCTCCCTGTTTCCTGATTTCTCTGCTGAACTACAAAAACGGCGTGCAGCATTTAATGACGTTAAAAGACGGCTCAGAGATTTGAATGTACAATATGGAATGCTGTACCCTGCTCGGCTTCGTGTAACTGCTCTTGGTACCACCCACTTTTTTGAACGTCCTACTGCTGCTGCACAATGGTTGGATCGGGAGGACAGAGCACTCAGGGATGCTAGACAGCAGCGTCCGGCTTGACTTTGAGGATCATTTGCTCCATGCAAGTAAGGGGTACATCCTTTCGATTCCGGCGGAGAGAAGAAGTCAGTGTGACTTTTGAATCACGAGTTGTTCCATGTTACCTGCAAAGGTGAAACCCCACTTACCAAACAGAAGTTATTTCTGCGGGTGTTTCCACTGCTTCCCCCCCCAGGGCGGATGCCTGGGGGCTTCTGCAACCATGGCCCAACTGGCTGGGAGCCCGGTTGGCTCCTCACCTAACACTATTGTTGATTTGTTTTCTCCAGTTGTTTCTTTCTTTTTTTTCTCTTTTATTTTTTCAGAATATTTTGGGACTATGTTTGCCTGCCCGGCCAAACAGCTATACTACAGCGGTTTCCTACTGATGTGGACATTCATAGACTGGTTAGAGGTATCTCAGGTGTCAACGACGCCAGGTCTACTTTATATAATGTCTTAGTGTCAAATGCTTCTCAAATGCACTATCAATCTACGCCGGGTCCCAGTGTGTCTGTGCCTATATTGCTGATGCCCACAAATTGCTGCGACTGTTAAACTTTTGTCCTGGAATGTCAGGGGTCTTAGTAATCCTGTGAAGAGATTAGCTGTTCTCAGGCACCTTAAATCAACCAGGGCAGGTATTGTGTGTTTACAGGAGACCCACTTTTCACCAGATACTACTCCTAGTTTTAGTCCCCGAGTGTACGGCACTCAATTTCATGCTACATACATGGCCTATGCCAGGGGAGTGAGTGTGCTGATTCGTCAGGACACTCCATTCCACTGCTCTCAAAAGGTCAGAGATCCAGGAGGGAGATTTATCTTTTTATTATGTACAGTGTCTCATATGGTGTGTATTATAGCTGGTATATATATACCGCCTCCATACTCGTCTGAGATTCTTAAGTGTCTAGCGAAGTTTATGGCGCAGTTCCCAAATGTAGCCCTGGTGGCGGTGGGTGACTTCAATAACTATCTGAACCATAACTGGTATAAGTTACCTGTTCCCACCAATGTACCTCTCCGTACTGGAGCGACCACCCCCTTTGCTGGTCTACTTGAGGAACTTGGCCTGACGGATGTGTGGCGTAGAAGTCATGCTCAAGCCAGACAATACTCGTGCTGTTCCTCAACGCACGGGAGTTTGTCTAGGATTGACCTGGGCTTGGGTAATGAGGTGTTACTTCCACTAGTTGTAAACTCAGGGTATGGGGACAGGCATGTCTCGGATAATTCCTCCTTCTGGGTTGAGATTGCGCTGCCTACTGACGCCAGGCCCAGGAGCTGGAAACTCAATCCTTTTTGGCTTTCACTGTTTCCAACCCCTGATCCGATCAGGGAGCGGCTCAAACTTTTTCTGCAGGACAACCTAGACTCGGCTCAGTTGGGAGTTGTCTGGGATACCACAAAGGCATTCTTGCGAGGTCAATTTATAACTACTATTAATAAGATAAAAACTAACACTAAGGCCTGGGAAGTGGAGGTTTGTAAAGTCCTCAGGGAATCGGAGGATGCCTATATTTCCGATCCCACTGAGGATACAAAAAAAGCTTGGTTAGGGGCGCAGTCCATGTCCAGCCAGCTGGCACTGCAGTTGGCCGAAAACAAGTGATTTTTCTTTCAGCAGACCCACTTTGAGGAGGGGGAGTCCACTGGACACATGCTGGCTTTACTAGCGCGGGCACAGAGATCTACCTCCTTGGTTTCAACCTTATGTGACACACAGGGGGTTGCCCAAACGTGTACCTCTGCGGTGGTACAAATCTTTCGTTCATTCTATGCTGACCTATATACTTCTAAGGTGCACCCCAGTGATAATGACATAGTAAGTTTCCTTGAAGAGTGTGATCTGTCTCGATTGTCGGCCTCGGACGCGGCCTTACTTGATGCTCCAATTACGGAGGATGAATTGGCTTCAGCTTTGAAACAAACTCCTAATAACAAGTCTCCTGGAGCTGATGGTCTCCCGTCCGAGGTGTACAAGAGATATGCCGACACACTACTGCCCATGCTTTTGAAGGTCTACAATGGCGCTTTGAAATCGGGCACGCTACCAAACTCCATGAACGAATCGATCATTATAGTGCTACTGAAACCTGGTAAGGAGCCCATGTCCCCTGACTCCTATAGGCCTATTTCCTTACTCACGACCGATATTAAACTCTTAGCCAGGGTTTTGGCGACGAGATTGTCCCAAGTGGTCCAGAAGCTGGTCCACAGAGACCAATCTGGATTCATACCCACCAGATACACGGCACAAAATATTAGACGCCTATTTTGGACATTCAACTCCCGGTTGAGAACCCTGGTAATCAGGCCATTTTTTCTCTTGATGCAGCTAAGGCCTTCGACAGCGTCGAGTGGCCTTACCTGTGGAAAGTCTTAGATTGCATGGGCCTAGGGGCCACATTTATTAGCTGGGTCAAATTGCTCTATGCTCACCCGTCGGCACGAATTAGGGTCAACGGTGACCTATCGGAGTCATTCCCATTGTTCAGAGGCACTAGACAGGGGTGCCCATTGTCACCCCTGCTGTTTTCCCTGGCTTTGGAACCACTCGCGGCAAGAATAAGAGGTGATAGTGGGATCACTGGATTCCGACGTAACACGGGGATAGACGTGGTGTCATTATATGCGGATGATACCTTGTTATACTTGGGGGATACACAGGGTTCTCTGGTCGCAGTATGACTCTCATTAAGGCCTTTGGCGCATTATCCGGCTTTTCTATCAATTGGAACAAGTCTGCACTAATGCCCCTAGATCCCCTGACAGTGCCCTTACCTGAATGTGCCACGATGATCCAGATAGTGTCGTCTTTTCGCTATTTGGGCGTGCAGGTCTCCCCAGATACTTCACAGTATTTGTCTCTTAATCTTACCCCTCTGCTCACTAAATTTAGAGAGAAAAGTACTGCCTGGTGTAAATTACCTTTGTCAGTGGTAGGGAGAGTGAACCTTATTAAAATGGTGTGGGCACCACAACTCTTATACATATGTCATAACTCTCCGGTGTGGATTCCCCGGCGCTGGTTTGACAAAATAGACTCACAGTTTAGGGAAATGATATGGCGTAAGAAAACGGCTAGAATTAGCTTGTCCTCTCTGCAATATCCTAAAGAGGAAGGGGGATTGGCGGTCCCGCATGCCAGGACCTATTTCCTTGCCTCCCAGATTCAGCAACTGGGAGGTTGGGGATTGAAGGATAACCTGGATCCCATACGCAGACTTCGGTGCCCCTCGGCGGACGACTCCATTGCGTTGTCCACCTTGGAAGCAGGATTCGCACATTTAGACGGAAAACTTCCGTCCATAGCTTTGTTGAGAACATTGTGATCATATTCTAAACGATTGCTACGTATCAGGGGTTTCCTTGCACTTTCACCCATATGGAGAAATCTGAACTATAGAGAGTTACTTAAGCTTAAGGGGTTTGGGAACTGGGAGGGAGTGGGGCTTCGATTCCTATCACAGCTGTACACTGGTCGGGTTCTCAAGTCCTTTCTGGAACTCCAGGCGGAATTTGGTATCCCCCGCACTAACTTCTTTAAATACCTTCAACTGCGACATGCACTACACATGCAATCTAGGCTTACGTCACTCAGGTTAACTGATCATGCCATTGTATGGGGGATTTTGCTAGAAGGTGAGAGAAAGGGTATGATTTCTAGAGGATATGGTATTATTCTTAATGCACTTCAGGACCCCGCCAAGCTACCTTGTAGGCGGAAATGGGAGGAGGATGTGGGCCCATTGGATGGGGATGAGTGGAGTATGTGCCTTGCCGCTGCTCCGATGGTTTCAGTGTCGGCCTCGCAAAAGTTATCCCACCTTTACTTACTACATAGGGCTTACAGAACACCTGTCAAACTTCATAGCTGGGGACTTCGTGATACTCCTCTCTGTCCAAAATATATGAGGGACCAAGGGGACCTTATGCACATGTTCTGGAGATGTCCAAAACTTTTTAGGTATTGGTCTGAAATTCTGGAAGTAATTTCTTGCGTGTTCACTTTTCTCGTTCCAAAAACTCCTGCAGTGTGCCTGTTGGGTGCCTTGGATGTGGAGACGTTGACTCCCTCTACCCACACAGCGATCATTTGTTTACTTTACATAGCTCGGAGATTGATAGCTCGGCTCTGGATTATACCCAGGGTGCCCACAAGGCAACAATGGATTGACCAAGTGAACAAAATGCTTATAAGGGAGAAACTGACGTACCAACACAGAAATGCACCCGTAAATTTTCCACAATGTGGCAGGATTGGTTGGCGGTACCGGGCCTAGCGCCCCATCAGCTGGTCAAGGATAGGTTGTTACAAGGATAGGCTTTGAATTCATAGGGATAGGTTTAATTCCACTGATAAATGTATGTCCTATGAGGGATGACTGTTGGCTGGGCAGCCCAATTAAATTAGTTACCTGGGAATGGTTATATTCTTCTGATGTACAGTAGGTGCTGTAGATTACGTGTTTTGTTTTTTTGTGTTTTCTGTGAGTTTCCCTTTTTCCCCTTTTTCTTTTTTTTGTTTTTTCTTTGCTTCACAATGCCACCCCAACTACAGGATCTTTTTTATTTTCTTTTAGTTGATACATAATTGTATTTTGACTGATTCAAAGGATCTCTTATGCTGCATGATATCTCCGGTCTTTATGTTATTGTTTTGTATGACCTGTATGTGGCACTGTGGAATTCCAAATAAAACTTTCTTTCTGATTTAAAAAAACAATGTAAAGTAGTGAGTGTACGGCTTGTATAACAGTGTAAATTTGCTGTCCCCTCAAAATAACTCAACACACAGCCATTAATGTCTAAACCGCTGCCAACAAAAATGAGTACACGTGAAAATGTCCAAATTGGGCCCAATGAGCTATTTTCCCTCCCCGGTGTTACAAGGTCTCAGGTGTGAATGGGGAGCAGGTGTGTTAAATTTGGTGTTATCACTCTAACTCTTTCATACTGGTCACTGGAAGTTTAACAGGTAACTCCATGGCAAAAGAACTCTCTGAGGATCTGAAAAAAATAATTGTTGCTCTACATAAAGATGGCCTAGTCTTTAAGAAGATTGCCAAGACCCTAAAACTGAATTGCAGCGTAGTGGCAAAGACCATACAGTGGTTTAACAAGATAGGTTGCTGCAGAGGTTGAAGGGGTGGGGGTCAGCCTGTCAGTGTTTAGACCATACGCCGCACACTGCATCAAATTGGTCTGCATGGCTGTTGTCCCAGAAGGAAACCTCTTCTAAAGATGATGCACAAGAAAGACGCTTGCTGAAGTCAAGCAGATTAAGGACATGGATTACTGGAACCATGTCCTGTGGTCTGATGAGACCAAGATAAAGTTTTTTTTTTCAGATGGTGTCAAGCGTGTGTGGCAGCAACCAGGTGAGGAGTACAAAGACAAGTGTGTCTTGCCTACAGTCAAGCATGGTGGTGGGAGTGTCATGGTCTGGGGCTGCATGAGTGCTGCCAGCACTGGGGACCTACAGTTCATTGAGGGAACCACGAATGCCAACATGTACTGTGACATACTGAAGCAGAGCTGGAGGACCGGCTGTTTGAGACCTCTACTTTAAATGGTCTCTCAGTCTGGTTCATTAGAAATCACAATCATGGGAAAGACTGCTGACCTGACAGTTATGCAGAAAACCATCATTGACACCCTCCATAAGGAGGGAAAGCCTCAAAAGGTTAATGCAAAAGAAGTTGGGTGTTCCCAAAGCACATTAATAGAAATTTATGTGGAAGGGAAAAGTGTGGAAGAAAAAGGTGCACAGGCAGCAGGGATGACCGCAGTCTGGAAAGGATTGTCAGGAAAAGACCATTCAAAAGTGTTGGGGACTTTCACAAGGAGTGGACTGAGGCAGAAGTCAGTGCATCAAGAGCCACCACACACAGACGGATCCTGGACATGGGCTTCAAATGTCGTATTCCTCTTGTCAAGCCACTGCTGAACAACAAACAACGGCAGAAGCGTCTTACCTGGGCTAAAGAAAAACAGACTCGGTCTGTTGCTCAGTGGTCCAAAGTCCTCTTTTCTGATGAGAGCAAATTTTGCATCTCATTTGGAAACCAAGGAGCCAGAGTATGGAGGAAGAATGGAGAGGCACACACTGCAAGATGCTTGAAGTCCAGTGTGAAGTTTCCACAGTCTGTGTTGATTTGGGGAGCCATGTCTTCTGCTGGTGTTGGTCCACTGTGCTTCATTAAGTCCAGGGTCAACGCAGCCGTCTACCAGGAGATTTTGGAGCACTTCATGCTTCCTTCCACAGACGAGCTCTATGGGGATGCTGACTTCATTTTCCAGCAGGACTTGGCACCTGCCCACACTGCCAAAAGCACCAAAACCTGGTTCAATGACCGTGGGATTACTGTGCTTGATTGGCCAGCAAACTCGCCTGACCTGAACCCCATAGAGAATCTATGGGGCATTGCCAAGAAAAAGATGAGAGACATGAGACCGAACAATGCAGAAGAGCTGAAGGCTGCTATTGAAGCATCCTGGTCTTCCATAACACCTCAGCAGTGCCACAGGCTGATAGCCGCATTGAGGCAGTAATTGCTGCAAAAGGGGCCCAAACCAAGTACTGAGTACATATGCATGCTTATAATTTTCAGAGGTCTGATATTGTTCTATGTAAAATCCTTGTTTTATTGATTGCGTGTAATATTCTAATTTTCTGAGATTGTGGATTTGGGGTTTTCATGAGCTGTAAGCCATAATCATCACAATTATGACAAATCACGGCTTGAACTATCTTGCTTTGCATGTAATGAGTCTATCTCATATATTAGTTTCACCTTTTAAGTTGCATTAGTGAAATAAATGAACTTTTGCACGATATTCAAATATTTAGAGTTTCACCTGTAGATGATCTTTTTTTATAGGGCTTCCCTTTTGATGGCAGGGTCACTTGAACTTGTATATGTACATTTCAGCTCTAGCTATTAAAGTGGTTGTAAACCCAACCACACAGCCTGCACCTACAGGTAAACCTAGATTAAGGCTTACCTGTAGGTGCACGAAACATCTCCATAACCTTCACGGTTAAGGAGATATTTGCTGTAAAGCACAGCACCGATGATGTCACGCGCACGCGCACTAGCGGGCCGACATTGTTGCCGGTTTTCTGAATGGATCTTGCAGGCCCGAGCGCGCATGCGCGTGATGTCATCGCTGCTCCGGGCCAATCACAACGCCGGAGTGACGATAACAGGAAGAAGATCATCGGAGACATGACGGCGACGGGGAAGGCGCTGAGGAGAACTTCGGGGGCTTCGATCTCAGGTAAGCCGATCATAATGACCTAGCATGCTATGCATACTAGGTCATTATGACATTCTCTTGTAGGGTTCATTTAAAAAAAAATAATGAGGGTTTCTTTAAGCTCTGTAAATAACATACTTTTCATAAAAAGGGGGCAAAAGAAACAAAGGAAAACACATTCAAAGAATCTTTAAAATCTACCTGCTGGATGCAGAAGAATGCATGTAATTGTACCTTATAGCCTAGAAGAAACTATGTACAAAACATACTATACAATCATTTTAAAGTAGAATTCCAGGATCGATCTAACTAATCCTAAAACTGCTCCTATCTCCCTTCAAACATCTACAGTAGTGATGAGCCGAACACCCCCGGGTTCGGTTCGCACCAGAACCCGCGAACGGACCGAACGTTCGTACGAACATTAGAACCCTATTAAATACAATGGATGCAAACGTTCGAATTCTAAAGTGCTAATTATAACGACTATTATGCATGTTATTGTCCTAAAAAGGGTTTGGGAACCCGGGTTCTGCACCAGGGGACATGTATCAATGCAAAAAGAAGTTTTAAAAACGGTCGTTTTTCGGGAGCAGTCATTTTAATGATGCATAAAGTGAAAAAAAAAAGTCAAATATTCCTTTAAATATCGTACCTGGGGGGTGTCTAAAGTATGCCTGTGAAGTGCCACGTGTTTCCCGTGTTTAGAACTGTCCCTGCACAAAATGACACTTCTAAAGGAAAAAAAAAACATTTAAAACTGCTTGCGGCTTTAATGTAATGTCTGGTCCCGGTAATATGGATGAAAATCTTTAAGAAAAATGGCATAGCTACCCCATGACCCCCCCCCCTACCCCAGCCCATTACCAGCCCCTTTGGGTCTTGTATGGATATTAAGGGGAACACCGCACACAAAATAAAAAAGGCCCTATATACTCTGAACAGCCGTATACAGGCGGTGCATACAAGACAGGGACTGTAGGTTTGTTCTTATGTAGAATGTGTTTGTAATTTTGAACAGGTACATTGTTTAAGTGTAGCTCCAGCCCAAAAATCTATTTTTAAACTTTTTGGAAAACATAGGTAAGGGTTATCACCCCTGTAATATTTGTTTTGCTGTCTGTGCCCCTGTTCAGAACATTTCACCTCACTTTCCGTCCCAATGACAACTGTTTTTGAAATGTGGTGTTTTTCTTGAAACAAGGATTGGTGATAAAGCATCAGTACAGAGGAGACACCTTTCTCCCATATTAATTCTTACAGGAGAGAATTTTCCTTCCTAGGGGTAGATTTCCTCTCACTTCCTGTTGTCTTCTTGCGTTTGCAAGTAGGAGTCGTTTGTAAGTTGGATGTTTGAAAGTAGGGACCTGCCGTATATACTCTGCAGAAATAGGCCCCTTAGTTGTTGGTGTTGGCACAACACTGTAAGCACTCACAGTTACTCTTGGTTGGTACTGGAACGCCCTGCTGTCAACTATTATATCAGGAATTGTAATTACATATAATTGTTGAACAGTGGTAGTAAAAATTGGGCCTTTGATGGTGGTGCTGGTGCCACAACACTGTAAGCCCTGACAGTTACTCTTGGTGGGTGCAGCAATGAGCCCTGCTGTGAATTATTAGATCAAGAATTGTAATTGCATGCCCCTGTTGAACAGGGGCTGAAAAATTGGGCCTTTCGTGGTGGTGGTGGTGTTGCCACAACACTGTAAGCCCTCAGAGTTACTCTTGGTGGGTGCAGGAATGGGCCCTGCTGTGAATTATTAGATCAAGAATTGTAATTACATGCCCCTTTTGAACAGGGGCTGAAAAATTGGGCCTTTCGTGGTGGTGGTGGTGGTGGCGTTGCCACAACACTGTAAGCCCTCAGAGTTACTCTTGGTGGGTGCAGCAATGGGCCCTGCTGTGAATTATTAGATCAAGAATTGTAATTACATGCCCCTGTTGAACAGGGGCTGAAAAATTGGGCCTTAGGCACTGGTGGCACAACACTGCAACCCCTCACAGATACTGTACTTGGAGCACAGCAATGAGCCCTGTTGCAAAGTATTGCTTCAAAAATTGTAATGACACGCCCCTGTTAAACAGGGGCTGAAAAATTGGGCCTTAGGCACTGGTGGCACAACACTCCAACCCCTCACAGATACTGTACTTGGAGCACAGCAATGAGCCCTGTTGCAAAGTATTGCTTCAAAAATTTTAATTACACGCCCCTGTTAAACAGGGGCTGAAAAATTGGGCCTTAGCCACTGGTGGCGGCACCCATAAACAAAAATGATCTTCCAAGCTATCATCATCAATCGTATCATTGAGGACTCGGAGGAGGAGGATAGCCAGTCAACTTAACAGCACAGGCACTCAGCATCAGTCTTGAAGGGATGTGACATGTTAAAATCAATTAGTCTGTTATATCAGCATCAGGTGTGTGGTAGCTGGTGGTGATCCAAGACTGGTTCATCTTGATGAAAGTCAGTCGATCAACCGAGTCGGTGGACAGGCGCACCCTGTGATCCGTGACAAATCCTCCAGCAGCACTGAATGTGCGTTCCGAAAGAACGCTGGATGCAGGACAGGCCAGTAGCTCAATTGCATACTGTGCAAGCTCTGGCCAGTGATCCATCCTCAAGACCCAGTAAGCCAGAGGATTTTCGGTGGGGAAGGTGTCCAAGTCTGACCTTGCCCCTAGATATTCCTGCACCATGTTTATCAGACGCTGGCGATGGTTGCTGGAACCGATCATACTTTGGGGTTGCGGACTAAAGAATTGTCTGAACGCATCGGTCAGACGGCCACCTTCCCCACCGCTCCTTCTTTGACTGGCCGAAGCCTCAGCAACTCGTTGTCCAGGACCAGGAGTTTGTAACCTCCCAGTCTCTGGGAACGCGTTGCACAGACCTTTCTGCAAGGCCTCCCGGAGTTGTCTCATCCTCTGCTCCCTCTGCGACGGTAACATAAGGTCCGCAACCTTACCCTTGTACCGTGGATCAAGGAGAGTGGCCAGCCAGTAATGGTCCCTCTCCTTGATCCGAAGAATACAAGGATCCTTCCGCAGACTTTGCAGGATCAGGGAGGCCATGCAGCGTAGGTTAGCTGAGGCATTCGGTCCGGAGTCCTCTGGGTCACTAAGGACGACATGATCCGCAGCCACCTCCTCCCAGCCACGTACAAGTCCACTGGTTTCTTGGGACTGTAAATCATCCCTAAAAGACTGCTGCTGATGATGCTGAGTGCCAGCCTCCACCTCCATGCTGACACAATCCTCCTCCTCCTCCTCCTCCTCCTCTTCCTGTGCGATGGGTGGGACAGAAGGAACACTGTCTGGGTAAAGGGGGCCTTGAGAGGCAAGGAAGTCCTCCTCTTCCTGCCTCTGTTCTGCCTCAAGTGCCCTGTCCATTATTCCATGCAGCGTGTGCTCCAACAGGTGGACAAGAGGTACAGTGTCACTGATGCATGCACTGTCACTGCTCACCATCCTCGTGGCCTCCTCAAATGGTGCCAGGACAGTGCATGCATCCCTGATCATGCCCCACTGGCGTGGAGAAAAAAAACCAAGCTCCCCTGACCCTGTCCTGGTGCCGTAGTCGCACAGGTACTCATTGATGGCCCTCTGCTGCGTGTGCAGCCGCTGCAGCATGGCCAACGTTGAGTTCCACCTGGTGGGCATGTCACATATAAGGCGGTTCTTGGGCAGGTTCAACTCCTTTTGCAGCTCAGCCAGGCGAGCACTGGCATTATAAGATCTGCGGAAATGCACACAGACTTTCCTGGCCTGCCTCAGGACATCCTGTAAGCCCGGGTACCTGCCCAAGAACCGCTGCACCACCAGGTTAAGGACGTGAGCCACACAGGGCACATGGGTCAGTTGTCCCTGTCGGAGGGCGGAGAGGAGGTTGGTGCCATTGTCGCAAACCACCATTCCTGGCTTAAGCTGGCGTGGCGTCAACCACCTCTCGGCCTGGCCCTGCAGAGCAGACAGGACCTCTGCCCCAGTGTGGCTTCTGTCCCCCAAACACACCAGCGCAAGCACGGCATGGCATCTTTTTGCCTGCGTACTTGCGTAGCCCCTTGAACGGCTACGGAGCACCGCTGGTTCAGAGGACAAAGCACAGGAAGAGGCCATGGAGGAAGAAGAAGAGGAGGGGGTGGAGGAGAGAGGTGTGTCACAACCAGTAGTAGCATTTTGGAGGCGTGGCAGTGGAACAACCTCCAACACTACTGCACCTTGTCCTGCATCCTTCCCAGCTGCCAAAAGAGTGACCCAATGGGCCGTGAAAGAAAGGTAACGTCCCTGTCCATGCCTGCTGGACCATGAGTCAGCGGTAATATGCACCTTACCGCTGACCGCCCTGTCCAGCGAGGCCAAGACATTGCCTTTCACATGCCGGTAGAGAGCCGGAATAGCCTTCCGTGAGAAAAAGTGGCGTTTGGGAACCTGCCACTGAGGAACCGCACATTGCACAAACTCACGGAAGGGGGCCGAGTCTACCAACTGAAAAGGCAGCAGTTGAAGCGCTAGCAATTTAGCCAAGCTAGCATTCAACCGCTGGGCATGTGGATGGCTAGGAGTGAACTTCTTTCGACGGTCCAGCAGCTGGGGCAGGGAAATTTGCCTGCTAGAATCGGACGTCAGTGTACTGCTAGCAGAGTGGCCGCAAGTACTTGGCTGTGACACACCTAATTCTACACCTTCATTCCTCTCAGTGCATGTTTCAGAGAGGACTGAAGTTATAGTGGGGTTGGAGATCCCAGCTGATGCGGTGCAAGGAGAGGTCCGCTTTGTTCTTTGGTGTGGGTCTTTGAGGTAGGCTTGCCAACGAGCTGCATGGCAGGTCAACATATGTCTGGTCAGGCATGTGGTACCCAAGCGGCTGATGTTTTGGCCACGCGATATACGCTTGAGACATATGTTGCAAACAGCAGCTGTGCGATCTGATGCACTAGCCTCAAAAAAGGCCCACACCAAAGAACTTTTTGAATGACGGGCAGAGGCAGCGCCCTGCACAGGCGGAGCTCTGCGGTGTGATTCCGTCGGTGTACTGCCCTTACGCTGGCCACCAAAGGGCATCCTGCCTCGTTGGAGATGTGCCTCCTCCTCATCCTCCTCCTCCTCCTCTCTCCTATTAGGCACCCACGTGGAGTCAGTGACCTCATCATCCCCTCCCTCCTCATCACTGGAGCCAATCTGGCAGTATGCTGCAGCTGCTGAAACATGACTGCCAGATTGGTGTCCTTCTTGAGCATCCCCTCTGTCTGCTCTCACGCTACTGCCTTCCTGTAGCTGGGTTTCATCATCAGACCCTTCGAAACGCTGGGCATCCTCCTGGAGCATGTACCCAACACTGTGCTCAAACAGTTCGGGGGACTCCTCAGGAGGAGGACATGGTGGGTCTAGGGAAGGAGTGACTGATGATGAGTCTGACATTGATACCAGGGAAGAGGACGCTTTGGCAGCTGCTTTGCCAGTACCCTGAGCCTGGGTGAGAGAGGATGAGGAGGAGAAGGAGGGCTTGGTCATCCACTCTACCAAGTCTTCGGCATGCTGTGGCTCAACATGTCCAGCTGCCGAAAAGAAAGACAAGCGTGTCCCATGGCCATGTGCTGATGACAATGCACCGCGTCCACGACCAGCACTGTTGCCCCCAGACACAGAGCCTGCTTGCCCTCTTTTATTGCCTCCTGACTGTCTGCCTCTCCTTGTTTGCCTTCCAGACATTCTAATGGATGGCCTGCAGGGAGATGGGAAAAAAGCAATAAGGGCTACCTTCAGGTGTCCTTCTCTGTCCCTTTACTTAAGGATTTCTAAATATGGTTGAGGATGATTGCTTTCGCACAGAATAGCACAACGACAATTTCCCTGACTGTCCAAAAAACAAGGATTTCAAAGATGGTTGATGAGGAATGCTTTAGCACAGTATAGCACAAGGAGAATTTCCCTCACTGTCCTTCCCTGTCCCTACAAACAAGGATTAGCACAGTAAAACACACTGACACTCTCCCTACCTATAGTTTTCTGTCCCTATAAAAAATGTTTTTTTAAAGATGGTTGATGATCAATGCTTTAGCACAGTATAGCACAAGGAGAATTTCCCTCACTGTCCTTCCCTGTCCCTACAAACAAGGATTAGCACAGTAAAACACACTGACACTCTCCCTACCTATAGTTTTCTGTCCCTATAAAAAATGTTTTTTTAAAGATGGTTGATGATCAATGCTTTAGCACAGTATAGCACAAGGAGAATTTCCCTCACTGTCCTTCCCTGTCCCTACAAACAAGGATTAGCACAGTAAAACACACTGACACTCTCCCTACCTATAGTTTTCTGTCCCTATAAAAAAATGTTTTTTTAAAGATGGTTGATGATCAATGCTTTAGCACACTATAGCACAAGGAGAATTTCCCTCACTGTCCTTCCCTGTCCCTACAAACAAGGATTAGCACAGTAAAACGCACTGACTCTCTCCCTACCTATAGTTTTCTGTCCCTATAAAAATTTTTTTTAAAGATGGTTGATGATCAATGCTTTAGCACAGTATAGCACAAGGAGAATTTCCCTCACTGTCCTTCCCTGTCCCTACAAACAAGGATTAGCACAGTAAAACACACTGACACTCTCCCTACCTATAGTTTTCTGTCCCTATAAAAAAAATTTTTTTAAAGATGGTTGATGATCAATGCTTTAGCACACTATAGCACAAGGAGAATTTCCCTCACTGTCCTTCCCTGTCCCTACAAACAAGGATTAGCACAGTAAAACACACTGACACTCTCCCTACCTATAGTTTTCTGTCCCTATAAAAAATTTTTTTTTAAAGATGGTTGATGATCAATGCTTTAGCACACTATAGCACAAGGAGAATTTCCCTCACTGTCCTTCCCTGTCCCTACAAACAAGGATTAGCACAGTAAAACACACTGACACTCTCCCTACCTATAGTTTTCTGTCCCTATAAAAAATTTTTTTTTAAAGATGGTTGATGATCAATGCTTTAGCACAGTATAGCACAAGGAGAATTTCCCTCACTGTCCTTCCCTGTCCCTACAAACAAGGATTAGCACAGTAAAACACACTGACACTCTCCCTACCTATAGTTTTCTGTCCCTATAAAAAATGTTTTTTTAAAGATGGTTGATGATCAATGCTTTAGCACACTATAGCACAAGGAGAATTTCCCTCACTGTCCTTCCCTGTCCCTACAAACAAGGATTAGCACAGTAAAACACACTGACACTCTCCCTACCTATAGTTTTCTGTCCCTATAAAAAATGTTTTTTTAAAGATGGTTGATGATCAATGCTTTAGCACACTATAGCACAAGGAGAATTTCCCTCACTGTCCTTCCCTGTCCCTACAAACAAGGATTAGCACAGTAAAACACACTGACACTCTCCCTACCTATAGTTTTCTGTCCCTATAAAAAATTTTTTTTAAAGATGGTTGATGATCAATGCTTTAGCACAGTATAGCACAAGGAGAATTTCCCTCACTGTCCTTCCCTGTCCCTACAAACAAGGATTGGCACAGTAAAACACACTGACACTCTCCCTACCTATAGTTTTCTGTCCCTATAAAAAATGTTTTTTTAAAGATGGTTGATGATCAATGCTTTAGCACAGTATAGCACAAGGAGAATTTCCCTCACTGTCCTTCCCTGTCCCTACAAACAAGGATTAGCACAGTAAAACACACTGACACTCTCCCTACCTATAGTTTTCTGTCCCTATAAAAAATGTTTTTTTAAAGATGGTTGATGATCAATGCTTTAGCACACTATAGCACAAGGAGAATTTCCCTCACTGTCCTTCCCTGTCCCTACAAACAAGGATTAGCACAGTAAAACACACTGACACTCTCCCTACCTATAGTTTTCTGTCCCTATAAAAAATGTTTTTTTAAAGATGGTTGATGATCAATGCTTTAGCACACTATAGCACAAGGAGAATTTCCCTCACTGTCCTTCCCTGTCCCTACAAACAAGGATTAGCACAGTAAAACACACTGACACTCTCCCTACCTATAGTTTTCTGTCCCTATAAAAAAATTTTTTTAAAGATGGTTGATGATCAATGCTTTAGCACAGTATAGCACAAGGAGAATTTCCCTCACTGTCCTTCCCTGTCCCTACAAACAAGGATTAGCACAGTAAAACACACTGACACTCTCCCTACCTATAGTTTTCTGTCCCTATAAAAAATGTTTTTTTAAAGATGGTTGATGATCAATGCTTTAGCACACTATAGCACAAGGAGAATTTCCCTCACTGTCCTTCCCTGTCCCTACAAACAAGGATTAGCACAGTAAAACACACTGACACTCTCCCTACCTATAGTTTTCTGTCCCTATAAAAAATGTTTTTTTAAAGATGGTTGATGATCAATGCTTTAGCACACTATAGCACAAGGAGAATTTCCCTCACTGTCCTTCCCTGTCCCTACAAACAAGGATTAGCACAGTAAAACACACTGACACTCTCCCTACCTATAGTTTTCTGTCCCTATAAAAAATGTTTTTTTAAAGATGGTTGATGATCAATGCTTTAGCACACTATAGCACAAGGAGAATTTCCCTCACTGTCCTTCCCTGTCCCTACAAACAAGGATTAGCACAGTAAAACACACTGACACTCTCCCTACCTATAGTTTTCTGTCCCTATAAAAAATGTTTTTTTAAAGATGGTTGATGATCAATGCTTTAGCACACTATAGCACAAGGAGAATTTCCCTCACTGTCCTTCCCTGTCCCTACAAACAAGGATTAGCACAGTAAAACACACTGACACTCTCCCTACCTATAGTTTTCTGTCCCTATAAAAAATGTTTTTTAAAGATGGTTGATGATCAATGCTTTAGCACAGTATAGCACAAGGAGAATTTCCCTCACTGTCCTTCCCTGTCCCTACAAACAAGGATTAGCACAGTAAAACACACTGACACTCTCCCTACCTATAGTTTTCTGTCCCTATAAAAAATGTTTTTTTAAAGATGGTTGATGATCAATGCTTTAGCACAGTATAGCACAAGGAGAATTTCCCTCACTGTCCTTCCCTGTCCCTACAAACAAGGATTAGCACAGTAAAACACACTGACACTCTCCCTACCTATAGTTTTCTGTCCCTATAAAAAATGTTTTTTTAAAGATGGTTGATGATCAATGCTTTAGCACACTATAGCACAAGGAGAATTTCCCTCACTGTCCTTCCCTGTCCCTACAAACAAGGATTAGCACAGTAAAACACACTGACACTCTCCCTACCTATAGTTTTCTGTCCCTATAAAAAATGTTTTTTTAAAGATGGTTGATGATCAATGCTTTAGCACACTATAGCACAAGGAGAATTTCCCTCACTGTCCTTCCCTGTCCCTACAAACAAGGATTAGCACAGTAAAACACACTGACACTCTCCCTACCTATAGTTTTCTGTCCCTATAAAAAATGTTTTTTTAAAGATGGTTGATGATCAATGCTTTAGCACACTATAGCACAAGGAGAATTTCCCTCACTGTCCTTCCCTGTCCCTACAAACAAGGATTAGCACAGTAAAACACACTGACACTCTCCCTACCTATAGTTTTCTGTCCCTATAAACATTTTTTTTTTAAAGATGGTTGATGATCAATGCTTTAGCACACTATAGCACAAGGAGAATTTCCCTCACTGTCCTTCCCTGTCCCTACAAACAAGGATTAGCACAGTAAAACACACTGACACTCTCCCTACCTATAGTTTTCTGTCCCTATAAAAAATGTTTTTTTAAAGATGGTTGATGATCAATGCTTTAGCACAGTATAGCACAAGGAGAATTTCCCTCACTGTCCTTCCCTGTCCCTACAAACAAGGATTATCACAGTAAAACACACTGACACTCTCCCTACCTATCCTTCTCTTTCCCTAAACTAAAGGAATCCAGGTTAAGCAAGAAAAAAAAATGTCACTGTCCCTGCCTATGCTTCTCTTTCCCTGCTCCGGAACACACTACACTAGGCCGCCGTGCTGGCGGCCTTTTATAGTGTGGGGCGTGTACTAAACACCCTCAGCAATAATTGGCCACAGGCATCCTGCCTGTGGCCAATCATTGCTCTCCTCGCTGCCGGCGCTGTGATTGGCCAAGCATGCGGGGTCACAGTGCATGCTTGGCCAATCACAGCGCCTGGATGACACTGCGATGGCGTAGTGCATTGTGGGCCGTTCGCGTCACTCGAATTAGGCGCGAACGGCCCAAATCGTTCGATCTTCGTCGAACGATCGAACAGCCGATGTTCGAGTCGAACGTATGTTCGACTCGAACACCGAGCTCATCCCTAATCTACAGTATATCAACTACCCGTGGAAGAAGGATGCATACACATACATATTTCGTCTGATGTTGGTGTTTCCGCGCTACGGTGTGGCTACTAATTTTATTTGTGATAATATAGACTGCTGCTAGGGTACAAGGTGCAGTGTCCTTTTATATATGCTATTTTAAACTCAGCACTGTCTTAAGGCAATGTGATCCCATATATAAAGGTAATCAAGTTATACAAAATCTCAAACTCACTCTGTGCAAATTAAACTGAAATTCAAAACAATAAAATAGTAAAAATCATATGTCAGTTCATAGAATTCATAAAATAAAGTGCATATTCGTGATGCCTTCTAAGGGCAAAAGAAAAATCTGATTAATCTTGTAAAGTGTAATACTGCTCCAATATTCTTGTGACAGTAAAGTGCAGATAAGGGCAATAAGGTGCCGTGCTCGCCTCCTCATGTGCCCTCCCTCGCTGACTCCTAATGGATATTGTGCCTGTCAGTACAAAAGAAATCCTTGGGTTCTTATGACAGATAGGTCCTAATTCCTCCATGCGTCCCGGCAGGACAATAGATCTCTCAATTATGATGGCATGCAAGGAGATTCAGGAGATATCCATTGCATAATTACATTTTACTAAAAAATAAAAAATAAAACAAACGTAACACTCACAAGTAAACCTCTTGTAAAATAGCATATAATGCCATTTTGGAACACAACTCCACAGCATGCGCTCCAGGTCCGGTGTACTGTCACAAGAATATTGGAGCACAAATTACACTTTAGAAGATTAATCTGATTATTTTGCACTTAGGAGGCAGCACGAATGTGCACTTAATTTTATGAACTCTATGAACTGACATATGGTTTTTAGTATTATATTGTTTTCAAATTCAATTTACTGTATATACTCGAGTATAAGCCGACCCGAATATAAGCCGAGGTACCTAATTTTACCACAAAAAAATGGGAAAACCTATTGACTCGAGTATAAGCCTAGGGTGTCCATCTGCATGCCTCACTGTGCCTCACTGTGCCTCACTTTGCCTCACTGTGTCCATGTGCATGCCTCACTGTGCCCATGCCTCACTGTGCCCATGCCTCACTGTGTCCATGCCTCACTGTGTCCATGACTAGACTGACGTTTAACATGGGAGTCTATGGAAGGAGTGCCCGGCTTTGAAAAATCGGTGCTCCCCGGCCGTAGGTCCCCCGGACAACAAACTTTGCACACTTGTAGAGGAAGAGTGGGGCTACATGTGTGCCAGGATTGGCCGGTACTGGGTCCCGAAAGTTCCGGAGATCAGGCAAAAAGTTGACTCGAGTATAAGCTGAGGGGGGCATTTTCAGCACAAAAAAATGTGCTGAAAAACTCGGCTTATACTCGAGTATATACGGTAATTTGCACAGAGTGAGTTCGAGATTTTGTATAACTTGATTACCCTTATATATGGGATCACATTTTCCTAAGAGAGCGCTGGGTTTAACACAGTACATATTTCCTGCCCACTCTGGTCCAGTCACGTGATCGGCTGCCCATGTCAGTTAGCAGGCGGTGGCTTCAGGGGAGAGGAGGCGGCGCTGACAATAGATGACCCATTGTAAACCTATGGGTGACGTCACTGCTTGGACATTCCAATCGTTGTCTTCTCTACCCAGTACTGGCTAACACAGGGGAGATCACGTGACTTGAGTAGTTAGTATAGGTATTAGAAGGGGGGTGGGAGCCGTTTTAGGATTAGATCAATCCCAGAATTCTACTTTAAAGTAAGTGCAAATCTGTATACTGTAAACTAATTACACGTTTATTATGTTCTCATGCAAGGTCTACCGGTAAGGATTAATAAAATGTGTAATAGCACAATTTATATGCATCAATTTAACTGAAACACAAATTACATAAAGACCTATTCCAACAGTGTAATATTTCAGATACTGGAATTTAGTAGGGGGACTCTATGGACAGGTACACAGAATCTATGCAAACAATAATACAGAAAACTGATTTCTGGTAAATTTGATTATATTCTTACATTAAATATTTCTTCCAATATTTTTATTTTTTTTAAAGCGGCATTAAGCTAAAAAAAACAACAAAAATGTAATGTATTGCAGCGATAGCTGTGAGCACTGACCACAATAGCACAGTAGCGAGATCGCTGTACTAACATTGCATAGTTAGCTCGCAAGGTCCTCCGTTTTTGTTTGTTCAACCTGCTGGGTTGAACAAAATAAAAAAACTTACCATGTGTACCAGGCATTAAACTAAAGGATTTAGATGGACTTGACTAACTGAACTCCACTTTATAAGCAGTTACAAGGAATAATTTTCTTCCTTTTGTTATAAAGGTTTTACAGCAATGAATAAAATCTAACCATTGTAAGCACCCCTATCAGAGATAAACAGTTTGTCTCAACTTTCTAACTGCCCCTTTGTCTTGGTCTGGTAAATGAAATTGAAAAATAATAGACTTACTGGCTGGATCACCAGGTGAAAATAAAGGAAAAACGTCTAAAAAAAGAAACAAATTAAACCACCACATCTAAGAATTACTAAGCTGCAATTAAAAATGTTTTGGGCTTAATACCACTTTAATCTTTCTGTTAACCCAAATATTCTGTTAATAATTTGACTTTTAATTAGGGTTTAAACTTTAACTTTTAACCACTTCAACGCTGGGCACTTTTAACTCTTTTCTGCCCAGGCCAATTTTCAGCTTTCCGTGCTGTTGCACTTTGAATGACAATTGTGCATTTTTTTTTTTTTTACACAAATATAGCTTTCATTTGGTGGTATTTAATAACCACTGGGTTTTTTATTCATTTTTCTTCACTGATGTGTTCTGATGAGGCTGCACAAATCAGCACTGATTGGCACTGATAGGCTGCACTGATGGGCACTGATGAGGCGACACTTATGGGCACTAAAGAGGAGGCACTGATTGGCACTTATGATGTGGCACTGATGAGACAGCACTGATGGGCACTGACAGGTGGCACTGATAGACAGCACTGATGGGGAATGATAAGCTGCACTGATGGGCACTGATGGGGCTGCACTGATTATCAGGATACTGATGATCAGTGCCCTGATTATCAGTGTAAACAGTGTGCTGACAGCCTTGCTGGTTATCAACAATGCTTTCCTTACACAGAGACAGCGTGCAAGGAAAGGACTAATAAAAACCGGCAAGTCTGTTTACATGTGATCAGCTGTGATTGGACACAGCTGATCACATGGTAAAGGACCGCTATGATTGGCCTTTTCCCTGATCTGTGATCAGCTGAAAGACACAGTAGTCACAGAGCATACCTGATAAACACTGAAGGGGTTGCGCAGTGGGCAGGGTTCTGGAAGGATGTCCATAGACACCCTCTTAGAACTATAGTGCTATGCTGTAGCCATCTTTTAGCAATGGTCCAACTCCTCCTACTTTCTTGTAAAGCTCTTAAAACGTTTTATTAAAATGGCAATGCACAGAACTGAACAAATACAGAACAAAGATAAAATAGGAAATTTTGACTTGCAGAGTATATTGGAAAAATCGAATAAAATCTTTTGGAAAATAAACTACTTGCTTGATCCCCCCTCCTTTTAAGGCACAATGTAGTGTATATACTTTGGTGACACACAAAACTTGTGTATCACCGATGTGATCGGCACACCGATGGAGAGTGTTTGCAGTATATATAATGTGCATCTAAACCTAGGGAGTCCCAAAGTGCGCAAAATCAACTTTTTTCAACGCATTGTCTATTTGTTGTCACAAGTGTAGTTTTGGCTTTCATTCCCCTTCACTTTATTGACCTAGCTTTATATTTTTTAAACCAATAATGTGATTTCTGTTAAAAATGGATGTGCTGTTGATAACTGTACCTCATGATAATTTGCCAATCTTACTTTGCTTCTTCCTAATCCTAAATGCACCAAAAAAAAGTCAAAATAAAATAGGGCATTCTGTAATCATACACAAACTTTTTCCTTTTCAGGCCAACTGCCATCAACATAATTGTGATAAAGAATGCTTACCTGAAACTCAGCTTCCTGGTGACCTTCACTACCCATCCCTGCATAAGCAGTCATCAATTTCTTTCAGTGAAAAGCCCTATGCAGCTTGTTAATTTTTTGATGAACTTCTAGTAAGGAGAATGGTGATTCATCTGCATATGTGCTTGAGGGCCAGGTACATAAGTGTGCCTGTGTGGTGAAATGATGGGCAAGTCACACAGTGAAGTTTGCCAGGAGGCTGTATTTCAGGTAAGTGCATGGATTGGTAACTTTTACTGTTTAGACGATTGAAACATATAGCTAGGGGAAGTAAAGTAAACAAAAACAAAACATAAAGCTGGAATGGAATGAAGATTCCTTTATTGCAATTAATACAATACAAGACCAAAAGTTTTCATTGATAAACACCCTATAAATAAATCATTTTTTCACTGGCAGCTGATGAGCAAAAGTCACCTACACTTGAAATTGATTCAACTGTGTAAAGTAGAGAGAACACCTTAGCGTGTAATGATTTTTACATCAATGCCTTCATTGCTGTGATTTTAAAGTTCTGCTTATCTTCCAGTTCTACTCCCTCCATTCCGTCTATTCTAAATAGTAGTCACTTTAACCTATAAAAGATATTTCTAAAACCCAGAACGAGATTCTGAAGGAAGATGGAACCCAGAAGAGCTTGGGACTTAAAATATCACAAGAGGAGGACCGGGGAATTTAGTAGTTTAGCCAATAAGCCATGATATTAGTCTTTATTTGCAGCACTGCAACAAATGTGGAATGAAATGTTGGGCCTGTTATGAAAGATGTTAGGGCAGAAAACTTGTACATGCTGCTATAACAAGGAGTGTAAAGTAAATGAACACTGTAAAAGTAAGAATTAGTTTTTACATTTTAAAGAGTTTTTTGTAAAAAATATTGTCCAGTTCATCTTCCATGACAACTCATAAACAAGATATTACTCACAAGCTATTGGGTAAGGAAGCTAAGTTTAAGGCTGCATTCACACCTGAGAATTTTGTAGCCTGAAGCCTGAAGCTACAAAACGCTAGAGGGGAAAAAATCCATTATTCTCTATGGAGATGGTTCACATCTCCACTCCAAAACGCCTAAAGCCGAACGCCTGAAGCTCAAACAAGTTCCGCGCGAATCGGGCAGATTTTGGCATTTTAGGAGTCATAGAATCTAATGGAAACGCTCGATTCAAGCGTCTAGCGCGACAACGAGCGTTTCTACGGGCACAAATTTGCGCGACAAAACGCCGGTAAAAACGTCGGTAAAAACCCTCGAAGCGCTACGCTCAGTTGTGAATGCAGTCTTAGAGTTCAAGATTAAAAAAACTTTAACCTAGTAGGAGTCCCAATTGCCTTAAGAAACAGGCTGTGGATAAATCTTTTCAGAATACAAGAGTTATTCAGCCTAGCTGGGCCTTAGTGTGTGTATGTTGGAGGGGCAGGGGGGTCTATAATCTCTTCAGCAACTGTAGAGGGGCCAAGGGAGCTCTTGGGGCATCTCTATATCAGACTATCAGTCACTGCGTTGCATCCCTAGTATCTATTTAGCAACAACAGCCCATATAGACAACATATGGTTTACATTTGTTTTTTAAATAGATTATTGGTCCAAACCAAAATTTTGACAATTTTTTTTGCCAAATCCTCCTTTAATGTAGCCCTAGCATGATGTTTAAAAATAAAACAAGTCCTTTCCAGCTGCCCACACCAACTAGCTCTTCTGCATTGAAGAGAGAATTTTGCTGAAAGATAATCTATTATTAACACTTTCAAAATAGTTGGATTCTGCCATCCTCCCTTTATGGGCTGTGGATTCTTCCATCATTCTCCACGGGATACAGTAGTGATGTATGTTCTGCATAAGGAACCACAGGATGCAGAAGGAACCACAGGATGCAGCGTGGTGCACTGCCAGATATTTCAGGAAGCTTCTCTTTTAAAGGCAGAGGAGTTTAAAGGTGTGGGCAGTCGAACAGGTAACTAGTAACTATTTACTTTGCAGGGAGCTGCTGGTTTCAGTTAGTTACGTTTCTTTTTCAATATTAATTATTTATTTTTAAACTATAGTAACTTCTTTTCATATCTCTTTCGGGACAACAAAGGAGAATGAATATTGTGTCTTTTTTAACTACCTCAGAACAATGTTGTGATTACATCCAGTATAGTAAAATAGTATCTCACCTCCGCAAATGTGATTTAATAATATAACTTCTGTCTTGTTTCTCTGCACTCTTTCTTTTAAACATTAATTTTGGGGTTTTCCTGGGAAATTAACTGCAAGTGAAGACTTAATCTGATCAGTAATTTGTTTTCCTCCATGACAAGCTCAATATAATTTCCTTTCTAGAATAGAATAGTTATGAGACTTTTTGACCCTTTTCTCTAAAAAACACAGAGGAGGTGTGGTAGAGTATGGCATTTAAACTCTCTGCCTTCCATCCCAACAAGAAAGTTGGGAAAATCTTTTGGTTATGGATTGCTGCGATGGATTCTTGAGAAGCTGATTTTCAGTAAAAGTAATTGTTCATTTAAGTAACCATGAGCATACAATCAGAAGAAACTTTTCATGTCAGAAAATGTTTCATGTCAGAAAATTTGTAATTGATTTATATATATGTGTGTTGTGAGTTGGAATAAAATAATCTATTCAAATAAACAATAAATAAATCAGTGAACGTCACTAAACTCTCCTACAGCTCCCCCAAACAATTAACTCCACCACTTTCAGCGCACAAAACGAATAAAAGCCTATTTATAATAAAAGTCTATTTATACCAGTGAATTCCACAAGAAATGTGTTTCAAAAGAAAACTTCTCTGTTTTTAAATCTTCCTTCAAAAATTTTGAACATATATTTCTCTATTGCAGTATGAGATCACCACCCTCCCTCCACCCTAAATCAATTTCACTTACAAAATTTTTTGAAAGGAGGGGTGTTTTCTTTCGGAACACATTGGTTTCTTGTGGAATTCAATACAATACACAAAGCTTGATTAATTTCATCTAACTGATATTTATTTGCATATTTACTTATATTTATATCACATAGTAGGTGAGGTTGAAAAAAAGACCATCGAGTCCAACCTATGTGTGTGATTATATGTCAGTATTACATTGTATATCCCTGTATGTTGTGGTGGTTCAGGTGCTTATCTAATAGTTTCTTGAAACCATTGATGCCCCCCGCTGAAACCACCGCCTGTAGAAGGGAATTCCACATCCTTGCCGCTCTTACAGTAAAGAACCCTCTACGCAGTGCTTCATATTGCACTGAAGGTTGTGGTGCTAATTGTTTTAGAGCACTACTCTATTATTTGGATATTCACTAAATTTTGTAAATGAACACATTTTTTGTTTCCATGTGGAAGTCTATAGGAATTCAGACAAAAGCATTATCATATTCTGACAGGCGAATTTTCTAATGCCTCCCATATTGAGTTGATGCAGCAATCATGACACACACACTAAAGGCCAATTTATACCTTTGCATGGCAGTAACAATGCATACGTTGCTGTGTCATAATGTCATTCATTTTAAATGGTACCCCAACTTAACTTTTCTGGTCTTATTTTATATTGCGTATTGCTTGAAATTAATACTGGAAATTACTTTATGTGTGATCACCTTTAATAAAAACAATTGAAACATAAATGGCACCCCAACACAGTAAAGCAGCTCACATGTGTTGCACTACATCGTGATGTTTTTATGCATTGCATGTAACACTTTAAATTTTGGGGATATTTTGGTGCATCAGCACCCCATTATTTTTAATAGGCTGCCTTTAATGCAATATTTTATTTTATACATAAAGCTGTCATGTGACCCTAAACTTAGACACCAACTTTTCTATTTGCTTAATCAATTGCAGTTCATTAAAAGAATATATATTTGCAGTAAACTACATATTGTCAATACATATTAGGAGTTATTAAATTTTGCATAAATTTATGTGTAAAATGAATTTGATAAAAAAAAAAAAAAAAAAAAAAAAAACATTTGTATACTGCAGTCCATTAGAAAATGTCGTAAC
This sequence comes from Rana muscosa, assembly GCA_029206835.1. Taxonomy (NCBI): domain Eukaryota; kingdom Metazoa; phylum Chordata; class Amphibia; order Anura; family Ranidae; genus Rana; species Rana muscosa. Next base: position 411,413,157 of record CM055122.1, read on the forward strand.
CTAATGCATTAAAAATTTAAATGCTGTGTTTTATTAATCTTCAGATGTAGGAAATATAATATGTAATGCAAGGACAGTAAGAAAGAAACATTTAGCGTAGCTATAATTTTAGAATTTGTTTCTCAGATCATGCCCAGTAAAGGTTTATTAAATAAAACTTTAATTTAAATTGCATGTGATCTTCTTCTGCATAATAAACCACAATGGTCAAAGCAAAGGATCCTGGGTCTTGAACGTCTGTCTCACATCAGTTTCTTTCATCAAATCAGATACTCTGTGTGTTGAATCCTTGGAATGGAACCATGTATTCTTTAAAACTGCTAAAGAAATAAATAAGAGAGAACAGAGTTGTAATAATTGTATCTAGAAGTGTATCTGTATTATCTGTTGGAAAACTGATACTCCTATTAGGTGATAAGGTGAGCATACTGTGTATTTTTACAAAAACCGATTTGCAAACATTGACGTTGATTTACTAAAGAAGCTTCTCACTATAAAAAAAAAATTCAGCTTACAAACTGAATTTTGTCTTAGCTTAGTGAATGAGATAAAGCAAAATGAAAATTAAATTTGCAAAGAATACACAATCAAGTGCAAGAAATAAAAAATAAATGATTTTAACTTCTATGCGATTAGATGATTGAAGACAGCATAACATCTCCTCATTCATTAGTTTAAGTAAATTTAAATTTTGCAATGTGAATGTTCATGTAGCTTCACTAAGCTAAGAGTAAATTTACTTGGCAAAGTGAAAATTTATTTGAAAGGCTAAAATTCTTCACTTCTTTAGCAAATCAACCCCATCAAGTTGGGATATCTGTGTGCAATACATGAACTGTATCCAGATAACATTCTGTAGCAGGGAATATGGTTACCTGCAGCACAGTCTTGTCTGACAGGTTTATAGATTTAACTTCAAACCTAAAGCAGATGTAAACTCTTATTTATATGTAAAAAAAAAAAAGTAAAAACAGTATAGCAAGCACTGCAATTACATGATTATTTTGGTATTAGTCACACAGTCTTTTCCAAAATGTGGATCAGAGTTTGTGTAGAGTCACTGATTGGTCAGCTAATTAGTAACCATTGCCTCTACCTAAATAACTTTTTAGAAGAGACAATAGGATTCAGGCCTTATTGCAAGCACTTATTTCAAAAAAATTATATTTCAGTGCATTTTTTGTATCTTTTTTTCACAATCATTCAGCCTAGGTCTTTCTTCCGGGTTCGTATGCTCCGGCTATGTGATTGGCCGGAGCCACAATGACGTCTCTCCCGCACATGCGAGCAGGAGCCCTCAGTTCTGTCACGAAACTCTGGAGGTCCGACTAAGTATGCCAAACCTTTGGAGCGCATGCGCTGGTGAAATAACTGGCTGCATCCAGGGTGAATATCTCCTAAACGGTGTACGCCTAGGAAATATTAATTTTCAACCAAGTGGGGTTTACTGCCGCTTTAAAGGACAATTTTTATTACTAAAAACAAAATATGAATTGATGAATGAAGCATTGGTGCTTTAAAAATAAAGACATATTACCAAACCCAATCGGCTGGTACCAAAGTCACAAAGTTGTGAACAATTTAAAAGGCGGAGAGCTGCTGGGAGTGAATTGGAAATGTTATAATTACTGACTATTGTGAGCCCAAAAAGGATTATATGACAAGATGGTTGTTACTTTCATTTATAACTGATCTTCCATTCCATTAAATTTTCTCTGTAGGGACAGTTTAAAGCTTACGTTCCTCCGATTGTGACGATTGGTAGAATTTAATGGTCTTTTAGTTTTCTTGGGAACCCTAAAAGGGTAAATGTTTCCCATAAATACACTTCTACACATAACCCCCTTCTGTTCTTAAATAATGTACAGGCCGTCCCCGGGTTACAAACATCCTAAATACAAATGACTCCTACTTACAAACGGAGGGAGACAACAGGAAGTGAGAGGAAATCTACCCCTAGGAAGGGAAATTCTCTCCTGTAAGAGTTATCATAGGACAAAGGTGTCTCAATACTAGAGCTGTATCACCAATCCTTGTTTCCACAATAATCCAAAATGTTCAAAATCCAATAGTCACAGGGTCAGAAAGTGAGCTAAAATTTTCTGAACAGGGGCACAACCAGCAAAACAAACATTACAGGGGTGTTAACCCTTCCCTATGCTATTCAAAAAACTTAAAAATAGTTTTTTTGGCTGGAACTACACTTACAAAATGTACCTGTTCCAAATCACAAACAAATTCAACTTAAGAACAAACCTACAGACCCTATCTTGTTTGTAACCCGGGGACTACCTGTAATGTGATTTGCCTACAATACTTGCAATTTATTTGATCATAAAAATGCTTTATATAAAGAATTATAGGCAATATTTTGTTAACATTTTATATTATTAGCCATGCTAACGTGTAAATGCATAAACTATATAATAAACTGAACTTTTCATTATGTACTCAAATATGCAAATCTCTTAGTTATTTTATAGCTTGTGTATATTAGGGTAAACAGTAGTAATACTTTCTATTTTAACACATTTTCAACATCTTCACTGTTTACAGAGTCTTTACACTGATCTATACGCCTATCATTCACTGAACTTTCCTTCTGTTACCTTTCACCATAACAAAATCAATTGAGTTTATCTACTAAAGGAGTAGCAACTGTTGACTTAGCAAAGTAAATGCTCACATTTTTATAAAAGAGGTAGAGATTTCTTCACTTCAATCATCCAACCATGTGCAAGCTCAAACCTAATTTTTTTTTTTCCATTTTCCTTGCACAAGATTGGATATTGAAAGTGAACATACATTTTTCTAAGGTAACAGTGTCTACACCTTTGGTAAATCAACCCTTCTGAAAGAGAAGGAGGATGCCGTATAAGCCATTGCAATCTGCTGAGAGATCTGAGTAACATGCAGGATTATATTACATGAATCTTGTTCATTTTATGTTAAAATCTCAATGCATTCACATCAGGGAAGTGCACACTAGGGAGAACATCTGTTTCTACCAGGGCTCCTAATAACTATTGGCATTATACTGACAGCCATTGCCAGATAAGGTCACAAGTTCAGACTATGTATTCAGCCTGTGAAGGGTATGTGGAAAGGTTACATAGGGCAGCAAGATTTTATGTGGTGGCCCTCTTTGTATTATTCTCCTAACATACGTATATTACTTACATACCAGTGTCTCTGGGTAATAAAATTATAAGGTAATTTACTTTTAGCACATACAGAACATATTACTTGCAGTTTTTAGACCTGTGAGACATAGAGCATTGTGGTTACAGGGAAATTCCCTGAAAATTAATTGTAATTGAAGTATTTTATTTCAAAATTGTTTAATACCCCATGATCAACATACTGTATCTCCAGTATTCCTTCACCTTATAATACATATTTTATTTGGAATATATAGAGCATACCATACATACAAAAATAATCATACAATGTGATAAATAAGGGGAGTGTAATAATTTTCAGATGTCAGTGGGTGTTTAAGAGACCGTCTGTTCTTTGTCTGTATAACAATGACATTTAGTGCTGAAAAATCCATCCCCCTCTAACTGCTTGGTATGATTGAACCCTAAGAGCAGCAGTCTTGTGAATGGATTTGTTTTTGGCTGTTTTGCCAAGTGCAGTGCTAAGCATCTCAGTGTACTTTTGCACAACTGACAATGTCCCACAATAGGCGGAGCTTAATTGGCCTTTTAAAGGTCAAATGCACCTGCCAGAAGTGGGATGGGCTGGCTCTCCAAACGTTATATAAAGCCATTGTGGCTAATATTACCTGAAGTATTCCAAGATATGAACATTTAAATGTGTCAAATGCTTTCATAGCAATCTTAGACCCCTTTCACATGGGAGGATCCATCCAAGCGGAATCCACCTGCTCAGCGGGGATCTCTCTACTGATACCCTCTGATTCCCACTGGGCAGGGGGATGGCAGGTCAATGTCCGCTTTGCATGTCCGTTTCCATCCGATTGTGATCTGATCTGCTGGATGGATGGCGAATGTATCAGAATATGTCTGTTTTCAGTGGATTTTGTCAGAACGGATGCCCAGCGGGTGTCAGCGGACCCATGTCCGCTGACATCCACCACCCCATAGAAGACAATGGGTGGTCCAATTGGGTCCGTCTGTCAGTTTTTCATCGATCCGACCATGTGAAAAGAGCCTTATAGATGAGATAACATGTTGTACTCTTCTTGTTCCTTAGGCCAGGGTTTTTTTGTTTTTTCTTACAGCAGTCCAAATAAATTACAGAAAGCTCCAAACTTTTCATAGAAACATCTAAATGACAATATTACACTGTTTGAAGCTACATAGTTGAAAAACAAAAAACAAAACCATCTTATTCAACCCATAGTAAGAAATAAAAATAGAAAACCTCCATACACAGGAACCTATAACCACTAAAAACCAACAAAGCATGATCCAATTTGCTCCAGTGGGGAAGAGATTCCTTCCTGATCATCTGAAGGCAATTAGATATTCCCTGGATAACAATCTCTGGTCTTATTACAAATCAATGTTATTAAAACAAATAACTAAGCTGGCTGGAACTATTTCTCAAGGGATTCTATTCCACATTTTCACAGCTCTTACTGTGAAGAAGTCTTTTCATATGTGAAGGTTAGAGCATAATTATGGTCAAAAACTTGAAGTTTGTAAACTTACGTTGTGGTGATCCCCACACATTTACTTCCTTCAATTCTTTGACACCTATTCACTATGCCCTCAGAATTCACAAGCCTGTCTGCACTCTGAACTACAGAGGTGCTGAGAGGAGGAATCCCGGGAGGCGGAGTAAGTACAAGAATCACTGCTTGAAGGCAGTGAGGTACCATGGGGTATGTAGTCTTTAGAAAATGCAAGTAAACAGCAGAGGAGAAGCTGAAAAGCATGCAGGGAATCCAGGAAGTTGTGTAAAGAGATGACAAGTAGACAGGCAGCACTCACAACATGAAAAGGAGATTTTTCAAGGAAGCTTACAATGGATTGTCAAATATAACTATTATTTGTATTGTTAATACAATGCTAATGTTATAAAATAAAAGTGCATGCTGTGATCATAGATTTATGTAAATCTCTTTTCTTCCAGCTGTGAAGAGTCTCCCTTGGTCTTTGTAATGACCTTAAAATGAATAACTTTGCACCAAGCTCACTGTATGATCCACTTATGTATTCATACGTGGGTGGTGATATTATCACTCCTTAATTACCATAATGACTGTATATTTCACAGTTATCTATACTTTAACAATAATGTTGTATTAGTAATGCATCTGTATTATAATGACGATGAGCATTATTATTATTATTTTAATGATTTAACCATGTTGTGTGATTGCATTGATATGCAAGCAAGTTTGGCATGATAATCTAGCATTCTATACTACATAAAGAGGACTCTCCAGCATTTGTGAAGCCAATAGACTGTATATATCCAAGCCTGCCTCAGATTAACTTGTGATTAGAATTGATTGTATTAACAGCCTAAGTAAGCTTGCAATTATTATAGGCAATCTGTAAATTTTTGGACAATGAGCAACCCTTTGTGCAACTTGGCTCCTACTGTTTGCATGGTCTTCCATGGTTGTAGCCATGCCTTTCTTAGAAAAAGCATGTAATACATTATACAGTATGTAAAGTATTGTTATATGTACTAAAATGCTTATACATCAGTTCCCCTTTCATTAAATCAGGAACTTTAACACATTAATTTTACAATCCAAATTTTAAGCCACGCACATGTACTGCTTTCTTTTTTATTTACTTCAGGTAAAACATTTGCCTGAAACACCAAAAGTTAGCAGTACACAGAAAAGTATTTAAAAAAAATAATGCTTAGACTAACAGTCAATATAGGTTCAGAAATTGGCACAAGATTTCATATGGTTGGAAACATATGTTATGAAATATGAATCATTTGGCAAAAAAAGTGTGTGCATTCCTAACGATTCCCAATGGATAATATATGCAACTGGCTTATCCTTTATACACATTTATGACACCTGCAATCTGCTGGTACAGATTTGAATTATGATAATATCTGCGACGAACATTTAGGGTTTTGTAACAATCAAGGTAAAATAAAGAAACCAAGGAAAGGTATTTGTTTTAACTATTTGGCATCCTATATAATATGTAACACAAACTGGTCTTTAAAGAATTTTTATGCTTCAAACAATATTTGAAACCCTTCTCCTGGTTCATAAGGGGCATAGATTGCCTTGCCTATACATACAGCTATTCTATGGCAACAAGCAATCTCTCAATTTGTTAGAGTGCACAGATATGTTTGCTCCTGGAAACCTATTTATGGCAGATTTTTCCTATTTAAAGAAAAGCTGTCCTTCTGCTAGGACCTCCATTGTTCCTTTCAGACTACCAGTAGAAATGTTGGGTCCAGCTTTGTTACTATTTTTTTTCAGTTGGATCTAAGCTGATCCAATCCCCTTTTAAAACACTTCAAATGTAGCCAAATCTGATATTGATGGCTGCAATATTATCTTTGTAAATAACTAGCCTTGTCTATTTTGATCAATGATCCTTTGTGCAAATTTCTCCAAAACAAACTAAACAAACTAAAGCTGAATTAAAGCCTCTCAAAAGCCGCAGGTGCTTCAACCGAGTTTTGTCCTGGAGTTTTCTTTGGAGGCTTTGAAGACGCTTTGAAGCACCACTAAAGTGACATGGGGTATAATTTTTGAAGTGAAGCTGAAGCAAAGCAAATGCAAGGTGTAAAAAGAACTGTAAGCTAACCATTTTATTTAGTGACAGGGGCTTTGACTGGCATTTAGATGGCTTTAACAAAGCGTGTCCGAAGCCTTGTTTTGAAGCAAGTGTAAACTAGCCCTAAGGGCTAATTTGAAGCAGGTGTAAACTAGCCCTAAGGGCTAATTTGAAGCAGGTGTAAACAAGCCCTAAGGACTAGTTTACACTTGCTTCAAAGCAAGGCTTCAGACAGGCTTTGTTAAAGCTCTCTGAAAGCCTCTGTCACTAAATAAAATGGTTAGCTTACAGTCCTGTTTACACCATGCTTTTGCTTGGTGCTTTCGGTGGGGCTTCGATGAGGCATTGATAATGCTTTATTGGGGCTTCGATGAGGCTTTGGTGGGGCTTCAATGAACCTTTGGTTGGGCTTCGATGAGGCTTTGGTGAGGCTTCAGTGGGACTTCAAGCGAGCTTTGACATAGACTTCTAAGGAGGCTTTAAAGACAATTTGAAGCACAACTAAAGTGGCATGGGGTATAATTTTTGAAGCAAAGCCAAAGCAAAACAAAGCAAAAGCAAAGTGTAAACAGGACTGTAAACTAACCATTTTATTTAGTGACAGGAGCTTTGACTAGCGTTCAGAGAGTTTTAACAAAGCGTGTCCGAAGCCTTGTTTTGAAGCAAGTGTAAACTAGCTCTTAATGTGTTTTGAAGCTGAAGCAAGTGTAAATGAGCCCCAAGGGAAATTTATCTCTTACAAAGCTCTTTAGGGAAAAAAGATTTGCCATCAGGGATAAGTGTGCCATGAGTTATCTCACTCTCTGACATGCAATGACATAATAAAACTAAGTGCAGTGCCTTGCTCACTTCTGCACTTATGGAGTTAGGTATGGAGGTGATGTGTAGCAGTAGAAAGTAGAGGAAGAAGACCAGGGTAATTTCTTGAACCTTGTGAAGAGGATGACATCATTAATGCTGAATCCTAGATTTAAAACTTGTCATAAAAGTGAAAATAGAAATTGGCTTTAGACTAACATCTCTAGCAGATGTGCCAAGGGTGACTATGATGATGATGATGATTATAATGATAAAAGATTCTAATGAGGTGGCAGAGGATGAAGCAACTTAATTACTGAGGTTATTAAGCGCCATGCTTCTTTTTTGCGAAGCGATGATTGTGCCATTGATATTACACAAGGAAAACATCTGGGCAACCAAGTCCTTATTATAAAAGCAAAATATTGGAATTTTTAAAGCTTTAAAAAGTAGCACCTTTTACAGCAGCTTTTACTAAGTAGATAGTTGGAAATCTGATGGTAAGGCACCACCCCCTACTGCATCATCAGTGCCAGTTAACAACAGGAGCAGCTGTATAATCCAACTGCACATAATTAAAAAAAAATCAGCAACAGCACCACACATAAGAAACCAAAACAGTGCTATAGACAGTGCAAGGAACAAATAGCAATAGTGTACCTCAACTGCTCCTTGGTCCCTGAAAAATGCTAACTCATGACCCAAGGGGCTACTGATTGTGCACAATGAACCAATAATTTGAACCCCCTTTGCCATCCACATTTCAGATCACTAATGGTCACTAATATGTTAAAGTTTTCTACTTTTTTCTCGTGTTTCTACAAATTAGAAATAAAAATGACAGGTTGATATATAATGTGGTTACACACATACATAGCATATAATGTTAGTGACTGAATATACAGTATGTAGTATGGGATTAAGAATCAGTGCTTACAAGTACTCATTGATCAGTGTCTGTTTAAGCACAAGTATATACACAATGTTTTATGTGAATACCCAAATCCATAATTCTCAGTATCACACAGGTAACATGATGCTCACTATTACAGTTAAAACGTTAGCATTATATGATACCCTGCAGATTTGTCCTACGATTTTTCTTTTGTTAGCTCACTTAAATTTCTCATAACTTTTATTTGTTGCTTTAGAACTGTGGTAAATTGTGCAGAGCAGAGATTTCTATTATCTTTCTTCTGCTTCAGAAGACACACACTGCCTGTATGGCCATGCACTATTAGGAATGGCCCTGTCAAACGGTTGTTCCTTTACAGGCAATTAACATTTTTTTTAGTCGCTAGGTCCACAGAGACACATCTGCTGTGGTGCAGTTCACTGATCCACATTGCCCTGTCTGATCTGAGTCAGCTTTCATTTGCCCAAAGCTATGTTAAATCAAATATAAAATATATATTTTTTATTCTAGCCAGCTTGATTGTATAGTACTTAGTTTAAATTTAAAATAAACAGAAATGATTTAATGAATATTAATACGTAAAACTCGATTGAAACCACAAATCTACTTTTGCATACAGTATCTGTTATGAGAGAAGAATCTTGACTATAGAAGACAAGGCACAAGACTATACTGTTGTAAGCAGAGCCTTTTTTCACCCGGAACTTGGCAGAACTCTGTTCTGCCAACTCTTGCTCTTGCCCAGCGCTCCCTGCTCACCAATATCACTTGTAAACACAGAAGCCCGGCTTCTGTGCTTACAAGGACAGCTTGCCTCTCCTGGTGGCTTCACAGATCCCTTCCTGCTCTGCGCTCAGGGTCGGGACAAGGGAGATGCAGCTGCTAGTGCAATGTGGTTACGGGCAGGAGGGTGTTTAACGTGGAAAGGCTACACTCTCTGTGATCACCATCTGTCATCTGTTCATGGATGCGGATGACCGCGGATGAGAGGCAGAGCCAGCTACAGTGTGGGGAGGCACTAGAGCCAGCGAGTGTTTTTTGACAAGGCAAAATGTTAAAGCTTTGAAGGAAAGAAAGTAGGGATGTGTGCAGAGGTAGGAGATGAGGGGAGATAAGGCCTGTTGATCGGGGGGGGGTGCAGAGGTGGAGGATAGGGAGGAGATGAAGGCAGTCGAGGGGAGTTGTGTGCAGAGGTGGGGGATGGGGGAGGGGGCAGAGGTCAGAGTTAAGTAGGGGTAGAAATGAGATGTGGGTGGGAATGCAGAGGTAAGGGGCTGTGAAAGAGGGCTGAACTATGCACATATTGCAGCCCTGAACACTGCACTCTATATGTAGCACACCCCAGAATCCTGCACTCTCTATGTAGTGAACCCCCTGAATCCTGTACTTTATACACAGTGCACTCCTGAATCTTGTACCCTGTACCTAGTGCACCCCTGAACCCTGCACTCTGTATGTAGAGCACTACTGAACCCTGCACTCTGTATGTAGTACACACCTGAACTCTGCACTCTGTACATATCGCACTCCTGAACTCTGCACCTTGTACATAGTGCATCCATGAACACTCTACACCAAGAGTCTCAAACTGGCGGCCCTCCAGCTGTTGCAAAACTACAAGTCCCATGAGGCATTGCAAGGCTGACAGTTACAAGCATGACTTCCATAGGCAGAGGCATGATGGGAGTTGTAGTTCCGCAACAGCTGGAGGGCCGCCAGTTTGAGACCTCTGCTCTACACAGTACATAGTGCACCACTAAATCATGTAATCTGTATGTAGAGCACCCCTGAATCCTGTACTCTGTGTGTAGCGCACCCTAAACCCTGCACTCTGTGTATAGTGCTCCCCTGCACCCTGCATTCTGTGTATAGTGCACCCCTGCACTCTGTGTATAGCACACTCCTGAACTCTGCACTTTGTACGCTGCACACTCCTGGATCCTGTACTCTGTACGTAGTGCACCCCTGAATCCTGTACTCTGTACATAGTGCACCCCTAAATCCTGTACTCTGTATGCACTGCACCCCTGAATCCTGCACTCTGTATGTAGCACACCCCTAAATCCTGTACTCTGTATGTAGCATACTCCTGAACCCTGCACTCTGTATCGATTGAATCCCTGAATCCTGTACTCTGTATGCAGCATACTCCTTAACCCTGCACTCTGTATGTAGTGCATCCCTGCACCCCTGAAGCATGCACTCTGTATACAGTGCACCCCTGAACCATGCACACTGTACACAGTGCACCCCTGAACACTGCACTCTGTACGTAGTGCACCCCTGAACCATGCACTCTGTAGGTAGAGCACTCCAGAGCTCTGCACAGTGTATGTAGTGCAGTCTTGAATCCTGTACGCTATACATAGTGCACCCCTGAATCCTGTACTCTGAACGTAGTACACTCCTGAATCCTGTACTCTGTCCGTAGTGCACCCCTGAATCCTGTACTCTTTATGTAGTGCACCCCTAAACCTTGCACTCTGTGTATAGTGCACTTCACCTGAACATAGTGCTCTCATGAACTCTGCACTCTGTACATAGCGCCACCCTGAATCCTGTATTCTGTAAGCAGTGCACCCCTGAATCCTGTACTCTGTATGTAGTGCAGTCCTGAACCCTGCAATCTGTATGTAGCGCACCCCTGAACTCTCCACTCTGTAGGTAATGCACTCCTCATATTTAATGCCCATTTAAGACCTTTCTACTGCAATTTGGCCACACCCACTATTTGATGAGGTTCAGTGGGAAGGAGGGGGTACGATTGACTTCCTGCACTTATTCTCAGAGACAAAAGCTCTGATTGTAAAACAAGAGTTAGAATTAGGGTAACAGAAAAATAAAACATTGATTACATTTGGATATAAACATTTAGGCTGTTTATTAATGAAGCAAACGCCCAGGTCTAGTGGATAAGTATGGAGCTCAAGCGGTTTAGGATTGCATTTACAACATGGACTCGTTATAACACAAGGATTTTTTTCAACTTGTTCGGAAACTTACATGCAATCTCCTCAGTAAGTAGAGGGAAGTAAGGTTTTATCTACATTGATTCTGTTGGGTGAGTAACCTGAAAAGCACCTTTGGGCACCAGCACTACAATGAGCAGATGTCTCCTCACCCACTGTTCTCTCACAGACACCATTCTGCTTTATCTATGGCTATGGCTACAAACTTTGGAAAACGTCCTTTACAGATATAAAGAACTTACAATGACCAATTAGACCCCTTGTTTCATTTCCCCAGAGAATAAAGGATGAAATGGTCACTATGGCAAAGTTTATAAGTGAACTAAAAAATTAAAGCTTTGCCACAAACGATAGTTGTCTCATTTAGTCATTTTCATTTGGATCGGATAATGGTCTCATGTCCTGGGTGCACCATAGGCATAAGCATGAACATTAAGTTGAGCTTGTTTATTGAACTGCCATGCAGTATTGTTTCACAAAACATTTTGAAAAATGGCACTTTAGTGGTAGTCCATACAGTCTTTATAAATATATATAAAAGCATATGTGCAAGTAATGAGATATACATAACTACTGTTATGTAATGTTATTATTGCAGAATTTTATTACAAAGTCATTAAATACTTGTTTAAAAGAGATTGACACAAGCACATATACATATAACCACCCAATATTAAACTCCTCCTAGTCCTTGCTCCATTAATACCTCCCTTCCAAATGATATAGTGAAAGCTGACACTGGCACAAAGTGATATCAAAAAGTTTTGAGACTAGTTTTGCATCAGACCAACAGATGGCAGCACAAGGCTGCACACACAGTCACAGGGAGCACAGATCTTCATAAGTCAATGTGCCAAATGACATTGTCCTGTGTACATCGGGAGCTGTGCAACTGGTGCTATTCTGACCCTGTGCATTCCCACATCTGCTATTTGAACATGGACAGAAAGTTAGAACAAAGAGCAAATCTGCCACAGAGACATTTGACATGATTCGGCAAGTTTACGGCGATGCTGTAATGAGTCGTTGAGGTGTTTTGAGTGGCACATGCGCTTCATGAGCGGAAAAACATCACTGGTAGACGACGAGAGATCAGAAAGTCCTTCAATAAGCTCAGCACCCGAAAATGGGCAACTTGTGCTTAACACGCTTCGAAAAGAACACTTCCGGGAAAACATTCCAGAAGTGGCAGGAACACTGGGAGCGCTGTATTGCTGTGTTGGGGGGGAATATTTTGAAGGTGATAGTGTGTAAACGTAGATAAATAAAGTGCTTTCTTGTAAACAGAGCAAGTCTCGAAACTTGATATCACCTCATATAATATAGTATCAGAAAACTTACAGTAATTCAAGTAAAGAAATTGACAATGCCATGATGGAAGTGGGACAAGCGCCAGGACTCTTTACATATTTCTTGGATAAATGTTAATGTCATCATTAGATAAACCAAGGCTCACTGATTGGGCAGAGTGAGAGATGGGGATGAGGCACATAGAAAGTTGAGGCATACACCTGCTTGCTGTGGGTTACGAGGGGACTACTTTTACTACACTGATCACTGTGTAATGAAATTGTGGCCACAGGGAAAACCAAACACATGGTCTGACTCTGGTATACATTGTGCTCTTGATTACACCTAAGCTTAACTAGCATTAGATAAAACTAACAACCTATTGCACTTTTTTGTAATGTGATCTTTGTTAAATAAAAAATTGTTTGGACTTATCTGAAGATCAGTGGTGTGCTGGTGAATATTTACATCTCATGCATGGTCCAGTATCCAGTTTCTAGTCACTGCAGCACCTGGTATCTTTGATAGCTCATTCCAGGAACGTGACTGGAATGTGGACTGCTAATACATTTTGAAACATAGGTCTTTATTAAAGCTCTCAATACATACCCCAGGCCAATATATAGCTATAGCATTGTATTCAATAATATGCATAGAAATAAAAGTACTGTAGTTAATGGATGTTTCAAAGACAGGCAAAAGTAACTTGAGAAAAACAATTTCTGTACACCTGCTTTTGATAGATATTAGAATCTCTGGTAATCTTACAGGTCTACACAAAAATACCAATACAATAACATTTTAGCAATAAAATAGTGCAAGCAAGCTTAGAAATGTTCTCTTGGTACCTTATCTTATAAAACCAACACATTACAGATAGTTTAAAACTAAAATTGCAGAAAGAAATTGTGTTATTTTTGTGCAGTGCCATGCCTTTTATTAATACACAATAAATCCTGCCTGTGACTTTGTTTTTCAATGCTTTTTTTAGGTTCTTTACCTTGAAGCCAATATGTGCATCACACCTTTACCATATTTACAGTAGTTAGGATTTTTACATTTTGACATGTACAAAATTTAAGTTTTAGTAACATACCCAAGCAAAAATTGGTATCAATCAATTTTAGCTACCTCGTCTTGAAAAGGTATTTATACACCTTGAAATTTTCCCAATTTTGTCATGTTACAACCAAAAACGTAAATGCATTATATTAGGATTTTATGTGCTAGACCAACACACCAACCAAGTGGCGCATAATTGTGAAGTGGAAGAAAAATCATACATGGTTTTCAAAATGTTTTACAAATAAATATCTGAAAAGTGTGGCGTGCATTTTTATTCAGCCCCCTTTACTCTGATACCCCTAACTACCCCTCGTGTATATGTACGTTATAGCTCCTGAAGAAGCGGTAAATGTGATCCGCGAAACATGTAGAGCAACTAATACACAAATGGTGATAATGATCTAGTGACCACACCTTGGCGTGACCATAGAACTAGAGCTATGTTGATTATCATTGTTGGTTTTTAAAAATAACTTAATTGTTAAAGATGTATATTTTTGTAATAAAATTAATTAAAATAAAAGTCCACCATTGCCCCCCTCCACAATGTTTGCCTGCAAACCTACCAAGACATGGCCATCCACCTAAATTGACAGGCCAGGCAAGGAGTGCATTATCAGAGAAGCAGCCAAGAGGCCCATGGTAACTTTGGAGGAGCTGCTGAGGTCCACAGCTCAGGTGGGAGAATCTGTCCACTAGACAACTATTAGTCCTGCACTCTATAAATCTGGCCTTTATGGAAGAGGGGCAAGAAGAAAGCCATTGTTGAAGGAAAGCCATAAGAGGTCCCGTTTGCAGTTTGTGAGAAGCAATGTAGGGGACACAGCAAACATCTGGAAGATTAAGACCAATATTGAACATTTTGGCCTTAAAAGCAAAACACTATGTGTGCCATAAAACTAACACTGCACATCGCCCTGAACACACCATCCCCACCGTGAAGCATGGTAGTGGCAGCATCATGTTGTGGGGATGTTTTTCTTCAGCAGCGACAGGGAAGCTGGTCACAGTTGATAGAAGGATAGATGGAACCAAATACAGGGCAATCTTAGAAGTAAACCTGTTAGAGTCTGCAAAAGACTTGAGACTGGGGCGGGGGTTCACCTTCCAGCAGGACTACAACCCTAAATATACAGCCAGAGCTACAATAGGAAGGTTTATATCAAAACATATTCATGTGTTAGAATGGCTCAGTCAAAGTCCAGACTTAAATCGAATTGAGAATCTGTGGCAAGACTTGAAAATTGCTGTTCACAGACGCTCTCCAACCATTCTGACAGAGCTTGAACTATTTTACAAAGAAGAATGGGCAAAAATGTCACTCTCTAGATGTGCAAAGCAGGTAGAGACATCTCCAAAAAGACTTGCAGCTGTAATTGTAACAAAAGGTGGTTCTACAAAGTATTGACTCAGGGGGCTATATATAAATGCATGCCACACTTTTAAGATACTTATTTAAAAAAAAAAAAAGGAAAAACATTTATAATTTTCCTTCCACTTTACAATTATGTTCCACTTTGTGTTGGTCTATCACATAAAATCCCAATAAAATACATTTACGTTTTTGGTTGTAACATGACCAAATGTGGGAAATTTCAAGGGGTATGAATACTTTTTCAAGGCACTGAATTTTGATGTGATTTAACAGAATATTCAGTAAAGCATTTTTCATAAATGTTTTAGCTTTTATCAGTATCTGAATAACATTGTTTCAGATGGGTAAATCCTTTGTTTACCCCTATTTTATTAGTCTGCCTAATTTTATTTGGGTGGTTGGTGAGATATGGGACCAGGGAATAGGGGAAAATAATGAGGATGGTGATGTAGTACATACCTCTCAGTTTTAAGGAAGGGAGAGTAATTGGGGGTTTTGTGGGTGGTGTGGTAGGAGATGTATAGGAGGCAGAAGGAGGTGGTGGCTCAGAGAGGCAGAGAAGAAAGGAGATGGTGATACTAAAATAAGGTGTATATAGGGGGATTATATGCAGTGACCTGTCATATAATTTAACCTCTCAAGGGAAAAGACCAGTCCCATCCTTATCATTGGTGGTATTCAGTACAGCATTCTAAAAACATTTTAAATCCATTAATACCAGGTTTTACAGAATTTCTTTCCCTCCTAATGCAGATAAAAGGGGAGGTCTTGTATCAGCCTTAATTTTGAAAAAAACAATGCTCCATCGCAAGAGGGACATGGTGCTTCCACAGAGCCTGAATACATGCATTAGCTTGACTGGGCATGTGATTTAACAGGTGTTGTATATTTGTATATTTGTAGTGTTGTACATTTGTGAATAGTTCATAATTTCTTTAATTTACTTCCAAAGTCCTTGTGCATTTTCAGCACAGAGGTAATAGCTGGGGTTAGATTATTGTGGTGAAATTGAAGCCAGCCTCTTAGTACCTGTTGAGGTAATCCTCCCAATTCCATACAGTTTTACATAGAAACAATAGTGTATGTATAATGGAAAGTGGGTGGCACATAGAGTGTACTTTTTCAAACTGGGATGCTCTCTTCTCATTGGGTACTGAAGCTAAAAAATAACATAATTGTAAAATCCCTAAGTATTTTAGATCTAAGTGAGACCGGTTAATTTTTTAAATTAGAGGCAAAATATATGGGGCTGAAGAATGCCATATGCATTCAGTTTTTAAAGTAGCCATCAGGTATGCCTGTTTTTTTTTACTTTGGAATCCTTAAGACTGGTGTCATTGGAAAAGAGCAAATTGATATTTTAATTTTACTATTTATTCCTGTATTTAAGGTAGAATTTATCAAAGGCTGATCAAAAATCCTGATAATAAAGGTGAGCTGGATACATTGCTTCTGGTTTTATCCATAAAAAAAGGTCTTTGGGTATATCCAAAAGATGATATTTACAACATATGAACAACATTCGATCTCTATGTCAAAGGGTATTACTAACCCAGATTTGCCTGTCTATTCAGTTCTGAGATTTAAACAGCCTTGACAGACAGCAGAACATTTCTCTACTGTAGTTAAGCAATACAGCTTGGTCACTTTTCTGCCCCCAAGGCTGCCATTCTCTCCTAGTCTGAATTTTTATGTACAGGCAATTGCAAGACACTGGCACCTAATTAAACCCATGTTCTTACAATGGCTGCATTTATTTTATTTATTTTATCAAATACAAAAATCTGAGTTCCTCAAGGTGATGAATATAAAACCCAAGGGCTGATTGGACGATCATCTTATCGATACAATTGCTTTGGTCATAAGGGGTCAATAGGTGATCTCCTTAGAGTTGCACAAATATTAAAGCACATATTGTTGCTGAATACTTCCAGCCATTTACAGTGGTTAAGTAATTTGTACTTGATTTCCCAAGTTCATACCTGATTGGAGGATTGGAGCTGGATTAAGTCACAGAAATGCAGTTGTAACTGAGTTGAGTAACAGACAACTGAACCTAGAAGAGCATGGTGTTTTACGAATAAACTTGCCAATCCAATAAATACACTGCCCTTGTTGACAGTCATGCGACATATTCTTCCCAATAATGATATCAACAGTTTCAGTAATATATGTTATATCTTCTATTTTATAATTGAAATATTACCTATTTTTGTTGTGATTAATAATAAATGTTATACTTATTATTTGTAGTAAAATTATTTCAAGTGTTTTATATATATATATATATATATATATATATATATATATATATATATATATATATATATATATATATATATAATTAAAGTTGTGGGGTAAATGGACAATGTGAAACTTCATGAGGGGGAATCAATGTAGAGTTTGGGGACTACTGACATAACTATAGTTATTTGGTGTTTTTTTAGTACCTACCTGGAGTTGAGCTTAAATTATGTAAACTATAAATGCACAGTAGAGGTAGATTTAGGAGTAGGAAAGAAGAGGCCAACAGCTTAGGTTAGGTAAAAGAATAGCAATCAAACAAGTTTTTCAAACGATGTAATGTTGCTCTTTGGGGGCTTTTACACAAGGCGGTGTCTACTGCCACCATAGACATGAGATCAATGTCTGTACTGAAATCAACCTGATCTGGAAATGATTATCTCATGTATATAGTCAGCATTATTATTCTAAAGATAAGCATGTTTGTAATTGATTTATCATAACTAAAATCAATATAGCACAACATTTAATAATTAGCATATACATAACCTTCCACCCAGCATCAGATTCTGACAGATATACAAGATTCAACAACTCTCTGCCCTTAATTTTTTCTCCAAAGTGGAAGCCTGGCAACAATTTACTAAAAGCTTTATATATATTCGATTATTCTGTGTGTTCACCCAAAAAGCTTTTAGAATATACTTTATCTGTCAAAAATGTATTCTAATTATTATACAAAATTTACAATCTGTGCCTCATGAATGTAAATGTTAGCATTCAGTGATTTAACTCCCAAGCAACATTACTTCAAATTAGAGCAAGCTTTTAAATCAATCTTAGGCGAGTGATATGATGCACTTAGCGTAATTTTTATAGTATTATGAAAAATATGACAGTAAAAATATTTCTAAGAAACTACCTTATATGTATATACACATATAATGAATTTGTGGGCTGTGTTTCATAGAATTTGAGGTATACATGGAAATTACATTCACAAATGTGTATACATGTTGAAATGATTCTTAATACTTAGAGCACTAAAATGTGAATTGGTTATTGAGAGATTTCTGACAAGACACCAATCAATAAAAATTGCAAACTTAACTGAATAAAAGTCAGACAAAACAGGGTATGAAGAGAAATCACCCCTACACAGACACATGGAGCAGTACACCAATGCTTCTAGTAGAGTTTGGAAACAGAACTTCTGTTTAGATTTTTTTGCTGTCTGTGTTCCACCAACCGAGAGTTCCCCTTACTTCCTTTCCAGATGACAAGTATCAGAGGGAAAAAAGAATGGAAGTTAGGTCTACTTTAAGGGGACACAAAAAGCTTTTAGAATCTCACAAATATTTCAATGGAGACACTGACAGCATTTATAACTTTCAGACATTGTAGGTGGGAGTCACTGGATTTTAAATTGATTTTGTTTTGCGGTGTGAAGATGAGTCAGTAGTGTGAAGTATAATGACTCTGGCTAGGCTAATTTCTAACACAAAATGTCTCAAAGGTGCTTTGTGTTGACAATGGAAGGTATAAAGAAGAACACCAGTTCTTTATAAGTGTATTTATGTCATCACATAAGGTCAAAGATAGCAAAGGTGATAAGGCAGTGTGATTCAGGGAACATAAGGTTATCTCTTCATCAGGGCTTAAGTTTCTGGTTTAGTTGTACTCTTAGAGATTCCTAAAGGGTAAAACTATTGGTTCATTTAATCCAAAAACATGCTCTCACAACTGGTTTAAAAAAGCCACTTTATTTCAAAGTTGATTTACCCTTTTTAAACCACATAATCTGGCCAAAAGGGCTTGAATTTCATTTGATTCCTGCTGAATGGGCTAAAAATTGAGCCATGGGTTGCCCTGCAACTAACACCCAACTTGAGAAAACTTGACTTAAAAATTGACTGAGATGGGTGAAAAATTATCAACCGAAGATTAACTGCATCCCGTCAGATGTAGTCACTGTTTGGCAGCGAGCCACTGTATGGCTACCTTAAGAGTCCAACTAAACTATCAATTTAAGCACCAAGGAAAGAAGAACTTTATGGTCTTTGTGATTTAAGAAAAAACTGTTGGGCAAAACTTGGGCTTTAAAACTAGTAGTGAGGCTCATACATGCCAATATAACAGTAATAACAGTACCCAATAAATTGATCAAATGTTGAAAGTGAAAAAAAATAATTTCTAGGCACCAATCATAAGAAATAAACAATAAATGTTATTAACAATTAATACATAGAAATTTAAAAGCATTAAAATACTGTAGTATTACTACAGTGGCAACTAGATCTCTCCAGTATTGGTCATAGATGTCAAAATATGTCATGGTAGACATGGTAGACATGTAGACGAGTTGGCCATATGCTTGGCAGGTTCAGCTGGCCTCTTCAGACATAAGAGTAGCCCATGGATACTACTGCAGTCATGCTTGAATCCACCTACTATTGAATGACTCACTACCTCTGCCGGAAGTATATAACTACTAATGTGGAAAAATAAAATTTTCTAAGGTGATTTCTCCTGTCACGTACCCAACCAGAGTCTGAGGGGTCGATAAGGCTCCCCTTGCAGGTGAGTGGTGCAAAGTACCCCTAAAGGTGGTGACAGAGGGTGCTATTCCCAAAGAAGCATGGGTGGCCAATGATGAAGCTGCCTGATGTTCCAGATGAGAGGACACCCAAAAGCAGAGAAGATTCAGTCTCTCACAGTTGAAGAGTACATATGATAAAAATTACAGACCTCTACATGCTTTATTGTGGCTCATAGCTCAAGGTTGGAGACCCTACTTGGGATTGCCAGTACATGATATCTACAGCTTTGGCAGCTTGGCATTTTTTCTTTGCATACCCTCCCAGATCCATCTGAGTCGCTTTTGGAGATCCCTGGCCTTCTTCGATTGTTTGGTCGACTTGCTGATCTGGATACCTTTGCTTTTCTGACTCGTTGTCGCTGACACTCTGTCCACCATATCCAGTAAGAGTAAACATTCTTATCATTTTGGATGACATATCACTACAGATGTTCCACAAACCTGCCGGTTTCATCAATACCTACCTGGGAACAACTACTTGTCTATGATGGACTCTGTTTGTTTTCTATAAGGATTGTTTCACTTTATTGGACTTGATGTGTTTGTATGATTGGAGATTGATTTCTATTTGACTAATCATTATTTTTATATACATTTGTGTACACATTCACTGTACATCATGTTTAGCGCTACATTTCATCTACCCATATACTATATCAAGGGAGAGTATCATCATATAAGAGTCTTTCAAGCATAACACTAAAACTCCAGGCACAGAGAAAGCAAAAGAGGTCAAATCCAAACTATCTAACCAGGATAAATCATAAGGTGAAAATTTGCCCGGATATAGGGACCCACAGATGGAGGTAGTTGCCATGGCAACTAGCTCCATCTGTCAGTCCCTATATCCAGAGGAGGTGAGTCCAAGGAGAAAAGAAAGGATATTTTTGGACTTCATTGGATGAATCTCATTAGCTATACTATGTGAATTTTCATGTATGAAAAATTCAGAAGTGAAAAAAAAAAAACTAATACAAGATCCCAACACAGTTAATACCCAACATAGATAAAGTTCATAGATTCCTATGTGGCAGTATCCATCCAGGTTGACAAAAGTGAAGTTGCAAGAAGAAATTTGTGACAAAATCTTCAAACCAAAAAGCAGAGTGCGTGCAGATCGCCCCCCAAAGTGTTTGAATAACCTGCTTACCAGAAAGAGATGGCCGCCACAGCAGTCTCGCCCAGCATAGAGAAGTTAAGGTCTCCCTTAAACCTTAGGAAACATCCAAAGCTCCCGCTGTTGTTATTGATACTCAAAAACATAAAAGGAAAGAAGCTTCCATGGTGTAGTATGTTGATAAAATTTGAATTTAATAGCGGAATAAGTATGCACTTACAAGAAAGTGGTCATCTAACAGCAAATAGTCGATATGGACGTCGTCACCTGGCCAATCCCCAGACGATGTCCTATTGATGACGAAACGCGTAGGGTAGAGCCATTGACGGTGACGTCATCACATTTTGTTTCCTTCCGAGATGGTGGATGGGCGCATGACATAGGAAGTGCAGTGAGGCTGCCGGAGATACCGCAACTCGGGCAAGCTGAATCCATATCGACTATTTGCTGTTAGATGACCACTTTCTTGTAAGTGCATACTTATTCCGCTTTTAAATTCAAATTTTATCAACATACTACACCATGGAAGCTTCTTTCCTTTTATGTTTTTGAGTATCAATAACAACAGCGGGAGCTTTGGATGTTTCCTAAGGTTTAAGGGAGACCTTAACTTCTCTATGCTGGGCGAGACTGCTGTGGCGGCCATCTCTTTCTGGTAAGCAGGTTATTCAAACACTTTGGGGAGGCGATCTGCACGCACTCTGCTTTTTGGTTTGAAGATTTTGTCACAAATTTCTTCTTGCAACTTCACTTTTGTCAACCTGGATGGATACTGCCACATAGGAATCTATGGACTTTATCTATGTTGGGATTTAACTGTGTTGGGACCTTGCATTCGTTTTTGTTTTTTTCACTTTTTTATTTTTTTACTTCTGAATTTTTCATAAATTTTTATAGACTTATTGAAATTTTTGTTTATGTATCAATTTAGTGCTGCATCCATTTGATATTTAATCATCCATTCATGCTCAAGAAAAATTTCTTAAAATGTTTGTCTGCACATGAATGGTTATTTTTTGCAAAGTGAATTTTAGTGTCACCTTATTCGCTAATCTACAAAAATTCCTTAGCAAACTGAACATGCTCTGTTCCACTGAATCAATCCTACCATGTTCTATATTTCTAGATGTACACAAAATAAATCAATTGCTAGGGAAACTGGAATATTATTTAGGAGCTTTTATCTCAGTAATTAGTAATGCAAATATTCTTGTTTTTTGTTCTACTGACTGACAGTGTCTTAGCTGCGTGTATAAAAAGATCTGGTTAAAACTATAAAACTGTACCATTATGTAAAACACTGCCAGTTTATTCTGCTTATGTATAAATAGTGCTTTATTTTATATAATGTATACATAATTGTCTACAGGTGAGAGGAATGCTTATGAAAATAAGAACTGATTGGCTCTACAATCCGTTGTTCCATTTATATGTAAATGAAGAACACAGGAGCTACAGCACACTGTGGCTTGCTAAAGGTAATGAATGGAACTAGAATCTTTCTGGATAAGGTGTGATGTGATCAAAATGAATGGAGATGGTGGTGAAAATCCACAAATAGATCAATCAAAAAAGCTTGTAAACAAGCATTTTTATGTAGCTTTGCTTGAATACCTTCAGTATTACAATCCCATAGTTTCAGAATAATTTGGATAGCTAAAAAAAAAAAAAAATGTACATTGGACTGTAAAAATGTTTTCTGCTTAAAACTGCAAGCGCTGCTTTTGGGCTTTTTTAGTAAAGCAATGAAAAAGCTGTAAATGATCCGCGAAGATATTAGGCTTAATTTTCAAAAAAATCTAAATTGTAAAATGGGCCGTGTATTAGGTCTGCGATCTGTAGGCTTAATTTTCCATTGGCTTATGTGAAACATAATTGGGTTTGATCAGGTTTCAATAGGATACTACACTTTGCCTCGTAGCTTACAGATGTTCAGATTGCAGGCCTAATACAAGGCTCAATTCACAATTTAGATTTTTATTTTTCAGCCATGTTACTGCTGTTACTTCTTTCGAAAATAAAGATCATTTAGAAGAAAACTTTACTGCACTAATTATAACAACTCCGCCACTTCCATTCTGTTGTACTGTGGTCACTTTTCAACTAGTAATTTGCAAATATTAAAGTGGTTGTATACTTTCTTCGATTATTTGTACCTATAGGTAAGCCTATAATAAGGCTTACCTATAGGCAGGGCCGCCATCAGGGGGGTATAGGCAGTACACCTGCAAGGGGCCCAGAGGTCCCCAGGGGCCCGGATGGCAACCCCCCTTTTTTTTTTTGTAAAATTATTTTTTTCATATTTTTATTTTATTTATTTATTTATTTATTTATTTATTTTGTAAGGGGCCCAGAGGTCCCCAGAGGCCAGGAGGTCCCCATGGCCCTGGATGGCAACCCCCCTTTTTTATTTATTATTATTAATTTTTTTATTTATATATTTTTTTTGTAAGGGGCCCAGAGGTCCCCAGAGGCCTGGAGGTCCCCAGGGCCCCGGATGGCAACCCCCCCTTTTTTGGTTTTTTTTTTTGTTCGTCAGCACTCAAAGCCCCCCCGACCTCAACAATTTGCGGCGGCAGCACCCCCAGCTTCTTAATTCGTTAATTCGTGGCACCCCCCGCTTCTCAATTTGCGGAAGCCCCTCTCTGCTCTAGGGGGCCCATTGCTGAAGCTGTATAAGGGGCCCCAAAATTCCTGATGGTGGCCCTGCCTATAGGTACTGTAAATATCTCCTAAACATGCACCATTTAGAACAGGGGTCTCCAAACTGCTGCCCGGGGGCCAGATGCAGTCCTTTGCTTGCCTTTATCCGGCCCTTGGGGCACTTTTCCTTCCGCTGACATCACTATTTCTCACATTAATGACAACAATGGGGCACTATTCCTCAAACTGACACCAACAATGGGGCACTATTATTCCCACTGACACCAATGATGGGGCTCTATTTTTCGCAGTGTCGTCAAAGATGGGGCACTCTTCCTCCTGCTGACACCAGTGATGGGGCACTCTTCCTCCCGCTGACACCAATGGTGGGGCATTCTTTCTCCCACTGACACCAATGATGGGACACTATTTCTCCCACTGACACCGATGACGGAGCGCTATTTCTACCACTGACACCAATGATGGGGCACTCTTCCTCCCACTGACACCAATGATGGGGCACTATTTCTCCCACTAACACCAATGATGGGGCACTATTTCTACCACTGAAACCAATGATGGGGCACTCTTCCTCCCATTGTTGCCAATGATGTGGTACTATTTCTCCCACTGGCCCCAGCGATAAGGCACTGTTCCTTTCCCTAATACCAAAGATGTATTTTTAATCCCACTGACGCCGGGATAATTTTCACTCACAATGTCCACATTCTGGCTCCCGTAAAGTTTGAAGGACAGTAAACTGGCCCTTTGTTTAGAAAGTTTGGAGCCCCTGGTTTAGAAGGTATTTACTGCATATACAGCTGATGACATTATCGGCGCATGCATTCTAAAGGAAAGGAAGCCAGTGCCGTTTCTTCAGAGCCCTGTGCTGTGACCGGCGGCTCCCATACGCATGTGACATATTGCAGCTCCAGCCAGTGACACAGCCGGAGTCCAGGGACCCGGAATGAAGACGGGTGAAGATGGATGCGGCCTCCAGCGGTGACAATGTATTGATGGAGGTCTTCGTTTTCAGGTAAGTTTCACATAATGTGCTAGAATGTGATGCATACTAGTACATTATGCCTTTACCTTGCAGGTCAAGAAAAAAAAAAAAGAGGCAGGGGTTTAATTCCTCTTTAAAAGCGGGAATTTAAATGTCCCTGCACGTGCTTTCAGATATCACCCAGAGCACCCTAGATGCCCGATGCACTCTACCTTTTGAAACAGTAGCTTAAGCTCTGAATTAGAACCTCTGGACCACCCCATTTCACAATCTGCACCTCACAATTGGCCTTTCAATGTAATGCATGGCTACGCTGAATAATGCAGTGCAAGAAGTAGGAGGGGATGAGTCAAAGCTGAAGGGACTATTTGCAAAATTAGCACCTTGGACTGAAAACTAGGTTCAGAGTATTCCCACAAAGGTAAAATTCTGTTTGATTTGAACGTTTTTAAACACAAAGAAAAACCATATTGTTGTTTCTCATGTACTGGCTGTGTTGAATAGTTAGTCCCACATGGCATCGTGTGGAGATAAGTGGGTCTATTAAAGCAATCACAGCAATCGGTGAGAGATTTCTTTTTCATTATGATCAATACGACAGTTCACAATTTAAAATCAATAAGATGTCTAATTATTTAGGATCATTCTTTTATATGCACTGTGCACCCTTTCATGTCCTTATTGCTTTCCCTATTCAGAATATGGTTCTGTTGTTGTTTGAACATGTTAAGGCATCGTAATGCACTTTTTAGTGTGATTTCACATTTATACTTCAAATTATAACTTATTTACTATTATTATTATTATTATATGGGATTGATATAGCGCCAACAGTTTACACAGCGCTTTTTCAATATAAAGGAGGACAGTGCGATTACAATACAGTTCAATACAGAAGGAATAGCAGGGCCCTGCTCACTACATTTTGGGTGAAAGAAGATAATGAAAGCCTGACTGCAAATGTATACTTCCCTATGCAGACTTTTGTGCCATTGTTCCGATGAACATTTCCATTTTTATATGAAGGCTTAAAGTGGTTGTAAACCCTGGAAACATTTTTTTTTTAAATCCCACCTGCAAGACAAAGCCATAATGAGCTAGTATGACTAGCATACTAGCTCATTATGCATCACTTACCTTAGATCGGGGCCCCCGAAGCCATCCCCGTCTCCCTCTCCAGCCATTGCTGCAGCGATACCCGGAAGGTTACTTCCGGGTATCGCCGCTTCAGCCAATCACAGAGCCGCTCCGGCGCTGTGATTGGCCGGAGCGGCGAACCCGTCACTCCGCGCATGCGCGCAGGAGCCGTCAAATCCGGCTAAGCGGGATTTGTGAATGGGATTAACCCTGTGAATGCGCCGTTGTCTATGGCGCGAATGCGCTGTAGACACCGATGCATGTAATTTTTGGCAAATATCTCCTAAACCGTGTAGGTTTAGGAGATATTTCTTGCACCTACTGGTAAGCCTTAGGCCCCTTTCACACTGGGGCGGGCAGGTGCGGTGGCGGTATAGCAGCGTGATTTTCAGCGCTGCTATACCGTCGTTCTTACCGCGGTATGCGGCCGCTAGGGGGGTGAATTTAACCCCCGCTAGCGGCCGAAAAAGGGTTAATACCGCCCGCAAACCGCGGCTATTGCCGCGGTTTGCAGGCGGTATTACCGCGGTTTCCCATTGATTTCAATGGGCAGCCGCGGTAAAGGAGCGGTGAACACACCGCTCCTTCACCGCTGTAAAGAAGCGGCTAGCAGGACTTTTGGAGCGGTCCTGCTAGCGCACCGCTTCAGTGTGAAAGCCTTCGGGCTTTCACATTGAAGGCTACAGGCACAAATTTTTCATACGGTATAATAGCGCTAATATTAGCGCTAAACCGCATGAAAAACGCCCCAGTGTGAAAGGGGCCTTAATCTAGGCTTACCTGTAGGTGCAAGTTGCATAAGTGGGTTTACAACCACTTTAAGGAATTACTATCATGAAAAAAAATGCATCAGAAAACACCTACGTGTGGGTGATCCATATGGTACGTTTGGTATATTCATTCTTTATCCAAGAAGATGACCCTTAACCACTTGCCTACAGGGCCCTTTTACCCCCTTCCTGCCCAGGCCAATTTTCAGCTTTCATCGGTCTCACAATTTGAATGTCAATTGCGTGGTCATGCAGCACTGTACCCAAATTATTTATTTTTTCACACAAATAGTGCTTTCTTTTGGTGGCATTTAATCACTACTGGGTTTCTGTCAGTAAATTTTTTAAATACTGTATTTATTGGCTTATAAAACTCACTTTTTTACCATGAAAATAGAGGGTAAACTGTGCCTGCGTGTTATACGCAGGGGGCTGTGTAAAGTTTTTTTCCTGAAACTTCCCTCTTGAAGTTAAGGTGCGTGTTATACGCCTGTGCGTGTTATACGCCGATAAATATGGTAAGTAATTTTTCTCCTTCACTGATGTGCACTGGTGAGGTGGCACTGATAGGCTGCACTGATGGGCACTGATGAGGTGGCACTTATGGGCACTAATGAGGCGGCACTGAAGGGCACTGATTAGGTGGCACTGCTGAGGAGGCACTAATATGCTGCATTGATGAGCACTGATAGGCAGCACTGATGGGCACTGATAGGTGGCACTGGTGGGCACTGATAGGTGGCACTGATGGGCTACACTTATTGTCACTGATGGGCAGGCACTGATAGGCACTGAAAGGCAGCACTGACTGTTATCACTAACAGACACTGATTGGTGTCACTGATGGGCACTGCTGGGGCTATACTTTAATCAGGGCACTGATGATCAGTGCCCTGATTACCTGTACAGTTCTCCCCTGCAAGGAGATGCTGCTAAATGTCTCTCCTCGCCTCACACTCTGTCAATGTGAGGGGAGGAGAGCCGATAAAGGGCACTTCCTTGTTTACATGTGACCGGCTGTGTCCAATCACATGGATGAAGAGCCAAGTCATCGGTTCTTTACCAAGATCGGGTTCCTAGGACACGGTGCGGCCACGTTCGCCACGCTGTGCGCCCCCACGGATGCATGAGAGTGGCCATTCTGAAGCGACGTTATATGACGTCTTCCCAGAATGAGAACGCATCCCACCTGTCGTCATTTTACTATACGGCGGGCAGGAAGTGGTTAAACAGATGTATGTGTTAGGGTTCGTTCACACCAGCGTGCAATGAAAAATGGATTACCATGGCTAGAGTATGTATGAGATCCAGCAGGGGGTGGTGCAATGCACATTTCAGTGCATCACACTGTTTCCTTTTTTCCTTTTTTTTACCTTTAATTGAAGTGTTACATAATTACCCTTTATTTACAGCTCTGCAGAGGGGGTTTAAAGTAAGGTGTAGCAAAAAATTAAGATTTTCCCAAGTGTGTGAAAAATTAAAAAAATGCCTCAGTAGACAAAGTAGTTAAAAAACATTCCTGGGGGATGTTCTGACCCTGTTTCTGATGTGATGATAACAAAAAATTGGCATTTACAAAGAAAAAAGTGTGTTTAACAACTTGACCTCCAGAAGATTTACCCAAATAAAATGTATCTCAGTTTTTTCCCACAAATAGAGCTTCTGCATTTTTTGGGGGTTTTTTTGCGCTATAAACAAAAACAGGACAATTGAAAAAAAGAAAAAAAATGTATACTTTCTGCTAAAAAAACTATCCAATAAAAAAATGAAAGAAAAAATCTAATTTCTTCATAAATTTAGGCCAATATGTATTGCGCTACATATTTTGGGGAAAAAAAAATCAGAATAAGCTTATATTGATTTGTTTGTGCAAAAGTTATAGCGTCTACAAACTATGGGATATTTTTTTAATTTTTTTTTTAACTAGTAATGGCGGCGATCAGCGACTTGTAGTGGGACTGTGATATTGCGGTGAACATTCTGACACTAACTGACACTTTTTGGGGACCAGAAACACTAATACAGTAATCTGTAAGCTAAAAATATGCACTGTCACTGTACTAATGACACTGCCAGGGAAGGGGTTAACATCAGGGGGGATTAAAGGGTTAAATGTGTGCCTAGCCAGTGTTTTACTATACTGTGTGAGGTGCTTTTACTAGGGGAAGAGATTGAATTTATTCCCTGCTTTGCAGGGACACAAATTCCATCTCTTCTGTTCTGTCAGAACAGCGATCTGCCTTGTTTACATAGGCAGATTGACATTCTATCTCTCTGCCTAATGATCGGCGGGTGGCGGAGGACTTCGGGTACCGCATGCATGTCCCCTACCCGGAAGAGTCAGATTGCGTATATATACATGATCCGGCACACTGGTGACACCTTGTAGCAGGAAAACTGCTATGGGGTGGACCTCTTGTGACTTGTGGACCACTGGTGCAAAGTTGTTATTGGAACAGGAAGGGATCATCCCCAAACTGTTCCCAGAACGTTGGGATCATGAAATTGTCCAAAATGTCTTGGTCTGTTGATGCCTAAAGGGTTCCCCTCATTGGAACTAAGGGGCCAAGCCCAACTCCTGAAAAACAACCCCACACCATAATCCTCCCTCCACCAAATGATTTGGACCAGTGCACAAAGCAAGGTCCATAAAGACATGGATGAGCGAGTTTGGAGTGGAGGAACTTCACTGGCCTGCACAGAGTCCTGACCTCAACTTGATAGAACACCTTTGGGATGAATTAGAGCGGAGACTGAGAGCCAGGTCTTCTCGTCCACATCAGTGCCTGACCTCACAAATGCGCTTGTGGAAGAATGGTCAAACATTCCCATAGACACACTTCTAAACCTTGTGGACAGCCTTCCCAGAAGAGTTGAAGCTGTTATAGCTGCAAAGGGCGGGCCAACTCAATATTGAATCCTACGGACTAAGACTGGGATGCCATTAAAGTTCATGTGCGTGTAAAGGCAGGTGTCCCAATACTTTTGGAAATATAGTGTATATTCAAATGTAGTATTTTTTTTTTAAACGTATAACTTTTGAAGTGTGTAAATACAAGCAGCACAAACAGATGATGAGACTGTGTAATCTGTGAAATCCATGGCAGATAGAGATCTTAGGTTTTAAGAACATTCCTCTGGATTTTGTGACTCACTTACTGTACATGAAATCACAGCATTCATTGAAATTTGCCTTATTTCAGTATCGTCCTCTCTCCTGTAGGTAATTCAGCTGTGACAACCTTCAGGAATATAACTATTCATGACTAGGTTAAACAGAAGGCTCATCTGCGTCCTCATCAGATCAGTGAGTTTGAGTGCCAGGGGAAAGTTCAGTTTTATGAATGTCACAGGAAGGGGTCCTGCTGTCTCTGTACTAACCAATGAAATGCAAGCCATGGATGCTAATCACCCCCTTCTGTGTGTGTGTACACAGCACATTTCTTACAACACTTTACCATCCAAACTAAGCCTGCAAGAACTATTCCTGGAATGTGAGTATGCTCTAGATCACTGCAGCTATTTTTTGATGCTAAATTAACAGCTTACTCATTTAACTCTTGTGACTCACAGTCATTTGAATAACATATCCTTGAAACAATCAGCACTTTCCAGCTACTTCACGGAAGGACTGCTCTACTCCCTGCAAACCATACTATTATTGCTGCAGTTGCAAGAATCAGCTGCGTATGTAATTTGTTATTCTATGTCTATGGTGGCCATATATTGGCAGACCTCTCACTAAGAGCAATGGGCGATAAGAGATTTGTTGGTCTCTGTGAAGTATAATGCAAACCAGGTGGTACAGGGGCAGCTTCCTCTTGTATGAAGAAGAAGGAACAATCACAAAACACCATCAGAAATTTTTTAAGATGTTGTAAAATATCTATATGCAATAATAATGTTCAAAAGTACTTTTCCTGGTGTCTTAGACCTTCACATTTCCAGGCTTTCTCATTTGATTGTAAGATCCTTGAGGGCAGGGACTAATGGGAATATGAAATACCGTATATATTCGAGTATAAGCCGACCCGAATATAAGCTGAGGCACCTAATTTTACCACAAAAAAATGGGAAAACGTATTGACTCGAGTATAAGCCTAGGGTGAGAAATGCAGCAGCTACTGCAAGTGGAAAAGAGGGTCAACAATGCCCAACTGCAGCCTCACTGTGCCCATTTGCAGCCTAACTCTGCCCATTTGAAGCCTCACTGTGCCCATTTGCAGCTTCACTGTGCCCATTTGCAGCTTCACTGTGTCCATCTGCATGCCTCAGCTTCACTGTGCCCATCTGCATGCCTCAGCCTCACTGTGCCCATTTGTATGCCTCAGCGTCACTGTGCCCATCTGCATGCCTTACTGTGCCAATCTCTCCCTGCCTCATGTACCTGATCTGTGCCTCATGTACCGGCGCTGTGCCCATCTGCCGCTTTATGATCTCTTGGCGCTGTGATATGCAGTCTAGACGGCGGCCGTGTAGTGTAACAAAGCCCCGCCTCCTCCTCGTCCTCGTCCGTGACGGAACACTGACTCAGTTTCCCAGCAGTGAGTAGGTGTTCAGCCTATCACGGACGAGGATGAGGAAAAAGCGCCGCTTTGTTACACTGCCCAGCCACCGCCTAGACTGCATATCGCAGCGCTGGGAGATCATAAGGCTGCAGATGGACACAGTGAGGCAGCGGGACTTGAGTGTAAGCCGAGGGGGGCTTTTTCAGCAAAAAATAATGTGCTGAAAAACTTGTCTTATACTCGAGTATATATGGTATACATGTAAAGTGTTGTCATAAATTGTCAGCGCTATATAAATACCTGCAATAAATATAAAAATAATGGTTGCTAATAGCAGTCTATGTAAGGTAACCCCCAGGCAGCATTCCCAAAATCCGTTAGGATGATTGGTTGGAAAAAACAAAACAGTGCCATCACATTAAACTAAGGAAGAATTTCCCACTCCTGCTACAGGTGCTTGACATACATATGTCTAGACATAAAGGATATTTTATTGCTTTATGCATTTCAAACTAGCAGTGATAACAAGCCCAGTTATTTTTTCTGACATACATCAATTGAATATAAAGATAATGGGGTTGATGTGCTAAAACTGTAGAGTGCAGAATCTGGTGCCGTTGTGCATGGTAACCAATCAGATTATAAGGCTTCGTTCACACTATTTGCTTGGGTACGGCAGCCTAATCATTTGAATGGGCTGCTGTGCCTGTGTTTCCCACAGGAAAAAGGTGCATGCATCTTTTTAAAAACGTAGCCGCAGGAAAACGGCATGGTCTTTTTTACCATGCGATTTCCCTGCGGTTCCCGCACCTACAAATGCACTGTGGGCTGAGATGCGTGGGGTGACATTCATTCCGCGTATCTTGTAAGAGCAGCGTGATTTGGCTGTAGGTGCGATTCCTGCATCCACATCCAGCCTGCAAACTGCGGGCAAGTGTACACCGAGCCTTACTTCAGCTTGTTCTATTTAGTTTTGTTAATAAAACCTGGAAGCTGATTGGTTTCTATGCAGAGCTTCACCAGATTTTGCACTCTCCAGGTTTAGTAAATCAATCCCAATGTCTAAATAGGAATCCATCTTTATTCTCATCATGGATCATTATCCAGCAAAAATAGATTAATATACCTCTTTTCTGTACCTGATATTGTGTTCATGTATCCATTTTCATTTTTACTCAACAGGTCAGTTCCATTTGGGTGAGCACTTATCCATAATACAACTGCATTGTGCAGAGTCACATTTTCATTAGGCACAATGAGGTTGATTTGCTGGAGGAGTTCATTTTTAATTAACTCTGTAAAGCTCGATTCATTGAGTAATCCAATCATGTGCAAAGGAAATGCCATCTTTTTATTCTTCTGCACATTCGTAAAGGTGAGCATAGGTCCACTTGGCTATTTAGCATGTAACTCTCCCCCCAGGGTCGAATGTTCACGGTTGGATCTTTCTTGACATACGTGGTTTGCATTTCTAGTCTATAATTTGTCAAAGGTTTTTTTTTGTGGTGGGGGGGGGAATTTTTAGGGTTAGCACTGTCATAAAATTGAGAAAGTATATAGAGCTCTTGCTTAACATTGACTACAGCCTTAAACACAACTAAGTATTTGTCAGACACAGACCACATGGTTGTACTTGTACTTCACAAGCTTGTACGTGAACTTGTTCATGCAGTGAGGGAAGCTAAGTGCACCAAAATCGGGAGAGAACAGGTCCTCTCTGTGATGTTCTTTATGATCCATCAAAGTGAAGATGAACCCTTACTGAGACATAGAACAGACCTTGGCAGATGCTACCAAGCAACATGCTTAGAATCTGCATGCAAAATTATACCGCAAGCCTTGGATGAAGTCAACAGCATACTTAACACAATAAAAATGTATCTTTTATACACGTCTCACATCACTTGTTAAATGTTTGCTTTTTACACATTTTTTACGGACGTGTTTTTCTATTTTTCATTGGGACAACACAAAAAAAAAAAAAAACAACCTTGGCCTTGGTAAATGAATGTTATAAAGCAAATTAGACTCATTGTCATCAGACCACAAAGCTTGTGCTGAAATGACCTGCTGCACAGTGAGCAAGTCACCAGGCATATCTAGTGCTCATGGGAGAGATAGACAGACAGACAGGTCCCTGTATTTAACTGTGATGTGAAAGATGAATGAGGTCTGCACACAGGGAAAAGGCTCTGAGTGACAGCATTGCAAACTTAAACTGTGTGATTCAGGAAATGTTGCATGTAAGCAATTTCCCTTATGGTAATGACAAGAAAGAGATGGCTGGGATGAGGATCCTTATTATAGTTTGTGATAACCGCATCAGTATAAAGGCTAAATGTTGCATGAACATGCACAGACTCATCTGTTTTACAATGTTAATTCATAAGCCACATTTGTCAATACGTGTATATTCTCTAATAGTATTAAAAGCATAGTGCATACCGCCTAACCCTATTAAATTGCATAGAATCCTATATAGTTCAGCAGGGAATTCGAATTTCTGAGCAGCCCTAAACAACCTTTCCATTTTAAAACACTCAAAACAGCTGACTGGTTGTTATGGGTTACCGCATTTTGCACAACGCTCTGTGATTTACGAAAAATGGCAATACCAAATATTTTTATAAAATCATATAATAAATAACATCTTCAGAAGCCTAAAGAACATAAAAAAATACTCTTGGAAGTACACACCTCAATGACAACTTGAAACCAGTATCCACGTTTATCTACAATTACTGATCAGATGTCAGGTAACATCGTTAGCGTACGGTCATATTTATGAAAGGCTACTTTTACGTGAAACATGTTGGTCCTATGGTGGCTGAAACATATCTACAGTTATATTTATGTCATTTTTCTTCAACTGGGGACAACGTGATGTAGACATCTTTAAGGGGAGCTTAGTACAAACCAAATCACAGACACGTCCACACCTGTTTTCATAAAGGTGTGCATTTATACCTTTATGCTTTTATTTATGCCTTTATTTATGCCTTTATGTGCTCAATAAAGAACTACACATTTATAACAGCAGATAGCAGATATGGTACTGTCACCATGTGGCTAATGCCCTGCATATGCACACTACTGTATACATGTATCAATTACCTTACAATATAAAAGTACTTCCAAAAACGAGTCTCATTTACATCACAAATAAGGTAGCCCTTTTAAATAATAGGGCAGGTTGAATATTTTTTTATAAAGCTATACACCTTAAAACGTCCACAAGCGAATTAAAAAGGGTAACTTGATGGAAAGTAAAGAAAGCCAAATAATACCTCCTGTGGTGATATTTTTGTGTAATGTCTTACCTTTTTGGAGAAAGGTGGCTTGCTGAGGTTGACACCATCCCGAATAAGTTTATCCCTTATCATAATCTTTAGCTTCAGTTTAGGATAAGTTACCAAGTTTTTACTTAGTTGGCCAGTTTTATTACTCCTTGGTACAGGTTTGTGACCCTGGGCTTCCCTCCAAGCTTTGGTTTCATACTGCTCCACCATGTGGCTGGAGTAGATATCTGGAGTTGGGGAGTCTACCTGGGGTTCCAAAGTGAAATATAATCCACTTGCAGCTTCTTTCTCCTCTTCTCTCAACCTGTGCACTGCGTCATGGATCTTCTTTCGATGCTGCTGGACCATCACGCCGATGGCATCCAGATCTGGGTCCCCAATCTGTTTGCACACCTCCAAGTCATCGTATCCATTATCCACAAATGACTCTGCGTACTGAGAAAGCTGCAATGCTTTCAGCCACTCATATACTATATTAGTACACATGGTAAATAACCTTAAAAATAAAATAAAAAACAGCGTAGAGAAACAATGAGATCTTACTTCCAAAACAGGTCAAATAAAACAAAAATGATAATCCAAAGTCGGACTTCAATTTTGTAATGCACAGAAGAAGAAAAAATCAGCGACTTAGCATGTTTTGTCGACTTTCTACAAGTAAACAGTTTTAAAATACCAATGAGATAAGGTGTAGCACGGGTAGGTAATGTTGCATGACATTCTGCAGGCAGAGTAAAGCTTGTCTGGCTCCTGAAAGTAAATATCCAATTTGTTCAATAAAGAGAGCAGAAATTAGACTGTCGATGTAGATGGGTCCTGTGTGCTCTTCTTCAATCAGATCAAGAGTAAACTGATTACACATCAGCTGTCTCCTGATTTTTACATCTCTGATAGAATTCAAAGCAGGCAACACCCTTTTGCCATGTCGTTAAATATTTTCCAAACTTGTTAGTATTGAGCAGCACGCTGGTACTTTTTTTTATTATATCCACATTGCGTCCAGGATTCAGCATTCCACTTCGATATTCCAGAGTGATCCAGCAAGGCTATGTCTCGCACTCTGTCGTTAACACTTTGCTTCTCTCCTCCCTCTCTGTCTTCATCTCTGCGAAGCTAGACGCACTTCTTCTTCCTCCACCAATAAATACACTAAAAGAAAGTCAATATTTTCTCAGGTTAGCTGGCTTGTTGGTGGCTCTCTGTCATCCTCCAGCCCCACCTTCTTTTATTTTTACAACCTAGGAAAAATAGTTCTTTATCGTCCTCTTCTTGTTTCATTTCATAGCACCGGCTCTACATTGTTTTTTTTTTTATTTATTGTTCCAGATCAAATTTGCAGCCGCTTCGGAGAGAAGATTACAAGTGTGGTTCATCCAGCAGCCTCTGCCTCTGTGTGTGTGTGTGTGTGTGTGAGAGTGTGTGGGGAGGGGACTTTGATTCAAGATTAATCTGCAAGGCAATACAGCAGGCAGTTTGGCTACAGACAGGCTCTTTCCATAAGGTTATTTGTGTCATTCACTCATGTTTAAAGCATAGCCACTCTTTTATCTCCCTTTTAATTTGTCCTCCATTCACAGCAAGAACGCTAATTATACTTTGCGTTTTTCATTCTGTGCTTGTCTCTTCCATACAAACAAGGAGCCCCGAGCCTTTTAGTGAAATATTCTAATCTGTCAGTTATTCAGAGCAGAGAAGGAAGGCTGGAATCTCAAGGATGTGGCTGCAGCAATAACCTGTTGTAGAATTGTTCTGACACTGGCTGCTGCCTTATAAAACACCAGCTGATGTCTACAAAACGTAAATATCCCCATCCTGTATAATATCATCTATTATGGCAGTTACAATAAACCAAACATCAAAAACAATGAATTACTAAGAATACAACCTATAAGCATTTTTCGCAGCATTTTATATACGTTTAGCATGTGTCTTTACCTAAAAAATAAGTCTTACCTGTGCCCATGTTGACAGAGTTAGAAAAATAAGCTATTCTTAAAAGGGCATACTAAATAAGGGCTCATTTTCACTTGCTTCGGCTTCAACACTTTGTTAACCTTCCTAGCGGTATTCCCGAGTCTGGCTCGGGGTGAAGTTTCAGCACCAAAAGCGGTAACCCCGAGCCACACTCGGGATTGCATCGCAGTGATCCAGGCAGAGTTACTTACCTTGTCCCCTGGATCCTGCGATGCCTCTCCGCTGTGTGTGCGAGCTGTCTCCTCACTCGATTCACACAGTGCCCGAGTGCCGCCGAGCTCCGTTCCCTGCGACGTTACGACGCACGGGGATGGAGATCGGCGCCAAATTCAAAAAAGTTAAAACACAGTATACATACAGTACACTGTAATCTTACAGATTACAGTACTGTATGTAATAATTACACACCCCCATTGTCCCTAGTGGTCTGCCCAGTGTCCTGCATGCACTTTTATATAATAAAAACTTTTCTTTCTGCCTAGAAACTGGAGATTGTCCATAGCAACCAAAAAGTGTCCCTTTACGTCAAAAGTGGTTTTAGACCAGCTAAAAAACAGCGATAATAAATTTGAATCACTCGCAGAATTAAGCGATAGCGATTTGTGGGGAAATTCGTCATCAAACACTGAAAAACACTTTTATTATTATTATTATATTATTTGTTATAATTATTTTAGAGTTATTTATTTTATTATAATGTATAATTTTGTTTTTTGAACTTTATCATACCTGGGATGTCTACTAGACTCTGGTATGGACAGATTTAAGTGAGTTATTCCTAAGAATTACAGGCCTACAATATAAAACGCCAAATTTCCATGCAGAATAATGGTACCGCTTTCAGCACCTAAAATCTGACAGAATCATACCGCCAGGGAGGTTAAAGCTCTCGGAACGCTAGTCAAAGCTCCTGTCACTAAATAAACAGGTTAGCTTATAGTCCTGAAAAAAAAAACAATATATGGTGCTGCGCTGCTTAAAGTGTAAATATAAAGTGCTAAACGTGACACACTAAATATTAGAAATGATGAAATAAAATAATATTAAGTAAGATGAAATGAATAAATAAATCAATAAACTGAAATAAACAGTATAAGTAATAAATATGAATTCATGCAGTATATTCCATTAAAAGTCCATATGAAATAAAGTGCAAGTGGTGTTCATTGAAAATCCATATGAAATAAAGTGCAAGTATTGAGAATTCACAAAATCAATAATAAGGTGCTAGTGTTGAGATTCCTTTTAGGGCCAGTTCACACCAGACGCAGTTCCGTACAGTTTTGTGCGCATTTTTTCTGCACTAAAAATGCATGCACAGTGTTTTCCATGTATTCCAATGGCTCATGTTGGCTCTAGTTCACACCATGCAGTCAGTTTCCAGTGCAGAAACTGACCGGAAACTGACTGCATAGTGTGAACTAGAGCCAACTAGAGTCATTGGAATACATGAAAAACACTGTACATGCATTTTGTGCATAAAAAAGCACACGGAACTGCGTCTGGTGTGAACTGGCCCTAAAGGATGATAAACATAAAAGTGGCTTCCGAGAAAGTGCTGGTGCTGAACAGTGCTGAGTAATCAGATAATTTGGGAGACTGTGACTTCCGTGATGGGGGTCTTCGGTGAGATTTCCACCCAAATGGGTGTGCTAACTTCTTACCTTACTGCTGTAAGGTAAACAGCGAAATATTAATGGATAATCTGGGAAATCCTGCTAGGATCCCGTCCTGGTCTTTTCGGTCCATGTATGGCCTGGGCGATATTTCCTATATGTTTCCTTCTTCTGTGGGGCTGGGGTCAGTAGTTCCACTCACGGAGGTATATCCCAGAGGTGTGTCAGATAGAAAAGGAAGGTATGGAGAAAGAAGGAGCCTCTGATCGTGATGTATGTCTAGCTTAAACATTTGTTTGTAACAGTGAAACATAAATAGAGGTACTCACATTTAAAATATAGAAACCACGGGGCGTGGCCTGACATAGCATGGAGTAGGACGTGCATGACTTGAGCTCCGTCCATTACTCCTGTACAGCCCATCCTGACCTTCAGCGTCATCCTGCACCAGCCCAGCGGGACCCCCTGGGGACCCTGAACATCCGTGGCCGCAAATCCACCATCCTCCGCTCGTACGGCGGCCTCCGCAGGGCCGCGATCCCGATCGCGGGTGCCGCATTTAGGAAAGTCCGCGGCTTCGGCCTAGCCCTGGAAGTCGGCGGCCATCTTGCTCCACCCGACCTGCCGCCTGTGCTGCTTCCTGGCCCTCCTGCTCTCAGGTAACAGCCTGCAGGGGCCCACCGAGTCCCCCTGAGGACCCCTCACACCCACAGAGGCAGATACATCAGCTTCTGACTGCGCGGCCGCCGCGTTCAGGAAAGGCCCCGGCTTCGGCCTAGTGCTGGTCGGTGGCCATCTTGCTTCACCCGGCCTGCTGACTAGTGACTCTTCCTGGCCCACCAGCCCTACAGCTCCCTACCATTCGGTATAGACTGAGCTGCCTGCTTTGGAGGGGGGAGGGATCACAGCGGATACCTGCCATGACCCCGCCAAAAACGCCAAAGGCCACCCTGGCGAAATTGGACCAGTACCGCCGCCAGGAGGAGGAAAGAGATGGCGGTGCCGCAGGCGGTGAGCAGGACGCTACGGGAGGCGACACAGCTAAACTGCTCGAGGCGATCACATACTGCCGGACGTCCCTGACGGCGCAAATAGAGGGGGTCAAGGTGGACCTTTCACTCATGCAACAAGACTTCCAGAAACTTCGTGAGCGTGTCACGACTGCCGAAACCCGCATTGGAGAGGTGGAGGACACCGTTACGCCGCTCCAAGTCAGCTCCGATCGAATGCAGCTCCAAATCAATCAGATTCTAAGCAAGCAAGATGATATGGAAAATAGGCTCCGGAGGTGCAACCTCCGTTTCATCGGGCTCCCCGAGGGAGCTGAGGGCAAAGATCCTACCACCTTCTTGGAGAAACTCCTTGTTGACACCTATGGCCGCGAGGCCTTCTCCCCCACCCTGGCGGTGGAGAGGGCTCATCGTATGCCTGCCAGATCTCCTCCTCAGGGGGCTCCCCCCCGCACGTTTATAGCAAAATTCTTGAATTACAAAGATAGAGATGCGGCGCTGCGCATGGCCAGGGAAAAAGGTAACATCCACCTTGGAAACTCCAAGATCGCTATCTTCCCCGACTTTTCTGCCGAGGTGCAGCGCCGCCGCCAAGGCTTCATGGAGGCGAAGAGGAGGCTCCGGATACAACATCTTAAATACTCTATGCTATTTCCAGCTCGTCTTAGAGTCGAAAGGGACGGCCGTGTGTTCTTTTTTGAGGATCCTCAGGAAGTCATTGCCTGGTTGGAGCGTCCGGGGCCCGCCAGAGGGGCGGCGGAGTGACCTGACCGAGCATGTTCATCAGCACTATTGATTGCCTGTCATCATCACCAGCACATTATACGCCGCAGCGGGAGTCTGCAAATCCTGGTATGTTACCCCCCTTTTTTTTTTTTTTTTGTCTCCCCTTTACTGCCCGCGGCGCATACCCTATTGCTCCTTACCCCTGGGACCCCCTTTTGCCTTCCCCTGCTATAATCCTCTTTCAATTGTAACCTGCAGAGGGGGTCTCCCATACTTAGGGCCCCCACTGACTGGTTGATCCATGTAACTACCCTGGAGACTGTAATTGCGGAGCACAATCAGTCCTACACTCCACATGCCTAACACAGCGAATTTTCGCCCCCCAGCAACCGGAACACGCATCTCTTTATTATGTGACTGCGGAACTTTCTATACCACCGACCCCGCACTGTACTTCTGGTTCACAGTACAAGAAGAGCCTGTTGCTCTTTATTTGCGGGCATTGGATCTTCCACACCTCCCATGTGAGGCGATCGCTGCAGATCTTTTACGTAACAGCAAGATATTTTGGTTTTATCTGCTACCGGTTGTTACTTTCTTTTGGTTTTGGGAACATACCCGCATCAGTTGGGGAAGATGCAGGGTGGGGAGGGGGGAGGGGGAGGTTCGTTTTTTCTTGATGGACTGCAATACAACGAAGTGCATGCTAACATTGATACTGCATAGATGGCAAACCTTGTATTCATGTAATGCTACTGTCCCACGATATGTTTTAATGTTTGAATTATGGCATCGATAAAACTGCTCACTTGGAATGTGCGTGGGCTTGGGGACAAGGTAAAGAGATCTGCAGTTTTCTCATTTCTCAAAAAACAACGAGCCGACATTGTGGTGTTAGTGGAGACACACGTTGAGGGTCGGCTCCAGATGGCACTCCGCCGGCCATGGATTGGGTGGGCATATCATTCATCCCACTCGTCCCACGCCCGCGGAGTCTCAGTTTTGATTGCCAAGACGGTACATTTTGAGCTGTGTGATGTTCAGTCTGACCCACAGGGGCGCTATGTCTTTCTTTCGGTTAAATTGTATGGTGAACCTTTCCTACTGATGGCATTCTATGTACCTCCACCATTTAATTCCACTATAGTCACAGAGGGCTTGCTATATATGACTCGTCATCCTTCGATTCAGGCGGTGTGGCTGGGGGATTTTAACGCTACGTTGAACCCTACATTAGACAAACTGTCGCCCTCGCCATCATCTACTACAGCTCCAACCCACACTAGATTCTCCCGACTTATCTCTTCCTTTAATCTCACTGACACCTGGCGTTTTAAATTCCCGCTCACTCGAGCTTACTCCTGTTTCTCAACTACCCATAACACCATGTCCCGTATAGATTTTATATTCATTTCTAGTACCCTTGCCCCAAGATTACTGGAAGCTGAATTTGCCCCCAGATTACTTTCAGACCATAGCCCATATTTCATTAGCCTCTCCATCCCATTAGACAAACCGCCCCGTACGTGGCGCCTGAATCCGTTTTGGCTCACCCTGTTGTCGGAGGATGACGAGCTTGGTAACAGTTGGAGAACTTACTTTTTAGAGAATGACGGATCTGCATCACCAGACGTAGTATGGGAAGCCTTCAAACTGCATGCACGTATGACTCTGACCTCCTTTATCAACAGGCTGAAGGCTAATTCATCAGCCATACTGGACGGGGCAATGCGGGATCTGTCCTCCTCTGAACAGGGGTACATGTCGAACCCCTCTCCTGATGGAGCTGCCCGACTCAGGTTACAAACCAGGGTGGTTAATCAGCTACAACACGAGACGGCCAGGAAAAAACTTTTCTTT
The DNA here is from genome assembly GCA_029206835.1 of Rana muscosa. NCBI lineage: Eukaryota > Metazoa > Chordata > Amphibia > Anura > Ranidae > Rana > Rana muscosa. Next base: position 411,454,819 of record CM055122.1, read on the forward strand.
GCCAGACAAAAATTATATGAACATGGGGAGAGAGCGGGTAAACTGTTGGCCTACTTGGCACATAGTGAGGATAGACCCCCTACTGTCATTTCCCTCACTGGTCCTAATGGGGAAAAGATTACGGAACCCCAGGCTGTCACTTCTGAATTTAGGGACTTCTTTTCTCAACTATATACGTCCCAGGTTTCTACCACTGACTCTCAATTGGAAGATCTACTGGCGGAAATCATCTTTCCACAGCTAGACGATGCCCAAATGGCTATGCTAGACGCACCTCTTACACTCGACGAAATAACCACAGCAATTGGGAGCTTCGCCAGATCCAAGGCCCCGGGTTCAGATGGGTTGCCCATAGAATTTTACGCCCAATACATCGAGATACTTGCCCCCAAGTTATTGTCCCTCTTCAACCATCTATTTGACAATTTCACCTTACCCCCATCGATGGGCGAGGCGGTAATTATCCTCATACCTAAGCCAGGCAAGGACCCAGGCCTCCCGGAATCTTATAGACCAATATCGCTACTCCAGGTAGACATAAAGATTCTGGCTAAAGTACTTGCCCTACGCCTTAACCAAGTGATTCTAACCCTGATCCATGCTGATCAAGCTGGATTTATGCCGGGGCGTAACACCTCCTTCAACCTCAGAAAATTGTATATTAACTTACAAGCGACACATACTAATGTTGGGTCCCGGGTGGTGGTGGCTTTGGATACTGCCAAGGCCTTTGACTCAGTGGAGTGGCGGTACCTTTGGGGATGCCTCCGTGGCTTTGGTTTTGGACCTAAATTTATTAAGTGGGTTCAATTATTATATCTGGCACCCAGGGGTAAAGTAGTGGCCAACGGGAGGGCCTCCCAGACATTTGACTTATCCAGGGGCACTAGACAGGGCTGCCCACTGTCTCCGCTCCTCTATGCCTTGGCGGCGGAGCCCCTTGCAATCTCCATTAGAGGGGACCCCGAGATTCAGGGTCTCTGCCTTGGTTCCCTGACTGAAAAAATTAGCTTATACGCAGACGACACGCTACTATACCTGGCCGACTCTGCCACATCGCTTCAGAAGGCGTTGCATACAATTGAACACTTTGGTCAGTTCTCTGGCCTTAAAATTAATTGGGAGAAATCTCAAATACTGCCTATGGATAGTTTCCCCTCTCCCAAGCTACAGGCACAGTTACCACTCCAGCGAGTGAACACTATCAAATATCTTGGAGTATTGGTGAATAGAACACCGGCTGACTATATATCCCTGAACATAGAACCCCTTTTCGATCTCATCAAGTCTAGAACCCAGGTATGGGCGAGACTGCCGCTCGGCGTGTGGGGCCGTATTAACATTGTTAAAATGATATTATTTCCGAAAATATTGTATATACTCTGGCACACACCCGTATACTTACCCTTGAAATTTTTCAAGTCAATGGAGGCCATACTCAAGACATTTATTTGGGGTAACAACAGACACAAGCTGGCCTGGAGAGTCCTTAAGAACCCTACTGACCTAGGTGGAACAGCCCTCCCGGACTTAAATCTTTATTACCTTGCGTCCCAACTGTCTCAACTATACCACATAGATAAAACCGACAGACTCAGATTCCTCACCCTCCTCTGTCCACGGTGGGCACAACTGACCACTGACCCACTCACTGCAATTGCAGTGGGACATAGTGGGAATAACTCCAATAGAGACCGTGGGTCCCTATTATACCAATATAGGCGCGTATGGGACATCACCACTAAAACATTAACGACCCCTAAACACAACAACTATACCCCCTTATGGCACAATAGACTACTCTCAGAGTTTCTCTTGATCCCTGACACAGAGATATGGTGCGAATATGGAATATATTATTTGCACCACATAATTTCCGATGGCACACTTAAAAACTTTGAGGACCTCCAAAATGAGTTCCTGCTGCCCAATTCTATGCTTTTTAGATTTTTCCAGGTGCGTCACGCAGCCCAAGCTCAGTTTCCCCAGCCTTTGCCACAATCTACGCCTAATGTTATTATGGCTGTGGTTAAGGGTGTGGACCCGCGAAAGCTGATCTCTGATTTTTATGTCATGCTTCTCACCCCATCATCTACCACGCTAGCTTACAGCCTTAAACCAAGATGGGAAAGAGAGGTGGGCCCACTGGAGGATGAGGAGTGGAGTGAAGCACTAGACTCGTGCAAGACTGTATCCCCCAAGCTCTCTGACAGGCTGACCCAGTTATACGTGGTGCACCGAGCGTATCTCACCCCCCTAAGAATCGCCCGCTTTAGACGACAGTTTTCTACCTTGTGCACAATGTGTAACCAAACGACGGGCACATTCTTCCATCTACTCTGGGCGTGCCCGGTCCTTCAGGGTCTGTGGAAGCAGATTGTTGACTTCCTCCATGATGACATGGGATCCCCATTGACCCTGGACCCCAAACAATGCTTACTGGGGATATTCCCCGACTCTGAGATGGACAAATTCACTAAAACATTCTTGCATGAAACATTGTTTAACGCTAGAAAAATTATAGCCAGACAGTGGATGAGACCCACTCCCCCCAGCTTCAACGATTGGAAACTAGATATAAATAACACTCTTCCCTACAAAAAGTTCATATACATCAACAGAGGTTGTCCAGATAAGTACTACAAAATCTGGGATCGATGGCTTGAGTCCGCAGACACATGCACTGATGGTCCGTAATACTATACATCCTTCTAGCGTGCAATTCCATGAATAGCGTGGACATAGGGTTTTCCACTTATTGATAGTCACTGAATCCAGTGTTCAATATGAACAAGTTTTTTGATCTACTGTGCCTATATATGTATAAGCCACATTTCTTGTTTTATGCATTTCTCCAGTATTGCCTTGTAACTTGCAGAATTATGTTCCAAATGTAAATTGTTCAATAAAAAACTTTTTTCTCAAAAAAAAAAAAAAAAATATAGAAACCACATAAAACAAAACGAGCTCGTGTACACAGACGTCACTTCCGGTGTCCTGTATTCCTACGCGTGTCGTCACGTAGTCACGTGACTTCATCAGGGAAATCTTGCTTTATACCCCATGTAGCTTTAGTGGTGCTTTAAAGCATCTTCAAAGCCTCCATAGAATTCTATGGCAAAGCTTGCTTGCTTGAAGCCCCACTGAAGCCCCACCGAAGCCTCATCGAAGACCCATGAAGCCTCACCGAAGCTCCATCAAAGCCTCATTGAAGCCCCATCGGAGCCCCACCGAAGCCTTATCAAAGCCCCACCGAAGCCTCATCGAAGCCCCGCCAAAGCCTCATCAAAGCAAGGTGTAAACAGGACTGTAAGCTAACCATTTTATTTAGTGACAGGGGCTTTGACTGGCATTCAGAGAGCTTTAACAAAGCGTGTCCGAAGCCATGTTTTGAAGCAAGTGTAAACTAGCCCTAAAGATAGTCAAAGAGTACTGATGATGTACAAAGTAAAGCACCTAATCTGATTTCACTTTCTACTAATCTGCAATGCAAACTGAAATCCAGTTGGCTGCCATAGCTCAATGTAATTTGCACCAGGGGGCAGATTACTTAATAAGGCTGCATATATTGGTAAAAATTCTTCTCAGATTCTGATTTGACAGGTAAATTTACACCATACCACATTTCAAATGATAATTTTTTTATTTTTCATGGATGAACATTATGGGGTTGATTTAATAAAACTGGACAATGCGAAATCTGATGCAGCTGTGCATGGTAGCCAATCAGCTTCTAACGTCAGATTGTTTAATTAAAGCGTAACTCCACTTTTGTTGAGAAAAAAACATTCCCCTCTGGGTGATCTATGTACATTGTAAAGATTATAACAGCCTTTGTCCCAGATTCCTACCTTTTGTTATTCTGAAGTAATCCCTCTGTGTTTGTCTGTGCCTCTGTATTGAGTAGGTCTAATGGGAGTGGTTTCATAATTAAACTGTCAGGTGTGCAGCTACATGGCACTAATGAAGAAATCTGCTGGGCCTGCATCCCTTTAGACATGTTCCTATTGAAAGTATCTCTTTTGTTGCAGGGGATGCCTGAAATCTGGCTTGTATCTTAGGCAGACTTCTGGGAAAATTGGTGAGCCAATCACACAAGCAGGAAATTATGTTTCTGGGGAGTGGTCAGTACACACTCTGTGTACACAAAACTCCAGGTAGCCATATTGCATTGCATTCTCAGAAAATTACATTGGCTGCAGATTGAAAAGGAAAGGCAATTTTTAATAAAAATCCATTACAATATGATTATTGTCGCAATTATATGTGCTATGTTATTTTTTCTTTATTTGCTATTTTTTTCCCCACGAAAGTGGAGTTACCCTTTAAGCTTTGAGGAAAAAAAACAGGAAGCTCATTGATTTCTATGCAGAACTGCACCAGATTTTTCCCTCTCTGGTTTAGTACATCAACCCCTATGCGTTGTTTATTTAATGTACTTACAGTGCCTTGAAAAATTATTCATCCCCTTTGAGTTTTCACAAATCAGTGAGGGGTATCAGAGTAAAGGGGGCTGAATACAAATGCACGCCACACTTTTCAGATATTTATTTGTAAAAAGATTTTGAAAAACATTTATCATTTTCCTTCCCCTTCACAATTATGTGCCACTTTGTGTTGATCACATAAAATCCCAATAAAATACATTTACGTTTTTGGGTGTAAAATGACAAATGTGGAACATTTCAAGGGGTATGAATACTTTTTCAAGGCCCTGTAAATACATAGAATTGGATACATACGATAAATACATAGGATTGCACTGTTCTCACTGATCTTAGATTGTTTACAAAATGAGAGTGACACCCAATTTTCGATGTTATTTTTCATAATTAATAGTTACCAATCTATGAGAAAAAAAAAAAAATTCTGTACTTATAGACAGATAAACTTTACATTTTACTGATAAAACTCAAGATTAGCACAATTGATCCTCAGTTAAATATTTTTAGATCTAAAGCTGGCCAGAGAGGGTTCGTTTTTTTAAACTCAGCCTTTTTTTTTAATCTTAATTCGCATAAACCAGGTGGATAGAGGAATCCCTCCTTCCCCATTCTGGACTTTGTACTGTGACAGCGGAGTGTGCCAGTTGGCTGCAGCCGAAGATCGAGAAAAGATTTTTAACATGTCCTTTTCACAGAAGTTGATCGAACAATCTTTGCTTGAACTTTGATCAAACTTTATTTATAACAACTTGATAAAAAATGATGTTCTTTAGCACGGCACATACATTCCACTTTAATGTTAAGAAAATGAGTGTGTGCTGAAAATTGCCTCCAGCATTGTTCATATTATAGTTTTGCTGAAGCCCAGAGTCTCTGGGCAGCAGTAAATCTTTAGCAGATCAGCCTCTACATTTTTTTCACAGTGACCAAAAAAGTAGAGAGCAACTGAGCATGTGCAGAGCAGGGAGAGACAGTGTATTACTGGATTTTAAAGAGTACATGCACTTATTTTTAATGTTTTAAACAGCTATACCCAGGGCTTTTTTTCAGCTGGAACTTGGTGGAACTCAGTTCCACTACCTCCAGCTCAGTCCCTCTGCTCCCTGCTCACCACTACTACTTGTAAACACAGAAGTCCGGTTTCTGTGTTTACAAGTGACAGTTTGTCTCCCAATGGCTTCCACACATCTGATCTCCTGAGTGGCTTTCAGTGCAGGATGGAGACAAGGCAGATGCAGGTGCCTGGGGTGCAGTGCAGATGCTAACACCCCTACTGGATGATCTCCCAGCAAGTAAGAGAGGTGGAGCCAACTACAGTGTGCGGGGAGGTACTAGAGCCGACTAGGTGCTCCGGCTTAATAAAGCAACAAAATGAAGACATCTGGAAGATGGTGGAGAGTTTAAGGAGGTGGGGAGAAGATGGGGGCAGTGGAGGAGGGGAGGGGGTTGCATGCAGAGGTCAGAGCTGAAGAGGGCTGAAAGTGAGATGTGGATGGGGGATGCAGAGGTAAGTAACTGTAGAAGAAGAATAAACTGCACTCTGTATGTATCGCACCCCTGAACTCTGCACTCTGTGTGTAGCGCACCCCTGAACTCTGCACTCTGTGTATAGCTCACCCCTGAACTCTGCACTGTGTACGTAATGCTCTCCTGGTATTTCATGACCCTCCCACTGTTAGTGAAATTTGAAACACACCCACTATTTGATGCGTATTGGAGCGTGTGTGTGTGGGGGGAAGGGGGTTTTGGGGGGTCATGGTTGAGTTCCTGCACCCATCCGGTCTCCAGTGGTGAAAGCTCTGCAGCGGAAACAACCGACAATGGCTGTGAAATGATTGGGGAGTGACGTCACCCCTAGACTTACAATAGGGCTTCCGTTGTTGGATGTGTCCTCTACACCCGCCTTCACAGCGAAGCCACAGCTGACAGCTCAACGTGGGATCGGGTCGGATCGGTTTCAGGAAAGGTATGTATACAGATTTCTTCTTTACAGGGTTAGATAGGTTAGTGTTAGATTGTGGATGTCTGTAGGTGCAGGGATTTTAGTGTTAGGGTGGATTTCTTCTTTAAGTTTGAATTTTCGAGGTCTTGTTGTGGAAGCTGTACAGTCTATGTTATGCTCTTTGAAAATGAAGGGCCCTACAACAGGTTATTTTATTTACAGCATAAATCTTTCTGAATCAATATTGTTGGAGAAAGGCATGCTAGAAACGGGGACCTTTTGTTACTGAATCAGATGGTGTCACCATTTTAAAAATGGACAAAGTCTAGACATTTCCCCATTGAACGTTTTATGACCATGCTCATCTATTTATAAATGTGATATGGTACTGACAACGCTGGCAGTGTACGGTATAATACTTTATTATAGATACAATCTGTCTTGATGACATGTGCCGGCCTGCATAGTCATTTTCTTTTTCTAGCTGTCTCTTTAAATGCGGCCATGAGATCATGCTGAATTACTACGCTACTTATAGAAGCTATTGTATGACATTTCTAGTTTTTTGGTTGTCTTTTTCTTGCTTATCACATTACTGAGCTTATGTATAAAATAGGTTTACATTGTGCTATATATATATAATGGATGATATAGCAACATAGTTACAAAAATACCATGCACCCTCATAACCATAAACTTGCAACGGATCCAGGGGAACGCATGAATGAATGAACGCAGAGAATATATTTTTTATACTGATTTATAAACATAAAGGATCGTTTGGATTGCAGCCCCGTACACACGGTAGGACTTTTTGACAACAAACTTCAAAATTAGCAAGTTTTCAAAAAAATCCTACCGTGTGTATGGACAAACTTTTTAGGTTGTCATCGGACAAAAGTTCGCTCTGCAAACGGACAAACTTTTCGGCAACAAAAGTCCTACGGTGCAAAGTCCTATAGTGTGTACAGAAATCCATCGGACTTTTGTCCGAAGTACAAACACGCATGCCTAGAACCAATGTTAAAATCAACCAACAATAGCAGAAGTTGACCAAAGGGTGGCGGTAAAGAGCAGAAAAGAGCAGAAAAACCACGTGATGTTGGGAAAGTTTTGGGAAAGTTTGCAGAAAAGTCCTGCCGTGTGTATGCTATGGGTGTGCCCGGCCAACTCCCTTTGGACAAAAATCCACAGAAAAGTTTGTTCGAAGTCCGACAGTGTGTACGAGGCTTAAGTTCACCTTTGGAACATGTTACATGTTCCACCCGTATATTATGTTCCTGCTTCTACCTACTCTCCCCGATCGCCCTTCCCTGTGACAGCAGGTGGAGGATCTTCTCCTTTCAGCCGCTGTCACAATTTTAAAAACAGTGCGACAATGCAGGGCTCGGTTGACACATTCATTTTGAGTCGTCACCAGAACAGAAATAGAAGGGGTATCTTCCAGTGAAAACGCTAGTTCTGGTGACCCTGGTGATACCCCAGGATTCCCTCACTTTGCAGGGACTTCCTGTTTTAGTTATGGGACAGGAAGCAAAGGAAAATCTCCCCAATGGGACTCAAATGGAGAAAACGGGTTATAACACTTCCTTGCTCTATCCAAAATTAAAATACATTTTGCCTTGAGTTGTAACTAAGACCAGGTCCTACTGATTTTTGTTGCAGATTATACGTACAAAACAAAACATTACTAGACAGATGTGTTTGGGTTGGAAAGGATATGTATAACCCCTAACACAGCCTTGAAACCATCCTCTAAATAATTTTACAGTCCCATGAAAAGCACAAGCACCCAATGGAGATTTGAAAATGAATGAGTCAGACTAATGCCACAAATGTAATTGACACAACTGAAAATGCAAGTCTACCATCTTTTTATTAAAGCTGAGATTCTTATCACTATGCTTGCATCTGTGAGCTTATAATGCAAATAAAACTGTATTACTGACGTACTGTATATACAGCAACACACAATTAGTAACTTAGCCTTAGAAAATCAATCTCTGCTCTGAAATGGTTAGGGCACCAAGTGCCAATAGTTTTGTTTTTTTCTCCTTTAATGACTGTGGTGGTAAAGTGTCTGTGCTTGAGTACTCAGGTGTTCACATATGGCAGTAGTTACGAGAGGGCAGCTGCCCATTAGGTACTTATATGATGCAGAATGACGATGCAAGGGTGGGTTTAAAACAATCTGAAACATAAGAGCTGCAACTTTAAAATGACTGGGAACAGAGTTAAGAACTATGGCACAGAGACCTCACCACTGGAACCCCTGAGACATATATAGGCATTGTTTGATTAAGCCCCCACACTCAACCTTTAACTGAATTATCACTTTTTAGTTTATTGCCCCTTTAATGATGCACAAGCTGTTATGCCCTGTACACACGATCGTTTTTTCCGATGAAAAAAGTCAGATGGACTTTTTTCATCGGAAAAAACGATCGTGTGTGGGCCCCATCGGTCTTTTTTCCATCGGCGTAAAAAAAAAAAAAAACATGTTTTAAATTTTTCCGATGGAAAAAAAAACCATAGGAAATTCCGATCGTCTGTGTGGAACTCCAACGGAGAAAAAACCCACGCATGCTCAGAATCAAGTCGACGCATGCTCAGAAGCATTGAACTTCATTTTTCTCGACTCGTTGGAGTGTTTTACGTCATGGCGTTTTGGACGGTCAGAATTTTGTCTGATGGTGTGTATGCAAGACTGATGGAAGTCAGCTTCATCGGAATTCCGACGGAGAAATCCATCGGATTTTATTCCATCGGAAATCCGATCGTATGTGCAGGGCATAACAGTGATACTAAATAGAGACGTGGTAATTGCTATAATTCATATACATAAATTATATATATCATGCCACTGTTTGTGTTTATTTTAAATCCTCTGAGTATCTTATTCCTGCAGTGTTGGTGTGTGGTCACATGATCTTTCCCTGTCCTTTGCAGGGAAAGATTGGTGCTGTGTCAGTCACATGACTAGAAAAAAATAATTCAGAAGCAAAATTCAACTTAGATTATAAATATTAGAAACCTGTTTTATAGCTCTCAATAAATCTTTATTGAACATTAAATGTGTCGTTTTTGTGCATTAAAGTGGTTGCATTCTATATATAAAGGTAAAATACCTTCTGTGTGCAGCAGCCCCCTCTAATACTTACCTGAGCTCCCTCTTGATCCAGTGATGTCCACGAGAGCCTTGCTTCTCTGCGGACTACAACTTCTGATTGGCTTTTGGCAGCAGTCAGAGCCATCGGTTTCTGCTGCTGTCAATCACAGCCAGTGAGCCAATCAGGAGATGGAGGGGGCTGGGCCGAGCCACGGCTCCATGTGTGAACGGACACACAGAGCCATGGCTCGGGAGCGCGCCTGCTTGGGTGCCCCCACAGCAAGCTTGGTAGAAGGGAGGAGCCAGGAGCGCCGGTGTGGGAGAAGAAGAAGATCTGTGCTGCTCTGTGCAAAACCACTTAACAGAACAGGTAATATAACATGTTTGTTATTTTGTTTTAAAAAAACAAACAAAAAAAACAAGGTTTACTATCACTTTACTATGGTGTAGGCAGTGTCAAAGATATTAATTTTTATTTTATTGTATAGACATGGATAAACACAGTCACATATAAAAAACATCCTATTCCTTCAACCATACCCTATACCAGTGATGGCGAACCTTGGCACCCCAGATGTTTTGGAACTACATTTCCCATGATGCTCAACTACACTACAGAGTGCATGAGCATCATGGGAAATGTAGTTTCAAAACATCTGGGGTGCAAAGGTTCGCCATCACTGCCCTATACACTTATTCCCTAAGAAAAAACCCTCTAGACACCCTCAAAGAAAAAAAAAATATGTCAAAGTGTCAAAGATGATTGACGCTAACTTTCAGTTTGTTCAGCCGACATCTGCACCCAAGGCTCTTTTTTTTTACTTTACAGGTATTAGAAATTACATTTAATATAAATAATACTGATTCATATTAAAACAAAGCTTTTTTTGTGAGTTTCTTAGTGAATGTAATCAATCAGCATACTATAACCCACCCGCATAGTGTTTAGTAATAGGAGGACATGGAGGAGGAGGGAGTCATTTACCACTGTGTGTAAATCCACATGTGTGACTCTATAGTCATGAGGGCTTCACAGATAAGAAAAAGGAGAAAATGATGAGCTTAGAAGGGAACTGAAATATGAGAATGCTCAGTAGAGGACACCAGCTGGTCTACACAATCTCAGGCTGCAGTGGGGACACAGAGAAGATGGGAGGGACAGCTTCTCTGTGTCCCCACTGCAGCCTGAGATTCCAACCAGGTATATTTCACTCTACACAAAACAAATACGTTAGTGTCTTTGTGACTATGAACACTCTATGATATGGTTTGTAATGAGAGTTTTTCATAGTATGGGTTTATGACACTTTACTTTTTTAGGCCTGTTAAGCCCTGTACACACGATCGGTTTTACCGATGAAAACAGTCCGATGGACTTTTTTCATCAGACAAACCGATCGTGTATGGGCCCCATCAGTCTTTTTTCCATCGCTGTTAAAAAATAGAACATGTTTTAAATTTATCCGATGGGAAAAAAAACAATAGCAAATTACTATCCTCTGTGGGGAACTCCATCAGATAAAAAACCCACGCATGATCAGAATCAAGTCGACGCATGCTCAGAAGCATAGAACTTAATTTTTCTTGGCTCGTCGGAGTGTTTTACGTCACCGCGTTCGGGACGATCGGTTTTTTGACTGATGGTGTGTAGGCAAGACTGATGGAAGTCAGCTTCATCGGAAAAATCCATCGGTTTAAAATCCATAGGAAATCCGATCGTGTGTACAGGGCTTAACTGTATAAATTCTCAAACTCAGCACAGAAATGCATACATAGGCTCAGTTCACTAGGTGGCTGTTTTTGTGTTTTATCCTTGCATTGCCCAAATACACAAAACCACTGTGTTGTGCAATATTTCTTGATTGCTTGCTGTTTGTTCTTGTTGAATCACATAACTTCAAACTCACCTCCATCCATTCAAGTTTTTGGTTGTTTTCTTATGTACAGCCCATGTGCAATCTATTTACACACCTCCCAATCAAGAATGACTTCATGGCACTGCTTCAACCCCACTGCATAAGGAAGTGAAAACAAATATAGAACGGGTGCCTACAGTGAAACACAGCATCTGGCAGTGGAAAGATGATAGAAAACTAAAATGAAAGTGATACTAAAGCTTTGTTTTTTTTGTTTTTTAAATAACAAACATATATCATATATACTTGAGTATAAGCCGACCCAAATATAAGCCGAGGCACCTAATTTTACCACAAAAAACTGGGAAAACGTATTGACTCGAGTATAAGCCTAGGGTGTCCATCTGCATGCCTCACTGTGCCTCACTTTGCCTCACTGTGTCCATGTGCATGCCTCACTGTGCCTTACTGTACCCATGCCTCACTGTGCCCATGCCTCACTGTCACTGTGCCCATGCCTCACTGTGTCCATGTCTCACTGTACCCAAGCTCCCTACCTGATCTCCTGCACTGTGTGACTAGACTGACGTTTAACATGGGAGTCTATAGAAGGGGTGCCCGGATTTGAGAAATCGGTGCTCCCCGGCCGTAGATCCCCTGGACAAAAAACTTTGCACACTCGTAGAGGAAAGGTGGCGCTACTTGTGTGCCAAGTTTGGGGTCCAGGAGACCTAGGGCCGGCTAGTGCCGGGTCCCCAAAATCACTGGAGAAAAAAACGTTTAACATGGGAGTCTATGGAAGGGGTGCACGGCTTTGAAAAATAGGTGCTCCCCGGCCGTAGGTCCCCCGGACAACAAACTTTTAGAGGAAGAGTGGGGCTACATGTGTGCCAAGTTTGGGGTCCAGGGAACCTACGGCTGGCCGGGATCAGGCGCACAAAAGTGAAGATGGACACAGACTCGAGTATACGCCGAGTAGGGCATTTTCAGCACAAAAAACTGTGCTGAAAAACTCAGCTTATACTCGAGTATATACAGTAATACTTACCACCACTGTGCAGCTCGTTTTGCACAGACTGGCCCTGAACGTCCTCTTCTGGGGGCCCTCTGCGGCTCTCGCGGCTCCTCCCCACATTAGATAACCCCCTAGGAGAAGCGCTCTCCTGGGGGGGTTACCTTGGGGGCCCGCTCCTGAGTCATACAATCGGCGTCCATAGACGCCGAGTGTATAACTCGGCCCCGCCCCCTGGCGCCCGCATCATTGGATTTGATTGACAGCAGCGGGAGCCAACGGCTGCGCTGCTATCAATCTATCCAATCAAAGCCGGGACTCCGTGGAGAGAAGGACGGCAGGGAGGCACCCAAGTAAAATGGGGGCTGGGGGGCCCGACACTGCAAGGTGTTTTTTCACCTTAATGCATAGGATGCATTAAGGTGAAAAAACACAAAGGTTTACAACCCCTTTAAAGGAAACTCTAGTATGTTTCACTCTAGAAAACTTACATTGCAGACCACCTAGAATGCATGCAAGAAATGAATGTCAACATTCCTAAGCGCTAAACATGTTGTCTGCCAATTACCTGTAAAATGTTGATGTCAAAACACCATCATGACAGCCATGTATATGTCACTTCAGAAGGAGAGGTCACCGACATTACCCCATGTTCCTGTTTCAGGACAGGTTTACTTTAAACCAGCTACAGGTTCTATTAATGTAATCAGGATCTTCCCCATCAATGTAATATTTACAGCTAACTCATATACACCCTTTAGGCCTCATGCCCACGGACGTTTTTACAGCTGCGTTTTTTACAGCTTAAAAACGCCTGTCCATGTTATTGTATAATTTTTTTTTTTTTTTTTTAAGCCGAGGCACCTAATTTTACCACAAAAAAAAAAAAACGTTGGAGCTAAAAAAACGCGATCGCAGCGTTTTTGCACATTTTTGCACGTTTTTGCGCGTTTTTTGACGCTTCGTGTTTTTTTATGCCTAACGCCGACGCTGAGGAACGCACTGGTCCTGGGGTTTTTTTTACAGCTTAAAACGTCTATGCTATTTGCAGCTCAAAAATGTCTAGATGGGCATGAAGCTATAGACTAACATGGACAGGCGTTTTTAAGCTATAAAAAACGCTCAAAAACGCGGCTGTAAAAATGTCCGTGGGCAGGAGGCCTTAAAGCATGCGTCAGTCCACAATTTCTTGACAAGGGCTATTGTTTAAATAAACACAATTCATTTTGGTAAAACTAGATTTTCTGTTTAAAACGTTAGAATCCTCTGTAACTGCAATGCTGAATATCCGTATTTAGTTGGTATAGTGTCCCTGTAGAAATGTTGTCCTAGGTTCATTTTCTACCAGGAATACAATCTGCATAGAATTTGTATAATGCCCCTGTGTTTGCATAGAATTTCTTCAGAGTATCCCTCTCTTTCCTCCAAAATCTGAATGTTAAAATCATTGGCTTTCAAACTTTGCCATAATGAAGGTGGGTTAGTCATATATAACACTGGAAGCTCCACGGTGGTAAATGCTAAAAATAAAGGCAGTGCTAAACCCAAAAATTTACCGTATATACTGGAGTATAAGCCGACCTGAATATAAGCCGAGGCACCTAATTTTACCACAAAAAACTGGGAAAATTGTATTGACTCGAGTATAAGCCTAGGGTGTCCATCTGCATGCCTCACTGTGCCTCACTGTGTCTATGTGCATGCCTCACTGTGCCCATGCCTCACTGTGCCCATTCCTCACTGTGCCCATTCCTCACTGTGCCCATGCCTCACTGTGCCAATGCCTCACTGTGCCCATGCCTCACTGTGTCCATGCCTCACTGTGTCCATGCCTCACTGTGTCCATGCCTCACTGTGTCCATGACTAGACTTACGTTTAACATGGGAGAATATGGAAGGGGTGCCCGGCTTTGAAAAATCGGTGCTCCCCAGCCAAAGGTCTCCCAGACAGAATACTTTGCACACTTGTAGAGGGCTACATGTGGGCCAAGTTTCGGGTCCAGGGGACCTATGGCCGGCCGGTACCGGGTCCCCAAAGTTACAGAAGGAATGACCGTTTAACATGGGAGTCTATAAAAGGGGTTCCGGGCTTTAAAAAATCTGCGCCCCCGGCCGTAGGTCCCCCAGACAAGGAACTTTGCCCACTTGTAGAGGAAGAGTGGGGCTATATGTGTGCCAAGTTTGGGGTCCGGGGGACCTACGGCCGGCCGGTAACAGGTCCCCAAATTCAGGGAGATCAGGTGCAAAAAGGTGACTCGAGTATAAGCCGAGGGGGGCATTTTCAGCACAAAAAAAATGTGCTGAAAAATTCGGCTTATACTAGAGTATTTATGGTAATACATTACAGCTTACCAATTATAGTGGCTGCATTCGTTTTCTTTTTTGTAGACTTTTTTTTAGGGTTGTCCCGATACCACTTTTTTAAGACCGAGTACAAGTACCGATACTTTTTTTCAAGTACTCGCCGATACCGAATACCGATACTTTTTTTTTAATGTCATGTGACGCATTGATAGATGGCACTGGCTGATGGGCACTAAAAGGTGGCACTGTCTGATGGCTGGCAGTGGCACTGATGGATGGGCACTGATAGGTGGCACTGATGAGTGGCACGCACTGATGGCTGGCACTGAAAGATGACACTGATAGGTGGCATGCACTGAAAGATGGCACTGATAGATGGCACGCACTGATGGATGGGCACTGATAGGTGGCACTGATTATGCAGCACTGATGAGTGGCACGCACTGATGGCTGGCACTGAAAGATGGCACTGATAGGTGGCACGCACTGAAAGATGGCACTGATGGCTGGCAGTGGCACTGATGGCTGGCAGTGGCACTGATGGATGGGCACTGATAGGTGGCACTGATTATGCAGCACTGATGAGTGGCACGCACTGATGGCTGGCACTGAAAGATGGCACTGATAGGTGGCACGCACTAAAAGATGGCGCTGATAGGTGGCACACACTAAAAGATGGCACTGATAGGTGGCACACACTGAAAGATGGCACTGGTAGGTGGCACACACTGAAAAATGGCACTGATAGATGGCACACACTGATGGCTGGCAGTGGCACTGATGGATAGCTGGTACTGATGGATGGGCACTGACAGATGGCTGGCACTTATGGGCAGGCACTGAAATAAATGACACGAAAGCAACCTAAATAATTTTTTTCTGCCCCCTGCAACGCCCATCTTGCTACACCCTGCACTTGGCTACATAAAAGCAGCAGCGGACATCTTGTTACACCTAGCCCAAACTATATGGGCTGGGTGTAACAAGATGTCCGCTGCTGGCTTAATGTGGCCGAGTGCAGGGTGTACCAAGATGGGCGTCGGGACCCGGGATTGGTTAAAGCACTGACAGTGTACACCGGCAACACGGAGCGTCACTTCAGTTACCCAATGTGACGGCTCCGGTCACCGATGGATGATGCGGCTGCCCCCAGGCCCGGATTTACTCCCTTTGCCGCCCCAAGGCCGGGTCCTTCAATGCCGCCCCCCCCCCCCCCTACACACACACACACCATCACATAGGGGTCTTCTGAGCCCCCCCCCCCATGTGATAGAAATGAGGCAAAGAAAAAAAAATGACACTAGAAATACCCCCCCCCCGCCAAAAAAAACCTGAAAGTACTTGTGATTTGCATATTGTGTTATTAAAGACATACCTAGTGTATTTGTGCACTGTTTTTATACAATAATAACTGTAAATACGTGCATTATGCAGCATACCCAGCAAGGAATTAAATACCTTTTGAGTCAAATATTCTGCTTGGCACTGTGACCTCTGGCCAGCGCCCTTCCCACTGATCCTGGGGGCAGCAGGACCTGGATAGGAGGGGCGGCAGGGGCAGCATATGGAGGAACAAATTCCCCTCCATTTTCCTCCTGCAGCCACTGAATGCCTATGGGACGGAGGGGAGGAAAAGCAGGCTTTTAGTGGCTGCAGGAGAAAAATGGAGGGGATTTGTTCCTCTATATGCCCCCCCATCCAGGTGTACAGGGGCAACATGTGCGCCATTGCAATTGTGACCCTGTAGTTATGCCCTTGGGATGAGTGGCAGCGGTGGTGGTGGGGGATGGGATCAGTGGCAGCAGTGGTGGTTGGATAGGGATAGGATCAGTGGCAGCGTTGAGGGAGAGATGGGATGAGTGGCAGCGGTGGGGGTGGGATCAGTGGCAGCAGTGGTGGGGGGATGGGATGAGTGGCAAGGGTGGTGGTTGGGGGGTGGGATCAGTGGTAGGGGGGATTGAATGGGATGAGTGGCAGAGATGATGTAGGGAATGGGATTAGTGGCAAGGGTTGTGGTTGGGGGGCATTGGATGAAATGAGTGGCAGCGGTGGTGGGAGGATGGGATCAGTGGTGAGGGTGGTGGTTGGGGAAGATAGGTTGGAATGAGTGGTAGTGGAAGGGGGAGATTGGACGGGATGAGTGGCAGTGGTGGGGGGTGGGATCAGTGGCAGGGATGGTGGTTGCTGAATGGGATCAGTGGCAGCAGTGGTCGTGGTGAGGTGGGGGGTATCAGTGGTGGGGGGTGTATCAGTCGCACTAGTGGTAATGGTGCTGGTGTTGGGGGGGGAATAAGTGGCAGTGGTGGGGTATAAGTGGCAGCGGTGGGGTATAAGTGGCGGTGGTGGGGTATCAGTGGTGGTGGTGGGGTATCAGTGGTGGTGGGGGGAATCAGTGGCAGCAATGGTGGTGGGGGGTATCAGTGGCAGTAATGCTGGTGGGGGGTATCAGTGGCAGTAATGGTGGTGGGGGGTATCAGTGGCAGTAATGGTGGTGGGGGGTATCAGTGGCAGTAATGGTGGTGGGGGTATCAGTGGCAGTAATGGTGGTGGGGGGTATCAGTGGCAGTAATGCTGGTGGGGGGTATCAGTGGCAGTAATGCTGGTGGGGGGTATCAGTGGCAGTAATGGTGGTGGGGGTATCAGTGACAGTAATGGTGGTGGGGGGTATCAGTGACAGTAATGCTGGTGGGGGGTATCAGTGGCAGTAATGGTGGTGGGGGTATCAGTGGCAGTAATGGTGGTGGGGGTATCAGTGGCAGTAATGGTGGTGGGGGTATCAGTGGCAGTAATGGTGGTGGGGGGTATCAGTGGCAGTAATGCTGGTGGGGGGTATCAGTGGCAGTAATGCTGGTGGGGGGTATCAGTGGCAGTAATGCTGGTGGGGGGTATCAGTGGCAGTAATGCTGGTGGGGGGTATCAGTGGCAGTAATGCTGGTGGGGGGTATCAGTGGCAGTAATGGTGGTGGGGGTATCAGTGGCAGTAATGGTGGTGGGGGTATCAGTGACAGTAATGGTGGTGGGGGGTATCAGTGGCAGTAATGCTGGTGGGGGGTATCAGTGGCAGTAATGCTGGTGGGGGGTATCAGTGGCAGTAATGCTGGTGGGGGGTATCAGTGGCAGCAGTGGTGGTGTGGGGGGGGGAATCAGTAGCAGTGTTGATATTGATATCAGTGCCACTTACTTGCAGATCACTCGCAAATCAGTTGGTTCCCCCTCCATGCTAGGTTTTGCTTGGCCGGGCAAAGAGGATGGGTGGGGCCTGTGACTACCCATGAGTGCGGGCGGAGAGGATGGGAGGAGCGGGCGGGGACTGTGTAGAGTGCCCATAAGTGAGGGCGGGGAGGATGGGCGGAGCGGGCGGAGACTGTGCAGTATGCCCGTGAATGAGGGCGGGGAGAATGGGCGGTGACTTTGCAGTGTTCCCCTGAGTGAGGGCGGGGAGGATGAGCGGAGTGGGCGGAGATGATAGGCGGAGCCGGAACTGTACAGTGTGACCGTGAGTGCGAGCGGGGAGAATAGGCGGAGTGGGAGGTGACTGTGCCCGTGAGTGAGGGCGGCGAGGATAGGCGGAGCCGCCCCTGCACTGACTGCCGCCCCGAGGCCTGGCCTCGGTGGCCTTGTCTGGAATCCGGCCCTGGCTGCCCCCATTCCCCCCCACCCCGCCAGCTTACATGCTCGCTCGCTCTGCCCGCTGACTCCGCCCGCTGACTCCACCCACGGACTTCCTGTTGCACGCTGCCTCTCTCTCCCCATCACAGGTATCGGATCAGGCATCGGGAGCATTTGCGCGAGTACAAGTACTCGCGCAAATGCTCGGTATCGGTCCCGATACCGATACTAGTATCGGTATCGGGACAACCCTACTTTTTTTTTTCCTTTATTCTCACCTGGTGATCCGACCAATAACACACATCCTGCCTTGGGGTGTCTCCATTCTGGATGGAGAAGCAACAGAGACACCTTTGGACAGCAGCATCGTCAATCTGGGGAGAAGGTAGTGTTAGGCCTAATTCACACCTATGCAGGTTGCAGTTTGCATATTCCAGGTGCTTTTTGCGTATTTCAATACATGATTTTGATCCATTGAAGTCTATGGAACCAAAAAACTGAAAAAAGTCCATGGCCCTAAAATGCACAGATGTGAACGTGACCCATAGGAAACCATGTTAAATGGACTGTAGTGTGTTTCCACAAAACTGAAAATGTACTAAAACCTGCATAGGTGTGAACCAGGCCTAATGCCGCGTACACACGATCGATTTTCTCGACGGTGAAAACACCGTCGAGAAAATCGATGGGAAAAACGAGGAACGGCTTTTTTTTTCTCTACACACGGCTGTTTTTCCCGTCATTTTTTCTCTTGGTCGAGAAAAATGACCGTGTGTGGACTCCCTGGCAGTGTTTCCCTATGGGAAATCTGCCGCGGAAAAAAATGCCGTGAATCACGACGAGAAAAATTAGAGCATGTTCTAATTTTTCTCGTCGTGATTAATGCCGTTTTTCTCGTCGGGAAAAATGACCAAAAGCCCACACACGGTTGTTTTTCTCGTCAAAGAGAAAAAATTTCATTTTTCCCGATAAGAAAAATGGTCGTGTGTACGCGGCATTAGACTAGCAGATTTAGATGAAATTGACTAACAAATTGAAGGTATACTTCAGCTCATACTTTATAAAAAGTTGACCATCATAAGCACCCTTGTCAGTGGTAAATGGTTTGTCTCAACCCTCTAACTGTCACTTTTGCCCGACAGCTTGGGTAAGGGATGTTGAAAAATGACAGACTTAGGGCCCATTCACACAGGGGACGACTCAGCAAGGCGATCTGAAGCCCACGAGTTGCCCCCAAAGTCGTACAAGAACCTTTTTCTAAGTCGGAGCGACTTGAGTTGCTCCTATTAGAACGGTTCTATTGAACAGAGCGGGACACGACTTGACAGGTGGCTGAGACGCCTGATGAGTCGCCCCTGTGTGAATGGGCTCCTACTGGCAAGATCAACAGGTGAAAATAAAGGAAAATTGTCTAAAAAAAAAAAAAATAATGCAGCCACCACATCTAAGGATTAGTAAATTGCAATCTAATACATTTTTTCCTTTGGGTTTAATACCACTTAAAGTGTGTCACAGCCATGCAAATGAAATAAACAACAATATAGTTTAATGGTTTGAACTACTGTCAGTAAACTATTTTGATGACAAAAATGAAATCCTTATTTTTATCCCCTCAGCTATTACTATGTGACATGCTGTAATTCAATCCTACCAACCTCATATACCAGGAAATTTCACAGCAAGTTCTTCTCACCCAATTCTCTTTGTACTCAGAATAGGCAGAATATGGAAAACAAGCCCACACTGCCCTCTAGCGATCAGCAACTAGCACAGCAATTCATATTGCTACGCAAATAAAAGATTTGTTTTCTAACCTTTCCTAAAAAAAAAAAAAAAAAACTGTTAGCAAATGATATTAACATTTATGTTAGTTTTTGCTGGACCCTCATTTACAAAACTAAATTCATTTTTAGCTGTAAATATAATACTTTTATGCATTTTATATTTAGTTTAATACCTTATTTATAAAAAAAAAAATGGGGATTAGAGATCACCAAGAAACCTTATATAAAGGAACACCATGGACTTAAAAAATCAACTTTATTGAATATGGTTAAAATGAATTTGTGCAAACAACTACCACTGGTGTAAACATTTAAAATTACAACATGGTCAAACAACTCAGAGACCTGCAGGCAGCACACCTCATACACCCAACCACATACAGTCCACACTGCAATAAGCCTATGGGGATACACGGGCTCTTCCACAGTTAGTGGGATAAGAAAGGATGAGATTATTCAAATAGTAAAGCCACTCAATCCCCAGAGACCAAAAGTATGATAATCTTCCAATCAAAGGGGTGTAGTAATCCACATAGAATGAGGCTGAGGCTGAATGTTCAATTAAACCGCAATGAGGGTAATGCAGGCTGGATGGGGAGATAAGGGTGGGAGGGAAATGGGAGCAACTGGCTGTATCTTGGATAGGGTCTATGGATAAACAGCAGAAAAAGTCACATAAGTTGGTTTAAGTCAACCCCACAACAGAAGATTTACAGCCAGATGTTGCTGGATATATATAGACTGGTGAGGATTCAACACACAAGTCCCATATAGCATTCACTGGGCAGCATATAGCCGCTGTACATCAGTATGCTCACCACTAGGGATGAGCTTCGTGTTCGAGTCGAACATACGTTCGACTCGAACATCGGCTGTTCGATCGTTCGACGAAGATCGAACGATTTGGGCCGTTCGCGCCAAATTCGAGTGACGCGAACGGCCCACAATGCACTACGCCATCGCAGTGTCATCCAGGCGCTGTGATTGGCCAAGCATGCACTGTGACCCCGCATGCTTGGCCAATCACAGCGCCGGCAGCGAGGAGAGCAATGATTGGCCACAGGCAGGATGCCTGTGGCCAATTATTGCTGAGGGTGTTTAGTACACGCCCCACACTATAAAAGGCCGCCAGCACGGCGGCCTAGTGTAGTGTGTTCCGGAGCAGGGATAGAGCAGCATAGGCAGGGACAGTGACTTTTATTTCTTTCTTGCTTAACCTGGATTCCTTTAGTTTAGGGAAAGAGAAGGATAGGTAGGGAGAGTGTCAGTGTGTTTTGTGCTTGTGCTATAGTGTGCTTAAAAAAAACATTTTTTCTAGGGACAGAAAACTGTAGGTAGGGAGAGTGTCAGTTTCTTTCACTGTGCAAGTCCTTGTTTCCAGGGACCTGGAAGGACAGTGAGTGAATTCTCCTTGTGCTATATTGTGCTTAAAAAAAACATTTTTTCTAGGGACAGAAAACTGTAGGTAGGGAGAGTGTCAGTTTCTTTCACTGTGCAAGTCCTTGTTTCTAGGGACCTGGAAGGACAGTGAGTGAATTCTCCTTGTGCTATATTGTGCTTAAAAAAAACATTTTTTCTAGGGACAGAAAACTGTAGGTAGGGAGAGTGTCAGTTTCTTTCACTGTGCAAGTCCTTGTTTCTAGGGACCTGGAAGGACAGTGAGTGAATTCTCCTTGTGCTATATTGTGCTTAAAAAAATCATTTTTTCTAGGGACAGAAAACTGTAGGTAGGGAGAGTGTCAGTTTCTTTCACTGTGCAAGTCCTTGTTTCTAGGGACCTGGAAGGACAGTGAGTGAATTCTCCTTGTGCTATATTGTGCTTAAAAAAAACATTTTTTCTAGGGACAGAAAACTGTAGGTAGGGAGAGTGTCAGTTTCTTGCACTGTGCAAGTCCTTGTTTCCAGGGACCTGGAAGGACAGTGAGTGAATTCTCCTTGTGCTATATTGTGCTTAAAAAAAACATTTTTTCTAGGGACAGAAAACTGTAGGTAGGGAGAGTGTCAGTTTCTTTCACTGTGCAAGGCCTTGTTTCTAGGGACCTGGAAGGACAGTGAGTGAATTCTCCTTGTGCTATATTGTGCTTAAAAAAAACATTTTTTTCTAGGGACAGAAAACTGTAGGTAGGGAGAGTGTCAGTTTCTTTCACTGTGCAAGTCCTTGTTTCTAGGGACCTGGAAGGACAGTGAGTGAATTCTCCTTGTGCTATATTGTGCTTAAAAAAAACATTTTTTCTAGGGACAGAAAACTGTAGGTAGGGAGAGTGTCAGTTTCTTTCACTGTGCAAGTCCTTGTTTCCAGGGACCTGGAAGGACAGTGAGTGAATTCTCCTTGTGCTATATTGTGCTTAAAAAAAACATTTTTTCTAGGGACAGAAAACTGTAGGTAGGGAGAGTGTCAGTTTCTTTCACTGTGCAAGTCCTTGTTTCTAGGGACCTGGAAGGACAGTGAGTGAATTCTCCTTGTGCTATATTGTGCTTAAAAAAAACATTTTTTCTAGGGACAGAAAACTGTAGGTAGGGAGAGTGTCAGTTTCTTTCACTGTGCAAGTCCTTGTTTCCAGGGACCTGGAAGGACAGTGAGTGAATTCTCCTTGTGCTATATTGTGCTTAAAAAAAAACATTTTTTCTAGGGACAGAAAACTGTAGGTAGGGAGAGTGTCAGTTTCTTTCACTGTGCAAGTCCTTGTTTCCAGGGACCTGGAAGGACAGTGAGTGAATTCTCCTTGTGCTATATTGTGCTTAAAAAAAACATTTTTTCTAGGGACAGAAAACTGTAGGTAGGGAGAGTGTCAGTTTCTTTCACTGTGCAAGTCCTTGTTTCTAGGGACCTGGAAGGACAGTGAGTGAATTCTCCTTGTGCTATATTGTGCTTAAAAAAAACATTTTTTCTAGGGACAGAAAACTGTAGGTAGGGAGAGTGTCAGTTTCTTTCACTGTGCAAGTCCTTGTTTCTAGGGACCTGGAAGGACAGTGAGTGAATTCTCCTTGTGCTATATTGTGCTTAAAAAAAACATTTTTTCTAGGGACAGAAAACTGTAGGTAGGGAGAGTGTCAGTTTCTTTCACTGTGCAAGTCCTTGTTTCTAGGGACCTGGAAGGACAGTGAGTGAATTCTCCTTGTGCTATATTGTGCTTAAAAAAAACATTTTTTCTAGGGACAGAAAACTGTAGGTAGGGAGAGTGTCAGTTTCTTGCACTGTGCAAGTCCTTGTTTCCAGGGACCTGGAAGGACAGTGAGTGAATTCTCCTTGTGCTATATTGTGCTTAAAAAAAACATTTTTTCTAGGGACAGAAAACTGTAGGTAGGGAGAGTGTCAGTTTCTTTCACTGTGCAAGTCCTTGTTTCTAGGGACCTGGAAGGACAGTGAGTGAATTCTCCTTGTGCTATATTGTGCTTAAAAAAAACATTTTTTCTAGGGACAGAAAACTGTAGGTAGGGAGAGTGTCAGTTTCTTTCACTGTGCAAGTCCTTGTTTCTAGGGACCTGGAAGGACAGTGAGTGAATTCTCCTTGTGCTATATTGTGCTTAAAAAAAACATTTTTTCTAGGGACAGAAAACTGTAGGTAGGGAGAGTGTCAGTTTCTTTCACTGTGCAAGTCCTTGTTTCCAGGGACCTGGAAGGACAGTGAGTGAATTCTCCTTGTGCTATATTGTGCTTAAAAAAAACATTTTTTCTAGGGACAGAAAACTGTAGGTAGGGAGAGTGTCAGTTTCTTTCACTGTGCAAGTCCTTGTTTCCAGGGACCTGGAAGGACAGTGAGTGAATTCTCCTTGTGCTATATTGTGCTTAAAAAAAACATTTTTTCTAGGGACAGAAAACTGTAGGTAGGGAGAGTGTCAGTTTCTTTCACTGTGCAAGTCCTTGTTTCTAGGGACCTGGAAGGACAGTGAGTGAATTCTCCTTGTGCTATATTGTGCTTAAAAAAAACATTTTTTCTAGGGACAGAAAACTGTAGGTAGGGAGAGTGTCAGTTTCTTTCACTGTGCAAGTCCTTGTTTCCAGGGACCTGGAAGGACAGTGAGTGAATGCTCCTTGTGCTATAGTGTGCTTAAAAAAAAACATTTTTTCTAGGGACAGAAAACTCTAGGTAGGGAGAGTGTCAGTTTCTTTCACTGTGCAAGTCCTTGTTTCCAGGGACCTGGAAGGACAGTGAGTGAATTCTCCTTGTGCTATAGTGTGCTTAAAAAAAACATTTTTTCTAGGGACAGAAAACTGTAGGTAGGGAGAGTGTCAGTTTCTTTCACTGTGCAAGTCCTTGTTTCCAGGGACCTGGAAGGACAGTGAGTGAATGCTCCTTGTGCTATAGTGTGCTTAAAAAAAACATTTTTTCTAGGGACAGAAAACTCTAGGTAGGGAGAGTGTCAGTTTCTTTCACTGTGCAAGTCCTTGTTTCCAGGGACCTGGAAGGACAGTGAGTGAATTCTCCTTGTGCTATAGTGTGCTTAAAAAAAACATTTTTTTCTAGGGACAGAAAACTGTAGGTAGGGAGAGTGTCAGTTTCTTTCACTGTGCAAGTCCTTGTTTCCAGGGACCTGGAAGGACAGTGAGTGAATTCTCCTTGTGCTATATTGTGCTTAAAAAAAACATTTTTTCTAGGGACAGAAAACTGTAGGTAGGGAGAGTGTCAGTTTCTTTCACTGTGCAAGTCCTTGTTTCTAGGGACTGGGAAGGACAGTGAGTGAATTCTCCTTGTGCTATAGTGTGCTTAAAAAAAACATTTTTTCTAGGGACAGAAAACTGTAGGTAGGGAGAGTGTCAGTTTCTTTCACTGTGCAAGTCCTTGTTTCTAGGGACTGGGAAGGACAGTGAGTGAATTCTCCTTGTGCTATAGTGTGCTTAAAAAAAACATTTTTTCTAGGGACAGAAAACTGTAGGTAGGGAGAGTGTCAGTTTCTTTCACTGTGCAAGTCCTTGTTTCTAGGGACCTGGAAGGACAGTGAGTGAATTCTCCTTGTGCTATATTGTGCTTAAAAAAAACATTTTTTCTAGGGACAGAAAACTGTAGGTAGGGAGAGTGTCAGTTTCTTTCACTGTGCAAGTCCTTGTTTCCAGGGACCTGGAAGGACAGTGAGTGAATTCTCCTTGTGCTATATTGTGCTTAAAAAAAACATTTTTTCTAGGGACAGAAAACTGTAGGTAGGGAGAGTGTCAGTTTCTTTCACTGTGCAAGTCCTTGTTTCCAGGGACCTGGAAGGACAGTGAGTGAATTCTCCTTGTGCTATATTGTGCTTAAAAAAAACATTTTTTCTAGGGACAGAAAACTGTAGGTAGGGAGAGTGTCAGTTTCTTTCACTGTGCAAGTCCTTGTTTCTAGGGACCTGGAAGGACAGTGAGTGAATTCTCCTTGTGCTATATTGTGCTTAAAAAAAACATTTTTTCTAGGGACAGAAAACTGTAGGTAGGGAGAGTGTCAGTTTCTTTCACTGTGCAAGTCCTTGTTTCTAGGGACCTGGAAGGACAGTGAGTGAATTCTCCTTGTGCTATATTGTGCTTAAAAAAAACATTTTTTCTAGGGATAGAAAACTGTAGGTAGGGAGAGTGTCAGTTTCTTTCACTGTGCAAGTCCTTGTTTCTAGGGACCTGGAAGGACAGTGAGTGAATTCTCCTTGTGCTATATTGTGCTTAAAAAAAACATTTTTTCTAGGGACAGAAAACTGTAGGTAGGGAGAGTGTCAGTTTCTTTCACTGTGCAAGTCCTTGTTTCCAGGGACCTGGAAGGACAGTGAGTGAATTCTCCTTGTGCTATATTGTGCTTAAAAAAAACATTTTTTCTAGGGACAGGAAACTGTAGGTAGGGAGAGTGTCAGTTTCTTTCACTGTGCAAGTCCTTGTTTCTAGGGACCTGGAAGGACAGTGAGTGAATTCTCCTTGTGCTATATTGTGCTTAAAAAAAACATTTTTTCTAGGGACAGAAAACTGTAGGTAGGGAGAGTGTCAGTTTCTTTCACTGTGCAAGTCCTTGTTTCCAGGGACCTGGAAGGACAGTGAGTGAATTCTCCTTGTGCTATATTGTGCTTAAAAAAACATTTTTTCTAGGGACAGGAAACTGTAGGTAGGGAGAGTGTCAGTTTCTTTCACTGTGCAAGTCCTTGTTTCTAGGGACCTGGAAGGACAGTGAGTGAATTCTCCTTGTGCTATATTGTGCTTAAAAAAAACATTTTTTCTAGGGACAGAAAACTGTAGGTAGGGAGAGTGTCAGTTTCTTTCACTGTGCAAGTCCTTGTTTCCAGGGACCTGGAAGGACAGTGAGTGAATTCTCCTTGTGCTATATTGTGCTTAAAAAAAACATTTTTTCTAGGGACAGAAAACTGTAGGTAGGGAGAGTGTCAGTTTCTTTCACTGTGCAAGTCCTTGTTTCCAGGGACCTGGAAGGACAGTGAGTGAATTCTCCTTGTGCTATATTGTGCTTAAAAAAAACATTTTTTCTAGGGACAGAAAACTGTAGGTAGGGAGAGTGTCAGTTTCTTTCACTGTGCAAGTCCTTGTTTCTAGGGACCTGGAAGGACAGTGAGTGAATTCTCCTTGTGCTATATTGTGCTTAAAAAAAACATTTTTTCTAGGGACAGAAAACTGTAGGTAGGGAGAGTGTCAGTTTCTTTCACTGTGCAAGTCCTTGTTTCTAGGGACCTGGAAGGACAGTGAGTGAATTCTCCTTGTGCTATATTGTGCTTAAAAAAAACATTTTTTCTAGGGACAGAAAACTGTAGGTAGGGAGAGTGTCAGTTTCTTTCACTGTGCAAGTCCTTGTTTCCAGGGACCTGGAAGGACAGTGAGTGAATGCTCCTTGTGCTATAGTGTGCTTAAAAAAAACATTTTTTCTAGGGACAGAAAACTCTAGGTAGGGAGAGTGTCAGTTTCTTTCACTGTGCAAGTCCTTGTTTCCAGGGACCTGGAAGGACAGTGAGTGAATTCTCCTTGTGCTATAGTGTGCTTAAAAAAAACATTTTTTCTAGGGACAGAAAACTGTAGGTAGGGAGAGCGTCAGTTTCTTTCACTGTGCAAGTCCTTGTTTCCAGGGACCTGGAAGGACAGTGAGTGAATGCTCCTTGTGCTATAGTGTGCTTAAAAAAAACATTTTTTCTAGGGACAGAAAACTCTAGGTAGGGAGAGTGTCAGTTTCTTTCACTGTGCAAGTCCTTGTTTCCAGGGACCTGGAAGGACAGTGAGTGAATTCTCCTTGTGCTATAGTGTGCTTAAAAAAAAAAAAAATTCTAGGGACAGAAAACTGTAGGTAGGGAGAGTGTCAGTTTCTTTCACTGTGCAAGTCCTTGTTTCCAGGGACCTGGAAGGACAGTGAGTGAATTCTCCTTGTGCTATATTGTGCTTAAAAAAAACATTTTTTCTAGGGACAGAAAACTGTAGGTAGGGAGAGTGTCAGTTTCTTTCACTGTGCAAGTCCTTGTTTCTAGGGACTGGGAAGGACAGTGAGTGAATTCTCCTTGTGCTATAGTGTGCTTAAAAAAAACTTTTTTTCTAGGGACAGAAAACTGTAGGTAGGGAGAGTGTCAGTTTCTTTCACTGTGCAAGTCCTTGTTTCTAGGGACTGGGAAGGACAGTGAGTGAATTCTCCTTGTGCTATAGTGTGCTTAAAAAAAACATTTTTTCTAGGGACAGAAAACTGTAGGTAGGGAGAGTGTCAGTTTCTTTCACTGTGCAAGTCCTTGTTTCTAGGGACCTGGAAGGACAGTGAGTGAATTCTCCTTGTGCTATATTGTGCTTAAAAAAAACATTTTTTCTAGGGACAGAAAACTGTAGGTAGGGAGAGTGTCAGTTTCTTTCACTGTGCAAGTCCTTGTTTCCAGGGACCTGGAAGGACAGTGAGTGAATTCTCCTTGTGCTATATTGTGCTTAAAAAAAACATTTTTTCTAGGGACAGAAAACTGTAGGTAGGGAGAGTGTCAGTTTCTTTCACTGTGCAAGTCCTTGTTTCCAGGGACCTGGAAGGACAGTGAGTGAATTCTCCTTGTGCTATATTGTGCTTAAAAAAAACATTTTTTCTAGGGACAGAAAACTGTAGGTAGGGAGAGTGTCAGTTTCTTTCACTGTGCAAGTCCTTGTTTCCAGGGACCTGGAAGGACAGTGAGTGAATTCTCCTTGTGCTATATTGTGCTTAAAAAAAACATTTTTTCTAGGGACAGAAAACTGTAGGTAGGGAGAGTGTCAGTTTCTTTCACTGTGCAAGTCCTTGTTTCTAGGGACCTGGAAGGACAGTGAGTGAATTCTCCTTGTGCTATATTGTGCTTAAAAAAAACATTTTTTCTAGGGACAGAAAACTGTAGGTAGGGAGAGTGTCAGTTTATTTCACTGTGCAAGTCCTTGTTTCTAGGGACCTGGAAGGACAGTGAGTGAATTCTCCTTGTGCTATATTGTGCTTAAAAAAAACATTTTTTCTAGGGACAGAAAACTGTAGGTAGGGAGAGTGTCAGTTTCTTTCACTGTGCAAGTCCTTGTTTCTAGGGACCTGGAAGGACAGTGAGTGAATTCTCCTTGTGCTATATTGTGCTTAAAAAAAACATTTTTTCTAGGGACAGAAAACTGTAGGTAGGGAGAGTGTCAGTTTCTTTCACTGTGCAAGTCCTTGTTTCCAGGGACCTGGAAGGACAGTGAGTGAATTCTCCTTGTGCTATATTGTGCTTAAAAAAAACATTTTTTCTAGGGACAGAAAACTGTAGGTAGGGAGAGTGTCAGTTTCTTTCACTGTGCAAGTCCTTGTTTCTAGGGACCTGGAAGGACAGTGAGTGAATTCTCCTTGTGCTATATTGTGCTTAAAAAAAACATTTTTTCTAGGGACAGAAAACTGTAGGTAGGGAGAGTGTCAGTTTCTTTCACTGTGCAAGTCCTTGTTTCTAGGGACCTGGAAGGACAGTGAGTGAATTCTCCTTGTGCTATATTGTGCTTAAAAAAAACATTTTTTCTAGGGACAGAAAACTGTAGGTAGGGAGAGTGTCAGTTTCTTTCACTGTGCAAGTCCTTGTTTCCAGGGACCTGGAAGGACAGTGAGTGAATTCTCCTTGTGCTATATTGTGCTTAAAAAAAACATTTTTTCTAGGGACAGAAAACTGTAGGTAGGGAGAGTGTCAGTTTCTTTCACTGTGCAAGTCCTTGTTTCCAGGGACCTGGAAGGACAGTGAGTGAATTCTCCTTGTGCTATATTGTGCTTAAAAAAAACATTTTTTCTAGGGACAGAAAACTCTAGGTAGGGAGAGTGTCAGTTTCTTTCACTGTGCAAGTCCTTGTTTCTAGGGACTGGGAAGGACAGTGAGTGAATTCTCCTTGTGCTATAGTGTGCTTAAAAAAAACATTTTTTCTAGGGACAGAAAACTGTAGGTAGGGAGAGTGTCAGTTTCTTTCACTGTGCAAGTCCTTGTTTCTAGGGACTGGGAAGGACAGTGAGTGAATTCTCCTTGTGCTATAGTGTGCTTAAAAAAAACATTTTTTCTAGGGACAGAAAACTGTAGGTAGGGAGAGTGTCAGTTTCTTTCACTGTGCAAGTCCTTGTTTCTAGGGACCTGGAAGGACAGTGAGTGAATTCTCCTTGTGCTATATTGTGCTTAAAAAAAACATTTTTTCTAGGGACAGAAAACTGTAGGTAGGGAGAGTGTCAGTTTCTTTCACTGTGCAAGTCCTTGTTTCCAGGGACCTGGAAGGACAGTGAGTGAATTCTCCTTGTGCTATATTGTGCTTAAAAAAAACATTTTTTCTAGGGACAGAAAACTGTAGGTAGGGAGAGTGTCAGTTTCTTTCACTGTGCAAGTCCTTGTTTCCAGGGACCTGGAAGGACAGTGAGTGAATTCTCCTTGTGCTATATTGTGCTTAAAAAAAACATTTTTTCTAGGGACAGAAAACTGTAGGTAGGGAGAGTGTCAGTTTCTTTCACTGTGCAAGTCCTTGTTTCTAGGGACCTGGAAGGACAGTGAGTGAATTCTCCTTGTGCTATATTGTGCTTAAAAAAAACATTTTTTCTAGGGACAGAAAACTGTAGGTAGGGAGAGTGTCAGTTTCTTTCACTGTGCAAGTCCTTGTTTCTAGGGACCTGGAAGGACAGTGAGTGAATTCTCCTTGTGCTATATTGTGCTTAAAAAAAAACATTTTTTCTAGGGATAGAAAACTGTAGGTAGGGAGAGTGTCAGTTTCTTTCACTGTGCAAGTCCTTGTTTCTAGGGACCTGGAAGGACAGTGAGTGAATTCTCCTTGTGCTATATTGTGCTTAAAAAAAACATTTTTTCTAGGGACAGAAAACTGTAGGTAGGGAGAGTGTCAGTTTCTTTCACTGTGCAAGTCCTTGTTTCCAGGGACCTGGAAGGACAGTGAGTGAATTCTCCTTGTGCTATATTGTGCTTAAAAAAAACATTTTTTCTAGGGACAGGAAACTGTAGGTAGGGAGAGTGTCAGTTTCTTTCACTGTGCAAGTCCTTGTTTCTAGGGACCTGGAAGGACAGTGAGTGAATTCTCCTTGTGCTATATTGTGCTTAAAAAAAACATTTTTTCTAGGGACAGAAAACTGTAGGTAGGGAGAGTGTCAGTTTCTTTCACTGTGCAAGTCCTTGTTTCCAGGGACCTGGAAGGACAGTGAGTGAATTCTCCTTGTGCTATATTGTGCTTAAAAAAAACATTTTTTCTAGGGACAGGAAACTGTAGGTAGGGAGAGTGTCAGTTTCTTTCACTGTGCAAGTCCTTGTTTCTAGGGACCTGGAAGGACAGTGAGTGAATTCTCCTTGTGCTATATTGTGCTTAAAAAAAACATTTTTTCTAGGGACAGAAAACTGTAGGTAGGGAGAGTGTCAGTTTCTTTCACTGTGCAAGTCCTTGTTTCCAGGGACCTGGAAGGACAGTGAGTGAATTCTCCTTGTGCTATATTGTGCTTAAAAAAAACATTTTTTCTAGGGACAGAAAACTGTAGGTAGGGAGAGTGTCAGTTTCTTTCACTGTGCAAGTCCTTGTTTCCAGGGACCTGGAAGGACAGTGAGTGAATTCTCCTTGTGCTATATTGTGCTTAAAAAAAACATTTTTTCTAGGGACAGAAAACTGTAGGTAGGGAGAGTGTCAGTTTCTTTCACTGTGCAAGTCCTTGTTTCTAGGGACCTGGAAGGACAGTGAGTGAATTCTCCTTGTGCTATATTGTGCTTAAAAAAAACATTTTTTCTAGGGACAGAAAACTGTAGGTAGGGAGAGTGTCAGTTTCTTTCACTGTGCAAGTCCTTGTTTCTAGGGACCTGGAAGGACAGTGAGTGAATTCTCCTTGTGCTATATTGTGCTTAAAAAAAACATTTTTTCTAGGGACAGAAAACTGTAGGTAGGGAGAGTGTCAGTTTCTTTCACTGTGCAAGTCCTTGTTTCCAGGGACCTGGAAGGACAGTGAGTGAATGCTCCTTGTGCTATAGTGTGCTTAAAAAAAACATTTTTTCTAGGGACAGAAAACTCTAGGTAGGGAGAGTGTCAGTTTCTTTCACTGTGCAAGTCCTTGTTTCCAGGGACCTGGAAGGACAGTGAGTGAATTCTCCTTGTGCTATAGTGTGCTTAAAAAAAACATTTTTTCTAGGGACAGAAAACTGTAGGTAGGGAGAGCGTCAGTTTCTTTCACTGTGCAAGTCCTTGTTTCCAGGGACCTGGAAGGACAGTGAGTGAATGCTCCTTGTGCTATAGTGTGCTTAAAAAAAACATTTTTTCTAGGGACAGAAAACTCTAGGTAGGGAGAGTGTCAGTTTCTTTCACTGTGCAAGTCCTTGTTTCCAGGGACCTGGAAGGACAGTGAGTGAATTCTCCTTGTGCTATAGTGTGCTTAAAAAAAAAAAAAATTCTAGGGACAGAAAACTGTAGGTAGGGAGAGTGTCAGTTTCTTTCACTGTGCAAGTCCTTGTTTCCAGGGACCTGGAAGGACAGTGAGTGAATTCTCCTTGTGCTATATTGTGCTTAAAAAAAACATTTTTTCTAGGGACAGAAAACTGTAGGTAGGGAGAGTGTCAGTTTCTTTCACTGTGCAAGTCCTTGTTTCTAGGGACTGGGAAGGACAGTGAGTGAATTCTCCTTGTGCTATAGTGTGCTTAAAAAAAACTTTTTTTCTAGGGACAGAAAACTGTAGGTAGGGAGAGTGTCAGTTTCTTTCACTGTGCAAGTCCTTGTTTCTAGGGACTGGGAAGGACAGTGAGTGAATTCTCCTTGTGCTATAGTGTGCTTAAAAAAAACATTTTTTCTAGGGACAGAAAACTGTAGGTAGGGAGAGTGTCAGTTTCTTTCACTGTGCAAGTCCTTGTTTCTAGGGACCTGGAAGGACAGTGAGTGAATTCTCCTTGTGCTATATTGTGCTTAAAAAAAACATTTTTTCTAGGGACAGAAAACTGTAGGTAGGGAGAGTGTCAGTTTCTTTCACTGTGCAAGTCCTTGTTTCCAGGGACCTGGAAGGACAGTGAGTGAATTCTCCTTGTGCTATATTGTGCTTAAAAAAAACATTTTTTCTAGGGACAGAAAACTGTAGGTAGTGAGAGTGTCAGTTTCTTTCACTGTGCAAGTCCTTGTTTCCAGGGACCTGGAAGGACAGTGAGTGAATTCTCCTTGTGCTATATTGTGCTTAAAAAAAACATTTTTTCTAGGGACAGAAAACTGTAGGTAGGGAGAGTGTCAGTTTCTTTCACTGTGCAAGTCCTTGTTTCCAGGGACCTGGAAGGACAGTGAGTGAATTCTCCTTGTGCTATATTGTGCTTAAAAAAAACATTTTTTCTAGGGACAGAAAACTGTAGGTAGGGAGAGTGTCAGTTTCTTTCACTGTGCAAGTCCTTGTTTCTAGGGACCTGGAAGGACAGTGAGTGAATTCTCCTTGTGCTATATTGTGCTTAAAAAAAACATTTTTTCTAGGGACAGAAAACTGTAGGTAGGGAGAGTGTCAGTTTATTTCACTGTGCAAGTCCTTGTTTCTAGGGACCTGGAAGGACAGTGAGTGAATTCTCCTTGTGCTATATTGTGCTTAAAAAAAACATTTTTTCTAGGGACAGAAAACTGTAGGTAGGGAGAGTGTCAGTTTCTTTCACTGTGCAAGTCCTTGTTTCTAGGGACCTGGAAGGACAGTGAGTGAATTCTCCTTGTGCTATATTGTGCTTAAAAAAAACATTTTTTCTAGGGACAGAAAACTGTAGGTAGGGAGAGTGTCAGTTTCTTTCACTGTGCAAGTCCTTGTTTCCAGGGACCTGGAAGGACAGTGAGTGAATTCTCCTTGTGCTATATTGTGCTTAAAAAAAACATTTTTTCTAGGGACAGAAAACTGTAGGTAGGGAGAGTGTCAGTTTCTTTCACTGTGCAAGTCCTTGTTTCTAGGGACCTGGAAGGACAGTGAGTGAATTCTCCTTGTGCTATATTGTGCTTAAAAAAAACATTTTTTCTAGGGACAGAAAACTGTAGGTAGGGAGAGTGTCAGTTTCTTTCACTGTGCAAGTCCTTGTTTCTAGGGACCTGGAAGGACAGTGAGTGAATTCTCCTTGTGCTATATTGTGCTTAAAAAAAACATTTTTTCTAGGGACAGAAAACTGTAGGTAGGGAGAGTGTCAGTTTCTTTCACTGTGCAAGTCCTTGTTTCCAGGGACCTGGAAGGACAGTGAGTGAATTCTCCTTGTGCTATATTGTGCTTAAAAAAAACATTTTTTCTAGGGACAGAAAACTGTAGGTAGGGAGAGTGTCAGTTTCTTTCACTGTGCAAGTCCTTGTTTCCAGGGACCTGGAAGGACAGTGAGTGAATTCTCCTTGTGCTATATTGTGCTTAAAAAAAACATTTTTTCTAGGGACAGAAAACTCTAGGTAGGGAGAGTGTCAGTTTCTTTCACTGTGCAAGTCCTTGTTTCCAGGGACCTGGAAGGACAGTGAGTGAATTCTCCTTGTGCTATAGTGTGCTTAAAAAAAACATTTTTTCTAGGGACAGAAAACTGTAGGTAGGGAGAGTGTCAGTTTCTTTCACTGTGCAAGTCCTTGTTTCCAGGGACCTGGAAGGACAGTGAGTGAATGCTCCTTGTGCTATAGTGTGCTTAAAAAAAACATTTTTTCTAGGGACAGAAAACTCTAGGTAGGGAGAGTGTCAGTTTCTTTCACTGTGCAAGTCCTTGTTTCCAGGGACCTGGAAGGACAGTGAGTGAATTCTCCTTGTGCTATAGTGTGCTTAAAAAAAACATTTTTTCTAGGGACAGAAAACTGTAGGTAGGGAGAGTGTCAGTTTCTTTCACTGTGCAAGTCCTTGTTTCCAGGGACCTGGAAGGACAGTGAGTGAATTCTCCTTGTGCTATATTGTGCTTAAAAAAAACATTTTTTCTAGGGACAGAAAACTGTAGGTAGGGAGAGTGTCAGTTGCTTTCACTGTGCAAGTCCTTGTTTCTAGGGACTGGGAAGGACAGTGAGTGAATTCTCCTTGTGCTATAGTGTGCTTAAAAAAAACATTTTTTCTAGGGACAGAAAACTGTAGGTAGGGAGAGTGTCAGTTTCTTTCACTGTGCAAGTCCTTGTTTCTAGGGACTGGGAAGGACAGTGAGTGAATTCTCCTTGTGCTATAGTGTGCTTAAAAAAAAAAAAATTCTAGGGACAGAAAACTGTAGGTAGGGAGAGTGTCAGTTTCTTTCACTGTGCAAGTCCTTGTTTCTAGGGACCTGGAAGGACAGTGAGTGAATTCTCCTTGTGCTATATTGTGCTTAAAAAAAACATTTTTTCTAGGGACAGAAAACTGTAGGTAGGGAGAGTGTCAGTTTCTTTCACTGTGCAAGTCCTTGTTTCCAGGGACCTGGAAGGACAGTGAGTGAATTCTCCTTGTGCTATATTGTGCTTAAAAAAAACATTTTTTCTAGGGACAGAAAACTGTAGGTAGGGAGAGTGTCAGTTTCTTTCACTGTGCAAGTCCTTGTTTCTAGGGACCTGGAAGGACAGTGAGTGAATTCTCCTTGTGCTATATTGTGCTTAAAAAAAAATTTTTTCTAGGGACAGAAAACTGTAGGTAGGGAGAGTGTCAGTTTCTTTCACTGTGCAAGTCCTTGTTTCTAGGGACCTGGAAGGACAGTGAGTGAATTCTCCTTGTGCTATATTGTGCTTAAAAAAAACATTTTTTCTAGGGACAGAAAACTGTAGGTAGGGAGAGTGTCAGTTTCTTTCACTGTGCAAGTCCTTGTTTCTAGGGACCTGGAAGGACAGTGAGTGAATTCTCCTTGTGCTATATTGTGCTTAAAAAAAACATTTTTTCTAGGGACAGAAAACTGTAGGTAGGGAGAGTGTCAGTTTCTTTCACTGTGCAAGTCCTTGTTTCTAGGGACCTGGAAGGACAGTGAGTGAATTCTCCTTGTGCTATATTGTGCTTAAAAAAAACATTTTTTCTAGGGACAGAAAACTGTAGGTAGGGAGAGTGTCAGTTTCTTTCACTGTGCAAGTCCTTGTTTCAAGGGACAGAGAAGGACACCTGAAGGTAGCCCTTATTGCTTTTTTCCCATCTCCCTGCAGGCCATCTATTAGAATGTCTGGAAGGCAAACAAGGAGAGGCAGACAGTCAGGAGGCAATAAAAGAGGGCAAGCAGGCTCTGTGTCTGGGGGCAACAGTGCTGGTCGTGGACGCGGTGCATTGTCATCAGCACATGGCCATGGGACACGCTTGTCCTTCTTTTCCGCAGCTGGACATGTTGAGCCACATCATGCCGAAGACTTGGTAGAGTGGATGACCAAGCCCTCCTCCTCCTCCTCATCCTCTCTCACCCAGGCTCAGGGTACTGGCAAAGCAGCTGCCAAAGCGTCCTCTTCCCTGGTATCAATGTCAGACTCATCATCAGTCACTCCTTCCCTAGACCCACCATGTCCTCCTCCTGAGGAGTCCCCCGAACTGTTTGAGCACACTGTTGGGTACATGCTCCAGGAGGATGCCCAGCGTTTCGAAGGGTCTGATGATGAAACCCAGCTACAGGAAGGCAGTAGGGTGAGAGCAGACAGAGGGGATGCTCAAGAAGGACACCAATCTGGCAGTCATGTTCCAGCAGCTGCAGCATACTGCCAGATTGGCTCCAGTGATGAGGAGGGAGGGGATGATGAGGTCACTGACTCCACGTGGGTGCCTAATAGGAGAGAGGAGGAGGAGGATGAGGAGGAGGCACATCTCCAACGAGACAGGATGCCCTTTGGTGGCCAGCGTAAGGGCAGTACACCGACGGAATCACACCGCAGAGCTCCGCCTGTGCAGGGCGCTGCCTCTGCCCGTCATTCAAAAAGTTCCTTGGTGTGGGCCTTTTTTGAGGCTAGTGCATCAGATCGCACAGCTGCTGTTTGCAACATATGTCTCAAGCGTATATCGCGTGGCCAAAACATCAGCCGCTTGGGTACCACATGCCTGACCAGACATATGTTGACCTGCCATGCAGCTCGTTGGCAAGCCTACCTCAAAGACCCACACCAAAGAACATAGCGGACCTCTCCTTGCACCGCATCAGCTGGGATCTCCAACCCCACTATAACTTCAGTCCTCTCTGAAACATGCACTGAGAGGAATGAAGGTGTAGAATTAGGTGTGTCACAGCCAAGTACTTGCGGCCACTCTGCTAGCAGTACACCGACGTCCGATTCTAGCAGGCAAATTTCCCTGCCCCAGCTGCTGGACCGTCGAAAGAAGTTCACTCCCAGCCATCCACATGCCCAGCGGTTGAATGCTAGCTTGGCTAAATTGCTAGCGCTTCAACTGCTGCCTTTTCAGTTGGTAGACTCGGCCCCCTTCCGTGAGTTTGTGCAATGTGCGGTTCCTCAGTGGCAGGTTCCCAAACGCCACTTTTTCTCACGGAAGGCTATTCCGGCTCTCTACCGGCATGTGGAAGGCAATGTCTTGGCCTCGCTGGACAGGGCGGTCAGCGGTAAGGTGCATATTACTGCTGACTCATGGTCCAGCAGGCATGGACAGGGACGTTACCTTTCTTTCACGGCCCATTGGGTCACTCTTTTGGCAGCTGGGAAGGATGCAGGACAAGGTGCAGTAGTGTTGGAGGTTGTCCCACCGCCACGCCTCCAAAATGCTACTACTGGTTGTGACACACCTCTCTCCTCCACCCCCTCCTCTTCTTCTTCCTCCATGGCCTCTTCCTGTGGTTTGTCCTATGAACCAGCGGTGCTCCGTAGCCGTTCACGGGGCTACGCAAGTACGCAGGCAAAAAGATGCCATGCCGTGCTTGCGCTGGTGTGTTTGGGGGACAGAAGCCACACTGGGGCAGAGGTCCTGTCTGCTCTGCAGGGCCAGGCCGAGAGGTGGTTGACGCCACGCCAGCTTAAGCCAGGAATGGTGGTTTGCGACAATGGCACCAACCTCCTCTCCGCCCTCCGACAGGGACAACTGACCCATGTGCCCTGTGTGGCTCACGTCCTTAACCTGGTGGTGCAGCGGTTCTTGGGCACGTACCCGGGCTTACAGGATGTCCTGAGGCAGGCCAGGAAAGTCTGTGTGCATTTCCGCAGATCTTATAATGCCAGTGCTCGCCTGGCTGAGCTGCAAAAGGAGTTGAACCTGCCCAAGAACCGCCTTATATGTGACATGCCCACCAGGTGGAACTCAACGTTGGCCATGCTGCAGCGGCTGCACACGCAGCAGAGGGCCATCAATGAGTACCTGTGCGACTACGGCACCAGGACAGGGTCAGGGGAGCTTGGTTTTTTTTCTCCACGCCAGTGGGGCATGATCAGGGATGCATGCACTGTCCTGGCACCATTTGAGGAGGCCACGAGGATGGTGAGCAGTGACAGTGCATGCATCAGTGACACTGTACCTCTTGTCCACCTGTTGGAGCACACGCTGCGTGGAATAATGGACAGGGCACTTGAGGCAGAACAGAGGCAGGAAGAGGAGGACTTCCTTGCCTCTCAAGGCCCCCTTTACCCAGACAGTGTTCCTTCTGTCCCACCCATCGCACAGGAAGAGGAAGAGGAGGAGGAGGAGGAGGAGGAGGAGGATTGTGTCAGCATGGAGGTGGAGGCTGGCACTCAGCATCATCAGCAACAGTCTTTTAGGGATGATTTACAGTCCCAAGAAACCAGTGGACTTGTACGTGGCTGGGAGGAGGTGACTGCGGATCATGTCGTCCTTAGTGACCCAGAGGACTCCGGAGCGAATGCCTCAGCAAACCTACGCTGCATGGCCTCCCTGATCCTGCAAAGTCTGCGGAAGGATCCTCGTATTCTTCGGATCAAGGAGAGGGACCATTACTGGCTGGCCACTCTCCTTGATCCACGGTACAAGGGTAAGGTTGCGGACCTTATGTTACCGTCGCAGAGGGAGCAGAGGATGAGACAACTCCGGGAGGCCTTGCAGAAAGGTCTGTGCAACGCGTTCCCAGAGACTGGGAGGTTACAAACTCCTGGTCCAGGACAACGAGTTGCTGAGGCTTCGGCCAGTCAAAGAAGGAGCGGTGGGGAAGGTGGCCGTCTGACCGATGCGTTCAGACAATTCTTTAGTCCGCAGCCCCAAAGTATGATTGGTTCCAGCAACCATCGCCAGCGTCTGATAAACATGGTGCAGGAATATCTAGGGGCAAGGTCAGACTTGGACACCTTCCCCACCGAAAATCCTCTGGCTTACTGGGTCTTGAGGATGGATCACTGGCCAGAGCTTGCACAGTATGCAATTGAGCTACTGGCCTGTCCTGCATCCAGCGTTCTTTCGGAACGCACATTCAGTGCTGCTGGAGGATTTGTCACGGATCACAGGGTGCGCCTGTCCACCGACTCGGTTGATCGACTGACTTTCATCAAGATGAACCAGTCTTGGATCACCACCAGCTACCACACACCTGATGCTGATATAACAGACTAATTGATTTTAACATGTCACGTCCCTTCAAGACTGATGCTGATGCTGAGTGCCTGTGCTGTTATGTTGACTGGCTATCCTCCTCCTCCGAGTCCTCAATGATACGATTGATGATGATAGCTTGGAAGATCATTTTTGTTTATGGGTGCCGCCACCAGTGGCTAAGGCCCAATTTTTCAGCCCCTGCTTTACAGGGGCGTGTACTTACAATTTTTTTAGCAATAATTTGCCATAGGGCTCATTGCTGTGCTCCAAGTACAGTATCTGTGAGGGGTTGTAGTGTTGTGCCACCAGTGCCTAAGGCCCAATTTTTCAGCCCCTGTTTAACAGGGGCGTGTCATTACAATTTTTGAAGCAATACTTTGCAACAGGGCTCATTGCTGTGCTCCAAGTACAGTATCTGTGAGGGGTTGTAGTGTTGTGCCACCAGTGCCTAAGGCCCAATTTTTCAGCCCCTGTTCAACAGGGGCATGCAATTACAATTCTTGATGTAATAATTCACAGCAGGGCCCATTCCTGCACCCACCAAGAGTAAGTCTGAGGGCTTACAGTGTTGTGGCAACGCCACCACCACCACCACCACGAAAGGCCCAATTTTTCAGCCACTGTTCAAAAGGGGCATGTAATTACAATTCTTGATCTAATAATTCACAGCAGGGCCCATTCCTGCACCCACCAAGAGTAACTCTGAGGGCTTACAGTGTTGTGGCAACACCACCACCACCACCACCACCACGAAAAGCCCAATTTTTCAGCCCCTGTTCAACAGGGGCATGCAATTACAATTCTTGATCTAATAATTCACAGCAGGGCCCATTGCTGCACCCACCAAGAGTAACTGTCAGGGCTTACAGTGTTGTGGCACCAGCACCACCATCAAAGCCCCAATTTTTACTACCACTGTTCAACAATTATATGTAATTAAAATTCCTGATATAATAGTTGACAGCAGGGCGTTCCAGCACCAACCAAGAGTAACTGTGAGTGCTTACAGTGTTGTGCCAACACCAACAACTAAGGGGCCTATTTCTGCAGAGTATATACGGCAGGTCCCTACTTTCAAACATCCAACTTACAAACGACTCCTACTTGCAAACGAAAGAAGACAACAGGAAGTGAGAGGAAATCTACCCCTAGGAAGGAAAATTCTCTCCTGTAAGAATAAATATGGGAGAAAGGTGTCTCCTCTGTACTGATGCTTTATCAGCAATCCTTGTTTCAAGAAAAACACCACATTTCAAAAACAGTTGTCATTGGGACGGAAAGTGAGGTGAAATGTTCTGAACAGGGGCACAGACAGCAAAACAAATGTTACAGGGGTGATAACCCTTACCTATGTTTCCCAAAAAGTTTAAAAATAGATTTTTGGGCTGGAGCTACAGTTCAACAATGTACCTGTTCAAAATTACAAACACATTCTACATAAGAACAAACCTACAGTCCCTGTCTTGTATGCACCGCATATATACGGCTGTTCAGAGTATATAGGGCCTTTTTTATTTTATGTGCGGGGTTCCCCTTAATATCCATACAAGACCCAAAGGGGCTGGTAATGGGCTGGGGTAGGGGGGGGAGTCATGGGGTAGCTATGCCATTTTTCTTAAAGATTTTCATCCATATTACCGGGACCAGACATTACATTAAAGCCGCAAGAAGTTTTAAATGGCTTTTTTTTCCTTTAGAAGTGTCATTTTGTGCAGGGACAGTTCTAAACACGGGAAACACGTGGCACTTCACAGGCATACTTTAGACACCCCCCAGGTACGATATTTAAAGGAATATTTGACTTTTTTTTTTCACTTTATGCATCATTAAAATGACTGCTCCCGAAAAACGACCGTTTTTAAAACTTCTTTTTGCATTGATACATGTCCCCTGGTGCAGAACCCGGGTTCCCAAACCCTTTTTAGGACAATAACATGCATAATAGTTGTTATAATTAGCACTTTAGAATTCGAACGTTCGCATCCATTGTATTTAATAGGGTTCTAATGTTCGTACGAACTTTCGGTCCGTTCGCGGGTTCTGGTGCGAACCGAACCCGGGGGTGTTCGGCTCATCACTACTCACCACCTCATGTCTCACAGAAGGGGGGGGTTGTTGCAAATCTTAATGCTGTGTGCAGCCCATGTTTGCCAGCTCCTATTTCATAGTCCAATAGCCCAGAGAGATTAAAGTCCTACAAAGCCAACCTGCTTCCCCAATAGTTGGGAGGGTAGGTCAGGCAGGGTCATCAGAGTTGCGTGGTGACA
This sequence comes from Rana muscosa, assembly GCA_029206835.1. Classification (NCBI taxonomy): domain Eukaryota; kingdom Metazoa; phylum Chordata; class Amphibia; order Anura; family Ranidae; genus Rana; species Rana muscosa. The sequence goes on from CM055122.1 coordinate 411,495,920, forward strand.
TCACACTGACCGGTTTCGTCCGCCTATCAGCAAACTTCTTTGGAGCAAGGAGGGGCCAATGGGTCGGGTCTTAAAGTGGAGTTCCACCCATTTTTGTGCTGCATGCCCTTAGCACATAGTTTTCACAATGGGCAATATTATTATTTTTTTTGGATTGTAAATACCTTTTTTTCAGTTTTTCAGCCTAACTTCCTGGTCTTAATAGCCTAGGCTATTATGTCACAAGGCAATTCGCAAGGGTTCCTGGGATATCAGCGTCATGTATCCCATGACTCCTTGTGAATCGCCTCCTACCGAAATCTCGTGGGTTTTGTGTGACACTGTCATAATATAATTGTGTGCAGAAAGAGAGAGAGGAGGTTTCAGAAGTCATCAGAGATGTGTGTGTGGGCGGGACAGAGCAGCTATCGCACACCAGCCAATAGGATGGGGTCAGGGCGGGCCGCTACATGTATGCGGCTCCGCCCCTTTTCTAAAGAAGCCAAATAATTGGCTGGTGTGCGATAGCTGCTTTGTCCCGCCCACCCACACATAGCTGATGACTTCTGAAAGCTCCTCTCTCTCTCACTGCACACAGTTATAATACAAGACAGTGTGACACAAAACACCAGCTTCCAGCATGCTCAGTCTTATAATATAACTTCTGAAAGCTCCTCTCTCTCTCTCTCTCTCCCTGCACACAGTAATAATATAAGCAGGGCTTTTTTTCAGCCAGAACGAAACCTGAGACAGCTGTTGAGACACTGAGGTTGTTCTGCAGTGGTCAGAGCTGGGGGGGGTGTATTTAGATTGGGCACAGTGAGAGCTGTGGGGGGAGATATGGATTAAGGGGAGCTGTAGATAAGGGTGCAGAGGTGACATGTGGAGGGGCAGAGCGATAGTCTGTGGATGGGTTGAGCAGAGGTGAGATAGTCTGCGGATGTGATGTGCAGAGCAGGGGTGAGATAGTCTGCGGATGGGATGTGCAGAGGTGAGATAGTCTGTGGATGGGATGTGCAGAGGTGAGATAGTCTGTGGATGGGATGTGCAGAGGTGAGATAGTCTGCGGATGGGATGTGCAGAGGTGAGATAGTCTGTGGATGGGATGTGCAGAGGTGAGATAGTCTGTGGATGGGATGTGCAGAGCATAGGTGAGATAGTCTGCGGATGGGATGTGCAGAGCAGAGGTGAGATAGTCTGTGGATGGGATGTGCAGAGGTGAGATAGTCTGCGGATGGGATGTGCAGAGGTGAGATAGTCTGTGGATGGGATGAGCAGAGGTGAGATAGTCTGTGGATGGGATGTGCAGAGCAGAGGTGAGATAGTCTGCGGATGGGATGTGCAGAACAGAGGTGAGATAGTCTGTGGATGGGATGTGCAGAGGTGAGATAGTCTGTGGATGGGATGTGCAGAGGTGAGATAGTCTGCGGATGGGATGTGCAGAGCAGAGGTGAGATAGTCTGCGGATGGGATGTGCAGAGCAGAGGTGAGATAGTCTGCGGATGGGATGTGCAGAGCAGAGGTGAGATAGTCTGCGGAGGGGATGTGCAGAGCAGAGGTGAGATAGTCTGCGGAGGGGATGTGCAGAGCAGAGATGAGATAGTCTGCGGAGGGGATGTGTAGAGCAGAGATGAGATAGTCTGCGGAGGGGATGTGTAGAGCAGAGATGGTCTGCGGAGGGGATGTGCAGAGCAGAGGTGAGATAGTCTGCGGAGGGGACACAGACACACAGAACAAGATAAATATATAACAAAAGATATATATATTTCTTGAATAATATTTCTTCTACATGCAGTATATTTACTGGTTCCTGGAGGGGGAGGGGAGGAGAGGTTTGCATAGATAAGGACAACTTCCGCTGACACTGCCGTTGCTATGGAAACCTGACTTGAAACTTATTACACTGCTTGTGCAGCACTGAGCATGTGCGAGATTTGAAAGTCTGAAATCCAGGAAGACATGCAGTCTGGCTTCAGATGCCCACACTTAAGATGGCCACAGCCTATTTCTAGTTTATAAATGTTCTAAATGCTGTAATAACCTAACAAAACGGACCTCAGTTTACAGACTAACTTTACTAGAATACATTAAGCTTGTGTATTATAGGGGTATTTTTATTTAAAAAGTGTCATTTCGGCTGGAACACCCCTTTAAATATCTCACCTTGAACTAACATATTAATTTACAGCCACCGGGTGTCCTCAGTGTACACTTCCCTCACTGACGCTCACCACCATTCACATTACATACAAAGTGCATATGAGGAGCGATCCACACATTCCCAATAGGTTATATAGGTACAGAAATCCAAACATTGGATGAAAGACATTTACCAATCTGGGCCAAAAAAAAAAGGTCTAAGGAAAAGTAAGCAATAAAAAATAGCAAATAACAAATAAATTGAACTCGGTGTTTAGTCCTTTTGGCACCATAGAATCCAACAAAAATATCCACTTTTTCTCCTTCTGTAATAATATGGTGTCAAACCCCCCGCGTAGTGGGAGATTCAACACATAGATACCTTTAACCTTCAGACCACTTGGGTTCCCTATGTGGAAGTGTTTGAAATGTGCCGCCAAAGGGCGTTCATCCTCTTTTTTGTTTATTGAACTTCGGCTGTTTGAAGAGGAATATCCATGGCCATATTTAATGTGGGGCAAAAGGTGCAGTTGCCCAGGGCCCAATCATTGTTGGGGGGCCCCTAAAGCAACTGCTCCTTTAGCTCACGCTGTCTGCAAATATTCGTCCTGTGTAGCGCGTGCCCCACTTGCTCTTCTGGCCGATTGAGTGTGACAGGGGAGAGGCAAGCTGTGGGCTGTATGTGCCGGAGCCCGCTCATCCCGCTTCTCCCTATGTCAGTCACCAGCGGCTGTTACAGGAAGTGAGGCAGAGTGGCTCAGTGTTCCCCCTGCTCGTCCTGCCCCTTCTCTGGTCACAGTCAATGTTCCCCCCACTCGCCCCGCCCCTTCTCTGGTCACGGTCAGTGTTCCCAGCCCCTGCCATTTCTCCGGTCAGCAGGGCTAAGATGTGTGATTGTCCTCCTTCACCCTTCTGTCAGCAGCGGAGGGGGCTGGATTGATAAAGCAGCGTCTGGACCGGGGCAGCTTACAGAGGGGGACACTGTGAATGAGTTACAGAAATCAGTGGGCAGTAACTTCTAGCAACCAATGGGTAAGTAGTGATGGTGTGCAGTAATCTCTAGCAACTCAATCAGTGAGCAGTAATGGTGTGCAGTAATCTCTAGCAACCTAATCAGTGAGCGGTAATGTGTGCAGTAACCTCTAGTAACCCAATCAGTGAGCGGTAATGGTGTGCAGTAATCTCTAGCAAACTAATTAGTGAGCGGTAATGTGTGCAGTAACCTATAGCAACCCAATAGTGGGTTGCATCACCGCTCACCTCAGTGAACGGTGATGGTGTGCAGTAACTTCTAGCAACCCAATCAGTGAGCGGTAATGCGTGCAGTAACTTCTAGCAACCCAATCAGTGAGCGGTAATGTGTACAGTAACCTCTAGCAACCCAATCAGTGAGCGGTAATGTGTGCAGTAACCTCTAGCAACCCAATCAGTGAGCGGTAATGTGTGCACTAACTTCTATCGACACAATTAATGAGCATTGATAGTGTGTAGTAATCTCTAGCAACCCAATCAGTGAGCGGTGATGGTGTGCAGTAATCTTTAGCAACCCAATCAGTGAGCTGTGATGGTGTGCAGTAACCCTATAGCAACCCAATCAGTGAGCGGTAATGGTGTGCAGTAACCTTGCGGATTCGCCGCAAGATCACTTTTACCGGTGGCAGGAGAGGGCCCCCCTCCTGCCGCGCTCTGGTGCCCTATACCGCTTACCACGTATGGTATGGAGCTGAGTGAGGGGAAGATGGCCCCCACCCAGCTCCATACCATTGCAGGGCGGAAGCGACGTCAAAATTTCACTTCCGCCCATTGCTCTTAAAGGACCATTTTTAGTTTTTAGTTTTCAAATGAAATTATATGAGATCTTAGATCTGTTTGACACCAGATCTCATATTTAAGAGGTCCTGTCATGCTTTTTTCCTATTAAAAGGGATGTTTACATTCCTTGTAATAGGAATAAAAGTGACACCATTTTTTTTTAAAAAGAACAGTGTAAAAATAAAAAAAGTAAAATAAATAAGAAAAATAAATAAAAAAATTTAACGCGCCTCGTCCCAACGAGCTTGCGCACAGAAGCGAACGCATACATACCTATTAGATTGTAAGCTCTTCTGAGCAGGGCCCTCTTTATCCTCTTGTATTTTATTGTATTATAACTGTATTGTCTCCCTTTTATATTGTAAAGCGCTGCATAAACTGTTGTCATTATATAAATCCTGTATAATAATAATAATGAGTAGCGCCTGCATATGTAAACAGTGTTCAAACCACACATGTGATGTATCGCTGCGATCGTTAGAAAACATGCAACCTGTAGAATTTTTGAAACATCGCCTATGGAGATTTTTAAGGGTAAATAAAAAAAAAAAAAAACAAAGTGTGCTTGTAAGACAGCTGCATAAATATGGTGTAACAGAAAGTAGTGCAACAACCACCATTTTATTCTCTAGGGTGTAAGAATATATATATATATATATATATATATATATATATATATGATATATATATATATATATATATATATATAATATTTGGGGGTTCAAAGTAATTTTCTAGCAAAAAAAATGTTTTAAACCAGTAAACACCAAATCTCAAAACACGGCTCTGTCCTTAAGTGGTTAATATGCTCACCTATCTGGATTTTTAGAGTCCTCTTGGTTTTGCCAATGTGGGCCTTCCCACATGGACAAGTGAGCATATAAATCACCCTTGTGGTGGAACAATTTATGAACTGTCTAATCTTGAATTGTTTGGTGCTCTCTGCATTTGTAAATGTATCTGTTTTATCAACATACTGACAAATCCCGCACCTCCCACATGTGTACATACCAGGTTTGACAGATAGTTTGGTCAACCAGTTGGTGGTGGGGGTCCTTTGAAATTCCGAGTAGACCAAACTATCTTGTAAATTTCTGGCACGTTTTGCCACCATCAAGGGGCGGGGACCGACTATCTCCTGTAATAATGGAGTCTTGGTTGAAAATGTGCCAATGCCTGGTCAGGATTTCCCTGACCTGCTCCCATTGTGATCCAAACTTGGTGATCATTCTCACTGCAGTATTCAGGGGTGGAGCATCTAGCTCTAGTTTTTTCCTGTCTGATATTTCGATGGGAGTATCCTCTCTCCCTGAACCATGCATACATTTCAACGGCCTCCTGTTGGAACTGTGGAGTGGAAGAAAAGTTCTGCCAGATGCGCATGAACTGCCCCACCGGTATGCCACGGATCAGGGAGGGAGGATGATGACTATTGGCCTGAAGCAAGGTATTTGCTGCAGTTGCCTTCCGGTAAGTTTTTGTGTCAAGTCTGTCTCCTTTCAGGGTAATTTGGAGGTCCAGGAAAGGCAAGGTGTGGGCATGGAAAAGGTAAGTCAGTCTGATGTTCCTATGGTTCTGGTTCAACATTTCCATGATTTTTTAGATCCATGGTGCACCTTTATCATGTTTATGCATGACCTTAAGGAACCACACCTCTTAATTTTGGTGGGGGCCTCAGCATAGGGATACGGTTCTGATTTTGAACTAAACAATAACAATCTCCTGCGCTTGGGTGTTTTAGCTATACACGGGTGGTGTGATCCACTCTTTGGATTTAAACAAAGCCTATAGTCTTGCAGCCCTCCTTGGAACAATGGGTATTCTTTGGAATGGGACCGTCTAAGCTCTGAGGAAAAGGGTACGCCCTTGAAACGTGGCAGATGTTTGGGGTACCATCAGATCCCCTCAACATCAGGTGCTGTCTGCAGGTGCCAAGGGACGAAGTCCGATCAATTGACAAGCTTTGTCTCTTGTTCGTTTGTGAGTATATATATTGCTTTTATGTTTGAAATAAAATATTTTACCACTGGTAATGCACAAGGTCGGTGCACCCTCCTTTTTTCTGATTTTGAACTACCCTGTGTACAAATTATTTATTGGTCTGCCTGGCTGTCTTTTTATATATGTTTTTGAGTTACTGTCTATGCAGGATATTCTCAGTATCTCTTCCCAGTCATCCGGTGACCTAAATTTTTCAATATTGCTTGATTATCTACCACTTTTGCAAATTGAATTGGAAGGTGTACTGGGAGTGATCCACATGGCATATAAATGGAAAGATAATATTGACCAGCGTAGCGGCCTCCACCCTCTCCTCCACCCTGGACTTTGTTCATAGACTTTTATATTGCTTTTAATAGTACTTGTGATTTACTATGCGGCATCCTGAGCGCTAGCATTTGCTGTTTTTACACTATACAGAACGACCCAGGTCAGTTTAAAAATGACAACCAGAACCAACCAGAAAGAAGCATAAGGAAAAGAAAAAGAAAAGGAGAAAAGAACCGAACCAAACAAATATCACAGACAGACCAGATCAGGGAATCGCAAGAGTTAATACAGCCAATTTCCACTATGACTGATCCCAATAGAGAAACTATTCAGGACTTAAAAATAGTCAATCTATCCGAGTTCCCCCTAAATAAACATCATATCTCATTACTACAAAAAGGCTTATCTTTCTCTCCTACGGCTTTTATGAATGAATTTGAGGTCTTTAAAGACTTTAACCTGTTCTTGAGGAAAGTGGCTTTAACCACTTTAAAACCAGCTGCCGTCTTTTGACAGCGGCACAATGGCTCTCCTGCGTGAATTGCCATAGCTGTACGGCAGCTCACGCAGACTCAGTTGCGGGCGTCGGTGCGGCACCGGCTGCACGCACTTGCTCTGTCCTGTTGCACGCCGTGGGAGCGTGCCCGTGGGTCGGGAGGACTCGATGTCCTTTGGCGGACCATGATTGACTTGTACACAGGCAGAACGGGGAAATGCAAACAAGGCATTTCCTCGTTCTGACAGGTGACATGACAGGGATCTACTGTTCCCAGTGGTCGGGAACAGTGATCTCTGTCATGTCCCAGTAAGCTCACCCCCCCACAGTTAGAAACACTCATAGAGACTTGACACAAACACTTACTGGAAGGCAACTGCAGTGAATACCTTGCTTCAGGCCAATAGTCATCATCCTCCCTCCCTGATCCATGGCATACCGGTAGGGCAGGGTAGGGTAGGTAGGGCAGTTCATGCGCATCTGGTGGAACTGTTCTTGCACTTCACAGCTCCAACAGGAGGAGGTTGAAATGTTTGCGCAGTTCAGGGAGAGAGGATGCTCCCACCAAAATATCAGAGAGGCAAAAACTAGAGCTAGAGCCCATGACCTGTTGGATGCAACAGTAAACCATCTATGAATACTCCACCCCTGAATGCTGCAGTGAGAATGATCACCAAGTTTGGATCACAATCGGAGCAGGTCAGGGAAATCCTGACCAGGCGTTGGCACATTTTAACCAAGACTCCATTATTACAGGAGATTAGTCGGTTCCCGCCTCTTGATAGTGACAAAACGTGACAGAAATTTAGAAGATAGTTTGGTCCACTTGGAATTCCGAAGGACCCCCACCACCAACTGGTTGACCGAACTATCTATCAAACCTGGTATGTATACATGTGGGAGTTGCGGGATTTGTCGATATGTTGATAAAACAGATACATTTACAAATGCAGAGAGCACCAAACAATTCAAGATTAGTTCATAAACTGTTCCACCACAAGGGTGATTTATATGCTCACTTGTCCATGTGGGAAGGCCTACATTGGCAAAACCAAGAGGTCTCTAAAAAACTGGATAGGTGAGCATATTAATAGTATAAAAAAAAAAAGAGGATGAACTTCCTTTGGCGGCACATTTTAAAAACTTACACAAAGGGAACCCAAGTGGTCTGAAGGTTAAAGGTATCTACGTCTTGAATCGCCCACTTTGCAGGGGGGATTTTGACACCATATTATTACAGAAGTAGAAGAAGTGGATCTTTTTGCTGGATTCTATGGTGCCAAAAGGACTAAACACAAAGTTCAATCTATCTGTCTTTTTAGAAGGGTAAGCTCTTTGTCGGTGGTCACGCACTGGCATGGGTTTTACGTGATTAGATCTATGATGGGTCCATCCTTGCTGCTACTTTTTCTATTTTGGATTGATTTTTTGGATATTTATGCTGTTCTTGTCATTTTCTGTCATGTACCTGGGTGTATTTGAACCGGGATCTTCCTGGTCCCACAGCTGCAGCCTTACCTGTTGTGCTACGGAGCAGATCTAGACTTTTGGAAATGTCCTCTCAGTATTAAGCATTACCTTGGACTCACTAGCCCCACCTGCTGCCAGCTGTAGACAATTCTCTCTTTAAATATTTTATTATATTATATTTTGTAAGATACAATAAATTACAATAATATTCATCGTAATAAACAAGTTTCCGGCATAAAATTAAACATAAACAGGAGAGCTTCTCATGAAAATTTAAGTTAATCGATTACAGTATTGATTTTTAAACATTCTACTACATAAAACAAAATGTCAGAAATTTTACATATTAGAGTATTTCTAAATAGCGTAAAGTAAAATAAGACATTCAGAGTAATAAATGAAGTGAATAATAAACATTGAGTAAATCAGCCAAAATAGAATATGAAAGTTATGAACCATATATAAAACGAGAAAAGATAGGGGGTTGAGATAGAATAGCATTTTAGAATTTGATGGAGTTAAGGGGTATATCAGTCCTTAATCAGGGCCAGGGTCCGGCTGTGTGGCCTGGCGTATCCTGAAAGAGTAAATTAATGATTTTCCTACCCCTATCTCGTATTCTAACTTTTGTGGGAAGGGGGGGAGGGAAAAGAAAAGGGAGAGTTGTAAGGAGAGGGGAAAAAGGAAGCAGCATTCAGAGAATTATATTACGGTATATATTTTAAGTTTATATCAATGATATATTTGTATCTGGTGGAAGATAGTGGTCAATCCATGGTTGCCATACAGATTCAAATTTATGGATTCTGTCCAAGTAAATTGCTTCAGTTTTTGCATGTACCATGGCTTGCGTCACTCTCTGTTTAACAGTTTGTATACAGAAGGAATTGGTTTTCCATGCTTTGGCTATGGATTGTTTAGCCGCTGTTGTAACAAATAAGGATAGTTTGAATTGGCGAAGGGTCAAGCATTGGGGTTTGTAGTTTAATAAAGCAATCTTTGGGTCAGGCAATAAGGTTGTTTTAAAAATTGTTGAGAGAATTTTAAAAACTTCCTTCCAGAATGAGTTAGCTATAGGACACTCCCACCATGTGTGTATGTATGTGCCTTGGTCTGTACAGCCTCTAAAACAATTGGCAGGGTATTGATGGTTAAATTTAGATAGACGGGAAGGTACTAAGTACCATCTAGTAAGGACTTTGTAATTAGTCTCAAGAGCTACAATGTTGGGACTGGCTGATTTAGTTGCTTGCCATATTTGGGCCCAGTCGTGTTCATCTAGTTGGAGGTGAAGGTCATTTTTCCATTTTTCTATGTATGACGGAAGAGAGGAAGTTGTATGAGAAGTCAATTGGGCAAAAAGATTTGAGATTAACCCCTTCCTGTGTGGATTTGATTTACAACTTTGCTCAGTAGTGTCTGTAGGTTCATAGGAGGACAGAATTTTTTTTATTTGTAGGTACCTGAAGGATTCTGTTTGTGGTAGATTGTATTGTTCGCAAAAAGTCGAAAAAGGTAATATTTTTGAAGCTTGGAAAAATTGGTGGTTCCTCAGGAGACCTGCAGTGGTCCATGCCGAGAACGATTTAGGGAATGACCAGGCCGGATATAAGGAAGGGTTATGAAGGAAGGAGAGAAGAGGGTTTAGTTTAGATTGCAGACCAAAACGAGTTTTCAATCTATCCCATAAGGAAAGGCCATGTTTAATATAAGGATTTGTGATTGATTTCCGTTGGGCTGGGGAGAGCCAGAGGAGATTGGCGGTGGAGAGGGGATCACAGTCTACCGATTCTAGTACAACCAATAGTGGTATTTCTTTAGTAGCATGATATTTCGTTAACTGAGCTAATTGTGCCACATAAAAATATTTTGTAAAATCAGGTACTCCAAGGCCACCTTTAATTTTAGGGGTATATAGTGTATGTTTAGGAAGGCGAGGTCTGAGTTTATTCCAGATATATTGGTTGGTCCTGCGTTGGAGGATACGCAGGAAGTGTGAAGGGACTGAAATGGGGAGTACTCTAAATAGGTATAGGATTTTAGGGAGAATAGACATTTTTATGACAGTGATACGACCTCACCAAGCTAGAGGTATGGATGACCACGTGGAAAGTAATTTGGATAATTGTGTTAACATTGGTGGATAACTAGACTTATAAAGATCACTTGGGTTGGCTGTGAAATTAATACCTAGATAAGTAATGTGAGACATCGACCAAGTGAAAGGAAGCGAACATTGTAATTGTGATTGAAGTTCAGGAGATAATGATATATTCAATGCTTTAGATTTTTTTCTATTAACTGCTAGACCAGAAATATGTCCGAATTCATTGAGGGTTTTAAGGAGAATTGGTGCTGATAGCAAGGGATTAGTGAGAAAAATTAGGACATCATCTGCAAATAAGCAGATTTTGTGATGATAGCCACCTAGTTCTAGTCCCTTGATATCAGTGTTGGATCGGATGAGTTGGGCCAGGGGTTCTATCGCTAAAGGGAAGAGAAGTGGGGATAGGGGACATCCCTGACGAGTTCCTCTCTCAATATCAAAGGAATTTGAGCGGAATCCAGAATAGGATATAAAGGCTTTAGGATCTTGATATAGAGCGGATATCCATCTCATGAAGTGGGTACCGAATCCCCATTTATGTAGAATTGAGTTTAGATAGGGCCAAGATAAGGAGTCAAATGCCTTTCTTATATCCAGTGAGAGGAAACAGGTAGGGATGTTCCTGGTACGAGCTGTGTGGGCCAAAATCGCCGCCCGACGTATGTTATCTCCCACTCGTCTACAAGGAATAAATCCTGTTTGGTCTCGGTGTATTAGAGTACCTATTATAGGGTTGAGTCTATTTGAGAGAAGTTTAGCTAATAATTTTATATCAATGTTAAGTATTGATATAGGTCTGTAGTTAGACCAAGATGTATCATCCGTATTTGGTTTTGGTATCATAAAAATGGAGGCCAGGAGGGATTCTGGACGGAATGAGTGGTCAGTGAGAAGGGAATTAAAGGCATCAACCATGAGGGGTGATAGTAGGTTAGCAAATTTTTTATAATATGTGGCTGAAAAACCATCAATACCTGGGCGTTTACGTAGTTTTAGGGACTTGATCGCGTTTTGTATTTCTAAAACTGTGATCGGTTTGTCTAGGTTTTCTTGTTGTGAGATGGAGAGTGATGGTAAAGTGATTGTAGATAGGAGATTATATAGTCTATTTTGGTCAAAATTATGAGGATCTTTATATAGTTCTGACAATCTTTTTTGAAATTCTTGTAGTATTTTAAGTGGGTTACTAGTGAAGTTATCTTTGGTTAATTTTAGTCTTATTGGTTTTGGAGTATAAACTTTCTTTCTTAGAGCAAGTGCTAAGAAAGTGTCAGGTTTATTAGCCTTCATATAAAAGGTGTGCTTGGATTTTCGGAGAATCTTTTCCGCTGATTCCGTCAAAAGTAAATCTAGTTTCAAACGTGCTTTATCATATTGTATTTTTGTAGATGGGTTTGGATCAGTTTGGAATTTCTCCGAAGCATCATAGAAAGCTTTTTCTAACTCATTGTGAAGCTGCCGTTTTTGCTTATGATAGTGAGACGCCTGGCTTATACAGACACCTCTGATACAAGGCTTACGGGCTTTCCAGTAAGTTAAAGGATTTGTATCAGTAATTTTATTATTTGCAATATAATCTGTGATAGCTTTCTCAATGACCTTTCCATATGAAGGCTGTGCTAATAAACCATCATTTATATACCAAGTTTTATGATTCGGTCGTGGTATAAGTGAGGAAAGTGTTGTCAGAACTATGTTATGGTCAGACCATGTACACGGTATAATGTTTGAGTCTAAGATATAAGCTGAGATGTTGATATTAATGAGAAGATGGTCAATGCGGGAAAATTGTTTATGGGGATGGGAATAATGGGTATATTGTCGTCTAGCTGGATGTTGCTCCCTCCATGTGTCTATTAAAGAATATTGATTAAGAAGTTGATGGTATGAACAGCGTTGGGTTTGTATCGGGGTCGGAGATTTATCTAAGAATGGATATATTACCTGGTTAGAATCTCCACCAAGTATAAGTGTACCTCGTTTATGATTTTCTATAACAGAGAATAAGTGAGATAAGAAGGACAATGGGTTTTTATTTGGGGCATAGTATGAAACTATGGTGACTTCGGTGTCTTGTAAAAGGCCAGTCAATATTATATAGCGACCTTCAGGGTCTTTAAGTTCAGTTTGTAGTGTAAATGATGCTGTATGGTGAAACGCGACTAGGACACCTCTTTGTTTGGTAGCTGCTGATGCGGTATAAACTTGAGGGAATTTACGGCTAAAGAATTTAGGACAAGAATGGGAGGCAAAATGCGTCTCTTGAAGGCAGACCACATGTGCCTTTAGTTTAGAGAAGGAACTAAATGCTTTTGTTCTTTTAGGTGGTGAATTTAGACCCTGTACATTCAGCGTTATTATATTTAGAGGTGCCATTATATGTGAATAGGAAAGGGGATGAGCGTTAAGAATTAACTATAGCAATATTTCTCTGGAGGATATTGTAATAGGGACTATGTTTGGAGGTATGGGGGAAAGAAAAAGGGGAAAAAAGGGAGAAAAAAGGGCCTGAAAAAATAAGATCCGTTAATGGGTTAGTTATTACTCTGCAAATAGTATATAAACAATAAATCAAGAAGCTTTCTTTTGTGTTAAAAAAAAATAAAAATGTAAAAAGATCAATTAGCTCCCAAAAGGAGCAAGTATCCAAAGATTGGTATAAAATACCGATCTGTGGGTACTCTGTATCCAAAGAGTGTCCAAACTATTTGGCGGGCACTCGAGGATATGTTGGAGACGCAGTGGCTATCTCCGGGACTACAAAGACCATCAAGAAAAAATGCAATAAGAATATAAACTCCAAGTCTAAGCCGACGAATAGTGTATTTTAAGTCGGTAACTATGTATATCAAAATTCAACAGAGTTACAGTCATACCAGAATTTGAGACAAAATCAACATTCTAGATATGGTAAAAAAAGCTGGAAATAAGTTTATATCATAGGAAATAGAGCGGGGATAAACCACTCTACTTTCTATTATGAGATGTATTGCATTATAAAGGCTAGTTAGAGTATGAATAAAATAGAAAATTAAATAGAAGAAATACAAATAAAAGGTGAATAAACTACATTAGTTCAATATTATGTCTACGCCATAGAGATCTAGATCTTCTAGAGCCTAAATGAAAAAATAAGCTAAGATATATCGTTTTATAGAAATATAAACAAAATGAGTACAGTAATATGTATGAAAGGGTAAATTTAAGCTTACAAATAAAACTAAAAAAAATAAATATAGACCAGTAAGGTCTACTATATTTTGGGGTGTACATTGCAAGACAGTATTATTTGTATTCATACCGCCTTGTGAGCATGCCACCTATTATAGCATATAAGTATGTGAATTCATATTTTGATTCAATATTATGCTAAAAACCATTTCTTTTGTTTAGTGTATATAGAGTTGCTTATATTAAATTTTTTAATTTTGGATCAGAATCAATAGTTAAAAATAAATAATAATTAGTTATTAATTCATACCACAGGAGAAGAGAGGGGAATAAACCATTCTTTTCCTCATGAAGAAATAAAAAAAGGGGGGAAAATGGCGTGTTTTTCTTTATAAATAAAAGTATAATATTAACTAAGTTCCTGCAATAGTCATATTTCATCTAAGCAAGATTGGGATCTTAATAATATGGTGAAAAGATGAAATATAAAAACAGAGTAAAGCAACAATATCAGTTTTGACTCATAACATTAATCTAAGTATTCTATATATATACTGTCTCATCTAAGGGGTGTGTTTTCTAGGATCAGTATAATATATGTGTTAATAAGTATTGGCCTATATATTGAATCAAATCACTTCATGTCATTGGTGCAGTGTCTGCAATAGGTGAAGCAAAACGACTTCTCTTATGGGTACTAGAAGAGGCAGGTTGATCTGAAATGTCTTGTTTGTGTTGTGAGGGGGAACCAGAGTGTGTCCACCTTTTGGTTCCTTCTGTTGTGGTTTCTGGAGTTGACAGGCGAAGATCTAGAATAGTAGAAAGCAAATCATCTGCAGATTTACAGATATAGGTAGTTCCTTTGTATGTAAAGCGGATGGCAAAGGGGAAAGTCCAACGGTATGTGATGTGATTATATTGGAGGACCTGTAGATGGGGTTTCATTTCCTTCCTTTTCATCAGTGTCTGTTGAGAGAGGTCTTGGTATATTTGGTATTGATGACCTTGGAATGATAGTGAGCATTTGTTGCGAGCTGCTTCTAATAGTTGTTCCTTTGTACGGAAATAATGAAATTTGATTATTATATCCCTGGGAGGACCCTTGTCCTTTTTTGGTGTTAATGATCTGTGTATTCTGTCCATTTCAAGTCTTTCCAGTGGGATAGAGGGTGCCAGTTCTTGAAATAATGCTGTGGCTGTTGAATGGAGATCCTCTATACTCTCAGGGAGTCCTCTGATGCGGAGATTAGATCTCCTATTCCTGTTCTCAAAATCTTCAAGTCTATTTTGGAGGGAATAAAAATATTCTTTAAGGCAGTCTAACTCATCAGCATGGTTAGAGATTGCAGCAGCAAGTTCATCTGTTCTCTGTTCTAGAACTGAGGTGTGTCTACCCACCTCACAAATTTCTCTAGTCAGCTTTTCTGTAATGCTATCAGATGTATTCTGAAGAGCTTTATGTAGGACTTTTTCAAATTGATTAATTAAGTCAATATTAGGTGATGTTTGTTGTAGGGAGTTTGTAAATATCCCTATGTCATATTCTGTCTCTGAGTGCTGTGAGGAGGCTAGAGACTGCAGCTGCTTCTGTGAGAGGATTTGTGAGGGAAGTGGCACAGCCATTTTAGATGTAGATTTAGTCAGCGCATCTTGTGCTTTCCCTGCCTTAGGTTTAGTTTTCCTCCCACTATACATCATTTCAAAAGGTGCCCAAGAGTATTAGTAGTATACCTGTCACCAATTTATGTATATTACCAGCTTAGACCCGGATTATAGGCCGTTTGTGTCCCGGTCGGTGCGGAGCGCTCAGGCAGACATGACTACCTCAGGCGGCTTCGCGCATGCGTCTCCTCGTAGACAATTTTCTATCAAAGCAGCCCATTAAGAGGAAGTGATGCTATCTCTCATCAAAGCCGTATTCCTTTCCTTGGATACATTATAAGTGCTGTCGGTTTCCAAATGGACCCTCAAAAACTTTCTGCTGTCTTGCAATGGCCCCAACCGACCACTTTAAGAGGGCTCCAAAGCTTTCTAGGGTTCGCAAATTACTACAGACGCTTCATCAAAGGTTTTGCCTCCATTGCGGCCCCCCTTACTGCTATGACTAAGAAAGGTACAAATTGCAAGGTATGGTCCTCAGAAGCAGAATCGGCTTTCCAGCAATTAAAAGACATGTTCAGCAAAGCTCCAATTCTTCAGCATCCAAATCCTGATCTCCAGTACATAGTTGAGGTTGATGCCTCTGAGGTAGGAGCAGGTGCCGTGCTCTCCCAGAGACAGCCTAATGCCCCGTACACACGATCATTTTTAATGGCCATTTTTTAAAATGGCATTTTTAACGGCATGAAAAACGATCGTGTGTATGGGGCATAAGTCCGGTAGAATCCATCCAGTAGCATTTTTTTCTAGAAAGTTTTCTCCAGCGGAGATGAATTACGATGTTGGGAATCGAGAACTACTGGCCATTAATTTGGCATTGTCTGAATGGCGACTTCTTCTGGAAGGGGCTCCCAAACCTTTTTCTATCCTCACTGACCATAAAAACCTACTGTATCTTCAGACTGCAAGACGTTTGAACTCACGTCAGGCTCGATGGGCTCTGTTTTTCTCCCATTTTAATTTTGTTCTTTCTTATGTTCCTGGGCATAAAAACAAGAAAGCCGATGCTCTTTCCAGACAGTTCGCTACCTCTGAAGAAGACCAACCTACCGAGCAGTATATAATCCCACCTCACAAAATTGTCACACAGATCTCTACGGCTCTTTCCCAACAGTTACAAGAAACCCAGAGTCGTGTTCCCCAAGGCTTTAAGATACCACCAGGTCGCCTGTTCGTAGCCCCTAGCCTCAGAAAACCTGTACTCCTCTGAGCACATGATGGTGTGTTATCTGGTCATCCTGGTGTCACCATCACTCTTAAGACCTTGCAGCGTCATGTCTGGTGGCCTCATATGAAAAGGGATGTTACTGACTATGTGGCTGCCTGTCCAACTTGTGCTGCTAATAAAGTACCCCGTACATTGCCTACTGGACTGTTACAACCACTTTCGGCACCTCGTCAGCCTTGGACCCATTTGACTATGGACTTTATTACAGACTTACCCAAGTCTGAGGGCATGACTGCTATATGGGTCATAGTGGATCGCTTTTCCAAAATGTCTCATTTTGTGCCGCTCCCGGGATTACCTACAGCGGAAGCACTGTCTACTCTCTTCCTTTCCCATATTGTGAGATATCATGGCATACCTACCAATGTCGTCTCAGACCGCGGATCCCAGTTTGTTTCCCGATTCTGGAGAGCGTTCTGCAAGAAACTGGGAGTAACGCTTTCACTCTCTAACTCACATCACCCTCAAACAGATGGTCAAACCGAACGCATGAACCAGACCCTAGAAACCTATCTTCGACATTATGTCAATGCCTTACACTCCAACTGGTCTGAGTATTTGCCTTTAGCTGAGTTCGCTATTAATTCCCGTTGGCACAGTGCTCTTCATACCACACCATTCTACGCAGCCCTAGGCTATCACCCTCAGACTTTTCCCCTACTTCAGCCTTCTGGTGTACCAGCAGCAGATCAGCGGGTGAAAAATATTCTGCTACATTGGAAAAAGATTTGCTTATTACTACGGAAGTCAGCAGGCAAGTATGCACTTTTTTCCAACAAACGAAGACACCATATACCTCCATATGTGGTGGGGGACAGAGTTTGGCTATCAACCAAATATGTGAGACTGAAACAACCTTCTACCAAATTGGGCCCTCGATTCATTGGTCCTTACAGAATTATTGCTCGAGTCGGGCCAGTCTCCTATCGGTTGAAATTACCCTCCTCTCTCCGGATTCATCCTGTGTTCCACGTTTCCCTCCTCAAAAAAGCAATTTTCAATCGCTACTCCAGAACGCAACAGCTACCTCCTCCTGTTCTTGTTGATGGACAAAATGAGTTTGAAATCTCCAAGATTCTTGATTCTAGAAGACAGGGTCGTGGCCTTCGGTATCTGGTTCATTGGAAGGGATATCCTGTCACAGACCGTTCCTGGGTTCCAGCCAAAGATCTGCATGCCCCTTCTCTTATTCGAGACTTCCATGCCTCCTTTCCCACTAAGCCCCGCTAGGCCCCCGGAGGGGTCCACTGGGGAGGGGGCCCTGTCATGTACCTGGGTGTATTTGAACCAGGATCTTCCTGGTCCCACAGGTGCAGCCTTACCTGTTGTGCTACGGAGCAGATCTAGACTTTTGGAAATGTCCTCTCAGTATTAAGCATTACCTTGGACTCACTAGCCCCACCTGCTGCCAGCTGTGGACAATTTTCTATCAAAGCAGCCCATAAAAAGGAAGTGATGCTATCACTCAGCGCCCGTTTATGTGGAATAGCTCCCTGGGTGTTGTGACTGCTTTTTGATCTTGATTTTTGTGGTGAACTTCTGCCTGAATTCCTGACTACTCTCTAGCCTGCTGATTTTGTACTTCACTGTCAGCTTGTGTATGACCTTTGCCTGCCTGACCACTCTCTGGATTTCGATCGTGTACCGTTTTGCCTGATCTGTTGCCAACCTAATCTGCCTGACTACGTTTTCGCCTGAATCTTCAGCACACAAGTTCCACTTCGGACACTACCTATCACAGGTACCTTACATTTTCTGTCATTTGTGTTATTTGTTATTTTTTATTGCTTACTTTTACTTTAGGCCTTTTTTTTTTGCCCCAGACTGGTAAAAGTCTTTCATCCAATTTTTGTATTTATGTGCCTATATAACCTATTGAGAATGTGTGGATCGCTCTTCATATGCACTTTGTATGTAATGTGAATGGTGGTGAGCGTCAGTGAGGGAAGTGTACACTGAGGACACCCGGTGGCTGTAAATTAATATGTCAGTTCAAGGTGAGATATTTAAGACCCGACCCATTGGCCCCTCCTTGCTCCGAATAAGTTTGCTGATAGGTGGACAAAACCGGTCAGTGTGATGTCACCACGCAACTCTGATGACCCTGCCTGACCCACCCTCCCAACTATTGGGAAAGCGGGCTGGCTTTGTAGGACTTTAATCTCTTTGGGCTATTGGACTATGAAATAGGAGCTGGCAAACATGGACTGCACACAGCATTAGGATTTGCAACAACCCCCCCCCCTTCTGTGAGACATGAGGTGGTGAGCATACTGATGTACAGCGGCTATATGCTGCCCAGTGAATGCTATATGGGACTTGTGTGTTGAATCCTCACCAGTCTATATATATCCAGCGACATCTGGCTGTGAATTTTCTGTTGTGGGGTTCACTTATACCAACTTATGTGACTGGTTCTGCTGTTTATCCATAGTAGACCCTATCCAAGATACAGCCAGCTGCTCCCATTTCCCTCCTGCCCTTATCTGTATTACCCTCATTCTGGTTTAATTAAACATTCAGCCTCAGCGGAATTCTATGTGGATTACTACACCCCTTTGATTGGAAGATTACCAGGGTTTTGGTCTCTGTGGATTGAGTGGCTTTACCATTAAATAATCTCATCCTTTCTTATCCCACTGACTGTGGAAGAGCCCGTGTATCCCCATAGACGTATTGCAGTGTGGACTGTATGTGCTGTATGAGGTGTGCTTCCGGCAGGTCTCTGAGTTGTTTGACAACGTTGTCATTTTAATTGTTTGCATCAGTGGTAGGTTTTTGCACTAATTCATTTTAACCATATTCAATCAAGTTGGTTTTTTTAAGTCCATGGTGTTCCTTTATAAGGTTTCTTGGTGATCTCTAATCCCCATTTTTTTCATGTTTATGCATGACCTTAAGGAACCACACCTGTTAATTTTGGTGCATAGGGATACGGTTCTGATTTTGAACTAGCTTGTGCACTAATTATTGGTCTGCCTGGATGTCTTTTTTTTACATGTTTTTGAGTTAATACCTTATTTAGCTTTACTTTGTCCAAGAATGGAGTGAGGTGTCACAGAGGTGAAAGGCTGAGATGAGACAGCGGCTGCCCTGTCAACTGCATGCATGAACTCTTACTGACAACACATGCTTTCTCTCAGCAGCTTAGTAACCCTAAAGCGGAGTTCCACCCTGAAAAAAAAAAACACACGAAAATGCAGCAAAAAAATTGAAAATAAATTTTTTTTTTTACTCACCCGAAATACCTGTTGCTATGCAGAAGTCCCTAATCTGCCTCTTCCTTATCTGAGGTGGATCTTCTTCATCCCTCCTACTGTCTTCTGGTGAATGGGCGCGCTGCCTTCTGGGAACTGTGAGTAATCACAGAGTGCAGCCGCCCATTCACAAATCGGCACGAGACTCGCGCATGCGCAGTAGGAAACGGGCAGTGAAGCCGTAAGGCTTCACTGTCTGTTCCCTTAGTGAGGATGGTGGCGCGGGACCTGTCAGGATCGGCATCGGGGGGGGGCCATCATCGCAGGCGAGTAGGACAGGTAAGTGTCCTTATTAAAAGTCAGCAGCTACAGTGTTTGTAGCTGCTGACTTTTAAAAAAAAAAATCATGGGTGGAGCTCCGCTTTAACAGTATGAAATGTGGTGCTTATTTTCCTAGGCACCCTCAGTCAAAGTATGTTAGAATACACCTTGCTTGAAGGTTATTACGGAGCCCCCCACTCCTGAATAAAAAAGCACTAACTAAAAGCAAAATTAATAAAAAAGCAGAAAATGCCAACCCTAGCTTCTGTCCATTTGCTTCAAGGTCCAGTGAGAGCACTGTGCTGTACTTTCCTGGCACCAACATGGCAGCATACATGTAGTACATAGGGAAAGGATAATTATAGTATTTAACACAATTTTCCGTTTTCCTGGTGCCAACATGGCAGCATACATGTGGTACATGTGGTAATTATGGACTGGTGCCAGGAAAGGAAAAATAACAGTAAGTATTTGACACAATTTTGCATTTTCCTGGTGCCAACATGGCAGCATACATGTGGTATATATGAATTGGTGCCAGGAAAGGAAAATAACAGTAAGAATTTGACACAATTTCCTGGTGCCAACATGGTAGCATACATGTAGTATATATGGTTTGGTGCCAGGTAAGAATTTGAAACAATTTTCTGTTTTCCTGATGCTATCATGGTAGCATACATGTAGTACATGTGGAATATATGGATTGGGGCCAGGAAAGGAAAATTACGGTAAGTATGTGACACATTTTTCTGTTTTCCTGGCGCCAACATGGCAACATACATGTGGTACATGTGGTGTATATATATGGATTGGTGTCAGGAAGGGAAAATTACAGTAAACATTTAAGACGATTTTCTGTTTTCCTGGTACCAACATGGCAGCATACATGTAGTACCGTGCCCATGAAAAAGTATTCATACCCTTTGAAATTTTCCACATTTTGTCATGTTACTACCAAAAACGTAAATGTATTTTATTTAAATTTTATGTGATAGAGACCAGGGGTCTTCAAACTATGGCCCTCCGGGTGTGCAGGAACTACAATTGCCATCATGCCTAGTCATGCTGTGAATGTCAGAGTTTTGCAATGCCTCATGGGATTTGTAGTTCCGCAACAGCTGGAGGTCCGTAGTTTGAGGATCCCTGTGATAGACCAACGCAAAGTGGAACATAATTGTGAAGTGAAAGGAAAATGATAAATGGTTTTCCAAACTTTTTGCTGAAAAGCCTGGCGGGCATTTGTATTCAGCCCCCTTTACTCTGATGCCCCTAACTAAAATATATTGGAAGCAACTGCCTTCAGAAGTCACCTAATTAGTAAATAGAGTCCACCTGTGTGTAATTTAATCTCTGTATAAATACAGTTGTTCTGTGAAGCCCTCAGAGGTTTGTTAGAGAACCTTAGTGAACAAACAGCATCATGAAGGCCAAGGAACACACCAGACAGGTTGGGGATAAAGTTGCGGAGAAGTTTAAAGCAGGGATAGGTTATAAAAAAAATATCCCAAGCTTTGAACATCTCACGGAGCACTGATCAATCCATCATCGGGAAATGGAAAGAGTATGGCACAACTGCAAACCTACCAAGACATGGCCGTCCACCTAAACTGACAAGCTGGGTAAGGGGAGCATTAATCAGAGAAGCATATTCTGTTTTCTTGGCGCCATCATGAGAGCATATCAAATGTACCGCATGTATGCTGCCAGGGAAACCAAAACCTGTATCAAATACTTACTGTATTTTCCATTCCTGGCACAAAAAAATACATATGTCACATGTACCACATGTATGCTGCCATGTTTGCACTGGGAAAATAGAAAATTGTGTCAAATACTTACTGTAGATTTTCTTTATCTGGCACCAGACCTATATATACCACATGTATGCAGCCATGTCCAAGAAAACAGAACGTTGTGTCAAATACTTACTGTAATTTTCCTTTCACATGTGTGCTGCCATGGATTGGCGCCGGGAAAGGAAAATATTGGAAAGAATTTTCCATTTTATCCAATGCATTCAGGGGTCACAGAACACCCCCTTTACCAGAGCTTGAGGTGGGAAGTAATATCTGCTGGATTGAAGACAAGTTTTTAAACCAGGCAATAGATAAAGCACAATGTCTGTTAGCGCTGTAAAGAAAAGAAAATCTGAGTGCTCAACCCAAGGGTTGGTTATCACCAGAGCATAGTGTGGGTAAAAGGCGTATTCAGTGCGCGTTTCCCACACTGTGCTTAAAACACACTGCCTGAGCGATATTATTGACACCCCAAATGCAGATCGCAATTTGGTGCGGTGCATTTTTGAAAAGTTGTGCATTCACTACTTTTGTGCGATCCAGTTACATGAATTGGCTGAAAAATCGCACTGCAATGAATTGCATATTTCTGTGTGATTATGGTGTGAACCAGTACTTAAAAAGGCAGTTGATGAAGCACAATGTTTGTCAGCACTGGAAAAAAAGCTGAGTGCTCAAACTAAGGGCGGGTTTACACCAGAACGCAGTGCGTTTCCGGCACCACGCTCAAAATGCATGGGAGTGAATACATTCTTAACAGCACCCCAAACGCAGATTGCATATTACCGGTAAATATATAGTACCAGTGTGTTTTGGTGCCTGCCTACTTTTTGTGCAATCCAATGCAATTTCAGCCCATTCAGATGAATGGGTTGAAAATCGCACAGCACTGATTTGCACAGGAACACAGTCTGCGTTCCTGTGCGATTCAGGTATAAGCTTGCCCTAAACCTAGGTGGGTTATACAGGAGCACTTACAGGAGATGTAAGAGGGGGAGAAATAATAACTAGAACTCAGTACAAGAGGATGTCTGCAGGACACAGATGTGTCCAGTAGGGGGCGTGCTTTGATGTAAACCTTTGGCGTTACTGAATGTAGGGTGACATAGGCAATCTTCAAAGAAAGCGAATGAAAACAGCTAAACAAAAACTAAAGAATAAGTGATGCAGAGCAATAGGTGAGTGAACTATGCAATACGAGTCAGGTATAAACTGTATTATGTTATGTTATAACAACTGTGCGGGTAATCCCATTCAATAGACAGAACTCCTAACACTAGCGCATCCGCGCATGCGCCAACTCCAAAGCTCAAAGGAAAGCCTAAGGAGCCGAGCGCCGAGCCCAAAAAGTACATGAAACCAAATAACCATATGAATGCATGTGGCATACAAAGGGTGCAGGATTTCATGGGAGGGACATAATGAACGGAAAAACTTTGTCTCCCATGCTGCCCGGTGTTCGCATGTACTTGTTAGTATCGAGCTCGTCGCTCGGCTTCTTGCCCTGATCGCTTTCCTGTGAGCTCGGGTGTCGGCGCATGCGCAGATACCACGGGCCTGCGTCTTCTCGTGGTTGCAGCGTCCGGGTCACTTCCGGGATTGTGTGTTGCAGTCCTTGCTTGTCTTCCGATAAGAATCAACATCTACAGCGAATCGGCCAATCCTTGTTTATCATTGGAGCTTCCGTTAGGCCAGTGTTGGGGGTCACCTGCTCCCACATCTCTGATCTTGGTGAGTGCATTATTCAAACTCCTAATAATTCCCTGATCTCAGTGAGTTCATTATTCTAACTCCTAATAATTCCCTGATCTCACACAGGATACACAATGGGCTCCTTACATTCGCTTCTCTCTGCTTTTTCTTGTTCCAATGACTGCTCGGCAGTAATGGTTCATGTTAGATCTGCTGATCTGGGAACCCTGGCCTGTGATGAGGAGTTCCCAGACACACCTGCTGCAGGATCAATCCTGTTTCTAACATGCTGAATGGCTGAAAAAACCAAGGAGGTGCACAGAACAGGCTCTAAAAAGTAAATCACTAATAACCTCTGAGGTATTGGTATCTGAATTCCAGCTACAGGAGCAGGACCAAAACTGGGGGAAGGTGGCGGTTTAGTGTGGGCAATTGCCACCCAATTGTGAGAACAAGTACCGCCACCACACAGATTGGCTGCTCACCTGAAAACGTGGACCTTTCATACGATTCCCTTTTAATAAGCCAGGATCAGTTTACTGCAGCAGTCACTCGATGTGGATCTTTTCTCCTCCTGGTCAGGCGTATGCAACTCCAAATCCAATAGTACTCGTTCATATACAAATCTTAGGGTCACTTTTTAATAAAAAATTAAAACAATACACAGAGTAACAATGTACTACACAAAATAAAAAAGAACAAGTGTGCATGAATGAATGGATTGATAGAGCAGAGTATAAACTCGTCTCCCCACTGAATAGTTACATAGTCTGGTTGAAAAAAGTCTATCCAGTTCAACTAATAAAAGGGGGGATTATATAATTCTATACCCACAGTTGATCCAGAGGAAGGCAAAAAAAACCCCCCAGCAGAGCACGATCCAATTTGCTATAGCAGGTGAAAAAATTCCTTCCTGATCCCCCGAGAGACAATCGGATATTCCCCGGATCAACTTTACCTATAAATGTCAGTACCCAGTTATATTATGTACATTTAAGAAAGAATCCAGGCCCTTCTTAAAGCAATCTACTGAGCTGACCAGAACCACCTCTGCAGGGAGTCTATTCCACATTTTCACAGCTCTAAGGCCTCATGCCCACTGGCGTTTTTACAGCTGCGTTTTTTGCAGCTTAAAAACGCCTGTCCATGTTATTGTAAATATTTTTTTTTATTTTTTTTTGAAAAAAAAACAAAAAAAAAACGTCGGAGCTAAAAACGCGACCGCGCGTTTTGCGCGTTTTTTGACGCTCGCGTTTTTTTCTGCCTAATTCTGACGCTGAGGAACGCACTGGTCCTGGTTTTTTTTTTTTACAGCTTACAATCGCCTATGCTCTTTACAGCTCAAAAACGCCTAGGTGGGCATGAAGCTATAGACTAACATGGACAGGCGTTTTTAAGCTGTAAAAACGCTCAAAAACGCGCCTGAAAAAACGCCCGTGGGAATGAGGCCTTACTGTGAAGAAACCTCTCAGTATTTGGAGGTGAAATCTCTTTTCCTCTAGACGCAAAGAGTGCCACCTTGTCCTTTGTGTTGACCGTAAAGTGAATAACTCTACACCAAGTTCACTATATGGACCCCTTATATATTTGTACATGTTGATCATTTCCCCCTTATTCTCCTCTTCACAAGAGGGAATAAATTCAGTTCCTCTAATCTCTCCTCATAGCTGAGCTCCTCCATGCCTCTTATCAGTTTGGTTGCCCTTCTCTGCACTTTCTCCAGTTCCCCAATATCCTTTTTGAGAACTGGGGCCCAAAACTGAACTGCATATTCCAGATGAGGTCTTACTAATGATTTGTACAGGGGCAAAATGATATCTCTCTCTCTGGAGACCATACCTCTCTTAATACAAGAAAGGACTTTGCTCGCTTTGGAAACCACAGCTTGGCATTGCATGCCATTATTGAGCTTATGATCTACCAAAACCCCCAGATCCTTCTCCACTACGGATCCCCCCAGTTGTACTCCCCCTAGTATGTATGATGCATTTATATTCTTAGCCCCCAAGTGCATAACTTTACATTTATCAACATTAAACCTCATCTGCCACATAGTTGCCCAATTAGACAGAGCACTGAGGTCGGCTTGTAAATTGGCGACATCCTGTAAGGACGTTATTCCACTGCATAGCTTGGTGTCATCTGCAAAGACAGAAATTTTACTTTTGATCTCAGACCCAATATCATTTATAAACATATTAAAAAGTAAGGGTCCCAGCACTGAACCTTGGGGTACACCACTGATAACCTTGGACCATTCAGAGTAAGAATTATTAACCATTACTCTCTGAATTCTGTCTTTTAGCCAGTTTTCTATCCATTTACAAACTGATATTTCCAATCCTGTAGACTTCCCCACACACGGCTCATGTGCAAGGTAAACTGTATCGAGCGCTTTTGCCAAATCCAAGTATACCACGTCCGTTTCATTTATAAAGATATTATAAAATAGAGACACAATTTTGAAGTCAAATTTAGTTTTAGTCTTATGACTAAAATGCCGTTTTGGTCGTATTTTAGTCGACTAAAATAGTATTCATTTAGTCGACAAAATGAACACTGGAAGGACGTCATATGATATCCAGTCAGGATCTTAAAGCCACCACCTGGCCATCATTCTGCTATAGGCCAGGTGGGAAGGTGTTAAATTGTTTAGCAGACCGACTTCTTCATGGGGAGGATTTTGGCCCCCTGTGATGAAGTCGGTTTGCTGAGCCTCAACGAGTGTGCCAGAGAAGAGATTCTCCCTTTTTAATAGCAGCTGCAGTCTGGTTTGCTGGCTTCATGAGCTGTCAGATTGAAATCCCTATTTTATAATATCTTTATAAATGATACGGACGTAGTATACTTGGATTTGGCAAAAGCGTTCGATACAGTTCCCCACACACGACTCATGTGCAAGGTAAAGTCTACAAGATTGGAAATATCAGTTTGTAAATGGATAGAAAACTGGCTAAAAGACAGAATTCAGAGAGTAGTGGTTGCATGTTCATACCTCAATGCCATAAATAACATATTGGATTTTTTTCACTCCAGCAGTATTTAAGCTTGGAAATTGTAGAGAAATGTTAACTAATGCATTACAATTTAATTGCACCCGTTCGATTTTAGTCGACTAAAATATACTGGAAATTTCGTCGACTAAATACAACTAAAACAATTGCAAAAGACTAAAATGGGACTAAAACTAAAATGCCATTTTAGTCCTAAGACTAAAACTAAATCGAAATTTTCTGCCAAAATTTACACTGCGTCCGTCTCGTTGCAGCACGACGATCACTGATGAGCTGCATCCCTCGGACACAATGCATCAGTGTAAAGAGCCGATTATCGTCATTTCCTTTCCAGAGCGCTGTCAGTGTCTGAGGAAAGTAAAGCCAGTAACCAGCTTTCCAGTTACAGTGGACATTTCACTCTGATAATCAGTGCAGCCTCATCAATGCACATCAGTGAAGCAGAAAAATTGCGTATTTACAAAATTTTATAACCGAATACTTTAAATTATTTGCTAAACAAAAAAAAAAAAAAAAAAACCTAGTGGCGATTTATAGTACAAAGAGCAAATAATCACTACTGTTAATATTATATTAATACGAAAAATCTTTATACATTCACTGAATGAAAGAATATTTGAAATTTTCACTTGCTTTTAACATGGTTTTAAAATTAATGTAATTTCTGAACGAAAAGCACATATACTGTCTGAAAACTTCTTGGTCAAAGGAGTTTTCAATTTCTAAACTTTCCCGTCACTGTGGTTGAAAACGAATGTCAATTTGACTCCACTGACGATTAGAAAATCAACAAACGTTCTTAAAATATATATATATATATATATATATATATATATATATATATATATATATATATATATATATATATTTTTTTTTGAAGGAAGACGTATGGCCAGCATATAATATATCACAGTAGTTCTGTTTGAAAAACAGTCTAACTTTTTTTTTTTTTCTTTAAATGAAAAAAAATTGATCTGAGTCTGATATTTACCAGATTCACCCTCTAATAATATATACTCTATTCCAGGGGTCAGGGACCTTTTTGGCTGAAAGAGCCATGAACGCCACATATTTTAAAATGTAATTCCGTGAGAGCCATACAATATGTTTAAAGCTAAATACAAGTACCGTATAAGCCGAGGTACCTAATGTTGCCAAAAAAACTGGGAAACCTTACTGACTCGAGTATAAGCCGATGCCCCACTGTTCCCTAGCTCGCTGTTCCCTATTTTACATTGTAAATATTACCTGTAAAGAAGTTGCGGCTGCGGCGTCCATCGTTCAAATTCCGCAGCGTCCATCGTTCAAATTCCGCGGTCTCTTCCTGTTCCTTCCTTGATAGGCGAGTCTCAGCAGACACTCTCCGCCTATCACGATCATTCTCTCATCCTCAGTTTTCCCAGCAGACACTGTGTTGGGTATTCCGCCAATCACAGACGTCTGCTGGAAAACTGAGGATGAGAGAACGTTCGTGATAGGCGGAGAGTGTCTGCTGAGACTCGCCTATCAAGGAAGGAACAGGAAGAGACCGCGGAATTTGAACGATGGACGCCGCAGCCGCAACTTCTTTACAGGTAATATTTACAATGTAAAAATTTCGATGACTCGAGTATAAGCCGAGGGGGGGGGGACTTTCAGCCCCCAAAAAAGGGCTGAAAATCTCGGCTTATACTCGAGTATATACGGTAAATGTGTGCATTTTATGTAAGACCAACACTTTTAAAGTACAACATCTCCTCCTTCCCCCCCCCCCCTCCACTGTAATATCCACATCTCCCCCCCCCCACACTGTAATGTCCACATCTCCCCCCCCCCCACACTGTAATGTCCACATCTCCCCCCCCCCCCACACTGTAATGTCCACATCTCCCCCCCCCCACACTGTAATGTCCACATCTCCCCCCCCCCCCCCACACTGTAATGTCCACATCTCCCCCCCCACACTGTAATGTCCACATCTCCCCCCCCCACACTGTAATGTCCACATCTCCCCCCCCCCCCCACACTGTAATGTCCACATCTCCCCCCCCCCCCCCACACTGTAATGTCCACATCTCCCCCCCACACTGTAATGTCCACATCTCCCCCCCCCCCACACTGTAATGTCCACATCTCCCCCCCCCCACACTGTAATGTCCACATCCCCCCCCCACACTGTAATGTCCACACCTCCCCCCCCCACACTGTAATGTCCACACCTCCCCCCCCCCCCCACACTGTAATGTCCACACCCCCCCCCCCCCACACTGTAATGTCCACACCTCCCCCCCCCCACACTGTAATGTCCACACCTCCCCCCCACACTGTAATGTCCACATCTCCCCCCCCCACACTGTAATGTCCACATCTCCCCCCCCCCCCCACACTGTAATGTCCACATCTCCCCCCCCCCCACACTGTAATGTCCACATCTCCCCCCCCCACACTGTAATGTCCACATCTCCCCCCCCCCCACACTGTAATGTCCACATCTCCCCCCCCCCCCACACTGTAATGTCCACATCTCCCCCCCCCCACACTGTAATGTCCACATCTCCCCCCCCCCCCCCCACACTGTAATGTCCACATCTCCCCACACTGTAATGTCCACATCTCCCCACACTGTAATGTCCACATCTCCCCCCCCCACACTGTAATGTCCACATCTCCCCCCCCCACACTGTAATGTCCACATCTCCCCCCCCCACACTGTAATGTCCACATCTCCCCCCCCCACACTGTAATGTCCACATCTCCCCCCCCCCCACACTGTAATGTCCACATCTCCCCCCCCCACACTGTAATGTCCACATCCCCCCCCCCCCCACACTGTAATGTCCACATCCCCCCCCCCCACACTGTAATGTCCACATCCCCCCCCCCACACTGTAATGTCCACATCTCCCCCCCCCCCACTGTAATGTCCACATCTCCCCCCCCCCACACTGTAATGTCCACATCTCCCCCCCCCCCACACTGTAATGTCCACATCTCCCCCCCCCCCACACTGTAATGTCCACACCTCCCCCCCCCCCACACTGTAATGTCCACATCTCCCCCCCCACACTGTAATGTCCACATCTCTCCCCCCCCACACTGTAATGTCCACATCCCCCCCCCCCCCACACTGTAATGTCCACATCCCCCCCCCCCACACTGTAATGTCCACATCCCCCCCCCACACTGTAATGTCCACATCCCCCCCCCCCCCACACTGTAATGTCCACATCCCCCCCCCCCCCACACTGTAATGTCCACATCCCCCCCCCCCCACACTGTAATGTCCACATCCCCCCCCCCACTGTAATGTCCACATCCCCCCCCCCACACTGTAATGTCCACATCCCCCCCCCCACACTGTAATGTCCACATCCCCCCCCCCCCACACTGTAATGTCCACATCCCCCCCCCCACACTGTAATGTCCACATCCCCCCCCCCCACACTGTAATGTCCACATCCCCCCCCCCCCCCACACTGTAATGTCCACATCTCCCCCCCCCCACACTGTAATGTCCACATCTCCCCCCCACACTGTAATGTCCACATCTCCCCCCCCCCACACTGTAATGTCCACATCTCCCCCCCCCCCCCACACACTGTAATGTCCACATCTCCCCCCCCCCCACACACTGTAATGTCCACATCTCTCCCCCCCCCACACTGTAATGTCCACATCTCCCCCCCCCCCACA
This sequence comes from Rana muscosa, assembly GCA_029206835.1. Taxonomy (NCBI): domain Eukaryota; kingdom Metazoa; phylum Chordata; class Amphibia; order Anura; family Ranidae; genus Rana; species Rana muscosa. The sequence continues at coordinate 411,525,944 of CM055122.1, forward strand.
CTGTAATGTCCACATCTCCCCCCCCCCACACACTGTAATGTCCACATCTCTCCCCCCCCACACTGTAATGTCCACATCTCTCCCCCCCCACACTGTAATGTCCACATCTCTCCCCCCCCACACTGTAATGTCCACATCTCTCCCCCCCCACACTGTAATGTCCACAGCTCTCCCCCCCCACACTGTAATGTCCACATCTCTCCCCCCCCACACTGTAATGTCCACATCTCTCCCCCCCCACACTGTAATGTCCACATCTCTCCCCCCCCCCACACACTGTAATGTCCACATCTCTCTCCCCCCCCACACTGTAATGTCCACATCTCTCCCCCCCACACTGTAATGTCCACACCCCCCCACACTGTAATGTCCACACCCCCCCCCCACTGTAATGTCCACATCCCCCCCCCCCACTGTAATGTCCACATCCCCCCCCCCACTGTAATGTCCACATCCCCCCCCCCCACTGTAATGTCCACATCTCCCCCACGATTATTTGCTTGCCACTACACAAGCAGGCAGATCCACGAATAGTTGAGGTGGTTGATGATGACGTCAGTGCGCAGCTCACCTAGGCCACCGCCGGGTGTACCAAGATGGCCACCGCTCCAGAGCTAGGCCGAAGCTGTGGCCTTTCATATGGGCTCAATCTGCAGATCGGCACACCACGCGATCTGCGGATTGAGAGGCGAGGGCCAGATGCAGCCATCAAAAGAGCCACATCTGGCTCGCGAGCCATAGGTTCCCGACCCCCTGCTCTATTCTGTCAATTATTCTCAGAGTGGATTAGAGATTTTGCTCCCTAACCATATTGTTGGTTATTTATATTTACCACTTCATAGAGATATTTAATATTAAATTGCCTTTTTTTTTTTTTTTTTAACTTTACATATTAACTAAATTATACACCACACTTTTTTTAAGGTGATTAATCGGCCAACTAATCGATTATGAACATAATCGTTAGTTGCAGCCCTAGTGGAAGCAATCGGCCAGAAGCCCAGATGCTTCCACAGTTCCACCTGACAGGCAGGAGTCTGATGCAGTCACCAGATTGTGTGTGAAATCCACCAATGTCGGGTCCCTATGATGTATGGACCTGGCAGCGAAAGAGTTAGAGGCCAGTGTTTTGGGAGTCTGCTGTCTGGTGGTGTGCCGGTTAATGCACGCTGAGCTGCACATGTGCAGCTCGGTGTAAATTATGTAAAAAAAAACGGAGCAGGAAGGTACCTGTCTTCTCTAATAAAGAACTCTCTCAGCCCACAGTTTTATAAGGCTTTTTTCACACTCATGTTGGAGTGTGGTGCACCGTTAAGAGCGATATGTTTAGATTGTTTTACAGAGGGCGTTTGAAAGGCGGTTAGGAGGCCTCCTCGCTGCCTGATTTACGCTATAATGCTGCCCTACAACTGCATGGCATTGCATGTGGTTGTGGCATGGCACCATTGAACTTGTGCCACTTGTCAAACTCTGTACCTCAAGTTAAAAATGCCACAGCTGCGGCATGTTAACAGCCACTTTTGGGTAGCCAGCTTGGTGGTGGAAACCATGGCTCAGCTGCCTGTTTTTACAGCCCCCAGACTGAAAGATCTAAAAGTTGTAGTTAGTTCTGCTGTTCAAAGCAGAAGTTGAAAAATAACACTTATTGGCAGGATCACCAGATGGTAATAAAGTTTAAAAATAAATGATTGCATTAAGGTTAAGAAACACCTTGCAGTGTCCGCCCCCCATTTTACTTACCTGAGCCCCGAATTTCCATGGGCGCGATCCCACGTCTCTCTCTCCACGGCTTCTCGGCTCTTCATTGGATAGATTGATATGAGGTGCAGCCATTGGCTCCCGCTGCTGTCAATCAAATCCAATGACGGGGGGAGGGGCCGAGTCATACACTCGGCGTCTATGGACGCCGAGTGTATGACACAGGAGCGCGCCAGCAAGGTAACCCCCTTTGGGAGAGGGCTTCCCAAAGAGGGGGTTATCTAATGCAGGGAGGAGCCGCAAGACACGCCGTGGGGCCACTCTGTGCAAAACGAATGGCACAGTGGAGGTAAGTATGATATGTTTGTTTAAAAAAAATAGGGGGAGGAGCTACCAGTGACACGTCACTGATCACCATTCCCGAACAGTTAGAAGCACTCCCTAGGAAACACTTAACCCCTTCAGCGCCGCCTAGTGGTTAACACATTCACTGCCAGTGTCATTTTCACAGTAATCAGTGCATTTTTATAGCACTGATCGCTGTAAAAATTACAATGGTCCCAAAATGGTGTCAAAAGTGTCCGATGTGTCCGCCATTAAGTCGCAGTCACGGTAAAAATCGCCGATCGCCGCCATTACTAGTTAAAAAAAATTTTTTTTTTTATAAAAATGCCATAAAACTATCCCCTATTTTGTAAACGCTATAACTTTTGCGCAAACCAATCAAACACTTGTTGTGTGTTTTTTTTTTTTTTTTTACCAAAAATATGTAGAATACGTATCTGCCTAAACTGAGGAAAGAAATGTTTTTTTTATATATATTTTTTGGGGATATTCTAGCAAAAAGTAAAACATATTGCATTTTTTTTCAAAATTGTCGCTCCTATTTTTGTTTATCACAAAAAATAAAAACCGCAGAGGTGGTGATCAAATACCACTAAAAGAAAGCTATATTTGTGGGGGGAAAAAAGGACGTCAATTTTGTTAGGGAGCCACGTCGCACGACTGCGCAATTGTCAGTTAAAGTGACGCAGTGCTGAATCGCAAAAAGTGGCCTGGTCCTTTAGCTGCATAATGGCCCGGGGCTTAAGTGGTTAAGTAGCCACACCAAGGACGGGGGCCACCCCCCCTTCAGACACTCCTCCTCCCACAATACCCCACATGACTTATTCTTCTGGGTCATAGAGCCTGAACAGCTCCTATTCATAAAAGAATGCACACAATAGCAATATCTATTTATTTATTACATAAATGTATGAACCTGACATTGAAATGGCATGTTGTTTTGTGTCTGTTATCACAGAGCCGGAACCAACAGCCGTGGGTAGAGTGACAGAAGTGGTGCACCTGTGTTTCCGGCCACATCCCTTCCGCTTTGGCTGCAGACCTAAAGGAGTGACGCCGCCTGTTGTAATTGTTGCTCGCCAGGTGTTTGAGACGCCATGACGGACAGATATACCATTCACAGCCAGCTGGAGCATCTGCAGTCCAAGTATATCGGTACAGGCCATGCAGACACCACTAAGTGGGAATGGCTGGTTAACCAGCACAGGGACTCGTACTGCTCATACATGGGCCACTTTGACCTGCTCAACTACTTTGCTGTTGCAGAGAATGAAAGCAAAGCCCGGGTGCGCTTCAACCTAATGGAGAAGATGCTGCAGCCATGTGGGCCGCCCGTGGACAAACCAGATGACTCCTGAGGATGGGGGCAGAGCAAGATGGGGCATCACTGACACTGAGAGCTGAACGTGGGACACTGCTGTGTACTGGGAGCTTTCTCCATTCAGCTTTGGATTGTCATCTTCTGCCCTGACCGATCCCTGTACTGTGCAGCCTATCTAGAGGGATTACAGAGGAACACTGTCGTTGACCACAGCATGATATGTTTGTAAAATGTTTCCTCTTTTACTTTTACTTTTTTACTTTGAAAATAAAACGTTAAAGCAAAGTTTACTGAGGTTTCCTTGTGAGTATGTACAAAGGTTGTTAAAGTCCCTTAAGTCAGCCATAGACTGAAATTTGCCCGGCTCAGCAGGGACAGGACGAATTTCTATCAATCTATGGGCAGATCCAACGATCGACTTCAGTACAACCAGCCTGTCAGTTTTTTTTGGGCTGGTTAGTGCCGACGGTTATAGCTGCAAGCAGTCATCGTTGTGTTCTGCTGGCGGGAACCCTTCCCCCAAGGCAGAATACATTAGTGCTGTGGGAGGGATTCCCTCATCAACACAATTAGTGTTAGAAAGTTCCAAAAATTGCATAATGTATGGCCTGCCTTAGGCCCTTTCATACTTGCGGAGTCCGGCTGTTCAGCAGGGGATCTCTCGACAGGTCCGTGTCTGCTCTGCTGAGACAGAATGGCCCCAGCCCATTGTCCTCTATGGGCTGTCGGATATAAATGGATCGCCTGTCTGTTTCCATCCGACTGCCATTCGATCCATTGTGCCAGACGTATGAGGAACGAATCCCCATCCGTCTTTTTTTTAGCAGACAGGATTGGATGTCAACGGACACATGTCCGTTAACATCCGCTGCTCCATAGACAGCAATGGATGGTCCGATTATTCTTTCCCCCCCCCCCCCCCCCCTTTTTTTTTTTTTTTTATCCTCCCTATTTAGTCTGAATTCACACCTATGCCTGTTTTCTTGTTTGTTTTTTTTGCCAGTGAAAAAAAACACTTGGATATACAGTATGCACTGCAAAATAAAAATTCAGTCTGATATTTTATGTGGTGAGACTCGCTTAACATGTCACTGCTTTGAAGTGCCCTTAGTTTTTAAAGGCAGCCCAATGCATAGCAATGAATATCTGTGCCTGCATTGGTAGAAATGGTCCATGCTGGTGCCTTTAACCACTTGCCCACCGCCGGCCATCATATGAAGTCCTTGACTTTGTGGGTATATCTGAACGATGCCTGCAGCTACAGGCATCATTCAGATATTGTCTTTTTCAGCCGGCGATTCACTGCACCATAAGAACGATCATATCGGCTGGTCAGCCGCTTGATCGTTCTTACGGGCGGTGAGAGGGGAGGTTGCCCCCTTCCGCCGCCCTCCGGTGCTTCTACCAACTTACCGGAGTTGGAGAACGGATCCGCCGGCCCCGGATGTTTACCATAGAGATTGCCGGAGTCTCTATGATCGTTCGGAGGCCGGGCACGATGTTATGACGTCACGTCATGCCTCTGCATTCAAACAAATGGTGCCGATTCGGCTGGGAAGCTGAGATTATTTTTTATTTCAGCTGTCCCAGCCTAGAGGTTAGATGTGGGGTCTTATTGACCCAATCTCTCACTGTAAAGAGGAGCGTTCATGCCAAATTCCTATTACAAGGGATGTTTACATTCCTTGTAAGAGGAATAAAACTGTCAAACTAAAAAATTTGAAGTAAAAGTATCAATAAAAAAAAAAGTGCCCCTGTCCCCGAATGCATACGTAAGTCCCACCCACATATGAAAACGGTGTTCAAACCACAAGTGAGATGTCGCCGCGAACGTTAGAGCGAGAGCAATAATTCTAGCCCTAGAACTCCTGTAACTCAAAACATGTAACCAGTAAAAATTTTTAAAGCATCGCCTATGGGGATTTTTTAGTACCGAAGTTTGGTGCCATTTCACTAGCGTGTGCAATTTTGAAGCATGACATGTTGGGTATCTATTTACTCGGCGTAACTTAATCTTTCACATTATTGAAAAAAATTGGGCTTATTTTACTTTATTATATTACTTTTTTTTTTTTTTTTTGCATGAAACTGTTTTTTTTTTCCCCCAAAAATTTTTTTTTCCCCATTTAAAAATTTGCTGCGCAAATACTGTGCGAGATAAAAAGTTGCAATGACCGCCATTGTATTCTCTAGGGTCTCTGCTAAAAAAAAACGTATATAATGTTTGGGGGTTCTATGTAATTTTCTAGCAAAAAATGATTTTTACATGTAGGAGAGAAATGTCAAAATCGGCCTGGTTGGCAAGTGGTTAAAGAATAAGTGTACTTTAAAACCAAGTGCTTTTATCATATTTTTATAAAAAATTATCTTCTCTTATCGTCCATGGACTGACACAACTCTCATACTGTTTACGTGTGGGTATATGTCCCTGCTCGCAGGAGAAGGTCTAGGCAGAATGTTGGATGTTAGAAACATACATTCTAGAACAAAACCAGAGCTGAACAGCCCCGCCCAGGGGGGCGGTCCCTCCGGACATAACCCTCCTACCTGCAGCTAGCAGCCTCAGTTTTTTTTTCTGCCTAGCAGAAGAAGACGTAGCTCTCTCAGGAGCCAGTCTCCTGGAAGATTTTACTTTTAACTTTTATTCCTTTGGGAATTTTTATTTTTCAGACCTTCAATCAACTGTCGGCTGGGCAACAGGTTGGGTACACTGGTATCCTCGTAGTCTTCCCTGTCCGACCATCGAGCGTGCTGATCCTCGCCTTGTGTGCGTGAGACTCAGTTCACACCATGACTCCAGGGGTGGCCGGAGTCAGTACCTGTCTGTATCTTTCGCGGTGGACCGGTCCGACAGCTACACAGTACTACTCTGTGATAGGTCTGTCTGAAACAAGCCAGTGGGTCCCTCTGGCATGGGTAAGTAGTCTCTCCTGCTGCAGGTGCGTACATGCTGGCTGTGTTTCTTTATATGGGGGGTTTCTCCCTGTCTCCCCCCCCCTGTTCTGCTCCCTGCACCCTGTACTGGTGCTGTGCTGTGTGGGGGTGCTTGGGGGTCACTCTGGCCTGGCTGGGGGCACTCATGTCTGTTTTAGTGGACCCTGGGAGAGGAGCAGTGTTCTGGTGTGTGGGTGTTTTACTTTACTGTGCGCCATTAGCGCTGTGAGGTGATTTTGAAAAACGCGCTCGGCGGCCATCTTGCCGTGGATTAATGGCGCAGTAATGCGTGCGGCCGGCGGCCATTTTCTTGAAGCCGCAGCGCTTTTACTTTCGGTTTCAGCCTCTATCGGCGCTGCTGCAGCGCAAATCTCACAATCTCCTCAGGCTTCACTTGCGCTGCAGCGCGGTTTCATACAGCGGAACTGAGTGGTCCTTACAAGGGTTGGTGAGTCCTCTGGGTATCTCCTCCTCAGCTTCAGCGTAGCCAGTGGGTGGACTGTGTTATTCACTATAACAGTGTCTAAAGGTCTCAGAGGGTGGCAGTATGGAGTCTAGTTTACCTGCTTCTCCACACTTGTCTGAGGCAACTGGCAGTGCTCCTGCACCTGCGGTCCCTAGCGACTAGTTGTCGGCAGTCCTGGAATCATCCTTGTCAGGATGGAAGCGGTGTGAGCGCAAGGGAGCTGTAAAGCGCCCCCTCCCCACTCATTCTTCTGTAGGGGAGTGCTCTGTCTCAGATATGGGCCTAGCTACTGCTGCTGCTGCTCAGGACCCTAGCTCTGAGGATTTTCATGTTTTTGAACAGGATATTCCCTGTGAGGAAGACCCCAGTTCTGAATAACTGACAGGGTGTTTGTAAGTGAACTCATTGATGCTGTGAGGGACACTCTCAAGCTGAATGTTGAGGCTGAGGAACCTCAGGTGGAAGCTGTCTCCTTTGGTTCCTTTAAAGCTGTTTATTCAAAAAAGGTTTTTCCATATGTGCCTTTTTTTTTTTTTATATACATTCATTGACCAAGTCTGGGATAAGCTACAGAAGACTTTGACGGTCCCACGGCGCCTAGCCATGAGGTACCCCTTGAGGAAGACCTGGTTAAGAAGTGGGCCCTCCCCCCCCAGTGGTCAACCGGTCGCCCGTTTGAATAAGGCTACCACGCTCCCAATGGAAGGGACTCCTGCATTTAAGGATCCCACTGACAGGAGGTCAGAAGTGGTGAGTAGAACTATGTTTACCTTTATTGGGGTCTGCCTTGCGCCCTATAGTGGTGGCGACACTTGTGTCTCAAGACACTCACAGGATGGGCAAAGATTTTGCACCAGACAGTACAGGAGCATAATCTCCCTCCTGAGACCATTTCCATGGCTCACCAACTTGCGCAGGGTTTAGTCTTTGTGTGCGATGCCACTTTGGATGTGGCCCCTTTAATATATGGGGCCTTTATCTCTGCTGTGGTGCTGCGTCGCCTTATCGCTGAAATGCTGGTTGGCCGACCTAGCTTCCTAATAGTTCCTGGCTGACCTGCCCTTTAAGGGCGGTAGACTGTTTGGGGCCACCCTGGATGACATTATTGTGGATGTCACAGGGGGTAAGAGCACCTTCCTTCCTCAGTCTGTTAAGGAAAAAGAGCCCCACTGTTGGCCGGGCCCTTCCTTTCTGGCAAAGAAGGAGTTTTTTCGTCAGTCAGAATCCACAGGTAAGCCCGCCTGGACTGAGAAAAGTGCGGCTGAGGGACATAAGCGTCCCTGGGTGCGTAAGCCTACCAAGCAAGCTCCCAAGCCGCCGCCGCATGAAGTCTTGCCCCTGCCCGACTCTGGTGGGTGTGCGAGGTGGTCACCTCAGGATACAGGAAAGAATTCCGTTCCTGGCCCCCAGACAGATTCTTTCCCTCAATTCTCCCTCTCCTTCCTGCCCGTCAGGCGGCCCTCTTAGGGGCCGTACAGGATTGATCAGGTCCAGAGTGATTGTGCCGGTTCCGTCACAGGAGAGGTTTCAGGGTTTTTTACTCAAATCTGTTTGTAGTCCCAAAAAAGGGACGGGGTTCGGCCAATCCTGGGCCTCAAGGCCTGAATGCCTTGGTGGTGGTGCAAAAGTTCCGCATGAAATCCATTCGCACGGTTTTCGCTACACTCCAAGGGGATTTTCTGGCGTCCTTGGATATCAAGGACGCCTACTTGCATGTTCCGATCTGCGCAAGTCACCAGTAGTTTCTGTGCTTGTGATCGGCGAAGTCCACTATCCATTTGTGGCTCTTCCCTTCGGCCTAGCCTTGGCACCAAAGGTGTTTACCAAGGTGCTTGCTCCGGTTCTAGCTTTGCTGAGACAGCGAGGCATTGCTATCGTGGGCTATCTGGACGATCTTCTTCTAAGAGCAGACAATGGCTCAGAATTTGAAGAAGTGTTACTATCAACAGTCAGACCCTTAGGGACTTCGGGTGGCTCCTGAACATTCAGAAGTCGGTCCTGGTACCGGCTCTGCTTTCGGAGTATCTCGGTCTGATCCTGGACTCCTTGGAGGCGTAGGTATTCCTACCCCTGGAGAAGTTACTGACATTTCAGTCTGCAGTGCGGGTCCTGACGTCCCGAAAATGGTCGTCAACCTGTTTTTGCATGAGAGTCCTGGAACTCTCGAGGCTGTTCCGTATGCCCAATCACACACACGGGCCTTGCAGTAAGAGATCCTGTCCGCTTGGGACAAATCCCCGTTGTCCTTGGATCTTCAGATCCAGATGAGTCACCCAATCAGGGCGTCCCTGGCGTGGTGTTTGGGGTCCCCGGCTCTTCGGTCTGGGAAGTCGTTCCTCCCCATCCAGTGGACGGTTATCATGACGGACGCCAGCCTGACGGGCTGGGGTGGAGTCTGGGGAGTGCTGTCAGCCCAAGGGCTTTGGACTCCGGACGAAGCCCGTTTACCGATCAATGTTCTGGAAATACGGGCAATCAGACCCTGCCTCTCCTTGTGGTCTCTGTCGGCCGTCTACATTCTAGCGTAGACAAATGGCAGGCGGACTATCGGAGTCGCCAGACGCTGGACCAGGAAGAGTGGTCCTTACACCCGGAGGTTTTTCAAATTCTGTGCCGGGGGGGGGGGGGGGCTGGTATGCCGTATGTGGACCTGGTGGCCTCTCGACTCAATTGTAAGGTGTCAAGGTTTGTGGCCATGTCCAGGGATCCTTGGGCGGATGCCTCGGATCCGTTGGTGGCCCCATGGGGTCATTATCACCTGATATCTGTTATCCTCTGCTGCAGCTGCTTCCTCGCCTTGTGGCCGAGGGGATTCTGGTGATCCTCTTTGCGCCGGATGGGCCTCGGCATCATTGGTACGCTAATCTGGTACGTCTCATCACGGACGTTCCTTGGCGGTTGCCAATGAGGGAGGACCTTCTGTCTCAAGGTCCTAATTTTCATCCTGTCTTACAGTCTCTGGCTTTAACGGCATAGCTATTGAAAGCCAGGTGCTGAGAGTCTGAGGTCTCTCGGATTCGGTCATTTCGACCATGTTAAGGGCACGGAAGTCTTCCGCTAGAAAGATATATATCACCGTACCTGGGAAGCTTACATCGCTATGTGCGAAGAGCTGAACTAGCATCCACGGACGTATTCCGTCCCCAGTATCCTGCGGTCCTTGCAGCGTGGCGTGACCCAAATGCTTGCTTTGAGTACCATTAGGGGTCAGATTTCGGCCTTGGCCGTCTTCTTTCAGCGACCGCTAGCGGGTCATTCCTTGGTTAGCACCTTTGTGCAGGGGGTTCGCCATGTGCTCCCTCCTGTTAAACCTCATCTCCCTCCTCGGGATTTGAATTTGGTGCTCTCGGTTCTCCAGGAACCTCACTTTGAAAATATCAGAGATATTCCCCTCTTGACCTTGTCTCCGAAGGTGGCCTTCTTAGTGGCCATTACTTCTGTCAGACGGGTGTCTGAGTTGGCGGCCTTGTCCTGCAAATTTCCCTATTTGGTCATTCATAAGGATAAGGCGGTATTGCATCCGCGACCTTCCTTTTGCCAAAGGTGGTCTCGGCTTTTCACCTACATGTGGTCATTGTCCTCCTGTCCACACCCATCGCATCCCAGAGGGTTTGCGCTTCACACATTGGATGTGGTACGTGCTATGACTCGCTAGTTGTGTCTGTCTCTGGTCCGAAACGGGGCAGAGTGGTGTCATCTGCCACCATTTCTAGGTGGATCAGACAGACTGTTTATACAGGCCTATGCCATTAAGGGGCGGGTGCCTCCCTTTCCGGTTATGGCGCATTCCACCAGGGCAATTGGTGCTTCCTGGGCTTTCCGACATCAAGCGTCGGTTGCACAAGTGTGCAAGGCGGCGACCTGGTCGTCCGTTCATGCCTTTTCAAAATTCTATAAGGTTGATGTGGCTGCATCTTCGGATGCTTCCTTCGGCCGCAAAGCGTTGCAGGCCGTTGTTTAATGTTGCAGCTCCTCCGTTGAGGAGCTCTGCTGGTTTGGAGTGAAGTTTTGGTTGTTCCTTTTACTATTTGCGCCCACCTTTTTCTTATACTGCTTTGGGACGTCCCACACGTAAACAGTATGAGAGCTGTGTCAGTCCATGGACGATAAGAGAAAATAGGATTTTTGTACTCACCGTAAAATCCGTTTCTCTGACGTCCATGGACTGATACAGCACCCACCCAGCACCCACCCTTCTTTTAAGGTTTGTAATGCTTGTTACGAACTGAAGCTGCTAGCTGTAGGTAGGAGGGTTATGTCCGGAGGGACCGCCCCCCCTGGGTGGGGCTGTTCAGCTCTGGTTTTGTTTTAGAATGTATTTTTTCTAACATCTACCATTCTGCCGAGATCTTCTCCTGCGAGCAGGAACATATACCCACACGTAAACAGTTTAAGAGCTGTGTCAGTCCATGGACGTCAGAGAAACTGATTTTACGGTGAGTACAAAAATCCTTTTTTTTCCCTGACTTAGTGGAATTCTAGGACTACTTTGCAGCCAAATAGAGAAGATCCCTAAACACTTCAGAAGATTGATAAATTTATATATTTATAGCAGCAAAAATGACTATAGCCAGATCTTGGGAAAAAAAATTGGGCTAACTTACCGTTGTTCAAAAAAGTGTTTTTTTGGGGGGGTTTTTTCCCCCCAAAAAAGTGTGCTTGTAAGACCGCTCCGCAAATACGGTGTGACAGAAAGTATTGGAAAAAACACCATTTTATTCTCTAGGGTGTTAGAAAAAATATATCATGTTTGGGGGTTCTAAGTAATTTTCTAGCAAAAAAAAAGTTTTTAAATTGTAAAGAACAAATCTCAGAAAGAGGCTCGGTCCCATAAGTGGTTAATGAATTTAAAAAAATTAACGTTAAAGTTAGCCCAATTTTTTTTTGTATAATGTGAAAGTTGCAAAAAAATTGTGATTCTCATTTTGGCCAGAATCGTGCAGCTTTGCCTTCTAGCAGGATACCAGCCTGTATGCTTGGGTGGTGGGTTGGAATTGGTAGAGGAAAACTGAAAGGTGCATCAACTTATTTTCACATGCATTCTAGAAAAAAGGTAATGTGTTGATGCAGTAGATGTCAATTAAAATGCCAAAACATTTTTGAGTCCTTTTTTTGGAATAAAATATAATTCAAATACATTATGGGCCGCTTTAGTACAGTTCTTAAAGTACCTACTACATCAATTTACGGTAATTATGGCCCGTACGCATGATCCGAATATCGTACGACAGATCGTACAACTTTTTTCACTTAATAGTTGCAAGTAAAAATTAAATAAGTTACTAAAGTCATAAATTCCCATACGACAGAAAAAAATAAATCGGAAGTGATGTCATGTGTTGTAATGTATTTGTTATGTATTTTAGGACGACAACTATACTGACCAAACAAAAATCGTACGATCAGGTATCGTATAAGGAAAATTTTTGCGCTTGTCCGTATATTATCGGATGAACGGTCGTGATCGGCTCTCAAAAGTAGTGTACACACGATCCGAAAATCGTACGATTCTTCCTCGGGCGACCGTTTTCGTACAAGATCCTAGAACAGAAGTGCTTCTTCATGCAAGGAATTTTATATTGTTTCCTTGGGTTGGGTGTTCTGATCTAAACAAGCATGTCCGTTTCATTATGATTGTTGTGGCCCCTTTGCAACACAACAGCCTCTTTGTTTACAGTGCAATTATCAGTGGGGTGGTTCTGCAAGCTTGGCAGGGAGTTCCTAACCAGCATCTTATGCCAAGTAGTTTTCTCTGTACTGCAAATATGAGTGATATGTGCTGATCTTAAAGTCCAGGCCCCACTGTAAAGGTAGCCCCTAAATTTCCTTTGAATTTGTGCGGGCTAAGCTATATCTGCAGAGCCACAGGAAAAATCGCAAAAATACATTTATAGGGAGATAAAATTACCAAGTGTTGTTAAAACGGTATTCTTGAAATTTCCAGTTAAAAAACAATGCAGTGTAATGAAAGATCAAAAGATGTAAAATTTCATATTTTTTTTTTGATAATGATGTAAATCATCCAGCAATTCTGTTTATGATCTAAGAAGGGGCTCTGTATGCATACTCTCATAAAGTTACCAAATATCTACACCATATAGCCAGAGAAAACCGCTAGTGCAGGATTCAACAAACCCCGGGCGCCAGGTCGCAATTGCGATCTGGCGCGGCGCAGCTGGGGTATCCTGTGTCTCCGTGCGCCCCCCCGCCGCACGATCGGTGTGTGTGTGTGCGCGTGCGCGCGCGCGCGCCCCCCCCCCCCTCTATTAGGATTTACCCTCTGAAAATGTCCTGGTGACCACTGATAAGCAGAAACAAAAACCTGACTGACTCTCTATGGAGCAAGTTCTCATATCTCCGCTGTGGCTCCGGTGCAAATTTGCACAGGAGCCCTGTGTGTCTTTTGGTCCATTTCAGGTCTGATTTCAGCAAAAAATTCGGGCTGCATTTGGACCTGAAACTGCGAAAAAGGACGCACCAGACCCCTGCTGTGAACTGCATGCAAAGATGATATGAACCCAGCCTGAATGGGATTTTCCACTTTCATCAAGGTGGGTCACTTAACTTGGACACTCATTAATTTGCTGTTTTAGTACAGCTTGAGAACAACTTTATAATAGTCTATCAAGGCTAAAGCTGCAGTGGAAAAAGTAACCATGAGCTACTCTCTGCCTAGATAAACAACTGAGGCAGATGACACAGCAAAAGCCCTGGAGAAGGGCTTTCACGCTTTGTTGATGAAGTATCTATAGATCTGAGCTCAAACGAATGATGAGTAGAAACAGCAGCGGGCCGTTCATACAGGGCGCAGGGGCACCGCTCCCCTAGTGTATGCGCCAGCCCCTAATCTACATGCAGGGGGCTGGACGCATTGGATTCCTATGTTTTTTTGGTTTTTTTTGAAGCGTGTGATTAGAGCCTGAGGCTCTAATTGTCTTACAAAAGAGTGCATTTGGGCACAGAGCACTGCCCACCACCCACTTGTGTGACAATAGCAAATGATTATCCTGGCCAATCAGGGAGCGGCTCCTGAGACCCGATTGGCCAGGGAGTCTTAGGACACACTGGTCGCTGCCTTCCCATCCGTCCAGGGGGGGGTTGGATAGTGTTAGTTTGCCGCCTCCCTCAAATATTTAGCACCAGCCACCACTGAGTAGAAAGACGAGGTTTGCTTACTTCAGGAAAGAAGTACAGTAATTTTTTTTTTTACATTTTAACTTGATATACGAGCAGTACAATCCATGTAGTAAAGCGGCTGGTGTATGCTGTACAGCATTTGTAGAGAGGTCCGGGGGCACTGGTGGCTCCCAGCGCTTCGTGAAGAACTCTGAGACACTCCCAGCTGGGTGGGGCGGGCGTAACATGCATTGGAGCACCCGAAAGTGTCAACACTTCCCGAGTGTTTCCAAGCGTCTCCGAGTTCTCCAGGAAGCGCTGGAAGCCATTAGCGCCCCCTGCACCTCTGGCCACATACAGTACTGCATACACCAGCGCCCCCTCACCTCTGGCTACATACAGTACTGCATACACCAGCGCCCCCTCACCTCTGGCCACATACATTACGGCATACACCAGTGCCCCCGCACATCTGGCCACATACAGTACTGCATACACCCGCAGTGGTTGTGGAATGAATCATCTGAGTTTCCATTATTTCTTATGGGGAAACTCGCTTTGATATGCGAGTGCTTTGGATGACAAGCATTCTTCTGGAACGAATTATGCTTGTAATCCAAGGTGTTACTGTATCGAAATTGTGATTTTAGACAGAATTACATGCCAACTTGTTCTAACAGTAATTATACCTTCCTGACTGTTTAATTGCACTTTTCCTCCGTGCAGGAACATGCTTTAAAAACTTCCAGTGTGAACATAACGCCTGTGCCTGTTAGGAAGGAAATTATGACATGCATGACATTTACACTCATTGGTCTAATGCCAGGAAGCTTTGTACCTAGTGTTCTTCTAACAGTCCTAGCAAGCTTCTGACATCTGTTCTGCACAGATTGAGAAGCTTGATGTATGGAATTTTCTGTAACTAATTCCCAAAATGCACTGTCAATTTTATTCCCTCACATGTTTTTCCATTCCTACCCAGCGTTTCTTAGCTTTGAGTTTTATTTTTCCTTTAAATTCTGGATGATATCACTCTGCAACTGGTTTCAAAGCCGTAACTGTAAATTGAGAAGAATGCCTTACTGAGTGTCTTTTTTCATTTGATTTACTTAACATATTGGGCCTGGTTAATAAAAGTTCAATGGGATATTATGTTTTTCTTTTTCGTACATCACGGGACACAGAGCGACTTAGTCATTACTAATGGGTTATATAGTTTACCTTCAGGTGCTGGCACTGGCAACTTCCAAACCGGAAGTACCCTCCCCTATATAAGCCCCTGCCATCCGGGAGCACCTCAGTTTTTTGCCAGTGTCTAAGGTGTTGGCCAAAGAGTAACATGTGTTTTCACTGGGCTTGCATACAGGTTGTTTTACGGGCCTTAGTAAGCTGTTCCGGATCCCACCAAAAAAGCTTCATAGCTAAACGGTCGGTACCCGGGCCTTGCAGCAGAAGAGCAAGGTTTTGCCTGTAATGCCTCTCTTAGGAGGGCTGGACCCTGGGATCCAGAGCTCTGGTCATACCCACGACCAAGATGTTGTCTGTGCAGGGTGCTATACAGGTCCAGGGGAGTGGAATCCTTGGGAACCCGGTCCCTGAAGGTTTAATTACAATGCCTGCCGTGATAGGTGAAGTTTGGGCTTCTGTGGACCAAACAGAGTCCTGCGGCGGGGAACAGGTAAGTGGGGGCCCCCAGGAACTTGGTTCTATTGGGGGACCCCCAAGCCTAATTTGTCTTTCTGTCTGTTACCTAACGGTATTCCCGCTAATATCTGTGTATGCCTGTAACTACTGAAAATGTAAAATTTTAATAGTAGTCAAGAAAAAAAAAAAAAGAGGACCGCGGTACCTGTGTTAAACCACTAGAGGCCGCTGTGGTCCATTTTTCTTGTCATGTGGATCTTTGGTTTTCTCAAGTCAAAAGATCCAGGCAGTTGGTAAGTTTCTCTGTGGGAATCCACTTCCTCTGCCCTGTTGCTGCGCTCATCCACCGCACAGGCCCTCCGGCAAAAAGGGCCCTGGCTCCTAGTCCCTGTTTGATTTTCGAAAAGGGCGCGTGCACGCGCCTCCTATGAAAAAAAAAGGGGCGGGGCGGGTGAATGACGCTCGATGCGCGCCACGGCGCTTCTGCGCATGTGCAGGCGTCCCAGCTTGTATAAAGACACAGTACATGTGTCAGCTGGATGCAAACAGAGCTAGCAACAAACAGTGGCACACAGAGGCGGTTGATGCAGGCATCCCCATAGAAAGGCACTTTAGTGGACACCAGCTGGTATATAGCAGCAATTGTGTTAGACTATTACCAGCAAAATTGGTGTATGACGACGGGAATACCTCAGCTTTGTGCTTTAAAGGATATGTCGTCCAGACGCTCCGGAAATAAGTCTTCCAGGAAGCCAAAGGGGTCTCCATCGGGCTCTGAGGATATTGGGCATGCTTGTACTGCACCAATCTCCCCTGAGAATTCAGAGGTCAGTAGCCGTAGAAACCCCGCAGGAGTGCCTGGTGCTGCGGCTGTCCCCAGTCCACCTGCTCCTGTATATATATATAACAGAGGAGGTTTTATCCTCAACTCTGGGAGGGTTGGAAGAGAGATTAACAGCATTGATCGCTGCTTCCCTGTCACAGGGAAAGCGCGTCCGATCTCCGTCTCCTCCTTCAGAGTGCCTGTTAGAGGAGGAACAGCCCCACACAGAGATCGACCTACCTGAAGGGGATCAGGATGAGGTTGATTCAGTTATGGAGGAATCAACAGTGGAAGAACCTTTCTCAGCATCTCAGGCTGAAAGATTATGGGTTCAGTCTCTGACTAACATGGTCCGATCAGCATTTAAAATGCCTCTGGCGGAACCATCAACCACTACGGTTTCCTCGCTGGGGTCGCTAAAAGCTCCCCAGGCTGTCTGTTCCTTCCCAATCCACCCTTTATTAGAAGGGCTTATTTACCAGGATTGGGAGCATCCTGATAAAATATTTGCTCCCCCCAAGAGATTTCCGGTGATCTATCCCATGGAGGATAAGTTCAAAAAAAAATGGAGGGTCCCTACAGTGGACACAGCCATCTCTTCTGTGAACAAATCACTGACATGTCCAGTAGATAATGTTCCAATGTTCAAAGACCCAATAGATAAAAAATTGGAGTCTTTACTAAAATCTGCTTTCTCTACAGCAAGCATGGTGACACAACCTGCGGTAGCAGCGATTGGAGTCTGCCAAGCAGTGAAAGATTAGTTGAAACAAGTCTTAAGGGACTTACCAGATCAGCAGGCTCTTGCCCTAGCTGACCTGCCTAGAGCCTTGTGTTTTGCAGTGGACGCCATAAAGGATACAATCCAACAGGCCTCCCGCTTTACGCTGTCTGTAGTACATATGCGTAGGCTTCTGTGGCTCAAAAACTGGTCTGCTGAAGCTCCCTGTAAGAAACTGCTGGTTAGCTTCCCATTTCATGGAGAACGCTTATTTGGAGAAGATCTGGACAAATATATCCAGAAAATTTCTGCCGGTAAAAGTTCACTCTTACCGGTTAAGAACAAGAGTAGAAGTCCTTCTTTTAAGAGGCCTACTTCTCCAGTCCCGGGCACATCGGCTGTGAAACAGTTCCGACGGCCTCCGCGGTCAAATTCAGGGGGCAGAAATCAGGGACAATCACAGGGTAACAAGAAGCCCTGGATCAAGAGACCTCCCCCCAAGTCATGAAGCGTTGCCCCCACTCAATCGGGTGGGGGGAAGGCTTCAGTTGTTCACAGAGACCTGGTGGGACACCATCAGAGACAGATGGGTGCTCTCCGCAGTAAGTCTGGGATACAAGCTGGAGTTAAAAGGCACTCCTCCTGCCCAATTTATGAGGTCAAATGTGCCAAGAGATCCCCAGAAGAGAGGATCCTTCCTTCTGGCACTAGAACAACTATTGCTCCAAGGTGTAATCATGAAGGTTCCCCTGGAAGAAAGCGGATTCGGGTTTTACTCGAACCTTTTTCACAGTCCTCAAACCAAATGGGGACGTGAGGCCCATATTAAATCTAAAAGGGCTAAACAAGTTCCTAAATATCAGGACTTTTCGGATGGAGTCGATCCGATCGGTGGCCACCGCCCTACAAGGGCAGGAATGGTTAGCCTCGATCGACATAAGGGATGCTTATCTGCATATTCCCGGCCCACCAGAAATTTCTACGCTTTGCAGTAGAAGGGCGCCATTTTCAGTTCAGAGCCTTAACTTTCGGTCTGGCCACAGCACCACGAGTGTTCACAAAGGTTCTGGCCCCACTATTGGCCAATCTAAGAACACAAGGTGTAACGATAATGGCATATCTAGACGACCTGCTACTAATAGACCACTCAGTGGAAAAGCTGGAAGTAGCTATTCACAAGACAATCAAATATCTGGAATATCACGGTTGGATTATCAACCGGGACAAGTCAGCTCTAAGACCAGTCAAAAGTCTGGAATACTTAGGGCTAAGGCTGGATTCAAATCAGAGAAAGATTTTCTTACCTCCAGAGAAGGTGTCGTCTTTAAAAGATTTGACCCACTTAGTGGGTACAAAAAGAAAACCATCCATACGCCTGTGCATGAGGCTGCTGGGAAAAATGGTGGCTTCATTCGAAGCAGTACCCTACGGTCAATTCCATTCAAGGAATTTGCAAAGGGCCATACTGTCAGCCTGGAACAAAAAAGTTCAGGCTTTAGACTTACCAATGTCCCTGTCCCCTTCCGTTCGCAAGAGCCTCCATTGGTGGTTGGTGCCCCAGAATCTGGAAAAAGGGAAACCCTTCAGTCCGGTTTCTTGGAAGGTGGTCACTACAGATGCCAGCCTCATAGGCTGGGGGGCAGTACTGGAGCAATGGTCTCTCCAGGGCAAGTGGTCAGAAGCAGAAAAGGCCCTGCCCATCAATCTCTTAGAGATACGAGCAGCCCGGTATGCCCTAGTAGCATGGACATCCAAACTCCAAGGGTCCCCTGTCAGAATTCAATCAGACAATGCCACAGCAGTGGCATATATCAATCACCAGGGTGGCACCAGGAGTCGTGCAGCCCAGAGGGAAGCAAATTGCATCCTGGAGTGGGCAGAAAGATATGTCCCAGCCATATCTGCGGTTTTCATCCCAGGAGTGGAAAATTGGAGAGCGGACTTTTTAAGTCGCCAACAATTATGCCCGGGGGGATGGTCTCTTCATCCCGAGGTTTTCCAGGCAATATGCCAGCGGTGGGGAACACTGGATGTAGATCTGCTAGCATCCAGATTCAACGCAAAGGTGGACAGATTTGTGTCTCGCACAAGGGATCCCCTAGCTTGCGGCTCGGATGCCCTAGTGTTCCCTTGGGATCAGTTCAAGCTGATATATGCATTCCCACCGCCACAATTGTTACCGCGATTAATCCGCAGAATCAGGGTAGAAAAGAAACCAGTGATTCTGGTGGCTCCAGCGTGGCCCCGAAGGGCATGGTACGCGGAGATTGTAAAAATGTCAGTGAGGAGTCCTTGGACCCTCCCACATCGTCCGGACCTGCTGTCGCAAGGACCGATATACCACCCTTCCTTACCAGCCCTAGGTTTGACGGCCTGGCTATTGAAGCCCACATTCTGAAAAAGAGAGGGCTCTCTAATTCTGTGGTATCTACCATGATCAATGCCAGGAAGCCGGTATCCAGGCAGATCTATTATAGGATCTGGAAGGCGTACATTACGTGGTGTGAGGCCAAGAAATGGCATCCACGTAAGTACGTGATAGGTAGGATTTTGGACTTCCTACAGTGGGCTGTAGATAGGAAGCTGGCCTTGAGTACTATCAAGGGTCAGATTTTGGCCTTGTCAATATTTTTTCAAAGGCCCTTGGCTTCGCATTCACTAGTCAAAGCTTTCATACAAGGAGTGATGCGTATTAGCCCTCCGGTTAGTATTCCCATATGTCCATGGGACTTAAACCTGGTTCTGTCGGTTCTACAGAAACAACCATTTGAACCATTGCAACACATTTCCTTGGTTCTTCTCACCAGGAAATAGATTTTCTTAGTAGCCATTTGTTCGGCTAAAAGAGTATCGTAATTAGCCGCCTTGTCCTGTAAGGAGCCATATCTGGTTGTCCATAAGGACAGAGTAGTATTACGTCCTCATCCAGCCTTTCTTCCTAAGGTGGTATCGAGGTTTCATTTGAACCAAGATGTGGTTCTTCCTTCTTTTTTCCCCAAACCTAGCTCGGTAGAGGAAAAGTTGTTACATTCTTTGGATGTAGTAAGAGCAGTTAAAGCTTATCTAAAAGCCACTGCTCAGATTCGCAGAACGGATACTTTGTTTATTCTGCCGGAAGGCCCTAGAAAGGGTCAGGCAGCATCAAAATCTACTTTAGCCAAGTGGATTCGACAGGTCATAATACAAGCCTATGGCTTGAGAAAGAGACCGCCTCCGTTCAAAGTTAGGGCGCACTCCACAAGAGCAGTTGGAACTTCATGGGCAGTGCATCACCAGGCCTCCCTGGCTCAAGTCTGTAAGGCCGCAACATGGTCTTCGGTACACACGTTTACTAGATTCTACCAGGTAGACGTTAGAAGTCAGGAGGATGTCGCCTTTGGGCGCAGTGTGTTGCAGGCCGCAAAAGATCCTCATGCCTGATGGCGCCCAGCTTATGTATCCCTCCCCTCATTTGGCATTGCTTTGGGACGTCCCATTAGTAATGACTAAGTCGCTCTGTGTCCCGTGATGTACGAAAAAGAAAAAAGGGATTTTTATAACAGCTTACCTGTAAAATCCTTTTCTTGGAGTACATCACGGGACACAGAGCTCCCACCCCTCTTTTTGGGACACTTATTGCTTTGCTACAAAACTGAGGTGCTCCCGGATGGGAGGGGCTTATATAGGGGAGGGTACTTCCGGTTTGGAAGTTGCCAGTGCCAGCACCTGAAGGTAAACTATATAACCCATTAGTAATGACTAAGTCGCTCTGTGTCCCGTGATGTACTCCAAGAAAAGGATTTTACAGGTAAGCTGTTATAAAAATCCCTTTTTTTTTCTTCATGGGAAATATTTTTTTACTTTTTTAAATATTTGTAAAGCTCATCTGGCAGGGAACTGTTCTTGAAGCTGCTCTTTGTATACAGCACGCTGCTGCATTGTTTTGCCCTAAATGGCGTGCACCAAAAGCACCACACTTCCATTGAAGCTAGGCAATCACCCCCCAAAAAAAAACAAAAAAAATTATGTACAGGCCTAAAATGAGAAGCAATTAGGTCTTGTGGGACAAAGGGATGGTGAGGCCAACAGAAACCGCAAGCCTCTGCAAGTACAGGAGGTGGATTTGCATTTGGGTGTGTTCTCATCTCTACAATACTGTCCTAGTGCTGGTCAATTTCTACCAAACCATCTTTTCTTTGGTAAAAATTGTAAAACATTTAAAATCGACTGCTCCAAGACAAAGCAGACTTAGTATGGCTTGATGAAAACACAGTTGTTGCTGATAAAAAAAAAAAAAACACCTTTGAAAAATCTGTTTAAACTGATACGATGCAAATAATACTGGACTGGGGTGCTGATGAAATAAGTTGTCACAGTCGCTGAGACTGTCAGTAAAAATCATGCTGTTTGCACTCAGGCATAGGTGAGTGTGAAAAAAAATGTTTGTACTTGTCTTATTGGGGGTGAATAAATAATTTAAAAAAATACTAAATCTACATATCCTGGATTTTTGTTCACAATGATGGTATAAACAAGACACACAGCAATAATACAATTTCACCAGCAGAGGGAGTACAAGTACATCAGTAGCAGAGTGAACATACTTTGGGCTCAATTTATGAAGAGGTATTTTCCCTCTTCCAGATCTGAGGTAAAAAAGTAAAAAGCGTTTTTCAAAAATGTTTTTGCAATTCACAAAAAAATGCTACTTAAATAAGGCATGAGTTATTTCATCAAAATGTGAGGTATTTATCTCCTAAAACCATTCAATGTTTTATCTCATGACATGGAACCAATGTCAGTTTCTATTGCTAACAAAAAGGTAAAACGGTTTAAACCGTAGAAATCTGCCAACTCATAAGTCAGTGTGGTCCCTGCAGCAGATGTATTAATTAATACAAAAGAAGAAAGGTGGCTAGACTACCAGTCAAAGGGAAGCTGCTTTCACAGACAAACATGGTGTATCATAACAACTAAGTTAACCACCTCCTGCCCACCGTATACCAGAATGACGGCCGGAAAGTGGTTGTGTTATCCTGACTGGGCATCATATGACATCCAGCAGGATAAGCTGCAGGAACACGCTGCGTGGCGATTGGTGGTGTAGTGTGTCAGTCAGACACACTGCATCTCCGATCCCTGTAAAGAGCCGATGACGTAGGATCTTTAACGTGATCAGCTGTGTCCAATCACAGCTCATGACATTGTGACCAGGAAGTGCAGTTTATTGGCTTTTCCTCTACTCATGCTGAAAAGGCACGAGCAGAGGAGAGCCGATCGGCAGCTCTCCCGACAGTGTGGGTCTGCACTGATAATCAGCGCATTGATTATCATCAGCGCCCATCAGTGCCGCCTGTCAGTGCCACATATAAGTGCCCATCAGTGTTGCATATCAGTGCCGCCTATTAGTGCCCATCAGTGCTGCATATAAGTGCCACCTCATCAGTGCTGCCCCATCAGTGCCCGTCACTGATGGGGCGGCACTTATTTACAAAGTTTTATAACAGAAATAAAAAACCCAGGGGTGACCAAAGTAAAGAGTAAAGTGTGGCATGACCGCGCAATTGTCATTCAAAATGCAACAGCGCTGAAAATTGGCCAGGGCAGCAAGAGGGTGAAAGTGCCGTTTATTGAAGTGGTTAAATTAGCTAAATACAAAATATCTTTATAAATGTCAAATATTGAATGAAAATAGTATCAAAAAACCCCACACATATATAAATACCCTTCTTCTACCATTAAAAAAGACAACATTGTCATTGGGGAGATTTCACTTCACTTCCTGTCTCATAGCCAAAACAGGAAGTGAGAGGAAATCCCTGCAAATTAAAAGAATACCTTGGGGACCCCCAGGTCACCAGAACTTGTGTCCTCTATTACTTTTCTGAGGACAACCCAACATTTTTAATTTTCTTTTACTTTAATTTTCAATGATAATGGTAAACAGGACAAATAGGGACGGCTTATCTCCCTAACGAGGGCACAGACAGCAATAAAAACTGACAGGGGCTCTAATTCCTCTTCACTCCATCCAAAACCAAAAAAAAAAAAAAGTTTTGATATTAGTTATACTTTAAGTAAATCAACCCCAATGTTTGTGTTTTTTCCATGTTTAGTTTTCTATGCATTACTGTTGAAAAACAAATCCAAAAAGGTAAAGACTTCTCCGAATTGGCTATTATACTTTTACATTTCTTAAATACCGCATACCTGGACCACTACTTATTTAACCACTTAAGGAACAGAAGATTTTCCCCCTTAAGGACCAGGCCATTTTTTGCAATACGCCACTTGCTTCGCTTTAACTGACAATTGCGTGGTTGTGCGACGCTGTACCCAAACAAAACAAAGTCCTTTTTTTTTCCCACAAATAGAGCTTTTTTTTGGTGGTATTTGATCACCTCTGCGGTTTTTTTTTTGCGCTATAAATGAAAAAAGAGAGACAATTTTGAAAAAAAAAACTATTTTTTACTTTTTGCTATAATAAATATCCCCCCAAAAAATCACAATAAGTGTATATTGATTTGCGCAAAAGTTATAGCTTCTTCAAAATAGGGGATATATTTATGGCATTTTTATTATATATATATATATTTTTTTTTACTAGTAAAGGGGGGTGATCAACGATTTTTAGCGGGACTGCAACATTGCGGCAGACAGATCGGACACTTTTTTTGGGGGACTATTGACATTTATACAGTGATCAGAGCTAAAAATAGCCACTGATTACTGTATAAATGTCACTGGCAGTGAAGGGGTTAACACTAGGGGGCGATCAAGGGGTTAAGTGTTACCTAGGGAGGTGTTTCTAACTGTGGGGCTAGTGTACTGACTGGGAGTAGAGAGATTGCTGTTTCTGATCACTAGGAACAGCAGATCTCTCTCTACTTTCCTGACAGAATGGGGATCTGTCTGCTTACATTGACAGATCCCCGTTCTGGCTCTCTAAGGAGCTATTAAGGGTAGCCGGAAGAAACATTGATGGACATGGCCACGCGCATCGGCTCCAGGGTTGCCTGCCCTTATACCCCTTAAAACGGCCACTGTACAGCTACAGCGTTTTGCACAGGGGAGCCAACCTGCCGCTGTATAATGCCGGTGGCTGGTCGGCAACTAGTTAACTCATGCATTTATTTATTAATTCCTTTAGTGAATTTATGCTGTTTGATGCCTTTTTATGAGCTATTTATTTAAGTGTTTTTGCTTTTTGAGGTAAATACCACATTAACGGAGAGTGAATTGATATTTTCAGCATCACATGAAATAATTGGAAAAAATGCATCACGTGATTCAGTTATCTTATGAGATATTCTTTAGTGAATTAAGCCCATTGTATCAAATAACCTTTACTAAAGGAGAGTGGATAGGATGTTTGCAATGCTTAACAAGGAAAAAAGATACAATCGAATAGAAAATGCAGTAAAAGGAGATGTTATCAAAATAAAACCCATAAATAAATGCTAATTAAAACACTTTGATGAATGTGACTGAAAGTATGACAATAACCTAATAAATACATATGTGATAAAAAGATTTAAAAAAAAAGGAAAATAATGAAAAGGATACAATAACTTCAAAGCTTTCATTAAGACCTTTAGGTAATAAAGTATCAAATTTACGCATCCAGAATGTCTCCAAAGTTTGCAAAATTGTTCTGCAGGGGAGAGACTGTTCAGTATGGCTTCTATAATCCGCACCCTAAGGCTCAAAGTGGAACCGCCATGCGTTTTTAATTAACACTTCTTCCTTTCCAAAAGTTGGAGCCATTGTAATAAATTGATTCAGAAACATTAGACTGACATTATTCATCATGAAGTTTACTGAAAGTAGTTTGTAATTTTTTTATTGTGATTTTTTTTTTACTTGCTGGCTGGTCATCATTTTCATGAGGATGCTTTCTGTACAGAATTTTGGATTCTTCTAGTAGCTGTCAGATATTGATGTTAGCTAAATGACTGCTAAGATGAGTTAGCCATAATTATCCAGAGATTCTGTTGTTGGCTGAAGGCGCTGAGTGGAATAGTAAAGTACAGCCAGCGTGCAGCACTAGGCCAGAACCTGGTTTGTAATAGGTAAATATAGCGTTCTTTGTGTGCATATATAAAACTAAATGGTAAATAGACCAAAGTAAATGTCAATGATGAGAGCGCCACAAGTTTGTAATAAGTCAAGTGTAGATTTATTTAGCTTGATAAAGGATCAGAAAGTAAAAGCCACAACATACAGCAGGGATATGCAATTAGCGGACCTCCAGCTGTTGCAAAACTACAAGTCCCATCATACATCTGCCTCTGGGTGTCATGCTTGTGGCTGTTAGAGTTATGCTATGCCTCATGTGACTTGTAGTTCTGCCACAACTGGAGGTTCGCTAATTGCATATCCTTAAAGGGGTTGTAAAGCTTCACAATTTTTCACCTTAATGCATCCTATGCATTAAGGTGAAAAAACATCCGATGCTTACATGCCCCCCCAGCCCTCTGTTTACTTACCTGAGCCCTCAAAAGTCCTGCGTTGTGAACACGCGGGCTTCTCGGCTGTTCTCGGCTCTTCATTGGATGATTGATAGCAGCGGGAGAGCGCTTCCCAGAGGGGGGTTAGCGCTTGCGGGGAGGAGCTGAGACAGCCGCCAAGGGACCCCAGAAAATGAGGATCGGGGCCACTCTGTGCAAAACCAGCTGCACAGTGGAGGTAAGTATATGTTTGTTATTTAAAAAAATAAAAAAAAATAAACCTTTACAACCCCTTTAACATACAGTATAAATCTGTTATCTTGTCTCTTTGATGATGGGAAAGTTGTGAGGCCCCAGAACACCTTGGTTTTTACCTTCTGACCTTTTTTCAAGATTGATAGATCTCTACTGGACTTATTACAAAGCTGTGGAGCTCTCATTATTTACATTTACTTTGAACTGCCCCAGGGACTCATAGGGATGGCTGATACAATAGATTGCTGCCTAATATTATTATATTTACCTTGGGTCTAATTTGACACTCCCAGCACAGTGATCAAGCTGTCGCTGAAGGCTCCCTATTTACAATTTAGTGTCATAGCCAATCACAGTAATCACATGATTGGGAAGCCCCAGCATTACGTAATAGTTAAAGGCCTGATGGTAAGGGCAGGATCAGCCACACTTAAGCCCCATACACACTATTAGATTATCTGCAGATTTTTGTCTTCAGATTTACCAAAGCCATGTGGTGCAAGGGCCTGCCTGACTGCATACAAATTGAAACTTGACCTCATATTATATGGTTTTGGTAAATCTGAAGACAAAAATCTGCAGAAAATCGAATAGTGTGTATGGGGCTTAAAGCGTTTACATATTCTGAATAGGCAGTGAAAGCGATTAAAACAAGTTCTCATTCACCTCTGTATCTAACAGTATTGTGAAGAATTCAATTTTCAAAGTTGACAACACATAACAGAATCAGATGGGCTGCCAACCCTCCAAGGTAATCACACTGCAGGAAGCCTCCCCGTTTTCAGAATACAATGTCATAGCGGGGGATAGAACCATTCGCATTTAATGAGTGAATGGAGGAATCGGGTTGTTTTTTTTCTTTTGTATGAAAAATAAAACGTACTCATCTATGACCTGTTTTAGATTGACAGTGGGGCCGAACCACGCTGCCAGAGCCACCCTGCAAGGCATTCAGGAGTGTCACATGGTTAGTGCTTGCTGTGAAAAAAAGGGGAAGTGCACAGCTTTCCCAGGGTGAGAACCGGAGCATGCGCAGAGAGAGTGAAAACACAGAAGATTAAAATAGTTTTGAAGTCAATTAAGAAAAATATATTTGGGGTTTTCTTACAAGCAGAACTAAATATGCTGTGGATCCTGAATATTTTTCTCATAATGTGCAGGGCACACACAGCATACTGTGACAAACAGCCCCTGTCAGTTGTGGATGGAGTATATCTGCCACATAGGATTTTATGGTTAATGAGGTAGCTTTGAAAAGTTTGTAGCAGGCTGCAGAGGGTTAATCACTGACAACACCTGGGATACAATTTGTCTTCCCCTGTGTTAATGGGTTGGTGCTGGAAAAGGATGCAAACAGGCTGTGAGGTAACATGTCTGCAGGTCTGAAGCAGATTCTAGTGGGGTCTATTTTACTAGCCAGGAGGCTTAAAACAGTTTTTCTGGACATTTTGTTTTGGACTTCTTGCCCCTGCTAGAGAATCTTCTTGTTTTTGCTGTACGCTGAACAATAAACACGGGCAGGAACCTCCTAAAGCGGTAGTAAACCTCTGAAGAAAAAACAAAAAAAAACATGCAAGACAATGGCATAATGTGCTAGTATGCATCGCATGCTAGCACATTATGAAATACTTACCTTAGAACGAGGCTCCCGCAGCCCGACCCGGCTAGCGCAGAGGGGGCTGACATGTTGCCTCTCCGTTTCTTCCGGGTCGGTGGCTCTGGCGATGTGAGTGGCCGGAGCCACGATGCGTGCCGGAGTCCTCCATTCCGGCAAGGTCCGGCACAATATGCCGGATCTTCGCCGGACCTTCACTGTGCATGCGCCAATGACGTCAGCAGCTGCATGCAGGGTAAATATCTCCTAAACCATATAGGTTTAGGAGATATTCATTTTACCTACAGGTAAGCCTTAATTTAGGCTTTCAGATCGCTCTACTGCAGGGTAGTCTTCCCGGTCACGATTGCAGACAGCTTTACTTGCATACTTGGATGTCTCTTTTAATCATTAGGGATGAGCTGAACACCCCCCCCCCCCCGGTTCGGTTCGCACCAGAACCTGCGAACGGACCGAAAGTTTGCGCGAACTTTAGAACCCTATTAAATTGACCCCAGATGATGTCCTAGGAGACGAAACGCGTCGGGAGGACTCCATTGTTGCCACATTCTTTGCAAAGCGCTTTTATATCAACTTAAATGTAAGTGTTTCCACTACATAAAATTTTGATTTACATACAGAGTTACGCTATGTGGCTGTTTCTTTTCTCTATTACATGATACTTACATGCTCATATTGATTGGGATTTTCCCGGACCACTACTGCATATGAGATTATCTGCTAAGAGGTCATCTTTCTTCTGCGGTTTCTCTCTCCATGTTGATGTTTGGCCATTTCCAGCACAGCAATTTGCAGCATACAGATTGTCCAGGTTCCATCGTGGTTCCACCACACCAAGCCCGTTTGACCCACTGAACATATGTTCCTCTGGGTTCAAACTATCTGGTAAGCTCCTTACCCTATTGGTGGTGGTTCTCTTCATCTTCTCACCTTCACCTTTCCCTTCAAAGTCTTCATCCACTTTTGAATTTCACCATTGCCTTCATTTTTTAATTACTTTAAGACACTAAGTAGCACAAGTTTTCACTTGTATTTCGCATATAGACATTTTGTATATATGAGGACTTCTTACTGTTTTTACTTAATATTTGAGTGTCTTTTTTTATATTGCACCGTTTTTATATACCGTACTCATTTGAGTGCGTCATGCATTCTTGTTCATTTTTTTGATTAGCGCTACACTTTTTGTTTCCACGCTTTTTACTATTTGTCTACTTGTGTTAGCAGCTTATCCAGAGGGCAGCGCGGAATTATTTTGTAAACCCTATTAAATACAATGGACGCGAAAGTTTAAAATCGAAAGTGCTAATTATAACGGCTAATATACATGTTATTGTCCTAAAAATGGTTTGGGGACCCAGATCCTGCCCCAGGGGACATGTATCAATGCAAAAATAATTTTTAAAAACTGAAGTTTTTTCGGGAGCAGTGATTTTAATGATGCATAAAGTGAAAAGAAAAAAAGTGAAATATTCCTTTAAATATCGTACCTGAGGGGTGTCTAAACTATGCCTGTGAAGTGCCACGTGTTTCCCGTGTTTAGAACTGTCCCCTGCACAAAATGAAATTTCTAAAGGAAAAAAAGCCATTTAAAACTGCTTGCGGCTTTAATGTAATGTCTGGTCCCGGCAATATGGATGAAAATCATTGAGAAAAATTGCATGGCTACCCCATCACCCCCCCCCCCCCCGACCCCAGCCCATTACCAGCCCCTTTGGGTCTTGTATGGATATTAAGGGGAACCCCGCACCCAAAATAAAAAAAGGCCCTATATACTCTGAACAGCAGTATACAGGCGGTGCAAACAAGACACGGACTGTAGATTTGTTCTTAAGTACAATCTGTTTGTAATTTGGAACAGGTACATTTTTTAAGTGTAGCTCTAGCCAAAAAATCTATTTTTAAGCTTTTTGGAAAACATAGGGAAGGGTTATCACCCCTGTAACATTTGTTTTGCTGTCTGTGCACCTGTTCAGAACATTTCACCTCACTTTCCGTCCCAATGACAAATGTTTTTGGAAAATTTGGGGTTTTTATTGAAACAAGGATTGGTGATAAAGCATAAGTAGAGAGGAGACACCTTTTTCCCATATTAACTCTTACAGGAGAGAATTTCCCTTCCTAGGGGTAGATTTCCTCTCACTTCCTGTTGTCTCCTTCCGTTTGCAAGTAAGAGTCGTTTGTAAGTTGGATGTTTAAAAGTAGGGGCCTGCCGTATATGCTCTGCAGAAATTTGGCCCTTAGATGTTGGTGTTGCCACAACACTGTAAGCCCTCACAGTTACTCCTGGTGGGCGCTGGAACACCCTGCTGTGAACTATTATATCAGGAATTGTAATTACATGCCATTGTTGAACAGTGGTAGGAAAAATTGGGCCTTTGTTGGTGGTGCTGGTGCCACAACACTGTAAGCCCTCACAGTTACTCTTAGTGGGTGCATGAATGGGCCCTGCTGTGAATTATTAGATCAACAATTGTAATTACATGCCCCTGTTGAACAGGGGCAGAAAAATTGGGCCTTTGGTGGTGGTGGTGTTGCCACAACACTGTAAGCCCTCACAGTTACTCTTGGTGGGCACAGGAATGGGCCCTGCTGTGAATTATTAGATCAAGAATTGTAATTGCATGCCCCTGTTAAACAGGGGCTGAAAAATTGGGCCTTTGGTGGTGGCGGTGGTGGTGTTGCTGCCACAACACTGTAAGTCCTCACAGTTACTCTTGGTGGGCGCAGGAATGGGCCCAGCTGTGAAATATTAGATCAAGAATTGTAATTACATGCCCCTGTTAAACAGGGGCAGAAAAATTGGGCCTTAGGCACTGGTGCCACAACACTGCAACCCCTCACAGATACTGTACTTGGAGCGCAACAATGAGCCCTGTTGCAAAGTATTGCATCAAAAATTTTAATTACATGCCTCTGTTAAACAGGGGCTGAAAAATTGGGCCTTAGGCACTGATGCTGGTGCCACAACACTGCAACCCTTCACAGATACTGTAGTTGGAGCACAGCAATGAGCCCTGCTGCAAAGCATTGCATCAAAAATTGTAAATACACGCCCCTGTTAAACAGGGGCTGAAAAATTGGGCCTTAGCCACTGGTGGTGGTGCCCAGAACCAAAAATATTCTTTCAAGCTATCAGCATGATTATTGATTAGGAAGAGGATAGTCACTCAGCATAACAGGATGGTCACTCTGCATCAGCATAGGCAGTCTTGAAGGGATCTGACATTTCAAAGAAAATGATTATGTTACATCAGCATCAGGTGCTTGGTAGCTGGTGGTGATCCAAGACTGATTCATTTTTATGAAGGCGCACCCTGTGATCGGTTACAAAGCCTCCAGCAGCACTGAATGTGCGTTCCGAAAGAACGCTGGATGCAGGACAGGCCAGTATCTCAATTGCATACTGTGCAAGCTCTGGCCAGTGATCCATCCTCAAGACCCAGTAACCCAGAGGATTTTCGGTGGGAAAGGTTTCCAAGTCTGATCTTGCCCCTAGGTATTCCTGCACCATGTAAACCAGACACTGGCGATGGTTGCTGGAACCGATCATACCTTGGGGCTGCGGAGTAAAAAATTGTCTGAACGCATCGGTCAGACGGCCACCTTCTCCACCGCTCCTTCTTTGACTGACCGAAGCCTCAGCAACTCGTTGTCCAGGACCAGGAATTTGTAACCTCCCAGTCTCTGGGAACGCGTTGCACAGACCTTTCTGCAAAGCCTCCCGAAGATGCCTCATCCTCTGCTCCCTCTGCGACGGCATGATAAGGTCCGCAACCTTAGCCTTGTAACGTGGATCAAGGAGGGTTGCCAGCCAGTAATGATCCCTCTCCTTGATCGCACGAATACGAGGATCCTTACGCAGGCTTTGCAGCATCAGGGAGGCCATGCAGCGTAGGTTTGCTGAGGCATTCGGTGCGGAGTCCTCTGGGTCCTCTGGGTCACTGAGGACGACATGATCCGCAGCCACCTCCTCCCAGCCACGTACAAGTCCATGGGTGTCTTGGGACTGTAATTGATCCCTTGAAGACTGCTGCTGATGCTGAGTGCTAGTCTCCACCTCCATGCTGACACAATCCTCCTCCTCCTCCTCCTCTTCCTGTGTGATAAACGGGCCAGAAGGAACACTGTCTGGATAAAGGGGGCCTTGAGAGGTAAGGAAGTCCTCTTCCTGCCTCTGTTCTGCCTCAAGTGCCCTGTCCATTATTCCATGCAGCGTGTGCTCCAACAGGTGGACAACAGGTGGACAACATGATGCATGCACTGTCACTGCTCACCATCCTCGTGGCCTCCTCAAATGGTGCCAGGACAGTGCATGCATCCCTTATCATTGCCCACTGGCATGGGGAAAAAAATCCAAGCTCCCCTGACCCTGTCCTTGTGCCATATTGCAACATTGATGGCCCTCTGCAGCGTGTGCAGCCGCTGCAGCATGGCCAACGTAGAGTTCCACCTGGTGGGCATGTCACAGATTAGGCGGTTCTTGGGCAGGTTGTAATCCTTTTGCAGCTCAGCCAGCCGAGCACTAGCATTATATGCCCGGCGAAAATGCCCAGAGAGTTTCCTGGCCTGCTTCAGGACCTCCTGTAAGCCCGGGTACCTGCCCAAGAACCGCTGCACCACCAAGTTAAGGATGTGAGCCAAACAGGGCACATGGGTCAGTTGTCCCTGTCGTGGGGGCGGAGAGGAGGTTGGTGCCATTGTCGGAAATCACCTTTCTTGGTTTAAGTTGGCGTGGCGTCAACCACCTCTGAGCCTGCCGTTGCAGAGCTGAGAGAATCTCTGCCCCAGTGTGGCTCCTGTATATTCACGATTTAAAGGCACTACACTTGTGAAAGAGCAGCATTCCTACGTTTATATGTACAGTATCTTACAAAAGTTTCAGGAAAAAAAAAATCCACAGCCCCCTGCGTATAACACGCAGGCACAGTTTACCCTCTATTTTCAGGGTAAAAAAGTGAGTGTTATACGCCAATAAATACAGTATACACAGTTTCTCACAAAAGTGAGTACACCCCTCACATTTTTGTAAATATTTTATTATATATTTTCATGTGACAACACTGAAGAAATGGCACTTTGCTACAATGTAAAGTAGTGAGTGTACAGCTTGTATAACAGTGTAAATTTGGTGTCCCCTCAAAATAACTCAACACACAACCATTAACCACTTAAGCCCCAGACCATTTTGTCTGGTTAAGGACCAGGCCACTTTTTGCGTCGCTTTAACTGACAATTGCGCGGTCGTGCGACGTGGCTCCCAAACAAAATTAACGTCCTTTTTTTCCCATAAATAGAGCTTTCTTTTGGTGGTATTTGATCACCTCTGTGGTTTTTATTTTTTGCACTATAAACAAAAATAGAGCGACAATTTTTAAAAAAATGCAATATTTTTAACTTTTTTCTATAATAAATATCCCCCAAAAATATATAAAAAAACATGTTTTTTTCCTCAGTTTAGGCCGATACGTATTCTTCTACATATTTTTGGTAAAAAAAAAAATCACAATAAGCGTTTATTGATTGGTTTATAAAGTTATAAAGTTATAGCGTCTACAAAATAGGGGATCATTTTTTTTTTTTTACTAGTTATGGCGGCGATCAGTGATTTTTATCATGACTGCGACATTATGGCGGACAAATCGGACACTTTTGACACTATTTTGGGGCCATTGTCATTTTTACTGCGAAAAGTGCTATAAAAATGCACTGATTACTGTGAAAATTACACTGGCAGTGAAGGGGTTAACCTGTAGGGGGCACTGAAGGGGTTAAGTGTTTTCTAGGGAGTGATTATTACTGTTAGGGGGCGTAGCTTGCCGTGTGATGTCACTGATCGTCGTTCCCTATGACAGGGAACAGACGATCAGTGGCAGTCACACTAGGAAGCACGGGGAAAGGTTTGATTACACTTACCTCTCCCCGTTGTTCAGCTATGTGACCCGAACGCGGGACACCGGCGGTGATCGGGTCTGCGGGTCCCGCGGGCGCAGTCACGGAACACAGGACCAGGTCGCGAGCGCCCCGCCGCCGGCGCGCTCGCGACCCACGGCTGGGCTCTTAAAGGCGACGTACAGGTACGTGCTTGTGCCCAGCCGTGCCATTCTGCCGACGTATATTGGCGTGAAGGGGTTAATGTCTAAACCCCTGGCAACAAAAGTGAGTACACCCCTAATAAAAAAAAATCCAAATTGGGCCCAATTAGTCATTTTCCCTCCCCGGTGTCATGTGAATCGTTAATGTTACAAGGTCTCAGGTGTGAATGGGGAGCAGGTGTTTTAAATTTGCTGTTATCGCTCTCTCTCTCATACTGGTCACTGGAAGTTCAACATGGCACCTCATGGCAAAGAACTCTGAGGATCTGAAAAAAAGAATTGTTGCTCTACATCAGTGGTTCTCAACTCCAGTCCTCAGGACCCACTAACAGGCCAGGTTTGCAAGATAACTGAAATGCATCACAGGTGATATAATTTGCTGCTCAGGGATTGCAGTATTCTAGTCTGCATCTCCCCAAGGTAATACTTAAAATCTGGCCTGTTAGTGGGTCCTGAGGACAGGAGTTGAGAACCACTGCTCTACATAAAGATGGCCTAGGCTATAAGAAGATTGCCAAGACCCTGAAACTGAGCTGCAGCATGGTGGCCAAGATTTTACAGCGGTTAAACAGGACAGGTTCCACTCAGAACAGGCCTCACCATGGCCGACCAAAGAAATTGCGTGCACGTGCTCAGCGTCATATCCTGGAGATTGACGTATAAATGCTGTCAGCATTGCTGCAGAAGTTGAAGGGGTGGAGGGTCAGCCTGTCAGTGCTCAGACCATACGCCGCATGCTGCATCAAATTGGTCTGCATGGCTGTTGTCCCAGAAGGAAGACTTTTCTAAAGATGATGCACAAGAAAGCCTGCAAACAGTTTGCTGAAGACAAGCAGACCAAGGACATGGATTACTGGAACCATGTCCTGTGGTCTGATGAGACCAAGATAAACTTATTTGGTTTAGATGGTATCAAGCGTGTGTGACGGCAACCAGGTGAGGAGTACAAAGACAAGTGTGTCTTGCCTACAGTCAAGCATGGTGGTGGGAGTGTCATGGTCTGGGGCTGCATGAGTGCTGCCAGCACTGGGAAACTACAGTTCATTGAGGGAACCATGAATGCCAACATGTACTGTGACATACTGAAGCAGAGCACGATCCCCTCCCTTTGGAAAGTGGGCCACGGGGCAGTATTCAAACATAATGACCCCAAACACACATTCAAGATGACCACTGCCTTGCTAAAGAAGCTGAGGGTAAAGGTGATGGACTGGCCAAGCATGTCTCCAGACCTAAACCCTATTGAGCATCCGTGGGGCATCCTCAAATTGAAGGTGGAGGAGCACAAGGTCTCTAACATCCACCAGCTCCGAATGTCGTCATGGAGGAGTGGAAAGTGGAAGAGGACTCCAGTGGCAACCTGTGAAGCTCTGGTGAACTCCAAGCACAAGAGGGTTAAGGCAGTGCTGGAAAATAATGGTGGCCACACAAAATATTGACACTTTGGGCCCAATTTGGACATTTTCACTGAGGGGTGTACTCACTTTTGTTCCCAGCGGTTTAGACATTAATGACTGTGTGAGTTATTTTGAAGGGACAGCAAATGTACACTGTTATACAAGCTGTACAATCAGTACATTACATTTTAGCAAAGTGTAATTTCTTCAGTGTTGTCACATGAAAATATATAATAAAATATTTACAAAAATGTGAGGGGTGTACTCACTTTTGTGAGATACTGTGTATATACTGTATTTATTGGCGTATAACACTCACTTTTTTACCCTGAGGGTAAACTGTGCCTGCGTGTTATACGCAGGGGGCTGTGGAAAGTTTTTTTTCCTGAAACTCCCCTCTTAAAGTTAGGGTGCATGTTATACGCCTGTGCGTGTTATACGCCGATAAATATGGTGTATATATATATGTAGTGGGGTGCTAAATTTAGGGGAAGTGTTTGGGTGGTAGTTGTGCCCAAACATCCTAATTGATAGAGTTCTTGAAACCATTTTTGTCCACAGGTGGAGTATTGGTGTACAGTTCCCTGTGGCCTGCAGGTGGCGCTGCCATAGTAGGCCAGGGTTGAACCACTGATACAATGCTGTGCCTTGTGTGTCCCCTCTCGGCAGCCATACAGTGGGTGTGGTCTACCTGCTGGGCATGCTGGGAGAGGATATAAAAGGGGCAGACGCTGCCTGTTCGGGGTTCTCGTTCCTGTCTGCCCTGGGCACCTTTAGCCCAGGGGCGGGTCTGCGGTTCATTGTCAAGGGTCCCAGGCACCTTTAGCCCTGGGACTGCGCCAAAGGTCTGGGCCCAGAACCTTCGGCTGGAGCCCACCGGGGATCGAGGAATCTCAGGGTGCCGCCTTGCGAGGGGACCCGTATCCTAGATGAGGAGTCCGGGGGAGGAACCGTTCCGAAGGACTGGTGCGGAAGTCACAGTGAAGGAAGGGTCCCGGTAACTCTCTGGAGGGATGTATTCTCCTTGAACAGAGACCAAGTTCACCCGGTCTGTGGCAGAGACCAAGTTCACCAGGTCTGTGGCAGAGACCAAGGGTAAAGTTCGAGCATCATTTTGGCTGCTAGTCCTAAGTTAGGGAGACTATCCGAATGGGCTGAGTCTGCTTGAGAATCGGAGCCGTGAATTGTGTAACGTTTGTGCCTGGACCTCATCCACATCTTGAGCTATCCTGTTCTCCCTCCAACCTTTTCTGTCAGAGACTGTGTTTTATAAGGAATAAACCTCTACGTTGGAGTGCAGCTGGTGTGGACATTCAAGTTACTGTGGGGATACAAGGACTTGTCTTTATTAAAAATAGAGGTGAGAGACATTCTCTGGTTGTCTAACTGTGGAAGACCCATCAACAACACCGCTCAACCTCTTCACATAGGAGGGTACGGGCTTGTGCTTCGGTGTGCCTCTCTCTTCCTGCGAGGAGCCAAAGTTAATGCAGGTAAAGAAAGGGGTCTGTGCGCTACACGTGGGGGCTCGAGTCCGGGATTTCCACAGTGGAGAGAAGCCCAGAGTTTGAACTTGTTTCCCCTGTGAAGTTCCGTGGAGGTCGGCCATCTTTGGAGAAAAGTAACTGCGCCACGAGGAGAGCTCCAGCTGCGTAGTTCGTGGGCGTGCCTAAGGAAAGAAAGCCCGCAAACATTGCAGAGAGATGGGAGGAGCCTCACCATGTGAAGAGTTGCATGTGGTGACTTTGGCGTCAGAGAGACAGTGCACGATGGATCGGCGAGTAGGTAACATGGCGTCTAATGCCGCATGGATTCCGAATTCAACTACCATGAACGTTACCTGCTTTGCTGCTTCTGTGACCGATACGCGGATCCGACTGAAGCCTCAGGGTCGTTTCGCTCTCTATGTCTGCAGAGAGGCGGAGGCCCTTGAAGTGGTTTGTCCCGGATGCCAGGGACTGGTGGTGCATCTTCGGCCTTTCGGGAGATGTGAGCAGTGTAAGGAGTTTTTATTTGAGGTGGAGCAGCCTACTGAAAAGCCTCGGGCCTTTAGTCTGAACTGGCTTACGGGCACCACCACTTTGGAAGAAGGAACCAGAGCTTCCACAGTCCCCCCTACGCGCACTGTTGATACTTCGGAGGAAGTCGCAGATGAAAATGTTCCGGTTGTTGAGGAACAAGAGTCGGAGAGACCGGAGGATGCTGTTTCGGTCTTTACGGAGTCCTCACTCCCACCGCCCAAGAGGAAGGTCGGCTATGTTATAGCTTCCTGCCGCCGTGGTAGAGTCACACCCCAGCGCTTGCCCGGATCGGATGCATCCACGGGGAAAAGTCCCGGACATCCTGCTTCAGCTACAAGCCGAGGTAAGCCAGGGAAAGGGACCTTGGCTAAGGTCCGAAGTGTTGGGGATGCGTGGGCCAGGGACCCCAGGGCCCTTGAACTTGTTTGAGGCGGTGATTCGTCATCCACCCGGAGTTACCTGCCGGTGGAGGAATGTGATACCTCCGACCTGGAGTCAGTCTCCGATCCAGGGGATGATGTGGCCATTGATGAGTTATTTGAGCGGAAGGGTTGGGATAAGGTACCCCTGTCCTCGTCCCGTAGGAAAAGGGACTCACCCATAGTCACTGGGGATGCTACACCCCGGGGTGGAGGCCCCGGAGCCTGAGGAGGACTCTGTCCCATTGTTTGCCCTTCCACCACTGAAGATGACTGTACCTGTTGCTGAGGTAGTGAGAATGTCATTGCGGGCCCCTATGTCTGGTCTGGAGGCAGTGAAAGTGCCTCGACACCTGGATACCATAATTTTACCAGGGATGGGAGATCGAGCAACCATGCCACCATTGTCCCGGTTACAGAGGTTGTTCAACCAGAAAGTTGCAAGCGAGTACGGATGGGAATACCCGTACCTGCCTAAAGAGTTGCTGTTTGAAGTTGAGGCCTATAGATATCGGTGGTACGCGGACTTTGTCTGGACTCATTTGAAGGTACCTCAGGCCCATAGATATTATTCTTGTTCTGCCGCAGCTACTAAGCGGTACAAGGAATATAGAGAGTCATGGATGCTCGGCAGACACATACATACCGATAAAGTGGTAATTTGCCAAAAAGATAAAGACAATGCTGAATATCACATTGACACTTTTGATAAAAACTGGAAACCATTGGTGTTGCCGCATCCACAGTACTACCTTTAAGAGACTGAACTCTTTTATGTTTGCCTTTGTTTATTCTGGAGTATATTCTCCTGGAGCCCAAGAACTTTAGCCCTTGCATATGGGGTTGTCTACTTGTTGGAAGAGCGGGAGTAGTTATTTTTTTTTCCTCCCTCTCACAGCGCCTAAGAGACAGAGACTTTTGGGGTAGAAGTAGCTCAGGGCCAGGGCCAAAGGAGAAGAAGGAAGATTTACTCCCAAGAAAAAAAAAGTTTTAGGACAAGTGTCTTGACGGTGACGCTTCCACTAGGTGGCGGTGTTGCATAACTTTTATATTGCATTTTAAGTGTAACTTACTTTTTAGAGGGAAAGGGTTTTTCCTTCGGGGAGAATTCTTTCACTTCTAGTGTAAATAGGTTGGAATGTCAATTATTGGTTGTATGTTTTCTTTTTCTTCCTCTGCAGGTGGACACCAAGCAAATCACTGAGAATGGGGTGGGTTTAGCTATTGCAGAGGGAAGGGAAAATGTAAATGATAAATGTGTTTTATGTGACATTGAGAATGTGATGTACACATGTGTTTTCTCTGCTCTTCTTTCATTTCTGCATTTAACTCCATTTCCCCATGTTCAAGTTCCGGCACAAACAAACATTTTTTTTCTCTTCTCTCTTTTCCAAATTGTTTTTGTAGATAGTTTCTGGAATAGGTCTATGTTGACTCAGGCTTGAGGAACATAGGTTTGCTCCAGACACTGGGGACCAGTGTCTATTTAGTGGGGGGGAGTATGTAGCGGGGTGTTAAATTTAGGGGAAGTGTTTGGGTGGTAGTTGTGCCCAAACACCCTAATTGATAGAGTTCTTGAAACCATTTGTGTCCACAGGTGGAGTATTGGTGTACAGTTCCCTGTGGCCTGCAGGCGGCGCTGCCATAGTAGGCCAGGGTTGAACCACTGATACAGTGCTGTGCCTTGTGTGTCCCCTCTCGGCAGCCATACAGTGGGTGTGGTCTACCTGCTGGGCATGCTGGGAGAGGATATGAAAGGGGCAGACGCTGCCTGTTCGGAGTTCTCGTTCCTGTCCGCCCTGGGCACCTTTAGCCCTGGGACTGCGCCAAAGGTCTGGGCCCAGCACCTTCAGCTGGAGCCCACCGGGGATCGAGGAATCTTAGGGTGCCACCTTGCGAGGGGGCCCGTATCCTAGATGAGGAGGCTGGGGGAGGAACCGTTCCAAAGGACTGGTGCGAAAGTCACAGTGAAGGAAGGGTCCCGGTAACTCTCTGGAGGGATGTCTTCTCCTTGAACAAAGACCAAGTTCACCAGGTCTGTGGCAGAGACCAAGTTCACCAGGTCTGTGGCAGAGACCAAGGGTAAAGTTTGAGCATCATTTCGGCTGCTAGTCCTAAGTTAGGGAGACTATCCGAATGGGCTGAGTCTGCTTGAGAATCGGAGCAGTGAATTGTGTAACGTTTGTGCCTGGACCTCATCCACATCTTGAGCTGTCCTGTTCTCCCTCCAACCTTTTCTGTCAGAGACTGTGTTTTATAAGGAATAAACCTCTACGTTGGAGTGCAGCTGGTGTGGACTTTCAAGTTACTGTGGGGATACAAGGACTTGCCTTTATTAAAAATAGAGGTGAGAGACATTCTCTGGGTGTCTAATGCCCCATACACACAATCGTTTTTCATGCCGTTAAAAATACCATTTTTAAAAATGGCCATTAAAAATGATCGTGTGTATGCTCCAGAGCATTTTTAACAACGTGAAAAACGGCCATTAAGAAATTTCGAACATGCTCTCTTTTTTCACGTCGTTTTTCACGTCGTTTTTTTTAACGACGTGAAAAACGATAGTGTGTATGCTTTAACGACGTGAAAAAAAATGCGCATGCTCAGAATCAAGTATGAGACGGGAGCGCTCGTTCTGGTAAAACTAGCGTTCGCAATGGAGATAGCACATTCGTCACGCAGTAACGGACTGAAAAGCACGAGGCTGAAAAGCGCGAATCGTTGCTCAACAAACTTTACTAACATGAAGGGTGGCGCCATTCAAACGGAACTTCCCCTTTATAGTGCCGTTGTACGTGCTGTACGTCACTGCGCTTTGCTCGAGCGTTTTTTTTAATGATCGTGTGTACGCAAGACAGGCTTGAGAGGAAACATGAAAAAAATGACAAGAAAAACGTTGGTTTAAAAAATGGCATGAAAAATTATCGTGTGTATGGGGCATAACTGTGGAAGACCCATCAACAACACCGCTCAACCTCTTCACATAGGAGGGTACGGGCTTGTGGTGCAGTGTGCCTGTCTCTTCCTGCGAGGAGCCAAAGATAATGCAGGTAAAGAAAGGGGTCTGTGCGCTACATATATATATATATATATATATATATATATATATATATATATATATATTAGAGATTTGTTTGTCACAATTTGTTACACAGTCACTAATTTATAAAGTTTGTTGATGCACCACATCCATTAGCGCGGTTATATGTGTATATATACACATACATATTTTTTAGTTAATGCACCGCTGAGCCCTGCATTCTGTAGGTAACGCACTGGTGAGCCCTGCATTGGGTAGCTTACGCACTGCTGAGCCCTGCATTCTGTAGGTAACGCACTGGTGAGCCCTGCATTGTGTAGGTTACGCACTGCTGAGCCTTGCATTCTGTATGTAACGTAGCATGCTCTCGGGGCTCTGCTTTCTTTATGTAGCACGCTCCTTAGCCCTGCATTCTTTATGTAACACACTTCTGAACTCTACACTCTGTAAGTAGCGCACTCCTGAACTCTGCAATCTGTTTTTTCTCTATCTTATCTTCTTAACATTTTGTAGTCATGTCCCAAAAAATTCTAAGTAGTATCTTTTTTTTTTATCTCATGGGCGAAGTGTGAGAAATAACGTATATATATCATATAATCATTCCATAAGCACTTCCCACATACACTGCATATATCATTTGAGGAGAGTATGCTTATAAAATAGTTTACCATTTGCCAATAAAAAAAAAATATGTCCCCAGATTTCATTTTAAAAATCTTGTCACCTAATTTATATGCATCTGTTTATATGCATGTGTAGCGCTCTGCTCCTGTTGGGTAGGCGCTATGTGTTAAATTTAGTGATGAGCCGAACACCCCCGGGTTCGGTTCGCACCAGAACCCGCGAACGGACCGAAAGTTCGTACGAACATTAGAACCCTATTAAATACAATGGATGCGAACGTTCGAATTCTAAAGTGCTAATTATAACAACTATT
This sequence comes from Rana muscosa, assembly GCA_029206835.1. NCBI lineage: Eukaryota > Metazoa > Chordata > Amphibia > Anura > Ranidae > Rana > Rana muscosa. The sequence continues at coordinate 411,567,220 of CM055122.1, forward strand.
ATGCATGTTATTGTCCTAAAAAGGGTTTGGGAACCCGGGTTCTGCACCAGGGGACATGTATCAATGCAAAAAGAAGTTTTAAAAACGGTCGTTTTTCGGGAGCAGTCATTTTAATGATGCATAAAGTGAAAAAAAAAAGTCAAATATTCCTTTAAATATCGTACCTGGGGGGTGTCTAAAGTATGCCTGTGAAGTGCCATGTGTTTCCCGTGTTTAGAACTGTCCCTGCACAAAATGACACTTCTAAAGGAAAAAAAAGCCATTTAAAACTGCTTGCGGCTTTAATGTAATGTCTGGTCCCGGTAATATGGATGAAAATCTTTAAGAAAAATGGCATAGCTACCCCATGACCCCCCCCCCTACCCCAGCCCATTACCAGCCCCTTTGGGTCTTGTATGGATATTAAGGGGAACCCCGCACATAAAATAAAAAAGGCCCTATATACTCTGAACAGCCGTATACAGGCGGTGCATACAAGACAGGGACTGTAGGTTTGTTCTTATGTAGAATCTGTTTGTAATTTTGAACAGCTACATTGTTGAAGTGTAGCTCCAGCCCAAAAATCTATTTTTAAACTTTTTGGAAAACATAGGTAAGGGTTATCACCCCTGTAACATTTGTTTTGCTGTCTGTGCCCCTGTTCAGAACATTTCACCTCACTTTCCGTCCCAATGACAACTGTTTTTGAAATGTGGTGTTTTTCTTGAAACAAGGATTGCTGATAAAGCATCAGTACAGAGGAGAAACCTTTCTCCCATATTTATTCTTACAGGAGAGAATTTTCCTTCCTAGTGGTAGATTTCCTCTCACTTCCTGTTGTCTTCTTGCGTTTGCAAGTAGGAGTCATTTGTAAGTTGGATGTTTGAAAGTAGGGACCTGCCGTATATACTCTGCAGAAATAGGCCCCTTAGTTGTTGGTGTTGGCACAACACTGTAAGCACTCACAGTTACTCTTGGTTGGTGCTGGAACGCCCTGCTGTCAACTATTATATCAGGAATTTTAATTACATATAATTGTTGAACAGTGGTAGTAAAAATTGGGCCTTTGATGGTGGTGCTGGTGCCACAACACTGTAAGCCCTGACAGTTACTCTTGGTGGGTGCAGCAATGGGCCCTGCTGTGAATTATTAGATCAAGAATTGTAATTGCATGCCCCTGTTGAACAGGGGCTGAAAAATTGGGCCTTAGGCACTGGTGGCACAACACTACAACCCCTCACAGATACTGTACTTGGAGCACAGCAATGAGCCCTGTTGCAAAGTATTGCTTCAAAAATTGTAATGACACGCCCCTGTTAAACAGGGGCTGAAAAATTGGGCCTTAGGCACTGGTGGCACAACACTACAACCCCTCACAGATACTGTACTTGGAGCACAGCAATGAGCCCTGTTGCAAAGTATTGCTTCAAAAATTGTAATGACACGCCCCTGTTAAACAGGGGCTGAAAAATTGGGCCTTAGGCACTGGTGCCACAACACTCCAACCCCTCACAGATACTGTACTTGGAGCACAGCAATGAGCCCTATGGCAAATTATTGCTAAAAAAATTGTAATTACACGCCCCTGTAAAACAGGGGCTGAAAAATTGGGCCTTAGCCACTGGTGGCGGCACCCATAAACAAAAATGATCTTCCAAGCTATCATCATCAATCGTATCATTGAGGACTCGGAGGAGGAGGATAGCCAATCAACATAACAGCACAGGCACTCAGCATCAGCATCAGTCTTGAAGGGATGTGACATGTTAAAATCAATTAGTCTGTTATATCAGCATCAGGTGTGTGGTAGCTGGTGGTGATCCAAGACTGGTTCATCTTGATGAAAGTCAGTCGATCAACCGAGTCGGTGGACAGGCGCACCCTGTGATCCGTGACAAATCCTCCAGCAGCACTGAATGTGCGTTCCGAAAGAACGCTGGATGCAGGACAGGCCAGTAGCTCAATTGCATACTGTGCAAGCTCTGGCCAGTGATCCATCCTCAAGACCCAGTAAGCCAGAGGATTTTCGGTGGGGAAGGTGTCCAAGTCTGACCTTGCCCCTAGATATTCCTGCACCATGTTTATCAGACGCTGGCGATGGTTGCTGGAACCGATCATACTTTGGGGCTGCGGACTAAAGAATTGTCTGAACGCATCGGTCAGACGGCCACCTTCCCCACCGCTCCTTCTTTGACTGGCCGAAGCCTCAGCAACTCGTTGTCCAGGACCAGGAGTTTGTAACCTCCCAGTCTCTGGGAACGCGTTGCACAGACCTTTCTGCAAGGCCTCCCGGAGTTGTCTCATCCTCTGCTTCCTCTGCGAAGGTAACATAAGGTCCGCAACCTTACCCTTGTACCGTGGATCAAGGAGAGTGGCCAGCCAGTAATGGTCCCTCTCCTTGATCCGAAGAATACGAGGATCCTTTCGCAGACTTTGCAGGATCAGGGAGGCCATGCAGCGTAGGTTTGCTGAGGCATTCGCTCCGGAGTCCTCTGGGTCACTAAGGACGACATGATCCGCAGCCACCTCCTCCCAGCCACGTACAAGTCCACTGGTTTCTTGGGACTGTAAATCATCCCTAAAAGACTGCTGCTGATGATGCTGAGTGCCAGCCTCCACCTCCATGCTGACACAATCCTCCTCCTCCTCCTCTTCCTCTTCCTGTGCGATGGGTGGGACAGAAGGAACACTGTCTGGGTAAAGGGGGCCTTGAGAGGCAAGGAAGTCCTCCTCTTCCTGCCTCTGTTCTGCCTCAAGTGCCCTGTCCATTATTCCACGCAGCGTGTGCTCCAACAGGTGGACAAGAGGTACAGTGTCACTGATGCATGCACTGTCACTGCTCACCATCCTCGTGGCCTCCTCAAATGGTGCCAGGACAGTGCATGCATCCCTGATCATGCCCCACTGGCGTGGAGAAAAAAAACCAAGCTCCCCTGACCCTGTCCTGGTGCCGTAGTCGCACAGGTACTCATTGATGGCCCTCTGCTGCGTGTGCAGCCGCTGCAGCATGGCCAACGTTGAGTTCCACCTGGTGGGCATGTCACATATAAGGCGGTTCTTGGGCAGGTTCAACTCCTTTTGCAGCTCAGCCAGGCGAGCACTGGCATTATAAGATCTGCGGAAATGCACACAGACTTTCCTGGCCTGCCTCAGGACATCCTGTAAGCCCGGGTACCTGCCCAAGAACCGCTGCACCACCAGGTTAAGGACGTGAGCCACACAGGGCACATGGGTCAGTTGTCCCTGTCGGAGGGCGAAGAGGAGGTTGGTGCCATTGTCGCAAACCACCATTCCTGGCTTAAGCTGGCGTGGCGTCAACCACCTCTCGGCCTGGCCCTGCAGAGCAGACAGGACCTCTGCCCCAGTGTGGCTTCTGTCCCCCAAACACACCAGCGCAAGCACGGCATGGCATCTTTTTGCCTGCGTACTTGCGTAGCCCCGTGAACGGCTACGGAGCACCGCTGGTTCATAGGACAAACCACAGGAAGAGGCCATGGAGGAAGAAGAAGAGGAGGGGGTGGAGGAGAGAGGTGTGTCACAACCAGTAGTAGCATTTTGGAGGCGTGGCGGTGGAACAACCTCCAACACTACTGCACCTTGTCCTGCATCCTTCCCAGCTGCCAAAAGAGTGACCCAATGGGCCGTGAAAGAAAGGTAACGTCCCTGTCCATGCCTGCTGGACCATGAGTCAGCAGTAATATGCACCTTACCGCTGACCGCCCTGTCCAGCGAGGCCAAGACATTGCCTTCCGTGAGAAAAAGTGGCGTTTGGGAACCTGCCACTGAGGAACCGCACATTGCACAAACTCACGGAAGGGGGCCGAGTCTACCAACTGAAAAGGCAGCAGTTGAAGCGCTAGCAATTTAGCCAAGCTAGCATTCAACCGCTGGGCATGTGGATGGCTGGGAGTGAACTTCTTTCGACGGTCCAGCAGCTGGGGCAGGGAAATTTGCCTGCTAGAATCGGACGTCGGTGTACTGCTAGCAGAGTGGCCGCAAGTACTTGGCTGTGACACACCTAATTCTACACCTTCATTCCTCTCAGTGCATGTTTCAGAGAGGACTGAAGTTATAGTGGGGTTGGAGATCCCAGCTGATGCGGTGCAAGGAGAGGTCCGCTTTGTTCTTTGGTGTGGGTCTTTGAGGTAGGCTTGCCAACGAGCTGCATGGCAGGTCAACATATGTCTGGTCAGGCATGTGGTACCCAAGCGGCTGATGTTTTGGCCACGCGATATACGCTTGAGACATATGTTGCAAACAGCAACTGTGCGATCTGATGCACTAGCCTCAAAAAAGGCCCACACAAAGGAACTTTTTGAATGACGGGCAGAGGCTGCGCCCTGCACAGACGGAGCTCTGCGGTGTGATTCCGTCGGTGTACTGCCCTTACGCTGGCCACCAAAGGGCATCCTGCCTCGTTGGAGATGTGCCTCCTCCTCATCCTCCTCCTCCTCCTCTCTCCTATTAGGCACCCACGTGGAGTCAGTGACCTCATCATCCCCTCCCTCCTCATCACTGGAGCCAATCTGGCAGTATGCTGCAGCTGCTGGAACATGACTGCCAGATTGGTGTCCTTCTTGAGCATCCCCTCTGTCTGCTCTCACGCTACTGCCTTCCTGTAGCTGGGTTTCATCATCAGACCCTTCGAAACGCTGGGCATCCTCCTGGAGCATGTACCCAACACTGTGCTCAAACAGTTCGGGGGACTCCTCAGGAGGAGGACATGGTGGGTCTAGGGAAGGAGTGACTGATGATGAGTCTGACATTGATACCAGGGAAGAGGACGCTTTGGCAGCTGCTTTGCCAGTACCCTGAGCCTGGGTGAGAGAGGATGAGGAGGAGGAGGAGGGCTTGGTCATCCACTCTACCAAGTCTTCGGCATGATGTGGCTCAACATGTCCAGCTGCCGAAAAGAAGGACAAGCGTGTCCCATGGCCATGTGCTGATGACAATGCACCGCGTCCACAACCAGCACTGTTGCCCCCAGACACAGAGCCTGCTTGCCCTCTTTTATTGCCTCCTGACTGTCTGCCTCTCCTTGTTTGCCTTCCAGACATTCTAATAGATGGCCTGCAGGGAGATGGGAAAAAAGCAATAAGGGCTACCTTCAGGTGTCCTTCTCTGTCCCTTTACTTAAGGATTTCTAAATATGGTTGAGGATTATTGCTTTTGCACAGAATAGCACAACGACAATTTCCCTGACTGTCCAAAAAACAAGGATTTCAAAGATGGTTGATGAGGAATGCTTTAGCACACTATAGCACAAGGAGAATTCCCCTCACTTTCCTTCTTTGTCCCTAGAAACAAGGACTGGCACAGTGAAAGAAACTGACACTCTCCCTAACTAGAGTTTTCTGTCCCTAGAAAAAATGTTTTTTTAAAGCACACTATAGCACAAGGAGAATTCCCCTCACTTTCCTTCTTTGTCCCTAGAAACAAGGACTGGCACAGTGAAAGAAACTGACACTCTCCCTACCTAGAGTTTTCTGTCCCTAGAAAAAATGTTTTTTTAAAGCACACTATAGCACAAGGAGAATTCCCCTCACTTTCCTTCTTTGTCCCTAGAAACAAGGACTGGCACAGTGAAAGAAACTGACACTCTCCCTACCTAGAGTTTTCTGTCCCTAGAAAAAATGTTTTTTTAAAGCACACTATAGCACAAGGAGAATTCCCCTCACTTTCCTTCTTTGTCCCTAGAAACAAGGACTGGCACAGTGAAAGAAACTGACACTCTCCCTACCTAGAGTTTTCTGTCCCTAGAAAAAATGTTTTTTTAAAGCACACTATAGCACAAGGAGAATTCCCCTCACTTTCCTTCTTTGTCCCTAGAAACAAGGACTGGCACAGTGAAAGAAACTGACACTCTCCCTACCTAGAGTTTTCTGTCCCTAGAAAAAATGTTTTTTTAAAGCACACTATAGCACAAGGAGAATTCCCCTCACTTTCCTTCTTTGTCCCTAGAAACAAGGACTGGCACAGTGAAAGAAACTGACACTCTCCCTACCTAGAGTTTTCTGTCCCTAGAAAAAATGTTTTTTTAAAGCACACTATAGCACAAGGAGAATTCCCCTCACTTTCCTTCTTTGTCCCTAGAAACAAGGACTGGCACAGTGAAAGAAACTGACACTCTCCCTACCTAGAGTTTTCTGTCCCTAGAAAAAATGTTTTTTTAAAGCACACTATAGCACAAGGAGAATTCCCCTCACTTTCCTTCTTTGTCCCTAGAAACAAGGACTCGCACAGTAAAACACACTGACACTCTCCCTACCTATCCTTCTCTTTCCCTAAACTAAAGGAATCCAGGTTAAGCAAGAAAGAAATAAATGTCACTGTCCCTGCCTATGCTTGTCTTTCCCTGCTCCGGAACACACTACACTAGGCCGCCGTGCTGGCGGCCTTTTATAGTGTGGGGCATGTACTAAACACCCTCAGCAATAATTGGCCACAGGCAATCCTGCCTGTGGCCAATCATTGCTCTCCTCGCTGCCGGCGCTGTGATTGGCCAAGCATGCGGGGTCACAGTGCATGCTTGGCCAATCACAGCGCCTGGATGACACTGTGATGGCGTAGTGCATTGTGGGCCGTTCGCGTCACTCGAATTTGGCGCACGGCCCAAATCGTTCGATCTTCATCGAACGATCGAACACGAAGCTCATCCCCAGTTAAATTTAGTTGTCTGAGCTGTAGTTCAGCTCAGAAATAATTATGCTAAATTGTTGGCTCTGTTTCAGTCTAGCTGGGTTGTGCGTTTTCTACCTGACAGTAGGTGTCACTGTCACCACGGGTCAGGGTTGGAAATGCAGCAGGCTAGGTGTATTGGGTATTCCTTTCCCAGAAGTGGCTCAGGGGGCGTGGTCAACACGCTGTGCATTCTGGGAGGGGGTACCATTCAGAGGCAGAGACCGCTCTATCAGGGTTCGTTGCCAGGGTTCGTTGCGGGATCCTTACCTGAGGGCACTCCTGGCCTCAGGGATTCACTAGTCATTTTCGGCCTCGGGGCCTGCTGGCCCGAGGCTCTACAACTGAGGAGTAGGCCCAGGAGTTTCTGGGGCCTACTAGTCCAGGGATGGTTCTACGCGGTCTTGCCTGCGGGAAGAAGCGGAACAATTTGGGACTCTATTGAAGGACGCATCCTGGCCAGTTTGCTGTGTACTTTTGAAGGAACTTTTTGCAAAGTGTCCGTGTGGTTACACGATCTTGTGGCGGAAGGTTGTGGAACGACGCGACGGCACTCATCAAGTCTGTGGCAGAGACTTTGAACGAGCTTCGCACCGGTTGCTAGGCCAGTGAGAGTAGGCCTATCCGGTGGTTGCTGAATCCAGCGTGTAACTGATTTGTCCTCTGGATCTGAGATTGTGCCCGTGATCCGCAAGCAAGGTGCCTGAATCTCCCCTATCCCTCTACCCCTCTGTTGGAACTGGTAAAATAAAGCTCTTGAAGAAAAGTAACCAAGTGTTGGTGTGACTATTCATGAAAGCTCTTCAAGAGGGATCCCTGACACGAGTGTGGTGAACAGAAAAAGGTACGGTAGGCCCAAAACTTTAAACCAGCAGCTCCTACGGGGGTAGTGCTACACATATGTATTCTGCTTCTAAACATCTATGTGTGCATGGCGTTTAGAGGAAGGAAAAAAGCATGTAAAAGCAGCATCTTTAATGCTTAGTGTGCATGAGGCCTAAAAATAAAGCGAATATCTGTGACATGCCAGGCTTCTTGTTATACAGTACCCACAGAAGTCTGAGCTTTTAAAAGACAGTGTACTTAGTATTTTAATAAGGGATGTACAATTTAAATTTATTATAGCTGAAAAGCCTGTTCAGACAATGTACACCCACTCACAGTCAGCAGGGGGCAGTCCTGCCCTCCCACGGAAGGAAAGTCCCTAATTAATGTAAACAAAAGCTGTAAATTCCGGCTGTAGCCAAAGTGAAAGTGAAAGCAACATTGAGGGGTGAGGGCCGCAAATCAGGAATAAGAAAATAAAAATTAAATTTTCGTACAGATTAACACTCAATGTAATGTGTACAGAGGGCATTGAAAGAGCCTTAGCAATGAACTCTCTGGAGAGAATATTGTAGTTCTAAAATCATATCTTCCAGACCGTTATAAAGCAATAAAAGAAAATAAATACACCCTCCTCCTTTTATTTCAGCCAAAATCCACACAACTTCTATAGAAGTACAACCACCATATAGCTCATGCAAAACAGCACATTTCAGCCTTACTAGGGCCAAAATTTTCTAATTATTAGCGGGGTCAAATTGACATTCTTTTCTAACCGCAGTGACAAGAAACTTTGAAGGAGTGCTACAAATGGATTTGTTCAGCAATTTCATATTTTTTTTTTTTTTTTAAATGCACACACATACAGTACTGTGCAAAAGTTTTAAGCCCTGTACACACGATCGGATATCCTATGGAGGCGTGTGAATAGGCCCTAAGAAGAGGCCTATCGCGTAGTTTTCCGGCATCTATTACAAAGGCTTTGTCATCAGTGCAATTATGTTTTATTCTTAAATATTGACTGTAAGGAATAGAGTCAATTAAAGGTTGCGGGTGGAAGCTTGTAGCATGGAGTATTGTGTTACCCGCTGTGGGCTTCCTATATAGTTTGCTACACAGTTTACCTTCTATACCCTTGTAGATTTCCACATCTAGGAAGGTGACAGAGTCTTTATCAAAAGACATAGTAAAGTTTAAATTAAAATTGTTTTTGTTCATCCTTAAAGCCTCGTACACACGATCGGATATCCTATGGATTCTAATCCGATGTTTTTTTCCATCGGAAATCCGATGAAACTGTCTTCCATCAGTCTTGCCCACACACCATCAGTCAAAAAACTGACCGTTTCAAACGCGGTGACGTAAAACACTCCGATGAGCCGAGAAAAATTAAGTTCAATGCTTCTGAGCATGCATCGACTTGATTCTGAGCATGTGTGGGTTTTTTATCCGATGGAGTTCCCCACAGACGATAGTAATTTGCTATCAGTTTTTTAACCATCGGATACATTTAAAACATGTTCTATTTTTAAACACCGATGGAAAAAAGACAGATGGGGCCCATACATGATCGGTTTGTCCGATGAAAACAATCCATCGGACTGTTTTCATCGGTAAAACCTATCGTGTGTACACAGCTTTAGGCAGGTGTGAAAAAATGCTGTACATTTAGGGCTAATTTACACTTGGTTCAAAACATGGCTTCAGACACGCTTTGTTAAAGTCTGTCAGCAACCAAGGATACCCACAAAAGTCAAATTTTTAGCTTACGTTCCACCGCTCTGATCCAGACAACTGGAGGTGACGTGTCGACCTAAGAGACCAATCAACTGACGCATTTCATCATGTGAAGAAGTCTATTACTCTTTATTTACTGTAGTTTTGAACTGGGTTTAAGATATTCATAGTTGTATACCTATTGCCACACTGACCACGGAAAGTTATTTTGACATACAAGCAGAGAACCCATCTGCCAGCTGGTGGAACACAGCCGTCTCTCTTCTTTTTATTGCATTTTATAATTTGGATCTATGAATTTCTATTACTAGTGCACTGCCCCTGGTGGCAGCTTCTGAATGTGTCACTGTGATGGTTTATTACGTTTGGATTTAATTTAGACTTAGGCACTACTGGCCTGTTAGGCTGTACATTAGCTATTTATCACTTCCTTAGGTGGTTAGCCCCATTAGGGGCTCATTATTGGAGTATTATTTTGATACCAGTGATTTTTGCACAATTTATTATTTATTTTAGTTTGGCCAGAAGATCACCTTACTTGGAGGACGTTCCTTCTCTGGGGGACACCTCCAAGTGACACCTTTAAGCATTGCTGCTTTGCACACCACTGTTTTGCACAGCACACAGTCACTTCATCACAGGAAGTATAAGATTATCACTACTAATCAATTACACTTGGAGTTTTTTTATGCTAAGTTACCAATTAGCATGTAGGGGATTGTCCTTTCAATATTGACTAGTGATCCACTAAAGAAGTCACTGTAGGCACTGTAGACGTAGAAACTTTGTATAATGCAATTCCACATGACAACGGTCTAGCAGTGATTAACCACATTTTGCAACAAGTCACGGCTGTGGACCCAGTTTACAATGAATTCATTCTCTCACTGCTGGAGCATATCCTTGGACACAATGTTTTTACTTTTAACGGCTCCCACTACCTCCAGGTGCAGGGGGTTGTGATGGGAACTTTTTGTGCCCCATCGTATGCCAGCCTGTACTCGGGGGAGTGGGAGTCCATGTTTTTGGCAGATGACGATCTGGCCATATACACTGACTATATCCTAGGATGGTATCGCTATTTAGACGATATCTTAATCATCTGGGATGGATATCGGGATATGCTCCAGCAGTGTCTCTTAAGCCCTGTACACACGATCGGTTTTACAGATGAAAACCGTCCGATGGATTGTTTTCATCAGACAAACCGATCGTGTATGGGACCCATCGGTCTTTTTTCCATCGGTTTTAAATAATAGAACATGTTTTAAATTTTTCCGATGGATAAAAAACCGATCGAAAACTCCGATCGTCTATGGGCAAGTCCATCGGATAAAAAAACCCAAGCATGCTCAGAATCAAGTCGACGCATGCTCAGAAGCATTGAACTTAATTTTTCTCGGCTCATCGGAGTGTTTTACGTCACCGCGTTTGGAACGGTCGGTTTTTTGACTGATGGTGTGTGGGCAAGACTGATGGAAGTCAGCTTCATCGGATTTCCGATGGACAAAACTATCGGATTAGAATCCATAGGATATCCGATCGTGTGTACGAGGCTTTAAGGATGAACAAAAACAATTTTAATTTAAACTTTACTATGTCTTTTGATAAAGACTCTGTCACCTTCCTAGATGTGGAAATCTACAAGGGTATAGAAGGTAAACTGTGTAGCAAACTATATAGGAAGCCCACAGCGGGTAACACAATACTCCATGCTACAAGCTTCCACCCGCAACCTTTAATTGACTCTATTCCTTACAGTCAATATTTAAGAATAAAACATAATTGCACTGATGACAAAGCCTTTGTAATAGATGCCGGAAAACTACGCGATAGGCCTCTTCTTAGGGCCTATTCACACGCCTCCCTAAAAAAATCATTCAAGTAAGTAACAATGAAATCGAGAAATGATCTACTATACAACAAAAAGCCACAAAAAGATAATAATGCTCTAAGAATTATCACAAGATATAATCAACAACAATATCAAGTGAAGAAAATCATTGAAAATTTTTGGCATATGTTGACACTAGATCCAACACTGGGACACCTGGTTCCGGAAAAACCTCTCTTCACCTTTAGAAGAGCTACTTCTATTAGTGATAGAAATGTTAGCAGTGAGTTCAAAAATTAACCCATGCGTTGTAAATACAAAGGCACTTTTATGTGTGGAAGATGCAATTACTGGAGATATATGCTTATACAAAAGAACCCTATCCTTCCGAATGGGAAAACATTTTACCCTAAACATTTCGCTAATTGTAGAACTTTGGGAGTCATTTATTTGTTGCAATGCAGCTGTGGGTGCTTTTATATTGGAAAGACTAAACTGGAATTCTGGAGGAGGGCCAACAGACATATCCACAGCATGCGGGTGTGTGATCTGGACCTCCCCCTGGGATGCCATGTTACCTTGGTACATGGTGGAGTATTCCCCAGTGTCAAATTTTTGATCCTGGACAGGATTCACCCCAATCCTGGGGGGGTGGGATTGGAACAAGACCCTCCTCCAGATGGAATTAAGATGGATCTTCCAGTTAAACGCCACATCGCCTCCAGGCCTCAATGAGGCCATCTGTTTTAAACCATTTCTGGAGGGTTTTTACTCAGGTGGTATGGAAAAATTATATAAAAATGCAGCTTCAACTTAATATTTGACTAATAATGCCTGTTAATTTCCTTTTTTTGATCTCCCTTTAATTATACCTATTTGACTGTATGCATTTGCATATGTGGGTGCCTCCTGCACCATATGTGCATTGCACACAGTAACACTTGCCATCACGATTGACTGATTTATATAAAATAGATGATGTTACCCTCTATGTATGTAATCAGTAATGGTCCATGCTTGCTTTGCTGTCCCCGAACTTTATATATATATATCAGTAAACCTTGTATAGTTTATAAGAGTCTCTGCCTATGTAATTTTTTAAAAACTTTCAATTCTGGTTGTAACTAACATCTGTGAGGTTTGCCAATCAATCCCATATAGGTGCATCATTAACTGACAATTATTCGTTCAACATTATATGGTGGCACCATTTATATATTTATTTTATTATATTTTCTTTCCAAGTAGTTTTTTCATCTTCCTGGGACCATACGCGGTGACCACCTGAGGGGAATGCCCGGAACACAAAGCCGCCGGTTCTATGAACCTGGGCGGCGCTTGGGAGTCTGTGGGTTTGACGCTCCATCTCCGCCCACACTCCCCATCTTGCCACTCCGAGCAGACATGCGCAGTCCGCAGTTGAGGCTCAGTGTGTTGTGGATGGGGTGTGCGTGACGTTGCCCCGACGCAATGACGTTCACGCATGCACGGTGGGGGCTGTGCCGCGCACACCCCGTCCAGGGGACTGATTAGGGGGATTCCCTGTGTGTCTCTCTCTGTCAGCTGCTCGCAATTCATTGCGGCAGCTGAAAGGAGGGATTTCATATAAATACACCCTGTTCCAAATCATTATGCCAATGATATTTCAGTGTCACAAAGATTAAATATTTTGTTTTTAAGTTTAATTCATGGATGGCATTGTGTCTCAGGGCTCTTTTGATCACTGAAAACAATCTCGGACACCTGTGATAATTAGATTGCCAGGTGAGCCCAATTAAAGGAAAAACTACTAAAGAAGGGTGTTCCACATTATTAAGCAGAGCACCATTTTCAAGAAATATGGGGAAGAAAAAAGAGCTCTCTGTTGCCAAAAAGAGTGAAATAGTTCAATGCCTTGGACGAGGTATGAAAACATTAGATATTTCACGAAAACGTAAGCGTGATCATCACACTATTAAGAGATTTGTGGCTGATTCAGAGCACAGATGGGTTTTGTGCAGATAAAGGCACATTGAGAAAGATTTCTGCCAGATCCATGCATCGGATCAAGAGAGCAGCTGCTAAAACACCATTACATAGAAGCAAACAGATATTTGAAGCTGCTGGTGCCTCTGGAGTCCAATGGACATCAAGGTATAGAGTCCTCCAGAGTCTTGCAACTGTGCATAAACCTTCCATTCGGCCACCACTAACCAATGCTCACAAGCAGAAACGGCTGCATTGGGCGGAGAAAAATATATGAAGACTAATTTTCAAACAGTCCTGTTCACTGATGAGGAGTGCCGTACAATCCTGGATGGTCCAGATGGATGGAGTAGTGGATGGTTGGTGGACGGCCACCCTGTTCCAACAAGGCTGCGACATCAGCAAGGCGGTGGTGGAGTCATGTTTTGGGCCGGAATCATGGGAAGAGAGCTGGTCGGCCCCTTTAGGGTCCCCGACAGTGTAAATATGACCTCTGCAAAGTATGTGGAGTTCCTGACGGACCACTTCCTTCCCTAGGTGAGCCTGTCCACCGACTCTGTTGTTTGGCTCACATTCATAAAAATGAATCAGTCTTGGATCACCAGCTACCAAGTACCTGATGCAACCAATTGATTTTTCTATGGATGTGGGATCCCTTGAAGACTGCCTATGCTGAGTGACTATCCTATTATGCTGAGTGACTATCCTATTCTTCCTCAATCTTCATGATGATAGCTTCCAAGAATATTTTTGGTTCAGGGCACCACCACCACTGCCTAAGGCCCAATTTTTCTGCCCCTGTTTAACAGGGGCATGTAATTACAATTTTTTGCTGTAATGTTTCACAGCAGGGCTCGTTCCTGCGCTCAACAATAGTATCTGTGAGGGGTTGCAGTGTTGTAGCACCACCACCACTGCCTAAGGCCCAATTTTTCAGCCCTTGTTTAACAGGGGCGTGTAATTAAAATTTTTGCTCTAATATTTCACAGCAGGGCCCTGCGCTCAACAAGAGTATCTGTGAGGCTTTACAGTGTTGTGCCACCACCACCGCCTAAGGCCCAATTTTTCTGCCTCTATTTAACAGGGGCATGTAATTACAATTTGTGCTGTTTAACAGGGGGCGTGTAACTACAATTCTTGATATAATATTTCACAGCAGGGCCCCGTTCCAGCGCCCACCAAGAGTAACTGTGAGGGCTTACAGTGTTCTGGTACCTAAGGCCCAATTTTCTGCAGAGTGTATAGGGCAGGCCATACAGTATATACGGGCAGTCCCCTATTTTCAAACATCCGACTTACAACCGACTCCTACTTACAAACGGAGGAAGACAACAGGAAGTGAGAGGAAATCTACCCCTAGGAAGGCAAATTCTCTCCTGTTAAGCCTCGTACACACGGCCAGTTTTCTCTGCAAGTAAACTGCTGGCAGAGCTTTTTGCAGAGAAAACCGGTCGTGTGTATGTTTTCTCGTCGGCCTGTTTCCCGACGAGAAAACTGTGTGTGTGTATGCGGCTACAAGCTTACCTGTCCTCCAGTAAGCCCATGCATGCTCGATGAGACTTTGACGCATGCGCGGTAGCTTACAAGGGTAGTGTAGGGTGAAGCAAGATGGCGGCGACGGCATCGAATGTGACGAGCGCTCGTCATAGTCAATGACGTCACCGCGTTCTTGCCATTCAAAAGAACGGCGGTTGTTTTGAATGGCCATCTGTATGCACGGCTTGGCAAGAAAAGCTTGCCAGGAATCTCGTCAGGAAAAACAAAGTTTTTTTCCTGACGGGTACTAGGCTTAAGAGTTATTAACATGAGAAAAAGGTGTCTCCACTGATGCTTTAGCACCAGTCCTTGTTTTCCTAATAACCCCAAATTTTCTAAATCCAATTGTCATTGGGACAAAAAGTGAGGTGAAATCTTCTGAACAGGGGCATAAACAGCAAAACAAATGTTACAGGGGTGATAATAACCCTTCCCTATGTTATCCAAAAAGCCTAAAAATAGATTTTTTTGGCTGGAGCTACACTTAAAAAATGTACCTGTTCCAAATTAGACTAAACTTAAGAACAAACCTACAGTCCCTATCTTGTTTGTAACCCGGGGACCGCTTGTATACTGCTGTTCAGAGTATATAGGGCCTGGGGGCCCCACACTTCTTTTTTTTTTTTGGGTGCGGGGTTCCCCTTAATATCCATACAAGACCCAAAAGGCCTGGTAATGGGCTGGGGGGGGGGGTACCCATGCCGTTTTTCTCAATAATTTTCATTTATATATCTGGGACCGACATTACATTACAGCCGCAGGTAGTTTTAAATAACTTTTATTCCTTCAGAAATGTCATTTTGCTGCAGGGACAGTTCTACACACAGGAAAAATGCGCCACCACTTTACAGGCATACTATAGTCACCCCCCAGGCACGATATTTAAAGGAATAGTTCACTTTTATTGTTTCACTTTAAGCATTATTAAAATCACTGCTCCCGAAAAAACGTCAGTTTTTAAAACTTTTTTTTTTGCATTGATACATGTCCCCTGGGGCAGGACCTGGGTCCCCAAACACTTTTTATGACAATAACTTGCATATTAGCCTTTAAAATTAGCACTTTTGATTTTTCACATTCGGGTCCCATAGACTTTAACGGTGTTCGAATGTTCGCACAAACTTTTTGTCAATTCTGCCGCGAACCGAACCAGGGGGTGTTTGGCTCATCCCTAGTCACAAGTAGGGATGAGCCGAACACCCCCGGGTTCGGTTCGCACCAGAACCCGCGAACGGACCGAAAGTTCGCACGAACGTTAGAACCCTATTAAATACAATGGATGCAAACGTTCGAAATCTAAAGTGCTAATTATAATGACTAATATGCATGTTATTGTCCTAAAAAGGGTTTGGGAACCCAGGTTCTGCACCAGGGGACATGTATCAATGCAAAACGAAGTTTTAAAAATGTCAGTTTTTCGGGAGCAGTCATTTTAATGATGCATGAAGTGAAAAAAAAAAAGTCAAATATTCCTTTAAATATCGTACCTGGGGGGTGTCTAAAGTATGCCTGTAAAGTGGCACGTGTTTCCCGTTTTTAGAACTGTCCCTGCACAAAATTAAATTTTCTAAAGGAAAAAAAGGCATTTAAAACTGCTTGCGGCTTTAATGTAATGTCTGGTCCCGGTAATATGGATGAAAATCTTTGAGAAAAATGGCATAGCTACCCCATCACCCCCCTCCCTACCCAAGCCCATTACCAGCCCCTTTGGGTCTTGTATGGATATTAAGGGGAACCCCGCACACAAAATAAAAAAGGCCTTACATATTCTGAACAGCAGTATACAGGAGGTGCAAACAAGACAGGGACTGTAGGTTTGTTCCTAAGTAGAATCTGTTTGTAATTTTGAACAGGTACATTGTTTAAGTGTAGCTCCAGCCAAAAAATCTATTTTTAAGCTTTTTGGAAAACATTGGGAAGGGTTATCACCCCTGTAACATTTGTTTTGCTGTCTGTGCCCTTGTTCAGAACATTTCACCTCACTTTCCATCCCAATGACAACTGTTTTTGAAAAGTGGGGTTTTTATTGAAACAAGGATTGGTGATAAAGCATCAGTAGAGAGGAGACACCTTTTTCCCATATTAACTCTTACAGGAGAGAATTTCCCTTCCTAGGGGTAGATTTCCTCTCACTTCCTGTTGTCTCCTTCCGTTTGCAAGTAGGAGTCGTTTGTAAGTTGGATGTTTGAAAGTAGGGGCCTGCCGTATATACTCTGCAGAAATTTGCCCCTTAGGTGTCGGTGTTGCCACAACACTGTAAGCCCTCACAGTTACTCTTGGTGGGCGCTGGAACGCCCTGCTGTGAACTATTATATCAGGAATTGTATTTACATGCCATTGTTGAACAGTGGTAGGAAAAATTGGGCCTTTGGTGGTAGTGCTGGTGCCACAACACTGTAAGCCCTCACAGTTACTCTTGGTGGGCGCATGAATGGGCCCTGCTGTGAATTATTAGATCAAGAATTGTAATTGCATGCCCCTGTTGAACAGGGGCTGAAAAATTGGGCCTATGGTGGTGGTGGTGGTGTTGCCACAACACTGTAAGGCCTCACAGTTACTCTTGGTGGGCGCAGGAATGGGTCCTGCTGTGAATTATTAGATCAAGAATTGTAATTACATGCCCCTGTTGAACAGGGGCAGAAAAATTGGGCCTTAGGCACTGGTGCCACAACACTGCAACCCCTCACAGATACTGTACTTGGAGCACAGCAATGAGCCCTGTTGCAAAGTATTGCATCAAAAATTGTAATTACACGCCCCTGTTGAACAGGGGCAGAAAAATTGGGCCTTAGGCACTGGTGCCACAACACTGCAACCCCTCACAGATACTGTACTTGGAGCACAGCAATGAGCCCTGTTGCAAAGTATTGCATCAAAAATTGTAATTGCACGCCCCTGTTAAACAGGGGCTGAAAAATTGGGCCTTAGGCACTGGTGCTGGTGCCACGACACTGCAACCTCTCCCAGATACTCTAGTTGGAGTGCAGGAAGGAGCCCTGCTGCAAAGCATTGCATAAAAAATTGTAATTACATGCCCCTGTTAAACAGGGGCTGAAAAATGGGGCCTTAGCCACTGGTGGCGGCACCCAGAAACAAAAATGTTCTTCCAAGCTATCATCAGGAATCGGGTCATTGAGGAGGAGGAGGAGGATAGTCAGTCAACATAACAGGACAGTCACTCAGCATCAGTCTTGACGGGATGTGACATTTGAAAATAAATTATTCTGTTATATCAGCTTCAGGTGCTTGGTAGCTGGTGGTGATCCAAGACTGGTTCATCTTTATGAAGGTCAGTCGATCAACCGAGTCGGTGGACAGGCGCACCCTGTGATCCGTGACAAATCCTCCAGCAGCACTGAATGTGCGTTCTGAAAGAACGCTGGATGCAGGACAGGCCAGTAGCTCAATTGCATACTGTGCAAGCTCTGGCCAGTGATCCACCCTCAAGACACAGTAAGCGAAGCCAGAGGATTTTCGGTGGGGAAGGTGTCCAAGTCTGACCTT
The DNA here is from genome assembly GCA_029206835.1 of Rana muscosa. Lineage (NCBI taxonomy): Eukaryota > Metazoa > Chordata > Amphibia > Anura > Ranidae > Rana > Rana muscosa. The sequence continues at coordinate 411,585,278 of CM055122.1, forward strand.
GCCCCTAGGTATTCCTGCACCATGTATATCAGACGCTGGCGATGGTTGCTGGAACCGATCATACCTTGGGGCTGCGGACTAAAGAATTGTCTGAACGCATCGGTCAGACGGCCACCTTCCCCACCGCTCCTTCTTTGACTGACCGAAGCCACAGCAACTCGTTGTCCAGGACCAGGAGTTTGTAACCTCCCAGTCTCTGGGAACGCGTTGCACAGACCTTTCTGCAAGGCCTCCCGGAGTTGTCTCATCCTCTGCTCCCTCTGCGACGGTAAGATAAGGTCCGCAACCTTACCCTTGTACCGTGGATCAAGGAGAGTGGCCAGCCAGTAATGGTCCCTCTCCTTGATCCGAAGAATACGAAGATCCTTCCGCAGACTTTGCAGGATCAGGGGGGCCATGCAGCGTAGGTTAGCTGAGGCATTCGGTCCGGAGTCCTCTGGGTCACTAAGGACGACATGATCCGCAGCCACCTCCTCCCAGCCACGTACAAGTCCACGGGTTTCTTGGGACTGTAAATCATCCCTAAAAGACTGCTGCTGATGATGCTGAGTGCCAGGCTCCACCTCCATGCTGACACAATCCTCCTCCTCTTCCTGTGCGATGGGTGGGACAGAAGGAACACTGTCTGGGTAAAGGGGGCCTTGAGAGGCAAGGAAGTCCTCCTCTTCCTGCCTCTGTTCTGCCTCAAGTGCCCTGTCCATTATTCCACGCAGCGTATGTTCCAACAGGTGGACAAGAGGTACAGTGTCACTGATGCATGCACTGTCACTGCTCACCATCCTTGTGGCCTCCTCAAATGGTGCCAGGACAGTGCATGCATCCCTGATCATGCCCCACTGGCGTGGTGAAAAAAACCCGAGCTCCCCTGACCCTGTCCTGGTGCCATAGTCGCACAGGTATTTATTGATGGCCCTCTGCTGCGTGTGCAGCCGCTGCAGCATAGCCAATGTTGAGTTCCACCTGGTGGGCATGTCACATATAAGGCGGTTCTTGGGCAGGTTCAACTCCTTTTGCGGCTCAGCCAGCCGAGCACTGGCATTATATGATCTGCGGAAATGCACACAGACTTTCCTGGCCTGCCCCAGGATATCCTGTAAGCCCGGGTACCTGCCCAAGAACCGCTGCACCACCAGGTTAAGGACGTGAGCCACACAGGGCACATGGGTCAGTTGTCCCTGTCGGAGGGCGGAGAGGAGGTTGGTGCCATTGTCGCAAACCACCATTCCTGGCTTAAGCTGGCGTAGCGTCAACCACTTCTCGGCCTGCCCCTGCAGAGCTGACAGAACCTCTGCCCCAGTGTGGCTCCTGTCCCCCAAACACACCAGCGCAAGCACGGCATGGCATCTTTTTGCCTGCGTACTTGCGTAGCCCCTTGAACGCCTACGGAGCACTGCTGGTTCCGAGGACAAAGCACAGGAAGAGGCCATGGAGGAAGAAGAAGAGGAGGGGGTGGAGGAGAGAGGTGTGTCACAACCAGTAGTAGCATTTTGGAGGCGTGGCGGCGGAACAACCTCCAACACTACTGCACCTTGTCCTGCATCCTTCCCAGCTGCCAAAAGAGTGACCCAATGGGCCGTGAAAGAAAGGTAACGTCCCTGTCCATGTCTGCTGGACCATGAGTCAGTGGTAATATGCACCTTACCACTGACCGCCCTGTCCAGCGAGGCATGGACATTGCCTTCCACATGCCGGTAGAGAGCCGGAATCGCTTTCCGTGAGAAAAAGTGGAGTTTGGGAACCTGCCACTGAGGAACCGCACATTGCACAAACTCACGGAAGGGGGCAGAGTCTACCAACAGAAAAGGCAGCAGTTGAAGTGCTAGCAATTTAGCCAAGCTAGCATTCAACCGCTGGGCATGTGGATGGCTGGGAGTGAACTTCTTTTGACGGTCCAGCAGCTGGGGCAGGGAAATTTGCCTGCTAGAATCGGACGTCGTTGTACTGCTAGCAGAGTGCCCGCAAGTACTTGGCTGTGACACACCTAATTCTACACCTTCATTCCTCTCAGAGCAGGTTTCAGAGAGGACTGAAGGTATAGTGGGGTTGGAGATCCCAGCTGATGCGGAGCAAGGAGAGGTCCGCTTTGTTCTTTGGTGTGGGTCTTTAAGATAGGCTTGCCAACGAGCTGCATGGCAGGTCAACATATGTCTGGTCAAGCATGTGGTGCCCAAGCGGCTGATGTTTTGGCCACGCGAGATACGCTTGAGACATATGTTGCAAACAGCAGCGGTGCGATCTGATACACTCGACTCAAAAAAGGCCCACACCAAAGAACTTTTGGAATAATGGGCAGAGGCAGCGCCCTGCACAGGCGGAGCTCTGCGGTGTGATTCAGTCGTTGTGCTGCCCTTACGCTGCCCCCACGAGGGCATCCTGCCTCGTTGGAAAAGTGCCTCACCCTCCTCTCTCCTATCAGGCACCCACGTGGAGTCAGTGACCTCATCATCCTCTCCCTCCTCAGCACTGGAGCCAATCTAGCAGTATGCTGCAGCTGCTGGAACATGACTGCCAGATTTCTGTCCTTCTTGAGCATCCCCTCTCTCTGCTCTCACGCTACTGCCTTCCTCTAGCTGGGTATCATCATCAGACCCTTCGAAACGCTGGGCATCCTCCTGGAGCATGTACCCAACACTGTGCTCAAACAGTTCGGGGGACTCCTCAGGAGGACACAGCGGGTCTAGGGAAGGAGTGACTGATGATGACATAGATACGAGGGAAGAGGACGCTTTGGCAGCTGCTTTGCCAGTACCCTGAGCCTGGGTGAGAGAGGATGAGGAGGATGAGGAGGGCTTGGTCATCCACTCTACCAAGTCTTCTGCATGATGCGGCTCAACACATCCAGCTGCCGAAAATAAGGACAAGCGTGTCCCATGGCCACGTGCTGATGACGATGCACCGCGTCCACGACCAGCACTGTTGTCTCTAAAAACAGAGCCTGCTTGCCCTCTTTTATTTGCTCCTGACTGTCTGCCTCTCCTTGTTTGGCTTCCAGACATTCTAAAGGCCTGCAGGGAGATGGGAAAACCAGCAATAAGGAGTAGCTTCAGGTGTATAATGTGCAGGAGGCACACTACGCCCGCTGTAAGTGCTGCAGATATCTGTTAGTGTAACACAAAAGAAAAAAAACTACGAGCAATAAGGGGTAGCTTCAGGTGTATAATGTGCTGGAGGCACACTACGCCTGCTGTAAGTGCTGCAGATGCCTGCCTGTGTTACTCAACAGGAAATCACAGCAATAAGGGCTAGCTTCAGGTGTATATTTTGCAAGAAGCACAATACGCCCGCTGTAACTGCTGCAGATGCCTGCCTGTGTTACTCAACAGGAAATCACAGCAATAAGGGCTAGCTTCAGGTGTATATTTTGCAAGAAGCACAATACGCCTGCTGTAAGTGCTGCAGATGCCTGCCTGTGTTACTCAAACAGGAAATCACAGCAATAAGGGCTAGCTTCAGGTGTATATTTTGCAAGAAGCACAATACGCCTGCTATAAGCGCTGCAGATGCCTGTTAGTGTAACACAAAAGAAAAAAAAACTACGAGCAATAAGGGGTAGCTTCAGGTGTATAATGTGCAGGAGGCACACTACGCTTGCTGTAAGTGCTGCAGATGCCTGCCTGTGTTACTCAAACAGGAAATCACAGCAATAAGGGCTAGCTTCAGGTGTATATTTTGCAAGAAGCACAATACGCCTGCTGTAAGTGCTGCAGATGCCTGCCTGTGTTACTCAAACAGGAAATCACAGCAATAAGGGCTTGCTTCAGGTGTATATTTTGCAAGAAGCACAATACGCCTGCTGTAAGTGCTGCAGATGCCTGCCTGTGTTACTCAAACGGGAAATCACAGCAATAAGGGCTAGCTTCAGGTGTATATTTTGCAAGAAGCACAATACGCCTGCTGTAAGTGCTGCAGATATCTGTTAGTGTAACACAAAAGAAAAAAAACTACGAGCAATAAGGGGTAGCTTCAGGTGTATAATGTGCAGGAGGCACACTACGCCTGCTGTAAGTGCTGCAGATGCCTGCCTGTGTTACTCAACAGGAAATCACAGCAATAAGGGCTAGCTTCAGGTGTATATTTTGCAAGAAGCACAATACGCCCGCTGTAACTGCTGCAGATGCCTGCCTGTGTTACTCAACAGGAAATCACAGCAATAAGGGTTAGCTTCAGGTGTATATTTTGCAAGAAGCACAATACGCCTGCTGTAAGTGCTGCAGATGCCTGCCTGTGTTACTCAAACAGGAAATCACAGCAATAAGGGCTAGCTTCAGGTGTATATTTTGCAAGAAGGACAATACGCCCGCTCTAAGTGCTGCAGATGACTGCCTGTGTTACTCAAACAGGAAATCACTGCAATAAGGGCTAGCTTCAGGTGTATATTTTGCAAGAAGCACAATATGCCTGCTGTAAGTGCTGCAGATGCCTGTTAGTGTAACACAAAAGAAAAAAAAACTTCGAGCAATAAGGGGTAGCTTCAGGTGTATAATGTGCAGGAGGCACAATACGCCTGCTGTAAGTGCTGCAGATGCCTGTTAGTGTAACACAAAAGAAAAAAAACTACGAGCAATAAGGGGTAGCTTCAGGTGTATAATGTGCAGGAGGCACAATACGCCTGCTGTAAGTGCTGCAGATGCCTGTTAGTGTAACACAAAAGAAAAAAAACTACGAGCAATAAGGGGTAGCTTCAGGTGTATAATGTGCAGGAGGCACACATTACGCCTGCTGTAAGTGCTGCAGATGCCTGCCTGTGTTACTCAAACAGGAAATCACAGCAATAAGGGCTAGCTTCAGGTGTATATTTTGCAAGAAGCACAATACGCCCGCTGTAAGTGCTGCAGATGCCTGCCTGTGTTACTCAAACAGGAAATCACAGCAATAAGGGCTAGCTTCAGGTGTATATTTTGCAAGAAGCACAATACGCCCACTGTAAGTGCTGCAGATGCCTGCCTGTGTTACTCAAACAGGAAATCACAGCAATAAGGGCTAGCTTCAGGTGTATATTTTGCAGGAAGCACACTACGCCTGCTGTAAGTGCTGCTGATGCCTGTTAGTGTGATACACACAGAAAACACAGCAATAAGGGCTAGCTTCAGGTGTATGCTGTGCAGGAGGCTTAGCAAAAATATCACTGACACTGTCCCTGCCTATCCTTCTCTCTCCCTACACACAAGGTTTAGCAGAATTCACTGACACTGTCCCTACCTATCCTTCTCTCTCCCTACACAAAAGGTTTAGCAGAATATCACACTGACACTGTCCCTACCTATCCTTCTCTCTCCCTACACACAATTTCACTAACACTGACCCTGCCTATCCTTCTCTCTCTCTGCACACCGGAACACACTACACAAGGCCGCCGCGCTGGCGGCCTTTTATAGTGTGCGGCGTGTACTAAACCCTCCGAGCTATAATTGGCCACAGGCATCCTGCCTGTGGCCAATTATGGCTCTCCTCGCTGCTGGCGCTGTGATTGGCCAAACATGCGGGGTCACAGTGCATGCTTGGCCAATCACAGCGCCGGGATTTTGGGGACGTTCGCGTCACTCAAATTTGGCGCGAACGACTCAAAACGTTCGATCTTCATCAAACACACGATGTTCGAGTCGAACGTATGTTCGACGCAAACGCGGAGCTCGTCCCTAGTCACAATAGCCACGTATCAGGTATTTTTTTGGAGGGATCTGGGGTCTATAAGGATTGAATACTGAAGTTTTTTTTAAATGTGGTACCTTTAAGGCTACAGTAAACCAGAAATGACGTTGTGACTTCGCTTCCGGGTTACTAGATCCGAGACCCGATCAAAGCCGATTACGGTGGGACGGGAGAGCATGGGCAGAGCGGCAGAAGGTGGCAGGAGGGGTGGGGACGGCTCTACAAAATGGTATCGGGTGATGCCTGCAGCTGCAGGCATTACCCCTTTACAACGACTTGAAGCAGACCCTGTTGTTCTGGGCAGATGTCATATGACGTCGTGCCTTCCGAAACCACTAGGGGGCGCCCGCCGCGTCACTGGGGCCGCCGGGCACCCGCAATTGCCCAGTAACTGAGCAGGACCGTGGATCTGTGTGTGTAAATACACAGATCCATGTCCTATCAGGGAGAGGAGACCGATGGTGTGTCCCTTGTACATAGGGACAACCATCAGTCACCTCCCCCAGTCAGTCCCCTCCCCCCACACTAAGAATCACTCCCAGGGAACACATTTAACCCCTTGATCGCTCCCTAGTGTTAACCCCTTCCCTGCCAGTCACATTTATACAGTAATCAATGCATTTTTATAGCAGGAATCGCTGTATCGATGTAAATGGTCACAAAAATGTGTCAAAAGTGTCCAATGTGTCCGCCGCAATATCGCAGTCATGATAAAAATCGCTGATTGCCGCCATTACTAGTAAAAAAATATATATATATAAAAAATGCTATAAATCTATCTCATATTTTTTAGCTTCTATATCTTTTGCGCAAGCCAATCAATATATGCTTATTGCGATTTTTTTTAACAAAAATATGTAGAAGAATAAATTTCGGCCTAAACTGAGGAAAAAATTTGTTTAAAAAAAAAAAAAATGGATATTTATTATAGCAAAAAGTTAAAAATATTGTGTTTTTTTCAAACTTGTCCCTATTCTTTTGTTTATAGCGCAAGAAATAAAAACCGCAGAGGTGATCAAATACCACCAAAAGAAATCTCTATTTATGGGGAAAAAATGATAAAAAATTTATTTGGGTACAGTGTTGCACGACTGCGCAATTGTCATTCAGTGTGACAGCGCTGAAAGCTGAAAAATGGCTTCGGCAGGAAGGGGGTGAAAGTGCCCTGTAGGCAAGTGGTTAAGGTTATCTGTGATGGGAGTAGGATGCATTTAACATTTTATCACATTCAATGGTTATCATTTGACATTGTATTATATGTTTCCTACTTGACTTTAAAGCAGAACATTTCAAAACACTGTCTGCAATTTAATGAGTGTGCTTGTCTGAATCGGTACACTAGATGGAGTGCTAGAAATATAAATGATGGTCACCGATGCTGTGTCCTCTCTGAACAGCATATTTTAAAATTTGTCATCTGCCACTTGTTGCTTTTGCCATGTCTTCTACCAGGATACTAATCTAATCAGAGTGCGGTCTGAATATTCATCAGGGCAGAGTGCTGGAACAACTCCCTGGGGAATTCCTGCTGCTTCTGGCATGTTGTCTGACTACTAAGCTCTGCTATGTCCTTGAAGCCTTCACTCTTGACTTTCCTTGTGGTCTGACTTTTTGCAGTCAAAGTCTAATATGATGTATTGTGTACACATGTCCCCTATCTTATGTTTCTGAATTCATGACTAATCACTGTGAGTTAACATCTTCCCGTGGCTTTTGCAGATGTTGGTCAAATATTCGTGCATGTCTATGAAGACAGCAGATTGTATTACTGTCTCGCTTATACTAACCTAGACTTTCTTGGTAAGCAGACAATCATGTGTTTGACGCTTTATGATAAAATGTTAATCTCTTTAAAGCTGAGCTCCACCCTAAAGTGGAACTCCCGCTCATCGGAACCCCCCCCCTCCAATGTCACATTTGGCACCTTTCAGGGGGGTGCAGATACCTGTCTAATACCCGCAGAGAGTCCTCTCTGCAGGTATTCTGCGGGTAGTGTGTCACTTCCCGCCCCCGCCCGTTGTGTTCTGGGAAACACACGGCTCCCAGAACACAGCGGGGACCAGTGAGGACGGCGCTGCGCGACTCGCGCATGTGCCGTTGGGAACCGGGCAGTGAAGCCGGAACGCTTCACTTCCTGATTCCCTCACCCAGGACGGCGGTTGGGGCAGCAGATAGACGAGCGATTGCTTGTCTTCTACTGCAGACGTCGCTGGACTCCAGGACAGGTAAGTGTCCTAGTATTAAAAGTCATGAACTGGAGTATTTGTAGCTGCTGTCTTTTAATATTTTTTTAACGGCGGAGGTCCGCTTTAAGCTTAAAGCAGGTCTCCACCCACCCCCTGTTTTTTTTCTTTTACCCTCGCTTACCTGGAAATGGGTGCTGCCCATTTCAGATACTCACTCATCTAGTGGATCTAGCATTGTCCCGTTGAGACCCTCTCATGCCCTGCCACCGCTTGGTCCCGCACTGCCATGTTATCTCCGCAACTTAGCCTACCGCCTCCTCCTCTGTGAATTACACAGTAAAGCCTCCTGGGATATGTACAGCACAGCGGGCACAGTACACACCATTCTCTTAGGTAAATTACATGTAGAGGGGGTGGGTCTAAACCCTTTTTTTTTTTTTTAAAAGCGGGTGAGCAGGAGGCACTTTCATGTTATGGCTGAAGATCTGCTTTAAACTTCAAATAAAGAGGACTTGGACTCTGGAAGCTATTCCAAACAAAAGGCATCCAGAAGGCAAAGGGCTAGTAGTCACCAGTTTTGCTTGTGATCTCTCTGCAGCTGATTTTTCCCCAATACTGACTTATTATGCCTGACTTAACATTACCAGGCAATAGTGCCTTAGATCTCACACTATAGATGTACAACTACAAGGCTGTGGACAAAGGAGTGCCTAAACACACTCACATAGCAGGAAATGCACTGCTAGTTCTTTTTAAGGAATAAACAACAAAACTTAACAAAAAAAATTCCTTATAACATAGTGTAGCACAATATTCTCATGTCTTATTCCATCACAAGTCCCACTCCAGCCTGCCCCCTGCACCTATCCCTTTTAACCAATTGCTAACATAGAAAAATTATATACCTAAATGCTCCCTTTATTCAGGAAAATACATGGCCATGGAATGTCCCTGTCCAAAGTCTAATTATATGTGTTCACTTGACAGGGTTCTTCTTCAGGTGTCTACATCACTACCTGCTTGATGTGATAACTTCCTATTGGCTGTCCAGCAGCTAGGTCCTCCCTGGATCTAGACAAAAAGTTTCAGTGTTGACAAAATTAAAAAAAGCATTGGTATATGTACATCAATAGATAACTGGTCCCCTGCATAGTGCCACAAAGAGGCCTGGATGGCAACCATAGCTTAGTAAAATACTGGTTCACATGGTATGTTAAAGTGGTTGTAAACCCTTACATATAACCAGTGAAGTGACTGGCCTCAGGTGATACACAGAGATGAAACAAATTCTCCAACATAAGTTGTTCCTGTTTATCTGCAGTCTTCTCTTTTCTACATCCATTCAAAGTGAAGAATTTGTACAACTTGTCTGAGCTGTCAGAAAAACAGGGTGGAGAGTTGAAATTACACTCTGCAGAGCTGAGTGAGGAAAGCTCTGACAGTTGATTGGAAAGGAGGGAAGGGACACCCCCTCACACAGAAACAGAGCTGAGGCTGTTAATCAGCTAAAGGGCCCTCCCTTGTCACCATTTTTCTCTTGGTGTCAGGAAAACCTGTCAGAAGTGACTCATGCTGATAGCAGAGGAACAAAGCAGCAAACAGAAATTACACTTAGTGCTCTTAATTGAGACAAGTACACACTATGGAGGGATATGATTTGTTCATATTTTATGTCTGAGGTGTATAACCACTTTAAAAAAAAACACTAAATGGGTGAGAGGTTTGCTTGGAGATAGGCTTTGTTGCCCTTTCATACCACTGAATTGGCTCCTTAATGCCCCCAGAAGGCACCAAAAATGTGCATGTAGCCTATTTTGCAGTGCACCACAACACAATGAACATTAGTGTGTTGCCACATATTGCACAGCAACACACGTCAATTAACAATGTACATTGAGGTGCCATTTAGATTGAGTTAAGCCCCGTACCCACAGGCAGAGTGTTGGGAGACATTTGCTAGCACAAAAAATACTGGCCGACATTCTGCCCATGTGTATGTCGGTCTGTCGGACATGCATGCTGGAAAACCATCTCAGCCAGTGGCAGAGAACGTGTATTGGAGTGCTCTGGCGGGGGGCTGTCCCCCTGTTAGAACACAACAGCTCAGCAGGGGAGATCGCTGGACTAACCTTGCATAGTTAGTACAGCGGCTCCGACCTGAGCTGTCAGGTTATTTAGTGTGGCTTTGCACGACAATAAACTGTAGTGTGTACCCGGCTTTACACTGAATCACACCAACGGGTGAACAGCCCTTGATGTTTACAATTTTGTTTTATTGTTTAAAGTATTTGTAAAGTCCTGTTTTTTTTTTCGTTTAAAATAACCAACCCTTACCTGCTTTGTGAAATGGTTTTGCACAGAGCAGCCTGGATCCTCTTCTTCTCCGGTCCCTCTTATGTGCTCCTGGCCTCTCCCTCCTGTTGAGTGCCCCCACAGCAAGCTGCTTGCTATGGGGGCATCCGAGCCGAGTCACAGCTCCTTGTGTCCACTCCTTGTGTCCACTCAGACATGGAGCTGTGGCCCGGCCCCACCCTCTTTCTCTTCTCATTGGATGACTGACTTTGATTGACAACAGCGGGAGCCAATGGTGCCGTGCTGCTGTCTCAGCCAATGAGGAGGGGAGTCCCGGGCCAAGACATTTCTGCAACATCGCTGGATAGAGAGAGGCTCAGGTAAGTATGGGGGGGGGGGCTGAGGGCAGCTGCTGCACACAGAAGGTTTTTAATCTTAATGCATAGAATGCCTTAAGATAAAAGAAAAAATTCTGCCTTTACTACCACTTTAAGTGTAACTGCTCTGCAGTACAAACTCTCCATATATTTGAATGTAAAGTGCACAGAAATGCCAATGCAGCTTGTTTGATTTTTTTCACTTGATTAGGGAAAGGTGGGCATAATACTGTCAGGGGTTGAGAGAGGCATCAATATAAGTGTTTTTGAACATTACTGTTTAATAAGCTACTGGTAAAAAGGTACACGTGATACAAATTACCCCACCTTTAGTATCAGACATCTGCAAAAGGAACCCTGGGGCTAGCGGTGGAAAGGCTACTGTTCCCACCAGATTGGTTTAGATGTCAAAGGGAGGTAACATGCTGTTCTTTATTGGGTCTGGCTCTTTAATATTTATATGCCATTTGTCTAATAGATATGATATTATTAACGTCATATATTTGTTTATACCTACCATATTGTGTGAGATTGGGGTGATTAAACTCAAGCAATAGGTGCTTTTACAATGGGTTGCGCCAGTCCAAAACTGAAGTTTAGGGGATGGCAGCCCACTTTTATTCAATAAACGTTAAAGTTCATACGTACATTAGTTGCCCACGCAGGGTATTTCTTCCACATAACATACATAAAGGAAAATACAGAGCCACCTGGCTCACTTGTCGACAGCACTGATGCTCCTCTTATGAGTCCCTTTGACTGTCTTGTCCAGCAATCCTGGAACACTTGGCTCTCTAGCCTTCAGTCACCAAGCCCCGTTGCACGGCCCAAATCTAGCCAAAGGATTGGGGTTCTTCTGACACCCCGATAGGAGCTAAACTGACTCCTGTAGCTGAGACCTTCTGTCTCTTGGCTCCCGGCTGGGTCCTCTGACCCCTCAATGAGACCCTCTGTCTCTTGGCTTCTGGCTGGGTCCTCTGACCCCTCGATGAAACTGTCAGGGAACCAACGGTAGAAGAAGGACTCTAGGACCCAGCATCCGTCAAGACACCAACAGCAGGAGAAGGGCTCTAGGACCCAGCATCTCTATCAGCACCTCACATGGGTCTATATAAGGAAGCGAGTTAGTGTTCAAAGTTGCTGATTGATCTTCAGCTTGTATTGTGTTCCTGTGATCCTTGTTCCTGTAGGTTCTTTGCTATCAACCCCATTTGTCCTTAACTATTCTCCTGCCTGTCTCCTGACCTTACCTTGGCTTGTCCACTGATATTCTCTACTGTCTCCTGTGTCTGACTTTGGCTCCCCTCTGATCCTGCCTGCTCTGTTATCCTCCTGGCTCTGAACTCTGGCTCAAACTGACTTCCCATTATCTCAGTGCTACTACAGACCTGCCACATCTTACAGGCACCACCTGTCTGCAGCCACTACTTAGCACATCAGAAACCCTTCTGAGTTCCTCTGCAAACAACATCACTGGCGACCTGTGCTACTTTGAGACTGACTCTTTCTTTTCTCACTTTCAGGGGAGTCTGGAACTTAGCCACAAGGGAAGCCCTCTCTCCATTGGCCTCCAGCACCAGGTCTCGTTGCTTCTGGCTGGGCTCCCCTGACCCCTTGATGAGACCTCTGTCTTGTGGCTTCTAACTGGAGCCCTCTGAGCCCTCGATAAGACCTCTGTCTCTTGGCTTCTGGCTGGGGGCCCCTGACCCCGGGTGAGACCTTCTGTCTCCCACACTGGGAGAGGTCTCCAAACTGGGAGCGGTCTCCGAACTGAAAGCTGTCTCTAAAATGGAAGCTCTGAGCTATCCTCAGACCTGAGTATATAATGACCCCGCACACCTGTGTACTTACACAGATTGCAGGCACCTGATAAACTCCGGACACAAGATTGACTGTTCTGATCCAGAACTACAGAATCTGGAGAATGCCAAAAACACAGCTTTCCTTTCTACACTCAGAAATGATAGTTCTAAACCTCAAATTAGCCCTAAATGACAATCCTGCGTCACAATTTGCTATATTCTTACAGTGACAGAGCCTTTTTCTGTCACAATTCATAGTTCAGAAAATGTATTTTGTCTGCATTAGGCAGCTGTAACAGCTGAAGCTGGGAAACGTACAACAGCAGCAGTCTTGGAGAACCATGTGTGAAGAAATCTCTGGAGGTACAGACTGAGTGGGTAGAAGAGTATGCAGCATGGTAAACCTATTAATGGTGAGAAAGAAGCATCCCAGCTGTACCTCAGTGAGTGGAGGTGGATCAGCAGGAAATATATCAGACTGCTGCTGACAGTTTTTGTGAGGTCAGAGGCAAATGACTTGAACTGAGGAGATCTGGTACCTTCATCACAGCATCACAAGCCTACAAAGAGTAAAGTGAATTTGAGGAAGGGGAAGATTAGCTAATATTAAAGCAGACCTTCACCAATCAATATGACTTCCTTTGATCTGCCTCTTCCCCCCTGGCCCCCTCCCATACACAATTGGATTTCTTTTTAGCAGTAAATACTAAATACCTAGGTGAGGGGGACATGTCCGGCCCAATATCGGCTTGTATCTCAAGTATGCACAGACACGCTACAGGGCCTGACAGAGCCCTGTGGCATGTTTGTACACTCACGAAATTCCAAGAAACCCTCCACACATGCACAAAAAGCAGCAGGTCTATGGGACCTCGAAAAGAAGTGTGGCTTATCTGCACATGTGCTGGGGTTCTTGGGATTTAACACATGCGCCAGTGACCCAGGCGAGTAGAGTGATAGAAAAGGGGGAGACGGTTTCAATTCCCCCTTTTCTCATGGGAAGGCGGCAGGACGAGCAGTTTCAATTTCCCCTGATGAGCCTGCTAGGTCTCTCAGGGGAAACAGCTGTGACTCATATGTATTTCCCGGGTTTTTGTTTGAAACACCTGGTGATCACGTGGCCTGGGGATGCTCAAAGCATGTTTTCCCGGGTTTTCTTAAAGGAAGAGTGGTCCTGGGCGGGTGGTACCAGTTTGAACTAGCTAGGATAGGGCTATATAAGCAGGGTTCCGTTAGAGGAGTCATTCGCCTCAGAAGACAGGATCTGTGGTGTTCTAGGAGTGTTACTCCATTGAGCAAACAGGGGTCTTCTGAGGCCGGAAGATGAGTCTCCTGCGGCGGCTAATTGAGCGGGCGGGAGAAGAAGGCGGCGAGGATTGGATTCGGCGATGCCTCGACTTACCTGCAGCGTCGTGTCAAGAGGCTCCGGTGGGAGCTGCTACAGCAGCAGTAGAAGCCCGAATCCTGACGGAGGATGGAGGTCCGTCTGTGGGTGTGCTGCCCGGCGCGGAGTCCATGATGCGCCCGGAAGAGGAAGGAGCGGCGCCACAGGAAGGAGTTCCCCATCGTAAGAGGATCACTGCCGCGTCAGCAAAGGGGAGTGGTTCCGCGAAGAGGAGGCGGGGCCCATGTCAGCGACTCTCTCCCTCCCCGCCCAGAGCTCCGGCAGCCAAAAGAACCAGTCAGACGGCGAGAAGAAGCAGGCCGGAGTCGGCAGGAGCAGCGGTAAGCAGGCATACTGCACCAATAGCGGCGGCAGCTGGAAGAGGCTCGGTAAGGGGCGTACCCGGTAATGTAGGCGGAGCGGTGAGCGGTTCGTCAACACAGTCGCCACGCCCCCTACAACAAAATTCATCTCCATGGAGACAAGACCAGCGGTCTGAGGTCAGTACTAGGCCGGCTGTCAGATCAGCTCCTTATGAAGGAATGGAGGAGCCTGGGGTTTCACTGCATGGTGAGTCTAATAATGACATTGCTTTACAGGTTATTCTTGAATCCATAGCTAGTTTAGCTAAGGAAGTACAGTTATTAAAAAATCCTGTTTCAGTCTCTGTCAATCCTATAGTAGATGTGTTTACGCCATCTTGTGGACAAATAGCAAATGACGAGCAAGTATTACATTCTATTGAGGGTAATATGTCCTCTGCTTATCATATTGCTAAAAATCAGAATTTACCGGAAACATGTTTAAAAGAAACTATTTCTTGCGAGTCATCTCCTTTAGGTTTTCACTTATCTTTGTCGATAAAAGAAAAGATATGGAGAGGTGAATTTTTAGATTTATTATCATTACTGCCTTCAGTTAAAGATTTTATTTTAAAGGATAAAAAAGAAGATGAAGATAGGAGGAGGCCTGTGACCAGGTCTTTTAATAACTGGTTGCAGGCTTTCTGCATTTTTTCAGGTATCCTTTGTGAAAAATTTCCGGACAAGAGTCCGGGGCTTTTTCAACATTTGGATATAATTTTGGAAGCTTATAGAAGCTTCGGTAGTACATCTTGGTTTTCATACGATGAAGCTTTTCGTCAAAAATTGGCGGTCCATAAATCTTTAAAATGGGGAGTAAAAGATGTGGGCCTGTGGCTCAATCTTTTTCTTCCCCAGCGACAAAACGTTGCTAGACAGAATTCAGTGTACACACAGCAAACTACAACCCAGCCTTCCGGATATAAAAAAGGCATTTGTTTTAACTACAATGATGGACAATGTAAATGGCTTACCTCTTGTAGGTACCGACACGAGTGTGCTTTTTGTTCAGGAACACATTCCGTGTCAAAATGTTTCAAAAGAATGGCTACTGCCAATCAACAGGGATCTGTTCAGAAAGGCTTGCACGCCAGTGAACTGGCGAAATATGCTCCCTTGGCTTCAAATTTACCCAGACAAGTCGAGGGCCCGTCTACTTCTGGAGGGCTTTAGAGATGGCTTTAAGCTTCCTTCCTTTTGTGGTAAAGGTTGCACAGTGGTAAAAAATTTGAAATCTGTAGATCAATTTTTTGAGATTGTTTTAGAGAAAATCGCTAAAGAGGTTGTGGAAGGGAGGGTAGCTGGTCCTTTCAGTTCTCCTCCATTTATGGATTTTCGGATTTCCCCTTTGGGAATCGTTCCCAAAAAAGAAAATAATTATTTTCGTTTAATCCACCACTTGTCGTTTCCTAGGGGCCAATCATTAAATGACCAAATTGATGATAGTATCTCCTCAGTTTCCTATGCATCTTTTGAGGATGCTTTAAATAAACTTAGGATTTTGGGAAAAGGGGCCCTTATGGCTAAAGCTGATATTAAATCTGCTTTCCGTCTCCTTCCGATTAACCCAATTTGTTTTAATTCGCTAGGTTTTTTCTTTAACGGTGAATTTTTCTTCGATAAATGTTTACCAATGGGTTGTTCTCTATCTTGTTTTTATTTTGAAACTTTTTCTTCCTTTTTAGAATGGGTGGTTAGCAAGGTTTCTGATTCAACTTTTTTGATACATTATTTAGATGATTTTTTATTTTTAGGTCCCCCTTGTTCTTCGGATTGTGACTTACTTTTGAATTCTTTTTTCAAAATCTGCAGCTATTTGGGTGTTCCTTTGGCCATCGAAAAAACATCCTGGCCTTCGACTTGTATTGAATTTCTGGGTATCACGATCGATTCAGATTTGATGGAGTTTCGATTACCCAAAATCAAAATAATTAAAATTAGAACTACTTTACTGTCCATCATTAGAAAGAAAAAGGTTTGCCTAAAAGAAATGCAGTCCTTACTGGGTTTGTTAGCTTTTGCTTCTAGGATTATGCCAGTTGGGAAGGTTTTTTCTCGGAGATTGTACCTTGCAATCTCTGGTTTAAAATCCCCATTTTCTCATGTAAGGATTACTAATGATCTGAGGGAAGACCTGTTAGTATGGCTTCAATTTCTTACATTTTTTAATGGGAAAGCGGTATGGCAGGAGCAATTCGTTTTAGACAAGGATTTGTTCCTGTTTACTGACGCTGCTGGGTCCTGCGGTTTTGCTGCCATTTGGCAAACACAGTGGTGTGCAGATAGTTGGGATCCTAGATGGCAGGCCAGAGGATTGCTTAAAAATATTGTACTATTGGAGCTTTTCCCAATTGTCGTAGCTTTGGAGGTTTGGGGACAGTACTTTCAGAATAAACGCATTTTGGTTAGGACTGATAACAAAGGTGTTATGTTTGCAATAAACTGTTTATCATCTAAGTCCCCGCCGGTTGTTGTCCTTCTTCGCCATATGGTTTTTAAATGCTTGAGTTTGAATATTTGGTTAAAAGCAACGCATGTGGCGGGAAAGGACAATGACATGGCAGACTCTCTGTCTCGCTTTCAGATGGATCGATTTTTTCAACTATATCCAGATGCGGATCCTGTAGGGATGAAGTGCCCTCAAAATTTATGGGACCTGGTTTGAAGCCCATTGCTGAATATATCCAGCATTCCATTGCACCATCAACCTTAGCTGGATATCGATCGGCCTGGTTGATGTGGTTGATGTTTTTAAATTCAATTGGAAGACCCGCCGGGTCATTTTCTGAGCATCTGGTTTTATTGTTTTTAGAGTTTTTATTTAATAAGAAGTATTCCTGGGCATATGTCCAGAAGACTTTATCTGGTGTTTCATTTTTTCTTAAACTTAATGGGTTTTTATCTTGCTTGTCATTCTTTTCAGTACAACAAGCCATGAAAGGATATAAAAGAATTAATTTCAAGAAAGACCAACGTTTACCAATTACCCCAGTGATTTTACAAAATCTTTGCTCAGTTACTTCCCTTATTTGTTTTTCTGATTTTGAAGCAGTTCTTTTTCGTGCAGTTTTTTCTTTAGCTTTTTTCGCAGCACTAAGGATATCGGAGTTACATTTCCTGCAAGCCTCTGATGTCCGAATTGCGGACGGTTCCTTAAAAATTTTTATTCGTCAGTCGAAAGCGGACCAGTTAGGTGTGGGCAGTTGGATAACTTTATTTTCTAGTCATAATCCTAATATCTGCCCAGTATCGTTAGTATCTCAATATATTATTATTAGGCCCCCACTAAATGGAAAATTTTTCTTACATGAATCTGGTTCTCCATTAAGTAAATATCAATTCCTTTGTGTATTTAAAAAGTGTTTAAGGAAACTGAATCTTCAGGAGTGTCATCTAACATCACACTCCTTTAGGATCGGTGCAGCTACTGAGGCTTCTAGGTTGGGTCTTGATACTGACGTTATTAAAAAGGTGGGTAGGTGGAAGTCGGACCGTTATCTGTTGTATATTCGTCCTAATCAATCTGTTTGATTTTATAGGTCAACGCAAAACGGTATGGATTATCGGACATTCGTATGTTTTTTGGGCACAGCGGAGAGCATCAGAAAGGTGTTATTCTGATAAATTGGGTTTGGATCTATCCAGGTTTAGAGTATTCTGGTTCGGTAAAAGGGGTATGGTGTGGTCTAGCTTGATGTTGGAAATGCATAGGCTTCTTATGGAATTTCCCCTTCCAGATGTTTTAATTATTCATCTGGGGGGCAATGACCTGGGGAAGTTCAAGACTTTAGATCTCATTTTCACAATAAGGGATGACTTGCTGAGAATTCAAATTTTATTGCCGAATACCATTATTATTTTTTCAGAAATAGTGCAAAGGCTGAAATGGCTGTCCTTGCCTGCCATGCGCCCATTGGAAAAAATACGGCGTCGGATAAATAGAGCAGTTTCTAGGTTATTATTTAATTTAGGTATGCTATCCTTCCGGCATACGGAATTAGAGGGTATGATAAATGGTTTATATAGAGATGATGGGATTCATCTGTCTGATGTGGGTTTGGATATTTTCAACGCTGACTTGGGTACGTGCGTTGAGTTGGCCGTGGTTGTGGGGAGTGGTGACAGGTAGATTTGGTTAAATCCACCTGTCTTGTGGATATTTTAAGTTTGTGAAATATGATATAAGCTTGAGCCGTAGTGGCTAAGCTAATTTTAAGTGTTATTTATTTATTTATATAATTATTAATTTATTAAATCCAATAATAAAGCAGCCATGGCCTTATTTATCCAAATTCACTGTGTTTGTAGTTATTTTAGGTAATTTAATAAATATTAAGTTCCTGCCTGCTTTCCCATGATAGAAAAGGGGGAGACGGTTTCAATTCCCCCTTTTCTCATGGGAAGGCGGCAGGACGAGCAGTTTCAATTTCCCCTGATGAGCCTGCTAGGTCTCTCAGGGGAAACAGCTGTGACTCATATGTATTTCCCGGGTTTTTGTTTGAAACACCTGGTGATCACGTGGCCTGGGGATGCTCAAAGCATGTTTTCCCGGGTTTTCTTAAAGGAAGAGTGGTCCTGGGCGGGTGGTACCAGTTTGAACTAGCTAGGATAGGGCTATATAAGCAGGGTTCCGTTAGAGGAGTCATTCGCCTCAGAAGACAGGATCTGTGGTGTTCCCCTACCCCCCCCCCCCCAATTACATATACTTACTTACTTGTCGTGGCTGCTAATTATGTGGGAAGGTCACCTTTGTTGAAAATACAAAAGGGGGACAGTTTTGTTTGAAATATTTATTATCATATAGTGTGGATATTTTAAGTTTGTGAAATATGATATAAGCTTGAGCCGTAGTGGCTAAGCTAATTTTAAGTGTTATTTATTTATTTATATAATTATTAATTTATTAAATCCAATAATAAAGCAGCCACGGCCTTATTTATCCAAATTCACTGTGTTTGTAGTTATTTTAGGTAATTTAATAAATATTAAGTTCCTGCCTGCTTTCCCATGAGGAAGAAGAACGTTGATGAATTTTATTATTTTTATTTACACACAAGAACAATTACCATGGAGTAGAAATAACATTTTATTTAGGTACGTTAAAGTTTGAATTTAAGGAAAGGTGTTGCAGGGAGCCTGCAGGCAAACAAGTAAGATCTCTGATACCTTATTAGACCAGTGGGTGCTCAATTCTGCTGAACAGGTTTGTTATTTTGTAATTACTGTACATAAAGACCTGTAACTATAGTGTTGTTTCTTAAACAAAAGTATGCTTGTAAAAGCTAGCTGTTGCCATGGTATTTAATGTCAAAGTAGCAACATATATGCACGGTGGACGGTCCGGAAGTGGTTAACCACTTAAGGACCGGACCAATACGGACCATAATGACCAGAGGTGATTTCACAATTTGGCACTGCGCTGTTTTAACTGGAAATTGTGCGGACATGCAATGTTGTACCCAAACAAAATTTGCGTCCTTTTCTTCCCACAAATAGAGCTTTCTTTTAATGGTATTTGATTGCCTCTGCGATTTTTATTTTTTGCGACATAAATGGAATAAGAGCGAAAATTTAGAAAAAAAAAACATATTTTCTACTTTTTGTTATAAGAAAAATCAAATGAACTAAATTTTAGTCATACATTTAGGCCAAAATGTATTCAGCCACATGTCTTTAGTAATTAAGAAAATATAAAAAGTGTAGGAATACTGCGCTGTCTGCAAAAACTGAATGTGATAACTCAATATCTGTGCTGCAACTAAAAAATGTGAGACACACACAAATAACAATATTATAAGGAAATAAAGCTGCGCAACTACGTAAAAATTGTGAATAAAAATAACCGAAAATTATTAAGTGTGAAATCACAATGTGATATCACCTCAAAGGTGACGTGACTGAACAATATAACATGTAAATGTAACAATGAATGATATACTTTGAGCCTCTGGGTAATAAATGATGTTACACTCTATTCCTTGGTATTAACACAAGAGAATTCAATAGCAGTTCATAAATGGCATAAAGTCCCCAGAAAAAGAATAAAGTGTATAAGGGTTCAATCTCTTCAAAATTGAATTTGTGACTGCAAAACTGAAACACCATGGAAGAAGTGCTGATACGACAGAAAGGAATCCACCACCTTATCTTTCTCAGGCTGCTTACCAGAAATCCTGATCCCTGAGAGAGATCAGTCTGAGTAGATGGCTATTATCCCCGCCAGGGTCTCTAATTGGCTCTCTCTGTACTTATATTCCTCTAGGCTTCAGTCTGTAGTCCCCAGATATCTTAGACACATGTACCACCAAGGGTCATACCACCCCACAGGGGCTCACTGTGTATTGATGCTTGGTTGTGGTATGACCCTTGGTGGTACATGTGTCTAAGATATCTGGGGACTACAGACTGAAGCCTAGAGGAATATAAGTACAGAGAGAGCCAATTAGAGACCCTGGCGGGGATAATAGCCATCTACTCAGACTGATCTCTCTCAGGGATCAGGATTTCTGGTAAGCAGCCTGAGAAAGATAAGGTGGTGGATTCCTTTCTGTCGTATCAGCACTTCTTCCATGGTGTTTCAGTTTTGAAGTCACAAATTCAATTTTGAAGAGATTGAACCCTTATACACTTTATTCTTTTTCTGGGGACTTTATGCCATTTATGAACTGCTATTGAATTCTCTTGTGTTAATACCAAGGAATAGAGTGTAACATCATTTATTACCCAGAGGCTCAAAGTATATCATTCATTGTTACATTTACATGTTATATTGTTCAGTCACGTCACCTTTGAGGTGATATCACATTGTGATTTCACACTTAATAATTTTCGGTTATTTTTATTCACAATTTTTACGTAGTTGCGCAGCTTTATTTCCTTATAATTAAGAAAATATGTCGCGCACAAACATGTGAAAAGAATAGGACTCTGATGAGAGTTCCTCTAAAAGTGTGAAAAAATAAGTAAACGTGAATAAACTTATATGTGTATATGCACAAAGATTAATACGTGAGCAAATACAGGGACTCAACCCCTACTCAAAATCCAGAGCCTGTGATCAAACAAAAAAAGTGTAAACAAATAAAAATTGAATGAATACTGCTAAACAGTAATACTAGACTAATATATAATATTTAAATAAAGCATAAATTACTGAATCCTATTATCAATTGTTACTGTAATAGTGCTCTAAAATATAAAAAAGACAACAATGGAAAAGTCCATTCCTTAAAGGTTCAGAAAAGGTTCAATACAACAAACAGTTGCTTCAGGTGAAAAAAGCAGGGGGTTGGGAGGAGATGTTGAAAAGGGTAGTGTCCAGGATAAATCCACAGAAATCGTAGGAGAACTGCATCCACCACGGTGAGTAGGGAATCAAGATGGGTACCTTACCGCAAAAGGTGGACCTCCACTATGGCAAGGTCAGAAAAGCCTGCAGATATCGCCCTCTGCAGGGTATTGGTGCTAATCCTGGGGATGTCACGACTCCGAGATCCTGATATTCCCTCTGCCTCTCGTTGTGCTGTTTCCTCCACTGGTGGCTGATGTGATCCAATTATTAAAAAGAACCAACAGACCTCCGATGTAGATACCAAAAAAGAAGAGGGGGGGACTCGGATAGTATATTACCTCAAAAAAGCTTTATTCCGATCATCAAGGTACAAAAAGGAATACAAGGTTCCTAAAACTGTTTTAAAAATTGCCGGCATAAAAGGTCCTAGCATTCGCCCGTGCTTCCGGGGTCACGTGATAATAGTGACGTCAGCGCGTAGCACCGCCCTGACTAGTTTTGTTTCCAAAAAACGTTATCAAAGGGCACGGGCGACGCACTGAATCGTCACTCTATTTATACATGTGAGGCGCATCCACGCCTCGCTTTCGTTTCGGCGGCCATGACAGTGAGGTCATATCCAACCCTCGATTTCAACTAATTATTGCGGAGGGAGGAAACACAATCAACTCAAAACCTCCATCACTACTATTGGCACCTCCCTAACGAAAGGAAGGACGTAGGACGCGCAAACTCTATCTCCTCCACTATGTTAATAATACATAAATCTTCATACAAAATATCAATGACATAAATATATACCATATAATTTTGCAATCCGGATAACATGTAACGAGCAAATACTCCAATCCTAAGTGGAGCTATAAATCCAAGGGACTTAGTCAAAAGATTTACCTTCCGAAAATGTCCCATACATTACCCTACAAAACAGACAATCTAATTATATAAATGATATAGAGAAACCTGCGCTTAGGACTAGAACAAATGGTCTGCTGCCCCCCCGGTTTGGCCCCTGTACCCAGGGACTAGAAATGATTTTGTGTAGGTGGGGTGAATGGCGCTCCCAATGGAGGGTGTGTATAAATCAAGATAAGAAATCTGTGTAGACCTGGGTATTACCAAACTGTTTGGTACCCAGAATAAACAGTGCACAGAAACAAATAAATAAATAACAATGAGTGGGTCAGAAATGACCTCTCCGTGCTTCCAAGTTTGTATAAGGTAATAAACTGGTGCTAGTGTATAAGTTTCTAAAATGCTAGGTGCATATGTGTATTTTTACCACCCGCTAAAAGAGTGAAAAAAATATTTATAAGACAAAAAATGAAAAAATGGGGGGTAAAACCTTCGTAGTGGGTGTTAAACCCTACCAAAAAACTGAAAAATTATAAATCAATTTGCAATAACAATAGTAATCCTGGTGTGGGACAATTAACCAAAACTGTCCACCATAACAGGTATGCAGGATCCTGGTAATTAGTTCAGCATAAGATTTAATGTATAATTTTTCCCAATAATGTCCAATCAGGAACAATGAAGATAGGTGACTTGTGTGAGGTTCCTTGCATCTAATATAATCCAGGTGACACTTGTGCTCCCCCTTAAGATGTTCTACTCATCAGAAGATGGAACCCCTACAGGGGTACAGAGCGTGTGGGTGAGTGACTTGATGCCTTGGGGTAATGCCGTGGGTCTCTGCTGGTCCTGGTGTTCCTCTGCGCCCCTGGACTAGCCGCTCCAGCACACAACAATGCTCCTCAAGGAAAAAAGAGGGCACGAGCCACCATAGCGTAATCCAGATTTATTTAAAAAAAAGGATAAACATCCATAAAAGCAACATCTACCAGGTAGATATATATTGATCAAATTTAAATAAAAAGTAAAAAATAAAAAATAAAAAATGAGAATAGAACAGATCTCGGTCTGGATACTGCTCTCACTAAACCTTCACTGCTGCAAGTGAGAAGTTTAAAATTCCCGCACTCGGTCCCTGCATCTGACAGAACAGCGGTGTGTATTACGGCGTGCGTTCCACCGCTCAGAGCCAGGGAACCAGAAGTGACGTATCGGCGTGTAGACGTGAACGGACCAATCACCTGACGCGTTTCGTCATGTGACTTCTTCTGAGGTGATACAGTCCCCTCACGTTCCACGCCTAATATAGCGAGTGGCCGGCGGGTTCCTCCCATAGGTGGGGCTACAAAGCGTCACTTGAAAAGCAAAAGAGAACAGGATATCCTGTAATTAGGCTATAGATAACATCTTGTGCTGTGACGCTGCCCTCTGTGGTATTCTCTCCACTTCCATGTAGAGCCCTCTTGTGGCCAAATTGTAAAGTGTTCTCCGCGGGCCGCTGGCTATACTTATACTACCTTGTCAAAAATCAGTGATTATACATAAACAGGCATATTCTCCCTAATACATTTTGGTATATAAGAGTGAAGGGATATGAACAATCATATAATTCCATAAACGTAAAATGATTCCTTAAATTTACCTTAAAAAAATAATAAACATAGGGATTGGCACCAGATTTTATAGGTTGCCATTTTTTCCTCAATCAGGATGGAAAAATCGATTGAGACAGATTTTAATCAAAACCACAGTGTATGCCTTTGTAGCTATTTTAGGTGGGTGGGTATATAGATCCCCTTAGATTAAACCATGTAGTATTCTTTACTGAATAACACTCATCCTAGTCAGCTGACTCTGGTCCCAGGGACTCAAATTAGCATTTGTTTCATCCAATTTAATTATGCTCATTTGCGTGGGAATGGATATGACCAATAGTGTAAGGATAGTTACATTTATATATATCGGAGTATCCTATATAGAAGATATGTGGGATAATTCCAATTAGGAGATAGTTGATGTATTGCAGAAGGTTTATATGACGTGCCCCAGTTCCCCAATAGCTTTCGCAGCCGGGAACCATCAAAGACTTGAAGGAGTGGGAATTTTCAATTGATCAAGCCTAATCACTCCATTTGTGCTATAGGGATGGCCAAACATGGGGAGAGGAGGGGAGGGGAGGGGAGAAAAAGGGGAACAAGGGAGAACTTAAAAATTGGAAATGAAACAATTTAGATCAATATCTAAGTTGAGTCCCTTAGGCGCAAGTGTCCCCAAAGTGTGTATCCATTTGGTTTCATTCTTAGAAACCATAATCCGCTTATTGCCCCCCCTCCAATGATCCTTTATCAGATCTATCCCATAAAAAATGAGCCCTGAGGGGTCTCTCTGGTGTACCTCGTCAAAATGTTTGGAAAGATTGTGCTTGGGGAAACCCTTGCGAATATTATTTATATGTTCCCTGATTCTGATGCGTAGGGGTCTGGTGGTCCGGCCTACATACTGGAGCCAGCAGGGACATTCCGCCACGTAGGTGATGTGGGTGCTGTTACAAGTTATTAATTCCCTTATCGGATATTCCTTATTATCCACCCTAGACTTGAACATAGTTTTCTTTCTGGGTTGTTTGAGACTTTTTCTGCATGGAAGGCAACGTTGGCATTTGTAAAAGCCTTTCAAATCAGGACAGATTTCAATTTTCTTGGGAGGATCAATCACATTATGTACTAGTTGTTGTCTTAAATTCGGGGCTTTACGATAGATGAATCTTGGTTTTTGGGGGAGGATTTTGGCCAATGTTCTATCCTCTTTCAGAATAGGCCAATATTTCAGGATTATGCAATCTATATCCCTATATTGGTTATTAAAACCTGTGATAAACGAGATCTCATTCGGTTTATCTTTTGTGGATTTGGGTTTTTGAGCAAGTGTGTCCTTCCTGTCTGTAGATCTTATTGCTTCTTTGGCCTTAGTAAGTTCATACTTAGGGTAGCCCTTCTGTTCAAACCTGTTGATCAGAATGTCGGCCTGCTCATCAAAATCCTCCATTCGTTCACAGTTTCTCCGAACCCTAAGCATTTGTCCTTTGGGGATGTTCCCCTTCCACTTAGGGTGATGGCAACTTGATACAGGGATATACCCATTTCTGTCCGTTTTAAAAAAAAAAACGTTTTTGTCCACAGCACTCCACCTTCTTTTAGGATCTGCAGGTCCAGATAATCGATCTGATGTTGGTCACACTTGCCAGTGAAGGTGAGACCATATCGGTTGCTGTTTAGCCCGGCCAAGAAATTTTCAAAAGATTCTACTGTGCCCTCCCACAGTAGTACAAGGTCATCTATATACCTCCTATACATTTTGATCTGTGGTGTATTGGAGTTATATATGTATTCCTCCTCCCACATGTCCATTAGGAGGTTGGCCACACTGGGTGCATAACGTGCCCCCATGGCTACCCCCCTTGTTTGCACGTAGTATTCCCCACCATACCAGAAGTAATTATTCTTCATTGCTAGTTCAAGACCTTCCAAGACATACGCTATCTGATCGTGTCTCATTTGGGTATTTTCGTTTAGGGCTTTTTCAACTCCCAGTACGCCATCCTTCTGTGCAATACTAGTATACAGGGAGTTTGCATCCACCGTAGCTAGAAGGCAATTTTCCACTCCAGCTACTTCCTGCAATTCCCTAATAAGTTGGGTACTATCTTTTAAGTGAGACCTTCCTTTGGGTACCAGGGGCTGCAAAAATTTGTCTATATACTCGCCTAACCTTGAAAATATAGAGTTGATACCACTTATAATAGGCCTCCCCGGTGGCTTCTCTAGTCTCTTATGTATTTTGGGTACATAATACAGTACTGGTGTTTTACTGGACTCAGGTACCAAGTACTGGGCTTCCTTTTCATTCAAGATTCCTCGCTCCTTGGCTTTTTGTACATAGGCCTTGAGTAATTTTTCATAGCCAACCCTGGGGTTCCCTTTTAGTTTCTTATATGTGTTCTCTACACTGAGGAGATTTTTAATTTCTTCCTCATAATCTTCTTTATTAAGGATAACAACCCCCCCCCTTATCAGCTGGTCGAATCACAACCAAATTTTTCTTTCCTATTTCTTTGATGGTTTTCCATATTTTTGATATCCCCTTCGACCATTTTTTTGAAAGCTCCTAGGCATTGATTGCCTGGGGTTTGGGGGTTGAATACAGAATTGTTTTTAAGATTAGTTCTGTTATAGTTTGAGTGTTCCAATGTTCGAGTGTCTTCGTTAAGAGCGAAGTGTTTCTTTAAATTCAATTTCCTCATAAATTTTTGCAGATCAATGTATGCTTCAAATTTATCCAAGGCCTTATCTGGAGCATATTTGAGGCCTAGATCTAGCATTTTCAATTCTGCTTCTGTGAGGATCGCACTGCTCAAGTTGTATATTCCTTCTCCTAGTTTATTCTGCGTCTTTTTCTTCCTCCCTCCCCTCTTTCCTCTTGTCCGCCTCTTTCTGTATAACCTTGTTGGTAGCCCATTGTCCGCTCCCGGTT
Source organism: Rana muscosa (assembly GCA_029206835.1). Lineage (NCBI taxonomy): Eukaryota > Metazoa > Chordata > Amphibia > Anura > Ranidae > Rana > Rana muscosa. Next base: position 411,612,006 of record CM055122.1, read on the forward strand.
GTAGTCCCATCCTTCTCTGGAATCTTGGTTCTGAGGATGTGTGCGGTATTCGTTGGATCCCTGTCCTCTCTCTCGATCTCTGGGGGTGTCTTCCCATCCTACTGTACCCCCTCTGTTCCGGGTTTGTCCTCTCCACCTTTGATTCCTGTAAGTGAAACGTGGCATCCATCTTCCTGGTGGTCTGTCTCGTTGTCCTCCCCTTTGAAAACTCCTATATTCCTGGGGTTCCCTTCTTCTATCCTGGTATGCCCTATCCTGGTACGATGGTTCCTGCCATCTCTGTTCTTCAAGGGGAGAAAACCTGTTCCTAGTGGGAACATTGAATCTTGATGTAGTTGATCCTTCAGGGTTAGCTAAATGTTGCTCCTGGTAGTAATTAGTTATTCTTCTGGGTCTCTGTTGCTGATTATTCCATCTTGATGTGTTCCTGAATTCTCTTTCTGAGGTGGTGTTAAATCTTGGGAGTGATGTTGGTTGCACCCCGCTATTAATGGGGGCTACTACCTTATCACTGGAGTCCTCTTCCATAGAGGTGTCTTCTAATTCAAAGGGTTCTTCCTCCTCTTCTACCTGCCATTTATAGACTTTATTCCTCTTATAGTCGAGAACATTCCTTTTACATTTTTTCTGTTTTTTAGCTTGTATATCTGCATCATATTGTTTGATGATCTCCTGGAGTTGCAATTCCTTCTCTTTATAGTCAGGTTGATTAGAGAAGGGTAGCAATGTGCTCCTTAATTCAGTAATACTAGCTTCTATTCCTTGAAGTTTAAATTGTCTCTGTTTGATTAGATTAAGTAGTAATTCATTTTCACACCCATTAAAAAACTTATACCATATTTCCATCAAGCCAGGTTCAGTGATATGATCATTGGGACGTATGTCCCACCTCAATCTCCGTGGGGTAATTTTCTCACTAACATACATTTCTAGGGTGGCTATATCCCACCAAACCCTTAGTTGCTTCTCTAATGTATGTCGGAGTTGCTTAAATAGTCCTTCCATGTCTTGCTTGTTGCTAACATGTTCCTGGCTGAAGATCCCTCCCTTAATATTTCTGCTACCCATATAGCCAAAAATGTCCATAGCTGCAGGATATCACACCCTAAGGTGTGTAGGTTAGATAAATGATATAGAGAAACCTGCGCTTAGGACTAGAACAAATGGTCTGCTGCCCCCCCGGTTTGGCCCCTGTACCCAGGGACTAGAAATGATTTTGTGTAGGTGGGGTGAATGGCGCTCCCAATGGAGGGTGTGTATAAATCAAGATAAGAAATCTGTGTAGACCTGGGTATTACCAAACTGTTTGGTACCCAGAATAAACAGTGCACAAAAACAAATAAATAAATAACGAGTGGGTCAGAAATGACCTCTCCGTGCTTCCAAGTTTGTATAAGGTAATAAACTGGTGCTAGTGTATAAGTTTCTAAAATGCTAGGTGCATATGTGTATTTTTACCACCCGCTAAAAGAGTGAAAAAAATATTTATAAGACAAAAAATTTAAAAATTTAAAAATTAAAAAATGGGGGGTAAAACCTCCGTAGTGGGTGTATGTTAAACCCTACCAAAAAACTGAAAAAGTATAAATCAATTTGCAAAAACAATAGTAATCCCGGTGTGGGACAATTAACCAAAACTGTCCACCATAACAGGTATGCAGGATCCTGGTAATTAGTTCAGCATAAGATTTAATGTATAATTTTTCCCAATAATGTCCAATCAGGAACAATGAAGATAGGTGACTTGTGTGAGGTTCCTTGCATCTAATATAATCCAGGTGACACTTGTGCTCCCCCTTAAGATGTTCTACTCACCAGAAGATGGAACCCCTACAGGGGTACAGAGCGTGTGGGTGAGTGACTTGATGCCTTGGGGTGATGCCGTGGGTCTCTGCTGGTCCTGGTGTTCCTCTGCGTCCCTGGACTAGCCGCTCCAGCACACAACAATGCTCCTCAAGGAAAAAAGAGGGCACGAGCCACCATAGCGTAATCCAGATTTATTTAAAAAAAAGGATAAACATCCATAAAAGCAACATCTACCAGGTAGATATATATTGATCAAATTTAAATAAAAAGTAAAAAATAAAAAATAAAAAATGAGAATAGAACAGATCTCGGTCCGGATACTGCTCTCACTAAACCTTCACTGCTGCAAGTGAGAAGTTTAAAGTTCCCGCACTCGGTCCCTGCATCTGACAGAACAGCGGTGTGTATACGGCGTGCGTTCCACCGCTCAGAGCCAGGGAACCGGAAGTGACATATCAGCGTGTAGACGTGAACGGACCAATCATATGACGCGTTTTGTCATGTGACTTCTTCTGAGGTGATACAGTCCCCTCACGTTCCACGCCTAATATAGCGAGCGGCCGGCGGGTTCCTCCCATAGGTGGGGCTACAAAGCGTCACTTGAAAAGCAAAAGAGAACAGGATATCCTGTAATTAGGCTAGAGATAACATCTCGTGCTGTGACGCTGCCCTCTGTGGTATTCTCTCCACTTCCATGTAGAGCCCTCTTGTGGCCAAATTGTAAAGTGTTCTCCGCGGGCCGCTGGCTATACTTATACTACCTTGTCAAAAATCAGTGATTATACATAAACAGGCATATTCTCCCTAATACATTTTGGTATATAAGAGTGAAGGGATATGAACAATCATATAATTCCATAAACGTAAAATGATTCCTTAAATTTACCTTAAAAAAATAATAAACATAGGGATTGGCACCAGATTTTATAGGTTGCCATTTTTTCCTCAATCAGGATGGAAAAATCTATTGAGACAGATTTTAATCAAAACCACAGTGTATGCCTTTGTAGCTATTTTAGGTGGGCGGGTATATAGATCCCCTTAGATTAAACCATGTAGTATTCTTTACTGAATAACACTCATCCTAGTCAGCTGACTCTGGTCCCAGGGACTCAAATTAGCATTTGTATCATCCAATTTAATTATGCTCATTTGCGTGGGAATGGATATGACAAATAGTGTAAGGATAGTTACATTTATATATATCGGAGTATCCTATATAGAAGATATGTGGGATAATTCCAATTAGGAGATAGTTGATGTATTGCAGAAGGTTTATATGACGTGCCCCAGTTCCCCAATAGCTTTCGCAGCCGGGAACCATCAAAGACTTGAAGGAGTGGGAATTTTCAATTGATCAAGCCTAATCGCTCCATTTGTGCTATAGGGATGGCCAAACGTGGGGAGAGGAGGGGAGGGGAGAAAAAGGGGAACAAGGGAGAACTTAAAAATTGGAAATGAAACAATTTAGATCAATATCTAAGTTGAGTCCCTTAGGCGCAAGTGTCCCCAAAGTGTGTATCCATTTGGTTTCATTCTTAGAAACCATAATCCGCTTATTGCCCCCCCTCCAATGATCCTTTATCAGATCTATCCCATAAAAAATGAGCCCTGAGGGGTCTCTCTGGTGTACCTCGTCAAAATGTTTGGAAAGATTGTGCTTGGGGAAACCCTTGCGAATATTATTTATATGTTCCCTGATTCTGATGCGTAGGGGTCTGGTGGTCCGGCCTACATACTGGAGCCGGCAGGGACATTCCACCATGTAGGTGACGTGGGTGCTGTTACAAGTTATTAATTCCCTTATCGGATATTCCTTATTATCCACCCTAGACTTGAACATAGTTTTCTTTCTGGGTTGTTTGAGACTTTTTCTGCATGGAAGGCAACGTTGGCATTTGTAAAAGCCTTTCAAATCAGGACAGATTTCAATTTTCTTGGGAGGATCAATCACATTATGTACTAGTTGTTGTCTTAAATTCGGGGCTTTACGATAGATGAATCTTGGTTTTTGGGGGAGGATTTTGGCCAATGTTCTATCCTCTTTCAGAATAGGCCAATATTTCAGGATTATGCGCTCTATATCCCTATATTGGTTATTAAAACCTGTGATAAACGAGATCTCATTCGGTTTATCTTTTGTGGATTTGGGTTTTTGAGCAAGTGTGTCCTTCCTGTCTGTAGATCTTATTGCTTCTTTGGCCTTAGTAAGTTCATACTTAGGGTAGCCCTTCTGTTCAAACCTGTTGATCAGAATGTCGGCCTGCTCGTCAAAATCCTCCATTCGTTCACAGTTTCTCCGAACCCTAAGCATTTGTCCTTTGGGGATGTTCTCCTTCCACTTAGGGTGATAGCAACTTGATACAGGGATATACCCATTTCTGTCCGTTTTAAAAAAAAAACGTTTTTGTCCACAGCACTCCACCTTCTTTTAGGATCTGCAGGTCCAGATAATCGATCTGATGTTGGTCACACTTGCCAGTGAAGGTGAGACCATATCGGTTGCTGTTTAGCCCGGCCAAGAAATTTTCAAAAGATTCTACTGTGCCTTCCCACAGTAGTACAAGGTCATCTATATACCTCCTATACATTTTGATCTGTGGTGTATTGGAGTTATATATGTATTCCTCCTCCCACATGTCCATTAGGAGGTTGGCCACACTGGGTGCATAACGTGCCCCCATGGCTACCCCCCTTGTTAGCACATAGTATTCCCCACCATACCAGAAGTAATTATTCTTCATTGCTAGTTCAAGTCCTTCCAAGACATACGCTAACTGATCGTGTCTCATTTGGGTATTTTCGTTTAGGGTTTTTTCAACTCCCAGTACGCCATCCTTCTGTGCAATACTAGTATACAGGGAGTTTGCATCCACCGTAGCTAGAAGGCAATTTTCCACTCCAGCTACTTCCTGCAATTCCCTAATAAGTTGGGTACTATCTTTTAAGTGAGACCTTCCTTTGGGTACCAGGGGCTGCAAAAATTTGTCTATATACTCGCCTAACCTTGAAAATATAGAGTTGATACCACTTATAATAGGCCTCCCCGGTGGCTTCTCTAGTCTCTTATGTATTTTGGGTACATAATACAGTACTGGTGTTTTACTGGACTCAGGTACCAAGTACTGGGCTTCCTTTTCATTCAAGATTCCTTGCTCCTTGCCTTTTTGTACATAGGCCTTGAGTAATTTTTCATAGCCAACCCTGGGGTTCCCTTTTAGTTTCTTATTTGTGTTCTCTACACTGAGGAGATTTTTAATTTCTTCCTCATAATCTTCTTTATTAGGGATAACAACCCCCCCCCCCCTTATCAGCTGGTCGAATCACAACCGAATTTTTCTTTCCTATTTCTTTGATGGTTTTCCATATTTTTGTGTTTTTGTTACGTTTTCTCTGGAGATTTTTGATATCCCCTTCGACCATTTTTTTGAAAGCTCCTAGGCATTGATTGCCTGGGGTTTGGGGGTTGAATACAGAATTGTTTTTAAGATTAGTTCTGTTATAGTTTGAGTGTTCCAATGTTCGAGTGTCTTCGTTAAGAGCGAAGTGTTTCTTTAAATTCAATTTCCTCATAAATTTTTGCAGATCAATGTATGCTTCAAATTTATCCAAGGCCTTATCTGGAGCATATTTGAGGCCTAGATCTAGTATTTTCAATTCTGCTTCTGTGAGGATCGCACTGCTCAAGTTGTATATTCCTTCTCCTAGTTTATTCTGCGTCTTTTTCTTCCTCCCTCCCCTCTTTCCTCTTGTCCGCCTCTTTCTGTATAACCTTGTTGGTAGCCCATTGTCCGCTCCCGGTTGTAGTCCCATCCTTCTCTGGAATCTTGGTTCTGGGGATGTGTGTGGTATTCGTTGAATCCCTGTCCTCTCTCTCGATCTCTGGGGGTGTCTTCCCATCCTACTGTACCCCCTCTGTTCCGGGTTTGTCCTCTCCACCTTTGATTCCTGTAAGTGAAACGTGGCATCCATCTTCCTGGTGGTCTGTCTCGTTGTCCTCCCCTTTGAAAACCCCTATATTCCTGGGGTTCCCTTCTTCTATCCTGGTATGCCCTATCCTGGTACGATGGTTCCTGCCATCTCTGTTCTTCAAGGGGAGAAAACCTGTTCCTAGTGGGAACATTGAATCTTGATGTAGTTGATCCTTCAGGGTTAGCTAAATGTTGCTCCTGGTAGTAATTAGTTCTTCTTCTGGGTCTCACTAGGAACAGGTTTTTGAACAATCATATAATTCCATAAACGTAAAATGATTCCTTAAATTTACCTTAAAAAAATAATAAACATAGGGATTGGCACCAGATTTTATAGGTTGCCATTTTTTCCTCAATCAGGATGGAAAAATCTATTGAGACAGATTTTAATCAAAACCACAGTGTATGCCTTTGTAGCTATTTTAGGTGGGCGGGTATATAGATCCCCTTAGATTAAACCATGTAGTATTCTTTACTGAATAACACTCATCCTAGTCAGCTGACTCTGGTCCCAGGGACTCAAATTAGCATTTGTATCATCCAATTTAATTATGCTCATTTGCGTGGGAATGGATATGACAAATAGTGTAAGGATAGTTACATTTATATATATCGGAGTATCCTATATAGAAGATATGTGGGATAATTCCAATTAGGAGATAGTTGATGTATTGCAGAAGGTTTATATGACGTGCCCCAGTTCCCCAATAGCTTTCGCAGCCGGGAACCATCAAAGACTTGAAGGAGTGGGAATTTTCAATTGATCAAGCCTAATCGCTCCATTTGTGCTATAGGGATGGCCAAACATGGGGAGAGGAGGGGAGGGGAGAAAAAGGGGAACAAGGGAGAACTTAAAAATTGGAAATGAAACAATTTAGATCAATATCTAAGTTGAGTCCCTTAGGCGCAAGTGTCCCCAAAGTGTGTATCCATTTGGTTTCATTCTTAGAAACCATAATCCGCTTATTGCCCCCCCTCCAATGATCCTTTATCAGATCTATCCCATAAAAAATGAGCCCTGAGGGGTCTCTCTGGTGTACCTCGTCAAAATGTTTGGAAAGATTGTGCTTGGGGAAACCCTTGCGAATATTATTTATATGTTCCCTGATTCTGATGCGTAGGGGTCTGGTGGTCCGGCCTACATACTGGAGCCGGCAGGGACATTCCACCATGTAGGTGACGTGGGTGCTGTTACAAGTTATTAATTCCCTTATCGGATATTCCTTATTATCCACCCTAGACTTGAACATAGTTTTCTTTCTGGGTTGTTTGAGACTTTTTCTGCATGGAAGGCAACGTTGGCATTTGTAAAAGCCTTTCAAATCAGGACAGATTTCAATTTTCTTGGGAGGATCAATCACATTATGTACTAGTTGTTGTCTTAAATTCGGGGCTTTACGATAGATGAATCTTGGTTTTTGGGGGAGGATTTTGGCCAATGTTCTATCCTCTTTCAGAATAGGCCAATATTTCAGGATTATGCGCTCTATATCCCTATATTGGTTATTAAAACCTGTGATAAACGAGATCTCATTCGGTTTATCTTTTGTGGATTTGGGTTTTTGAGCAAGTGTGTCCTTCCTGTCTGTAGATCTTATTGCTTCTTTGGCCTTAGTAAGTTCATACTTAGGGTAGCCCTTCTGTTCAAACCTGTTGATCAGAATGTCGGCCTGCTCGTCAAAATCCTCCATTCGTTCACAGTTTCTCCGAACCCTAAGCATTTGTCCTTTGGGGATGTTCCCCTTCCACTTAGGGTGATAGCAACTTGATACAGGGATATACCCATTTCTGTCCGTTTTAAAAAAAAAACGTTTTTGTCCACAGCACTCCACCTTCTTTTAGGATCTGCAGGTCCAGATAATCGATCTGATGTTGGTCACACTTGCCAGTGAAGGTGAGACCATATCGGTTGCTGTTTAGCCCGGCCAAGAAATTTTCAAAAGATTCTACTGTGCCTTCCCACAGTAGTACAAGGTCATCTATATACCTCCTATACATTTTGATCTGTGGTGTATTGGAGTTATATATGTATTCCTCCTCCCACATGTCCATTAGGAGGTTGGCCACACTGGGTGCATAACGTGCCCCCATGGCTACCCCCCTTGTTAGCACATAGTTTTCCCCACCATACCAGAAGTAATTATTCTTCATTGCTAGTTCAAGTCCTTCCAAGACATACGCTAACTGATCGTGTCTCATTTGGGTATTTTCGTTTAGGGTTTTTTCAACTCCCAGTACGCCATCCTTCTGTGCAATACTAGTATACAGGGAGTTTGCATCCACCGTAGCTAGAAGGCAATTTTCCACTCCAGCTACTTCCTGCAATTCCCTAATAAGTTGGGTACTATCTTTTAAGTGAGACCTTCCTTTGGGTACCAGGGGCTGCAAAAATTTGTCTATATACTCGCCTAACCTTGAAAATATAGAGTTGATACCACTTATAATAGGCCTCCCCGGTGGCTTCTCTAGTCTCTTATGTATTTTGGGTACATAATACAGTACTGGTGTTTTACTGGACTCAGGTACCAAGTACTGGGCTTCCTTTTCATTCAAGATTCCTTGCTCCTTGCCTTTTTGTACATAGGCCTTGAGTAATTTTTCATAGCCAACCCTGGGGTTCCCTTTTAGTTTCTTATATGTGTTCTCTACACTGAGGAGATTTTTAATTTCTTCCTCATAATCTTCTTTATTAGGGATAACACCCCCCCCCCCCCTTATCAGCTGGTCGAATCACAACCGAATTTTTCTTTCCTATTTCTTTGATGGTTTTCCATATTTTTGTGTTTTTGTTACGTTTTCTCTGGAGATTTTTGATATCCCCTTCGACCATTTTTTTGAAAGCTCCTAGGCATTGATTGCCTGGGGTTTGGGGGTTGAATACAGAATTGTTTTTAAGATTAGTTCTGTTATAGTTTGAGTGTTCCAATGTTCGAGTGTCTTCGTTAAGAGCGAAGTGTTTCTTTAAATTCAATTTCCTCATAAATTTTTGCAGATCAATGTATGCTTCAAATTTATCCAAGGCCTTATCTGGAGCATATTTGAGGCCTAGATCTAGTATTTTCAATTCTGCTTCTGTGAGGATCGCACTGCTCAAGTTGTATATTCCTTCTCCTAGTTTATTCTGCGTCTTTTTCTTCCTCCCTCCCCTCTTTCCTCTTGTCCGCCTCTTTCTGTATAACCTTGTTGGTAGCCCATCGTCCGCTCCCGGTTGTAGTCCCATCCTTCTCTGGAATCTTGGTTCTGGGGATGTGTGTGGTATTCGTTGGATCCCTGTCCTCTCTCTCGATCTCTGGGGGTGTCTTCCCATCCTACTGTACCCCCTCTGTTCCGGGTTTGTCCTCTCCACCTTTGATTCCTGTAAGTGAAATGTGGCATCCATCTTCCTGGTGGTCTGTCTCGTTGTCCTCCCCTTTGAAAACCCCTATATTCCTGGGGTTCCCTTCTTCTATCCTGGTATGCCCTATCCTGGTACGATGGTTCCTGCCATCTCTGTTCTTCAAGGGGAGAAAACCTGTTCCTAGTGGGAACATTGAATCTTGATGTAGTTGATCCTTCAGGGTTAGCTAAATGTTGCTCCTGGTAGTAATTAGTTCTTCTTCTGGGTCTCACTAGGAACAGGTTTTCTCCCCTTGAATAAACAGAGATGGCAGGAACCATCGTACCAGGATAGGGTATACCAGGATAGAAGGGAACCCCAGGAATATAGGGGTTTTCAAAGGGGAGGACAACGAGACAGAACACCAGGAAGATGGATGCCACGTTTCACTAACAGGATTCAAAGGTGGAGAGGACAAACCCGGAACAGAGGGGGTACAGTAGGATGGGAAGACACCCCCAGAGATCGAGAGAGAGGACAGGGATCCAACGAATACCGCACACACCCCCAGAACCAAGATTCCAGAGAAGGATGGGACTACAACCGGGAGCGGACGATGGGCTACCAACAAGGTTATACAGAAAGAGGCGGACAAGAGGAAAGAGGGGAGGGAGGAAGAAAAAGACGCAGAATAAACTAGGAGAAGGAATATACAACTTGAGCAGTGCAATCCTCACAGAAGCAGAATTGAAAATACTAGATCTAGGCCTCAAATATGCTCCAGATAAGGCCTTGGATAAATTTGAAGCATACATTGATCTGCAAAAATTTATGAGGAAATTGAATTTAAAGAAACACTTCGCTCTTAACGAAGACACTCAAACATTGGAACACTCAAACTATAACAGAACTAATCTTAAAAACAATTCTGTATTCAACCCCCAAACCCCAGGCAATCAATGCCTAGGAGCTTTCAAAAAAATGGTCGAAGGGGATATCAAAAATCTCCAGAGAAAACGTAACAAAAACACAAAAATATGGAAAACCATCAAAGAAATAGGAAAGAAAAATTTGGTTGTGATTCGACCAGCTGATAAGTGTGTGGGGGGGGGGGGTTGTTATCCTTAATAAAGAAGATTATGAGGAAGAAATTAAAAATTTCCTCAGTATAGAGAACACATATAAGAAACTAAAAGGGAACCCCAGGGTTGGCTATGAAAAATTACTCAAGGCCTATGTACAAAAAGGCAAGGAGCGAGGAATCTTGAATGAAAAGGAAGCCCAGTACTTGGTACCTGAGTCCAGTAAAACACCAGTACTGTATTATGTACCCAAAATACATAAGAGACTAGAGAAGCCACCGGGGAGGCCTATTATAAGTGGTATCAACTCTATATTTTCAAGGTTAGACGAGTATATAGACAAATTTTTGCAGCCCCTGGTACCCAAAGGAAGGTCTCACTTACAAGATAGTACCCAACTTATTAGGGAATTGCAGGAAGTAGCTGGAGTGGAAAATTGCCTTCTAGCTACGGTGGATGCAAACTCCCTGTATACTAGTATTGCACAGAAGGATGGTGTACTGGGAGTTGAAAAAGCCCTAAACGAAAATACCCAAATGAGACACGATCAGATAGCGTATGTCTTGGAAGGACTTGAACTAGCAATGAAGAATAATTACTTCTGGTATGGTGGGGAATACTACGTGCAAACAAGGGGGGTAGCCATGGGGGCACGTTATGCACCCAGTGTGGCCAACCTCCTAATGGACATGTGGGAGGAGGAATACATATATAACTCCAATACACCACAGATCAAAATGTATAGGAGGTATATAGATGACCTTGTACTACTGTGGGAGGGCACAGTAGAATCTTTTGAAAATTTCTTGGCCGGGCTAAACAGCAACCAATATGGTCTCACCTTCACTGGCAAGTGTGACCAACATCAGATCGATTATCTGGACCTGCAGATCCTAAAAGAAGGTGGAGTGCTGTGGACAAAAACATTTTTTAAACAAACGGACAGAAATGGGTATATCCCTGTATCAAGTTGCCATCACCCTAAGTGGAAGGGGAACATCCCCAAAGGACAAATGCTTAGGGTTCGGAGAAACTGTGAACGAATGGAGGATTTTGATGAGCAGGCCGACATTCTGATCAACAGGTTTGAACAGAAGGGCTACCCTAAGTATGAACTTACTAAGGCCAAAGAAGCAATAAGATCTACAGACAGGAAGGACACACTTGCTCAAAAACCCAAATCCACAAAAGATAAACCGAATGAGATCTCGTTTATCACAGGTTTTAATAACCAATATAGGGATATAGAGCGCATAATCCTGAAATATTGGCCTATTCTGAAAGAGGATAGAACATTGGCCAAAATCCTCCCCCAAAAACCAAGATTCATCTATCGTAAAGCCCCGAATTTAAGACAACAACTAGTACATAATGTGATTGATCCTCCCAAGAAAATTGAAATCTGTCCTGATTTGAAAGGCTTTTACAAATGCCAACGTTGCCTTCCATGCAGAAAAAGTCTCAAACAACCCAGAAAGAAAACTATGTTCAAGTCTAGGGTGGATAATAAGGAATATCCAATAAGGGAATTAATAACTTGTAACAGCACCCACGTTGTGGCAGGCGCAGCACTATGAAGTGCCTTTATGCGCTGTGGCATTAGAAGAATTTGATTTCTCTGATCTTTTAGTCCACACAAGACTATCTGTTACTCTATAATTCCTCTAGCGCCGTTCTATGGAAGCAGTAGGTTTAAAGAGCACACCAAACTTTTAAGATAACTTCTTTATTCACTTCAGCTTTTCTTCTTATATAACACTGACAATTTAGCAGCAGGAAGTCCATGTACAAACACGCGTTGAATAAAGTATAACAAATGTCGGTTCAACTGTTCAATCTTGTAATTCTACATAAAATGGTAGATATATTTCTCTCTTCAGTATCTGTACTTTCACTTTAAAATACTTTAGACACTTTATGATCTATCTGGGACTTGCTCTATAATGCTGTTTGCTCTGATGTTTGCTCTGAAACTTGGTTTGAATCTGGTTTAATTCCTGGTTTGATTGCTGGTATGATTGTTTGTTTGATTGTTTGCAAACCTGGTTTGGTGGAACTACAAGTGAACACATAACTAGTTTCAGTATACAGTTCTAATCACATTATTTACAATAGGAACTTATATAACTGTATTAAATACCTATTTTGGCCACTTGCTTCCATAAAACTGGACTCTGGATGGATCTGAACTGTTCAGCTCCACACTCTGATGTAAAATAAAATTCTAGACATGTGATATGAGATTTCCTAGACAGAACATGAGTGAAATGCTGGCTATGATTGGCCAGAGACATTTGCTCAGTGAGATTGGTTGTGATTGGCTAAAACTCCTGATGAGTCACAAAAGCTTAACTCTATGCTTTCTGGTTGCAATTCTGCTGTGTTATTAAGCTTACTTTTCTGCATAGTATATAATAATCTTAAAGGCATATTTTTTCTTTTGCTTCTGTGAACACAATATACAACTGTTATATCACATCCATATATAAAGTCACAGTAAATAACTCTGCTGTTATCTCTCACAAATGAGCATATGCACTGTTTTAACATTATTAGCAGGTCTAGCTATATATGCATGTAAGCCACATTAGCAACCTAGGACAGGTCTTAGCTGGCCAGCTACACTCCCACCAAATTACCTATAATTCTATGTTCCCTATAGTAGGATTTGAACATGAATTTGGGGAATTTTCCATCAGGTTCTCAACTTCCAAGTGTCTTTTATCACTCTCAAGTATGTCATCTTGGCACTTGGCAGCAGTGCTCAATGTTTGTACAACATTTACTTCTGGATCACCCACAGACAATTCTGTGTAACCTTCACTGAGTATGATTTCCTTTTCCCCAAGGAACTCTGGACCGGTGAACCAGTTTGAATTTTTCAATTCTGTTACATTCAGGCCTCTTGAAGCATGATCTGCTGGGTTATGCTTTGTATCAATGTGATGCCAATGTTCCGGATTTGTTATTTCCCGAATTTTCTGAACTCTGTTGGCGACAAAGACATGGAATCTTCGAGCTTCGTTGTTTATGTATCCTAGGACAACTCGCGAGTCTGTCCAAAAGTATTCTTCATCTATTTTTAACTCTAATTCTTCTCTCAGAAACTTGCTTACTGATGCTGAAACAACAGCTGCTGTCAGTTCAAGTCTTGGTATTGTCTGAATACTGGTGGGTGCAACTCTGGTCTTTCCCATAACCAGGGCACAGTGTATTTTTCCTTCTCCTATCACTCTGATGTAGGAGCACTGTCCATAACCATAACTACTGGCGTCTGAAAAGTTCTATTTTCTTGTACTCTCCGAAATCATGAGTTACAAAACATCTAGGTATCCGAACTTCTCTCAAATTTTGCAAGTCTTTTATCCAAGCCTCCCACCTTGGCCTCAAATCTTCAGGTATGGGTTCATCCCATCCCAACTTCCGTCTACATAATTCTTGTAGTATTTATTTTGCTTTGAGGATTACTGGTGCCAAGAATCCCAATGTATCATATATAGAAGTCACTGCGGAAAGTATGGTACGTCTAGTTGCAACTTTTTCTTTCAAGGATGTTTCAAAGAAGAACTCGTCATTCTCTACATTCCATCCCAATCCAAGTACATTCTGAACTGGAAGATGATCATAACTGAGATCTACATTCTTCATTGTTGATGCACGTTCAGAGTCACTGATGGATTCCAGTACCTCTCTGTTGTTTGAGATGAATTTGTGAAGGCGCAAGTTTCCTCTTGCGCATAACTCTTGGCTTTCTTTCACTAGTTTGATTGCAGATTCTGAGGACTGTAAACTTATAAGACCATCATCTACGTAAAAGTTTTTCTTAAGAAAATTCGCTGCTGATGGACAATCCTTTTCATTTTTATTGGCCAGGTACTTCATACCATAATTGGCGCAACCTGGAGACGACGCTGCTCCAAACAAGTGTACTTTCATTCTGTATTCTGCTGGCTCTGTATCTGTATCTCCGTCCTCCCACCATAGGAATCTCAGGAAGTCTCTATCTTCATTCTTCACATGAAACTGGTGGAACATCTTTTCAACGTCACACATGACCGCTACGGGATACTTTCTGAATCTACAGAGTACTCCAGGCAGAGTGTTTGTAAGATCTGGTCCTTTTAGTAGATGATCGTTCAATGCAACACCATCATACTTTGCTGAGCAATCAAATACTACTCTAATCTTATCTGGTTTCTTTGGGTGGTAAACACCTTGATGTGGGATGTACCACACTTCTCCTTCTTTAGGTTGGTTATTTACTTTTTCTGCATGTCCTTCTTCAAGGATGCCTTCCATGAATTTCAAATAATCCTGCTTGAATTTGAGATCTCTTCCCATCCTTTTCTTCAAACATTTCAATCTCGCTAGGGCAAGATTTTTGTTATTTGGCAGACGAGGTCGTTCTCTAAAGGGTAAGGGAATTTCAAGATAACCTTGTTGATTCTGTTGAATACTTTCTTCTAGAATGTGTACGAACTTTATGTCTTCTTGGGATACACTCTTTTCTTTAGAACTTATGTCTGCAAAGTCAGATTCAAGGATCTTGATTACTGCCGCTGAACTTACAGCTGGTAACTCTTGGACAGATATTCGATGACACAATCCTGTCACCTGTCTTGAGTTTGCAATCTGCTGTTTTCCTCCAACAACGCCCCATCCTAGATCAGTTTGAACAGCGTAGGGTTCACCATTTCCTCCTGTGATTACCCTTCGTGGTACCAAAGCTTCGGGACAATCATAACCTATCAACAGTCCAACACCAAACTCCTTCAGCGGGGACATTTCATGAGATATGACAGATAGGTGCTCCCATTTATTGGCTGTTTCACAGGTAGGTATGCGATCTCGATCTAGAGGTATATCGTCTTTCGTATAAGCTGGAGGTAGATCCAATGTGAGGTTTGAATGAAGTCCTCTAACTCTCAATCGTTTGACCCTTTGACTGTTCACTAATGTGTCTCTCCCCGTCATTGTGGTGAGTTTGAGCTTCACTGGTTCTGTAGCCACTTGTAATTTCTTGCAGATTTCTTGATCAATGAAGGTGACATCGCTTTGGGCATCCAGTAGTGCATAGGCATATACCTTCTTATTCTTCCTTTTAGGATTTGAAATGCACACTGGTACAACCATTGATGTGCCGTTGCTTTCCCTCACTCTGCAAGAGAATACTGATGCTTTCTTTTCTTCCTCAGCATCTCTAGGTATTGAGGATTTATCCTTCTTTGGACGTTCTTCATGTAGTGGTGTAGGATGGCGTCCTTTGCAAACGCTGCATGTGGCCCTTTTCTTACACTCCTTAGTAATATGGCCTTTCCTTAGGCACCCAAAACACAGTTGGTTAACAAGTACAAACTTTTTCTTTTCATTTGGAGATTTCACCTTCAATTGTTGCCACTTGTGTATAGAGTGGTTCTCTCCACAGAACATACACTTAAAAGTAGTCTAAGGATTTGTCGGTTCTGTCTCTCTACTGATCCCAGTAGTAACTTTGAACTTGCTCTCGTAGGTATCTATACCTTTCTCTGTTGTGTCGGTTGCAAAGCTAGTTGCTCTTGCACGTCTTATATCCCTCGCAGGCCTTTCTTCTAAGGACTTTAAGGCGTAAGATCCTGTTACTGGATTACATACTATTCGTGCTTCCTTATTAACGAACTTAGAGAACTTTTCAAAACTTGGGAAGTCCTTACTTAGATCTAACTGTTCAGTCACATAGTGATTCCATCTAGAAGCCACTTCTTCAGGTAGCTTAGCTAGCATCCTGTGGTTTTCTAGATAGTCGTTCAGTACTTCTAGTCCTCGTACATGTGGGATGGCATTGCTGCATGCTTGCAGGAAGTCACCATACTCTTGGAGTTTGAAATGTTCTTTAGGACCTATTTTAGGCCAGTTATTCAATTTCTCCCTAAAGGCTCTTTGTACTAAGAAAGGATGACCATATCTTGCGTTTAACTTTTCCCAAGCTTGCTTGTAGGCTTCCTCATCTGTTCTATAGAAGTTACCTTCAAGAGCTTTCTTCGCTTCTCCACCAACATATTTCTGAAGGTAGAATAACTTGTCAACTGGCCTGGAGCAATGATGCTCAATGAACATTTCAAAACTTGCCTTCCACTCTATGAACTTCAGTATGTCTCCTGAAAATACAGTAGGTTCTGGAACGGGAAGTCTTGCTGGGACTGTTCTCTGTCGTCTTGCTGGGACAATAGTCGCAACATTCTCCTGATTATTGCAGTGACATCTAGGAACAGAATTATCCTGTTTTATTTTCTCACTTAGTTCTGAATTGGGTGAGTCTCTCTCTTCGTCTTTCTGAGCAGGGATGGAAGGGCAATGACTTATTGCTTCATTACATACTGGAGATTTCCTTCCATTCTCCTGGGCGCATGAAAGGAAGTAGGAGTCTGCATCTTCACTTAGTACAGATTTGGGCTTATGATTACTATTCATGTCCTCTTCGTGTACTCTTAGTCTGGCTTCTATAATCTTGACTTCCTTCAGCCTTTCCATTTCTGCTACTCGTAGACGCTGCACCTCGATTGCAGATTCCATCTCAATTTCTGCTCTCTTGACAGCAAGTTGTTCGACAAGTTCCTTTCTTTTGGCTATTAAAGTACTTGAGGACTCTGATATGTTACTGGCACTTCTGCTAGTGGAAGAAGTCCTACTTGTGATTGTGGTTCCTCCTAAGGACCTAGCATAGTCTCTCATAAAAAGCTCATTCATTCTCTTTCTTGCCTTAACTTCATCATAGTTAACTTCAGATGATAGTTCTCTCATGAACTTTACTAAACCTTTAGTGACTTCAGTACATGTGTCCATGTTCCTTACAATATCCTGGGGAGGTGTTGTAGAAGACCGCAGGTTGACATATGCTGCCATAAGCTCTGATTCAGATTCTTCTATCGTCTCTATCATATCACTCAAGTTTCCTTTTATACTTTCTTGCTTTAGCTTTCTACGAACATCTTTAATGTAGGATTTCCACTTATCATACATTCTGGTGAACTTTTTTCCTTTCAATACTGCTTCTTGCTCCAAATTTTCCAGCATCTTTAGGGTCGGTTTTCTGATACGTTCTGAACGTCTTAGTTCATTTGTTTGGGGCAAGACTAATGCTGCATCAGACTCTTCTACCTCAAACAGGTTCACTTGCTCTTCACCTTCTATCTTATCTATCTTTGTATCCTCAAACAGTGGCATAGAAATACTAGGCTTAGACATTTTACTTTAAGTGCTATAACAATCAATACGAATATTAAGAAGACTTTCACTTTAAATGCAATACCAATAGGTGCAGGCAGTAAAAATGACTTTCTCTTTAAAATACTTTAGAGTCCGTGTACTACAACTGTCCCTTGTTCTTTACTTACAGTCCTTTTACTCCTGAACACGAAAATGTCTCTTTCTTGTCAAGCCTATGTGCAATGATAGTAATAAAGGAAAGTTCTGACCTTATTCTGAAGAGCAGGATACTGTGATCTGTAGGTTGCTGGAACAAATAGTCTTAAAGGAGACTTGTCTTTGTTGATCTGATGCTCTACTCTGACGTGCGATGCTTTGCGCTGACGTGCGATGCTCTGTGCTGTCTTGCGATGCTTTGCGATACTCTGTGCTGTCTTGCGATGCTTTGCGCTGACTTGCGATGCTTTTCGCTGACGTGCGATGCTTTGCGCTGTCTTGCGATGCTTTGCGCTGTCTTGCGATGCTTTGCGCTGACGTGCGATGCTTTGCGCTGACGTGCGATGCTTTGCGCTGACGTGCGATGCTTTGCGCTGTCTTGCGATGCTTTGTGCTGTCTTGCGATGCTCTGCGCTGACTTGCGATGCTTTTCGCTGACGTGCGATGCTTTGTGCTGCAGGCTTTGGGCCTAGTGGCGGGGAAATAGCTGGCTGCAGTACGTGGCCTCTTTGTGGGTAGCGGTGCAGGCACTCTAACTCTGGATTTTGGCCTCCCACCATGCGTCTTTTTCTCTCTCTAGGGATCGCAGGAGGGTTGGCGCTCTCTCTGTGACTATCTTGCCTTTGCCGTTCTGCCACTTTAAGTGTCGGCTGCAGTTTGACTAAAACACACCTTCTATGGCCTCTATGGTAGCTCCGCTGCTCAAATGCGCTCTTTACTGTGCAAGCTGCGGAGCACTATCGCTTCACCCTCAATGGGCTAATAGTTCCACTTTGGGCTAATAGTTCCACTATGGGCAAATAGTTCCACTTTGGGCGAATAGTTCCACTGTGGCAGGCGCAGCACTATGAAGTGCCTTTATGCGCTGTGGCATTAGAAGAATTTGATTTCTCTGATCTTTTAGTCCACACAAGACTATCTGTTACTCTATAATTCCTCTAGCGCCGTTCTATGGAAGCAGTAGGTTTAAAGAGCACACCAAACCTTTAAGATAACTTCTTTATTCACTTCAGCTTTTCTTCTTATATAACACTGACAATTTAGCAGCAGGAAGTCCATGTACAAACACGTGTTGAATAAAGTATAACAAATGTCGGTTCAACTGTTCAATCTTGTAATTCTACATAAAATGGTAGATATATTTCTCTCTTCAGTATCTGTACTTTCACTTTAAAATACTTTACACTTTATGATCTATCTGGGACTTGCTCTATAATGCTGTTTGCTCTGATGTTTGCTCTGAAACTTGGTTTGAATCTGGTTTAATTCCTGGTTTGATTGCTGGTTTGATTGTTTGTTTGATTGTTTGCAAACCTGGTTTGGTGGAACTACAAGTGAACACATAACTAGTTTCAGTATACAGTTCTAATCACATTATTTACAATAGGAACTTATATAACTGTATTAAATACCTATTTTGGCCACTTGCTTCCATAAAACTGGACTCTGGATGGATCTGAACTGTTCAGCTCCACACTCTGATGTAAAATAAAATTCTAGACATGTGATATGAGATTTCCTAGACAGAACATGAGTGAAATGCTGGCTATGATTGGCCAGAGACATTTGCTCAGTGAGATTGGTTGTGATTGGCTAAAACTCCTGATGAGTCACAAAAGCTTAACTCTATGCTTTCTGGTTGCAATTCTGCTGTGTTATTAAGCTTACTTTTCTGCATAGTATATAATAATCTTAAAGGCATATTTTTTCTTTTGCTTCTGTGAACACAATATACAACTGTTATATCACATCCATATATAAAGTCACAGTAAATAACTCTGCTGTTATCTCTCACAAATGAGCATATGCACTGTTTTAACATTATTAGCAGGTCTAGCTATATATGCATGTAAGCCACATTAGCAACCTAGGACAGGTCTTAGCTGGCCAGCTACACACATCACCTACGTGGTGGAATGTCCCTGCCGGCTCCAGTATGTAGGCCGGACCACCAGACCCCTACGCATCAGAATCAGGGAACATATAAATAATATTCGCAAGGGTTTCCCCAAGCACAATCTTTCCAAACATTTTGATGAGGTACACCAGAGAGACCCCTCAGGGCTCATTCTTTATGGGATAGATCTGATAAAGGATCATTGGAGGGGGGGCAATAAGCGGATTATGGTTTCTAAGAATGAAACCAAATGGATACACACTTTGGGGACACTTGCGCCTAAGAGACTCAACTTAGATATTGATCTAAATTGTTTCATTTCCAATTTTTAAGTTCTCCCTTGTTCCCCTTTTTCTCCCCTCCCCTCCTCTCCCCATGTTTGGCCATCCCTATAGCACAAATGGAGCGATTAGGCTTGATCGATTGAAAATTCCCACTCCTTCAAGTCTTTGATGGTTTCCGGCTGCGAAAGCTATTGGGGAACTGGGGTACGTCATATAAACCTTCTGCAATACATCAACTATCTCCTAATTGGAATTATCCCACATATCTTCTATATAGGATACGCCGATATATATAAATGTAACTATCCTTACACTATTGGTCATATCCATTCCCACGCAAATGAGCATAATTAAATTGGATGATACAAATGCTAATTTGAGTCCCTGGGACCAGAGTCAGCTGACTAGGATGAGTGTTATTCAGTAAAGAATACTACATGGTTTAATCTAAGGGGATCTATATACCCGCCCACCTAAAATAGCTACAAAGGCATACACTGTGGTTTTGATTAAAATCTGTCTCAATCGATTTTTCCATCCTGATTGAGGAAAAAATGGCAACTTATAAAATCTGGTGCCAATCCCTATGTTTATTATTTTTTTAAGGTAAATTTAAGGAATCATTTTACGTTTATGGAATTATATGATTGTTCATATCCCTTCACTCTTATATACCAAAATGTATTAGGGAGAATATGCCTGTTTATGTATAATCACTGATTTTTGACAAGGTAGTATAAGTATAGCCAGCGGCCCGCGGAGAACACTTTACAATTTGGCCACAAGAGGGCTCTACATGGAAGTGGAGAGAATACCATAGAGGGCAGCGTCACAGAACGAGATGTTATCTCTAGCCTAATTACAGGATATCCTGTTCTCTTTTGCTTTTCAAGTGACGCTTTGTAGCCCCACCTATGGGAGGAACCCGCCGGCCGCTCGCTATATTAGGCGTGGAACGTGAGGGGACTGTATCACCTCAGAAGAAGTCACATGATGAAACGCGTCAGGTGATTGGTCCGTTCACGTCTACACGCCGATACGTCACTTCCGGTTCCCTGGCTCTGAGCGGTGGAACGCACGCCGTATACACACCGCTGTTCTGTCAGATGCAGGGACCGAGTGCGGGAACTTTAAACTTCTCACTTGCAGCAGTGAAGGTTTAGTGAGAGCAGTATCCGGACCGAGATCTGTTCTATTCTCATTTTTTATTTTTTATTTTTTATTTTTTACTTTTTATTTAAATTTGATCAATATATATCTACCTGGTAGATGTTGCTTTTATGGATGTTTATCCTTTTTTTAAAATAAATCTGGATTACGCTATGGTGGCTCGTGCCCTCTTTTTTCCTTGAGGAGCATTGTTGTGTGCTGGAGCAGCTAGTCCAGGGACACAGAGGAACACCAGGACCAGCAGAGACCCACGGCATCACCCCAAGGCATCAAGTCACTCACCCACACGCTCTGTACCCCTGTAGGGGTTCCATCTTCTGGTGAGTAGAACATCTTAAGGGGGAGCACAAGTGTCACCTGGATTATATTAGATGCAAGGAACCTCACACAAGTCACCTATCTTCATTGTTCCTGATTGGACATTATTGGGAAAAATTATACATTAAATCTTATGCTGAACTAATTACCAGGATCCTGCATACCTGTTATGGTGGACAGTTTTGGTTAATTGTCCCACACCGGGATTACTATTGTTATTGCAAATTGATTTATACTTTTTCAGTTTTTTGGTAGGGTTTAACATACACCCACTACGGAGGTTTTACCCCCCATTTTTTTATTTTTTTATTTTTTGTCTTATAAATATTTTTTTCACTCTTTTAGCGGGTGGTAAAAATACACATATGCACCTAGCATTTTAGAAACTTATACACTAGCACCAGTTTATTACCTTATACAAACTTGGAAGCACGGAGCGGTCATTTCTGACCCACTCATTGTTATTTATTTATTTGTTTTTGTGCACTGTTTATTCTGGGTACCAAACAGTTTGGTAATACCCAGGTCTACACAGATTTCTTATCTTGATTTATACACACCCTCCATTGGGAGTGCCATTCACCCCACCTACACAAAATTATTTCTAGTCCCTGGGTACAGGGTCCAAACCGGGGGGGCAGCAGACCATTTGTTCTAGTCCTAAGCGCAGGTTTCTCTATATCATTTATCTAACCTACACACCTTAGGGTGTGATATCCTGCAGCTATGGACATTTTTGGCTATATGGGTAGCAGAAATATTAAGGGAGGGATCTTCAGCCAGGAACATGTTAGCAACAAGCAAGACATGGAAGGACTATTTAAGCAACTCCAACATACATTAGAGAAGCAACTAAGGGTTTGGTGGGATATAGCCACCCTAGAAATGTATGTTAGTGAGAAAATGACCCCACGGAGATTGAGGTGGGACATACGTCCCAATGATCATATCACTGAACCTGGCTTGATGGAAATATGGTATAAGTTTGGGTGTGAAAATGAATTACTACTTAATCTAATCAAACGGAGACAATTTAAACTTCAAGGAATAGAAGCTAGTATTACTGAATTAAGGAGCACATTGCTACCCTTCTCTAATCAACCTGACTATAAAGAGAAGGAATTGCAACTCCAGAAGATCATCAAAAAATATGATGCAGATATACAAGCTAAAAAACAGAAATTTTTTAAAAGGGATGTTCTCGACTATAAGAGCAATAAAGTCTATAAATGGCAGGTAGAAGAGGAGGAAGAACCCTTTGAATTAGAAGACACCTCTATGGAAGAGGACTCCAGTGATGAGGTAGTAGCCCCCATTAATAGCGGGGTGCAACCGACATCACTCCCAAGATTTAACACCACCTCAGAAAGAGAATTAAGGAACACATCAAGCTGGAATAATCAGCAACAGAGACCCAGAAGAAGAACTAATTACTACCAGGAGCAACATTTAGCTAACCCTGAAGGATCAACTACATCAAGATTCAATGTTCCCTCTAGGAACAGGTTTTCTCCCCTTGAAGAACAGAGATGGCAGGAACCATCGTACCAGGATAGGGCATACCAGGATAGAAGAAGGGAACCCCAGGAATATATGGGTTTTCAAAGGGGAGGACAACGAGACAGACCACCAGGAAGATGGATGCCACGTTTCACTTACAGGAATCAAAGGTGGAGAGGACAAACCCGGAACAGAGGGGGTACAGTAGGATGGGAAGACACCCCCAGAGATCGAGAGAGAGGACAGGGATCCAACGAATACTGCACACATCCCCAGAACCAAGATTCCAGAGAAGGATGGGACTACAACCGGGAGCGGACGATGGGCTACCAACAAGGTTATACAGAAAGAGGCGGACAAGAGGAAAGAGGGGAGGGAGGAAGAAAATAACGTAGAATAAACTAGGAGAAGGAATATACAACGTGAGCAGTGCGATCCTCACAGAAGCAGAATTGAAAATACTAGATCTAGGCCTCAAATATGCTCCAGATAAGGCCTTGGATAAATTTGAAGCATACATTGATCTGCAAAAATTTATGAGGAAATTGAATTTAAAGAAACACTTCGCTCTTAACGAAGACACTCGAACATTGGAACACTCAAACTATAACAGAACTAATCTTAAAAACAATTCTGTATTCAACCCCCAAACCCCAGGCAATTAATGCCTAGGAGCTTTCAAAAAAATGTTCGAAGGGGATATCAAAAATCTCCAGAGAAAACGTAACAAAAACACAAAAATATGGAAAACCATCAAAGAAATAGGAAAGAAAAATTTGGTTGTGATTCGACCAGCTGATAAGGGGGGGGGGGTTGTTATCCTTAATAAAGAAGATTATGAGGAAGAAATTAAAAATCTCCTCAGTGTAGAGAACACATAAGAAACTAAAAGGGAACCCCAGGGTTGGCTATGAAAAATTACTCAAGGCCTATGTACAAAAAGGCAAGGAGCGAGGAATCTTGAATGAAATGGAAGCCCAGTACTTGGTACCTGAGTCCAGTAAAACACCAGTACTGTATTATGTACCCAAAATACATAAGAGACTAGAGAAGCCACCGGGGAGGCCTATTATAAGTGGTATCAACTCTATATTTTCAAGGTTAGGCGAGTATATAGACAAATTTTTGCAGCCCCTGGTACCCAAAGGAAGGTCTCACTTAAAAGATAGTACCCAACTTATTAGGGAATTGCAGGAAGTAGCTGGAGTGGAAAATTGCCTTCTAGCTACGGTGGATGCAAACTCCCTGTATACTAGTATTGCACAGAAGGATGGCGTACTGGGAGTTGAAAAAGCCCTAAACGAAAATACCCAAATGAGACACGATCAGATAGCGTATGTCTTGGAAGGTCTTGAACTAGCAATGAAGAATAATTACTTCTGGTATGGTGGGGAATACTACGTGCAAACAAGGGGGGTAGCCATGGGGGCACGTTATGCACCCAGTGTGGCCAACCTCCTAATGGACATGTGGGAGGAGGAGTACATATATAACTCCAATACACCACAGATCAAAATGTATAGGAGGTATATAGATGACCTTGTACTACTGTGGGAGGGCACAGTAGAATCTTTTGAAAATTTCTTGGCCGGGCTAAACAGCAACCGATATGGTCTCACCTTCACTGGCAAGTGTGACCAACATCAGATCGATTATTTGGACCTGCAGATCCTAAAAGAAGGTGGAGTGCTGTGGACAAAAACGTTTTTTTTTTAAAACGGACAGAAATGGGTATATCCCTGTATCAAGTTGCCATCACCCTAAGTGGAAGGGGAACATCCCCAAAGGACAAATGCTTAGGGTTCAGAGAAACTGTGAACGAATGGAGGATTTTGACGAGCAAGCCGACATTCTGATCAACAGGTTTGAACAGAAGGGCTACCCTAAGTATGAACTTACTAAGGCCAAAGAAGCAATAAGATCTACAGACAGGAAGGACACACTTGCTCAAAAACCCAAATCCACAAAAGATAAACCGAATGAGATCTCGTTTATCACAGGTTTTAATAACCAATATAGGGATATAGAGCGTATAATCCTGAAATATTGGCCTATTCTGAAAGAGGATAGAACATTGGCCAAAATCCTCCCCCAAAAACCAAGATTCATCTATCGTAAAGCCCCGAATTTAAGACAACAACTAGTACATAATGTGATTGATCCTCCCAAGAAAATTGAAATCTGTCCTGATTTGAAAGGCTTTTACAAATGCCAACGTTGCCTTCCATGCAGAAAAAGTCTCAAACAACCCAGAAAGAAAACTATGTTCAAGTCTAGGGTGGATAATAAGGAATATCCGATAAGGGAATTAATAACTTGTAACAGCACCCACGTCACCTACGTGGTGGAATGTCCCTGCCGGCTCCAGTATGTAGGCCGGACCACCAGACCCCTATGCATCAGAATCAGGGAACATATAAATAATATTCGCAAGGGTTTCCCCAAGCACAATCTTTCCAAACATTTTGACGAGGTACACCAGAGAGACCCCTCAGAGCTCATTTTTTATGGGATAGATCTGATAAAGGATCATTGGAGGGGGGGCAATAAGCGTTTTATGGTTTCTAAGAATGAAACCAAATGGATACACACTTTGGGGACACTTGCGCCTAAGGGACTCAACTTAGATATTGATCTAAATTGTTTCATTTCCAATTTTTAAGTTCTCCCTTGTTCCCCCTTTTCTCCCCTCCCCTCCTCTCCCCATGTTTGGCCATCCCTATAGCACAAATGGAGCGATTAGGCTTGATCGATTGAAAATTCCCACTCCTTCAAGTCTTTCATGGTTCCCGGCTGCGAAAGCTATTGGGGAACTGGGGCACGTCATATAAACCTTCTGCAATACATCAACTATCTCCTAATTGGAATTATCCCACATATCTTCTATATAGGATACTCCGATATATATAAATGTAACTATCCTTACACTATTGGTCATATCCATTCCCACGCAAATGAGCATAATTAAATTGGATAATACAAATGCTAATTTGAGTCCCTGGGACCAGAGTCAGCTGACTAGGATGAGTGTTATTCAGTAAAGAATACTACATGGTTTAATCTAAGGGGATCTATATACCCGCCCACCTAAACTAGCTACAAAGGCATACACTGTGGTTTTGATTAAAACCTGTCTCAATAGATTTTTCCATCCTGATTGAGGAAAAAATGGCAACCTATAAAATCTGGTGCCAATCCCTATGTTTATTATTTTTTTAAGGTAAATTTAAGGAATCATTTTACGTTTATGGAATTATATGATTGTTCATATCCCTTCACTCTTATATACCAAAATGTATTAGGGAGAATATGCCTGTTTATGTATAATCACTGATTTTTGACAAGGTAGTATAAGTATAGCCAGCGGCCCGCGGAGAACACTTTACAATTTGGCCACAAGAGGGCTCTACATGGAAGTGGAGAGAATACCACAGAGGGCAGCGTCACAGCACGAGATGTTATCTCTAGCCTAATTACAGGATATCCTGTTCTCTTTTGCTTTTCAAGTGACGCTTTGTAGCCCCACCTATGGGAGGAACCCGCCGGCCGCTCGCTATATTAGGCGTGGAACGTGAGGGGACTGTATCACCTCAGAAGAAGTCACATGACGTCAGGGGATTGGTCCGTTCATGTCTACACGCCGATACGTCACTTCCGGTTCCCTGGCTCTGAGCGGTGGAACGCACGCCGTATACACACCGCTGTTCTGTCAGATGCAGGGACCGAGTGCGGGAACTTTAAACTTCTCACTTGCAGCAGTGAAGGTTTAGTGAGAGCAGTATCCGGACCGATATCTGTTCTATTCTTATTTTTTATTTTTTATTTTTTACTTTTTATTTAAATTTGATCAATATATATCTACCTGGTAGATGTTGCTTTTATGGATGTTTATCCTTTTTTAAAAATAAATCTGGATTACGCTATGGTGGCTCGTGCCCTCTTTTTTCCTTGAGGAGCATTGTTGTGTGCTGGAGCGGCTAGTCCAGGGACGCAGAGGAACACCAGGACCAGCAGAGACCCACGGCATCACCCCAAGGCATCAAGTCACTCACCCACACGCTCTGTACCCCTGTAGGGGTTCCATCTTCTGGTGAGTAGAACATCTTAAGGGGGAGCACAAGTGTCACCTGGATTATATTAGATGCAAGGAACCTCACACAAGTCACCTATCTTCATTGTTCCTGATTGGACATTATTGGGAAAAATTATACATTAAATCTTATGCTGAACTAATTACCAGGATCCTGCATACCTGTTATGGTGGACAGTTTTGGTTAATTGTCCCACACCGGGATTACTATTGTTATTGCAAATTGATTTATACTTTTTCAGTTTTTTGGTAGGGTTTAACATACACCCACTACGGAGGTTTTACCCCCCATTTTTTCATTTTTTGTCTTATAAAATTTTTTTTCACTCTTTTAGCAGGTGGTAAAAATACACATATGCACCTAGCATTTTAGAAACTTATACACTAGCACCAGTTTATTACCTTATACAAACTTGGAAGCACGGAGAGGTCATTTCTGACCCAATCTAATTATATGATGAAAAATTGTCTGCGCTAAACAAAACATCCTTGAAGGATGTACCCCACAATGGAGAAATTAGCTCAACCACCAAACAGAGAATACATTTTTTTTTAAATATAAATATATATATAAAAAATTATATCAAAAATAGATACCTTGATTTAAAAGATTTTATAATGAATAAAATTTTTGATACGCTCAAAATACATAAATAAATGAAATAAAATAAATATGAGATAGGTAAATAAAATAAAATAAATTTAATTAGATAAGGAGGGAGGGGAGGGGGCAGGAGGGGGGGGGAAAGAAAGGGATGATCATGAATTATCTATGAATGCGTTAATTTCAATATCCACGTTCAATCCCAAAGGTCTAAGACATTTCACCCTGTATATCCAACTAATTTCGAGTTTGGATATCGCTCTCCTCTCCAATGGCTCTTCGGTTTGTCAATGGCCAAAAAGGAAGTCCCCCTAGGATCTCTATTGTGGACATCCCTGTAATGTCTAGATACCGAATGCCCCTTGAACCCTCTCCTTATATTCCCAATATGTTCATTGAGCCTAACTTGAAAGGCCCGTACAGTCCTTCCTATGTACTGTAATCCGCAAGGGCAAATAAGGAGATACACTACATGAGTAGTAGAACATGTAATGAAAGATTTGATGTCAAACTGTTGTGACGTGCTATTGGAAACAAAATTAAGAGTTTTACGTTCCTTAATGCGGTTAATACTACAGACTGCGCATTTTTTGCACTTGTGATAACCCACCAAATTTTGAAAAAACATGGGTTTATTAGTAGGGGGTCACATACACTCGGTGCTAATGAATCCCTTAAAGAGGGGACGCCCCTAAACACCACCTGAGGTTTCTCAGGAAGTATAGGTCCCAACACTGTATCATCCTTGATGATGTGCCAATGTTTATGGACCAATTTCTTCACCAAGTAGTGTTGGTTAGAAAAACCTGTGATGAATGGCCAAACAAAGGGATTCCTTTCGTCCTTAGTGGCTACTTTTTCGGCTAGCAGTTGATTTCTATCCAGATGTTCAACTTCCAAAGATCTTTGTTCCAGATCCTTGGCAGAGTATCCTTTCTCAAGGAATCTCTCAGTTAGGATTTCAGCCTGTTCTCTATAATCACTTAATTTGGTACAATTGCGCCGTAGGCGCACAAATTGGCCTTTTGGAACCGAATTAAGCCATGAATAGTGATGACAACTGTCTTGGGGGATAAAAGCGTTCCTATCTGTGGTCTTAAAATACGTTGAGGTAATAAACCGTCCCTCCTCTACCTTGATCTGGAGGTCCAAAAAGGGTATGGAATTTTGATCTGCTTCATATTTGAATCTAATGCCCCTGTCATTCACGTTTAGGGATTCCATAAAAGAATTAAGCGATTCCCTAGATCCCCTCCATAGGAGGAGGACGTCATCTATATATCTAGCCCATAGGAACAATTCAGGCCTACTGGCAGCATAGATGATGTCTGTAACGGCACCCCAAATACGAAAGGGGTTTAAACGCCGTTTAGATCTCTTCCCTCTCCTGCACACAAATTCACTGCCGATACTCCACAGCCAGCCGACCCCTTCCCATAGGGATTAATCCTTCTGGAAGAACGAGACAACACGCTCTGTATCTTTCCAAAAAATAGACTGCCTTTATTGCCAAAAACATTGAAACTCTTATACACATCCAATACTGCATTAACCTGAATGAACAATGGTCCAGCTCCACCCACAACACAACAAGCCCCAATACACATTATTTTGACGTCTGCTAGGAGACAACAGGTTCTAATCCCCTTTATGTTTAAATAACTATGCATGACCTTTATATTCACCAGACTGTCTGATACTTTACAATACACACAAGTACAGACTTAATTAAAACAATGAAAGATCCTTAGACGCCATCCTAGATTCATTTACATCACACAGGCAGGTAACACACCTCCCAATTAACCTGTTGAGTTCAGGGTAAAACATCCAGTACATATTGTGGACTAATATTACTATTTCAATTTCAAGCAATCCAAGCCATATTCTTAATGTCCATGGTTTCCTGGCTCACCCTGTGTCCAAAGTGACCCCTCTGTCACACATCTCTCCTTTCGGCAGGAGACTAACACAGGAGGTGACCCCAGACGGGTTGACTCCGAAGTTAATCCATAGGTCCATTCTTCTAATGCTGGTATCCACACAGTACCCCAAATAAATTGCTCCAAACAGAGCATTACTTACCCAGCCAACCTCTGCCTCTCTCAGAGAACATACCCGCCGCTGGGGAGAAGACAGGGTGACTGGGCTCAGTCTTTCATGCTGTTGGGGATCTGGGCCGACTGTCCAGCATCCCTGACGTATACAAGTGGAGACTGAAGTCCCATCCACTTGTGGTATGTGAAAATCCCCCAGTGCTTGCAAAGCAAGGCTGACATCCTCCTGTCTCAGTTTCACACCATTTTCTGGGGTTGTGTCAGTGAGGACCGAAGTCCCATCCAGTACCACAGGAACTTCCTCTTCTGTTAGTTGAGAGCAGAGCCCCGCGGCACTCTGCTCTGTTGCCAGCTCTTCTGCTGGGTTGCTGTGAGTGGAGACCGCAGTCCCATCCACTGATATCAGCTCAAGTTGCAGTTGTGTGCAGCAGCCAGTAGCATTCTGCCCTGCTGCCAGTGATTCAGCTGGGGGTAAAAGCTTTACCACCTCAGCTTGTTGCTGGATAGAGGGGCCAACTGCCCCGGCTCCCTGAAACTCCACAGTTGTTTCCGGTGCTGGGCAGAGGTTGCCA
Organism: Rana muscosa; assembly: GCA_029206835.1. NCBI lineage: Eukaryota > Metazoa > Chordata > Amphibia > Anura > Ranidae > Rana > Rana muscosa. The sequence continues at coordinate 411,642,071 of CM055122.1, forward strand.
TCGCTCTGCCCTGTTGCCAGCACTTCTGCTGGGGACTCCACACCATCTGCTCTGGCTGACTGTTGGGGAGGGAAAAGGGCTGCTTCTCCTCCCTGCATCTCTGAAATCCCCTGGGAAAGAGGAACCATCACCTTCTCACCTCGGGCCTCCAAAACTGCCACGGGTGTAGAGCAGGGGTCTGCAGTACTTTGTCCTGCTGCCAGTACTTGGGCAGGCGATGCATAATCCATAACATCCTCTGAACAGTCCATTAAGTCCATACCTTCTGTAATCTGTGGCTGGGGAGATGAGCCAACTGCCCTAGCTCCCTGGAACTCCATATCATCCACTTCGGCTTTAGGGATGGCAATCTTCAGATTTTCCACTGCCGATTCTTCAGCCAGGCTAGCTCCCTGGAACTCCATATCATCCACTTCGGCTTTAGGGGTGGCAATCTTCAGATTTTCCACTGCCGATTCTTCAGCCAGGATTTCAGATTTGTCCACTGGTATTTCCTGATCGTCCCAGGCAAGGGTAGCCCCACCCTGCTGCTGAGCAGATTCTAGCAGCTGTCTGTAGGCGATCTCCGATTGCCGTATTTCCACCATTCTCCACTCATGTTGTCGCTCTAGTTCTCTCTTTTGTCGCTCTCGTTCTCTCTCTTGACGCTGTCGTTCTCTCTCTTGTCGCGCATCCTGCAGCTGGATGCCTTTAATGGCTTCCTGTATGGCGGCCTCTGATGGGTTAGCACCATATAATGCCAACCGCTCTCGAACTCGTTGCTGAAACAAGTCTTCAACTGACCGGGGTTCTGCATCACAATCCTTCGGCTGCATAGCTGGTCATTCACTGTGGCGGTTTGGAGTGTCCCAGGAACTGGAGGGAAAATCCCGCTGCTGCCAACCAATGTAACGGCACCCCAAATATGAAAGGGGTTTAAACGCCGTTTAGATCTCTTCCCTCTCCTGGACACAAATTCACTGCCGATACTCCACAGCCAGCCGACCCCTTCCCATAGGGATTAATCCTTCTGGAAGAACGAGACAACACGCTCTGTATCTTTCCAAAAAAATAGACTGCCTTTATTGCCAAAAACATTGAAACTCTTATACACATCCAATACTGCATTAACCACTTAAGCCCCGGACCATTTGGTAGCTAAAGGACCAGAGGTGAATTCAGAATTTTGCACTGCGCTGCTTTAACTGTAAATTGTGCGGACATGCAATGTTGTACCCAAACGCAATTTGCGTCCTTTTCTTCCCACAAATAGAGCTTTCTTTTAATGGTATTTGATTGCCTCTGCAATTTTTATTTTTTGCGATATAAACGGAAAAAGACCGAATATTTTGAAAAAAAATGATATTTTCTAATTTTTGTTATAAGAAAAATCGAATAAACTCAATTTTAGTCATACATTTAGGCCAAAATGTATTCAGCCACATGTCTTTAGTAAAAAAAATGTCAATAAGCGTATATTTATTGGTTTGCGCAAAAGTTATAGCGTTTACAAACTAGGGTACATTTTCTGGAATTTACACAGCTTTAAATTTATGACTGCCTATCTCATTTCTTGAGGTGCTAAAATGGCAGGGCAGTACAAAACCCCCCCAAATGACCCCATTTTAGAAAGTAGACACCCCGAGGAAATTGCTGAGAGGCATGTTGAGCCCATTGAATATTTTTTTTTTTTGTCCCAAGTGATTGAATAATGACAAAAAAAAATAAAAATACAAAAAGTTGTCACTAAATGATATATTGCTCACACATGCCATGGTTATATGTGGAATTGCACCCCAAAATACATTCTGCTGCTTCTCCTGAGTACGGGGATACATAGTTACATAGTTACATAGTTACATAGTTAGTCAGGTTGAAAAAAGACAAAGTCCATCCAGTTCAACCATAAAAAAATAACTAAAATAAAATAAAAAAATATCGTGCAATCCCATATACCCAATTCTATACCCATAGTTGATCCAGAGGAAGGCAAAAAACCCCAGCAGAGCATGATCCAATTTGCTACAGCAGGGGAAAAAATTCCTTCCTGATCCCCCGAGAGGCAATCGGATTTACCCTGGATCAACTTTACCTAGAACTGTTAGTACTCAGTTATATTATGTACATTTAGGAAAGTATCCAGGCCTTTCTTAAAGCAATCTACTGAGCTGGCCAGAACCACCTCTGCAGGGAGTCTGTTCCACATTTTCACAGCTCTTACTGTGAAGAAACCTTTCCGCATTTGGAGATGAAATCTTTTTTCTTCTAGACGTAAAGAGTGCCCCCTTGTTCTCTGTGTTGACCGTAAAGTGAATAACTCATCACCAAGTTCACTATATGGACCCCTTATATATTTGTACATGTTAATCATATCCCCCCTTATTCTCCTCTTCTCAAGAGTGAATAAATTCAGTTCCTCTAATCTTTCTTCATAGCTGAGCTCCTCCATGCCTCTTATCAGTTTGGTTGCCCTTCTCTGCACTTTCTCCAGTTCCCCGATATGCTTTTTGAGAACTGGTGCCCAAAACTGAACTGCGTATTCCAGATGAGGCCTTACTAATGATTTGTACAGGGGCAAAATGATGTCTCTCTCTCTGGAGTCCATACCTCTCTTAATACAAGAAAGGACTTTGCTCGCTTTGGAAACCACAGCTTGGCATTGCATGCCATTATTGAGCTTATGATCTACCAAAACCCCCAGATCCTTCTCCACTACGGATCCCCCCAGTTTTACTCCCCCTAGTATGTATGATGCATTCATATTCTTAGCCCCCAAGTGCATAACTTTACATTCATCAACATTAAACCTCATCTGCCACATAGTCGCCCAATTAGACAGGGCATCGAGGTCGGCTTGTAAATTGGAGACATCTTGTAAGGACGTTATTCCACTGCATAGCTTGGTGTCATCTGCAAAGGCAGAAATGTTACTTTTGATCTCAGACCCAATATCATTTATAAAGATATTAAAAAGTAAGGGTCCCAGCACTGAACCTTGGGGTACACCACTGATAACCTTAGACCATTCAGAGTAAGAATCATTAACTACTACTCTCTGAATTCTGTCTTTTAGCCAGTTTTCTATCCATTTACAAACTGATATTTCCAATCCTGTAGACTTTACCTTACACATGAGCCGTGTGTGGGGAACTGTATCAAACGCTTTTGCAAAATCCAAGTATACCACGTCCACAGCCACGCCTCTGTCCAAGGTTTTACTTACCTCTTCATAAAAAGAAATCAGGTTTGTCTGACAACTTCTGTCTTTCATGAATCCATGCTGTCTGTTGCTTAAATAGTTTTTTTCCAGCAAGAACTCATCTATGTGGTCTTTTATTAATCTCTCCAGTATCTTCCCAACTATGGAAGTTAAACTAACAGGTCTATAGTTACTTGGTAAAGACTTTGTTCCCTTTTTAAATATAGGCACCACATTGGCCCTACGCCAATCCAGTGGTACTATTCCTGTCATTAATGAGTCCCTAAAAGTTAGATACAATGGCTTTGAAATTACAGAGCTCAATTCTTTTAGGATCCGTGGGTGTATGCCATCTGGTCCAGGTGCTTTATCCACCTTTATTTTGTCTAAATATTTCTGGACCATATCACTTTTGAGCCATTGTGGATTTGGGGCTGTGTCACTACCACCCCCATTATGGACATGAACTCCCCCATGCTCCATTGTATACACAGAGCTGAAGAAAGTATTTAATAAATTAGCCTTCTCTTTGTCCCCAGTCACCCACTCTAGATTATTTTGTAAAGGGCCTACATGCTCAGACTTGACCTTTTTACTATTAATATATTTGAAGAATTTTTTGGGGTTTGTCCTACTATCTTTTGCAATCTGTCGTTCGTTTTGAATTTTTGCATCCTTGATTTCCTTTTTACATATCCTGTTATATTCTTTGTAACATTTAAATGACACTAGTGTTCCTTCATTTTTATATTTTTTAAAAGCGCTTTTCTTATTGTTTATAGCTTTTTTAACTTTAACTGTGAGCCACATAGGTTTTATTTTTAGCCTTTTAAACTTATTGCCCATGGGAATATACTTTGCAGTGAGTTCACAAACAGTCTTTTTGAAGAATTCCCATTTCTGTTCTGTGCCCATTGATGCCAATATTCTCTCCCAGTCTAAGTCCTGGAGAGCAGCCCTCATCCTTGGAAAATTTGCTTTATTGAAATTAAGTGTTTTTATCCTTCCTGCATGTATTTCTTGCTTACAGCTAACATCAAATGAAATCATGTTATGGTCACTGCTACCCAGGTGTTCCTTTATCTGAACATTAGTAATATGCTCTGCATGGTTTGAGATTACCAGGTCCAACAGAGCATCATTCCTAGTTGGGGCCTCAATAAACTGGACCATAAAATTGTCCTGCAATAGGCTTATAATTTTTTGCCCTTTAACTGTCCCAGCAGTGCCATTACTCCAGTCAATTTCTGGGTAGTTAAAATCCCCCATTATTATCACCGTCCCAGCCCTTGCAGCCCTTTCCATCTGTGCAAGGAGCTGAGTCTGCACCTCCTCATTAACATTGGGTGGTCTATAACAAACTCCAATGATTAACTTTGAACTACGCACATCTGTATGCAGTTCCACCCATAATGCTTCAGCCTCATCACACTCTCCATCAACCAGGTCCTCTTTCACACTCGCTTTGAGATCACTTCTCACATAGAGACAGACCCCGCCACCTTTCCTTTTTGCCCTGTCTCTCCGAAAGAGTGCATAGCCAGGAATATTAATAATCCAGTCATGTGAGGATTGAAGCCACGTTTCAGCAATACCGATTACGTCATAGCTCTCCTCATGCACCAGAGCTTCCAACTCACCTATTTTGCTTGGCAGACTTCTGGCATTGGTGAACAAACACTTTAATGTATTACATTTTTCTCTGGTGTTTTTCATATAATTTTTAGTAGTACAAATGGCACTATAGTTTCCAATGGCTGTTTGCAACATGGGAACTTTCTTGTCACCTGCCATAACCCTCCCCCCATCTATCCCCATTCCACTCTCCATTAATGTCTGACCACTAACTGACCTGTGTGCCCGATGTAATTCTAGTTCACCCTCCCCCCTCAAACCTAGTTTAAATACTCCTCCAGCCTTCCCATAAACCTCTCCCCCAGCACAGCAGACCCCCTTCCATTCAAGTGCAAACCGTCTTTAGCATATAGGTTGCACCCCAATGAAAAGTCAGCCCAGTGCTCTAGAAACCCAAATCCCTCCTCCCTACACCAGGTCTTTAGCCATGCATTCAGCTCTCTAATCTCCCCCTGCCTTTCCTGTGTTGCGCATGGCACAGGCAATATTTCAGAGAATATCACCTTGGAGGTCCTTGCCTTCATCTTGCAGCCTAGTTCTTTAAATTGATTCTTAAGGAGCCTCCACCTTCCATGTATACTGTCATTGGTTCCAACGTGGACCAAGACAGCTGGGTCATGCCCAGCCCCTCCCAGTAATTTATCCACCCGGTCCACCACATGCCGAACCCTGGCACCAGGGAGACAGCAAACCATTCGGTTGAGGCGATCCTGGCGACAAATTATTCTATCAGTCCTTCTGATTATAGAATCCCCTATAACCACCAACTGTCTTGGCCTACCTGCACTCCCCTCACCACCTCTACTAGATGGGTTGCTCTCCCGGCTGTTAGGGGTAGCAGTGACATCTAGGGCTGCCACCTCTGTGTTTGCCACCTCCACATCTTCACCCAACGTGGAAAATTTGTTTTGATGCACAAACACAGGACTGGCCTTCCTTTTCTGCAAGCCCCTTCCACTCCCTCTAACTACATTAACCCATCTTCCTATCTGATAATCCTGACTTGCCACTCCACCCTCCACATCAGCCCTACTGACCACTTGCTCAGTGAGCAGAGGACCCCTTTCAAGGTTGTCCTTTCCGACCAGTGTTGCAACTTGCTCTTCCAGATCTTTAATGTGAGCTTCCAGAAGGGCAACCTGCTCACATCTGTCACAGCGGTATCCATCCTGGAGCTGTTGCACCAATTTTGCATACATGTGGCACACTGTGCACTGAGCAAAACCTTCAACCCTGCTAGCACTCATTTCCCAGTTGCAATATAATTACTTGTAGGAAGTTTATAATGTTACTCCCAGTTTAGAAGACTCCTGTCTCAAGTCCTGTTTTAAACTCCTGGTTTTTAACTCTCCACTGTAGTTCAAAATTCCACTGATGTTCACAAAATCCACATGCAAGCCACCATCAGCAGGGAGCCAGCTCCTAAGGGAGTTTGTACAGACACTTATATACTCACCTGTGAACAATTAACCACTCCCCTTAATTAGCAGAAAGAAAAAAAGCTGTTTAAAAAGTGTCAGAGAAAGGAGTGGGGGGGGGGAAGTATTTTTAAAACTGATAAACGTATGAAATAAAGGACAAAAAATAAAAATAAATCAACACTTGCAAGCAGAAGCAGTTAAAACAGTACCACATGTGTGGGACTTTTTAGGAGCCTAGCCACGTACGGGACCCCGGAAACCAAGCACCGCCTTCAGGATTTCTAAGGGCGCAAATTTTTGATTTCACTCCTTACTACCTATCACAGTTTTGAAGGCCATAAAATGCCAAAATAGCACAAAACCCCCCCAAATGACCCCATTTTGGAAAGTAGACACCCCAAGCTGTTTGCTGAGAGGCATGGTGAGTATTTTACAGCTCTCATTTGTTTTTGAAAATGAAGGAATAACATTTTTTTTTCTTTTTTTTTTTCAAATTTCAAAACTTTGTGACAAAAAGCGAGATCTGCAAAATACTCACAATACCTCTCAGCAAATAGCTTGGGGTGTCTACTTTCCAAAATGGGGTCATTTGGGGGGGTTTTGTGCCATCTGGGCATTCCATGGCCTCCGAAACTGTGATAGGCAGTGAGAAGTGAAATCAAAAATTTACACCCTTAGAAAGCCTGAAGGCGGTGATTGGATTTTGGGGTCCCGTACGCGGCTAGGCTCCCAAAAAGTCTCACACATGTGGTATCCCCGTACTCAGGAGAAGCAACAGAATGTATTTTGGGGTGTAATTCCACATATGCCCATGGCATGTTTGAGCAATATATCATTTAGTGACAACTTTGTGCAAAAAAAAAAAAAATTGTCTTTTTTCCGCAACTTGTGTCAACATATAAAATATTCCATGGACTCGACATGCCTCTCAGTATATAGCTTGGGGTGTCTACTTTCCAAAATGGGGTCATTTGGGGGGTTTTGAACTGTTCTGGCATTTTATACACAACATTAGGAAGCTTACATCCACTCTTCTAACCACTTGAAGACAAAGCCCTTTTTGACACTTTTTGTTTACATGAAAACATATTTTTTTTTGCAAGAAAATTATGTTGAACCCCCAAACATTATATATATTTTTAAAGCAAAGGCCCTACAGAATAAAATGGTGGGTGTTGCATTTTTTTTTCTACACAGTATTTGCGCAGCGATTTTTCAAACGCATTTTTGGGGGAAAAAATACACTTTTTTTAATTTTAATGCACTAAAACACACTATATTGCCCAAATGTTTGATGAAATAAAAAATATGATCTTAGGCCGAGTACATAGATACCAAACACGAAATGCTTTAAAATTTCGCACAAACGCGCATTGGCGACAAACTACATACATTTTTAAAAGCCTTTAAAAGCCTTTACAGGTTACCCCGTTAGATTTACAGAGGAGGTCTACTGCTAAAATTACTGCCCTCGATCTGACCTTCGCGGTGATACCTCACATGCATGGTGCAATTGCTGTTTACATATGACGCCAGACCGACGCTTGCGTTCGCCATTGGGCAAGAGCAGGGCAGGACAGGTGTGCTTTTTTTTTTTTTTTTTATTATTAATTTTGCTTTTTTATTTTATTTTTAAACTGTTGCTTCCATATTTATTTATTTTTTATAATTTTTATTGTTATCTCAGGGAATGTAAATATCCCCTATGATAGCTATAGGTAATGACAGGTACTCTTTTTTGAAAAAACTGGGGTCTATTGGACCCTAGATCTTTCCTCTGCCCTCAAAGCATCTGACCACACCAAGATCGGTGTGATAAAATGCTTTCCCAATTTCCCAATGGCGCTTTTTATATCCGGGGGGGGTCATTCCCTCCCACTGCTTGTAAAAGCAGTCCAGAGGCTAATTAGCCACTAGGATGTGGGGGCATCTTCCCACAAAAGTTATGCCGCGTACACATGGTCAGACTTTTCCACGGGCAAGCCGCCGTCAGAATTTCGACCGTATGTACGCGGCATTAGGAGCAAAATCGCTCCTTCTCTCCTCCGCCCCTGCTGCCCCAATGCTTCGGCATATATGCTTTTTTTTTTTTAACTGTGGTGGCGAAATCACCTCCTACAGCACTGGAGTCGCAGGGATCAGGCCTGTCTCTGCGAACGCTGCAGTTATGTGTGTTGTGTTTTGCAAGTGACAGTGATCGATCGATACTGCACTTGGGTGGCCTGGGCTGGACGGAGGGGCAAAATGCAGGTGCTAGCAGGTATCTGGGCTGATCCCGCTAACACTGCGTTTTTGGGAACCCTAAACTGCTGGGGACGCTAGTATAGATCTGATCAGATCAGATATTGATCTGTTCAGATACTATACCACCAAGGGGGGTGTATGCTTCACGCGTGGGTGTTAGCGTTACTGGCACTAACCTGACGCTGCCTGGGGTGTGACGCAGACCCTCTCTGACGCTAAAACCTAATTGATATCACCCGCCGGGCGATCAGGGGGTTAAACCTTTATTGGGTTATATACGGCGGGTGCCCTGACACTATAAAAAGCAAACTAACTAACCAGCGTCACCCGTAACACTTATATGATGATCACTGGTGAAAGGGTTAACTAGGGGCAATTAGGGGGTTAAAACCTTTATTAGGTAATATATAGGGGTACCCGACGCTATATAAAAACCTGACGGCGAACCTAAAAAAAAATTACTGGCTACCGATCTGCATCACCGACACTAAGACAACGATCATAAAAACTATCGCTTAGCGACAGTGGTGATAGGGGGTGAAAGGGTTACCTGGGGGGCGATCAAGGGGGTTAAACCTTTATTAGGTAATATATTGGGGTACCTGACGCTATAAAAACCTGCGGCAAACCTAAAAAAAATTACTGGCTACCGATCTGCATCACCGACGCTAAGATAGCGATCAGAAAAATGATCGCTTAGCGACAGTGGTGATAGGGGGTGAAAGGGTTACCTGGGGGGCGATCAAGGGGGTTAAACCTTTATTAGGTAATATATGGGGGTACCCGACGCTATAAAAACCTGCGGCGAACCTAAAAAAAATTACTGGCTACCGATCAGCATCACCGACGCTAAGACATCGAACAGAAAAATGATCGCTTAGTGAAGGCGGTGCTAGGGGGTGAAAGGGTTACCTGGGGGGTGATGAAGGGGGTTAAACCTTTATTAGGTAATATATGGGGGTACCCGACGCTATAAAAACCTGCGGCAAACCTAAAAAAAATTACTGGCTACCGATCAGCATCGCCGACGCTAAGACATCGATCAGAAAAATTATCGCTTAGTGACAGTGGTGATAGGGGGTGAAAGGGTTACCTGGGGGGCGATCAAGGGGGTTAAACCTTTATTAGGTAATATATGGGGGTACCCGACGCTATAAAAACCTGCGGCGAACCTAAAAAAAATTACTGGCTACCGATCAGCATCACCGACGCTAAGACATCGAACAGAAAAATGATCGCTTAGTGAAGGCGGTGCTAGGGGGTGAAAGGGTTACCTGGGGGAGATCAAGGGGGTTAAACCTTTATTAGGTAATATATGGGGGTACCCGACGCTATAAAAACCTGCGGCAAACCTAAAAAAAATTACTGGCTACCGATCAGCATCGCCGACGCTAAGACATCGATCAGAAAAATGATCGCTTAGCGACGGCGGTGCTAGGGGGTGAAAGGGTTATCTGGGGGGTGATCAGGGGGTTAAACCTTTATTAGGGGGGGTTAGGGGGCTACACTGGACCTAAAACTGAATGTACTGACACTTTTACAGTCACAAATGTCACTGATTGCAGTGATCACTAAATAAATGCAATCAGTGACACTGTGACTGGGGACTGGGGGGTGATCTGGGGGGTGATCTGGGGGTGTCTGGGGGGGCGATTTATGTGCCTATGTGTCCTGGTGTCAGTGTAGTGTTGTGTGCACTAACCTGGCATCTTCTCCTGTACGGCGCTCGGTATATGTGAGCGCCGCAGGAGAGATGACATCACTTCCTCCCGCCTGTGTAAACAGTACACAGGCAGGGGAAGCTCTCATTCGCCGGGAGCGATCGAGAGGGGGGGGCGGAATCGAACGGCCGTCCCCTCTTGCCGGATCGCTCCCAAAGGTAAAACGACCACCCACTGTAAAGAAGGGGGGTCCGATCGGACCCCCCAACTCTACAAAGGCAATCACGTATATGTACGTGATTCTGCCTGTCGGTGCCATTCTGCCGACGTATATTTACAGTGGGCGGTCGTTAAGTGGTTAACCTGAATGAACAATGGTCCAGCTCCACCCACAACACAACAAGCCCCAATACACATTATTTTGACGTCTGCTAGGAGACAACAGGTTCTAATCCCCTTTATGTTTAAATGACTATGCATGACCTTTATATTCACCAGACTGTCTGATACTTTACAATACACACAAGTACAGACTTAATTAACACAATGAAAGATCCTTAGACGCCATCCTAGATTCATTTACATCACACAGGCAGGTAACACTTCTCCCAATTAACCTGTTGAGTTCAGGGTAAAACATCCAGTACATATTGTGGACTAATATTACTATTTCAATTTCAAGCAATCCAAGCCATATTCTTAATGTCCATGGTTTCCTGGCTCACCCTGTGTCCAAAGTGACCCCTCTGTCACACAGTCCTCCTCCCATTTCCCCATGAAGAGGTTAGCCAGGCTGGGGGCAAATTTAGCCCCCATAGCCACCCCCCTATGGGGGCTATTATTAACATAGTGGAGGAGATAGAGTTTGCGCGTCCTACATCCTTCTTTTTGTTAGGGAGGTGCCAATAGTAGTGATGGAGGTTTTGAGTTGATTGTGTTTCCTCCCTCCGCAATAATTAGTTGAAATCGAGGGTTGGATATGACCTCACTGTCATGGCCGCCGAAACGAAAGTGAGGCATGGATGCGCCTCACATGTATAAATAGAGTGACGATTCAGTGCGTCGACCGTGCCCTTTGATAACGTTTTTTGGAAACGAAACTAGTCAGGGCGGTGCTACGCGCTGACATCACTATTATCACGTGACCCCGGAAGCACGGGCGAACGCTAGGACCTTTTATGCCGGAAATTTTTAAACCAGTTTTAGGAACCTTGTATTCCTTTTTGTACCTTGATGATCGGAATAAAGCTTTTTTGAGGTAATATACTATCCGAGACCCCCCTCTTCTTTTTTGGTATCTACATCGGAGGTCTGTTGGTTCTTTTTAATAATTGGATCACATCAGCCACCAGTGGAGAAAACAGCACAACGAGAGGCAGAGGGAATATCAGGATCTCGGAGTCGTGACATCCCCAGGATTAGCACCAATACCCTGCAGAGGGTGATATCTGCAGGCTTTTCTGACCTTGCCATAGTGGAGGTCCACCTTTTGCAGTAAGGTACCCATCTTGATTCCCTACTCACCGTGGTGGATGCAGTTCTCCTACGATTTCTGTGGATTTATCCTGGACACTACCCTTTTCAACATCTCCTCCCAACCCCCTGCTTTTTTCACCTGAAGCAACTGTTTGTTGTATTGAACCTTTTCTGAACCTTTAAGGAATGGACTTTTCCATTGTTGTCTTTTTTATATTTTAGAGCACTATTACAGTAACAATTGATAATAGGATTCAGTAATTTATGCTTTATTTAAATATTATATATTAGTCTATTATTACTGTTTAGCAGTATTCATTCAATTTTTATTTGTTTACACTTTTTTTTTTTTTTAATCACAGGCTCTGGATTTTGAGTAGGGGTTGTGTCCCTCTATTTGCTCACGTATTAATCTTCGTGCATATACACATATAAGTTTATTCACGTTTACTTATTTTTTCACACTTTTAGAGGAACTCTCATCAGAGCAGGGGCGGATCCAGAGTCGTTTCTCGGGAGGGGCACTGCCAAAAAATATGTTTTTTTGTGGGAAATTTATCGGGGAAATGGCTGGTGTCGGCGCTTCAATCATCCCGGCACCATGGTTGTTATGGTGTCAGGATGATTGAAGCGCATTATTTCTATTATTACATTGTAATATAAAATTAAATAGTTCAATGCAGAATCAGTGGGAGCCCCGAGTGTGTCACTTGCCACCGTCGCCTGCAATTAGTGGGAGCCCTGAGCGTGTCACTTGCCACACGTTGCGGATTGTCACTTGCCACGTCACCTGCCACACGTTGCGGATTGTCACTTGCCTGCCACCAGATGCAGATTGTCATTTGCCACGTCACCTGACACAATTTGCGGATTGTCACTTGCCACGTCGCCTGCCACACCTTGCGGATTGTCACTAACTTGCCTGCTAAGGTGTAGTTTTGGTTGTTTCTTGCTGTGTCCCAGACTCCCAGAGTCAGGCAGCAGAGAGATAATGTAATCTCTCTGCTGCCTGCACAGTGAGGGCGGAAGTCACTGCAGGAATGCAGGCACGGGCAGTGGGAGATGATCTCATCTCTCTGCTCCCCCGCTCCCGGCTAGCTGATTGGCCAGCTGCCACACTGAGCCTGCTCTCTCACTCTCACCTGCGCTGCCAACACACTGAGCAGCACGGTCTGCCCACGAACCGCGCCGCCCGCCCCCAAAAAACCTCGCCGCAAGCGGAGCTGCCGCTTTCTTACCCGTCTGTGGAGCCGCACGCTAACGCACCTGCCCGCAGAGCGGCCCGACGTGATTTACTGACGTCACTCGTTGCTAGACGCCAAGCGGCCCAGGCGTTAGCAACGAGTGCAGGGAAGAGGCTCCACCCACCTCCTCCTCCTGGTATCGTGTCAGTGCGCCGCGTAACTCATTGACTCGAGTATAAGCCTAGGGTGTCCATCTGCATGCCTGTTTGTGCCTCATTGTGCCCATGCCTCACTGTGCCCATGCTTCACTGTGCCCATGACTAGACTGATGTTTAACATGGGAGTCTATGGAAGGAGTGCCCGGCTTTGAAAAATCGGTTCTCCCCGGCCGTAGGTCTCCCAGACAACAAACTTTGCACACTTGTAGAGGCGACATGGGGCTATATGTGTGCCAAGTTTGGGGTCCAGGAATCCTACGACCGGCCGGTACCGGGTCCGCAAATTCACCGGAGAAATGACCGTTTAACATTGGAGTCTATTGAAGGGGTGCCCGGATTTAAAAAATCAGTGCTCCCCGGCCGTAGGTCCCCCAGACACCAACACCAAACTTTGCACACTTGTAGAGGAGACATAGGGCTACATGTGTGCCAAGTTTGGGGTCCAGGGGACCTACGGTCGGCCGGTACTGGGTCCCCAAAGTCAGGGGGATCAGGCGCAAAAAAAACAGCAAGTGAGTGTGACAGATGGTCTCGGGGGGGCAATTGCCCTGTTGCCCCCCCTGGATCCGCCCCTGCATCAGAGTCCTATTCTTTTCACATGTTTGTGCGCAACATATTTTCTTAATTACTATTTACTTGATATGGTTTCACATATTTTTTATGTCGCAGCCTAGCTGCTAATAGCACAATATTTTCATTTGTTCACATCAGCGCAGTATTACCTTTATTATTGATTAAATGTCTTTAGTAAAAAAAAATGTCAATAAGCGTATATTTATTGGTTTGCGCAAAAGGTATAGTGTCTACAAACTAGGGTACATTTTCTGGAATTTACACAGCTTTTAATTTATGACTGCCTATCTCATTTTGGAAAGTAGACACCCCAAGCTATTTGCTGAGAGGCATGTTGAGTCCGTGGAATATTTTATATTTTGCCACAAGTTGTGGGGAATATCACAAACTTTGATTTCACTCCTCACTACCCATCACAGTTTTGAAGGCCATAAAATGCCAAGATAACACAAAACCCCCCCAAATGACCCCATTTTGGAAAGTAGACACCCCAAGCTATTTGCTGAGAGGCATGGTGAGTATTTTACAGCTCTCATTTGTTTTTGAAAATGAAGAAAGAAAACATTTTCTTATTTTTTTTATTTTTTCAATTTTCAAAACTTGACAAAAAGCGAGATCTGCAAAATACTCACCATACCTCTCAGCAAATAGCTTGGGGTGTCTACTTTCCAAAATGGGGTCATTTGGGGGGCGGGGGTTTGTGCCATCTGGGCATACCATGGCCTCCGCAAACTGTGATAGGCAGTGAGGAGTGAAATCAAAAATTGACACCCTTAGAAAGCCTGAAGGCGGTGCTTGGTTTTCGGGGTCCTGTACGCGGCTAGGCTCACAAAAAGTCCCACACATGTGGTATCCCCGTACTCAGGAGAAGCAACAGAATGTCTTTTGGGGTGCAATTCCACATATAACCATGGCATGTTTGAGCAATATGTAATTTAGTGACAACTTTTTGTACATTTTTTTTTTTTGTCATTATTCAATCACTTGGGACAAAAAAAAAATATTCAATGGGCTCAAGATGCCTCTCAGCAAATAGGGGGGTGTCAACTTTCCTGGCATTTTATGCACAACATTAGGAAGCTTATGTCACACATCATCCACTCTTCTAACCACTTGAAGACAAAGCCCTCTTTGACACTTTTTGTTTACATAAAACATATTTTTTTTTTGCGCAAAAATTATGTTGAACCCCCAAACATTATATATTTTTTTAAAGCAAAGGCCCTACAGATTAAAATAGTGGGTGTTGCATTTTTTTTCCACACAGTATTTGCGCAGCGATTTTTCAAACGCATTTTTTGGGGAAAAAATACACTTTTTTTATTTTAATGCAGTAAAACACACTATATTGCCCAAATGTTTGATGAAATAAAAAAGAGGATCTTAGGCCGAGTACATGGATACCAACCACAACATCCTTTAAAATTGCGCACAAACGCGCAGCGGCGGCAAACTACATACATTTTTAAAAGCGTTTAAAAGCCTTTACAGGTTACCACATTAGATTTACAGAGGAGGTCTACTGCTAAAATGACTGCCCTCGATCTGACCTTCTTGGTGATACTTCACATGCATGGTGCAATTGCTGTTTACATATGACACTAGACCGATGCTTGCGTTCGCCTTTGCGCAAGAGCAGGGGGGGACAGGGGTGCTATTTTTTTTATTTTTTATTTTTTTATTATTTATTTTGCTTTTTTTGTTTTATTTTTAAACTGTTCCTTCCATTTATTTTATTTTTTTTACCATTTTTATTGTTATCTCAGGGAATGTAAATATCCCCTATGATAGCAATAGGTAGTGACAGGTACTCTTTTTTTAAAAAAAATTGGGGGGTTAGACCCTAGATCTTTCCTCTGCCCTCAAAGCATCTGACCACACCAAGATCGGTTTGATAAAATGCTTTCCCAATTTCCCAATGGTGCTGTTTATATCGGGGGGGGGGGTCATTCCCTCCCACTGCTTGTAAAAGCAGTCTAGAGGCTAATTAGCTGCTATAATTGCTTTTACATGAAAGCCGACCACTGGCTAAAAAGAATGATACCAAGATGATACCTAAACCCGCAGGCATCATTCTGGTATAACCATTCAAAGTCCAGCAACATACCAGTACGTTGCTGGTCCTTGTTGAACATGTATTGTAATCTTTTTTTTCATGCAGCCTGTTGGCTGAATGAAAAAAAGAGATTGATCGGTGGGTAAGCCCACCATTAGAATACCTCCCTTCATCCACCCACTTCTAATGATGGGCATACATGCACCATTTATATATGCCGAAGCATGGGGGCATCCTCCCGCAAAAAAGTTATGCCGCGTACACACGGTCTGACTTTTCCACGGGCAAGCCTCCGTCGGAATTTCGACCATATGTACGCGGCATAAAAGGTTATGCCGCGTACATATGGTCAGACTTTTCCACGGGCAAGCCTCCGTCGGAATTTCGACCGTATGTACGCGGCATTAGGAGCAAAATCGCTCCTCTGCCCCTGCTGCCCCCATGCTTCGGCATATATGCTCTTTTTTTTTACTGTGGTGGTGAAATCACCTCCTACAGCGTTGGAGTCTCAGCTTTATGTATCGTGGGAGCAAACGCTGTTGCTGTCAAGATAAATAAATCCGCGCTGCAACTGAATGGCGTACCTGCTAAGCAAATAATGGTTAACATTAAAACAAAGTAACATTCATTACAGTATAACAGTAAGACCTTACCATACCATACCTGCAAAGCAAATACCAAAAAAAAACCTAGTAAAAAAGAAAAAAATGTTTTAACGCAACCTGTGCCTAAAATATATATATGCCGAAGCATGGGGGCATCCTCCCGCAAAAAAGTTATGCCGCGTACACACGGTCGGAATTTTCCACGGGTAAGCCTCCGTCGGAATTTCGACCGTATGTACGCGGCATTAGGAGCAAAATCGCTCCTCCGCCCCTGCTTCCCTCATGCTTCGGCATATATGCTCTTTCTTTTTACTGTGGTGGTGAAATCACCTCCTACAGCGTTGGAGTCACGGCTTTATGTATCATTACATACCTGAAAAGCAAGCATGATAAAACATTGCAGAATAGAATACAGTAAAAAAGAGCAGAACAATAGAGAGAAAATAGAGAGAGAGAGAGAGAGAACAATAAAACGACAACTATTTTTTTTTTTTTTTTTTATATTTTTTTGTTTTGTTTTTTCCTTTTTTTTTTTTCTTTTTTTTACACTTTTTTTTTACTCAACTGTAACGGTTCGGGTCTCTCAAAATGTGATGGCATCTTGGGAGACCCTGTGTAAGTGTGTCCTGTTCTGTGCAATGCTGTACCCTACGCTAAAACTTCACTTTTGTGTGGTAGCGTTCAAAACATTTACCAATGCACAGACCAGGATTGTCAGGACAGAGTGGACAAAATTAACGGGTGTCACGCCTAAATCCGCGCTTGCTACAGACACGACATCTTTTTTGGGGGGCTCGTTGGGTAGGGGTACTCTCGAGGACATACGGATAATGCCTCTCATGCAGCCGGCTTACTGCATTTGGTAGGGGATGGTGAGGTGCAGGACCACCTGGATAGAGGAGTTCTGTGACTATCTCATTCTGGAATTTTAGGAGAGATAAAGTCCCGCCTGAAGCTCTGTATAGCACATGAGTAGAGTTGAGCGGACACCTGGATGTTCGTGTTCGACGGGTTCGGCCGAAACTTCGGAAAAAAGTTCGGGTTCGGGACCGAACTTTAACCCGAACCCGAACCCGAACCCGAACCCCATTGAAGTCAATGGGGACCCGGACTTCTAAGGACTAAAAAGGCTCTAAAAAAGTAATGGAAAGGGCTAGAGGGCTGCAAATGGCAGCAAAATGTTGTTAAGAGCATGGCAAGTGCTCTGCAAACAAATGTGGATAGGGAAATAACTTAAAATAACATAAAAAAAATAAAAAAAATATGCTGGAGGCCCCCTTTTCAGCAGAAGAGGTACGGGAAGTCATTAAGAACCTCAGAAACTCAACGGCACGATGCCACACATATGGTGGGAATGCCCCAGAATAGGCCCTTTCTGGAATAAATTATTCAATTTAATGGATAAGCTAGTGGGAAAATAAAATACTTTGAAATAAAAATGTAGCGGGGTGCTAAATTTAAGGGAAGTGTTTGAGTGGTAAATAGGCTCAAACACCCTAATTCTGTAGGATTCATGGACCATTTTGTCCTCGGGGGACAGTATTGGTGTGCAGTTCCCTGCGGCCTACAGGTGGCGCTGCCATGGTAGGCTAGGGTTGAACCGCCGATACAGTGCTGTGCCTTTTGTGTCCCCTCTTGGCAGTAGTACAGCGGGGCGGGGAACCTGCTGTGCATGCCGGGAGAGCATATAAAAGGGGCAGACCTTTGGCCTGGGGGCTGATGTCCAGTGGGGTCCACGCCCAGGTGCCTTCAGCCTGGGTGCATGTGTTCCTGTTCCATCTCGGGTACCTTTAGCCCGGGGTGAGGTACTATCCTGGAGTTCCTGCTGCCCTGGGTATGGAGGCCTAGGTGCGGGAGTAAAGCCTGGAGTCCAGAGCCTTCATCTGGTTTCCGCTAAGGGTCGAGGAGTCTTAGGGTGCCGCCTCGTGTAGGGGACCATGTTCCAGACTGCTGCATGATTTGGGGCTCAGACTGCTTGGCTGATTTGCAAGGGGGTGAGGTGAAAGACTGATGGACATGGGTTTCAGGTGCCAACTCTGATCTTTCATCAGAAGAGTGGGTGGGAGACAATGTGAAGGAACCTGAGGCACTGTCAGCAACCCAATCTACTATCGCCTGTACTTGTCCTGGCCTAAACATTCGTACAGCCTCATTAGGCGCGACAAAATACTGCCGCAGGCTCGGTCGCCTACTCGCACCTGAGGAAGGTGTTTCACTTGTGCGTGTATCTGGCACAGATCCACCACGTCCTCTCCCTGCAACAGGAGCTCCACCAGCAGCACCACGACCGGGGCCACCACGTCCCTTTGACCTTCTCCTCATATTTCCCAAATTTAGGATCTTGCCCTAAATAGGTGTTTTTGGAAGAGCAGAACACACCCACAGTACGTAACCGCTGAATCGCACAGCTACAGAACTGCAGAAAATGCTATTAAAAAAAATGTTTTTTTTTTAGTATAGCACAGTAGAAGAAAACTATATAGAAATTGTTTATTTCACACACCTCCACATATGTATAACACACTGCAAAATATTTTTTGTGGCCCTAAATGGCGTTTTTTGGAAGACCACAACACACCCACAGTACGTAACCGCTGAATCGCACAGCTACAGAACTGCAGAAAATGCTATTAAAAAAAAATGTTGTTTTTTTAGTATAGCACAGTAGAAGAAAACTATATAGAAATTGTTTATTTCACACCTCCACATATGTATAACACACTGCAAAATATTTTTTGTGGCCCTAAATGGCATTTTTTGGAATACCACAACACACCCACAGTACGTAACCGCTGAATCGCACAGCTACAGAACTGCAGGAAATGCTATTCAAAAAATTTTTTGTTTTTTTAGTATAGCACAGTAGAAGAAAACTATATAGAAATTGTTTATTTCACACACCTCCACATATGTATAACACACTGAAAAATATTTTTGTGGCCCTAAATGGCGTTTTTTGGAAGACCACAACACACCCACAGTACGTAACCGCTGAATCGCACAGCTACAGAACTGCAGAAAATGCTATTAAAAAAAATGTTTTTTTTTTTAGTATAGCACAGTAGAAGAAAACTATATAGAAATTGTTTATTTCACACACCTCCACATATGTATAACACACTGCAAAATATTTTTTGTGGCCCTAAATGGCGTTTTTTGGAAGACCACAACACACCCACAGTACGTAACTGCTGAATCGCACAGCTACAGAACTGCAGAAAATGCTATTCAAAAAAAATGTTTTTTTTTTTAGTATAGCACAGTAGAAGACAAATATATAGAAATGGTTTATTTCACACGCCTCCACATATGTATAACACACTGCAAAATATTTTTTGTGGCCCTAAATGGGTCTTTTTGCAAGCGTACATTAAAGTGCAATTTTTTTTTTTGCCCTAAACGGGTCTTTTTTTGCACGAGCAAAATAAAATGCAAATTTTTTATTTTTTTTGCCCTTAATGGGTCTTTTGGAAAAGAGCACAATAAAGTGCCTTTTTTTTTGCCCTTAATGGATCTTTTTCCAAGAGCAGAATACACCCACAGTATGGAAACGGTGTATCTCTCAACGTAATATATGCAGTGCTGGTGCACTGAGCTTGCAGATAAAAGGTAGATTTTCTCTGACACTGGGCTCATGGCAGTGTAAAAAGACTGCACTGCAACACAAACAGGAAAAACCTATGCAGATCGCTGAGTTATATCTCTGAATCTGGACTCCTATTCCTATATAATATATCTCTCTCCCTGAAAGCACCAACAGGAACCTGTCACACTACACTACACTGTCTCTCTATCTTTTTCTTCAGATTCCAGAATCAGGACTAACTCATGTATTTTTCAATCTCTCCCTAAAAGCAGCAGCAGCAGACAAGATCCTCTCCCTATCTATTCTGAAGCAGAGTGACGTGTGTGCTGTGTGCCATTGGCTTATATAGAAGCTGGGTCACATGTTGCACTGACCAATCACAGCCATGCCATTAGTAGGCATGGCTATGATGGCTTCTAAGGGCACACCAGCTAATCAAAAGGTGATTAGCTGGCCCCTGAAGCATTTCTAACTGCGCCATTAGATTGCCGAACCCGAACCCGAACCCGGACTTTCGCGCAAAGTCCGGGTTCGGGAAAAAGCTAAAGTTCGGTACGGACCCGAACTTTACAGTTCGGGTTCGCTCAACCCTACACATGAGCGTTCAGCAAAGCCAATTGGAATAAGGATAGAGACACTTTTTTGTACCAGCATCTCGCTTAAGGGGCAATGTGATACGGCGCCAACTTCTGGTCGTTGAGGTCCACCCCTCCCATATTTTGGTTATATTCGTGGACACAGAGGGGTTTCTCCACAACACCAGTCGCCGTACAAATTTGGACTGTCGTGTCTGCATGAAGGGAGATAAGAAGGAAAACATTCTTATTATCCCTGCACTTCACAGCGAGCAAATTATTACACTTCAAGCAGGCTCTCTCCCCCAGCCTAAGACGGGAATCTACAAGCCCCTGGGGAAAGCCCCGGTGATTGGGTCGCACAGTGCCACATGCTCCAATCTGATGATCAAACAAGTAACTAAAAAGTGGCACGCTCGTGTAATAATTGTCCACATACAAGTGGTACCCCTTTCCGAATAAGGGTGACACCAAGTTCCACACTATCTTGCCAGCGCTCCCTATGTAAACCGGGCAGTTGACCGGCTCAACCTGACTATCTTTTCCCTCATAAACCGTAAAGCTCCATACATAGCCTGTTGCCCTGTCACAGAACTTATAGAGCTTGACCCCGTATCTGGCACACTTGCTGGGAAGGTACTGCTTGAAAGACAAGCGGACAGAAAATTTAATCAGGGACTCATCAATGCAGACAACTTGATCGGGAATAAACAAGGCTGCAAAACGTTTGTTGAAGTGGTTTATGAGGGGCCGAATTTTGTAGAGCCGGTCGTATTCAGGGTCTCCACGTGGACGACAAAGTTCATTGTCGTTGAAGTGCATGAACCGCAAAATCTGCTCGTATCGATTCCTGGGCATGGAGGCAGAGAACACGGGCATGTGGTCAATTGGGTGCGTGGACCAATAAGCACGTATTGACGAAAATGTATGTGTGCTTATGTTGAGGGAAAGGCCCAGAAACGTCTTAAATTCGGAAACCGTAATTGGTTTCCAATCTCTGTCAATGGAATGCAACTGGGGATTAGCGGCGATGAATTGACCAGCATATAAATTACTCTGGTCCACAATAGATCTATAGAGATCTTCCGTGAAAAACAGCGAATAAAAATCAAGTGGCATAAAATCAGCTGTTTCCACCTGAATACCGGGTTGTGCAGTGAATGGGGGAAGTACGGGTGTTTCAGAAGTGGTGGGGACCCAATCAGGATAGGCGAATTCTGCAGGAAGGGCACTATGGGCACGACGGGCCTGCCTTTGTCTTCTTCTTCTTGGTGGCAGCGGGACACTACTTGTGCTTGCCACCTCGCCAGCTTGAACTGCACTTATGGGACTCGCCACGTCACCACGTGATACTGCAGTGCTGGATGTACGCCCAGGCTGTACTAGGCCGCTGGTGCTTGCCAGTTCACCAGAAGGAATAGCGGCGCTAGTACTACTCTGCTCCATGATACGAGAGACCTACGGTTCTTGCTCCTCAACAACCTCAGAAGATCGGGATTGGGTACGCCTGACCTTAGCAGGGACCTCATCTTCGTCACCCAGGCTATCTGACATGGAGCCGCTGTCTTCTATGGGAAGGTATTCTGAGCCTGAATCTGACAGATCCGTGACCTCCTCTTCACTATCTGTCATGCTCAGAATCTCGTAGGCCTCTTTACTAGTGTACCTTCGATTTGCCATTTTGGGCTTTAAATTTAGGGGTACACTAGTAAGATTCACAGGAAAAAAAGCACCTGAATGTCGTCAGCAAATATATCAAACGCTACAAAAAAAACTGTTAGCGATCGCAGGGATCAGGCCTGACTCTGCGAACGCTGCAGTTATGTGTGTTGTGTTTGGTGAGTTACAGTGATCGATCGATACTGCACTTGGGTGGGCTGGGCTGAGCCGGGCTGGGCGGAGGGGCTAAACACAGGTGCTAGCAGGTATCTGGGCTGATCCCGCTAACACTGCGTTTTTGGGAACCCTAAACCGCTGGGGACGCTAGTATAGATCTGATCAGATCAGATATTGATCTGTTCAGATACTATACCTCTAAGGGAGGTGTATGCTTTGCGCGTGGGTGTTAGCGTTACTGGCACTAACCTAACGCTGCCTGGGGCGACGCAGACCCTCTCTGGCGCTAAAACCTAATTGATATCACTCGCCGGGCGATCAGGGGGTTAAACCTTTATTGGGTTATATATGGCGGGTGCCCTGATGCTATAAAAAGCAAACTAACCAACCAGCGTCACCCGTAACACTTATACGGTGATCACTGGTGAAAGGGTTAACAAGGGGCAATCAGGGGGTTAAAACCTTAATTAGGTAATATATGGGGGTACCTGGCGCTATATAAAAACCTGACGGGTAACCTAAATAACGAAATAACTAACTGGCTAACCAGTGTCACCAGTGACACTTATTACAGTGATCACTGGTGAAAGGGTTAACTCTAGGGGCGATAAAGGGGTTAAACCTTTATTATATAATATATGGGGGTACCTGATGCTATAAAAACCTAAAAAAAAAACCTTGCTATCTAGGGGCACCACTAATACAGCGATCGGAAAAACGATCGCTTAGTGACGCTGGCGATAAGGGATGAAAGGGTTACCTGGGGGGCAATCAAGGGGTTAAACCTTTATTAGGGGGGGTTAGGGGGCTACCCTGGACCTAAAGGGGCCTAAACCTAACTGTCCTGCAACTTTTTACTGTCACAGATGACACTAAATGCAGCGATCAGTAAATAAATGATCACTGCAATCAGTGACACTGTGACTGGGGGCTGGGGGGTGACCTGGGGGTGACTGGGGGGTGAAATGTGTGCCTATGTGTGCCTACGTGTCAGTGGGCTGTTGGTGCACTAACCTGTGTCTTCTCTCCTCGGAGCTGCGGACGAAAAGCCCCCACGAGGAGAGATGACATCACTTCCTCTACCTGTGTTTACATTTACACAGCAGAGGAAGAATATCATTCGCTGGGAGCGATCGCGAGGGGGTGACCAGAAACAAATGGCCGCTCCCTCATCACGGATCGCTCCCGAATGGCTAATCACCGCTCACTGTACCAGAGGGGGGGCCGATGGGACCCCCCCACCCATACGAAGGCAGTCACGTACAGGTACGTGATTGTGCCTGTCCGTGCCATTCTGCCGACGTATATATACAGTGAGCGGTCGTTAAGGGGTTAAAGGGTAATTTCCCACTTTCATGAGGAAAAAAATATAGCAGATAAAAAAAAATATTTATTTAGCATATCCACTTGATGGCCATGCCTTTTTCTACCACTTTTTATTTACAAGTAAAAATCTGTATTTTTTTGCTAGAAAATTACTTAGAACCCCAAAACATTATACAGTATATTTTTTTTAGCAGGGGCCCTGGAGAATTAAATGGTAGTTGTTGCCATTTTTTGTCACACGTTATTTGCGCAGTGGTTTTTCCAACACAAATATTTGGGAAAAATACATATTAATGACTTTTAATGCATACAAACACAATATATAACCCAATTTGTTGGTAAAATATAAAAGATGGTGTTACACCGAGTAAATAGATAACTAATATGTCACGCTTTAAAATTGCGCATGTTCGTAAAATGGCCACAAACTATGCCACTATACATATGCACGAGCGAGTGAGGTGGCGGAAACGCTTTAAATTTTTTTTTTTTTATACAGTTTTTTTAATATTTAATAATTTTAAAAATAATTTTTATTGCTGTATGTACACATCCCTTGTGGCAGCAATAGGCAGTGACAGGTACTATTTATGGAGAGATCTGGAGTCTATTAGACCCCAGATGTCACCTCTGCCCTTACAAGCATCTGATTACACCAAGATCGGTGTGTTCAGATGTTTTCCAAATTTAAAAATTGCGCTGGTTACACCTGGGAAACCAGAAATTATGAAAATGCTTGTCGCTTATGGTTTCCTATACCATACAGCTCATCAGAGACCTTCTGGTCCTCCACGAGCTCTGTGGTAAGCCGGCAGAATTTCCAGCTGAACACTCGGGTTTCCTGGTGGGACAGGAGAGCTGCAAAAGGTGGAAAGAGGCGGGACATCCCCTTCCGATGCTAGTAAAAGCAATCCAGCGACTAATTTCAGCCCCATAGACTTCTATATTAACTCACAGAAGTTATCAACATTGATTAAAAAGCCATTTCTGTGCGACTTTGATAAGATGTTTGATAAGATCAGTGGTTATTTTAACCCTCACTTCTCCTCCTAGGTCACCCTTGCTGCCTAAAAGCTCTCCTCTCAAGCACATTCCATTCACACTCAAGCATAGCAGAAACACATGAATAAACGTTTATTTCGCATAAGGCAACCAATTCATAGGGCAACCCAAAGTAGCTCAAGAACCTTTTTGGTCTTGGAGTGTTGCACGTTTATTCAGTGAGTATTTTTAGCACATATTGTCGCACAACTAATGCATGGCAAAACATGCGTCTGCTAACCGTGATTGGGGTGTCATTAGTTATTTAGGCTGCATTCACATCTGTGTGTTTTCTAACGCATTGCAACCCGCATAGAAAAGCGCACTTTGCCGTGCGCTTCAGAAAAGCACTGCAGTGCGCATCGCCTTTGCATTGCCATTATCACGATGCAAGCGCAATGTGGGTTTGCAGTGCATTCAGAAACACACAGATGTGAATACAGCCTAATTATTATTGACACCCCAATTGCGCCTAGCATGCCATTATGGCGACGCAAGCTTGATGTGCATTTGCAGTGAGTTTCCAAAGCTTGCGGCAAAGCGAACATTTTCTTTGTGGGCTGCCTCGCGTTTAGAAATGGGCAGATGCAAATGCATCCTAATTGTTACTGACACCCCACTTACGATTCGCGTGCCATTATGGTGACACAAGCGCGATGTGTGTTTACAGTGTGTTTCTGAAATCACGCTTTTTTTGTGTGGGTTTCCACACAATTGGAAATGCACAGATGTGAATGCAGCCTGATTATTAAGAACACGCCAATCACGGTTAGCAGAAGCATGTTTTGCCATACAACAAAACATGCTATAAACATGCCAGAATGCACACTGAAAAAAAAAAACATGACGCTCTGCGACCGAAAAGGTTATACTTTGTGGCATTTGTCGTGTATAGGGCAGCCTATTCAAGTGATTAGACTGCCCTATGCGTGATGTGCATTTATGAGTGAAAAACGTGCAAAAAAAAAATATATATATTTTTTTTAACAGTACATTTTTTTATTGTAAAATTCACAAAAGTAGCAATTGTACAATTCTGAAAATGGTATAGCATTTTAACATATACTGAGCATGGCAAATTCAGGAGTAGGTATTACAAATCATAACCATTTAGTTTCATAGTATGATCCTCCAATCGAAGTGTGAACTTAATCATTCAAGTACGTTTAAAGAAATAGGTACGACATCTAAATGAAATATCAAAAACAGTGCAGCGATCAGCCGACCACTTACGTATGAATTGTCGTTTCAGCATGAATTGCATAAAAATAAATAATTCAAACATTTTAGTAGAAAGGGAAAAAAGAAAAAAGAAGAAGAAGAAGATAAGATAAAGAGTGAACAAAGATATGAGGTAAGAATAATTTCAGGTAGGTGGTCACAAGGTAAAAAAAAAAACTTGATCAGGATTGTGTGTCTCCACTTGACTCAAGCCTCGTACACACGACCGAGTTTCTCGTCCAAAAACGACAAGAAAACTGCCGAGAGAGCTTTCTTGTCGAGAAAACCGTTCGTGTGTATGTTTTTTCGTCGAGAAAATTGCCGTGATTCTCGACGAGAAAAATAGAGAACCTGCTCTCTTTTTTCTCATCCGGATTCTCGATTTTCTCGTTGTGTTTCTCGTCGGCCTGTTTTGCAACGAGAAAAACGTTTGTGTGTATGGTTTTACGAGTCTTCAAAAAGCTTGCATGCTCAGAATCAAGTATGAGACGGGAGCGCTTCTTCTGGTAAAACAAGCCTTCGTAATAGAGATAGCACATTCGTCCCGCTGTAAATTATTGCATCGTTTAAATGCTGCGCATTTAAATCTTCTTTAGAATGTTACAATAATAAAAACTAAAGAACTTTTGTTTTGCTGCTGATATTCACACAGAGTTCTGACTAACTATTTTAAACCTTTTTCATGCTGATCTCATGAATATTTAGCTGTATTATATCGAGCAAGATCTCCTTAATAATTATATTATTTTAATTTTGAATTCAGATCTTCATTTTAAATGCTTCTTTATTTTATAGTGATCTCCATGATTTTATTTATTATTTTTGTTGTGTCAAGTTTACCCCTTATTTATTTTGTTTTTATTTTTTAGACCTTCAAGGAGATTTTTTTGTGTTATCTGTCCCTTTATTTTATTTGTTAAAATGTATCTGCCTACTCCAAAGCTAAATTTATAATTATTATAAAAACACATAGTCAAGTATTAACTGTAAAAATAAAAACCATTTATTCATGTATCTAACAAAATAAATAGAAAGCAGCGCTGGAGAACCTGCTGCCATTTGTGCATCCATGGGACCCCAGAGCACACATCAACCCTGTGTGGCCAATAAAATTGGGAGCTTGAGAAGCACAACAGTTGTGAGCACAATCTGATCCTGGACTCCCAGAGGTCAGGAACAGCAGCAGGTGATATACATGTCTCAAGTCTGTGGTACAACAACAGGCTGCCTTCTGTCAGACCACTATGAAGCAAGGCCATCACTTCCTGGTCTTCTTGGCAGCCTTCCCTGCAGCCTTCCTTCTGCGTGTGGCTGGAGGCTGTGCCACTGGAGGTGTACTCGTGTCAGGAGGAGGAGAAGGAGGTGGAGGAGAAGAAGAAGGTGGAGGAGGAAGAGGAGGAGGAGGTTGAGGTTGGGAAAGCTGGGCGACCTCACATATGGCCGTATTGGGGGTAATTCTCTCCATCACCCCCTTGTTCAGCAAGGTGATGAGCAGGGGCTCGCATAGGAGGCGTGCTCCATGCTCATCACTTTGAACTTGGCCTCAACTAGGCCGGCAATGGCCTCTTCAGGGGATGTGGGCTCCTGGAGGGTGGCATGTGCCTCTCTAATAAGGGCCATTGCTGCCTCGCTTGTGCTCCTGTCCCTCCTGGATCTTTTAGGAAGGCGGATGGGAGGCACCTGCGATCTGGCCCTGCTACTTGGCCCAGCCACCTCCTGTGTGATACTGGGCCCTGCCACCTCCTGTGTGCCACTGGGCCCTGCCACTTCCTGGCTCACACTGGGCCCTGCCTCCTCCTGGCTCACAGTGGGCCCTGCCTCCTCCTGCCTGACACTTTCCAGACCCTCCTCCTGGCTGATGTCATCCTGTGTATGAAAAAGGGACATAGTTTTAGTTTTTGGTTCATTATTTACACACAAATTATAGCTCATGACTGTTGCAAATTGAATGTAAATCAATAGAAAAGACTATTATTATGACCCCATCAGTTTTCATTCTTCTCCCCCAATTTTGGGCCCACTACTGTCTATTGACATTGAGATCACTTTTTGCTCCCAATTTTTGGGGGGATTTACATATTATCTTATTTTTCATGCATTAATTTTCTCACAATACATTTTGAGAAAATACTATACCTGGCTCAAGATGTCCAAATCAGGTTCTTCCAGGATGGCTGCCTCCTCTTGCTCCAGAGAAGGCTCAGGTTGGCTGCAGGGAAGACTGGGGGGAAGACTGGACAGTGATGGCCTTGCCTCAAGGTGGTCATTCAGAAAGGACATCCTGCTATAGTACCACAAATTCGGCACATATACATCAGCTGCTGCTGCTCCTGACCTCTGAGAAGCCAGGACCCTAAAGCGCTCAGTCCTGTATGTGCCTCTCAAGCTCCCAATTTTACTGTCCACCTGTTTTGTGGTTGCTGTGGGTACCTTGGTCTGCACAAATAGGAGCAGGCTCTCCAGCGCTGCTTTCCTTACACCTTTCTTCCTGTGAATGGGGTTTTTGGTCTCCCACAGAGCGGGCAGCTCCCTTACCCGGTCTATAAATTCAGCCAGGAATTCCCGGTCGCTGATAAAAGCATTCATTTTGTTTCTGCAAGCCAAAAAACAAGACAAAAAAAGTAATGTCAGTCACACAGTCTAACCTCCTGTAAATCTGATTCCCCATATATATCCTCCAACAATCTCTAGGCATCCTAGATCACATCCTTCGTTCTCACGTCTGTCACTTTTCCTCCTCTCTCCGCACACCGAACGTAGTATCGTCACATGTGTGTTTGCTTTATATACACCACGCATGCGTGAAACTCCGCACACATCGCTCCGCACACGTCGCCCGCCCATGAAGTTCAAAGTATCAACTTTTCTCCGCCCCTTCTCTTTCTGCGCGCAGACAGATGTGGCGGAGTCACAGCAGGTGTCTGCTAATTCATCAAATAACGAGGAGGAGATCAGCCCAGACCGTGAAACGTCACGATCAAGGAGGAGATTCAAGGCATCTAATATGTCTTACGCGGAGATGGCGGAGATGGCGGACATATTGCTAAAGTCGGATTATGACGGAAAGCATAGGCCGTATACCCACCCTAATCTAAGGAAGTCCAAAATAATGAAGAAAGTAGTGAAAAGTCTGAAGAAGAATTTTGGGGTGAAACAATCAAAGGAGCAGCTTAGAAAGAGGTGGTCTGACCTCAAACTGAGGGAGCCGGAGCAGTTAAGGAGCATTAAGAGAATGCTAGAAAAAAGTAAGTACTTTTTTTCCTGTGTTCCTATTATTGTATTTCAGAACTTGCATGTTGCTCCATGTTGTTGCATTTTACAATTGTACCTTACAAAATGTAATCGTTAGGACTTGGTTTGGCCTAGTAATCGGTCGTTACAGACACATCCTTCGCCCACTTTATACGATGTTTTGCGATTTTACAGGGTTCCAATAATTTACAGAGATGCCTGTTTTTATTCCATAAATGTTAGTACATTGTTGGCTAGATGATGTGTTTGGAAAGAGAATGAAATGCAAACTTTAATCAGTGTAAAGGAGAGGACACTCAGCAGCTGTTTCCACATCTGGACTCTTGAGCACTATAGTGTGGGCCACCAGAACCACCTTTTTAGGGTGCCCCACACAGGTGCATCAGTGCATTTTTTGGGGTGCCTCCACATGTAAAAATTGTCAGCCAAAGGTGAATAGTCAAGAATCTTTTCTTTTTTCAATAATGTCTTCATCTTGAAATTCCTCCCAAACAGACACCTGTACCCCACTTCCAAACAATGTATCATCATTTATTTTTACAAAAATATCTGTGTGCTAAGTATACCTTTTGTTTGATTCTCATAGGGGAGAGAAGACTGGGAGGACACCACTCCAGGGAGCACAGGAACCCCACACCTTCTAAACAACCCCAACCTCACCAAGAACCCCAACCTGAGGATGTTGAGGAAGTTGAAGAGGTGGAGGAAGGAGAAGTGGAGGAAGGAGAAGTGGATGACGTGGTGGAACTGGTCACCACAACAGGTCAGTATCTGTCACCACAGCTTCAGGTAAGAGATGTAGGCCTGCAGAGTTAAAATACCTTTTGTATTTTTTTATAGGGGATGAAAATGTTGGGGTGAAAGAAAGTACGCATTTCTCTGCTGACAGTGCCCTACGAATCATCCAGCAAGTGATGGAATGTAGTACAGAACTGGACAGAATTAAGCAAAGAATTAATGTGATGGATCAAACCTTTAAGGACATCCTAGATGTTTTGGGGCAAATTGAATAAGGCATCAAACACCCCATTTTTGTTTTCTGATTGTTCTTCCCCCCTTTTTATGCTTTTTGAAAATCAATCAAGCCAAAATTTGAAGATGCACACAGTGTGTCAACATGTGCCATCTGCCATCAGGGGATATCCATGTACGGGTTTTGGGGGTGCAACCCCTTCCTCGCATCTCAAGTAGGTGAAATGAAGAAGGGGTTGCACCCCCAAAACACTGATCCATTGATCACCCCTGATGGCAGATAGCACATGTTGACAATAGGGATCAGGAGTCAAAAATCCCATTTTAAAATGACTCTAAATTGTGTGCATCTTCAAATTTTGGCTTGTCCAGGGGTGCCAATACCCCATATTAGGACGGGCAGATAGAGAAATTTTTTGTGAAATTGAATGTCTCATATTGCTGAGAGGTATACAATGTTGTAGTTTGTTGGATGCTACTGATGGTTTTGTATTTTCTAACAAAAAAAAAAGGCCTGTTTCTGGGCAGCCAAAAACAAAACAAAAAACATAGTGTTCTATTTACCATGTGTGTGAATGTGCACAGAGTAAAATGTTTGAACAACCACAAAGTGTAGCTTCTTTCTCAAATACGCTATAACCTTATTTGTGTATATTTTTGGTGTCACTAGTGAAATGGTTGGTATTTACTAAAGGAAAATACACTTGGCACTACAAATGCACTAAGACAAACTAGGAGACAGCAAAAAAAAAAAAAAAATACAGATTAAACCAGATTTTTATTTTGTTCTTTCTCAAGAAATATTCAGACATGGCCTGGCATAGGAATTGCCCCCCTACCCGTGAAATATTCAAGATATTTCTGGCGAACCTCACGGGCATTTTGGGGGGGCAAGCCAGGACGGCCAGATTCTAGGCCCGGCAGGGTATTGCCAGTTGGAAGTCCTGCCTCAGGCAATATAATTTGTGGATTTCCTGATAAGAAAATGATGTAGCACATAGCAACAGAAAACAACGTAGTTAATTTTGTACTCCGCCAAGTGAATTGGAGTCATGAAAAGGCTCAACCAGCTGGCCATTATCCCGAAGGCATTCTCCACGACTCTTCGGGCCCTGGCCAGCTGGTAGTTGAACACCCTCTTCTCCGGGGTCAGGGTCCTCTGGGGAAATGACCTCATGAGATGCGGTCCCAGTCCGAAGGCTTCATCAGCCAAAAACACAAAGGGGAGTCCTTCAACATTCCCTGCATCCGGTGGCAATGCAAGGTCATCGCTCTGGAGACGGAGGGCAAACTCTGTCTGGCTGAAGGATCCCCCATCGGACATCCGGGCATTCTTCCCCACATCCACATAGAGGAATTCATACCATGCTGACACCACCGCCATCAGCACAATGCTATGAAACCCCTTGTAGTTGAAGAAGTAGGACCCAGAACGGGGGTGGCGGCACTATGCGGACGTGCTTCCCGTCAATGGCTCCACCGCAGTTGGGGAAGTCCCACCGCGTGGCAAACTCCGATGCCACAGTCTGCCATTCCTGTGGCGTGGAAGGAAGCTGTGGAGTCAAACAAGAAAAAAAAATATTATTACTTTTGCACATAACATTGCAAGCAGATTATACTAAAATACATTCTAGCCCAACATCATTCTAAGTTTCCGTTTAATGTATTTTAAAAAACTCAAAGCGAAGGCTCAAGTATCATATTCATCACCCCCTCTGATGGTCCATTCTAAAAATATTTGGGGGGGGCTAGATGAGTTTGGGAATGCTCAAAAATAAGGAGAACTAACATTTATAGAGAAATTTTAGGGGGTGATTAGGGGGGGAGGGTAAAGCACTACAATGGATCTGCAGAAATACATTGGGAAGTGACTCGACTAGGTGTGTTTGGGCACAGGATAGCATTGCAGTGGCGGTGCGTCCATAGTGGGCGCAGGAGCGCTGCCCCCTCTCTCTCCTGCGCCCGTCACTCAGAACATTACATAGGTTCATGCCTTGCATGAACCTATGTATTGTCGATGCCGCCCACTATTCAGGTGGATGGCCCCCTGTTGAGCGGTGGACATCTGAATAACAGCGTCTGTTTTTTTTGGGGAAGTGCCTATCAGAGCCAGCGGCTCTGATAGGCTTGCCGATTACAGCCTGAGGGCTGTAATTGGCTTCCAAAAAGTTAACCAGGGGACGCAGGGGGGGTGCGTTCCTTGGTTAAACACTACAGGCTCCTCTGCCAATCATGTTCACCGAGTCTGTTTACCGGTAACCTGATTGGCTGATGCAACATCGAGAGCGGGAGAAGACATCGAGGAGAGAAGAAGGACGGCACAGACCAGAGGAAGGTAGGTGCAGGGCTGGGGACAAACTGGCTGCATTGGAGGGGACAAACTGGCTGCATTTGAGGGGACAAACTGGCTGCATTTGAGGGGACAAACTGGCTGCATTTGAGGGGACAACTGGTGGCGTTTAATAGGCACAGTCGCGGAAATGGATGTTTTTTCCTTTTAAAATTTTTGGGTGGCCCCCCAAACATTTTGAGCATCAGCCGCCACTGCTGGAGAGGTTAGTGAAGGGAAATATGCATGGAGGAGAAAAAAGGGGCATTTAAAAGCTTACAGCATGCATAAGGACAAAGGGGACATTCTCAGCATATTACAATCATGGTAATTAGCGAAGGATGAAATAAATACAATACATTAGCGTACATGAAATACATAGAATGTGATGTTAAAGGAGAAAACTTACCCTAATATAGTCCTCCTGCAGGACTTGGATAATGGCAGAACAGGTGACTGGGATTATGACGCCCAGAGCCTGAGGGGAGAAGCCTGTCGTGAACTTCAAGTCCTGCAGACTTCTCCCTGTCGCCAGGTAACGTAACGTGGCGATGAGCCTCTGCTCAGCACTGATGGCTTCCCGCATAACGGTGTCCTGCCTGGTAATATAGGGGGACACCAAAGCCAACAGATGCTGAAAAACGGGGTCAGACATCCGCAGAAAATTCCTGTAGTCCTCAGGATTATTCTCCACGATCTCCCGCAGCAGAGGCATATGGCAGAATTGGTCCCGCTGGAGCAACCAATTCTTGGTCCATGAACTCCTCCTCACCCCGTTCATGGACTCGTTCATGGACAGACCAACACCAAGCGCCCGCACAGCACGAACTCAACGACGAGAACGTACCCATGACATGGCTAGGAGACGGTCGTCTGATCAGAACGTACTAAACAGAAGGCACTTAAGAACAGCAAGGCCTATGAAGAACGAACTGAAATTAAAAAACGAACGGGCAAGAACACACTGTAAAACAGATACGACCTGCCTACACGCCCTGAAAGACAAGCTACGATCCCACAAGCACAAACTGAACCGCAGAAAACGAACTGAAAGCACGAAGACTGAAAAGCGTGAATCGTCTCTTCCCAAACTTTTACTTCACACGCGGTAACACGAGATCAGCAAAAGCAGCCCAAGGGGTGGCACCATTGAAATCAATCTTCCCCTTTATACTGCCGTCGTACGAGCTGGTCGTAACCGCGCAGAACAACAACGAGATTTGGAATTGACAGTGTGTATGCAAGGAAAGCTTGACAAGAATCTCGTCAAGCTTGACAATAATCTCGTCGAGAAAAATGACGTGTTTTTAACGACGAAAAACTCGGCCGTGTGTACGAGGCTTCAGGTGTGAATGGAATATGCTTGGGAGGAGAGTTTTTAGGCAGCAAGGATGATCTGGGAGGAGAGGTGAGGTTTAAAAAAAAAAAAAACATTGACCTTAAAGCCCCGTACGCACGAACAGAAAATCTTACAAAAAATCCCGCTTTCGAAGTGATCATACGATAATTTGGTCGTTAGTACAGAGCTTTCATCCGAAATTATCCGAAGGGACAAACACAAAAACTTTCCTCATGCAATACCAGATCGTACGATTTTTGTTTAATCAGTACAGTTTTCATCCGAAAATACAATACAAATACAATAGAACACATTAACATCACTTACTCATCATATGAGAATTTTCATTCTTTAAAAATCTCTTCATTTTCGATATAGAAACTAGAACGCAAAAGAATAAAAATAACGGACAATCATTTATCTGATAATCTCATTGTGTTGTACTAGGCTGAAAGCGGAGGTCCGCCGAAATATTTTTTTTTTAAAAGTCAGCAGCTACAAATTCTGCAGCTGCTGACTTTTAAAATATGGACACTTATCTGTCCAGGGCGCCCGCGATGTCCTCCCCCGAAGCCGATCTGTCCCTCGGCTCTCGGGTGGAGGCGCCGCCATCTTCGGTAAGGGAATCAGAAAGTGAAGCCTTGCAGCTTCACAGCCTGGTTCCCTACTGCGCGATCTCACTGGTCCCTGCTGTCTTCTTGGACCTGTGTGTCTCCCAGAAGACAGCGGGCGGGGGGACGGAGGAGGGGCCGGACATGGCATAGATCGCTGCAGAGCCTGCGGTGATCTATGCCCGTAAGTGGGAGCAAATACCTGTATTACACAGGTATCTGCTCCCCCCTCACCCCTGAAAGGTGGCAAGTGTGATAATGGGGGGGGGGGATTCCAAAAAGCGGAAGTTCCATTTTTGGGTGGAACTCCGCTTTAAGTCTCTCAGGAATGTTTCCTATCTAATGCTGATGTTATTTCTGTGAGGCTAGGCTCACATTGATGCGGCACTGGGAACCACGTTTTGTGCGGACATGTCAGCCCATTCGCTTGAATGGGCTGCTGTGTCTCCTGAAATACAAGGAAAAGGCCCCTGCACAATTTCTGGAATCGTCGCCTGCATGGGAACTGCAAGTGCAGTGTAGTTCCCAGTGTGGAAGCGATTTCCAGTACCTGCGGCGTGCCATTAGGATTAATGGCATCTGTACGCATCTCCTGCATTTTTCTGTGCGGGTAGTTGTGACAGCGAGAACAGGTGCGGACCCGCACAGATGTGAACTTAGTCTGAAGTCGCATCAAAGTCAAGAGAGTAGCACAACATAGTTGCACCGGAAATTGCATGAAAAACGCATCTCATAAGTGATATGAAGAAAACACAATGCAAATGTAGCAAAAATGCATAAAAATTCATTATGCATTGCTTTACACTTAGCACACCATAGCAAAAACGCGTATGCGTGTTTTTTTCAACATAGAAGCGTGAAAGCAGCACCTGCTTGCTGCCTGCTAAAAGCAGTTATAACTCTTCATTTACCTTGCAAACCAAGGATATGTGTGTGAGCCACTCAGGCCGTGTGGGAATGAAGTCCTGTATCCACCCCACCGCTGTGAGTGCCGGCCAGGACAGGAGCTCATGTATGCTCCAATAATAGAGAGTTACTAGGTAGTAATCAGCAACACTCTATAGCAGCGTGCTGATCATTTATAGCCCTAGCAAAGCCTGTGCATTTTCATCAGGCAGCACAGTGGTGTAGTGGTTAGCACTTTCACCTAGCAGCAATAGGGTCGCTGGTTCAAATCCTGACCACGACACCATCTGCCTGGAGTTTGCATGTTCTCCCCGTGCCTGCGTGGGTTTCCTTTGGGTACTCTGGTTTCCTCCCACACTCCAAAGACATGCTGGTAGGTTAATCAGATCCTGTCTATAAATTGGCCCTAGTATGTGTTTGTAAGCGCGTCGGGACCCTTCGGGGTAAGACCGCGCTATATAAGGAAAATGAAGAGAGTGACTAGGTGTCCCAGGAGCCGCACATTAAGTTAAGACCTGCTGTATGATAGTGAATGGCAGTCTCAGCATGGACCCCCACCAGGCCAAGCCCCCAACGTGTTTCATTCTGCCCCCTAGAGCTTACTTATCCCCATGAGTAAGCTTCGGTGGGCGGAGTGAAATGCCCTGGAGCATGGCCTGGCAGGGGTCCATGCTGAGACTGCCATTCACTATCATACTGCATGTCTTAACTTGATGTGCGGCTCCTGGGACACCTAGTCACTCTCTTCATTTTCCTTATTACAGGGATATGGACCCAGTGTGCGTGCTCTGTGAATACACAGTACAATATGCCACCAATGAAAATTCACAGGCTTTGCTAGGGCTATAAATGATCAGCACGCTGCAATACAGTGTTGCTGATTACTAGCAGCATGATACATGGACAACTGAGTGACCCTAGGTCATTTTCTGTGTGGCCTGTGCAGAAATCTGGACCTTATTATGATATCCCTGTATGTGTTGAGATGTGGCACTGGTGAATTAACTTTTTATGGTTTTATTTTGATGTCAGTGGTCACTGGATAGATACTTCCTGGCTCCCATCTGATCTAAGAAAAAAAAAAGCTCTTTTGATAC
The DNA here is from genome assembly GCA_029206835.1 of Rana muscosa. Classification (NCBI taxonomy): domain Eukaryota; kingdom Metazoa; phylum Chordata; class Amphibia; order Anura; family Ranidae; genus Rana; species Rana muscosa. The sequence goes on from CM055122.1 coordinate 411,678,413, forward strand.
ATACTGTCTGTATTACCCTAATATATAAGTGATTGCTGTTGACATTTGGCTTAAATTAAAGGAGTCTGGAAACCATTTCATTTGAAATTTTTATGAGGTGAATCAGTCGAAAAGAGAAAATAGGGTGAGTGCAATATTCATATAACTCACGGATCCTCTGGATTCACTGGTTGTCGGGTGCATTGACCTTAATGCACAATAGCAACCTTGCTTTATCTGAAAAACACTTTGAAGAAAATCTGTAAAGCAGTGAATGTGACTTTCAACATTCACTGGTGGTGAAGCAATCATTTAAAACACATACAGGGGAATTATTCAAGATCCCCTCAAGTAGGGTGACCACGTGTCCTGGATTGCCTGGGACAGTCCCGCATTTTGCAGGTCTGTCCTGGGCACCTTCATTAACCACTTCAATACCATGCACTTATGCACCTTCCCGCCCAGACCAATTTTCAGCTTTCAGTACTCTCACACTTTGAATGACAAATGACAGGCGTTCTACAAGCATAAATCACACATATCCTTTCTCAACCACCTATTACAATTATGAAGGCCCTGGAGCACCAGGACAATAGAATTTTCCACAAAATGACCCCATTTTGGAAAGCACACACCCCAACGTATAATCTATAAAGCATTATGAGTCTTTTGAATGGTTCATTTTTTTCCAGAAGGTTTTGGAAAATGTGGAGAAAAAATTAAAATGCATTTTTTTTTACACAAAGTTGTCCATTTATAAGATATTTCTAACGCATAGCATATACATAGCAAAAATGACACCCCAAAATGCATTCTGCTACTCCTCCTGAGTATAGCGATACCACATGTGTGAGACTTTTACACAGCCTGGCCACATACAGAGGCCCAACATCCAAGTAGCACCTCCAGGCATTCTAGCAGCATTAATTGCACATATCATTTTCTGACTACCGATCACATTTTTGAAGGCCCTTCATATATCTAACACATAGCAGGTACATACCAAATAACAAAAGATTACCTGTGGTTTTAGAAGTGCAGTGGTCCACAGAGGAGAGCATCGGTCCAGGCAGCAGGCAGGGATGAGGTCAGCGACAGCAAAAGCAATCATCCAGGCAGCAGGCAGGAATACTGTCCATAGTTCGCACAGGCAGAGATACTGTCAGCACAGCCAGAGCACAGCCAAAGCACAGGTCCAGGTAGCAGGCAGAGGTGTCCCGGCAGAAATGCTGTCCAAAGTCAGTAGAGGCAGCAGGCAGATATATGGTCAACACAGCCAAAGTATTGGTCCAAGCAGCAGGAAGAAACATGGTCCATAATATCATGGGTCATTACAGGCAGTAATATGGTCAGCACAGCCAAAGTATTGGTCCAGGCAGCAGGAAGGACCATCAAGCTTAGGGCCAGGGGGACAGGGGTAGAGGCTTCTCCCACCCAAATCGCTTTGAAGCCTCCGGGCAACCAGACCCTGTTCTTGGAGCACAGAAAACGAAAAACTGGTTTTCTCTACTCAGAACGCTATTCTGAAGGCCCTCACATATGTGAGACCCCTGTGTACTAAAAGTAGATGGCCAAAAGATCAGTCCAAGTGGCAGGCAAAAACATGGTCGATTAACAGGCCAAGGTCGGTACACGTGGAAGTCAGAAACGTGGTTTAAATCGGCAGGCAGAGGCATCGTCGGTAAACAGGCTGAGGTTGGTGCACGTGAAGGTCAGAAACGTGGTTTAAATCGGCAAGCAAAGACATCGTCGGTAAACAGGCCAGGGTCAGTTAATTAACATGGAAGGTAGTTAGTAACATGGTAGCAGGCAAATGGGGAAATGGCAGTCTGTTAATAATAAGGGGAACTAATGGATGTATGATCATTTTTGAAGCAATTTCCGATGCACAGGCCAGGTTGGGAGGGACAATCGGGACAATAATAGCTGGTGTCTCTTCTTACTCCTCCTCTGCTGCATACACGGCATTTCTTTTGGCGTCTTCTTCCAGATTCTGTGGGGGGGATGCTAAAGGGATAGTGTCGCTCATGAAACTGACTCACACTATCAGAGCGAATGCTTCCTGGGGCGGGATCTTGTTGGTAAATGAGGGCATCGATGATATCTTCGATATATTGGAGGTAGTGGAGTTGGTGATTTTGAGTTGCTTTTTGGTAGCAGACAAACGAATTAAAAAGGGCCATGTGAAAAAGGTGAAACGCAACTTTTTTGTGCCAATAACGGGACTTTCTTGTTGATAAGTAGGGCTGTAGCATCTGGTCGTTTAAATCCACCCCCCCATGTACAAATTGTAGTCGTGGACACATTCGGGCTTTACAATGGGGCCGCGTCTTCTTGGGATCTCCACCACGGTGTCATTGTGGATCGTAGAGAGGATGTGGACATCTTTCTTGTCCCTCCACTTCATGGCCAACACCTCCTCATTCCTCATGAATGCCGATTCTCCAGGTTGCAATTTTTTGGTCAATAAATTTTGTGGGAATCCCTTCCGTTTTTTTTTAAGGTACCGCAGGCCGGGGTTTGTTTACTGTAAAGGTGGCGAAAAAGGGGCAGGCTGGTATAGTAATTGTCAACATATAAATGGTAACCTTTTCCGAACAGGGGATATGCCAACTCCCAGACAATTTTCCCACTGGTTCCAATATATGTGGGGCAATCACGGGGCTGGAGCTGGGAGTCTTTGCCTTCGTAGATCCTGAATTTGAAGACGTATCCAGTGGCTCGATCGCATAATTTATTTAATTTTAACCCATACTTGGCTCTCTTGCTTGGTATGTACTGCTTGAACTGCAGTCGGCCGGTGAAATGTACGAGGGACTCGTCCACACAAATTTTTTGGTCTGGGATGAAAACATCTTCAAATCGCTGGGAAAAGGCATTGATTAGGGGGCGTATCTTGTACAATTTGTCGTAGTTGGGATGATCTCGGGGAGGGCACTGTGAATTGTCATTGAAGTGGAGAAAGCGCATAATCATGTTGTATCTTTTCCTGGACATGACAGCGGAATATATGGGCATGTGTTGGATGGGGCGTTGGGCCAATATGAATGGACTTCGTTCTTTTTTGTAAGCCCCATATTGAACATAAGGCCCAAAAACAATTTAAATTCGTCCAATGTTAGACGCCGCCACTGGAACATGCGGGCGTAGGAAGAATCGGGGTTGGCAGCAATAAATTGGGATGCATACAGATTCGTTTGATCCACTATATTCTGCAGCAAATCTTGTGGGAAAAATAAACAAAAATAATCGAATTTAGAAAAATTTGTAGTGTCGGGCTGCACACCTGGCTGTGCGGTGAAAGGGGGGATGATAGCGGATCCTGAGTTGGCAGGCAACCATAAGGGGTTTGCCAGGGCATCGGGAAGGTAGGACTGGGGCTGGATTCTTCGGGTTGGGCGTACATTTCCATTACTTGTACTGGGCTCCTCTTCCTGGGGTATGGCGCTGCTGGTGGTGGGCAGTTCTCCTGATCTTGGTGCTGATCGCCTTCTTTTGGGAAGGACGGTTTCCTCCGGGGACTCGGACTCTGAGCCACTATCCTCCACTGGCTCGTATTCCGAACCAGAATCGGATAATGGGAGCTCCCCACTGCTCTCATCATCCGACATGGCAAGAATGGCATATGCCTCCTCAGGTGTGTAAACCCTTTGGGACATTATGGCAGTGCTTATTGGTGGGCCTGTGTAATGGTACTGCTGGTGGTAGTGGTGGCGGTCTGTGTGGTAGTACCGATGGAGGTATTAGTGGTGGGCCTGTGTGGTGGTACCGATGGCGGTATGGGTGGTGGTGGTACCAATGGCGGTACAGGTGGTGGTGGTACCGATGGCGGTACGGGTTGTGGTGGTGGCGGTACAGGTGGCGGTACGGGTGGTGGTGGTAGCGATGGCGGTATGGGTGGTGGTGGTACCAATGGTGGTACAGGTGGTGGTGGTACCGATGGCGGTACGGGTGGTGGTGGTGGCGGTACCGATGGCGGTACAGGTGGCGGTACGGGTGGTGGTGGTACCGATGGCGGTATAGGTGGTGGTGGTACCGATAGTGGTATGGGTGGTGATGGTACCGATGGCGGTACAGGTGGCGGTACGGGTGGTGGTGGTACCGATGGCGATACAGGTGGTGGTGGTACCGATAGTGGTATGGGTGGTGATGGTACCGATGGCGGTACAGGTGGTGGTGGCACTACCAACGGTGGTACGGGTGGTGGTACTGGTGGTGGTACCGATGGCGGCACTAGTGGTGATACTGGTAGGGGGCCTGTGTGGCAGTATAGATGCTGGGCCTGATGGCGGTACTAGTGGCGGTACTGGTGGCGTTACTGGTAGTGGTACCGATGGCGGTACAGGTGGCGGTACGGGTGGTGGTGGTAGCGATGGCGGTATGGGTGGTGGTGGTACCAATGGTGGTACAGGTGGTGGTGGTACCGATGGCGGTATGGGTGGTGGTGGTGGCGGTACCGATGGCGGTACAGGTGGCGGTACGGGTGGTGGTGGTACCGATGGCGGTACAGGTGGTGGTGGTACCGATAGTGGTATGGGTGGTGATGGTACCGATGGCGGTACAGGTGGCGGTACGGGTGGTGGTGGTACCGATGGCGATACAGGTGGTGGTGGTACCGATAGTGGTATGGGTGGTGATGGTACCGATGGCGGTACAGGTGGTGGTGGCACTACCGACGGTGGTACGGGTGGTGGTACTGGTGGTGGTACCGATGGCGGCACTAGTGGTGATACTGGTAGGGGGCCTGTGTGGCAGTATAGATGCTGGGCCTGATGGCGGTACTAGTGGCGGTACTGGTGGCGTTACTGGTAGTGGTACCGATGGCGGTACTGGTAGCCTGTGTGGCGGTACCAATGGCGGTACCGATGGAGGTGGGCCTGTGACAGATGATTGACAGATGGGCTGATTGATTGATTGACAGATGGGCTGATTGATTGATTGACAGATGGGCTGATTGATTGACAGATGGGCTGATTGATTGACAGGTGGGCTGATTGATTGACAGATGGCAGAACAGAACAGAAATAGTAAGAAAGTGTTAAAGAAGTCATCCAAACCATTTATCTAGCAGAAGCAAATCAAATTAATATTTTTCCTTTACTGGCCCAAATTCTGGTTTTGGCAGTGCAGGTACCACAGTAGAGTTCTGGCACTGTGGAAACTGCTGTACTGTTCTCATAATGAACTACAGAGAGAACTTTCTCTGACCTCCTTAGTAGCACAGTGAGGGAAAGAGTTCACAGGTTTATCTCACTGGTCAGAAGCCTCATGGGATGTCCAGGACTAGTTCCTCTCTTTGTTCAGTGATCAGATAGTGTGTGAATAGGTTCAGTGTGATGTAGTGGCAGAAAACAGAGTCTGGTTGCAGAAAATGGAACTGTACTGAAATATTGAGGTTCGGCAATACACAACAAGCCCAGTGGGAAGGCACCCAACTGGGAACACTCACAGGATGTAACAGCAAAGAGTAGCACCAGAAGGTCTCGGGTGTGCCAAGAACGGCTGTCTTGATAGAAGAACTGTGGGGAGGCTTCCAGGTAGCATGGCGTGTCTCAGCACTTTCCCTACTCATCTTGAACCTCTCCATGATGCTAAGCACTGTCTCTGTATTAAAGATGACCTGTCCCTACTCGTGAAATGCGTGCCAAACCTGGAAACCAGGGTCTTAAATAGACTCTTCCTGACCCAAGATGGCCACCAATGTCACATAAGGTGCCAGCAGCAGGGATGAGCCGAACACCCCCCTGTTCGGTTCGCACCAGAACCTGCGAACAGACAGAATGTTCGCGTGAACTTTAGAACCCTATTAAATACAATGGACTCGAACGTTCGAAATCTAAAGTGCTATTTATAAAGGCTAATATGCAATTTATTGTCCTAAAAAGTGTTTGGGGACCTGGGTCCTGCCCCAGGGGACATGTATCAATGCAAAAAAAAGTTTAAAAAATAGACGTTTTTACGGGAGCAGTGATTTTAATAATGCTTAAAATGAAAAAATAAAAGTGAAATATTCCTTTAACCACTTAACAACCACCTGCCGACAAATAACGTCGACAAGGTGGTTGCTTAACTCTAGGAGGACGTTATATAACGTCCTCCCAGAATCGCGCTCCCGCGCGCCCCCTGGGGCGCGCACACGGGAAACTCCGTGACCGCCGGGTCCAGAGGACCCGGCGGATCACGAATCGCGGTAAATCGCCACTGATAGCGGCCGTTTACCACATGATCGCTCCGTCAAATGACGGAGCAATCACTTGTAAACAGACCGGTGTCATTTGATGACGCCGGTTCCTCCCTCCCCTCTCTGTACCGATCGGTACAGTGTGAGAGGGGAGGGGGAGGGAGCGGATGGCAGCAGCAGCACTGTGGGCTGGATCTGTGACAATTGCAGTCACAGATCCAGCCATCCATCCATCCCTGCTCAGCCATCCCTGTGCTATACCCTGCCAATACTCTGCAATACACCCTGCCAATACTCTGCAAAATACCCTGCCAATACCCTGGTGCAATACTCTGCAATACCCTGGTGCAATACTCGGCAATACCCTGGTGCAATACTCGGCAATACCCTGGTGCAATACTCTGCAATACCCTGCAAAATACTCTGCAATACCCTGCAAAATACTCTGCAATACCCTGCGCAATACTCTGCAATACCCTGCGCAATACTCTGCAATACCCTGCGCAATACCCTGCAAAATACTCTGCAATACCCTGCGCAATACCCTGCAAAATACTCTGCAATACCCTGGTGCAATACTCTGCAATACTCTGGTGCAATACTCTGAAATAGTAGGATTTTTAAAACAGCTTACCTGTAAAATCCTTTTCTTGGAGTACATCACGGGACACAGAGCAGCATAGTCATTACTATGTGGGTTATATAGAATTACCTTCAGGTGCTGGCACTGGCAACTTCCAAAACAGGAAGTACCCTCCCCTATATAAGCCCCTCCCATCCGGGAGTACCTCAGTTTTGTAGCAAAGCAATACGTGTCCCCAAAAGAGGGGTGGGAGCTCTGTGTCCCGTGATGTACTCCAAGAAAAGGATTTTACAGGTAAGCTGTTTTAAAAATCCTACTTTCTTGTTCATACATCACGGGACACAGAGCAGCATAGTCATTACTATGTGGGACGTCCCAAAGCAATGCCACATGAGGGGGGGGATACACCATACATAAGCTGGGCGCCATCAGGCATGAGGATCTTTTGCGGCCTGCAACACACTGCGCCCAAAGGCGACATCCTCCTGACTTCTAACGTCCACCTGGTAGAACCTAGTAAACGTGTGTACTGAAGACCATGTTGCGGCCTTACAAATTTGCGCCAGGGAGGCCTGGTGATGCACTGCCCATGAAGTTCCAACTGCTCTCGTGGAGTGCGCCCTAACTTTGAACGGAGGCGGTCTACTTCTCAAGCCATAGGCTTGTATTATGACCTGTCGAATCCACTTGGCTAAAGTAGATTTTGATGCTGCCTGACCCTTTCTGGGGCCTTCCGGCAGAACAAACAAAGAATCCGTTCTACGAATCTGAGCAGTGGCTTTTAGATAAGCTTTAACTGCTCTTACTACATCCAAAGAATGCAATAACTTTTCCTCTACCGAGCTTGGTTTGGGGAAAAAAGAAGGAAGAACCACATCCTGGTTCAAGTGAAACCTCGATACCACCTTAGGAAGAAAGGCTGGGTGAGGACGTAATACTACTCTGTCCTTATGGATAACCAGATATGGCTCTTTACAGGACATGGCGGCTAATTCCGACACTCTTCTAGCCGAGCATATGGCTACTAAAAATATCAATTTCCTGGTGAGTAGAACCAAGGAAATGTGCCGCAAAGGTTCAAATGGCTGCTTCTGCAGAACCGACAGAACCAAATTTAGATCCCATGGGCATATGGGAGCCTTAATCGGTGGAATAATACGAGTCACACCTTGCATAAAGGATTTGACAAGTGAATGCATAGCCAGGGGCCTTTGAAATAGTATTGACAAGGCCGAAACCTGGCCCTTGATAGTACTTAAGGCAAACTTCCTGTCTACAGCCCACTGCAGGAAGTCCAGAATTCTGCCTATAACGTACTTACGTGGATGCCATTTTCTGGCCTCGCACCAAGTGATGTACGCCTTCCAAACTCTATAGTAGATCTGCCTGGATACAGGCTTCCTGGCATTGATTATAGTTGATACCACAGAGTTAGAGAGACCTCTCTTCTTTAGGATGTGGGATTCAATAGCCAGGCCGTTAAACTTAGAGTTAGTAAGGAAGGGTGGTATATCGGTCCTTGCGAAAGCAGGTCCGGACGACGTGGAAGGGTCCAAGGACTCCCCACAGACATTTTGATGATCTCCGCGTACCAGGCCCTTCGGGGCCACGCTGGAGCCACCAGGATCACCGGCTTCTTCTCCAACCTGACTCTGCGAAGGAGTCGAGGCAACAATTGTAGCGGAGGGAATGCATATATCAGTCTGAACTGATCCCAAGGGAACACCAGAGCATCCGAGCCGCAAGCGAGGGGATCCCTTGTCCGGGAGACAAATCTGTCCACCTTTGCGTTGAATCTGGATGCTAGCAGATCTACATCCGGTGTTCCCCACCGCTGACATATTGCTCGGAAGACCTCGGGATGAAGGGACCATTCCCCTGGGCATAACTGTTGGCGACTCAGAAAGTCCGCCTTCCAATTCTCCACCCCTGGAATGAAGACAGCTGATATACATGGGACATGCTTTTCTGCCCATTCCAGGATGTGACTTACTTCCCTCTGGGCTGCACGACTCCTGGTGCCTCCCTGATGATTGATATATGCCACTGCTGTGGCATTGTCTGATTGAATTCTGACAGGGGACCCTTGGAGTCTGGATGTCCAGGCTACTAGAGCGTACCGGGCTGCTCGTATCTCTAAGAGATTGATGGGCAGGGTTTTTACTACATTTGACCATCTGCCCTGGAGAGACCATTGCTCCAGTACTGCCCCCCAGCCTATAAGGCTGGCATCTGTAGTGACCACCTTCCAAGATATCGGGCTGAAGGGTTTTCCCTTCTGGAGATTCTGGGGGATCAACCACCAGCAGAGACTCTTCCGAACGGAAGGGGACAAAGCCATCGGGAAGTCTAGAGCCTGAACTTTTCCGTTCCAGGCTGACAATATGGCCCTTTGTAAATTCCTCGAGTGGAATTGGGCGTATGGCACAGCTTCGAATGATGCTACCATCTTTCCTAGCAGCCTCATGCACAGGCGTATGGACGGCTGTCTTTTTGCACAAAGCAGACGGACCAAGGCCCTCAAAGAGGATACCTTGTCTAGAGGTAAGAAAATCTTCCTCTGGTCTGAATCCAGCCGTAGCCCTAGATATACCAGGTTTTTCACTGGCTGTAGGGCTGACTTGTCCAGGTTGATGACCCAACCGTGAGATTCTAGCTTGGCAACTGAGTGGTCCATCAACAACAGGTCGTCTAGGTATGCCATTATCGTTACACCCCGTGTTCTTAGATCGGCCAACAGTGGGGCCAGAATTTTTGTGAACACTCGTGGTGCTGTGGCCAGACCGAATGGTAAGGCTCTGAACTGAAAATGGCGCCCTTCTACTGCAAAGCGTAGGAATTTTTGATGACCTGGAAAGATGGGAACATGCAAGTAAGCATCTTTGATGTCGATCGAGGCTAACCATTCCTCCCCTTGTAGGGCAGCGGTGACCGATCGGATCGACTCCATCCGGAAAGACCGGACGTTTAGAAATTTGTTTAGACTCTTTAGGTCCAATATGGGTCTTATGTCCCCGTTTGGCTTCGGGACTGTGAAAAGGTTTGAGTAGAAACCCAACCCCCACTCTTCCATAGGAACCTCCATAATTACTCCTTGGAGCAATAGTTGTTCTAACGCCAATAGGAGAGACCCTCTTTTCAGAGGGTCTCTTGGCATGCCTGACCACATAAAATGGGACGGAGGAGACTCTTTTAACTCCAACTTGTATCCCAGAGTTACTGCGGAGAGCACCCATCTGTCTTTGATCGTCTCCCGCCAGGTCTCTGCGAACAACTGAAGTCTTCCCCCCACCCGTTTGAGTGGGGGCAGCCCTTCATAGGCTTGACTTGGAGGCTGGTTTAGTACCTCTTCGGATCCAGGGCTTTTTATTACCCTGTGGCTGTCCCTGATTTTTACCTCCTGAGTTTGACCGAGGAGGCCGTCGGAACTGCTTAGTAGCAGACGTCGCAGGGATAGGAGAGGTAGTCCTCTTAAAAGATGGACCCCTAGACCTCTTTTTACTCGGTAAGAGAGTACTTTTACCACTGGAAATCTTCTGGATATACTTATCCAGGTCTTCGCCAAAAAGGCGTTCCCCATGAAATGGGAAGCTAACTAAGAGCTTCTTACAGGGAGCTTCAGCAGACCAGTTTTTGAGCCACAGAAGCCTACGCATATGTACCAAAGACAGCGGGAGGCGGGAGGCCTGATGGATAGAATCCTTGATGGCGTCAACCGCAAAGCATAATGCTCTAGGCAGATCAGCCAGAGCCTGGGCCTGCTGGTCTGGCAAATCCCTCAGGACCATTTTCATTTGATCCTTTAAAGCTTGGCAGACCCCAATAGCTGCCACTGCTGGCTGTGTAACAGCCCCTGCTGTGGAAAAAGCAGATTTTAATAAAGATTCCAATTTTTTATCCACTGGATCTTTGAACATTTGAACATTATCTACTGGACATGTCAGTGATTTGTTCACAGAAGAGATGGCTGCATCCACCGTAGGAACATTCCATCTCTGGGTGAACTTTCCCTCCATGGGATAGATCACCGGAAACCTTTTAGGCGGAACAAATAGTTTATCAGGATGTTCCCAGTCCTGGTATATAAGTCCTTCCAATAATGGATGTATTGGAAAGGAGCAATTAACCTGGGGAGCTTTTAGCGACCCCAATGAGGAGACAGCAGTAGTTGATGGTTCAACAAGAGGCATTTTAAATGCAGATCGAACCATGTCAGTTAGGGTCTGGACCCACAATCTTTCAGTCTGTGATGCTGAAAATGGTTCATCTACTGTCGATTCCTCAAAAACAGAGCTAACCTCCTCCTGATCCCCTTCAGGTAGGTCGGTCCCTTCCTGGGACTGTTGCTCTGCCAACAGGCACTCTAATGGAGGTGATGGAGATCTGGCGCGCTTTCTTTCCTGTAGAGAAGAAGCGATCAATGCAGCCAATCTCTGCTCCAATCCCTCCAGAGTTGAGGAAAAAACCTCCTCTGTTATATATGCAGGAGCAGGTGGACTGAGGACAGCCGCAGTACCTGGCACTCCCGGGGGTTCCTTATGGGTATTAACCTCTGATTTCTCAGGGGAGGAGGGTGCAGATGACTGCTCCAGATCCTCAGAGCCCGATGGAGACCCCCTACACTTCCTGAGAGGTATATCTCGGAGTTTTTTAGGCGGCATATTCCTTAGTTCAAAGCTGAGGTATTCCAGCCGCAATACACCCCTTACTGAAATAGTCTAATGCAATTTGCTGCTATGTACATCAGTGGGTGTCTACTAATGCGTCTTTCTGGGGATGCCTGTATCAACCGCCCGCTGTAAGCCCCTATACCATGCTACCAGCTTCTTTTCATGCTCTGTGTCCATAGCAAGCAGCGTGGACTGAGTCCTTTTATCTTGCTGGGACGCCCGCACATGCGCAGAAGCGCTGGGCGCACAGAGCGCGTCATCCGCCAGGCTCCGCCCCCTTTTTTGAAGCTAAACCTTATAAAAGGAAAGCATGTGTGCGCGCGCGCGCGCGTGCACGTGTGCGCTCTTGGCGCCATGTAGGGAGAGGAGCCAGGGTCCCTGTTTCACCAGGACTCAGGGATGGAAGGAAACTACTTGGCAGCATGACAGAGGAATGCAGCTTCCCTGATAGAGAGCTCACTCATCTGCCTGGACTTTCACCATGGAAGGAATAGTCCCAAGAAAAAAGACGTTCCACAGCGGCCTCTAGTGGACAAACACAGGTACCGCACCTTTGTCTTTTTTTTTTTTTTTTTTTTAAAACCTCCTTTATGAAAAAACATTTCCAGGTTTACAGTTTTTTTTAAATTTCCCTTATGAAAAAACATTTCTAGGATTTCTTAGGCATATACAGCTATTAGCGGGAATACCCTTTAGGTAACAGGCAGAAAGACATATTAGGCTTGGGGGTCCCCTCAATAGAACCAAGTTCCTGAGGGGCCCCCACTTACCTTTTCCCCGCCGCAGGACTTTGTTTGGTCCACAGAAGCCCAAACTTCACCTCTCACGGCAGGCATTGTACTAGACCTTCAGGGACCGGGTTCCCAAGGATTCCACTCCCCTGGACCTGTATAGCACCCTGCACAGATAGCCTCTTGGTTTTGGGTATGACCAGAGCTCTGGATCCCAGGGTCCAGCCCTCCTAAGAGAGGCATTACAGGCAAAACCCTGCTCTTCTCTGCAAGGCCCGGGTACCGACCGTTTAGCTATGAAGCTTTTTTTGGTCGGATCCGGAATAGCTTGCTAAGGCCCAGAGAACCTGTACACAAGCCCAGATGAATACATGTTAACCTTGGCCAACACCTTAGACACTGGCAAAAAACTGAGGTACTCCCGGATGGGAGGGGCTTATATAGGGGAGGGTACTTCCTGTTTTGGAAGTTGCCAGTGCCAGCACCTGAAGGTAATTCTATATAACCCACATAGTAATGACTATGCTGCTCTGTGTCCCGTGATGTATGAACAAGAAACTCTGGTGCAATACTCTGCAATACTCTGGTGCAATACTCTGCAATACCCTGCGCAATACTCTGCAATACCCTGCGCAATACTCTGCAATACCCTGCGCAATACTCTGCAATACCCTGCGCAATATTCTGCAAAATACTCTGCAATACCCTGCACAATACTCTGCAATACCCTGCACAATACTCTGCAATACCCTGCACAATACTCTGCAATACCCTCCACAATACTCTGCAATACCCTCCACAATACTCTGCAATACCCTCCACAATACTCTGCAATACCCTCCACAATACCCTGTGCAATACCCTCCACAATACCCTGTGCAATACCCGTGCAATACCCTGCCATACACCGCAATACCCTGCCATAGTCCGCAATACTCCGCAATGCCCTGCAATACTCCGCAATGCCCAGCAATACTCCGCAATGCCCGGCAATACTCCGCAATGCCCGGCAATACTCTGCATTAACCACTTCCCGCCCTCCGGCCGTCATATGACGTCCTTGACTTTGTGCGGGGATATCTGAATGATGGGAGCAGCTACAGGCATCATTCAGATATTAGCTTTTTCAGCCGGCGATTCACTACACCATAAGAACAATCATAGCGGCTGTTCCGCCGCTTGATCATTCTTACGGGAGGCGAGAGGGGATGTCCCCCCCCCCCCCGCCGCCCTCCGGTGCTTCTACCGACTCACCGCTACGATCAAAGCCAGGATTGTTGTTTTTTTTTTTGTATTTTTTTCAGGCTTCCCAGCCTAGAGGTGAGATGTGGGGTCTTATTGACACCCCCCCCCCCCATATCTCACTGTAAAGAGGACCTGTCATGCCATATTCCTATTACAAGGGATGTTTACATTCCTTGTAATAGGTATAAAAGTGATCAAAAAAATGTTTAGGGCGGAAAAACATGTCAAACTAAAATAAATAAAGTAAAATGAAGAATACAATTTTTATTTTTTTTTAAAGCGCCCCTGTCCCCGTGAGCTCGCATACAGAAGCGAACGCATACGTAAGTCCCGCCCACATATGAAAACGGTTTTCAAACCACACATGTGAGGTATCTCTGCGAACGTTAGAGCGAGAGCAATCATTTTGGCCCTAGACCTCCTCTGTAACTCAAAACATGTAACCAGTAAAAATATTTAAAGCGTCGCCTATGGGGATTTTTTAAGTAGCGAAGTTTGGCGCCATTCCACGAGTGTGTGCAATTTTTAAGGGCGACATGTTAGGTATCTATTTACTCGGCGTAACTTCATCTTTCACATTATGCAAAAACATTGGGCTAACTTTACTGTTTTTTTTTTTTTTAAGCACAAAACATTTTTTTTCCGTAAAAAACGCGTTAAAAAAATTGCTGCGCAAATATCGTGTGAGATAAAAAGTTGCAACAACCACCATTATATTCTCTAAGGTCTTTGCTAAAAAAACATATATAATGTTTTGGGGTTCTATGTAATTTTCTAGCAAACAAATGATGATTTTTACATGTAGGAGAGAAATGTCAGAATTGGCCTGGGTGCTCCAGAACGCCTGAAGGTGCTCCCTGCATGTTGGGCCTCTGTGTGTGGCCACGCTGTGTAAAAGTCTCACACATGTGGTATCGCCATACTCGGGAGTAATAGCAGAATGTGTTTTGGGGTGTAATTTGTGGAATGCATATGCTGTGTGTGAGAAATAACCTGCTAATATGACAATTTTGTGAAAAAAAAAAAAAGAGAAAAAAAAAATCTTGATTTTGCAAAGAATTGTGGGAAAAAATGACAACTTCAAAAAACTCACAATGCCTCTTTCTGAATACCTTGGAATGTCTTCTTTCCAAAAAGGGGTCATTTGGGGGGTATTTGTACTTTTCTGGCATGTTAGGGTCTCAAGAATTGAGATAGGCCGTCAGTACTTCAGGTGTGATCAATTTTCAGATATTGGCACCATAGCTTGTGGACTCTATAACTTTCACAAAGACCAAATAATATACACCAATTTGTACTTATTTTTACCAAAGATATGTAGCAGTATAAATTTTGGCCAAAATTTATGAAGAAAAAATAGTAATTTGCAAAATTTTATAACAGAAACGAAAAAAAAAATCATTTTTTTACAAAATTTTCAGTCTTTTTTCTCTTATAGCGCAAAAAATAAAAAACCCAACAGTGATTAAATACCACCAAAAGAAAGCTCTATTTGTGTGAAAAAAAGGACAAAAATTTCATATGGGTACAGTGTTGTATGACTGAGTAATTGTCATTCAAAATGTGAGAGCACCGAAAGCTGACAATTGGTCTGGTTATTAAGGGGGTTTAGGTGCCCAGTGGTCAAGTGGTTAAATTTAGTACCTGGGGGGTGTGTATGATATGCATGTAAAGTCGCGCATGTTTCCCGTGCTTAGAACTGTCCCTGCATAAAATGTCATTTTTGAAGGAAAAAAAGTCATTGAAAATTCACTCGCGGCTATTAATGAATTGTCGGCTCCCGGCAATACATAGAAAAGTCATTGAAAAAAAAAAAAAAAAAGCGTGGGGGTTCCCCCAAATTCAATTACCAGGCCCTTCAGGTCTGGAATGGATATTAAGGGGAACCCCGCTGCAAATTAAAAAAAAAATGGCGTGGGGTTCCCCCTAAATATATAAATACCAGGCCCTTCAGATCTGGCATGGATTTTAAGGGGAACTCCACCCCAAATTTAAAAAAAAATGGCGTGGAGTCCCCCCAAAAATCCATACCAGACCCTTATCTGAGCACGCAACCTGGCAGGCTGCAGGAAAAGAGGGGGGACGAGAGAGCGCCCCCCCTCCTGAACCGTACCAGGCCACATGCCCTCAACATGGGGAGGATGTCCCCATGTTGATGGGGACAAGGGCCTCATCCCCACAACCCTTGCCCAGTGGTTGTGGGGGTCTGCGGGCGGGGGGCTTATCGGAATCTGGAAGACCCCCAGATCCCGCCCCCCCCTATGTGAATTGGTAAGGGGTACATTGTACCCCTACCATTTCACGAAGAAAGTGTAAAAAAATTTAAATAGAAACACACAAACACCTTGGAAAAGTCCTTTATTAAAAACAAAACAAGAAATAAAAAAAAAAAACATTCCAGCGATGAAATCCAGTGTCCCGCGACGATCCCGATGTCCAGCGCTGTCCGTCATTGGTTGTGCCTGAGCGGACCTGATGGGGAACTTCCTCCGCAGTGTTTTAAATGTATAGACCCGCCCCTTCTAAAGTTCTCCATCAGGTCCGCTCAGTGGACCAGATGCGGAACGCGAGAAGGGGCGGGTCTATACATGAATTACACAGTAAAGGAAGTTCCCCATCAGGTCCGCCCCCTCGGTATGTCAGACCGCGCCTACGTCATTGGCCTGAGCGGACCTGATGGGGAACTTCCTTCACTGTGTAAATTTAAATTACACAGTGAAGGAAGTTCCCCGCTCAGGCCAATGACATAGGCGGGGTCTGACATACCGAGGGGGCGGACCTGATGGGAACTTCCTTCACTGTGTAATACGTGAATAGACCCGCCCCTTCTAAGGTTCCCCATCAGGTCCACTAAGCGGACCAGATGCGGAACATGAGAAGGGGCGGGTCTATTCACATATCACAGTAAAGGAAGTTCCCATCAGGTCCGCCCCCTCGTAGAGCGGACCTGATGGGGAACTTCCTTCACTGTGTAATACATGAATAGACCCGCCCCTTCTCACGTTCCGCATCTGGTCCGCTGAGCGGACCTGATGGGGAACTTTAGAAGGGGCGGGTCTATACATTTAAAACACTGCGGAGGAAGTTCCCCATCAGGCCCGCTCAGGCACAACCAATGACGGACAGCGCTGGACATCGGGATCGCCGCGGGACACTGGATTTCATCGCTGGAATGTTTTTTTATTTTTTTATTTTTTTTAATAAAGGACTTTTCCAAGGTGTTGGTGTGTTTTTTTTTTACATTTTTGGATGCGTACAATGTACCCCTTACCAATTCACATAGGGGGGGCCGGGATCTGGGGGTCCCCTTTGTTAAAGGGGTCTTCCAGATTCCGATAAGCCCCCCGCCCGCAGACCCCCACAATCACCGGGCAAGGGTTGTGGGGATGAGGCCCTTGTCCCCATCAACATGGGGACATCCTCCCCATGTTGAGGGCATTTGGCCTGGTACGGTTCAGGAGGGAGGGGGGGCGCTCTCTCGTCCCCCCCCTCTTCCCCTGCGGCCGGCCAGGTTGCGTGCTCGGATAAGGGTCTGGTATGGATTTTTGGGGGGACTCCATGCCATTTTTTTTTAAATTTGGGGTGGGCCTGGTAATTGAATTTGGGGGAACCCCCATGCTTTTTTATTTTTTTTATCAATGACTTTTGTATGTATTGATAAAAGCCGACAATTCATTAATAGCCGCGAGTGAGTTTTAAATGACTTTTTTTCCTTCAGAAATGACACTTTGTGCAGAGACAGTTCTAAGCACGGGAAACATGCGCCACTTTACATGCATATCATACACACCCCCTAGGTACAAAATTAAAAGGAATATTTCACTTTTATTGTTTCACTTTAAGCATTATTAAAATCACTGCTCCTAAAAAACTGCAGTTTTTTAAACTTTTTTTTGCATTGATACATGTCCCCTGGGGCAGGACCCGGGTCCCCAAACACTTTTTAGGACAATAACTTGCATATAAGCCTTTATAATTAGCACTTTAGATTTCTCCCATAGACTTTTCGAATTTTCGGCGAACACCCCAAATTGTTCGTTGTTCGGCGAACGGGCGAACAGGCAATGTTCGAGTCGAACATGAGTTTGACTCGAACTCGAAGCTCATCCCTAGCCAGCAGCATCAAATTGGATGTTGCCGCTCTGTGACCTAGGAAACCATAGAGGAACTAGGTTCCTCTTGACTTACTCCTGCAGCTGCGGATGGGCGCAACCTACAGTAGAGAAAATAGACTGCACCTGCCTACAAGTGAACAAACAAGTGATCAGGTAAGTACCTAAGTAAGCACAGTGATCTGATAAGCACATAGACAGAAAATTAGATAAGCACTTGGACAGGAAAAGCACACAGTGGGTACCAAAGGGAGTAGGTTACATAGTTACATAGTAGGTGAGGTTGAAAAAAGACACAAGTCCAACCTATGCGTGTGATTATATGTCAGTATTACATTGTATATCCCTGTATGTTGTGGTCATTCAGGTGTTTATCTAATATTTTTTTTAATCTATTGATGCCCCCGCTGAAACCACCGCCTGTGGAAGGGATTTCCACATCCTTGCCGCTCTTACAGTAAAGAACCCTCTACGCAGTTTAAGGTTAAACCTCTTTTCTTCTAATTTTAATGAGTGGCCACGTGTCTTATTAAACTCCCTACCACAAAAAAGATTTATCCCTATTGTGGGGTCACCAGTATGGTATTTGAAAATGGAAATCATATCCCCTCTCAAGCCCCTCTTCTACAGAGAGAATAAGTTCAATGCTTGCAACCTTTCTTCATAACTAATATCCTCCAGACCCTTTATTAGCTTTGTTGCCCTTCTTTGTACTCGCTTCATTTCCAGTACATCCTTCCTGAGGACTGGCGCCCAGAACTCCAGGTGAGGCTAGATCAAAGTCTTGTAGAGTGGGAGAATTATCGCTTTATCCCCGGAGTTAATCCCCTTTTTAATGCATGCCAATATTCTGTTTGCTTTGATAGCAGCAGCTTGGCATTGCATGCCATTGCTGAGCCTATCATCTACTAGGATCCCCAGGTCCTTTTCCATCCTAGATTCCCCTAGAGGTTTACCCCCTAGTGAGTAGATTGCATTCATATTTTTGCCACCCAATTACATTATTTTTAATTTTTCTATGTTAAACCTCATTTGCCATGTAGTTGCCCACCCCAATAAATTGTTCAGATCTTCTTGCAAGGTTTCCACATCCTGCGAGAAGTTATTGCCCTGCTTAGCTTAGTGTCGTACGCAAATACAGAGATTGAGCTGTTTACCCCATCCTCCAGGTTGTTTATGAACAAATTAAATAGGATTGGTCCCAGCACAGAACCCTGGGGGACCCCACTTCCCATCCCTGACCATTCTGAGTATTCCCCATTTATCACCACCCTCTGAACTTGCCTTGTAGCCAGTTTTCAATCCATGTATTCACCCTATGGTCCATGCCAACGGACCTTACTTTGTACAGTAAAGGTTTATGGGGAACTGTGTCAAATGCTTTTGCAAAATCCAGATACACCACATCTATGGGCCTTCCTTTATCTAGATGGCAGCTCACCTCCTCATAGAAGGTTAATAGATTGGTTTGGCAAGAACGATTCTTCATGAATCCATGCTGATTACTGCTAATGATACAATTTTCATTACTAAAATCTTGTATATAGTCCCTTATCATCCCCTCAAAGAGCTTGCATACTATTGATGTTAGGCTAACTGGTCTGTAATTCCCAGAGATGTATTTTGACCCTTTTTTAAATATTGGTGCTACATTGGCTTTTCTCCAATCAGCTGGTACCATTCCAGTCAGTAGACTGTCGGTAAAAATTAGGAACAATGGTCTGGCAATTACTTGACTGAGCTCCCCAATTACCCTCGGGTGCAAGCTTTCTGGTCCTGGCGATTTATTATTAATGTTAAGTTTCCCAAGTTTATTTCTAAGTCTGTCCTCTGTTAGGCATGAGGGTACTTCCTGTGATGTGTCATGAGGACAAACACTGCAGTTTTGGTTACTGAAGCCCCCCGATTCCCTTGTGAAGACTGAGAAGAATAAATTCAATACCTTCGCCATCTCCCCATCCTTTGTAACAAGATGTCCTTCCTCATTCTTTATGGGGCCAATATGGTCTGTCCTACCTTTTTTACTGTTTAAATACTTGAAGAATTTCTTGGGATTTTTTTGGTGTCTTTCATGTTCTATCTTAGCTGCCCTAATTGCACCCTGACATATCTTGTTGCATTATTTGTAAAGTTTGGATGCTGATAACGACCCCTCAGCCTTGTATTTTTTGAAGGCCCTCTCCTTTGCTTTTATATGCATTTTTACATTAGAGTTAAGCCATCCAGGACTTTTGTTTGCTCTTTTAAATGTATTTTCCAATGGGATGCACTGGCTAATGCCCTTATTTATTTAATATGCTCTTAAAGCAAACCCATTTCTCCTCCGTGTTCTTTGTTTTAAGATGTTATCCCAATTTATATCTTCTGGAAAGGTTTGTAGTTTAGGGAAGTTGGCTCTTTTGAAACCCAGTGTCTTTGTGTTCCCCTTGTGTTTCCCATTGTGATTCGAGTGGGATACTTTGAGCCTAGCATATTGCACCATTTCACAATATTCTAATTTTCTGAGATTGTGGATTTGGGGTTTTCATGAGCTGTAAGCCATAATCATCACAATTATGACAAATCACGGCTTGAACTATCTTGCTTTGCATGTAATGAGTCTATCTCATATATTAGTTTCACCTTTTAAGTTGCATTAGTGAAATAAATGAACTTTTGCACGATATTCCAAATTTTCGAGTATCACCTGTATTTGTGTGATTCATACTGAATTGACCTGTGATCGCTGTTTCCTAAATCGCCTCATATTTTCACATCCGTGATCAGGTCTGTATTGTTGGTAATCAGTAGATCTAGTAACGCCTTGTTTCTAGTTCGTGCATCTACCATTTGATCCATGAAATTGTCCTGCAAGACATTTAGGAACTGGCGAGCCTTGGACGAATGCGTGGTCTATGTCTGGATAATTAAAATCCCCCATTATGATAACACTTCCCATCCTTGCTGCTAATCCAAATTGTGATAGGAGGTCCGTCTCCCCCTTCTTCCTCAGGTTAGGGAGCCTATAGCATACTCCCAGTATTATTTTCAACTTAGCTTCATCCCTTTTGAGCTCTACCCATAAGGATTCCACCCCCTCCCCAGCTCCCTTATTGATGTCATCTCTCACATTCAATTGTACATTATTCTTGATATATAGGCATTCCCCTCCCCCTTTGTTAACCTCTCTATCCCTGCGATAAAGGGAATACCCTTGAATGGTTGCCAGCCAATCGTGAGAGCTGTTGAACCAGGTCTCTGAAATTCCCACAAAATCTAAATCCTCCTTGTTCAACAGTATCTCTAGTTCACCCATCTTGTCAACCAGGCTCCTGGCATTGGTTAACATGCCACGTGGTTTAGACCGGTCGCATACTATCCTCTTATTGGGTGTTTCGAGATTGTTATGATACTTACCTCGGTTTTATGTGCTTTAGTCATCCTACCACTAATGCCCCCAATACTACCCTCTGGAATATGTTCATTGCTGACTATCTCTACCTCTGGACCCTCCCCCTGTAGCCTAGTTTAAAAACCCCTCTAACTTTTCAGCCATCTTCACTCTCAGCAGATCTGCACCCTCCTCATTTGGGTGAAGTTTGTCCCTTCTATAGAACTGGTGACCGACTGAGAAGTCGGCCCAGTTCTCCAGGAACCCAAACCCCTCCTTACTGCACCGGCTCCTCAGCCACTTGTTTACTTCCCTAATCTCCCTCTGCCTTTCTGGTGGGGCTCGAGGTACCAGTAGTATTCCTGAGAATACTACCTTGGAGGTCCCTTTCTTTAATTTAGCTCCCAAGTCCCTAAAATCGTTCTTTAGGACACTCAATCTGCCTCTGACTTTGTCATTAGTGCCAACATGCACCATGACAACCAGGTCTTTCCCAGCCCCTCCCAGTAATCTGTCCACCAGATCCGTGATGTGTCGAACCCGAGAGCCTCGTAGACAGCATACAGTTCAGCGCTTCAGGTCTTTGTCACAGATTGTCCTCTCTGTCTTTCTAAGAATCCCCTACCACCAGAATCTGTTGTGACAGCAGGAAGGTAAAGTCACCTGGTTGCATCCAGGGGGGTAGGTATATTTCTCCCAGATTCAGGCTTTATGCCGACTTATACAACTAGGGAGAGAGTTGATGAAGCCCAGCTGAGGCTAGTGGGCTCATGGATGATTCATACCTCTAGGGAGAGTGCTGGGCGTCGTGCAGGCAGGGAGTTGATGAGACCAGCTGAAGCTTGTCAGCTCGTTTAAGGCCTCTATAAAAACTCCCAGCTTCATTAGGTGTTTGCTCATGCCTGGAACCAGACCTGTGTGGACTGTCTAGAGAGAGTGAACCCCTGTGCGGTGAGACAAAGCCTGTGTGGCTATTTGTTTGGACATTTACTAAACCAGGGACTTAGGGACTAGGACAGCACCAGGCTGATCCCAGTTGTTAGTTAGGGAAACCTGCATGTTTAGTCAGAGGTCAAGCTGACCAGGATTTATTTTGTTTATGTTTCTTTTTGCTTTGCTGTGTTTTTGTCACTATAAATAGAGAAATAAACCGCACCTTTTGATCTTGAAAACCACAACCTCCGTCTGCTGGGCCTGTTTTTGTGTGGGGAGCCCATCCAGGGGGACACACACACCCGCTACCGAGCTAACCCCCTCACAGTTGGTGGAGAACCAGTGGCAGTTTTTTTTTAAGCCAGCATGGAGGAGATACTGAAACAGCTGGCTCTAGCAAATGCCAATCAACAGCAGACAAATGCAGGTTTGCAAAAGAGCTTCGCAGCCCAGCAACAAGCCCAGCAGCAATCTGAGGCCCGCTTCATAGACCTGTTGCAGAAGCAAGAGCAGACACTACAACAACAGATGGAAGCAGTAATGCAGCAACGTCCGCAGACCAGTGAGGAAAGCCGTCCCACTAATACCGCGTCCTTTGGGGTGAGTCGTTTATTGACAAAAATGACTGGAGAGGATGATCCAGAGGTATTTTTGACCACATTTGAAAGGACTGCTGAAAGAGAAAAGTGGCCTGAGGAGCAGTGGGCTGGACTGGTGGCTCCTCTGTTAACTGGTGAATCGCAGAAAGCTTACTATGACCTAGAGCCTGACCAAGCAAAAGACTATGTGATGCTAAAAGCTGAAATATTGGCAAGGCTGGGTGTCACCCTGGCTGTCCGGGCTCAGCGTGTGCATAACTGGACTTTCCAGCTTGGAAAACCCCCCAGGTCTCAAATGTATGATCTCATTCACCTGAGCAGGAAGTGGCTACAGCCAGAGACTTTGTCCGCGCCGGAGATTGTGGAACGTGTTGTGATGGATCGTTTCTTGAGAGCTCTTCCTACCGCCATTCAAAAGTGGGTAAGCCATGGAGACCCAGAAACGGCCGGTAAACTTGTGGATCGTGTAGAGGGATACTTGGCTGCAGAGAACCTGACGGCCTCTTCCAGAGACTCTCGGACTTTCCACCCTAAGGCCAGACCATCCCCAGGGGCGGATAAGATGATTCCAAGGGGTGAGGGTGGAGAGAGTGAGAGGGTGGGAGCTCTGCCCAGGGTTTGGCGAGAACAGCCTGGGAAGTCGGGGGCTCAAGAGGCAGCCAAAAGGATTGTTTGCTACCGCTGCCGGCAAGCGGGACATATTGCAGCAAATTGCCCGGTTGTGGAGGAACCCATGCAATGTGACTTTCTGACGGACAGACGTCAGTCGCTGTGTGCGACAGTCGCATGCACTGCCATTCGGGGAACTGAGAAACATTTATGCAAAATGTGTATTAATGGTAGAAATGTTGTGGTATTACTGGATTCAGGTAGCCTTGTGACCCTGATAAAGGCTGAATTAGTTAAAACAGAGGTCTCTGGGAATAGCAAGGTAGCTGTTATTTGTGTGCATGGGGACACCCGAGAGTATCCAATGACTACAGTGTGTTTCAAGACCCCCAAAGGTACCCTCTCTCATCCAGTGGGGTTAGTATCTCAATTACCGCATGATGCCATTGTGGGAAGGGATTTTCCGAAGTTCTGGGAACTGTGGGATGATCCTGAGCCCCCCACTGGTGCCCCTATGTACCAGGAAGGTGATAGCCAGAACTCCTCTGAGAGTGGTGAGGACTCTCCAGAATTTCCCTTGTCAGTATTGGCAGGCGAGACTCAAGAAACTGGAGAGGAGCCCACCTCCTCAGACGAAAACCTACCGTCTGTGGAGTTTTCTGATCTTGAGGTTCACAGGGAAAATTTTGCCACAGAACAGTTAAAGGACCCCGCCCTAATAAAGGCACGGGAAAACGTAGTGGAAATAGATGGCGAGTTAGTGAACCCAGATAATACCTGCACTTACCCATACTTCAGCGTAGAGAAGGACCTACTGTATCGGGTGGCAAAAAGGGCAGAAGAAACCGTTGAGCAGCTTGTGGTGCCCAAACCTTACAGGAAGTTGGTGTTGGAGTTGGCCCATGGGCACATTCTTGGAGGTCATCTGGGGACAGAGAAAACCCGAGAGAGGGTATTACAGAGATTCTGTTGGCCTGGGGTGATGAAGGACATAGAAAATTATTGTTCCTCCTGCCCTGTGTGTCAGAGGTCGGCCCCGATGCCACATTTCCGTAGCCCGCTGGTCCCTCTACCCATCATTGAGGTCCCGTTTGAGAGGATCGCAATGGATTTGGTAGGTCCTATAATCAAGTCCGCTAGGGGGCACCAGTACATATTAGTTATAATGGACTATGCCACCCGTTATCCAGAAGCGATCCCTCTCCGAAATACCTCGGCCAAAACCATAGCCAAAGAGCTATCTCTTGTTTTTAGCCGGGTGGGTATTTGTAAAGAACTGCTTACGGACCAAGGTACACCCTTTATGTCCCGGGTTATGAAAGAGCTGTGTAAATTGTTCAAAGTGACGCAATTGCGTACGTCTGTGTATCACCCCCAAACCGATGGGCTGGTTGAAAGATTCAACAAAACCCTAAAACAAATGTTGAAGAAAGTGGTGGATAGAGATGGAAAGGATTGGGACTGTCTACTTCCTTATTTGATGTTTGCTATTAGGGAGGTGCCCCAATCCTCTACGGGATTCTCCCCCTTTGAGTTACTGTATGGGAGACACCCAAGAGGGCTGTTGGGTATTGCCAAGGAAACTTGGGAAAGTGAGAGTTCTCCCCACAGGAGTGTGATTGAGCATGTCGCCCTGATGCAAGATCGAATTGCACAGGTAATGCCCATCGTGAAGGAACATTTGGCCCAAGCGCAGTTGGCACAGCAGAGAGTGTACAACCGTGGAGCCAAGACCCGTACCTTTTCCCCGGGGGATAGGATATTGGTACTTGTCCCAACGGTTGAAAGTAAATTCCTTGCCAAATGGCAAGGCCCCTACGAGATAATGGAAAAAGTGAGCGAAGTGAATTACAAGGTCAGACAACCAGGAAGGCGAAAGCCCGAACAGATCTATCACGTTAATCTGTTGAAAGCCTGGAGGGATAGAGAGTCCCTAGTCGCAGAAACTTGGTCACCAGCTCAAACTGGTTGCGTGATTCCGGAGGTTGGAATAGCAGCCACCTTGTCACAACCCCAACAACAGGAGGTTAAGGAGTTTGTGCTTCGCAACAAGGAGGTGTTCTCTGAGCTGCCGGGACAAACATCTGGGGTAGAGCATGATATTATTACCCCGCCCGGTGAAAGGGTGAAGTTAAAACCCTATCGGATCCCAGAGGCCCGACGGGAGGCAATACGGGAGGAAGTACAGAAAATGCTGAACTTAGGGGTGATAGAGGAGTCCCAAAGTGATTGGTCTAGTCCCATTGTGTTGGTGCCTAAACCGGATGGGAGCTGGCGATTTTGTAACGATTTTCGTCAGTTGAACAAAGTTACAAAATTTGACACCTACCCCATGCCACGTATAGATGAGTTGATCGACCGGCTGGGAACAGCCCGATACATGACGACTCTTGACCTCACAAAAGGGTATTGGCAAATTCCCCTGGCCAAGTCGGCCAAAGAGAAAACCGCATTTGTAACCCCAGACGGGGCGTTCCAATATAAGAGAATGCCGTTCGGGTTACAGAATGCGCCGGCCACATTCCAGCGGAAAATGGACCAGATACTGAGGCCCCATCGGAAGTATGCTGCGGCTTACCTGGATGACGTAATTGTCCATAGCACAGATTGGGCCTCACATCTGCCAAAAGTGCAAGCAGTCCTAGACTCTATCCGGGAAGCGGGGTTTACGGCTAACCCCAAGAAGTGTACCATTGGGCAGGAGGAGGCCAAATATCTTGGGTACACCATTGGCAGGGGAGTAATAAAACCCCAACTCAACAAAGTCGAGGCCATCCAGAGTTGGCCACGTCCCAACAGCAAGAAGCAGGTACGAGCCTTTCTGGGAATCGCGGGTTATTATCGGCGCTTCATTCCCCACTTTGCTTCTAAGGCTGTGCCCCTAACCAACCTGACGAAAGGGAAAGGGTCGGTCATGATTAAATGGACCCCCGAGGCTGAGGCAGCGTTCCAATTCTTGAAACAAGCCTTATGTAGCCAGCCAGTGTTGTACTCACCCGACTTCTCTAAAGACTTTGTCGTACAAAGTGATGCATCAGATGTGGGGTTAGGAGCAGTATTGTCCCAGGTCTGGAACGGGGAAGAGCACCCAGTCATTTACCTCAGCAGGAAGTTGAAGTCCCATGAGGTAAATTACGCCACGGTTGAAAAGGAGTGTTTAGCGGTGAAGTGGGCTCTAGATTCCCTTCGGTACTATCTGCTAGGTAGGCACTTTGACATGGTTACGGATCACACTCCGTTAAAGTGGATGGCTCAAAACAAGGAGACAAATAGAAGAGTAAATAGGTGGTTCCTGGCCCTACAGGAATTCAACTTCACAGTAAAGCATCGCCCTGGCGTTCAAATGGGGAATGTGGATGCTTTGTCTCGAGTACATGAATGCCTGATTGCTGGTGTTCCAACCCCAAGGTTAAAACAAGAGGGGGGGGTATGTGACAGCAGGAAGGTAAAGTCACCTGGTTGCATCCAGGGGGGTAGGTATATTTCTCCCAGATTCAGGCTTTATGCCGACTTATACAACTAGGGAGAGAGTTGATGAAGCCCAGCTGAGGCTAGTGGGCTCATGGATGATTCATACCTCTAGGGAGAGTGCCGGGCGTCGTGCAGGCAGGGAGTTGATGAGACCAGCTGAAGCTTGTCAGCTCGTTTAAGGCCTCTATAAAAACTCCCAGCTTCATTAGGTGTTTGCTCATGCCTGGAACCAGACCTGTGTGGACTGTCTAGGGAGAGTGAACCCCTGTGCGGTGAGACAAAGCCTGTGTGGCTATTTGTTTGGACATTTACTAAACCAGGGACTTAGGGACTAGGACAGCACCAGGCTGATCCCAGTTGTTAGTTAGGGAAACCTGCATGTTTAGTCAGAGGTCAAGCTGACCAGGATTTATTTTGTTTATGTTTCTTTTTGCTTTGCTGTGTTTTTGTCACTATAAATAGAGAAATAAACCGCACCTTTTGATCTTGAAAACCACAACCTCCGTCTGCTGGGCCTGTTTTTGTGTGGGGAGCCCATCCAGGGGGACACACACACCCGCTACCGAGCTAACCCCCTCACACTGTCTATTCTTTCCCTTCGGCTCCCCCCCCCCACTCTCACTGGAGGAGTTATTTCCCTCACAGCTAGGTCACCAGGCCCTTAAAGCCCTGTACACACGATCGGATTTCCTATGGTTTTTAAACCGATGGATTTTTCCATCGGAAAACCGATGAAGCTGACTTCCATCAGTCTTGCCTGCACACCATCAGTCAAAAAACTGACCGTTCCAACCGCGGTGACGTAAAACACTCCGATGAGCTGAGAAAAATGAAGTTCAATGCTTGATTCTGAGCATGCGTGGGTTTTTTATCCGATGGAGTTCCCCACAGACGATAGTAATTTGCTATCGGTTTTTTAACCATCGGATAAATTTCAAACATGTTCTATTTTTAAACACTGATGAAAAAAGACCGATGGGGCCCATACACGATCGGTTTGTCCGATGAAAAAAGTCCATCAGAGTGTTTTCATCGGTAAAACCTATCGTGTGTACACGGCTTAACAGTTATGTATGCTATGTATCTATGTGTCCAATTCCTTTGGCTTCAATAATGATAATACAAGTACCCACTTCCTGACTTTTGTGGTGTGCTTTGGCGGTGGAGTGCACAATGGGGTTGATTTAATAAAACTGGAGCATGCAAAATCTGGAGCAGCTGTGCATGGTAGCCAAACAACTTTTAACTTTAGCTTGTTCAATTAAGTTTTGCCCAAAAAAAAAAATGGAAGCTGATTGGTTTCTATGCACAGCTGCACCAGATCTTGCACGCTCCAGGTTTAGTAAATGTACCCCAACTTTTAAATTAAATTACACTTGATGTAAAGGTGATTTTCATATTTATTTTACAGTTAAAGCATGATGCCTTCAGACATGTGTTGAAAAGGTTGAGAAAGGCTGCTCTATAGATATGAAAGCTTTGTCCCTAAATAATTAATGTCCCTGTAGTGAAAGAGCATAATGGTGATGTAAAAATACTTTTTGCTTTGGCCCCGTTAGCACTGAAGGTTCTAACAGTGTGTGGATTCTCACTTGGCAAAATTTCATATATAAGCACTTGCATTTTAGACCACTGACCTAATAAAATATTGTTGCACTATCTGGCATTAACCCAAACTCTAAAAGTTATAGTAACAAGTGCACAAAATTCTGCATTTGTTTGCTACAGTTACACATTGTAACATTTTACAAGCAATTTAATGATTCTTAGCATTATGTTAAAATGTCTTCATGAAACTACAGAAAGGAAAAAAAAACAGAAATTATTTTAATCTCCAAAACAATTTGTATACAGCTGTTTTGTGGTGGCAGATTTCTTCCCCTACAGCTAACTAGGGGAATATTTGACAATGGTAGGTGAAGAGACATTAATATGAACTGACTGAACCAGTTAGCATGTCAGTTATACGAGACTGATCACTCATTCTTTGGTGTTATGGAAGAATCGCCCTGAGTTTCCATGCACCATTAGATTTTTGTCAACTTGAACAAGCTAAAGGGAAACTGTCAGTGTGGTTATTTGTTGACAGCCTTTAACTTGCAAACTCCGTGTCAGGCATTGAAATGGGAGCAGCTGCCTGCTTGGAAATACTTTTCACGCCAATCCCTGAAGCATTTACAGTGCCAGGGTTTTTTGTGGGTTATTTTTAATAATAGCGCAAACAACACTCAAAACATATTGCATGTTAGTTACTTAAAGTGAAACCAAACCCAAATTAGAAAGCTAAAAATGTTATTCAATACCTGTATTGGTTGCGATCGGTGTCCTTTTGTACCAACAGTTTCTTTCTCGTACATCACGGGACACAGAGCGACATAGTCATTACTAATGGGTTATATAGATACCGTCAGGTGCTGGCACTGGCAACTTCCAAAACCGGAAGTACCCTCCCCTATATAAGCCCCTCCCATCCGGGAGCACCTCAGTTTTTTGCCAGTGTCTAAGGTGTTGGCCAAGAAGAAACATGTGTTTTTCACTGAGCTTGCGTACAGGTTCTTTTGGGCCTCAGTAAGCTATTCCGGATCCGACCAAAAAAGCTTCATAGCTAAACGGTCGGTACCCGGGCCTTGCAGAGAAGAGCAAGGTTTTGCCTGTAATGCTTCTCTTAGGAGAGCTGGACCCTGGGATCCAGAGCTCTGGTCATACCCACGACCAAGATGTTTTCTGTGCAGGGTGCTATACAGGTCCAGGGGAGTGGAATCCTTGGGAACCCGGTCCCTGAAGGTTTGATTACAATGCCTGCCGTGATAGGTGAAGTTTGGGCTTTTGTGGACCAAACAAAGTCCTGCGGCGGGGAACAGGTAAGTGGGGGCCCCCAGGAACTTGGTTCTATTGGGGGACCCCCAAGCCTAATTTGTCTTTCTGTCTGTTACCTAATGGTATTCCCGCAAAATTCTGTGCATGCCTGTAACTACTAAAAAAATGTAATAATTTTTAATGGTGGTCAAGAAAAAAAAAAAAAAAAAAAAAAATTTTTTATATATATTTAATATATTAGACTGCGGTACCTGTGTTTGTCCACTAGAGGCCACTGTGGAATGTTTTCTTGTCATGTGGACTAGCTTCTTCTCAGCAGAGCAAAGTCCAGGCAGATGGTGAGTTCTCTTATAGGAAACTGCTTCCTCTGCCATGTTGCAGTGCTCGTCCATCCCCCGGCCTGCGGCAAAGAGGGGCCCTGGCTCCTGTCCCTTGTTACCATATTTTGAAATTAGCGCCGAAGGCGCACGTGGCCGCGCGCGTGCACGCGCCTCTATATATAGAGGTGAGCCGGGAAAGGGGGCGGAGCCTGGGGGATGACGCTCTGTGCGCGCCGCAGCGCTTCTGCGCATGTGCGGGCGTCCCAGCAGTTTAAAAAAAACACAATATTGTAGTGAGCTGGCTATGAAGTACAGAGACAGAGCTGGCAACATTTAAAGGCATACAGCAAGCGGTTGATACAGGCATCCCCTAGAAAGGCACATTAGTAGACACCAACTGTGATATAGCAGCAATTGTGCTAGACTATTCTCAGTAAAAGTGGTGTATTACGGCTGGAATACCTCAGCTTTAGGCTTAGGAATATGCCGTCCAGAAGCTCCGGAACTGAATCTTCCAAGAAGCGAAGGGGGTCTCA
Organism: Rana muscosa; assembly: GCA_029206835.1. Classification (NCBI taxonomy): domain Eukaryota; kingdom Metazoa; phylum Chordata; class Amphibia; order Anura; family Ranidae; genus Rana; species Rana muscosa. Next base: position 411,708,569 of record CM055122.1, read on the forward strand.
TCGGGCTCGGAGGATCTTGGGCATACTTCTGCTGCACCAGTCTCCCCTGAAGTTCAGAGGTAAGTGACCGTAGAGACCCCGCAGGGGTACTTGGTACTGTGGCTGTCCTCAGTTCACCTGCTCCTGTGTATGTAACAGAGGAGGTTTTTTCCTCAGCTCTGGGAGGATTAGAGAGGCTGCCTCCCTGTCAGGGAAAGCACGCCCGATCTCCGTCTCCTCCTTCAGAGTGCCTGTTAGCAGAGCAACAGTCCCATACAGGGATCGACCTGCCTGAAGGGGATCAGGATGAGGTTGATTCTGTTATAGAGGAATCAACAGTGGGGGAACCTTTTCTCAGCATCTCAAGCTGAAAGATTATGGGTTCAGTCTCTGACTAACATGGTCCGATCAGCATTTAAAAATGCACCTTGCGGAACCATCAACCACTACTGTATCCTCGTTGGGGTCGCTGGAAGCCCCCAGACTGTTTGTTCTTTTCCACTTCACCCTTTACTGAAAGGGCTCATTTACCAGGATTGGGAACGTCCTGAGAAAATATTTATTCCCCCAAGAGATTTCCGGTGGTCTATCCCATGGAGGATAAGTTCATCAAAAAAAAAAAAAAAAAAAAAATGGAAGGTCCCTACAGTGGACGCAGCCATCTCTTGTATGTATAAATCACTGACATGTCCAGTGGATAATGTCCAAATGTTCAAGAACCCAATAGATAAAAGATTGGAGTTCTTATGAAAATCTGCTTGGTGATACAACCAGCAGTAGCAGCTATTGGGGTCTGCTAAGCAGTGAAGGATCAGTTGAAACAGGTCTTGAGGGACTTGACAGATCAGCAGGCTTTGCCCTAGCTGATCTACCTAGAGCCTTAGGCTTTGCGGTTGACGCCATAGAGGATTCAGTCCATCAGGCCTCCCGCCTTACGCTGTCTATAGTACATATGCGTAGGCTCCTATGGCTCAAAAACTGGTCTGCTGAAGCTCCCTGTAAAAAATGGCTGGTTAGCGTCCCGTTTCATGGTGAACGCTTATTCAGGGAAAACCTGGACAAATATATCCAGAAAATTTCCAGCGGTAAAAATACGCTCTTGCCGTTTAAAAACAGAGTTAGAGGTCCCTCTTTGAGAGGCCTGCTTCTCCAGTCCCTGGGCCATCGGCTGTGTAACAGTTCCGACGGCCTCCTCGGTCAAATCCCGGGGGTAAAAAACAGGGACAGTAGCAGGGTAATGAGAAACCCTGGGTCAGGGGAGGTACAAAACCTCCCCCAAAGTTAAATTCATTGAAGCCCCCACTCAGTCGGGTGGGGGGAGGACTCCAGTTGTTCGCAAGAGACCTGGCGGGACACGATCAAGACAGATAGGTGCTCTCCGCAGTAGGTTTGGGATACAGTTTGGAGTTAAAAGACTCTCCTCCTTCCCATTTTTGAGGTCAAACGTGCCAAGGGATCCCCGGAAGAGAGAGTCCCTCCTGTTGGCACTAGAACAACTATTGCTCCAAGGAGTAATTATGGAGGTTCCCCTGGAAGAATGAGGGTTCGGGTTTTACTCAAACCTCTTTACAGTCCCGAAGCAAACGCGGACGGGAGGCCCATATTAATTCTAAAAGGGCTATACAAATTCCTGTATATCAGGACTTTCAGATGGAGTCGATCCGATCGGTGGCCACTGCCCTACAAGGGGAGGATTGGTTAGCCGCGATCGACATCAAAGATGCTTATTTGCACATTCCCATCTTTCCAGTACACCAAAAATTTCTACGCTTTGCAGTAGAAGGGCGCCATTTTCAGTTCAGAGCCTTACCCTTCGGTTTGGCCACAGCACCACGAGTGTTTACAAAAATTCTGGCCCTTTATTGGCCAATCTAAGAACACAAGGTGTAATGATAATGGCATATCTGGATGACTTATTGCTGATAGACCACTCAGTGAAAAAACTAGACGTGGTCGTTCACAAGACAATCAAGTATCTGGAATCTCACGGTTGGATTATCAACCGAGACAAGTCAGCCCTAAAAAACAGTCAAAAGTCTGGAATACTTGGGGCTAAGGTTGGATTCAGGCCAGAGAAAAATATTCTTGCCTCGAGGAAAGGTGTTGTCTTTGAAAGATTTGATCCACTTAGTGGGTACAAAAAAGCCAGCCGTCCATACGCCTGTATATGAGGCTGCTGGGAAAAATGGTGGCATCATTCGAAGCAGTACCCTACGGTCAATTCCATTCAAGGAATTTGCAAGGGGCCATACTGTCAGCCTGGAACAAAAAAGTTCAGGCCCTAGACTTACAATGTCCTTGTCCCCTTCCGTTCGCAAGAGCCTCCGTTGGTGGTTGGTTCCCCAGAATCTGGAAAAAAGGAAATCCTTCAGTCCGATTTCTTGGAAGGTGGTCACTACAGATGCCAGCCTTATAGGCTGGGGAGCAGTACTGGAGCAATAGTCTCTCCAGGGCAGATGGTCGGATGCAGAAAAGGCCCTGCCCATCAATCTCTTAGAGATACGAGCAGCCCGGTATGCCCTAGTAGCATGGACATCCAAACTCCAAGGGTCCCCTGTCAGAATTCAATCAGACAATGCCACAGCAGTGGCATATATCAATCATCAGGGGGGCACCAAGAGTCGTGCAGCCCAAAGGGAAGTAAATTACATCCTGAGATGGGCAGAAAAATATGTCCCAGCCATATCTGCGGTATTCATTCCAGGAGTGGAGAATTGGAAGGCGGACTTTCTAAGTCGCCAACAATTATGCCCAGGGGAATGGTCCCTTCATCCCGAGGTTTTCCGGACAATATGTCAGCGGTGGGGAACACCGGATGTAGATCTGCTAGCATCCAGATTCAACACAAAAGTGGACAGGTTTGTCTCTTGGACAAGGGATCCCCTAGCTTGCGGCTCGGATGCCCTAGTGTTCCCTTGGGATCAGTTCAAGCTGATATATGCATTCCCACCGCCACAATTGTTACCTCGATTACTCCGCAGAATCAGGGTAGAAAAGAAACCAGTGATTCTGGTGGCTCCAGCGTGGCCCCGAAGAGCATGGTACGCGGAGATTGTAAAAATGTCTGTGGGGAGTCCTTGGACCCTCCCACATCGTCCGGACCTGCTTTCGCAGGGACCGATATACCACCCTTCCTTACCAGCCCTAGGTTTGACGGCCTGGCTATTGAAGCCCACATTCTAAAAAAGAGAGGGCTCTCTAATGCTGTGGTGTCTACCATGATCAATGCCAGGAAACCGGTATCCAGGCAGATCTACTATAGAATCTGGAAGGCGTACATCGCCTGGTGTGAGGCCAGAAAATGGCATCCACGTAAATACGTAATAGGTAGGATTCTGGACTTCCTACAATGGGCTGTAGATAGGAAGCTTGCCTTGAGTACTATCAAGGGTCAGATTTCGGCCTTGTCAATATTTTTTCAAAGGCCCTTGGCTTCGCATTCACTAGTCAAAGCCTTTATACAAGGAGTGATGCGTATTAGTCCTCCGGTTAATATTCCCATATGTCCATGGGATCTAAACTTGGTTCTGTCAGTTCTACAGAAACAACCATTTGAACCATTACAGCATATTTCCTTGGTGCTTCTCACCAGGAAATTGATTTTTCTAGTAGCCATTTGTTCGGCTAAAAGAGTGTCGGAATTAGCAGCTATGTCCTGTAAGGAGCCATATCTGGTTATCCATAAGGACAGAGTAGTGTTACGTCCTCATCCAGCCTTTCTTCCTAAGGTGGTATCGAGGTTTCATTTGAACCAAGATGTGGTTCTTCCTTCTTTTTTCCCCAAACCTACTTCGGTAGAGGAAAAGTTATTTCATTCTTTGGATGTAGTAAGAGCAGTTAAAGCTTATCTAAAAGCCACTGCTCAGATTCGCAGAACGGATACTTTGTTTATACTGCCGGAAGGCCCCAGAAAGGGTCAGGCAGCGTCAAAATCTACTTTAGCCAAGTGGATTCGACAGGTCATTATGCAAGCTTATGGCTTGAGAAGGAGACCGCCTCCGTTCAAAGTTAGAGCGCACTCCACGAGAGCAGTTGGAACTTCATGGGCAGTGCATCACCAGGCCTCCCTGGCTCAAATCTGTAAGGCCGCAACATGGTCTTCAGTACACACGTTTACTAGGTTCTACCAGGTGGACGTTAGAAGTCAGGAGGATGTCGCCTTTGGGCGCAGTGTGTTGCAGGCCGCAAAAGATCCTCATGTCTGATAGCGCTCAGCTTATATATGGTGTATCCCCCCCCTCATTTGGCATTGCTTTAGGACATCCCATTAGTAATGACTATGTCGCTCTGTGTCCCGTGATGTACGAGAAAGAAAATAGGATTTTTATAACAGCTTACCTGTAAAATCCTTTTCTTGGAGTACATCACGGGACACAGAGCTCCCGCCCCTCTTTGGGGACACTTATTGCTTTGCTACAAAACTGAGGTGCTCCCGGATGGGAGGGGCTTATATAGGGGAGGGTACTTCCGGTTTTGGAAGTTGCCAGTGCCAGCACCTGACGGTATCTATATAACCCATTAGTAATGACTATGTCGCTCTGTGTCCCGTGATGTACTCCAAGAAAAGGATTTTACAGGTAAGCTGTTATAAAAATCCTATTATTTGTCAGCACATTCATGAAAGTAATTGTAATATTTGTGAAACGTTCCCAGTTGGAGTTTCCTTTATGAGAGTGGCTACTTTCAGTGTACACAGGACCACTGTGGAAAAGTAGCCATTCTCTGATGCTCACTCACGACATGGACTATGTATTATGTGCCAACACATCCTGGATCATAAAAGCAGAAGAAATTGTATAATAAAAAAAGAAATTTAAGCTGGTAAGCAATGGCAAGACAATAGTAGGATAGATTTAGCAGAGGAAAGACAGAAGGTCCTTGTAGTGTCAGTAGAGAGGTGCACATGACCATTACATATGTTAACTGCTCGTACTAACTTAGAAGTGATATCAAAGTGGCCTCCATCGGGGGCACACAAAGATGAATTTTGGAAAGCTTAAATAGTAAGTGAGTGTTTTTTATTGTTGGTAATTGCCAAAGTGAAACGCAAGTCTGTGGGTCTTTATTTTTTGCAAAAGACGATTGTTGAAGACCTTTTCGTAATGCTACAAGATAGTATTTTTTGCATGCAATGCTTCTGATTTGTGTGATGTTTCATTCTGGAAGCGAGAAGACCTGCAGACATGTTTGGTCAGGGAAAAACAAATTGGGGGTGAGAAACTGAAGGGGATAACATTCCTACGTAGTGAGATTAAGTTGTGCCTTCTGGAAACAGTGCATTTGTATAATCACTTTGTTAGAGACGAGGAGATAAAGGCATTTTTGTTCATATATTGTGATTCTCTCTTTAAACGGACCAAGCTGACAAATGTTAGGGACCTTTAATGATTACCAAAAGTTTTTGGTCAATTTTAAAGCTGATCAAGAGGAAGTTGGGGGGGTGGTGCCTCATCCCCCTCAGGCTTTTTTTGGGGGGAGTAACTTGAGTTATTTTTAGTACCCCGAACAATTTTTATTTTGCTGAAATGGTTTTGACCATTGTCAAACGTGAGTAACATGCCGTCATTATTGTTGGACAGGGCACAACATTTCAGATTGTAAGAAGATAAGGAGGTGCCATATTTGTGGCAGTGCCATTTACCTGGCCAGGCAGTGTTCAAATGCGACACTAGCATCAGCTACATTTGTCCTGGGTGCTCGAGAAGCCGAGACCAGGGAAGACACTAGTAGGAGTGTCTTACGCTGAAGTTGCCAGTGCTTTACATCGGTAGGGTTACTGAAGAAAGGCCATAGGTTTACCCAGTGGTCTCTGATCACTGGTTGGCAGAAAACCCTGGTGACTTAGCCAGGCTTTTACCCAGTGATGCCTTGGCTGGGACTGGTCTCTCTGTTGTTGAGGAGACAGAATCAAAGCCCCTGTAGGCTGAAGGTGGAGAAAGAGAGAGAGGAGATTAAGTTGTGCAGTGCACCATAAAGAGAAAGCTTGAGTGACCAGAGGTGCTTCCCTTCCCCTCAAAATATAGAGGATTTCTCTAGCACTAGTCCATTGAGTCAGGATGCTGAGATAGAATCTTCTACATCTGTGCATTCCTTTGCTAGCACAGGGCCAGGTGGAGCATTGGCAAATGGTAATGGGTTACTGGAGGGTGCAGAAGTGGAAGGTTAAAAAGGCAGAGAAGGCTGGTATGAGAGGGTGTCCAGAAGGTTTTTGGAGGGGAAAAGGAGGGAAATTACCCCATTACCACCTGAGGTATCCCCCACTACCACCTGGGGTTCCACTACTACACAGGGTGTGTGGACCCTCTGACCTCAAGATTTACATACAAGATTACATACTGATTTACATACAAGCCATTCCATAGCTTTTGCCTGGTAGCTCAGAGTGTGGCCTGCTTGCCCAAACCTTGTGCATATGCATGAAGTAATAAGGGAGGGAGGGAGCACTCACATTGCCACATCCGTGATATCGTGGGAAACAAAATAGAGTTGCTCAAGAAGAGCATATGGCCAATAGACGTAGATAGCATCACCCCCGGGAGCCAGCCTCACGGATGCTATCTACGTCTATTGGCCATATTCGTAAGTTTGTGTATATTCACTATTGGATGTGCTTTATTTTCTGCACCTCAATCTGAAGTGCCCCTATTGAATTTTGTGTGGATACCACTTGGTTCTCCTTTTCTTCTGTTTGGACATCCTACCCCCGTTGGTTGCACCCACCTGGATAGACGTGATCCGGTGTTGCAGAGTTTTATGGAGGCCTGGAACACCGAGTGCTCTCTCCCACTGCTGGATATTACCCTTGCAAGAATAGTGTAACTTTACTGACTTGCAGATTCCGTATGTGCCTGCATTATCCTGATCATACCTTCTACTTCTGTATAAAATCTTCGCTATCTGGATTCTCTGTGAGATAGTGAGATTTGTCCCAAGTCTGTACTCTCTTGTTGTCCGTCCTGATGAAGCCTCACGGTGAAACGTGTCGACGTAGACGTACAAGGGACCTAGCTCATACTGCTCTATGTTCTGTATGTTTTTTTAATTGTGAACATTGTTTAACTATTTTTTGACATTAAAGTTATGTATTTTTTCTCTATTCCATTTGGGTGTTTAAAGTCCGACCATTGCTTTGCTCTTCTTGAGCAACTCTATTTTGTTTCCCCAGTGCATATGCATGGTTGAGCGGGGCTGAGCAGGAAAGGGAGGGGCGGGGCAGAGAGTGCACCGCTGGGGAAAAGGGCTTGCCCTTTCACCCTGTGTAGGTGAAACCAGACCTCAGAGAGCCTAAATGGCCCCCTGCCTGACCAACCTGGGCCCTCTGAATTTACTAAAAAACCTGCACAGGGTCATGCTTTTTCCCAAGTGGCACAGTGTAAAATAGGGAAAGCAGCCTTTGAGAGGCGCCCTTTTTTTTTTAATAGAAATGAACTAGCAAGGCCTAAATAGTAGGGAAAACCAAGAAAATATAATAAAACAAGTATCACTGTGAAAATATAAACTTAGCCTACCTTATAAGTGAACAGTGCCAGTCAGTAGAGCACTGGACACGTGTCAGTAGGGCAGTGGATGCTGTCAGTAGAGCAGTGGACAGTGTCAGTAGGGCAGTGGACAGTGTCAGTAAAACAGTGGGTATATCATTAGGGCAGTGGACGGTGTCAGTCAGTAGAATAGTGGACAGTGTCAGTAGGGCAATGAACTTTCACAGTAGGGCTGAAGATGATGTCAGTAGAGTACTGGATTGTGTAAGTAGGGCAGTGGATGTTGCCAGTATTTTTTTTTCTATTAATTTTTTTAATTAATTTTTTGCAATTGGTATTTTTTATTATTGTTTTACATTTTTTTTTTTGCCGCCCTGTTTGGGGGCTTTGGTGAAATATCAGAGGTCTAAACAGATCCCTGATGTCTAATTTTAGAGACAGAGAAAGGAAATTGAGGACACAGTTCTCAATCCCCATCTCTGCAACCTCAGCTGCACAGAACGAATGAACTGGAAGAGCTCTGCGCAGTCTCCCTGTTCATTTACAAACTGAAAACATTTTGAAGAAGTATCAAAAGAAGTGTGGGTTGAAAGTAAAAAGGTGATTCGTTTGTTGGATGGAAGAGAAGAGAGGGAATGCTTAGGAGAGTTGAGGACAAGTGAGGTGGAAAGGGTATGAAAGAATGTGAGTGATAAAGAGTTGATTAATCATCAGAAATATATTTTATGGATAATTGTGTGTAGCGATACCCCCAGCTAAGAGGGCCGCTGGTATGATTTGTTTTGGGCCCTGTAACACTCACTGTCAACCCCCAGCAATTTGCTCTCACCTCCCTTGGCACAGTTAGTAGGAGATGATAGGATTGTGTAACCTGTGACTCTTGGCGGCACAATCCCACAAGAAAGACACACAGCAGTATGATATAGCTATCACTAAACGTTTCTTCTGCACAGTAAATGACACAAACAACTGGTATACTTAACCCTGGCACTTTACTGAGAATAATGGTTAAGCAGATAAAACAGTATACATAAACATATGCAGAGCCCTGCAATGAAAGAGTATTTTAGCAAACAGACAGATATACACTCCTGTGACAAGAAAACGAAGGGACCCCGCTGCAGCTCTTCTCCCTCGTGGACAAAATGGCGCCCAGCAATGTCTACACTGCTAATTCAGGCCTGACTGTACTATGTAAAAGTTCTGCAGAGAAAGATCTTCGCTAGCAAACGGTGGTGCACTTCTGGAAAATTTTGTAATCCACAAGAATAAAGGGGGTTTGATAACTTGGTGAACACAGAATAAATCTACTAGTGTTATTCCATGCACTGTCCCTCCGGCGTGCAACTGCAAACACTAACGTTAGTTCCGAACAACAGTTACTGGGTCTAGAGATCCTGTAATATTCTCTGAGCAGGTGCTCTCTCACCCAACCGGACCAGTCCGTGTCCGTATCTTCCGTTGCTGTGTCTTGGTACACAGATTCCATGACACCCGGGTCTTCGGTTCTCCTGGTAGTAGCAGAGCAGCAGCAGGATGAGACGTCCCTCAGGCTCCTCAGTGGGTACGGAAGGCTCTTTGGAGTAATACAGGCCTAGGCTTCAGGCCCTGTATTTTCAGTAGACTCAGCACAGAATTCTACTTGCTGGGCGGGCGGTGTCCAAAGAGACCGCACTCCGGTCCGCCCTCTTGTTAAATACCCCGCCCCAGCAGTCCTTGCACGGGGAAATGCATCCTGGGTATGGTAGTCTCTGGGCCTTAAAACAAACACACGCTACATGTACTTAGGTGTTTCCGGGACAAGAGAATTTCAGAGGAGGAGGTGTTGTTGATTGTGAAATATAGGGGTGTATGAGGGCAGAGAGCGTTAAGAATATTTTTTTAAGAATGTGTCTTTGCAGGAGGTGTATGAGGTCTGTTTGAGTACAGGATGTGGTGGAGGAACTGCGTGGAGGGAGTGTTTTCTGTTGGTATAGGGAGAGGATGAAGAGAGAGTATGTGGGTAGGGATAGTTGTTGAAATGTTGTAGTTAAAATATGTTGGAGGTTGTGGGTATTTTTGTATTTTGGGGAAGGATGGAAGGTCAGTGTGTGATGTTTGTAATTACTTTAAGGAAAACATTTGACTGTTGATGTTGTTATTTTATGTATGGTATTTTGATGGAAATTTGAAGTTTTGATGGGTATGTAAAAAATTGTTGATTGATTGTGGTCTTAGTACCTGGCAATGAATTAAGAGTTGATTTTAAATTGGAGTGTTTAGTGTCGCTTTAACAGTTCTCCGACAATAGACTGTAATGTAAGATAAGATATTGACATACAATGCATTTTTGATTTTTTTATTTCTAAAATATAAGAATAATATATAATTTTTTGGTGGTTGTTCAGCATAAATGCAGTTTGCATTTATCTAATAAAAAAATCAGTTATAGGGCCTGTTCACACCTCAGCAATCTGAAGCACAATTAGAAATTTCACCAAAAGTGATTGAATGCTTAACACTAGGTTTTTCATTATATTCAATGGTGTCCACACTCACACCTGAGCATACTGGCACCTGAGCAGATTGTATTTCTGAAAATTTTTTGCCATTTTTTTAAGCTTTGTGCAAGTGTATCTGCATGTGTATCAAGCTTCAGGTGTTTGTTTCCTCAGCTGAGCAACGGAAGGAGAGTGATAGTGCAAAAACACTTGCAAAATGCATGTGTCATGCACTTACAGTCACTCCCATTAAAGCCTATGGGGCCAAAAACACCCGTAAAAAAGAGCTGATGTCATTTTAGGGTATCAAGCTACAAGTGCTACAAATGTGAACAGATACAATTAAAAATACAAACAGACTTAGGAAGCACACTACAAAATTTCTAAAAGAGGGGTCTATGGGACTTTATATGAGGAGATGACATTGTCATCAGCCTCCATCCCTATTATAATATACAAAAGAGGAACAAGGAAGCAGGACTTGGAATGAAGTACGCTGAGGGTCAAATGTTGTGTGGAGTTATAATTAACATATCTATAATATGTATAAAAGAGTAGGACATTTGTCTCATAATAATTCAAATTTGATAGAAAATTGATTTACTACACACATAATTAAATACCTGCATAGAGTAAAATATTGAATGAAAAAAGTTATTTCATACATAAATACATAATTCAGAAATAATCCAAAAAATGGATAGCACATAATACATATAGAAAAGCCCAAAATTTGATAGCACATGATTGGAATATAATCAAATACATAATGCATGAACAGAATCCACAATGACGTGGTAGGATACAGTATACAATTTAAACACGACATCTGTTGGCTCAACGTGTTTCGTGGCCTGATGCCACTCATCAGTGGACAGCGTCTAAACGTGTAAGATATCCCTGTAATGATATATTATGCATTTCTAGTTGGTCTAATATAATCACAAGTGTGAAAAATATAAAAAGAAATAGGGGCAAACTACCCTATATAATACTAACAGGGTATCCATATGCAATTGATACGTACTGAGGGTCATGATTATCGCCATTATGGGGAACATCTTTTCCAGGAGCTAAGATGGTATGTTAGGCGACAGACAGCCCAACAGGCAACCCTCCAAAAGAGGTGTGACAGACTCACCTGGGACAAAGGCTTTTAGAGGGGACTGAATGCTAGCCTCATGCCTACCGACTATGGGCCCTGGCATTTGAGGGAGCTACAAGCATTTAGAAAGATATTCTGTTATGTAATGCAAAAGGACATTATTAAGGAGACCATCATGGCCTTCTTAATAATGTCCGTTTGCATTACATAACAGAATATCTTCCTAAATGCTTGTAGCTCCCTCAAATGCCAGAGCCTATAGTCGGTAGGCAAGAGGCCAGCATTCAGTTCCCTCCAAAAGCCTCTGTCCCAGGTTAGTTTTTTCACATTTCTCCCCCATCAAAGGTCGACTAACAAGGTCCCAGACTTCCACCTGGTCTGGACATGCAATAGTCAGGCAGAGTGAACTCACATAGTCTGTCCGCATGATCTCCATTCTTGACTGCAAGGAATAGTTGACCTTGGTTGGTGTGGGGCAGAGGTCATTGACTCTCTGTCCAGCTGCCAGCACTTCAGCTGGGTGGTTTTTAACATTCTGGGGCTCGGTCTGGTGCTGGGCAGAGGGGGCGATCGCCCCAGCTTCCTTAAGCTGTAGAGACACTGTAGGTGCTAGGCAGAGGCCAGTGGCGCTCTGCCCTGTTGCCAGTGATTCAGCTGGGAGTAGCAGCTTTACTACATCAGCTTGCCACTGGAGGGAGGGGCCGACTGCCCCAGCTCCCTGGAACTCCACAGTTGTTGTCGGTGCTGGGCAGAATTTGGTAGCACTCTGTCCTGTTGCCAGCACTTCTGCTGGGAACTCCACATCCTCTGATCGGGCTAACCTTTGTGGCAGGAGGCTGGCTTCCTCCACTCCTAAACTGTGTAGCTGCCATTGGGGAGGTGAGCCGGCTGCTTCCTTTTCCGTTCCCTCACCTGGCTGCTGGGACGACATGTCTGTGGTACTGTCTCGCAGGTGCACGGATCTTTTCTGGGGAGGAAAGACCGCTTCCTCCACCCTGGCCGACTGTTGGGGAGGGACGATGAACACCACCTCTCCCTTCTCCCCCTGTATCCTGATCCACCTTCTCACCCTGATCCTCTGGAACTGCCACAGATGTGGGGTAGAGGTCTTGGACTCTCTGTCTGGTGGCCAGCGCTTCAGCTGGGGAAGTTCCTTGTAACTCCACAGACACTGCTGTTGGTGCTGGGCAGAGCACAGTGAAGTTTGGCCCTGATACCAGCTCTTCTGCTGGAGGCTCACCAGGTTGTTCTTCCTCAGCATAAAAGTCTATCAAATACCCTGTCTCTGCAACTGGTGTCTGGGGATACAGGTTCACCATCTCCTGTCCATGGAACCCAGAAGATTCTATCGGTGCTGGGCAGAGGTTAGCAGAGCTCTTACCTGTTGTCAGCACTTCAGATTTGGGGATGGCAATCTCCAGATTTTCCACTGCCGATTCTCTGGCACGCTGCTGGGCAGGCACATTCCTCCATGCAACCTCGTCTTGTGCAGAAACAGGTTCATCAAGGTCAGTCAGCACTTGCTGCATCTGCCATAAGAACTCTGCATCCATAGCTGCAGGGGCAGTTTGGCAAAGCACACTGTTGCTATGCCACCTTGCCGACTCTTCAGCCAGGGTTTCAGAGCTGTCTACTGGTATTTCCTGATAGTCCCAAGCAAAGGGAGCCCAGCCCTGGCACTGAGCAGAGTCTAGCAGCCGTCTGTAGGCGATCTCCAGCTCCCATTCCTAAACGGCCAGAAACTCTATATCTTCCAGTGCCCAGTGCACTTCCGAGACGTTCAGTAGCCCCCCTCTGAAATACATGTTTTCATCCAACCGCCACTCCAAATCACTCCCAAAGTTAGGGTCCCCTGTCAGCTTCACATACAACAGTCCCAGGCCGCCGTAGCCAAAGCCTTCTGTTGGGCTGTCATCCTCTATCCAAGGGCATGCTTGAGATACATGCCACCGGAGGGCCCTGTAGCTCTCATCCAGCCACATCTCTGCCCAGACCAGCCTGCTTAATTCAGCTGTCTGCTCCTTGTGCGGTTTTTCTCCCAAAGACAGCACCCGCAATCCATTCTGCGACCAGTACCTTTCCTGGATGGAGGGGAGAACTTTTCCCTGGTGGTGCTGCTCACGGGCTAGCGTTTCCTTCCAGAGTTCGCAGCGGATAGAATCAAACCATCCCAGCAGGACCTGCTTTAATACTGGTCCTATGTGCTCTATCTGCATCTCTCGTAACCTCCTTCCAAATTCCTCTTCCTCTCCTCTCCTGCTATCCGTACCTTGGATCCAGGTGGAGGTTTGGATGTCCCATACTGCTGGAAGCTGCCCGCTGCTTGCCACCAATGTATCAAAACATCCCACACTCCGCTTGAATGCTTTCGTCATATACCGCTTCCTCCCAGTCTCAATATAGATATCAGATATTCTAACCGCTGAAAACCATAAACAAGACAATACTCATTTGGTTTCTCACCATGAACTGCTTTATTTGAGATGACACACAAATATATACAGCAGGCTGACAATACAAACTGTAACCAGAAACATAATTAACATGAGCTAGTTATCTAATTGTTTACCCAGACTAGGTGACTCAGAGATATGACCTTTCAGGGTAGACTTGCCGTCTTCTCACTCAAAACTTACAATACACATAAGTATAAACACATCCCCCAATAGTTTGCTAGGAGACAAAGATGTATTAACCACTTAAGCCCCGGACCATTTGGTAGCTAAAGAACCAGAGGTGAATTCAGAATTTTGCACTGCGCTGCTTTAACTGTAAATTGTGCGGACATGCAATGTTGTACCCAAACGAAATTTGCGTCCTTTTCTTCCCAAAAATAGAGCTTTCTTTTAATGGTATTTGATTGCCTCTGCGATTTTTATTTTTTGCGATATAAATGGAAAAAGACCGAAAATTTTGAAAAAAAATGATATTTTCTAATTTTTGTTATAAGAAAAATCGAATAAACTCAATTGTAGTCATACATTTAGGCCAAAATGTATTCAGCCACATGTCTTTAGTAAAAAAAATGTCAATAAGCGTATATTTATTGGTTTGCGCAAAAGTTATAGCGTCTACAAACTAGGGTACATTTTCTGGAATTTACACAGCTTTTAATTTATGACTGCCTATCTCATTTCTTGAGGTGCTAAAATGGCAGGGCAGTACAAACCCCCCCAAATGACCCCATTTTGGAAAGTAGTCACCTCAAGGAAATTGCTGAGAGGCATGTTGAGCCCATTGAATATTTTTTTTTTGTCCCAAGTGATTGAATAATGACAAAAAAAAAAATACAAAAAGTTGTCACTAAATGATATATTGCTCACACATGCCATGGTTATATGTGGAATTGCACCCCAAAATACACTCTGCTGCTTCTCCTGAGTACGGGGATACCACATGTGTGGGACTTTTTAGGAGCCTAGCCACGTACGGGACCCCGGAAACCAAGCACCGCCTTCAGGATTTCTAAGGGCGCAAATTTTTGATTTCACTCCTCACTACCTATCACAGTTTCGAAGGCCATAAAATGCCAAAATAGCACAAAACCCCCCCAAATGACCCCATTTTGGAAAGTAGACACCCCAAGCTATTTACTGAGAGGCATGATTAGTCCATGGAATATTTTATATTTTGCCACAAGTTGCGGGAATATGACAAACTTTATTTTTTTTGCACAAAGTTGTCACTAAATGATATATTGATCACACATGCCATGGGCATATGTGAAATTACACCCCAAAATACATTCCGCTGCTTCTCCTGAGTACGGGGATACCACATGTGTGGGACTTTTTGGGAGCCTAGCCGCGTACGGGACCCCAAAAACCAAGCACCGCCTTCAAGGTTTCTAAGGGCATAAAGTTTTGATTTCACTCCTCACTACCTATCACAGTTTTGAAGGCCATAAAATGCCAAGATAGCACAAAACCCTACAAAATGACCCCATTTTGGAAAGTAGACACCCCAAGCTATTTGCTGAGAGGCATGTTGAGCCCATTGAATTTTTTTTTTATTTTGTCTTAAATGATTGAATAATGATAAAAAGAAAAAAAAAAGGAAAAATGTACAAAAAGTTGTCACTAAATGATATATTGCTCACACATGCCATGGTTATATGTGGAATTGCACCCCAAAATACATTCTGCTGCTTCTCCTGAGTACAGGGATACCACATGTGTGGGACTTTTTGGGAGCCTAGCCGGGTACGGGGCCCCAAAAACCAAGCACCGCCTTCAGGATTTCTAAGGGCGTAAATTTTTGATTTCACTCCTCACTACCTATCACAGTTTCGAAGGCCATAAAATGCCAAAATAGCACAAAACCCCCCAAATGACCCCATTTTGGAAAGTAGACACCCCAAGCTATTTGCTGAGAGGCATGTTCAGTCCATGGAATATTTTATATTTTGCCACAAGTTGCGGGAATATGACAAACTTTGTTTTTTTTGCACAAAGTTGTCACTAAATGATATATTGATCACACATGCCATGGGCATATGTGAAATTACACCCCAAAATACATTCCGCTGCTTCTCCTGAGTACGGGGATACCACATGTGTGGGACTTTTTGGGAGCCTAGCCACGTACGGGACCCCAAAAACCAAGCACCGCCTTCAAGGTTTCTAAGGGCATAAAGTTTTGATTTCACTCCTCACTACCTATCACAGTTTTGAAGGCCATAAAATGCCAAGATCGCACAAAACCCTACAAAATGACCCCATTTTGGAAAGTAGACACCCCAAGGAAATTGCTGAGAGGCATGTTGAGCCCATTGAATATTTTTTTTTTTTGTCCCAAGTGATTGAATAATGACAAAAAGAAAAAAAAATGTACAAAAAGTTGTCACTAAATGATATATTGCTCAAACATGCCATGGTTATATGCGGAATTGCACCCCAAAATACATTTGGCTGCTTCTCCTGAGTACGGGGATACCACATGTGTGGGACTTTTTGAGAGCCTAGCCGCGTACGGGCCCCCGAAAACCAAGCACCGCCTTCAGGATTTCTAAGGGCACAAATTTTTGATTTCACTCCTCACTACCTATCACAGTTTTGAAGGCCATAAAATGCCAAGATAGCCCAAAACCCCCACAAATGACCCCATTTTGGAAAGTAGACACCCCAAGCTATTTGCCGAGAGGCATGGTGAGTATTTTACAGCTCTCATTTGTTTTTGAAAATGAAGAGACATTTTTTTTTTTTTTTTCAATTTTTAAAACTTTGTGACAAAAAGCGAGATCTGCAAAATACTCAACATACCTCTCAGCAAATAGCTTGGGGTGTCTACTTTCCAAAATGGGGTCATTTGGGGGGGGGTTTGCGCCATCTGGGCATTCCATGGCCTCCGAAACTGTGATAGGCAGTGAGGAGTGAAATCAAAAATTTACACCCATAGAAATCCTGAAGGCGGTGCTTGGTTTTCGGGGTCCTGTACGCGGCTAGGCTCCCAAAATGTCTCACACATGTGGTATCCCCGTACTCAGGAGAAGCAACAGAATGTATTTTGGGGTGCAATTCCACATATAACCATGGCATGTTTGAGCAATATATAATTTAGTGACAACTTTTTGTAAATTTTTTTTTTTCCTTTTTGTCATTATTCAATCACTTGGGACAAAAAAATAAAAATATTCAATGGGCTCAACATGCCTCTAAGCAAATAGCTTGAGGTGTCTACTTTCCAAAATGGGGTCATTTGGGGGGGTTTTGAACTGTCCTGGCATTTTATGCACAACATTAGGAAGCTTATGTCACACATCATCCACTCTTCTAACCACTTGAAGACAAAGCCCTTTCTGACACTTTTTGTTTAAATGAAAACATTTTTTTTTTGCAAGAAAATTATGTTGAACCCCCAAACATTATATATATTTTTAAAGCAAAGGCCCTACAGATTAAAATAGTGGGTGTTGCATTTTTTTTCCACACAGTAGTTGCGAAGCGATTTTTCAAACGCATTTTTTGGGGGAAAAACACACTTTTTTTATTTTTAATGCACTAAAAAACATTATATTGCCAAAATGTTTGATGAAATAAAAAAGATGATCTTAGGCCGAGTACATGGATACCAAACACGACATGCTTTAAAATTGCGCACAAACGCGCAGCGGCGAGAAACTACATTCATTTTTAAAAGCATTTAAAAGCCTTTACAGGTTACCACGTTAGATTTACAGAGGAGGTCTACTGCTAAAATTACTGCCCTCGATCTGACCTTCGCAGTGATACCTCACATGCATGATGCAATTGCTGTTTACATATGACGCTAGACCGACACTTGTTTATTGTTATCTCAGGGAATGTAATGATATCTATGATAATGATATGATAGCCCCTATGATAGCAATAAGTAGTGACAGGTACTCTTTTTTTGAAAAAAAATGGGGGGTTAGACCCTAGATCTTTCCTCTGCCCTCAAAGCATCTGACCACACCAAGATCGGTGTGATAAAATGCTTTCCCAATTTCCCAATGGCGCTGTTTATATCCGGGGGGGGCATTCCCTCCCACTGCTTGTAAAAGCAGTCTAGAGGCTAATTATCTGCTAGAATTGCTTTTACATGAAAGCCGGCCACTGGCTGAAAAGAATGATACCAAGATGATACCTAAACCTGCAGGCATCATTCTGGTATAAACATTCAAAGTCCAGCAACATACCAGTACGTTGCTGGTCCTTGTTGGACATGTATTGTAATCTTTTTTTTCATGCAGCCTGTTGGCTGAACGAAAAAAAGAGATTGATCGGTGGGTATGCCCACCATTAGAATACATCCCTTCATCCACCCACTTCTAATGATGGCCATATATGCCGAAGCATGGGGGCATCCTCCCGCAAAAAAGTTATGCCGCGTACACACGGTCAGACTTTTCCACGGGCAAGCCTTCGTCGGAATTTCGACCGTATGTACGCGGCATAAAAGATTATGCCGCGTACACACGGTCAAACTTTTCCACGGGCAAGCCTCCGTCGGAATTTCGACCGTATATACGCGGCATTAGGAGCAAAATCGCTCCTCCGCCCCTGCTGCCCCCATGCTTCGGCATATATGCTCTTTTTTTAACTGTGGTGGTGAAATCACCTCCTACAGCGTTGGAGTCACGGCTTTATGTATCATGGGAGCAAACGCTGTTGCTGTCAAGATAAATAAATCCGCGATGCAACTGAATGGCGTACCTGCTAAGCAAATGATGGTTAACATTAAAACAAAGTAACATTACAGTACAACAGTAAGACCTTACCATACCATACCTGCAAAGCAAATACCAAAACAAAACCTAGTAAAAAATAAAACATTTTTTTAACGCAACCTGTGCCTAAAATATATATATGCCGAAGCATGGGGGCATCCTCCCGCAAAAAAGTTATGCCGCGTACACACGGTCGGACTTTTCCACGGGCAAGCCTTCGTCGAAATTTCGACCGTATGTACGCGGCATAAAAGGTTATGCCGCGTACACACGGTCAAACTTTTCCACGGGCAAGCCTCCGTCGGAATTTCGACCGTATATACGTGGCATTAGGAGCAAAATCGCTCCTCCGCCCCTGCTGCCCCCATGCTTCGGCATATATGCTCTTTTTTTTAACTGTGGTGGTGAAATCACCTCCTACAGCACTGGAGTCACGGCTTTATGTATCGTGGGAGCAAACGCTGTTGCTGTCAAGATAAATAATTCCGCGCTGCAGTTGAATGGCGCACCTGAAAACAAAAAATTACATACCTGAAAAGCAAGCATGATAAAACATTGCAGAATGGAATACATTAAAAAAAGAGCAGAACAATAGAGAGAAAATAGAGAGAGAGAGAGAGAGAGAGAGAGAGAGAACAATAAAACGACAACTATTATTGGTTTTTTTATTTTATATTTTTTTTGTGTTTTTGTTTTTTACGTATTTTGTTTTCTTTTTTACACTTTTTTTTTTTAACTTTAACAACTGTAATGGTTCGGGTCTCCCAAAATGTAATGGCATCTTGGGAGACCCTGTGTAAGTGTGTCCTAGTCTGTGAAATGCTGTACCCTACGCTAAAACTTCACTTTTGAGTGGTAGCGTTCAAAACATTCACCAAGGCAAAGACCAGGTTTGTCAGGACAGAGTGGACAATAATAACGTGTGTCACGCCTAAATCCGCGCTTGCTACAGACACGACATCTTTTTTGGGGGGTTCGTTGGGTAGGGGTACTCGGGAGGAGATGCGTATAATGCCTCTCATGCAGCCGGCTTACTGCATTTGGTAGGGGATGGTGAGGTGCAGAACCGCCTGGATACAGGAGTTCTGTGACTATCTCATTCTGGAATTTTAGAAGAGATAAAGTCCCGCCTGAAGCTCTGTATAGCACATGAGCGTTCAGCAAAGCCAATTGGAATAAGGATAGAGACACTTTTTTGTACCAGCGTCTCGCCTTACGGTCAATTAGATACGGCGCCATCAACTGGTCGTTGAGGTCCACCCCTCCCATATTTTTGTTATATTCGTGGACACAGAGGGGTTTCTCCACAACACCAGTCGCCGTACGAATTTGGACTGTCGTGTCTGCATGAAGGGAGGTAAGAAGGAAAACATTCTTATTGTCCCTCCACTTCATAGCGAGCAAGTTATTACACTTTACGCAGGCTCTCTCCTCCAGCCTAAGACGGGTATCTACAAGCCGCTGGGGAAAGCCCTGGCGATTAGGTCGCACGGTGCCACATGCTCCAATCTGATGATCAAACAAGTGACTAAACAGTGGCACGCTCGTGTAATAATTGTCCACATACAAGTGGTACCCCTTTCCGAATAAGGGTGACACCAAGTTCCACACTATCTTGCCAGCGCTCCCTATGTAATCCGGGCAGTTGACCGGCTCAACCTGACTATCTTTTCCCTCATAAACCATAAAGCTCTATACATAGCCTGTTGCCCTGTCACAGCACTTATAGAGCTTGACCCCGTATCTGGCACGCTTGCTGGGAAGGTACTGCTTGAAAGACAAGCGGCCAGAAAATGTAATCAGGGACTCATCAACGCAGACAGCTTGATCGGGAATAAACAAGGCTGCAAAACGTTCGTTGAAGTGGTTTATGAGGGGCCGAATTTTATAGAGCCGGTCATATTCAGGGTCCCCACGTGGACGACAAAGTTCATTGTCGTTGAAGTGCATGAACCGCAAAATCTGCTCGTATCGTTTCCTGGGCATGGAGGCAGAGAACACGGGCATGTGGTCAATTGGGTGCGTGGACCAATAAGCACGCAATGACGGGAATTTATGTGTGCCCATGTTGAGGGAAAGGCCCAGAAAGGTCTTAAATTCGGAAACCGTAATTGGTTTCCAATCTTTGGCAATGGAAGGCAACTGGGGATTAGTGGCGATGAATTGACCAGCATATAAATTACTCTGGTCCACAATAGATCTATAGAGATCTTCCGTGAAAAACAGCGAATAAAAATCGATTGGCATAAAATCAGCTGTTTCCACCTGAATACCGGGTTGGGCAGTGAATGGGGGAAGTACGGGTTCTGCAGAAGTGGTGGGGACCCAATCAGGATAGGCGAATTCTGCAGGAAGAGCACTATGGGTACGACGGGCCTGCCTTTGTCTTCTTATTGGTGGCAGCGGGACACTACTTGTGCTTGCCACCTCGCCAGCTTGAACTGCACTTATGGGACTCGCCACGTCACCACGTGATACTGCAGTGCTGGATGTACGCCCAGGCTGTACTAGGCCGCTGGTGCTTGCCAATTCACCAGAAGGAATAGCGGCGCTAGTACTACTCTGCTCCATGATACGAGAGCCCTGCGGTTCTTGCTCCTCAACAACCTCAGAAGATCGGGATCGGGTACGCCTGACCTTAGCAGGGACCTCAACTTCGTCGTCAGAGCTATCTGACGTGGGGCCGCTGACGTCACTGTCTTCTAAGGGAAGATATTCTGAGCCTGAATCTGACAGATACGTGACCTCCTCTTCACTATCTGTCATGCGCAGAATCTCGTAGGCCTCTTTACTAGTGTACCTTCGACTTGCCATTTTGGGCTCTAAATTTAGGGGTACACTAGTAAGATTCACAGGAAAAAAAGCACCCGACTGTCGTCAGCAAATATATCAAACGCTACAAAAAAAAATGTTAGCGGTCGCAGGGATCAGGACTGTCTCTGCGAACGCTGCAGTTATGTGTTTTGTGTTTGGTAAGTGACAGTGATCGATCGATACTGCACTTGGGTGGGCTGGGCTGGGCGGAGGGGCTAAACGCAGGTGCTAGCAGGTATCTGGGCTGATCCCGCTAACACTGCATTTTTGGGAACCCTAAACCGCTGGGGACGCTAGTATAGATCTGATCAGATACTATACCACTAAGGGAGGTGTATGCTTTGCGCGTGGGTGTTAGCGTTACTGGCACTAACCTAACGCTGCCTGGGGCGACGCAGACCCTCTCTGGCGCTAAAACCTAATTGATCTCACCCACCGGGTGATCAGGGGGTTAAACCTTTATTGGGTTATATACGGCAGGTGCCCTGATGCTATGAAAAGCAAACTAACCAACCAGCGTCACCCGTAACCTTTATATGGTGATCACTGGTGAAAGGGTTAACTAGGGGCAATCAGGGGGTTAAAACCTTTATTAGGTTAAATATGGGGGTACCCGACGCTATATAAAAACCTGACGGGTTACCTAAATAACTAAATAACTAACTGGGTAACCAGTGTCACCAGTGACGCTTATACGGTGATCACTGGTGAAAGGGTTAACTCTAGGGGCAATCAGGGGGTTAAAATAATATATGGGGGTACCTGACGCTCTAAAAACCTGCGGCGAAACTAAAAATAAATAACTGGCTATCTAGGGCACCACCGGCACTAAATACAGCGATCGAAAATACGATCGCTTAGTGACGCTGGCGTTAGGGGGTGAAAGGGTTACCTGGGGGGCGATCAAGGGGTTAAACCTTTATTAGGAGGGGTTAGGCGGCTACCCTGGACCTAAAGGGGCCTAATCCTAACTGCCCTGCAACTTTTTACTATCACAGATGACACTAAATGCAGTGATCAGTAAAATAAATGATCACTGCAATCAGTGACACTGTGATTGGGGGCTGGGGGGTGACCTGGGGGGTGATCTGAGGGTGACTGGGGGGTGAAATGTGTGCCTATGTGTACCTATGTGTCAGTGGACTGTTGGTGCACTAACCTGCTTCTTCTCTCTTCGGCGCCGGAATCGAAAAGACCGCCGCGAGGGAGATGACATCACTTCCTCCTGCCTGTGTTTACATCACATGGCGGAGGAAGCATTTTCATTCGCCGGGAGCGATCGCGAGGGGGTGGCCGAAATCGAATGGTCACCCCCTGATCTCTGATCGCTCCCCAATGATAAACGGCCGCTCACTGTATAGGAGGGGGGTCCGATCGGACCCCCCAACTGTACAAAGGCGATCACGTATGCTCTACGTGATTGTGCCTGTCGGTGCCATTCTGCCGACGTATATATACAGTGAGCGGTCGTTAAGTGGTTAATGAGCACAATAAACTATTGGGTGAAAGACCCGGGCTTTCCAGATCTCATTAATTAGCATTCCTTTCACATACATCTGTCCACTGAGTCCCAAGCATGCAGAGACCATCATGGCCTCCTTAATAATGTCCTTTTGCATTACATAACAGAATATCTTCCTAAATGCTTGTAGCTTCCTCAAATGCCAGGGCCCATAGTCGGTAGGCAAGAGGCTAAGATTCAGTCCCCTCCAAAAGCCTATATCCCAGGTGAGTCTGTCACAGGAGGGTCATGCATCAGGCTGTAAAATATGGGTGCGCATGTGTGATCACAAAAAACTAATTGGGAGCTGTAAAAAGTCAATCAAAATTTAAAAAGTGAATGATGTGTATTAAATAACAGTGTGTGAAATCCCTAATAGGGAAAAAGGGAAAAAGGTGAAGGGAATAATATATCACATAAAGAGAAGAAAAAAAATGTGAAAAAAATTGCATTAAAAACATCCAATACCCCAAAGGGGAAAGGGTGAAGGAAAACAAAGAGGTGTGAATGATAGAGAGGAAATTACAGTGTGAAGCCTCGTACACACGGCCGAGAATCTCGTCGTTAAAAACATGTAGTTTTTTACGACGAGATCCTTGGACAAGAAACTTGTCCCGGCCGAGTGTACACACGCTCATTTTAAAGAACCCGCGGTTCTTTGAATGGAGCGTACGCGGTGACGTCATCGAATACGACGAGCATGCGCTCGTCACATTCGATGCCGTCGCCGCCATCTTGGTTCACCCTACCTATGCCTAGGAAGCTACCGCGCATGCGTTGAAGTCATTTCGAGCATCCGCGGGCTTCCCGGCGAACAGGTAAGTGTACACACACTCAATTTTCTCTTCGAGAAACAGGCTGACGAGAATCTCAACGAGAAAATAGAGAGCAGGTTCTCTATTTTCTCGTCGAGATTCTTGTCGCTTTTCTTGACGAGAAACCATACACACGGACGAATTTCTCAGCAAGAAATCTCTGCCAGCAAGTTTCTTGCTGGTTCTTGCCGAGAAACTCGGTCGTGTGTACGAGGCTTTAGCTACATGATGACATCGCACAGAGTCATACAAAATGGTCAGGTGTAAATGAGGGCTAGTCGCTTGGGAAAGTACATTCGTTTTTTGGGGCAGTGTTTTGTATTTTGATCCTAATAGACTTCAATGGGAGTTGCTGGAAAATGCATAAATATGCATGTTTTTTGTGTATTTTCTTGCCTAGTAACTAGCCTTCTATTGGCTAAAAATACACTGTAAACTCAAGCCTGAAATGCATATAAAAACACCTGTACAAACTCTAAAAGGAAACATTCCCAAGAAATGACCAATGACACTCATCTCAAGTGTGAATGGGGCATAAGAAATCCTTTTGTAACCTAAACGTTAACAGAAATGTACCAGCTTAGTATACAAAACTGTAATTTTGTGGGTTGGAATTATGTATGGATTCTCGTACATATTAAAATCTAATACTTTATTATACAAGCTGTATACACACTCTATAGCCATTTCACAGTTAAAAGAAACCTGACATGAAACTTGACAAAACTGAGAAATTATGTAAAAGTGTGTAAGCAAAGGGGACCTTAACCACCGCTCACGGTATATATACGTCGGCAGAATGGCTCGTACAGGCACAATCACGTACCTGTACGTGGCCCTTTAACTGCCGACGTCGGGGGCGCCAGCGCCGCCGGCGGCGCGCTCGCGACCCCCTGCCTTCCCTGTGAGTGGGACCGCGGGTCCCGCGGACTCGATCTCCGCGGGGATCCCCGCGATCGTCTCACGGAGGCTCGGAGCGGGGAGATGTGTGTGTAAACACAACATCTCCCCGCTCCTCTACTGACAATGTCAGCGATCTCCGCTCTGTGTAATCAGAGCGGAGATCGGTGACGTGTCAGTCGTAGCCACGCCCCCCCTCAGTTAGCAACACGCCCCTAGGCACACTTAACCCCTTCAGCGCCCCTAGTGGTTAACCCCTTCACTGCCAGTGTCATTTTCACAGTAACCAATGCATTTTTATTGCACTGATCGCTGTGAAAATGACAATGGTCCCAAAAATTTGTCAAAAGTGTCCGATGTGTCCGCCATAATGTCGCAGTCATGAAAAAAATTGCTGATCGCTGCCATTACTAGTAAAAAAATAAAATTAATAAAAATGCCTTAAAACTATACCCTATTTTGTAAACGCTATAATTTTTGCGCAAACCAATCAATAAACGCCGATTGCGATTTTTTTTACCAAAAATATGTAGAAGAATCGGTATCGGCCTAAACTGAGGAAAAAATATGTTTTTTTATATATTTTTTGGGGATATTTATTATAGAAAAAAGTAAAAAATATGTAATTTTTTTCAAAATTTTCGTTCTATTTTTGTTTATAGCGCAAAAAATAAAAACCACAGAGGTGATCAAATACCACCAAAAGAAAGCTCTATTTGTGGGAAAAAAAGGACGCCAATTTTGTTTGGGAGCCACGTTGCACGACCGCGCAATTGTCAGTTAAAGCGACGCAGTGCCGAATTGCAAAAAGGGGCCTGGTCATAATGGCCCTTATTGGTCCGGGGCTTAAGTGGTTAAAGAAGAGCCACATAACCAAAAGATCAGTTGATCTTAGTCAAAGAGATATTCAGGTAGAAGAATTCACATACAGTGCTTTGAAAAAGTATTCTTACCCCCTGAAATTTTCCACATTTTGCCATGTTACAACCAAAAATGCATTTTATTGGGATTTTATGTGATAGATCAACACAAAGTGGCACATAATTGTGAAGTGGAAGGACAATGATAAATAGTTTTTAGATTTTTTTACAAATAAATATCTGAAAAGTGTGGCGTGCATTTGTATTTTACTCTGATACCCCTAACTAAAATCTAGTGGAACCAATTGCCTTCAGAGCTCACCTAATTAGTAATAAGAGTCCATCTGTGTGTAACTTAATCTCAGTATAAATACAGCTGCTCTGTGAAGCCCTTAGAGGTTTGTTAGAGAACCTTAGTGAGCAAACAGCATCACGAAGGCCGAGGAACACGCCAGACAGGTCAGGGATAAGGTTGTGGAGAAGTTTAAAGCAGGGTTAGGTTATAAAAAAATATCTCAAGCTTTGAACATCTCACAGAGCATTGTTCAATCCATCATCCAAAAATGGAAAGAGTATGGCACAACTGCAAACCTACCAAGACATGGCCGTCCACCTAAACTGACAGGCCGGGCAAGGAGAGCATTTATTCAGAGAAGCAGCCAAGAATTTCATGGTAACTCTGGAGGAGCTGCAGAGATCCATAGCTCAGGTGGGAGAAATTGTGAACAGGACAACTATTAGTCGTACACGCCACAAATCTGGCCTTTATGGAGGAGTGACAAGAAGATAGCCATTGTTGATAGAAAGCCATAAGTAGTCCAATTTGCAGTTTGCGAGAAGCCATGTGAGGGACACAGCAAACATGTGGAAGAAGGTGCTCTGGTCAGAAGAGACCAAAATGGAATTTGTGGGCGAAAAAAAAAAAAAAAAAAAAACGCCATGTAAAAACTAACCCTACATATCATCCTGGACACACCATCCCCACTGTGAAACATGGTGGGGGCAGCATCATGTTGTGGGATGCTTTTCTTCAGCAGGGACAGGAAAGCTGGTCAGAGTTAATGGGAAGATGGATGGAGCCAAATAAAGGGAAATCTTACAAGAAAACCTGTTGAAGTCTGCAAAAGACTGGGGCAGAGGTTCACTTTCCAGCAGGACAATGACCCTAAACATACAGCCAGAGCTCCAATGGAATGGTTTAGATCAAAGCATATTCATGAGTTAAAATGGACCAATCAAGGTCTAGACTTAAATTCAATTGAGAATCTGTGGCAAGACTTGAAAATTGCTGTTTACAGACACTCTTCATCCAATCTGACAGAGCTTGAGCTATTTTGCAAAGAAGAGGCACTCTCTAGATGTGCAAAGCTGGTAGAGACATACCCAAAAAGACTTGCAGCTGTAATTACAGCAAAAGGTGATTCTGCAAAGTATCGACTCAGGGAGGCTGAATACAAATGCACACCACACTTTTCCCATATTTATTTTTATAAATATACCATTTATCATTTTTCTTCCACTTCACAATCATGTGCCACTTTTTGTTGGTCTATCACATAAAATCCAAATAACATACATTTACGATTTTGGTTGTAACATGACAAAATTTGGAAAATTTCAAGGGGTAATACTTTTTCAAGGCACTGCACAAATGTTCACTTTACATATAAAAAATGAACATGGACTCACCTCCTTCTCCCTTCTAGGCATCTCTATTGCTCAGCAAATCTGTCCATCATATTAAAGCACAAATAGAGAGGTTTTGGTGGTGGGAGGGAGGGACTGGTCTAAAAAAAATTTACAGGAAAACTGGGGATTTGCATGTTAGGCCAGATGTGTATCTGGATCTGCTTGTTGTTTACACTTGCAGTTGTCACTTTAGGTAACCTCTGTTTAAGCATTCTTTTATAGGAGACTCAGTTTGAATTGCCCATATTGCCCGATCAAAAGACATGACATTTACAGTGCCTTAAAAAAGTATTCATGCCCCTTGAAATTTTCCAAATTTTGTCATGTTACAACTGAAAACGTAAATGTATTTTATTGGGATTTTATGTGATAGACCAACGCAAAGTGGCACATAATTGTGAAGTGAAAGGAAAATTATAAATGTTTTTTGAAAATTTTTACAAATAAATGTGTGAAAAGTGTGGCGTGCATTTGTATTCAGCCCCCCTGAGTCAATACTTTGTAGAACCACCTTTCGCTGCAATTACAGCTTCAAGTCTTTTTGGGTATGTCTGTACCATCTAAAGAGTGACATTTTTCTTTGCAAAATAGCTCAAGCTCTGTCAGATTGGATGGAGAGCATCTGTAAACAGCAATTTTCAAGTCTTGCCACAGATTCTCAATTGGATTTAGGTCTGGACTTTGACTGGGCCATTCTAACACATAAATATGCTTTGATCTAAACCATTCCATTGTAGCTCTGGCTGTAAGTTTAGGGTCGTTGTCCTGCTGGAAGGTGAACCTCCGCTCCAGTCTCAAGTCTTTTGCAGACTCTAATGCCGCGTACACACGACCGTTTTTCATGACGAGAAAAATGCAATTTTTTAATTTGGTCATTAAAAACAATCGTGTGTGGGCTCCAGAGCATTTTTGACGATGTGAAAAATGGCCATTAAAAATTTGGAACATGCTCTAATTTTTCTCGTCATTTTTCACGTTGTCGTTTTTCTCGTCATGAAAAACGGCCGTGTGTATGCTTTAACGACGTGAAAAAAACGCGCATGCTCAGAAGCAAGTGATGAGACGGGAGCGCTCGTTCTGGTAAAACTAGCGTTCGTAATGGAGATAGCACATTCGTCACGCTGTAACGGACTGAAGAGCACGAGGCTGAAAAGCGCAAATCGTCTCTCACCAAACTTTACTAACACAAGGATCAACAAAAGCAGCCCAAAGGGTGGCCCCATCCGAATGGATCTTCCCCTTTATAGTGCCGTCGTACATTTCGTACGTCACCGTGCTTTGCTCGAGCATTTTTTTTCATGATCGTGTGTAGGCAAGGCAGGCTTGAGAAGAATCACGTCGAGAAAAACTTTGTTTTTTTCAATGACATTAAAACCGGTCGTGTGTACGCGGCATAACAGGTTTTCTTTAAGATTGCCCTGTATTTGGTTTCATCCATCTTTCCATCATCTCTGACTAGCATCCCTGTCCCTGCTGAAGAAAAGCATCCCCACAACATGATGCTGCCACCATGTTTCATGGTGGGGATGGTGGGTTCAAGGTGATGTGCAGTGTTAGTTTTCTGCCATACATAGCATTTTGCTTTTAGACCAAAAAGTTAAATTTTGGTCTCATCTGACCAGAGCACCTTCCGCTACATGTTTGCTGTGTCCCCCACATGGCTTCTTACAAACTGCAAACTGGACTTCTTATGGCTTTCTTTCAACAATGGCTTTCTTCTTGCCACTCTTCCATAAAGGCCAGATTTGTGGAGTACACGACTAATAGTTGTCCTGTGGACAGATTCTCCCACCTGAGCTGTGGATCTCTGCAGCTCCCCCAGAGTTACCATAGGCCTCTTGGCTGCTTCTTTGATTAATGTTCTCCTTGCCTGGCATATCAGTTTAGGTGGAGGGCCATGTCTTGGTAGGTTTGCAGTTGTGCCATACTCTTTCCATTTTTGGATGATGGATGGAACAGTGCTCTGTGAGATGTTCAAAGTATGGGAATTTGTTTTATAACCTAACCCTTCTTTACACTTCTCCACAACTTTATCCCTGACCTGTCTGGTGTGTTCCTTGGCCTTCATGAGGCTGTTTGTTCACAAAGGTTCTTTAACAAACCTCTGAGGGCCTCACAGAACAGCTGTTTTTATACTGAGATTAAATTATACACGGGTGGACTCTATTTACCAATTAGGCGACTTCTAAAGGCAATTGGTTCAACTAGATTTTTAGTTAGGGATATCAGAGTAAAGGGGGCTGAATACAAATGCACGCCACACTTTTCAGATATTTATTTGTAAAAAAAAATGAAAATAATTTATCATTTTCCTTCCACTTCACAATTATGTGCCACTTTGTGTTGGTCTATCATATAAAGTCCCAATAAAATACATTTATGTTTATGGTTGTAACATGACAAAATTTGGAAAATTTCAAGGGATATGAATACTTTTCCAAGGCACTATATGTGCACCTGTCCCTTAGGGTAAGTAAATATGAGAGCATACCGATTTTACATCTATGTTTGATTTTTTTGTGTGTGTATAAGTATAAGCATCTATACAGTAGGGCAGCAAATGAAAAATTAGTATCTAAGGGATAAAAAAAAGTAGAAAAGATATGGAAAACAAAGAGTGAGAGTTAGTAGGGATAATTGGAAATATTAGAATAATAGGGTATGGGGTAAGAGAGAACAATTTTAAGGTGTTCATAACTAGAAGTTAAAAACTGAACCTATACAGGATGTTTGGAAATGCATAAAGTCTTCCAACCAAAATGATCAAAACCAGCATTTCTTATAATATAATTAGTATAACATAAACCAGGCTTGCTGAATGTCGTCCTGAACAATAAATTCAAAAGGCTACAATGTTTTTGGAAATAATAAAAAAAAAAAAAGATAGAAAAGTCTGTTTGTAAAATCTTTTTTTAAAAACAGCTCTGAATGAAGATATCTATGAAAGGTCTGTAAGGGTAAATACAGTATATGGATAAATATAGATAGTGAAGGTAAGAATTGTAATGTATTTTCTTGGAATTTCTATAAGCCATCACAGATATATAAACTAATGTAGCGGGGTGTTCCCCTTTAATCACGAGAGACTACATCTCCCAGTACATCTTGCAGCACCCAGGGCGCATTGCCCCGTGCAAAGACTGCTGGGGCAGACTTTATAAAGGGGAGGCGGAGTTTTGGTCGCTCTCTTTGGACACCCCCACTCCTAGCAAGAGGATCTCTGTGCTGAACTGCTGTGTGCACAAGGCCTGAAGCCTGGGCCATGTGCATTTCTCCAAAGAGCCCTCTGCCAGCCTAGCTGAACCTCAGAGACATCTTCTCATCCTTGCTGTACTACATCAGAAGGACCGGAGGCCTGGATGTCAGTGGATTCCTGTTCCTAGACGAATCGGCGGAGGAAACAGACTTGGACTGGTCCGGGTGGTGAGAGAGCACTCGCTCATAGACAGATACTTTATCTTTACTATTCGTTGGATTACAAAGTTGTTCTTCAAGTGCACCGCCGAAAGATTGCTAGCGAAGATTGTTTACCCTGAACTTCCATTTAGATCAGTCAGGCCTGACTGTGTAGGTAGACATTTCTGAGAGTCAGTCTGCCCACAAGGGGAAGTGATTGTAAAAGGGCAGCGCTAGAGCCGCATCGCATTACTTGAGTAGTCTGATTGTTCTGTTCATTTTAAATACTGATTATTGCAGGGATCTGCAACTTGTTATACTGTTATTTAATTACTTGCCCATTAGCCTCAGTAAAATATCTGGGTAAAGTACATTTGGTGTCAGTTTCGCTTACTTTAATAGGAGTTTTAAAGTATATTCTGTGTACAGTATGTTTGCTATAGGACTGCGTCACCAACAGTTGCGGTCACGCAGTCCTATCCCACTATCACTAGCTGTGCCACGGGAGGTTAGAGCCGATTGCCAGGGGTTGACAGCGGTGCATTACAGGGCCCAAATCAATACCAGCAGCCCTCTTAACTGGGGGTACAGCTATACTAATAAAAGAGATCAACCAGCGCAAATAAACCTAAAGACAGCAGCTAGAACACTGAGGGTCAAAATATCAAATCCCCAAATAGCAAAATCTAAAAACAGCAGTGCAGCGCAATACATGTATGGCAATACTAAAATAAATCTGTAGGACATATCAATCTGTAATCATGATACTAGAAAAGAGTCAGTTATACAAGAGGATCTTTAAAACATTGTTGAGCAAACACCAGCAAGTGTCCAAAGTGAAGTGGATATTCAAGTGACTTTGTGACCAATGGTAGCAATGGCAGCTCACCTCAGTTGATAGACCCCTGAGTAAATCAGTCAGGTCAACCAAGCGGTTCCCTCAATGGGAAGATTAAAACCAGATGCTCCGGATCAGGAAGGTGTTGCAGCCAGTGACTTGCTAGATCAGATGAGACCTCATCAACCAACTCCCATACGGTGTATACCAATTTACCAAACTTTTACGCCAACAGCAATATCTAGCCAGAGCCCAACCGTGCTGCTCATTCTGATGTTCAAACAAGGATGGCGGCACCAAACCATGTGCTCACATCTGTGGGCCAAAGGGCACAGATATATGACTGTGCTGAAGTTCAAATGCTTCTAAAAGCTGAAAAAGAATCAAAACGGAATGAACGGAAATTAAGTTCTAATTACTGGTGGTTTTAACTATCCACATGCAAATGGGGACTTTGAAACTAACAGTTATCACATTTTATCCATATTACTATATAATTACATTATTTAGTGAAAACAGAACCAACTAGAAAGAAACCTCTTCAACATTTGGTCAGTTCTAATAAAACTGCTTTAATTTGTTAATCAAATTAATGTACCGTATTTATCGGCGTATAACACGCACAGGCGTATAACACGCACCCTAACTTTAAGAGGGAAGTTTCAGGAAAAAAACTTTCCACAGCCCCCTGCGTATAACACGCAGGCACAATTTACCCTCTATTTTCAGGGTAAAAAAGTGAGTGTAATACGCCAATAAATACAGTAAATCTGTTATTGTATCTAACATCTCCCCTGACTGACAATGCTGTTGTTCAAAGGTGTTTCTGTTGCTCCTCCATCCAAAGTGGACACAACTGAGACAGGAAGTGTGTTACTGTGTTACTGGCTGGATCACCATTTGAAAATAAAGGAAAAAAAATAACCTTAAAAAAGAAAACGAATGCAGCCACCACATTTAAGGACTGATACGCTGCAAGATATTTTTTATTGGGGTTTGATACTGTTTTAAATATATAGAGCATATGTAAATGCATTAGCTCCAAGAAACATGAGAACTTCTCAAAAACGACACTGCATATTTAGACATGAATCTCTCAGTGCCCAGAACAAACCTAAATTTTATTGTAAGTGCCCATGGCCTTCCAAGCTACTGCCTATCCCTTAAGCCCTGTACACACGATTGGATTTCCTATGGATTTTAAACCGATGGATTTTTCCATCGGTAATCCGATGAAGCTGACTTCCATCAGTCTTGCCTACACACCATCAGTCAAAAAACCGATCGTCCAAAACGCGGTGACATAAAACACTCCGACAAGCCGAGAAAAATTAAGTTCAATGCTTCTGAGCATGCGTCGACTTGATTCTGAGCATGCGTGGGTTTTTTGTCCGATGGAGTTCCACACAGACGATCGGAATTTGCTATAATTTTTTTTCCCCATCGGATAAATTTAAAACATGTTTTATTTTTTCTCACCGATGGAAAAAAGACCGATGGGGCCCATACACGATCGGTTTGTCCGATGAAAAAAGTCCATCGGACTGTTTTCATCGGTAAAACCGATCGTGTGTACACGGCTTAACACTTACTTTTATCATAACACTTAACTTGGCCCTACCCCTAACTTTAAAGTGTCACTAAACCCACATTAAAAAAACTATCAATAAATGCTGTATTACATGCTGTTCATACTCACTCAGTCACTATGAGATTCATTTTCTGTAACTAGACCTGGTTAATCCTGCTGCTCTCTATCTCCACCTTCTGTTCATGTCCTCAATTCAGCTAGGGATTTTGCAGCTGTGGTGGCAACTCTGCACATGCTCAGTTTTCAGTGATTTTCTATTTTGAGCTTTTCCTCCCTCTCACCTTTACCCTCAGCTTCTTTAGCAAGGCAGTGGTCGTCTTAGAGGTGTGTTTGGGGTCGTTATTATGTTGGAATACTGCCCTGTGTCCCAGTCTCCGAAGGGAGGGGATCAGGCTCTGCTTCAGTATGTCACAGTACATGTTGGCATTCATGTTTCCCTCATTGAATTGTAGCTCCATAGTCCCGGGAGCACTCATGCCGCCCCAGACTATGACACTCCCATCACCATGCTTGACTGTAGGCAAGACGCACTTGTCTTTGTACTCCTTACCAGGTTGCCGCCACACACGATTGACACTATCTGAACCAAATAAGTTTATCTTAGTCTCATCAGACCACAGGACATGGTTCCAGTAATCCTTGTCCTTAGTCTGCTTGTCTTCAGCAAACTGTTTGCGGGCTTTCTTGTGCATCATCTTTAGAAAAGGCTTTCTTCTGGGTCAACAGCTATGCAGACCAATTTGATGCAGTGTGCAGCATATGGTCTGAGCACTGACAGGCTTCCCTCCCACCCCTTTAACCTCTACAGCAATGCTTGCAGCATGAATGCGTCTATTTCCCAAAGACAACCTCTGGATATGACACTGTATGGTCTTGGCCACCATGTTGCAGCTCAGTTTCAGGGTCTTGGCAATCTTCTTATAGCCTAGGCCATCTTTATGTAGAGCAACAATTCTTTTTTAAAGATCCTCAGAGAGTTCTTTGCCATGAGGTGCCATGTTGAACTTCCAGTGACCAGTATGAGTGAGTGAGAGCACACCAGATTTAACACACCTGCTCCCCATTCACACCTGAGACCTTGTAATACTAATGAGTCACAAGACACCATGGAGGGAAAATGGCTAATTGGGTCCAATTTGGACATTTTCACTTAGAGGTGTACTTACTTTTGTTGCTAGCGGTTTAGACATTAATGGCTGTGTAATGAGTTATTTTAAGGGGACAGCAAATGTCCACTGTTATACAAGCTGTACACTAACTAATTTACATTGTAGCAAAGTGTCATTTCTTCAGTGTTGTCACATGAAAAGATATAATAAAATATTTACAAAAATCTAAGGGGTGTACTCAATTTTGTGAGATATTGTATATAATGACTATATACATTGACTCTCTCTCTCTCTCTATATATATATATATATATATATATATACATACACACACAGTATATAATATAGTTACATGTGTGTTTATACATACCCTAAAGCTGAAAGCATCATTTACTGCAATACTCATCAATATAGCAATATACCTCTGGGTGTCAGTGTTGTTTCATTTCTTTCTTTTCATCAAATTACCAATCTATTAACACACTATGGTCTTGTTAAACTTTCTAAATGTAACATCTGTTTTAGTGGCTTCATTTTACATGCACTGATAGCACCTCTATATTGAGTGATAAAAGAAAAACAACTAAATGTAAGCAAGAAAAATATCAGCAATGCAAATGATTTAAGCAATACACAGCAGCATATCAGCAGCACAATGTATAGTAGCCTCAGAGTAGTTAAAGTGCTTTCGTATTTTTTTTATTTTTTTTTAAATAACAAACATGTCATACTTACCTGCTCTGTGCAGTGGTGTTGCACAGAGCAGCCCAGATCCTCCTCTTCTCAGGTCCCCTTCATATGACTATCCAAAGGTAATTGAGGAATTATTAAACGTAAAATAATTTTTGACTGTATCAAGAGCAAACATTTTTTTTATTTCAATAAACTTATTGAAATTTTACAGTTTAGAAATATGATATTGTAGCCATAGAACAAAATAGAGTTGTCAGGGTCACCTGTGGCCAGGTGACAGATGCACACCGTAGGGGGACAGGAGTGCACCGCGAGGTAGTGAACCCTATGGCTGGCTTCTGCGGATAGGAAACTGGGTGGTTGTGGAAAGCGGGACCAGAGGAGCACAACCGGGATCCCAACGGAAGCGAGAGCCAAGATTCCCCAGGGCGCGGAGTCTAAGACCCAGCTGGTCTTCTCCAGGGCCTCTAGTGGTGAGGATGTTACGCTGCAGGCTGGGACCAGGTCGCGGCCCCTGGAGTTTCCTAGCTCACGCCCCGTAGGATAAGGGGAAAAGAGGGGAAGCAGCAGCACACGATAGAGAGAACCGAATAACAAGCTGAAGGTCAGGGGCCACAAGCAGACAAGGATAATGAAGAACGAGCCGAAGGTCAAGGGTCACGAGCAGACAGGGATAGTCGGGGACAAGCCAATAACGTAACAGAGAGACAGACTTAGCACACGGCAGGCAGGAACCCAAACACACAATGCCTAACAAACACGTTGATCAGCAAAGCAGGCTTGCAGTGCACAGGTTAATATAGTGTTCAGTGATAGGGCCTGGGGTGGAGTCAGGCTGGGAGGAGATTATAAAGGAAGCCAGGTGAAGGAGGTCTGGTCTCTAGATGAACACATGAGGAGGAAGGTAAGATGGCAGACAGACATTAATGCATATCCATGACAAGAGTCTTACTTACAACCACAGAGTGAGCACAACAGGGTAGAATATAGGTCCATAATAGCATCTAGAATGTGTCAAACATTATTTTTTTAAATTTTGTGTTGGGCAGCAGGATGGCCTTTGGTAGCCACAGGTAGCAATTACAGAGTCCATTATCCCAAAAAAATAAATAAAAGATCAGTTCTTGGTAGATGTTGTAGAGAGCTCTTTTGGGTCTTCACATCTGCTGAATTGTTTGTTTAATATTATGCAGAATGCAAGAGGACGTGCTGAAGCATGCAAATTGAACAAGAACACCCAAAGTTTCCAGGAGGAAAGAAACAGTCTGGCATTATTGCATAAAGATTCGATCTTCCTGTTGGGTTATTAATTATCTGTAAAAAAAAAGCTAGAGGCTGACTCAGCCCATCAGGCTTAACCTATAACTAAAATATCATTTTGGGTGGACTTGGTTGATTTGCTAAAGGCAAATCGGCTGTTCACTTTGCAAAAAGAATTATCACTTAGCCTCCCATTCAGTTTAAAATAGAAATGAAAGGCACAACATTTGTGTATAGATATAAAACATTATAAACACCCTTTTTTCCCCTTTTACAGTGCTGTGAAAAAAGTAATTGCCCCCTCCCATGCTGAATCATGAATGAGCTGTGATTAACCACATTTTTTTGGAAAGCTGAGTTAAATTTCACTTAAATTTCACTTGTTACACCAAGGCCTGATTACTGCCAGACCTGTTGAATCAAGAAATCACATAAATAGAAGCTGTCTGACAAAGTGAAGTACGCTAACACATCACAAAAAGCCACACATCATGCCACAATCTAAAAAAAATTAAGAACAGATTAGAAACAAAGTAATGTACATGTATCGGTCTAGGAAGGGTTTCAAAGCCATTTCTTAGGCTTTGGAACTTCAGTGAACCACGGGGAGAGACGTTATTCACAAATAGAGATAACTTAGAACAGTGGTGAACCTTCCCAGGAGTGGCCGGCCTACAAAAATTACTCCATGACGACGACTCAACCAGGAGGTCATAAAAGAACCCAGAACAACATCTAAAGAACTGCAGGCCTCACTTGCCTCAGGTAAGATCAGTGTTCATGATTTAACAATAAGAAAGACTGGGCAAAAATGGCATCCATGGGAGAGTTCCAAGGCCAAAGCCACTGCTGACCAAAAATAACACAAAGGTTCATCTCACATTTATCAAAAAACATCTTGACGAGACAAAAATTTTACTTTTTGGAAGGTGTGCGTCTCGTTACATCTGGCATAAAACTAATACAGCATTTCATAACAAAACATCATACCAACAGTCATACATGGTGGTGGTAGCATAAAGGTCTGGGGCTGCTTTGCAGCTTCAGGACCTGGACGACTTACCATAATTGATGGAATTGATGGAACTATGAATTCTGAGCTCTACCAGAAAAACCTAAAGGAGGATGTCTGGCCATCAGTTCGTGACCTCAAGCTCAAGTGCACTTGGCTTATGCAGCAGGACAAAACACAACAGCAAGTCCACCTCCAAATGGTTCAAACAAAGCAAAATTTAGGTTTTGGAGTGGCCTAGTCAAAGCCGGGACTTAAATCCAATTGAGATGCTGTATCATGACCTTACACAGGCTGTTCATGCTGGAAAACCCTCCAATGTGGCTGAATTAAAACAATTCTGCAAAGAAGAGTGGGTCAAAATTGCTTCACAGCAATGTAAAAAGACTCATTGCCAGTTATTGCAAATGCTTGATTGCAGTTGTTGCCACCAAGGGTGGCACAACCAGTTATTAGATTTAGGGGGTGGATGCAAAAAATTCTGCGCTGCCTTATGGTGAAG
The DNA here is from genome assembly GCA_029206835.1 of Rana muscosa. Taxonomy (NCBI): domain Eukaryota; kingdom Metazoa; phylum Chordata; class Amphibia; order Anura; family Ranidae; genus Rana; species Rana muscosa. The sequence goes on from CM055122.1 coordinate 411,745,780, forward strand.
CCGCTCACACAACCAATTGAAAAATGGTGAAAAACAAACAAAACAAAAAAGTGTAGCGCTAAAACTAAATATGAACTGCACTGAAAGTGCAGTAATCAACAATACATATTCAAATTATACAAACATCTTAAAGGACACAGTGAAGAAATAAAAATTATTCCAAAAAGTCCTCAGTGATGTGAGTACTAAATTGTAAAGGTCATAATGAAACTAAATTCTTTGGTGTAAACCAAATAAAATGCTGGTGAAGTTGAATTGGTGAAAATCAAAGTCAAAATCAAAACCAAAATGGTGGTGCTCCTAAAGTAGACTTGACACAAAACAAGTGCTTTCAGAGTGACCGTCACCATACGATAGTAGAAAAGGCTTACCAAAAGGCGTGGACCCCAAAAAACTTACGTTCAAAGGGTCAACCAAGCATGGGTAAGCCACTGTGGACAGCGAATCTCCAACTGTGATTTAAACAGGGACCTCGGACATCAATCCAATACAGAGGGTGCAGAAAATATCTCTGGCATCCAAATGGCGATGGAACTTGCAGAAAATGCCCAATAATGGCCAGGTGTTGAATTCAGGTAAGTTATAGAAAATGGAAGGAAAGAAAAAAGCACATAGCGTAATCCTGTATAAAAGGGTAATTTAATGTAGGTAGGAACACTTACATTTAAAAAGATGTAACAGCGCTTCATCAAATAGTTAGTGGCAGTAGGGTCTCCCGACGGGTTTCGCATCCAAATGCATCATCAGTCGTGCCACGTGGCTCACAAACAAAATTGGCATCCTTTTTTTCCCACAAATAGAGATTTCTTTTGGTGGTATTTGATTGACTCTGCGGTTTTTATTTTTTGCACTATAAACAAAAATAGAGCGACAATTTTGAAAAAAATACAATATTTTTTTCTTTTTGCTATAATAAATATCCCCCAAAAATATATAAAAAAACATATTTTTTCCTCAGTTTAGGCCGATACGTATTCTTCTACATATTTTTGGTAAAAAAAAATCGCAATAAGAGTTTATTGATTGGTTTGCGCAAAAGTTATAGCGTTTACAACATAGGGGATAATTTTATGGCATTTTTATAAATTTAATTTTTTTTTACTAGTAATGGCGGCGATCAGTGATTTTTTTCGTGACTGCGACATTATGGCAGACACATCGGACACTTTTGACACATTTTTGGGACCATTGTCATTTTCACAGCGATCAGTGCTATAAAAATGCACTGGTTTCTGTGAAAATGACACTGGCAGTGAAGGGGTTAACCAGGAGGGGGCGCTGTAGGGGTTAAGTGTGCCCTGATGTGTTTTACTTACTGTGGGGGGGGCGTGGCTTAGCGTGTGACATCACTGATCGTCGTTCCCTATGACAGGGAACATAAGATCAGTGAAAGGCTCACTAGGAAGCACAGGGCGAGGTTTGTTTACACTTACCTCTCCTAGTTCTTCCTCTCTGTGACCCGATCGCGGGACACCAGCGGCGATTGGGTCTGCTGTTCCCGCTGGGACAGTCACGGAGAAGAGGACCGGGTCGCGAGCGTGCCGCCGGCGGCGACCCATGGCTGGGCTCTTAAAGGGGACGTACCTGTACGCCCATGTGCCCAGCCGTGCCATTCTGCCGACGTACATCGGCGTGCGGCGGTCCTCAAGTGGTTGATAAATGAAACCATCATTTAAAAAATGCATTTTGTATTTACTTGGGTTATCTTTGTGTAATAATAAAATTAGTTTGATGATCTGAGTCATTTAAGTATGACAAATATGCAAAAAAAATAATAATCAGAAAGGGGCAAATACTTTTTCACAGCATTGCATAAAAAGTGATCACATACATTCTGTTCTCAGCTGCATAAGAGGTGGGGGATGAGAAACAGCAGGACACTGATCCACACACTTTCCAGTAAAAGGCTGTGGGGGGTAGGACAATGCTGATCTTTGGAGGAGAGCAGGCTGAGTTCCCAACATACCTAGAGAACTGACCACGATGTGTTCTCCTGCTTAGTGTGGTCAGTTTTTAATTGGAGAGCAGAGGGATTGGCAGGTACACCATGGATTTCACACAAAGGAAGCAATACAAAGAGAACAGGATGCTGCTGGGCATAGTGGTATGGCTGGCGTAGCTTGTTCATTGCCTCATCTAAGTTTGGCATCGGAGCTCTCTATATGACATTACTGCACTGCCCACCCTAGAGACTGGATTGCTTCTATATGGCCATAATTATTTGTTTTTGGTGGCACAATAGCAATACTCTATTATAGACTGGTTCCATCTAACATGTGTGCTAGCAATGGGATTCATTTGTTTGGTTTCCTTCCATCCAGGCTCCTTTAGATTTCACTCCAGAAGCACCTCATCATAGAGGGACTTTCTCTTATCATAAGAACTTTCTTTAAGATTTTTATATTTGCATGTGGTTTATGGCTTGATACGTTTTTTGGTTCAAGTTTACCCTCTAAGTCCTGGCGCCAACACCATTATTTTTTATTGTTTCTACATACAGTTGGATCCAGGGCTGCTCTTTAAAAAAACACAGGGCCTCCTACAGCCTACTTGAGAGGTCTCCCCTTCAAATTATCAAAACAATATGTTTGCTAAAAGTACACTAAAATCATAATTGGACACAATCACAACACATCTTACAAAAATTCCTTCTAAATCTGATAGATAAAACTGTATTGAGTTAATAAATAAAGCTGTTTGTGTAAGGGCCAGTTCACACCAGATGCAGTTCCGTTTTTTCTGCACCAATACAGTCAGTTCCGGTCAGTTTCCGGTCAGTTTCTGCACCGGAAACTGACCAGAAACTGACTGGAACTGATTGCACTGGTGTGAACTAGAACCATTGGAATACATGGAAAACACTGTGCATGCATTTTTAGTGCAAAAAAAAAGCACACGGAACTGAACGGAACTGCGTCTGGTGTGAACTAGCACTAAATGAGGTATTGGGCCGGGTTCACACTGGTACGGCATATGCTCTGACTTTGGGAGCACATGTCGCATGACGTGTGTAAATGAATGGTTCCCTATGAGAGCCGTCTTAACTGGCCTGACACAAGTCGGTCCGACTTTGAAAAAGGTTCCTGCACTACTTTGGTCCGACTTTGGTCCTGCTTCAGCCCATTGACTATCATTGAAGTTGGATCAAAGTCGGATCTTTGTCCTAACCATTTGACTTGTGATATCCAACATGGTGATAACAGCAGCAGTAAAAGGAATTTATGTCACACTTGGATTTTGATTGGTCAAAGGACAAGTCAGACTATCTTAACCACTTCAACACGGGGCTTTTTATACCACTTCCATACCAGGCCTATTCTAGCACTTCTCTCCTACATGTACAAATCATCATTCTTTTGCTAGAAAATTACTCAGAACCCCCAAACATTATATATGTTTTTTTAGCAGACACCCTAGGAAATAAAATGACGGTCATTGTAACTTTTTTTCTTGCACGGTATTTGCGCAATCATTTTTCAAACGCCTTTTTTAAAAAAAAAATGGTTTCATGAATTAAAAAATAACAAAACTGTAAAGTTAGCCCAATTTTTTGGGAAAATATGAAAGATGATGTTACGCCGAGTAAATAGATACCTAACATGTCACGCTTTAAAATTGCGCACACTCATGGAATGGCGCCAAACTTCGGTACTTAAAAATCTCCATAGGCGACGCTTTAATTTAACAGAGGAGGTCTAGTGCTAGAATTGTTGCACACGCTCTAACGCACGCGGCGATACCTCACACATGTGGTTTGAACGGCGTTTACATATGTGGGTGACTTACGTGTGCATTCGCTTCTGATCACGAGCTACCGGGGACAGGGGCGTTTTAATTTTTTTTTTTTTATTATTATTATTTTTTTTTACTTATTTATTTATTTTTTTAAACTTATTTTACTTTTCTTTATTTTTTTGATCACTTTTATTCCTATTACAAGGAATGTAAACATCCCTTGTAATAGGAATGTGTGTGACAGGTCCTCTTTATTGAGAGATGCGGGGTCAAGAACATTTTTCACTGATCTCATACTTACTAGCCGCAATGGCGGCTTTGTTTACATTTGAGGACCCGGGCGTGACGTCATCACATCGCACCCGGGCCTCCGACGATCATAGCATAGAGATGACTGGTGACCATCTGGTCACCAGTCATCTCTATGCTCGTCACGTGACCCACCACCGGCGCCGGAAAATTCTCTCCGGGTCCCCGATCGCATGGGAGAGCGATGTCCCCTCCCGCCGCCTATAAGAACGATCAAGCGGCGAAACCGCCGCTATGATCGTTCTTATGGTGCACAGAATCGCCGGCACTTTAAAAGGATATCTGAATGATGCCTCTAGCTGCAGGCATCATTCAGATATCCCCCTACAAAGCCGAGGATGTCATATGACGTCCACCCAGGATGGGAGATCCCATCTGTGGACGTCATTTGACTATGGCTGGATAGGGAAGTGGTTAATGTCAGAGCAAAATCTTATCTTGTTCATTCAAGTCGGATGGAAGTAGGACCAAAGTAGGACCGATGTAGGACCAATGTTGCAGTGCAAAATAGGATGACAGGTGTACAACAGTAGTGTGAACCCGGCCTTGGGATTTATTCACATAGGTGTTGTGGCCTGTACAGTGTTAATCAGTGTTTTTTTTTTATTTGGTTGGAACCGTGTGTAGGCAGGCTATGTTAGGCTATGAGAAAAAAGCAGCTGTACAAACCTAAAATGCAACAGAAAAAAATAGCTAGAGCCAGAGCAGGATAAACCCATGCACTGGCTAAAATGTTGGTGAAATGAATGCAACCAGGTGTCATCCACAAATATGAATCCTTTATTTACTACATAGTGGGTATGTAGTATGGAAGTCTCACACGTTTCGGCTACTCAGCCTTACTCATAGCGCTAATTTGACACACATGGTGACCCATGGTGATGCAGGTATACGGCCCTGAACACAGACAGTGTGCATTTGGGGCCTTTCTCTCACACTTGCACACCTGTCAGATTAGCACCTGTGGCTGTGTTCGTATAGCCACTGCATCCTCATAGAGTAACAGGCAACTCCAGACACACAAAAAAACCACTTACTCACACTGTATGGACCAGTGAACCCATGTGACACGTTTTAATTTTTTTTTTACCATTTTTAAATATTTGTTACAATGTCTTACATTTTTTTATTTACTTTTTCACAACGTTGTTGCGGAGGGGGCTTTGGTAAAATATCTCACTTTTGTGACAGAGAGAGGGACAGAGGATATAAATTCCTCAGTACCTTTCTGTGCAGCCTCAGCTGCTCTGGGCAGTGATTGAACAGAAAGCGCTCTGTACTGAGGCTCTTGTTCATTCACAAACTGAAGTGTAGTAAACACAGTTTACTACGCTTCAGTTATGAGTAAAAACCATTAGTGATCGGTACTGATCACTCATTTGGGTTGATTTACTAAAACTAGAGAGTGCAAAATCTGGTGCAGCTCTGCAGAGAAACCAATCAGCTTCCAGGTTTTATTGTCAAAGCTTAATTGAACAAGCTGAAGTTAGAAGCTGATTGGCTACTATGCACAGCTGCAACAGATTTTGCACTCTCCAGTTTTAGTAAATCAACCTCATTGCGTCCATTCAGGAAAGGATGGTAAATCTGGCATATTTACTGGACCCTTCCCCCTCTCTGAATCATGAAACATCCCCCCTGTGTGCCTGCAGCAGCTGGTGCGAGAGGAGAAGAGGGAAGCTGGAAGTGCTGCAGGGGGGGGGGAGTGGCAAACAGGGGGTCCAGGAAGGCATGATGCACAAGGAGGGTGATCTGTATGATCTGTGTGTGGGAGGGTTGCAATTACAGGAATCAATCCCCCTATGGCTCTGAAAGATGAAAGCCTGTCTGGAGGTAGAGAAGCAGAAGCCGGATTTTTATTGCTCTCAGCCACCTCCAAATATTTTTGGAATGTACATAGGGGCAATATGAGTTATTTTTCAGCTATGTTGATGGTCCTATACATTGGGAAGATTTACGCCATTGTTTACTAAGGTGTGAAGCTTTTTGAATTTTTAAGCCTAAAACCAGAATGCCCCTAGATTTAAACTTTAGCTGGGGTTGATCTACTAAAACTGCAGTGTCCAAAATCTGTTGGCGCTCTGCATAGAAATCATTAAGCTTCCGGGTTTTTTTTTTTTTGTCAAAGCTTAATTGAACAAGCTGAAGTTAGAAGCTGATTGGCTACCATGCACAGCTGCACCAGATTTTGCAATCTCCAGTTTTGGTAAATCAACCCCATTGACTTTCACCATTTTTCTTTTCCTTTCCTTTTTTCTTCTTTACATGCAATGTTGTCAGTACATTGGGTCTGGTAAGCAGTTTTTATAAGTGTTGATGTTTTTAGATATGTGATTTCTGGATCCCATGAGCAATCTGGTTCAGTGATTACCATTACCCGTGCCTTGCTTATTTGGGTTGGTTTGTGAGTACATAAGCATAAAGGATCCATCTATATATTGTTACGATTAAGGCCAGGATTGGCTGAAAAGTGTTAGAATTAAACTTATATCACTGAATTTTTAAAAGTGCCAGCTATTTGTGTCTGGTTTTGATAAATTGCCTAAAAACTGATCAAGCTTTTCAAAGCTTATAGAATCAATTTCTAGTCCACCTTGTATAAAGCCAACCCAGGTCCTTCTATTTAGCTTTACAGGATAGAACATGACACAAAGTGGTATGAAGAACAGAAATGATTATGATCATTAATATTAGTTGAAGTGAGTTTGAAACTTTCAGAGACTAATAATTTGTATCCTTCCAAAAGTGATTGAAAAGATTTCACTCCATCTGAATTAAAGAGGATGTAAGCCGCAGGGTTATTTCTTATTTTTTTCTTCTGACCTGCAAAGTAAAGGAATAATGTGCTAGTATGCATTGCATTCTAGCACATTATGTGAAACTTACCTGCAAAGGAAGCCCTCCACCGATGCGTTGTCACTGCTGGAGACCGCATCCATCTTCAACTATCTTCCTTTTAGGTCCACACAGGTGGCCGTTCCTTCAGAGCGCATGCGTTGATGATGTCCTCGGCTGCATATATACAGTAAATATATTTACAGTACCTATAGGGAAGCCTTATTATAGGCTTAACTATAGGTACAGTTAATCTATGGGAGTTTACACTTTAAATAGGGGGTGAATTCATGGGTTCTGAGATTGCCCACAACTAAGACTTAGCCAGGGGTTCTTGATGTATTTTAAAAATATGTTACAAAAAAATGGGAGCTAGGGATATGAAACATTCTTCTTGGACATATGTCATTGATTCATAGCTACAAACAATGCATTTTTATTACAATTGTTGTGTAAGTTAGCAATAATTGAAATTCCTTTTTGATCTTTTCTGTTGACCTTGAGTCACTGACTTGGAACAAGTATGTGCCTAACAATAGCCACATATTTTTTCATGATTGGATAGTACGGGGTAAGGTTAAAACAAGTTTTTATAGCTGTCTGAGTCTCTTTGGGGTGAATTTTTTTTTTTTGGCTGCGGTAAGCCTTTATTGCTTCATGCAAATGATCTGTTTATTCAGTGGAGAACAGTAGTTTTATTTACGCTAAGCTTTTTTGCACTCAATCCTTGGTGCTATAAATTAACTATATGTTTTCCTACCCTACAAAAAGTGCTTCACTGGGTAAAATAAAAAGTGTCAAAACAGAATCTCACACTTTTTATCTGAACCCAAAGATGCTTGCAGCAGCATACCAATTATGTCTGGACAAGCTATCAAGTAAATTTAAATATCTTTATATTTTAAATATTTTATAAAACATATTAAATCGCAATAACGCACAGTTTAACCTTTGGGTAGGCTCTCAAATAAGGGGCAGCCATCTACTGATAGGTAAATCACAAATCTGTAGTTCCAGAAGAAGACAAATAAAACCTTCTGGATACATTTCTGACCACTTGTCTCAAAGGGGAATATATTCATTTTTAACTCCAAATATGGTAATTAGTTTTACCCACTTGATCACTGTATTTTACATAGTTACATAGTTAGTCAGGCTGAAAAAAGACACAAGTCCATCCAGTTCAACCATAAAAAAATAAAATAATAATATCATACAATCCCATATACCTAATTCTATACCCACAGTTGATCCAGAGGAAGGTGAAAAACCCCAGCAGAGCATGATCGAATTTGCTACAGCAGGAAAAAAAATCCTTCCTGATCCCCTGAGAGGCAATCGGATATTCCCCGGATCAACTTTACCTATAGATGTCAGTACCCAATTATATTATGTACATTTAAGAAAGAATCCAGGCCTTTCTTAAAGCAATCTACTGAGCTGGCCAGAACCACCTCTGCAGGGAGTCTATTCCACATTTTCACAGCTCTCACTGTGAAGAAACCTTTCCATATTTGGAGGTGAAATCTCTTTTCCTCTAGACGCAAAGAGTGCCCCCTTGTCCTTTCTGTTGATCGTAAAGTGAATAACTCAACATCAAGTTCACTATATGGACCCCTTATATATTTGTACATGTTGATCATATCCCCCCCTCATCTCCTCTTCTCAAGAGTGAATAAATTCAGTTCCTCTAATCTTTCCTCATAGCTGAGCTCCTCCATGCCTCTTATCAGTTTGGTTGCCCTTCTCTGCACTTTCTCCAGTTCCCCAATATCCTTTTTGAGAACTGGGGCCCAAAACTGAACTGCATATTCCAGATGAGGTCTTACTAATGATTTGTACAGGGGCAAAATTATATATCTCTGGAGTCCATACCTCTCTTAATACAAGAAAGGACTTTGCTCGCTTTGGAAACCGCAGCTTGGAATTGCATGCCATTATTGAGCTTATGATCTACCAAAACCCCCAGATCCTTCTCCACTAAGGATCCCCCCAGCTGTACTCCCCCTAGTATGTATGATTCATTAATATTCTTAGCCCCCAAGTGCATAACTTTACATTTATCAACTAATACTGCACTTAGAGTGGCGCCTCTGTGTTTGTTGATCAAGGAACTATTCAATTGCTTTTGGGTATCAGGAATAATTTTTTCAAGTTCAGTTTCTAGCAAATTGGGATATACTTGGTAAAATGCTGATAAGTTTTTTTCTTTACATCCTCTGGATCAATTGAGTTTAGGATTCTGGGAATGCAAGGTTAGTTTATTGGTCTTTTGGTTGAACTTGGTGGACATACTGTAAAGCCCTGTACACACGATCGGATAACCTATGGATTTTCGTCCGATGGATTTGTCCATCGGAAATCCGATGAAGCTGACTTCCATCAGTCTCGCCTACACACCATCAGTCAAAAAACCGACCGTTCTAAACGCGGTGACGTAAAACACTCCAATGAGCCGAGAAAAATGAAGTTTAATGCTTCTGAGCACGCGTCGACTTGATTCTGAGCATGCGTGGGTTTTTGATCCGATGGACTTGCCCATAGACGATCGGAGTTTTCGATCGTTTTTTTTATCCATCGGAAAAATTTAAAATATGTTCTATTTTTTAAAACCGATGGAAAAAAGACCGATGGGTCCCATACACGATCGGTTGGTCTGATGAAAACCATCCATCGGACGGTTTTCATCAGTTAAACCGATCGTGTGTACAGGGCTTTGGTCTTTTTTTAACTGATGAACTATGTAACATGTAATGGGGAAACAAGGTCTTTTAGATATTCTGAAATGGAAATAGGGAAAATAGGGAAAATTGGCTGCCACATTAGCTGAATGTTAAAGAGAGAAACAAAATAAAAATGTTGTGGTTCCATGGAATGGTTTGCTGTGCTTAGTTATTTGTATCTGTCGGATTCCTTTCACTAACATCTGCTACTCTTTTCATATCTATTTTACGTTTTATTTGTGTTTTATATGTTTTTTATGTATTCACTTAAATTTCCTTTATTGTGCACATCTGTTCTTCACTAAGAACATTCATAAAAATATTTTATTTTCTGTGCATGTTTCTGATTATAATTAATGATTATGACATTACTGTCTGGGTTCAGCTACTTTGATGACAAGCCATTGGAACAACCTACATTTATCTATACCAGATTACTATTATATTTAATCAGTACTAGTAAATGTATTAATTGTGTAATTTGTCCCTGGCCAGGCTATGGAGAGCCCTCCATTGTTAAGCATACATTTGTCCTTCTAGTGTTTATCTTTACAAATGGGAGGGAATCCCAAAAAATGCACCAGTGATTAGAAGCAATCACGTTAGCTGTATAATACAGAAGGAAACGTAATAAATCTTTGGATCTCTGTTTTTTTTTTCTTCTCTAGAGCAGCCTCTACAACAGCCTTTCTCAATCTTTTCAACACAGAGGAACCCTTGAAATTGTTCTCCGGTCTTGGGGAACCCCTGCTAAAAATTAAAGATCTACAATTCATGAAACCTTAGTGTGTTGGTCAGTGGGAAGGATGATCCTTACACTTGTGGTCATTGGGAAGAATTACCTCCTTACAGATAGCTAAAAAGATCAATGGTGTCAGTAGGAAATTATCTGAGAGGTAGGGATGAGCTTCGAGTTCGAGTCAAACTCATGTTCGACTCGAACATTGCCTGTTCGCCCGTTCGCCGAACAGCGAACAATTTGGGGTGTTCGTGGCAAATTCGAAAAGTCTATGGGAGAAATCTAAAGTGCTAATTATAAAGGCTTATATGCAAGTTATTGTCATAAAAAGTGTTTGGGGACCCGGGTCCTGCCCCAGGGGACATGTATCAATGCAGAAAAAAGTTTTAAAAACGGCTGTTTTTTTGGGAGCAGTGATTTTAATAATGCTTAAAGTGAAACAATAAAAGTGAAATATTCCTTTAAATTTCGTACCTAGGGGGTGTGTTTCCCGTGCTTATAACTGTCCCTGCACAAAATGTCATTTTTGAAGGAAAAAAAGTCATTTAAAACTCACTCGCGGCTATTAATGAATTGTCGGCTCCCGGCAATACATAGAAAAGTCATTGATAAAAAAAAAAAAAAAAGCGTGGGGGTTCCCCCGAATTCAATTACCAGGCCCTTCGGGTCTGGAATGGATATTAAGGGGAACCCCGCCGCAAATTTAAAAAAAAATGCGTGCGGTTCCCCCCAAATATCCATACCAGGCCCTTCAGATCTGGCATGGATTTTAAGGGGAACTCCACCCCAAATTTAAAAGAAAATGGCGTGGAATACCCCCAAAAATCCATACCAGACCCTTATCCGAGCATGCAACCTGGCAGGCCGCAGGAAAAGAGGGGGGGACGAGAGAGCGCCCCCCCTCCTGAGCCGTACCAGGCCACATGCCCTCAACATAGGTAGGATGTCCCCATGTTGATGGGGACAAGGGCCTCATCCCCACAACCCTTGCCCGGTGGTTGTGGGGGTCTGCGGGCAGGGGGCTTATCGGAATCTGGAAGACCCCTTTAACAAAGGGGACCCCAGATCCCGGCCCCCCTATGTGAATTGGTAAGGGGTACATTGTACCCCTACCATTTCACGAAGAAAGTGTAAAAAAATGTAAAAAAAACCACACAAACACCTTGGAAAAGTCCTTTATTAAAAAATAAAAAATAAATAATAAAAAAAAACCATTCCAGCGATGAAATCTAGTGTCCCGCGGCGATCCGATGTCCAGTGTTGTCCGTCATTGGCTGAGCCTGAGCGGACCTGATGGGGAACTTCCTCCACAGTCTATTAAATGTATAGACCCGCCCCTTCTAAAGTTCCCCATCAGGTCCGCTCAGCCAATGACTAGGTGTAAGGCTGAGGACCTGATGCGGAACCTGAGAAGGGACGGGTCTATTCATGTATTACACAGTGAAGGAAGTTCCCCATCAGGTCCGCTCAGGCCAATGACGTAGGCGGGTCTGACATACGAGGGGGCGGACCTGATGGGGAACTTCCTTCACTGTGTAATTTATGAATAGACCCGCCCCTTCTCATGTTCCGCATGAGAAGGAGTTTGTGTGTTTTATTTTTATTTTTTTACTCTTTCTTCGTGAAATGGTAGGGGTACAATGTACCCTTACCAATTCACATAGGGGGGGCGGGATCTGGGGGTCCCCTTTGTTAAAGGGGTCTTCCAGATTCCGATAAGCCCCCTGCCCGCAGACCCCCACAACCACCGGGCAAGGGTTGTGGGGATGAGGCCCTTGTCCCCATCAACATGGGGACATCCTCCCCATGTTGAGGGCATGTGGCCTGGTACGGTTCAGGAGGGGGGACTGCTCTCTCGTCCCCCCCTCTTTTCCTGCGGCCTGCCAGGTTGCATGCTCGGATAAGGGTCTGGAATGGATTTTTGGGGGGACTCCACGCCACTTTTTTTTAAATTTGGGGTGGAGTTCCCCTTAAAATCCATGCCAGATCTGAAGGGCCTGGTATGGATATTTGGGGGAACCGCACGCATTTTTTTTTTAAATTTGCAGCTGGGTTCCCCTTAATATCCATTCCAGACCTGAAGGGCCTGGTAATTGAATTTGGGGGGACCCCCACGCTTTTTTTTTTTTTTTTTATCAATGACTTTTCTATGTATTGCCGGGAGCCGACAATTCATTAATAGCCGCGAGTGAGTTTTAAATGACTTTTTTTCCTTCAAAAATGACATTTTATGCAGGGACAGTTCTAAGCACGGGAAACATGCGCGACTTTACATGCATATCATACACACCCCCTAGGTAAGAAATTTAAAGGAATATTTCACTTTTATTTTTTCATTTTAAGCATTATTAAAATCACAGCTCCCGTAAAAACTAATTTTTTTTAACTTTTTTTTGCATTGATACATGTCCCCTGGGGCAGGACCCGGGTCCCCAAACACTTTTTAGGACAATAACTTGCATATTAGCCTTTATAATTAGCACTTTAGATTTCAAACGTTCGAGTCCATTGTATTTAATAGGGTTCTAAAGTTCACGCGAACATTCTGTCTGTTCGCAGGTTCTGGTGCGAACCGAACAGGGGAGTGTTCGGCTCATCCCTGCTGAGAGGCAGAAATTGCCCAATGCTGAAGGAACCCCTAGCAACCTCTGGAGGAACCCTAGGGTTCCACGGAACCCTGGTTGAGAATCACTGCTCTACAAGGTGGGGGTCCAGAGGGATTTTCCGCAGTCTGCTTAATTCTCTGCATCTGTGAGGCTATTGACCTATCATTTTCATGTCCTATCATTTTGTTATTTTCCATCTTTCATCTTTTAACTCTTTCTACTTTTATCTTCTTGTATTATTTCCTTGTTTTTCGTGTAACCAGTTTTAAAAATACAAATATCAAATACACTTTGATGTGCACATCTGTTTTTCAATAAAAATGTTTATAGAATCATTTACTTTTCCTTATGTTTCTGCTTATAATTGACAACTATTATGACATCACAGTCTGAGTTCATCTACTTTGATGAGAAGCCACTGCAACAATCTACATTTAAACTACACCAGATCGCTGTTCTACCATCGCTAATATGAAAATATTAATAGCGTAAGCCTGCCCCCTAGCCATATTATCGACAAGCCACTAATTAAAAAGCAGACATTTGTCCTCCTTGACATATAGTGGAGTGTATCCAAAATGCATCAGGATTGTCAGAACTAAGGGGCAGTACTTCTATCTGCTTCATATACAACTTAAGTTATGGAACTGTTTCTGCCATCTGGAATCTTGCTGCCTGTTGATAGGGTTGTTGTTTTTTTTTAATAGGTTGGCAATAAATGATCTCTACACTTTATATAAAAGTTTTGACAACTTATCAGAAGGATGGAAAGGCCAGCTGCTGTGAGGGTACCTAATTCACATCCATCCTCAGATCACTGCTAACTCCGCAAGCCTTGCCCAACTGAATGCAATGAACCTGTATATACAGAAACAAAATAAGAGTGAGAATGTTTTGACGTGTACTACACAAGATTATCTAAATGCTCTGGATTGTAATGTGTCACGGCATTTTACACTATCCAGATGGACCCATTGCTATATGGGTCACAGCTGACATGAAAATACATTGTAAACACATACTGTAAAATTGTGTTATAGACATTGTGAAGACAAATGTGTGATTTTAGAGGGACTATAATAACTATAATATTCCCTAAATCCCACAAATTCTTAGGTGAGGAAAAAAAGAGTCCTTATTTCTTATACCCAGCAATCGCAATTAGCACTCATTTGTTTAAACTGCTTTTTAATTATCAGCTCACAAAATAAATTTAATTTAGGACCACAAATGAATATGAAGAAATTCACGTGGACAGCTCAAGCCAGTAAATATGATATTTACTTAGTATCTTCCAGTGAAAACAGGTTCTGCCCAATTTTAAAGCAACCACAGTCTTTTTTATAAAATCCAAAGGCAATTCATCTCAAGGATTCAGATAAACTGTTCTGATAAGATCCAAAATTTGGAAAGAAGTTAATGTTATAAATCCTATTCATATCATCTGATATTAGTGCATGGGTTTGTGTAGTTCTGTAGTCATTACACAATCAAAATTAAGGTATTTTATTAAAATGTAATCATAGAGAAGGATGGCTTTCAAGTGGCAATAAACACAAACACAAACATTTATTATATTGCAGTTTACTAATTCTTAGATGTGATAGCTGCATTCGTTTTCTTTAGCAAGGCTTTCTTTCTTCCATTTTACATCTAGTAATCCAGCCAGTAAGTCTGTAGTTTTTCAAACGAACAAGCTCTTCAGCAGAATGTATCAGTTACAGAGTTGAGGCAAACCATATAACTCTAGCAGGGGTACTTACAATGGTCAGCAATTATTTATTTATATAAACCTTTATCCTAAAATGAAAAAAAATATGTTGTAACTGCTTAAAAAGGTATTAGCTGGAGTCTGGCTTCAATTTGTTACTGTATCTAAATATGCTTGTACATCTAACACTCTCCTATCCCCGTACTGAAAACTGCTGTCCAAAGGTGCCCTTGTGCTCCTTCATCCAAAATGGGGGCACTCCAATATAAGAGGTGTGTTACTATCCAGATCACCAGGTGAAAACAAAGGGAAAAAGGCCTAAGAAAAAAACTAATGCAGTCACCACATCTAATTTTTGGTAAGCTGCAATATATAAAATTTTTGGTTTTGGGTTTAACATCCTCGTAATCCGCGCTATAGCTGAATGGTGGCTACAGCGCGGACCTACATTGCCGGGACGGCGTCATAAGACGTCCTCCCCTTTCAACACTCCCCGCGCACTCTCCAGAGTGCACATCGGTGACATTTTGTGATGGCCGTACAGCCAATCACAGATCGCGGTAAATGGCCAATCACAGTGGCCATTTACCACGCGATCGGCATGTCCAATCAGGAATTATCTCAAATGTAAACATATGAGATCATCTCTCATTTACAGCTCTCCCTCCTCACACAGAGACCGCGTGTGAGGAGGGAGAGCGACCTGTGCTGCAGCGTTAAGTGATTTCATCTGATTTCAGTGTTTACAGTTACACCGGTGCACAAACAGTGCCCAATCAGTACCAGTCAGTCCTAATCAGTGTCACAGTGCCAGTGCCACAGTGCCCATCAGGCTCAGTGTCACAGTGCCCATCTGTGCCATCAGTCTGTGCCATCAGTGCCCATCTGTGCCACCTCATCAATACACATCTGTGCTGCCTCATCAGTGCACATCTGTGCCATCATTCAGTGCCCATCTGTAACGCCTCATCAGTGCACATCTGTGTCATCAGTGCCCATATGTCCCACCTCATCAGTGCATATCTGTGCTATCAATCAGTGCACATCTGTGCTGCCTCATCATTGCCCATCTGTGCTGCCTCATTAGTGTACATCTGTGCCATCAATAAATGCCCATCTGAGGTCCGCCAAAAGTCTAAGACCCCAGCAGGCTAGATTGGCGCTATTCTTCTCAAGATTCAACCTCCATTTAACATATAGAACTGGAAAGTGGATGCCTTGTCCTGGATGTTCCCGGAATCTGTTCCCCTGAGCACCATTCTTTCAGCCCAGATCTTTTTATTGATTCAACCCAGTTTGAAATCGGTCATTGAATGAGCCTCTGCTTCATGCCCTGAATATGAACAGGCCTTGTTAGGAAAACAAGATGGATTACTCTGGCATCAGGATAAGGTCTTCATACCTCAGGAGGCAAGGCTTGAGGTCTTCAATACGTACCACGACCACCAGTTAGCCAGCCACTTTGGAGCTCGTAAAACAAGTGAGCTCATCCAATGGTCCTTCTGGTGGCCCAACCTTAGTCGGGACTGTAGAGCCTATGTCAGATCCTGCTAAGTGTGCCTACGTAGCAAGGGTGACAAGACAAAGCCCAGGCGACTGTTGAGACCCTTACCCATTCCTAACCGTCCATAGGAAATTATCTCCATGGTTTAACGCCATCCTGGAGGTGGTGGACCGCCTGTCGAAAATGGCCCATTTTCTACACTTGGTAGGCACACCGTCAGCAACTGAGACTGCCCACACGTTCATAAAGGAAATTTAAAGACTCCGCGACTTACCCAGTAGCATTGTTTCTGATCGGGGGCTACAATTTACTTCCAAGTTTTGGAGAGCGCTCTGTAAGGCCCCGAAAGTAGAACTTTGCCTTTAATCGGCCTACCGTCCTCAGAGCAATGGACAGAGCGCACAAATCAAACCTTGGAGCAGTACCTGTGCTGTTTCTCTGCCCTTTCCCAGGAAGACTGGGTTTCGCTGCTCCCACAGGCAGAGTTTGCATATAACAATTCGCTACACTCAGCCACAAACCAGTCTCCATTCTGGACCAACTACGGATTCCCCCCTCTTGCCTTGCCCGAAACTATATCAGAATCAGCAGTGCCTGCTGTTAAGGACAGACTTGCTTTTATACAGCAAAACTACCAAACGACTAAAAAAAGTTTTTTGATAAAAAACGAAGGGGGAATCCCTCCCTTAAAGTCGGGGTGAGGTATGGCTGTCAACGGCCAATCTGAAATTGCCATGCCCATCGAAGAAGTTGGGGCGAAGATACATCGGGCCATTTCCAGTCAAATGTGAGGTAAACCCAGTGGCGTTCGAATTATCCTTGCCTGTTTCTTATAGGATTCACCCAGTTTTTCATGCCTCTCTCCTTAAATCGGCCATTCCGGGTCCATTCCCAGGGACAGTGGAACCACCTCTGCCACCAGTAACTGTTGGAGAAGAAACAGAATACGAGCTGCTAAAATATTCCCCCTGATGGGACCAGAGTGTTAGGTGGACAGCACCGCTGCACCCTTACATACCCCCTCCCCCCGCCGTGGGGGATGCGGAGGTCCCGCTATACCACTAAAACTTGTTACTGACTGTATTCTTTTTATGTCTGTGCCTCACTGCAGGAGTCTCTGCCTTCCCTCCCTCCCCCCCTCTCGTGTTGGGTCTGGGACCCGAAAAACGCTGTGCTCAGGCGCGGGAAACATTTTAAATGTAAAAGGGGGCGGAATTTTACGGAGGGGGCGGGGCCTAACACAAGGCTAAAAGCAGATAAGATACAGCTGTGTTAGTATCTCCTCTGCTATTGAAGAGGAAACAAGCAAGCTGCCTGACACAGGGACACACGAGCTGTGGGACACGTATGGGTTGCAAAACTGGCATTCCTGATTCAGGAAAGACACTTTTTTCCAGTACTAGGCTGAAACTTTATAGCGGCTTTTAAAGTCATGACTATTTTCAGCGATTAATGCAAATTGTATAGCGCCTCTGTTTTTTACTTGGGGCTATGCCTACCAAAAAAGACACCTCAAAAGCCAAAAACGCAAAGATTTCACCCCCAGGCATTGAGACTTCAAGCTGTAATTCCATGCTGTCATTCTCGCCTGAATTACCAATTATGGCAACACAGGGTGAGCCATTGGAACAAATTGATGGTGCAACTGCCTCTCACATCTCAGCACCTAGATATGTGACTGAAGATGACCCCTCCTCCTCCCTCCAGGGTATGGAAGAAAGATTAGCGGCTTTAATCGCATCCTCTATTCAGAGTGATAAGAAACGTACTAGCCCTTCCCCCACTTCAGCTTTACAAGGGGAACAGTGGACTCACGATGAGGTGTTACCCTCAATCGATCAGGAAGAAAGACAAACTCATGATTCCTCCATAGAGGAGACAATGGTAGATGAACCGTTTTCAGCTTCCCAAACGGAGAAATTGCTGATACAATCTCTTACAGAAATGGTTCGCTCCACCTTCATGCTGCCTCTAACAGAGTCTCATGAAAACCTGGCCTCTTCCTTAGGTTCCTTAAAACTAGGGTTGTCCCGATACCACTTTTTTTAAGACCGAGTACAAGTACCGATACTTTTTTTCAGGTACTCGCCGATACCAAACACCGATACTTTTTTTTTTATGTCATGTGACAGTGGTACATGTGTCAGTATTTTTTTTTTTACTATTTTTTGTTATGTTTTTTTTACAATGCTTTCTTGGGGGGGGGGGGGGGGAGTGGATGGTGTCGGTGTGTTTTTTATTTACATTTTTATTATTTTTTACAATTATTTTTTTTTGGATTATTTATTGCAATTTTTTTTTTTTTTTTAGCCCTCTTGGGGGGCTTTGGTGAGATATCAGGGGTCTTAACATACCTCTGACATCTCCCCTTTGAGAAAGAGAAAGTGACTAAGGACACAGATTCCCCAGTCCCTTTCTCAGCTGCACTGAAAATGAATGGAGAGGAGGCAAGGCTCCTCTCCATTCATAAACTGAAGCATCGTAAACACAGGTTACAATGTTTCAGTTATATGAATGGACAGAGTCAGTGATCACTGACTCTGTTCATTCGGAAAAGGTAGGAGCCAGGTTTAGCGGCTCCTACCTCTGCTCTCCATCCTGAGAGGGGAGCGGAGGAGGATATGGAGGGTGACACAGAGCGCAGAGGGAGACATGGAGGGTGACACGGAGTAAGGAGGACAGCAGCAGCACAGAGGGGGAGAGCAGAATAATGGAGAAGGACAGCAGCAGCACAGAGGGGGGACACGGAGGGCGGGGGGAGAGCAGAATAACGGAGGAGGACAGCAGCAGCGCGGGGGGAGAGCAGAATAACGGAGGAGGACAGCAGCAGCACGGAGGGGGGACACGGAGCTCGGAGGGGGAGAGCAGAATAACGGAGGAGGACAACAGTAGCACGGAAGGGGTACATGGAGCGTGGAGGGGGAGAGCAGAATAACGGAGGAGGACAGCAGCAGCATGGAGGGGGGACACGGAGCATGGAGGGGGAGAGCAGCACGGATGGGGGAACTGGAGGAGGATACAGGGACAGTCAGCGGTGATCGGTGCTGCTTTGGGGGGAGTTACAAGCACCGACCACTGCTGTATAGATTTCACTAAAACAGTTGAAAAGAGGGGGGGGGGTCGGGGGAGAAGCTGTCAGGCTGTATTGAAATCTTTACAGGGAGATCGATGCTTGTAAATCCCCCCGCCGCACCGATTATCCCTGACTGCCCAAGTATCAGGTGAAGCATCGGAGCAATTTCCCAGAGTACAAGTACTCAGGGAAATGCTTGGTATCGGTACTTAAAACCTTCCCATGCTTTGCATGCGTTTCCAGCACATGCATTGCTAGAACAGCTTATTTTTCCTGAATGGGATCATCCGGATAAGCATTTTCTCCCTCCTAAGAGTTTTGCAACTCGCTATCCTCTGGAGGAAAGATTCTCCAGAAAGTGGAAAGTACCAGCAATTGACTCTGCGATTTCCAATGTGAATAATAACTTAACTTGTCCTGTAGAAAATGCACAGATGCTTAAGGATCCAACAGATAAGAAGTTGGAATCCCTACTAAAGTCTGCCTTTTCCATAGCAGGTGCCGTCACTCAGCCCGCAGTCACCGCGATAGGCATCTGCCAATCCCTAAAGGACCTATTTAAATTGGCCCTTAGAGAACTCCCTACACAACAAGCTCGGGATTTGGCTGAACTACCTAAAGCATTATGTTTTGTCATAGATGCCATTAAAGATTCTATTCACCAGGCATCGCCCTTACGCTTATGCTTGTACATATGCGTAGAATCCTATGGTTGAAAAATTGGTCAGCCGAAACACCATGTAAAAACCTCCTAGCTGGGTTCCCCTTTCATGGGGAGCAACTATTTGGAGAAGACTTGGATAAATATATCAAGACAATTTCTAGTGGGAAAAGTACGCTTTTACCAGTCAAAAGAAAAGATAAACGCCCTTCATTTAAACGGGCTCTTTCCCCCGCGCCAGGGGCTTCTGCCTCTAGGCAGTGGCGACGGCCTCCGCCGTCAGACTCTAGAGGAAAACCTCATGGTCAGACCCAGGCTCAAAAGAAGCCCTGGGTTAGTAAATCTGCAAAACAGAATCCTAAAGCCTTATCATGAAGAGGCAACCCCCCTCACCAAGGTGGGGGGAAGACATCTGCAATTTTCAGAAGTCTGGAAAAAATAAATTCAGGACAGATGGGCCATCTCCACCATAACGCTGGGATACAAATTGGAATTTCGGGACTTTCCACCGTCTCGTTTCCTGAGATCAATCGTTCCTAAAGATCCAGAGAAGAAACAATCTCTGTTTCAGGCAATAGACCGATTAATATCTCAAGGGGTGATCATAAAGATCCCCACAAAAGAGCAGGGTCTGGGGTTTTATTCAAATCTTTTTTATGGTACCAAAACCAAATGAAGACGTCAGACCCATTCTAGATCTAAGAAAATTAAATAAATTCCTGAAAATCCACTCCTTTCGTATATTTCCTGCTCATCAAAAATTCCTGCGGTTCGAGTTAGAACAGCAGCATTTTCAGTTTGTAGCCCTGCCCTTTGGGCTAGCCACAGAACCCCGGGTTTACCAAAGTGCTGGCCCCACCTCTAGCCAGGTTAAGGTCACAGGGCATAACAATTGTAGCGTATCTAGACGATCTATTACTTATAGATCAATCAGTGACTCGCTTGGAACAAAGCGTATGCACTACAACCAACTATCTGAAAAGTTTGGGTTGGATTCTCAACCTAGAGAAATCTTCCTTAATACCGCAAAAAAGGCTGGAGTACTTGGGTCTGATCATAGACACAGCCCAGGAAAGGGTGTTCTTGCCTCAAGCAAAGATCAACTCCATAAGAGAACTGGTGCGAAGGATCAAGTCAAATGGCAATCCCTCCATTCGCCTCTGCATGAGGTTGCTAGGAACCATAGTGGCTTCATTCGAAGCAGTTCCCTATGCCCAGTTCCATTCAAGACTGTTACAAAACAATATCTTGTCTGCTTGGAACAAGACAGTTCAAGCTTTAGACTTGCCAATGCGGCTATCCTTAAGAGTGGCCCAAAGCCTCACTTGGTTGTTATTTACCCAGAATCTGCTGAAAGGAAAATCCTTCAGACCAGTCTTCTGGAAAGTAGTAACGACAGATGCCAGCCTCTCAGGCTGGGGAGCAGTACTAAAAACGACAACTGTCCAAAGACAGTGGTCAAAAACCGAAAAGATCTTGCCCATTAATATCCTAGAGATTCGGGCAGTACATCTGGCTCTAAAGGCCTGGACTCTCAGGTTACGGGATTGTCCTGTCAGGATTCAAGCCGACAATGCCACAGCTTTGGCCTATATCAATCACCAAGGGGGCACCAAAAGTCTCTCAGCACAGAGAGAGGTGAACCATATTCTAACTTGGGCAGAAAGAAATGTTCCATGCCTATCTGCAATCTTCATTCCGGGAGTAGAAAATTGGCAGGCGGACTACTTAAAGCTGAGTTCCACCCAAAAGTGGAACTTCCGCTTAAACCACTCCTCTCCCCCTTACATGCCACATTTGGCATGTAATTTTTTTTGGGGGGGGGAGTGGGGGCTTCAGTAGGAGTGGGACGTCCTGTCCCACTTCCTCCTTCTGCCCAGGGACCGTTTAGGCGACACGTCATATCGCCTAAGGCGGCCCCTCCCTGTAGGCGATCGCCTGTCCACTCAGATTGTGCAGCGCCGCTCGCGCATGCGCAGTGAGTGCCCGGCCATGAAGCCGAAAGCTGTCACAGCCGGGTGCCCACAGTTACAATGGAGGCGCCGGGGGAGAGGGGGGGGGAGAGGGGGGGGAGAGGAGCGAAGCTCCGTTCGGCCGCCTCGTGGACAGTGGAACAGGTAAGTGTCTGTTTATTAAAAGCCAGCAGCTACACTTTTTGTAGCTGCTGACTTTTAATAAACATAAAAAAGGCTGGAACTCCCCTTTAAGTCACCAGCAGTTATTCCCAAGGGAATGGTCTATTCCCCCAACATATTGCGGGCTGTTTGCCAAAGATGGGGGACTCCGGACGTGGATCTTCTAGCATCCAGGTTCAACACGAAGTTAGTCAACTTTGTGACCAGAACAAGGGATCCATTCGCATGCGGAACGGATGCGTTGGTGTCCCCATGGGATCAGTTCTCACTGATCTATGCATTCCCCCCTATTCAGTTGCTGCCTTGACTTCTTTGCAGGATCAAGCTGGAAAGAAAGCCGATAATCCTGGTGGCACCAGCATGGCCCAGAAGGTCATGGTACACAGAAATCGTAAAGATGGCAGTGGAGGGCCCATGGACCCTCCCACTACTGCCAGATCTGCTCTCACAAGGACCAATTTTCCATCCTTCCTTAACGGCTTGGCTATTGAATCCCACATTCTGAAGAAACGTGGGCTTTTCGGGTCAGTTATCTCTACCCTGATTATTGCAAGGAAGCCAGCTTCCAGAACTATATATTATATGGTCTGGAAGGCTTATGTTTCCTGGTGTAAATCCAAGGATTGGCACCCTCAGAGTTATATCATAGGCAGAATTCTTGCCTTTCTACAATTAGGGGTAGAAATAAAATTGGCCTTAAGTACTATTAAAGGCTAAATCTCAGCTTTATCGGTCTTATTTCAAAGACCACTTGCTACTCATTCTTTAGTCCGGGGCTTTATACAAGTGGTAACGCGGCTTAATCCGCCCGTCAAACCTCCCTTGAACCCTTGGGACTTAAACTTAGTTTTGTCTGTGTTACAAAAACAGCCATTTGAACCGATACAACATATTCCCCTAGTCCTTCTGACAAGGAAGTTGGTATTTTTGGTTGCTATATCCTTAGCAAGGAAGGTTTCGGAATTGGCTGCTCTTTCCTGTAAAGAGCCATATTTGATTTTTTATGAGGACAGAGTGGTGTTGCGCCCTCGTCCAGGCTTTTTGCCAAAAGTAATTTCAGGTTTTCACCTGAACCAAGATATTGTCCTGCCATCGTTTTTTCCAAAACCATGTTCCAGGGAAGAAAAGTCACTACATGTGTGACTACACGTCTTGATGTGGTGAGAGCAGTGAAAATCTATTTAAAGAAAACTGCTCAGATTCGTAAGACTGATGTCTTATTTATTCTGCCCGGAGGGTCCTAAGAAAGGACAGGCAGCGTCAAAATCCACTGTCGCTAGTTGATTCGGCAAGTGATAATTCAATGATTTAAGGGGTAAGATTCCCCCGTTTCAAGTTAAGGCGCATTCTACCAGAGCCGTTAGTGCTTCTTGGGCAGTGCGTCATCAGGCCTCCATGGCTCAGATCTGTAAGGCCGCAACTTGGTCTTCAGTGCATACATTCACAACATTTTATCAGGTGTATGTAAGTAAGGAGGTATGAGGATATCGCCTTCGGGCGCAGTGTGCTGCAAGCAGCAGTATAGATCCAAGTCTGGGTGTACCCTGCGGGTTGTTTCTCCACCCCCTCAAGTGGCATTGCTATGGGACATCCCATTAAGTAAATACTTAGGGCTCTGCGTCCCATAATGTACGATAAAGAAAATAGGATTTTTATTACAGCTTACCTGTAAAATCCTTTTCTTGGAGTACATCATGGGACACAGAGGTCCCTCCCCTCTTTTTTGGGACTTAGGTATATTGCTTTGCTACAAAAACTGATGTGCTCCTGGAAGGAGGAGGGGTTATATAGGGAGTGAACTTCCTTTTATTAGGGTTGCCAGTGTCAACACCTGAAGGTGGCCTATAACCCATTAAGTAAATACTTAAGGCTCTGTGTCCCATGATGTACTCAAAGAAAAGGATTTTGCAGGTAAGCTGTAATAAAAATCCTATTATCAATGCAGCCCGCAATTTACATATCAATAGTGTGTACACACACAGAGCAGGGCTGGGCCAATCTTAAGGTAGGGGCCTGGAGCTACAGCTCCAATAGCTACTATGTTAATCCGACCCTGGTTAAATGGTTTGTCTCAAACAACCAACTTTCACTTTTGCTGGACAGCTTGGTCTGTTAAAGAAAGTGAAAAAATAACAGACTTGCTGACAGGATCAATAGGTAATACAACTATATTACAGAGTGGACTCAGAAATACATAGACCGCTGTGTTAATGCTAGTGGCTAGCAATGAATGAATGTTCTTGTGTTCAGCTTATGGATTGTTTGGCAAACCCGTCGTAAAGTTAAAAAATTGCAAACTTAAATCCAAACCCCGCTAAAGTCTGAGAGTCTGTTGAGGCAAATCTTGAAAATCAATTCTGCCCATTTTTAAGGCTAATAGTGAAGTGAAAATTACTGGCGGGGCGCCAAAATTTACAAACAACACCAATTGTTTACTGACGGGCAATCATTACATTTACTGACAGAGTCACATTTTTTACTGCCACTGCAAAAAAGTACCTAAAATTACAGTTTTCAGTGCTAAACAGTGCAATTATCAATAATTAAACTATAAACATATAGCTAGTGCTCTTAGCAATGTGTTTAAGTTAAACAAAAGTCAAAAAACATATTTTCTTGTTCATACATCACGGGACACAGAGCAGCATAGTCATTACTATGTGGGTTATATAGAATTACCTTCAGGTGCTGGCACTGGCAACTTCCAAAACAGGAAGTACCCTCCCCTATATAAGCCCCTCCCATCCGGGAGTACCTCAGTTTTTTGCCAGTGTCTAAGGTGTTGGCCAAGGTTAACATGTATTCATCTGGGCTTGTGTACAGGTTCTCTGGGCCTTAGCAAGCTATTCCGGATCCAACCAAAAAAGCTTCATAGCTAAACGGTCGGTACCCGGGCCTTGCAGAGAAGAGCAAGGTTTTGCCTGTAATGCCTCTCTTAGGAGGGCTGGACCCTGGGATCCAGAGCTCTGGTCATACCCAAAACCAAGAGGCTATCTGTGCAGGGTGCTATACAGGTCCAGGGGAGTGGAATCCTTGGGAACCCGGTCCCTGAAGGTCTAGTACAATGCCTGCCGTGAAAGGTGAAGTTTGGGCTTCTGTGGACCAAACAAAGTCCTGCGGCGGGGAAAAGGTAAGTGGGGGCCCCTCAGGAACTTGGTTCTATTGAGGGGACCCCCAAGCCTAATATGTCTTTCTGCCTGTTACCTAAAAGGTATTCCCGCTAATAGCTGTAGATGCCTAAGAAATCCTAGAAATGTTTTTTCATAAGGGAAGTTTTAAAAACTGTAAACCTGGAAATGTTTTTTCATAAAGGAGGTTTTAAAAAAAAAAAAAAAAAGACAAAAGTGCGGTACCTGTGTTTGTCCACTAGAGGCCGCTGTGGAACGTCTTTTTTTCTTGGGACTATTCCTTCCATAGTGAAAGTCCAGGCAGATGAGTGAGCTCTCTATCAGGGAAGCTGCATTCCTCTGTCATGCTGCCAAGTAGTTTCCTTCCATCCCCGAGTCCTGGTGAAACAGGGACCCTGGCTCCTCTCCCTACATGGCGCCAAGAGCGCACACGTGCACGCGCGCGCGCGCACACACGCTTTCTTTTATAAGATTTAGCTTCAAAAAAGGGGGCGGAGCCTGGCGGATGACGCGCTCTCTGTGCGCCCAGCGCTTCTGCGCATGTGCGGGCGTCCCAGCAAGATAAAAGGACTCAGTCCACGCTGCTTGCTATGGACACAGAGCATGAAAAGGAGCTGGTAGCATGGTATAGGGGCTTACAGCGGGCGGTTGATACAGGCATCCCCAGAAAGACGCATTAGTAGACACCCACTGATGTACATAGCAGCAAAATTGCATTAGACTATTTCAGTAAGGGGTGTATTGCGGCTGGAATACCTCAGCTTTGAACTAAGGAATATGCCGCCTAAAAAACTCCGAGATATACCTCTCAGGAAGTGTAGGGGGTCTCCATCGGGCTCTGAGGATCTGGAGCAGTCATCTGCACCCTCCTCCCCTGAGAAATCAGAGGTTAATACCCATAAGGAACTCCCGGGAGTGCCAGGTACTGCGGCTGTCCTCAGTCCACCTGCTCCTGCATATATAACAGAGGAGGTTTTTTCCTCAACTCTGGAGGGATTGGAGCAGAGATTGGCAGCATTGATCGCTTCTTCTCTACAGGAAAGAAAGCGCGCCAGATCTCCATCACCTCCATTAGAGTGCCTGTTGGCAGAGCAACAGTCCCAGGAAGGGACCGACCTACCTGAAGGGGATCAGGAGGAGGTTAACTCTGTTTTTGAGGAATCGACAGTAGATGAACCATTTTCAGCATCACAGACTGAAAGATTGTGGGTCCAGACCCTAACTGACATGGTTCGATCTGCATTTAAAATGCCTCTTGTTGAACCATCAACTACTGCTGTCTCCTCATTGGGGTCGCTAAAAGCTCCCCAGGTTAATTGCTCCTTTCCAATACATCCATTATTGGAAGGACTTATATACCAGGACTGGGAACATCCTGATAAACTATTTGTTCCGCCTAAAAAATTTCCGGTGATCTATCCCATGGAGGAAAAGTTCACCCAGAGATGGAATGTTCCTACGGTGGATGCAGCCATCTCTTCTGTGAACAAATCACTGACATGTCCAGTAGATAATGTTCAAATGTTCAAAGATCCAGTGGATAAAAAAATTGGAATCTTTATTAAAATCTGCTTTTTCCACAGCAGGGGCTGTTACACAGCCAGCAGTGGCAGCTATTGGGGTCTGCCAAGCTTTAAAGGATCAAATGAAAATGGTCCTGAGGGATTTGCCAGACCAGCAGGCCCAGGCTCTGGCTGATCTGCCTAGAGCATTATGCTTTGCGGTTGACGCCATCAAGGATTCTATCCATCAGGCCTCCCGCCTCACGCTGTCTTTGGTACATATGCGTAGGCTTCTGTGGCTCAAAAACTGGTCTGCTGAAGCTCCCTGTAAGAAGCTCTTAGTTAGCTTCCCATTTCATGGGGAACGCCTTTTTGGCGAGGACCTGGATAAGTATATCCAGAAGATTTCCAGTGGTAAAAGTACTCTCTTACCGAGTAAGAAGAGGTCTAGGGGTCCATCTTTTAAGAGGACTACCTCTCCTATCCCTGCGACGTCTGCTACTAAGCAGTTCCGACGGCCTCCTCGGTCAAACTCAGGGGGTAAAAATCAGGGACAATCACAGGGTAATAAGAAACCCTGGATCCGAAGGGGTACTAAACCAGCCTCCAAGTCAAGCCTATGAAGGGCTGCCCCCACTCAAACGGGTGGGGGAAGACTTCAGTTGTTCGCAGAGACCTGGTGGGAGACGATCAAAGACAGATGGGTGCTCTCCGCAGTAACTCTGGGATACAAGTTGGAGTTAAAAGAGTCTCCTCCTTCCCATTTTATGTGGTCAGGCATGCCAAGAGACCCTCTGAAAAGAGGGTCTCTCCTATTGGCGTTAGAACAACTATTGCTCCAAGGAGTAATTATGGAGGTTCCTATGGAAGAGTGGGGGTTGGGTTTCTACTCAAACCTTTTCACAGTCCCGAAGCCAAACGGGGACATAAGACCCATATTGGACCTAAAGAGTCTAAACAAATTTCTAAACGTCCGGTCTTTCCGGATGGAGTCGATCCGATCGGTCACCACTGCCCTACAAGGGGAGGAATGGTTAGCCTCGATCGACATCAAAGATGCTTACTTGCATGTTCCCATCTTTCCAGGTCATCAAAAATTTCTACGCTTTGCAGTAGAAGGGCGCCATTTTCAGTTCAGAGCCTTACCATTCGGTCTGGCCACAGCACCACGAGTGTTCACAAAAATTCTGGCCCCACTGTTGGCCGATCTAAGAACACGAGGTGTAACGATAATGGCATACCTAGACGACCTGTTGTTGATGGACCACTCAGTTGCCAAGCTAGAAGTGGTAATTGTCGATACAATCAAGTATCTAGAATCTCACGGTTGGGTCATCAACCTGGACAAGTCAGCCCTACAGCCAGTGAAAAACCTGGTATATCTAGGGCTACGGCTGGATTGAGACCAGAGGAAGATTTTCCTACCTCTAGACAAGGTATCCTCTTTGAGGGGCTTGGTCCGTCTGCTTTGTGCAAAAAGACAGCCGTCCATACGCCTGTGCATGAGGCTGCTAGGAAAGATGGTAGCATCATTTGAAGCTGTGCCATACGCCCAATTCCACTCAAGGAATTTACAGAGGGCCATATTGTCAGCCTGGAACGGAAAAGTTCAGGCTCTAGAATTCCCGATGGCTTTGTCCCCTTCCGTTCGGAAGAGTCTCTGCTGGTGGTTGATCCCCCAGAATCTCCAGAAGGGAAAACCCTTCAGCCCGATATCTTGGAAGGTGGTCACTACAGATGCCAGCCTTATAGGCTGGGGGGCAGTACTGGAGCAATGGTCTCTCCAGGGCAGATGGTCAAATGTAGTAAAAACCCTGCCCATCAATCTCTTAGAGATACGAGCAGCCCGGTACGCCCTAGTAGCCTGGACATCCAGACTCCAAGGGTCCCCTGTCAGAATTCAATCAGACAATGCCACAGCAGTGGCATATATCAATCATCAGGGAGGCACCAGGAGTCGTGCAGCCCAGAGGGAAGTAAGTCACATCCTGGAATGGGCAGAAAAGCATGTCCCATGTATATCAGCTGTCTTCATTACAGGGGTGGAGAATTGGAAGGCGGACTTTCTGAGTCGCCAACAGTTATGCCCAGGGGAATGGTCCCTTCATCCCGAGGTCTTCCGAGCAATATGTCAGCGGTGGGGAACACCGGATGTAGATCTGCTAGCATCCAGATTCAACGCAAAGGTGGACAGATTTGTCTCCCGGACAAGGGATCCCCTCGCTTGCAGCTCGGATGCTCTGGTGTTCCCTTGGGATCAGTTCAGACTGATATATGCATTCCCTCCGCTACAATTGTTGCCTCGACTCCTTCGCAGAGTCAGGTTGGAGAAGAAGCCGGTGATCCTGGTGGCTCCAGCGTGGCCCTGAAGGGCCTGGTACGCGGAGATCATCAAAATGTCTGTGGGGAGTCCTTGGACCCTTCCACGTCGTCCAGACCTGCTTTCGCAAGGACCGATATACCACCCTTCCTTACTAACTCTAAGTTTAACGGCCTGGCTATTGAATCCCACATCCTAAAGAAGAGAGGTCTCTCTAACTCTGTGGTATCAACTATAATCAATGCCAGGAAGCCTGTATCCAGGCAGATCTACTATAGAGTTTGGAAGGCGTACATCACTTGGTGCGAGGCCAGAAAATGGCATCCACGTAAGTACGTTATAGGCAGAATTCTGGACTTCCTGCAGTGGGCTGTAGACAGGAAGTTTGCCTTAAGTACTATCAAGGGCCAGGTTTCGACCTTATCAATACTATTTCAAAGGCCCCTGGCTATGCATTCACTTGTCAAATCCTTTATGCAAGGGGTGACTCGTATTATTCCACCGATTAAAGCTCCCATATGCCCATGGGATCTAAATTTGGTTCTGTCGGTTCTGCAGAAGCAGCCATTTGAACCTTTGCGGCACATTTCCTTGGTTCTACTCACCAGAAAATTGATATTTTTAGTAGCCATATGCTCGGCTAGAAGAGTGTCGGAATTAGCCGCCATGTCCTGTAAGGAGCCATATCTGGTTATTCATAAGGACAGAGTAGTATTACGCCCTCACCCAGCCTTTCTTCCTAAGGTGGTATCGAGGTTTCACTTGAACCAGGATGTGGTTCTTCCTTCTTTTTTCCCCAAACCAAGCTCGGTAGAGGAAAAGTTATTGCATTCTTTGGATGTAGTAAGAGCAGTTAAAGCTTATCTAAAAGCCACTGCTCAGATTCGTAGAACGGATTCTTTGTTTGTTCTGCCGGAAGGCCCCAGAAAGGGTCAGGCAGCATCAAAATCTACTTTAGCCAAGTGGATTCGACAGGTCATAATACAAGCCTATGGCTTGAGAAGTAGACCGCCTCCGTTCAAAGTTAGGGCGCACTCCACGAGAGCAGTTGGAACTTCATGGGCAGTGCATCACCAGGCCTCCCTGGCTCAACTTTGTAAGGCCGCAACATGGTCTTCAGTACACACGTTTACTAGGTTCTACCAGGTGGACGTTAGAAGTCAGGAGGATGTCGCCTTTGGGCGCAGTATGTTGCAGGCCGCAAAAGATCCTCATGCCTGATGGCGCCCAGCTTATGTATGGTGTATCCCCCCCCTCATTTGGCATTGCTTTGGGACGTCCCACATAGTAATGACTATGCTGCTCTGTGTCCCGTGATGTATGAACAAGAAAGTAGGATTTTTAAAACAGCTTACCTGTAAAATCCTTTTCTTGGAGTACATCACGGGACACAGAGCTCCCACCCCTCTTTTGGGGACACGTATTGCTTTGCTACAAAACTGAGGTACTCCCGGATGGGAGGGGCTTATATAGGGGAGGGTACTTCCTGTTTTGGAAGTTGCCAGTGCCAGCACCTGAAGGTAATTCTATATAACCCACATAGTAATGACTATGCTGCTCTCTGTCCCGTGATGTACTCCAAGAAAAGGATTTTACAGGTAAGCTGTTTTAAAATCCTACTTTTCCATTGACATGAAGGTCAGGTTACTATAACCCAGCCAGCACAGAGTTCCCCCTTACATCAGAGTCTGCAGGATTCCTCCTTACAACAAAAGGGAACTCTTATGTAAAGGGGAACACTGAAGATCATGATCTAAGGGGGAACTCTGATGTAAGGGGGGCTCTGGTGACCAGAGACCACCTTATATCAGAGTCCACTGCATTCACTTTACATCAGAGTTCCCACTTACACAAGGGTCTGAAGCATTGCCCTTGCACTGTAAGGGGGAATCCTGCAGACTCTGATGTAAAGGGGAACGCCAGGAACTCTAATGTGGGGGGCACTCTGGTGACCAGAGACAACCATCTGTAGAGTCAATACACTAAGGTAAAAAAGGGGGTTACTAATATAGGAGGGGCCTTTATATCAGTGCCCACCTACATTGTTTTATTCACTCCCCCCTTACATCAGCAACCTCCCCCCTCAGACTTGCCTGGCGGTGCTGTCACTGACCTCCTCTCAGGTGTACCATGCAGGGCTCAATCAGATGGCTCCAGCTTGGTGGCTCTGGTTTTATCCTATAGTCTCCTCTCCACAGTAAACACATGTCTGACTCCTCCCGTAACCCCCATCCAGGCGGCGCTCCCACTCTTGACATCTCTCCACACTCCCCCTCAGAGACTGAAGACATGATACAGGAGATGGTTAGAGGCTGCAGACATGATACAGGAGATGGTTAGAGGTTGCAGACATGATACAGGAGATGGTTAGAGGCTGCAGACAGGATACAGGAGATGGTTAGAGGCTGCAGACAGGATACAGGAGATGGTTAGAGGCTGCAGACAGGATACAGGAGATGGTCAGAGACTGCAGACAGGATACAGAAGATGGTCAGAGACTGCAGACAGGATACAGAAGATGGTCAGAGACTGCGGACGGGATACAAGAGATAGTCAGAGATTGCAGACATGATTCAGGACATGGTCAGAGACTGCAGACAGGATACAGGACATGGTCAGAGACTGTGGACATGATACAGGAGATGGTCAGAGACTGCAGACATGATACAGGAGATGCATAGAGACTGCAGGATACAGTAACAGGAGATGGTTAGAGGCTGCGGACATGGTAGTTTCCTCCTCTGTCCACCTTCATATTACCATACCTGTCACTACATCAGTCAGTGTCCTCCTCCTGTGCCCCTTTTACGTCTCCAGTCAGTCAGCCACTGTGCACATCAATGTCCTCCTCTGCCGGCTTCACCCCCCAGTAATGTCCTGCTGTGGTCTGTGCCCCCTCCTCTTACCTCTCTGCTCTGCTAGTGTGATTGTAGAAATCATAAATCCCACCTCTTGTGTCTAATCACTGCAGGGCAGTCTAGAGCCAGTGTTAGAACACGGTAAAATGGGTCTCGGCCGGCCAGGACAAGTACTGTCAGTAGGTAAAGTGACGATGCAGTGGCCTTTTTTGGGGCGTGATCAGTGCTTATGGGTAGGGCACGCACCCGCCGCCCTGGCTGTGCTGTAATTCGTTACGGCACAAGCGGATTTTTGGGAGGGGGGGGGGGGGGGCAGTGTCCCTGAATGGCAGAAATGTGATCACCCTATTTTCTACTTTTATCTAAAACTAAAGAAAACCTTTTGGTTTACTTGCACTTTAATATGTATGTTTTGTATGTAACCTAATGCCGCGTACACACAATCGTTTTTAATGACGTTAAAAATTCCATTTTTAAAAATGGGCATTAAAACCGATCGTGTGTAGGCTCCAGAGCATTTTTAACGACGTGAAAAACGGCAAATAAAAATTTCGAACATGCTCTATTTTTTCACGTCGTTTTTCATGTCGTTTTTTTTTAACGTCGGGAAAAACGGTAGTGTGTATGCTTTTACGAGGGGGAAAAAAATGCGCATGCTCAGAATCAAGTATGAGACGGGAGCGCTCGTTCTGGTAAAACTAGCGTTCGTAATGGAGATAGCACATTCTTCACGCTGTAACGGACTGAAAAGCACGAGGCTGAAAAGCGCGAATCGTCGCTCAACAAACTTTACTAACATGAAGGGTGGCGCCATTCGAACGGATCTTCCCCTTTATAGTGCCGTCGTACGTGTTGTACGTCACTGCGCTTTGCTCGAGCGTTTTTTTTCATGATCGTGTGTACGCAAGACAGGGTGGAGAGGAAACAAGAAAAAAAAACGACGAGAAAAACGTTGGTTTTAAAAATGACATTAAAAACGGACGTATGTACGCGGCATAATACCTATGATGGGATTTTGCACTTTCATCAAGGTGGGTCACCTCACTAATTTGCTGTTTTAGTACAGCTTGAGAACAAACTTATAAAAGTCTTTCAAGGCTAAAGCTGAGATGGAAAAAGTAACACTCAGCTACTCTCTGCCTAGATAAACAACTCATTGTTGAAGGTCTGAGGCAGATGACACAGCAAAAGCCCTGGAGAAGGGCTTTCATACTTTATTGATAAAGTATCTATAGATCTGAGCTCAAACTGTAATGATGAGTACAAAGATCAATGCCATTTGAAGGACAAGCAATTCAGAAAAGGTTTGCTTACTTCAGGAAAGAAGTGTCTAAATTGTGATTTTAGACAGAATTACATGCCAACTTGTTCTAACAGTAATTATACCTTCCTGACTGTCTAATTGCACTTTTCCTCCGTGCAGGAACATGCTTTAAAAACTTCCAGTGTGAACATAATGCCTGTGCCTGTTACATAA
The DNA here is from genome assembly GCA_029206835.1 of Rana muscosa. Classification (NCBI taxonomy): domain Eukaryota; kingdom Metazoa; phylum Chordata; class Amphibia; order Anura; family Ranidae; genus Rana; species Rana muscosa. The sequence goes on from CM055122.1 coordinate 411,779,096, forward strand.
GGAAATTATGACATGCATGACATTTACACTCATTGGTTTAATGCCAGGAAGCTTTGTACCTAGTGTTCTTCTAACAGTCCTCCTAGCAAGCTTCTGACATCTGTTCTGTGCAGATTGAGAAGCTTGATGTATGGAATTTTTTTGTAACTAATTCCCAAAATGCACTGTCTATTTTATTCCCTCACATGTTTTTCCATTCCTACCCAGCGTTTCTTAGCTTTGAGTTTTATTTTTCCTCTAAATTCTGAATGATGTCACTCTATAACTGGCTTCAAAGGCGTAACTGTAAAGTGAGAAGAATGCCTTACTGAGTGTCTTTTTCATTTGATTTTCTTAACATATTGGGGCTGGTTTATAAAAGTTCAATGGGATATTTTGCCATTTTCTTCCCGGGAAATATTGTTTTTACCATTTTGAAAATGTATAAAGCTAATCTGGCAGGGATCTGTTGTTGGAGCTGCTCTTTGTATTCAGCACCCTTCTGCATTGTTGTTCGAAAAATGGCGTGCACCGAAAGCACCACACTTCCATTGCAATAGTTTGTAAATAGCTAGATAGTTACCCCCCCCCCCCCGCCAAAAAATAAATAAAAAAAATGACACAGGCCTAAGGTGCCTCACAAGTGCTGTGCATAAAGGTCATAGGGGGCAAGCAGTTCCTGCAGGACAAAGGGACGGTAAGGCCAACAGAAACAGCCTCTGCACGTACAGGAGATAGATTTGCATTTGGGCCTGATCTCATAATTACAAAACTGTCTTACTACTGGCCAAACCATACTTTTTTTGTAAAACTTTTTTTTTCATTTTCACCAAGCTTCTTCCCATGGTTGAAGCAGACTTAGTACTGCTTGATGAAAACACATTTATTGTTGCTGAAAAAAAACACCTGCAAACAATCTTTTTTAACTGATATGAGTCCAATAACAGTTTACTAAGATAAGATGCTGATAAAAAAAAAATCCACTCCCTAAAATAAGCTGCCATAGTATGCTGAGGCTTTCAATAAAAAGAATGTTGCTCTGTAATATCGCATACAGCTTTAAGGCATCACCTAATAAAGGCTCATTTAATTAGTTAAAAGGCTAAGTTCACTTATTTATTAAAAGTAAAAGCTTTCTCTATCTTCTAGGCCAGGTTTTACCTCAGCCTACAGTTTGTTGTATAAAAGAATGCCTCCATTTCTTCCTAGTTATCTGTCCCTTAGTTTGGGAAAACTGTTAAGACACAGGAAGGAGTTCATCAGCTGACCTCATTAACACATTAACACAAACCATGCACCTGCCCTCTACCTCTGTACAAACATTCAATTATTGAACACAATTCTCACTGAATACACAGCCAGTGTCTTTCTCTGTTGACATATTGTTTTGTACCTTATTCTTGTATTGATCGTTCAGTTGGCAGAGTGTTCAGGAGCTGAGCAATCACATAACAGCCTGGAGCTATGTGGAGCAGAACTGTTGTATTGAAAATGGAAGAAGTGTGTTCTGAAAATCTGTAAAGCTTACTATACAATATACAATCTGATTGTACAGTCTCCTTTAGATCTAGCTATGTAGTAAAAAGGCCTGCCTGATTGGATACAGGATGATTGGATAGATAGGTGTGTTTGTTCTAATATTATACAGTTTTGGTAAATCTAAAGGAGATTGTACTGAGATTGTACAATCTGATTGTATAATGTATGGCCACCTTTATAGACCTAAAATAAACTTTTCACACTTACGTTGCCATTTATAGTTAGCGGCACCCCAAATGCAAACACGCATTTTGCCATGTGAAAAAATGAGCATCAAGCACACCAAAACATGCAGTAAAAAACATGCAAACCGCAACATGCCAAAATGTCCCATGAGCTACTTGGCCACGTGTAGGTCAGCCCAATAAAATCAATGGGCTACCCTTTGCATGTCACAGAAAAAATGAGCCAAAAAACATGCACTCCCACTAGGCTAGGTGTGAATGGGACCTGAAATGGAAATTGGTGTGTTTACACAAGAACAGTGAGACTCCATTCACATCTGCGCATTTCCGAACACACAGCAAATTGCACAGAAAATGCACACTTTTCCACGCATTTTGGAAATGTGCTTCAAATTCGCATCGTGCTTATATTGTCATTTAATGTTTATTGCACATTTAATGTTCATGACAAACACGCTGCAAACACATCAAAAAGGAGGTTAGCAAATGTGCCACGCTTCACTCTAAAAGACTTTTTGAAAATTCTTTAGGGCATTTGTTGTGCATGGGACAGCCTATTCAAGTGAGTGGGCTGCCCTATCGATGTTGAGTGGAAACGCTCCAATACGCCACCCAAAACAATGTAACTATGTAACAAAAAAAATGCACGAGGGAGGGAGCGCAAGTCCCCACTATGTAGAGATGTGAATGGGGCCTAACAGCTAAGTGTCTCCATCCACTCCCTCTTATGTACATGTACATGTAGCACACCCCCCTAAGGAACCGCAAGTAGATTGGGATCCCCCACCTTGCACAGCCAGGCACAATGAATTCTTACAGTAGCTTCACAGTCAGGAAACAGTCCAGTACTTTGTTGTTTTTTTTTACTGAGGGGATATAACTTGGATAGGGATTGGGAAAATTGTGGGATTCTCACTTGACTTCAAAAAACTTTAGGGACAACTTCTCCTATACACAGTCTATATACACTCCTCACTTCCTCCAGCACTCTTGCTTGCAGGATTCCAGTTGGCACACTGCTTGGGGATCTGACAAAGTGCTCAGTCAGATTTAGAGCTAAAGCCTGTTATAGGCAGGAACCCGAGGCCCCTTTAAGTGTGTAGCAAAATTGCAGTGTCCAGCTTAATCACTCCTGTGGCTACTGATCCCAGGACCATCTCTTCAGGCACTGCCAGCCTGCCTGGATGCAGTTGCCCCTTTCACTAGTCCTTCTGGCTACTTCATCTCAGTCCTCCCAGACTGACACTCTCTCTTCCCACAGTCCTCCCAGACTGATTACTCACCAGCCTACCCAGCTGATTGCTCAGGAGACCACCTGGATGTGCTGCTCTGCTCCTGCTGTCCTATCCTTGCACCGGTGCCTCCAGGAAAGGACTCCTCCGTGTGTTGTAGAGGGTCCCTCCAGCACCTGAGATTAATCCCCCCCCCCAGACTAGGGGGCACCCTCAAGGGCCATCAACAGCCTTCTCAGCACTCTATCTCCATCTTCCACCTGACTGCCCCTGCTGGCATGACTCATGAGTACTTATGAGGTAGCCTGCCCCCTGTCAGCCCATTTTGCTGGGGATTGGCTGGGGGTCCCACCAATACTCCAAACAGCTCCTCCTAGACTTTACCCTCTACTTCTGGAAGCTTCTTCAAGGTTCCAGAGAGGAGGGGGAGTCAACAGAGATGCTGCTTTCTGAGTCATCCAGCCTCCCTGAATTACTCAGCCCTGACCCAGACACTACAAACTATGTACATCTACAAACTATGTACATCTAGCACACTAAAGGGTGCTACATATAAAGATAGCCATACACTATGCAATTTAATTTTCTGTACAATTTCCTTTAATTTTACCAAAACTACGGAGCAGGAGGACTTACCTGAACAATCTCATTTATATCAAATCAGTCAGGCCCTTGTACTACATAGCTGATGGTAGATGCAGAGGAGATTGTACAATCAGATTGGAGGAAAAGGGGTGGAAATAAAACAAGAGGTGGGTATATTAATGAGAGAGGTGTGATCCAGAGTGGTAATACATGTTTATTCTGTATTGCATAAAAAACAGTGCATGATTGGGATACAATCTACAGGAAGTGATGTGTGCAGGAAGCATTTTTTCAAATTTCAAACAGAAAGGTGAATAAATCACATCTTTCATGGATGATGTAAGTGAGAGATAAACACTTTGGGATGACTGAAGCAGTAAGGGATATAGAAAAGGCTTATATTTATTATGAAAAGTGAAATTATGTTTGAAAAGGTGACATTAACTTTTAAACCTGCAATTTAAAGGATTTGTGCTGAAGCTACGTCAAAAATCCCTCCTCCTGCTGCACATTGATTTTTTTTTTAAATGTTTGCATTGGCACATGTCACCCACAAGAGTGCTTGACGTCCTATGCTATTTTTTTGGCAACATGGCGGGGATAAGAGCATCATGGGCCTGGTGCTGAGGATTTTCATGGGCCTTTTTTGGGAATAAATAAAATGATAACACAAACTAGTCTTTGTTAAAACAAATTAAATATTAAAACAAATTTCAATAAATAGAGAAGGGGGGGAGTTAAAGAGAGTTGGGTGAAAGGAAGAGGGTGTGAGAGAGAGGAGGGTAAAGGATGGGGGGGAGGGTGCCTCTGGGTAGCTTAAGTAGTGTAGTAATGTGGGTGGGATCACAATAGAGTAAGAACGGGAGGAGCTGAAAGGGGCATGGTTAAACAAAGCAAAAACTTTCTTATACGCATACATTTTGCTGAAATTGCCCCCCCCCCTCACCCCCAAAGTTGGCAGCATTCAGCAGTGGTGATGGTGGACCAGGGCTCAGGGGAGTTTGATATACCTATGAATGCTCCCACAATTTACACATCAATGCCGCCTGCCACCCATGATTTACATATCAAACCGCTTGCCACCCAGGATTTACATATAAATGCCGCCTGCTGCCCACAATTTACATATCAATGCTGCCTGCCCCCACACCATTTACATATCAATGCTGCCTGCCACCACACCATTTACATATCAATGCAGCCCACGATTTACATATCAATCACGACACACTGAGCAGGACTGGGCCTATCTTTAGGCTCCAATAGCCCCCACAGGGGGCAACTTGCAGAATTTGTATTTTGTTACTTCCTGTATGGCATAAACTGTTGGTGGATCGAACCACAGTGGATTTACTTATCCATAGTTTTCATGTTGATGCTTTGACTTCAAAACATTCTGAATCACTGAGCCAACACATGCCAGAAAGAGAGGTTAGAGAAAAGTCATATTACTCTTTCGTCCATGGACCGACACAGCTTCTCTATTGACAAGTGGGTATTATCCGTTAATTAGGAGTGACTAGGCAGAAAAACGTGTAAAAAGTGTTGCATCACACCTTCTACAGTACCGCCCAGGGGGTGGACCCTCTGGGTATAACCTCCCAGTCTGCATCTCGCAGATCAGTTTTTTTCTGTCTAGCAAGGAGTAGAACATGGCTCCCTTCGGGCCCATTGGTCCGGGGGAAAAAGATATATATTTTTTGCTACATTTGTTGTTTCCTGCGATCTTCGATCAACTGCCGACTGGGTGACAGGCTGGATCCTCGATCCTTGTAGTCTCCCGAGTTGCGACCATCGAGCGTGTGCCGACCCTAGCTACGCGCTGGGTTTTCCACGACATGCCCGTTGCTCCACGGGTGGCCGGTGAGCCTACGCTCCAGGGCCTGCATCGGACCGCTCAGCTTCGGCTGACCTTACGGCCGAATCGCAGCAGCCTGGCCGGTGAGCTTACGCTCCAAGGCTTGCATCGGACCGCTCAGCTTTGGCTGACCTCACGGCCGAGTCGCAGCAGCCTGTCCGGTGAGCGTCACACTCCAGGGCATACATATGATCGTCCCTTTTGGGTCCAATCACAGCATGCCTGGCCAACAGTCACCTTCCGTGCGCGGACGATGATCTGTTTGGAATGTCTTCCAGCTTAATACATGCAGGATAGGTAAGTAAACTCCCCTGCCTCGGCTGGGTGATTTAGCTGGACATTCCTGGAGAGATCAAGTAAGTGGTTGTGGCCCCTTTCTTCCCTCTCTCCCTGCCTTTCCCTCCTCCCTGGGCTTCTAGCTAAAGGTTGCTGGGTGCTGGGGGTCACCTAAGGGGTTCCACTGGAGCAGGGCTGGCTGTAACTAACATTTAAAAGAAATGTCATTTCTGCTTACCTGTATGTGCTTCCTCCTCCATGCTGTCGGCGGCCATTTTGGGGTGGTCCATGCCGAGTTCAGCCTCTTGTGACTCCCCGGCGGCCATCTTTCTGTGGTTCGGTGCCATTTGCTTTTAGTCCACACCCACTGGCCCCTATCAGCTGATCGCCGGCCATGTTTGTCCACCCTGTATGTATATATTGCCATTTGGCGGCCACCTTTTTGTGGGCTACGGCTGCTTGACCTCTATCTTCGGCTCGGTGGCCATTTTCTTAGAGCCCACATTATCTTCCATACAGACGTTTTTGGCAGCCATTTTTCGAGAGCCTCCGGCCTCTAGGGTGCATTACACTGGCGCGAAAATTCACACAGGAAGTGCTGATAAAAGAAGCAGACTGACACATCAGCAGTGGGACAGCATCACAGGCGCAGCACACGGCAGCATAGCAGTACCGGTCCAGGGTGGTGAGTCCTCTGCGTGACCCAGCATCTCTGCAGCGCAGGAGGGTGGCCTATTGATATCTTGCCTGGAGCCCTGTGGGTGTCAGCGTGTGGTCAGTATGGCATCTGAGCCAGATGTCTTCTCCCCTGAAACACCAGATTTAGCAGCTGGTGCCCCTGAGGTGTCTATGAACGCTATGTCGGCAATCCTAGAGGCGTTTGCTGCCAGGGTGGAAGCAGCACACGGGAATACAGGGGTTTGTAAACGCCCCCGTCCCCTGCAATCTTCTGGGGATTTTTCTGAGACAGAACCAGGTCCAGCTACGGCTCATGACCCAGATTCTGACGCATCAGAGACTGCAGACCGTGACCGATCGGACAGTGAGGAGGACTCCAAGTCCAGGTCAGTACGCGAGACAGCTTTGGTATCTGACCTTATTACTGCAGTGCGGGATACGCTAAAGTTGGAAAATACTGCAGAAGCAGCAGAAACTCCAGTCCCCTTTGGGTTTCGTAAACCTGCCCGCACTGCTAAGGTGTTCCCTTGTGTGTCATATTTTGACAAACTCTTATACAAGGACTGGGAGAACCCACTGAGGGTCTTTACAGCCCCAAAGAGGTTTGCGGTACGATACCCCTTTAGAGAGAGTTTTCTGAAGAAATGGACCTCTCCCCCTATAGTGGACCCTCCGGTGTCCAGACTTAATAGAGCCACCACTATTCCAGTAGAAGGGGCTCCTGTTTTCAAGGACCCTGTGGATAAGAAGGCTGAAGCACTCGCTTGCTACCTATACTCAGTGGTAGGCTCGGCAGTATGCCCGGCATTGGCGGGGGCCCTAGTGTCTCAGATACTTACTGAATGGGCAAAATTGCTACTCCAGGAGTTAAAAGAGCGAGATGCTCCTCCTAATGAGATAACTTTGGCCGACCAGTTGGTCCAGGGCCTTAAGTTTGTCTGCAAGTCAGACATGGATACTATTCCCCTGCTGTCAAAAGCTTTGGTTTATGCAGTAGCAATACGCCGCCTGATCTGGCTAAAAGGCTGGTCTGCGGACCAGACTTCCAAGAAAGCCCTGTTGGATCTGCCTTTTAAGGGCGACAGACTTTTTGGGGCTTCTCTGGATGACATCATCAAGGATGCCACAGGAGGTAAAAGCACTTTGCTTCCCCAAATTAGCAAGGCTAAGGGGCCACGCCAAGGGCAAGGGCCCTCCTTTACTGCACGCAAGCGTTTTTTCGTCCCCCTAGGGCGACAGGGAAAAGACCTCAGGCCGAAAAAGCGCCTGCCCAAGGACAAAGGCGTCCTTGGTCCCGCATACCCAACAAGCCTGCGGACAAATCTGCGTCCGCATGAAGGTCCGCCCCCACCCAGCTCTCTGGTGGGGGGACGTCTTCGCAAATTCGTGACACAGTGGACAGCTCTAGTCTCCGACAGGTGGGTTTGCGAAGTAATCTCCTCAGGCTACAAGATAGAGTTTCTCTCTTGTCCACTGGACAGATTCATCACCTCCAATCTCCAGCTACTACCGACCCGTCGGGAGGCCCTGTATGGGGCGGTCCAGGGTCTACTGGAACGCGGGGTAGTTATTCCAGTTCCAGAACAGGAACGGGGTCAGGGTTTTTACTCAAATCTGTTTATTGTGCCGAAGAAGGAGGGGGTTTGTCCAATCTTGGATCTCAGAGCCCTCAATTGCTTTGTGAAAGTACAAAGATTTCCGGGGGACTTTCTGGCCTCCTTGGACATCAAGGACGCATACCTGCATGTCCCCATATACTCCAGACACCAGAGGTTTCTGCGATTTGCTATCGGGAAGGATCACTACTAGTTTGTGGCCCTCCCGTTTGGCCTTGCCTCAGCACCCAGGACGTTCACCAAGGTGCTCGCTCCGATTTTGGCACTTCTAAGACAGTGGGGTATCGCTATCATGGGCTACTTGGACGACCTTCTACTGAAGGTCCCTTCAAGCTCAGAATTAGAGGTAAGCGTGTCTATTACCTGTCAGACTCTTCGAGACTGTGGTTGGATACTAAACACGCAAAAGTCAGTGTTGGTGCCCACTCAACGCCTAGTGTACCTGGGGTTGATTCTGGATTCCTCAGAGGCAAAGGTATTCCTCCCTGTGGAGAAGTTGCAGACCCTCCGGGCTGCAGTACGGCAGCTGACTTCCAGGAATTGGTCGTCACTCCGTTTTTGCATGCGAGTGTTGGGCCTCATGGTAGCCTTCTTCGAGGCGGTCCCATATGCTCAATACCACACTCGAGTGTTACAGAAGGAAGTTCTGTCCAGATGGAACAGATGCCCTTAGTCTCTGGATTATCAAATCCGAGTGAGCCACCTAGTCAGGAGATCCCTGGTATGGTGGCTGACCGCACCGGCTCTAATGGCTGGGAAGTAATTTCTTCCGGTTTACTGGATAGTGATCACGACGGACGCCAGCCTTACAGGTTGGGGGGGAGTCTGGGGTGTTCAGTCGGCGCAAGGTCGCTGGACCCCAGAGGAAGCCCTCCTGCCGATCAATGTCCTGGAAATCCGGGCGATCAGGCTGTGCCTCTTCAAATGGTCTCAGAGGCTGCAAGGGCGTCCAGTCAGGATCCAGTCAGACAACGCCACAGCAGTGGCATATGTCAATCATCAAGGAGGAACAAGAAGCTCAGCTGCAGCATCGGAGGTTGCTCGCATCCTGAAGTGGGCAGATAGGAGCATACCGGCACTGTCGGCCGTGTACATTCCGGGTGTGAAAAACTGGCAGGCGGACTACCTGAGCCGCCAGATGCTGGACCAGGGAGAATAGTCCTTACACCCGGAGGTGTTCCAACTCCTCTGCCAAAGATGGGGCACACCAGACGTAGATCTTCTGGCTTCCCGACTCAATCGGAAGGTATTGAGGTTTGTGGCCCGGTCAAGAGACCAATGGGCAGACGCAACGGACGCGTTGGTGGCATCGTGGGGTCAGTATCGTCTAATCTATGCCTTCCCTCCCTTAAGGCTTCTTCCTCTTCTGCTCCGCAGAGTGGAGGCAGAGGGAATTCCAATGATTCTAATCGCTCCAGATTGGCCTCAGCATCCTTGGTACGCTGATCTAGTACGTCTGGTAGCAGACGTCCCCTGGCGCCTACCACTACGGAAGGACCTGCTATCGCAAGGTCCCATACTCCATCCTGCTTTACAGTCATTGGCTTTAACGGCATGGCTGTTAAGAACCAGGTACTGAGAGACCGGGGCCTGTCAGATTCAGTAATCTCTACTAGGGTTGTCCCGATACCACTTTTTTAAGACCGAGTACAAGTACCGATACTTTTTTTCAAGTACTCGCCGATACCGAATACCGATACTTTTTTTTAATCTCATGTGTCAGTATTTTTTTTTTTTTTTACTATTTTTTTTTTTTTTTTACTATTTATTTTATTTATTTATTTTTTACAATGCTTTATTTTTTAAGGGGGGGGGGGGGGGTGGACAGTGTCAGTGTGTGTGTTTTCTTTTCTTTTCTTTTTTTTACAATTCATTTTTATTTTATTCTTTTTTTTATCAGCCCTGTTGTGGGGGGCTTTGGTGAGATATCGGGGGTCTTAACAGACCTCTGACATCTCCCCTTTGAGACAGGGAAAGGGACTAGGGACACATATTCCCCAGTCCCTCTCTCAGCAGCCTCAGCTGCGCTGAAAATGAATGGAGAGAAGACAGCGGCTCCTCTCCATTCATAAACTGAAACATTGTAAACACAGTTTACGATGTTTCAGTTATGTGAATGGACAGAGTCAGTGATGACTCGGTACATTCAGACAAGTAAGGAGCCGGATTTATCGGCTCCTACCTCCGCTCTCCATCCTGAGATACCGAGGGGGTGGAGGAGGGGCACGGAGGGGGCGGCAGCACGGAGGGGGACGGCGGCATGGAGGTGAAGGTGGAACAGCGGCATGGAGGTGAAGGGGGAACAGGTAGCATTTGAGCAGCAGACAGGCAAGGCAATTTGATCAGATTAATTTTACTTACCCGCCTGAAGACTCGCTCTGCTCTCCGCTCTGATCTCTGCCACGCTCCCCGTCTTGGTCTCCGCCCCCCGCCCCGCTCTCCGCCCTGGTCTCCGCCCCCCGCCGGACACTCTCCGTCCCGCTCTCGGCCCTGGTCTCCGCCCCCCGCCACGCTCTCCGCCCTGCTCTCCGTCCCGCTCTCCGCCCCTCGCCGCACACTCTCCGCCCCCCGCCACACACTCTCCGCCCCGGTCTCCGCCCTGCTCTCCACCCCCCCGCTCTGAGAAAAAAAAAAAGTATCGGACTGGGCATCGGGAGCATTTGCGCGAGTACAAGTACTCGCGCAAATGCTTGGTATCGGTCCCGATACCGATACTAGTATCGGTATCGGGACAACCCTAATCTCTACTATGAGAAGTGCTCGAAAACTGTCCTCTAGGAAGGTTTATCACCGCACTTGGAAGGCCTACATCTCCATGTGTAAGGAGATGAAATGGCATCCGCGTACCTATTTGGTTTCCAGAATCCTGCTGTTTTTACAGCATGGGGTGGACCAAAGGCTTGCCCTAAGTATGATAAAGGGACAGATATCTGCCCTGGCTGTCTTTTTTCAGCGACCCCTGGCGACTCACTCTCTCATGAGTACATTTTTGCAGGGGGTTCGACATGTGGCCCCTCCGGTCCGTCCCCCGTTACCTCCGTGGGACTTGAACCTGGTCCTCTCGGTGCTTCAGAAGGCACCGTTTGAGAATATTAGAGATATTCCCCTGTTGACACTTTCTCAGAAAGTGGTCTTTTTGGTGGCTGTTACGTCAGTTAGACGAGTCTCTGAGCTGGCTGCCTTGTCCTGCAAGGCTCCCTATTTGGTTTTCCACAAGGATAAGGTGGTGCTGCGTCCGCAGCCTTCCTTTCTTCCGAAAGTCGTTTCGGCTTTTCATCTCAATGAAGACATTGTACTTCCATCCTTGTGTCCTCAGCCGTCGAATCCTAAGGAGTCGGCGTTGCATTCCTTGGACGTTGTCCGAGCTTTGAGAGTATACCTATCTGCTACTTCCCTGTTCCGGAAGTCAGACTCACTGTTTGTTTCGGTGGCTGGTCCCAAGAAGGGCCAAGCAGTCTCGTCGGCCACCATCTCTAGGTGGATCCGACAGATAGTAATCCAGGCTTACAAAGGCTTACAAAGTTGATGTAGGTGCATCTTCGGATGCCTCTTTCGGCCGCAAGGTTTTGCAAGCGGCTGTTTAACCACTTAACAACCACCTGCCGACAAATAACGTCGACAAGGTGGTTGCTTAACTCTGGGAGGACGTTATATAACGTCCTCCCAGAATCGCGCTCCCGCGCGCCCCCTGGGGCGCGCACACGGGAAACTCCGTGACCGCCGGGTCCAGAGGACCCGGCGGATCACGAATCGCGGTAAATCGCCGCTGATAGCGGCCGTTTACCACGTGATCGCTCCGTCAAATGACGGAGCAATCACTTGTAAACAGACCGGCGTCATTTGATGACGCCGGTTCCTCCCTCCCCTCTCTGTACCGATCGGTACAGTGTGAGAGGGGAGGGGGAGGGAGCGGATGGCAGCAGCAGCACTGTGGGCTGGATCTGTGACAATTGCAGTCACAGATCCAGCCATCCATCCATCCCTGCTCAGCCATCCCTGTGCTATACCCTGCCAATACTCTGCAATACACCCTGCCAATACTCTGCAAAATACCCTGGTGCAATACTCTGCAATACCCTGGTGCAATACTCTGCAATACCCTGGTGCAATACTCTGCAATACCCTGGTGCAATACTCTGCAATACCCTGCGAAATACTCTGCAATACCCTGCGAAATACTCTGCAATACCCTGCGAAATACTCTGCAATACCCTGGTGCAATACTCTGCAATACCCTGGTGCAATACTCTGCAATACCCTGGTGCAATACTCTGCAATACCCTGGTGCAATACCCTGCACAATACTCTGCAATACCCTGGTGCAATACTCTGCAATACCCTGGTGCAATACTCTGCAATACCCTGGTGCAATACCCTGCACAATACTCTGCAATACCCTGCAAAATACTCTGCAATACCCTGCAAAATACTCTGCAATACCCTGCGCAATACCCTGCACAATACTCTGCAATACCCTGCACAATACTCTGCAATACCCTGCACAATACTCTGCAATACCCTGCACAATACTCTGCAATACCCTGCACAATACTCTGCAATACCCGCCACAATACTCTGCAATACCCTCCACAATACTCTGCAATACCCTCCACAATACTCTGCAATACCCTCCACAATACCCTGTGCAATACCCTCCACAATACCCTGTGCAATACCCGTGCAATACCCTGCCATACACCGCAATACCCTGCCATACTCCGCAATACCCTGCCATAGTCCGCAATACTCCGCAATGCCCTGCAATACTCCGCAATGCCCTGCAATACTCCGCAATGCCCGGCAATACTCCGCAATGCCCGGCAATACTCCGCAATGCCCGGCAATACTCCGCAATGCCCGGCAATACTCTGCAATAACCACTTCCCGCCCTCCGGCCGTCATATGACGTCCTTGACTTTGTGCGGGGATATCTGAATGATGGGAGCAGCTACAGGCATCATTCAGATATTAGCTTTTTCAGCCGGCGATTCCCTACACCATAAGAACAATCATAGCGGCTGTTCCGCCGCTTGATCATTCTTACGGGAGGCGAGAGGGGATGTCCCCCCCCCCGCCGCCCTCCGGTGCTTCTACCGACTCACCGCTACGATCAAAGCCAGGATTGTTGTTTTTTTTTTTTTGTCTTTTTTTTCAGGCTTCCCAGCCTAGAGGTGAGATGTGGGGTCTTATTGACACCCCCCCCCCCCATATCTCACTGTAAAGAGGACCTGTCATGCCATATTCCTATTACAAGGGATGTTTACGTTCCTTGTAATAGGTATAAAAGTGATCAAAAAAATGTTTAGGGCGGAAAAACATGTCAAACTAAAATAAATAAAGTAAAATGAAGAATAAATTTTTATTTTTTTTTAAAGCGCCCCTGTCCCCGTGAGTTTGCATACAGAAGCGAACGCATACGTAAGTCCCGCCCACATATGAAAACGGTTTTCAAACCACACATGTGAGGTATCTCTGCGAACGTTAGAGCGAGAGCAATAATTTTGGCCCTAGACCTCCTCTGTAACTCAAAACATGTAACCAGTAAAAATATTTAAAGCGTCGCCTATGGGGATTTTTTAAGTAGCGAAGTTTGGCGCCATTCCACGAGTGTGTGCAATTTTTAAGGGCGACATGTTAGGTATCTATTTACTCGGTGTAACTTCATCTTTCACATTATGCAAAAACATTGGGCTAACTTTACTGTTTTTTTTTTTTAAGCACAAAACATTTTTTTTCCGTAAAAAACGCGTTAAAAAAATTGCTGCGCAAATATCGTGCGAGATAAAAAGTTGCAACAACCACCATTATATTCTCTAAGGTCTTTGCTAAAAAAACATATATAATGTTTTGGGGTTCTATGTAATTTTCTAGCAAATAAATGATGATTTTTACATGTAGGAGAGAAATGTCAGAATTGGCCTTGGTGCTCCAGAACGCCTGAAGGTGCTCCCTGCATGTTGGGCCTCTGTATGTGGCCACGCTGTGTAAAAGTCTCACATATGTGGTATCGCCATACTCGGGAGTAATAGCAGAATGTGTTTTGGGGTGTAATTTGTGGAATGCATATGCTGTGTGTGAGAAATAACCTGCTAATATGACAATTTTGTGAAAAAAAAAAAGAGAAAAAAAAAATCTTGATTTTGCAAAGAATTGTGGGAAAAAATGACAACTTCAAAAAACTCACAATGCCTCTTTCTGAATACCTTGGAATGTCTTCTTTCCAAAAATGGGTCATTTGGGGGGTATTTGTACTTTTCTGGCATGTTAGGGTCTCAAGAATTGAGATAGGCCGTCAGTACTTCAGGTGTGATCAATTTTCAGATATTGGCACCATAGCTTGTGGACTCTATAACTTTCACAAAGACCAAATAATATCCACCAATTTGTACTTATTTTTACCAAAGATATGTAGCAGTATAAATTTTGGCCAAAATTTATGAAGAAAAAATAGTAATTTGCAAAATTTTATAACAGAAACGAAAAAAAAAACATTTTTTTACAAAATTTTCAGTCTTTTTTCTCTTATAGCGCAAAAAATAAAAAACCCAACAGTGATTAAATACCACCAAAAGAAAGCTCTATTTGTGTGAAAAAAAGGACAAAAATTTCATATGGGTACAGTGTTGTATGACTGAGTAATTGTCATTCAAAATGTGAGAGCACCGAAAGCTGAAAATTGGTCTGGTTATTAAGGGGGTTTAAGTGCCCAGTGGTCAAGTGGTTAGAGTTGCAACTCCTCCGTTGGAGGAGTGCTGTTTGGTGTTTGGGGTGAAGTTTATTTTATGCTGTTACCACCCCTCGTTTTTTCTCTGACACTGCTTTGGGACGTCCCACTTGTCAATAGAGAAGCTGTGTCGGTCCATGGACGAAAGAGTAAGTAGGATTTTTTACTCACCGTAAAATCCTTTTCTCTGAGTCCATGGACCGACACAGCACCCACCCCTCCTTTTAAGTTTGTACTGCTTTTTGACGAACTGATCTGCGAGATGCAGACTGGGAGGTTATACCCAGAGGGTCCGCCCCCTGGGCGGTACTGTAGAAGGTGTGATGCAACACTTTTTACAAGTTTTTCTGCCTAGTCACTCCTAATTAACGGATAATACCCACTTGTCAATAGAGAAGCTGTGTCGGTCCATGGACTCAGAGAAAAGGATTTTACAGTGAGTAAAAAATCCTATTTTTGTGTTATTACTGTAAATTGAGCTAAAGTCGTATTTGATGAGAGCGTACTTTCACTAGCTTGTTGTTTGATTGTCTTTTATATTCTGATTTATAAATGATCGCTGTAAAGGTAATTTGTATAGCAGGGAATGTGATTAGAATGCTTTGAGTGCTTTCAGTCAGGCCAGAGCTATGTCATTGGGGTTGATTTACTGAAGTCAAATAAACTGTTCAGTTTGCAAAGTTTTTTCCCCCAGAGTTTGGTAAATTAGGTGAAGCTCTGTTGACTTCCACCATACAATCATGTGCAAGCCAAAAATGTAGTTTTTTTTATTTTCCTTGTGTGTTATTTCATATCTTTTGCAAAGTGAAAATTCACCTCCTTCACAAAGCTTTGGGGAAAATCCCCAAGCAAAGTTCAGCTTCCATTGCAAAGTGAACAACCTTTTTGTCTTTAGTAAATGAACACCATAGGGTGTACATTTTTTACCTAGCTTTGTAAAGCGGTATTCACTTCACTTAAAAAAAAAAAAAACCAAACATGTTATACTAACCTCCTCTGTGCAGTTGGTTTTGCACAGAGCAGCCCAAATCCTTCTCTTCTTGGGTTTTTCTTCTGTGCTCCTGGCCCCTCCCTCCAGTTGAGTGCCCCCAAAACAAGCAGCTTGCTTTGGGGGCACCCGAGCCGAGTCACAGCTCCCTGTGTCCATTCAAACACAGAGCCACGACCGGTCCCTGTCCTCTCTCTCTCTCTCCTAAATGGCTGAATGATTTTGATTCACAGCAGCAGGAGCCAATCATGCCAATCACGCCATGCTGCTGTCTCAGCCAATGAGGAGGGGAGTCCCGGGTAGCTTAGACACTCCTGCAACATAACTGGATAAAGATGGGCTTAAGTAAGTATTAGGGGGGGTTGAAAGGGGCTGCTGCACACAGTTTTTTTTTATCTTAATGCATAGAATGCATTAAGATAAAAAAAACTTCTGCCTTTACAATCCCTTTAAGCTGGCCGTACACTAGTGGATTTTTGAATGAACGTTGAATGAACCCCCCCACCTAAAAAGGCAATGCACAGCAATAGGATCTTACACATTCACACTGGGGATACCTATAGATAAGCACTACATTTTTGATTCAGTGATGCTTGTTCTCTTTATTCTTATAACACCAAAATATGTTTTACATAGTGTTTTTGAAACTTTACAGTTATTTGATCAGAATAATGTACTTTCTTCAGCACTGATCTTTCATTGTTTGTAAAGCGTGCTATTATAGAAGGCATGCTTCAGATATCTCTTTCAAAACTATTTATCAGTGTGCCTCTCTTTTTATAATCCCTTACTATTAAATGTATTTGCCATGAGACCAATCATGAAAGAAATTTTGAAGTTGGGAGATATAACCAAGTGTCACAAAGTTTATTGCCAAGAAGCATCGTGTTGTGCTGCTGAACGACTCTGAACCTATGCACCCCCTTTGTGATTTAAAATGTGCATCTAGGAGTCTCGGCATATGAAAACAATTTACAAGGGGGGAATACTATGGAAGAACATTTTGTACTGTTATATCAGTAATGTTGAAAAATTCACATGCCTTTGTTGTAATGTTTTGTAAAGTTTTTGCCAAGTAAGTCTATTAATACAAGCGTTATGATCAAAGTTGGAAAAACTGTTTCACGTAAACTGGGTTTCAACCCAGATTGTGACGAATCACTGGTGCAGATTGTGCCAAAAACTTAAATAGTACAGACACAATCTTTGTATAAAAGAACTGTAGAAGCAGAGTACTGGACTTTTCCTTAGTATACTGGAGGTGGACTTTTCCTTAAAGGGGTTGTAAAGGTTGGTTTTTTATTTTCTAAATAGGTTCCTTTAAGCTAGTGCATTGTTGGTTCACTTACCTTTTCCTTTGATTTACCTTCTAAATGTTTTTTTTCTTTGTCTGAATTTCTCACTTCCTGTTTCTCCTCACTAAACTTCACACCATCATCCGAGCGGTGTGGAGTCAGCCAGAACAGCTTACTGAACAGCTTACTGAGGAGGAACAGGAAGTGAGAAATTCAGACAAAGAAAACAAAGAAAAAAATATTTAGAAGGGAAATCTAAGGAAAAGGTAAGTGAACCAACAATGCACTAGCTTAAAGGAACCTATTTAGAAAATAAAAAACGAACCTTTACAACCCCTTTAAAAGTTGCCTATAGCCTTCCATTGTTAAAGTCTCAGACCCAGTTCTTCTAGAGGTGAGGTTAAGTGATTAACATGAGATCTGCGCCCTTTACACCTAGGTGTTTGTGGGGTTTCCTGTTTAATTTTTTAACAGATTGCCTGGAGATTAGATGCAGCGTGGAGAAAAATAAATCAGTATGTGTGGTGAATTCCTCAGATTTAAATTGATAAAAAAATGTGGTGCACATGGAGGATTTTACTGGATTGTGAGTGACCAAAGAAAGTGGTGAAGGTGGAGGTTTTAATCAGACCGCAAGTGAAAAATAATAGGAGCACAGATGAGGCTTGCTGGAGCTCATCCAGAACATTGTAAGTGTAGCGGGTATGTACTTTCCCGGGTGTAATTTGAACTTGGCAGAGACATCAGTGATGTGTAATTCCCTGCGGCCCAGTGGGTGGCGCTGTCGCCCTGGGTTGGGGTTGAATCATTGCTGTGTGCCGGGCCTCCTTTTTGTCCTCTCTCGGCAGCAGTATGGTGGGGCGGGGAACCCGTCGTGCTTGCTGGGAGAGGGTATAAAGGGGCCGGCCATCTTTGTCACAAGGTCGGAGTCCCAGGCACCTTCAGCCTGCGGGTGGGGGTTCGTGTCGGTCCTCTAGGCGGCCTAGGCCTAGAGGACAGTCGGAGGTCGTGTTCCATCTCAGGCACCTTTGGCCTGGGGTGAGGTACTCGGATGGAGGTCTGGAGCTCAGTGCCCAACACTGAGTTCCGCGAGGGAAGGAGATCCTAGGGAACCCCGGGAGTGGGTACCCAAATCCAGAAGGCGTAATGGACCGGGGGGAGCTCCTCACTTGAAGTCCCGGTGCAGCATATTGCCGGTGACGGGTGAGTCTCTCGTCGGAGACCGCCTGGAGGGAAATCTCCCCTCGCTCGGAGACCACAGCCCACTTTCAGGAAGGAAAGTGGAGAATGCATTCTGTCTGGGCCTATTCGCATCCACACCTCCTTTCCTGTTCTGTTCCTCAAGGGAGTTCAACTGATTGTGTTCATTCGCATGAGAATAAAGGAGTGTTGGACTTTAATGGTGTGGGGCTCATTTCCTGACAGACATTGTTCAAGGTAACTCTGGGATGGAGGATCCAGGTGCACAGCACTGACCCGAAGGTAAAACAAGAACGTTGCTTATACCGCACTGACACCTGTGGTGGAGGCCAGGCGTGGTGTCCCCGCTCCCTCTCCTCTAAGATACCCCTAGACAAGAGAAAGACGAGCTGAAGACAAGAGTGGAGTGAGGGGGGCACTACATAAGTATACAAGTCATAGTTAGGTAATTGCAGTATATTTTGCGTAATGCCTAATGTAGTTATATCTTGTTTTGCTCTGATAGTCTAATAAGAATAGCCATTTTGGACTCTGCGGATGAGGTGTGGATAAGCTGTGTGTGTGTTTTTTGTTGTTGCTTTTTTGTTTCCAAAGGTGTATTCATGCATTCTCTTATGCCGCGTACACACGACCGTTTTTCCTGTCATGCAAGAAAACGGCGTTTTTCTTGACGTGATTCGTCATGATTCCTCTCAAGCCTGCCTTGCATATACACGTTCAGGAAAAAAAAACGCTTGAGCAAAGCGTGGTGACGTACAACACGTACGACAATACGTACAACGGCTCTATAAAGGGGAAGTTCCATTCGAATGGCGCCACCCTTTGGGCTGCTTTTCCTGATCTCGTGTTAGTAAAGTTTGGTGAGAGACGATTCGCGCTTTTCAGCCTCGTGCTTTTCAGTCCGTTACAGCGTGACGAATGTGCTATCTCCATTACAAATGCTAGTTTTACCAGAACGAGCGCTCCTGTCTCATACTTGATTCTGAACATGCGCATTTTTTTTCCCCTCGGAAAAGCATACACACGAGCGGTTTTCGCGACGAGAAAAAGAACGACGGGAAAAACAACGAGAAAAAATAGAGCAGGTTCTTATTTTTTTGCGGGCAGTTTCTCGTCGAGAAAACTGCTATGGAGCATACACACGACCGGTTTTCACGACCAATCTAAAAAATAGCAGTTTTCTCGTCATTAAAAATGGTCTTGTGTGTACGGGGCATTAGGCTTAAAGGGTTTAATTTACCAATGGCAAATAGACAGTGCACGTTGCAAAGGCATTTGCCTCCGAGCTCAGTAAATGAGGGGAAGCTCTGCTGACTTTTATCATCCAATCATGTGCAAGCAAAAATGCATTTTTTTTTAAATTATCCTTGCATGTGATTGTACATTCTTTGTAAAGTAAAGCTTTGCCCTATTTACTAAGCCCTGGAGAAAATCATGGTCGGATCTTGGGGGGTGCTAGGATGGGCTACGCCCTCCCCAGATTTCAATGGCGCCCCCCTCCCCAGGTTGCTATGGAGGTTGTGCAGGGCTAACTGCTCCTGACTCAATATCACCTCTCTGCAGTGCTTTCTGACTTGGCTCCTGCTACGATATCACCTCTCAGAGCCTCAGGGCACGTGACCCACATGTCTCAACTGGTGATTCAGGTTCCAACACCGCTTGCCAGCCAGATTTCCTTGTACACTGCTACTGTCAATGCAGGAAGAGTGCTGTGCTGTAGTTTTAAACAAAATTCCCATGCTGCCCGCTGGCGACTGCCTAATAGAACCACCCCGGCTGCTCTAAGGAGGACACATGGTGAGCCAAGGAGGGAGCAAAGAGGGCTGATGGGTGAAGAGATGAGAATTGTGGATTGGGGGTGGTACTAGGTGCAGAGGCCAGAGCTGGGGATGGGTGGGGGCTGGGTGCCAAGTTAAGAGCTGTGGATGGGGTAAACTTTAGACAGGGAAGCCAGCCGCCATTCCCCTAACAACTGATGACTAGTCAGCTGGCTTCGCCACTGAGAGCTAAAATGTAAACAAAAGAATGGCAGCAATAGAAAATTCTGAAAAAAAAAAAACAGCATGCCCCCCCCCCCAATTCATATCAGGCCAACCCCACGCCAATTTTTTTTTTAAAACTGTGTGAGATTCCTCCGAAAATCCATACCAGACCCTTATCTGAGCATGCAGCCCGGGCAGACCAAGAAAGGGGGGAGAACGAGCGATTATTTGTAAGAATTGTTAATTGATGTATGTAAATATTTTGTTTGGTGTAGTATTGTGTACAAAATATTTTTTCCTTTCTTGTTTTTGTTGCAGATATGAATGCATCCACCCATCTGGCAGGGTTTGAAACTTGTATATCCTCCATTCTGTTTCTGAGTTTTTGCTGGTTGGTGTTTTTTTTGGACATTTCCACCATAGGAGTGTTGTCCTGATTGGCCTGAGTGGTCCGGATGATTGAACTGGTCATTGGCCAATAGGTCCCCGTACGGACGTCCGAGGGTGCCCATTTTGGGCATTGGCGGGGCCCTATGTGCCCTATCCCACCGCATTTCTGGGGGATTGGGACCGTGGGTCTGCATGCCGCTGTGTGCACCCACCTTAGAGGGGCTCATGTTTGCAGAGTTGTCTGCATGGGGTGGCATTTCTGCCTTCAGCCTTTTGATTATTCCTAGGGCTGGGGACACTTCCCTGGGCGTGGTCCTGCCCTTTTGGGCAGACCTGACCATGGCGTCGACCCCGCATGCTGGTTTGATCTGCGGATTGGCAGTGATTGCTGTGGAGGTTGGCCTGGAACAACCCTGCATGTTGATCCCCGCCCCATTGCATCTGCATCATGCCATAAGCTGCGGCAGGATGGGGAGGGGTATATAACCACTTCGTGCCCGGGCTATAAGCAAAAGACGTCCGCAAAGCGGTCGTCAATTGCTGATAGGACGTCCATGGACGTCCTCTTGTTTACTTCCACCGCGGGCGCGCGTCGGGGAAAAACTGTGCCCGCCGTGTCAGGCGAGTGCCGATGCGCGTGCCTGGCAGCCGCGATGTCCGCCAGGTACGAGCGATCGGCTGTCACAGAGCCAGGGACGTGTCGGGGAGAGGAGACGGATGGTGTGTCCCTTGTACATAGGGACAACCATCAGTCACCTCCCCCAGTCAGTCGCCTCCCCCCCACAGTAAGAACATCTAGCAGGGAACATATTCACCCCTTGATCGCCCCCTAGTGGTTAACCCCTTCCCTGCCAGTCACATTTATACAGTAATCAGTGCATATTTTTAGCACTGTTCGCTGTATAAATGTGAATGGTCCAAAAAATGTGTCAAAAGTGTCCGATGTGTCCGCCGTAATGTCACAGTCACAAAAAAAAAATCGCAGATCGATGCCATTACTAGTAAAAAAATAAATTAAAAAATAATAAAAAAAAAATCATAATTCTATTCCCTATTTTGTAGGTGCTAAAACTTTTGCGCAAACCAATCACTATACGCCTATTGCGATTTTTTTTTTTACCTAAAATATGTAGAATACGTATCGGCCTAAACTGAGGAAAAAAATAGTTTTTTTTTTTTAAAAATGGCATATTAATTATAGCAAAAATTAAAAAATATTGTGTTTTTTTCAAAATTGTCGCTCTATTTTTGTTTATAGCGCAAAAAATAAAAACCGCATAAATGATCAAAGACCACCAAAAGAAAGCTCTATTTGTGGGAAAAAAAAGGACGTCAATTTTGTTTGGGAGCCACGTCGCACGACCGCGCAATTGTCATTCAAAGCGTGACGGCGCTGAAACCTGAAATTTCGCCTGGGCAGGAAGGGGGTTATGTGCCCAGTTGTCAAGTGGTTAAGGACACACACGGCGGTTGTCATTTTGTGGAAGTCCAAGGGAGCCTGACACCAGTGACAAAGGGGAGAGCAGGTATGCAATACTTTACCATGATCTGTTACCATGTGGATGAGATTTAGCCATTTTAAGATGTTTGGTGCATTTGCCCCACTGACCTGGTGCTTTATGCTTTTCATAGGTTGGAGTGGCTCCAGACATCCCAACCTGCAAAAACTATTTTCAGGGAGGTGGCAAACTCATTTCAGGGAGGCGCCCGCATACACACCCCACACCCTCCCCACCCCCACGGTAAAAAAAAATTATAATCACTTTTTCACCTTTTTTTCACAGTGCTTCAGGGGAAAGGGGTGGTGCGGGGGTATGTGGCGGTGGATGGTGTCAGTAGTTTTTTATTTTTATGTATTGATTTTTTTACAATTTAATTTTTTTTTTCACAATTCTTTTTGGGGGAGGGGGTTGAGGCAGTAGACAGTGTTGGTAGGGCAGGGGGGAGTGGTGTCAGTAGTTTTTAATTATTTTACACTTAAATGTTGGAGTTTTTTTACAATTATTCTTTTATATTTTTAGGGGGCTTTGGTAAGATATCAGGGGTAAACAGACCCCTGACATGTCCCTTTTAAGACAGAGAAAGGACTGAGGATACCGATTCCCCAGTCCTTTTCTCAGCATTGAAGATGAATGGAGAGGAGACAGAGGCTTTACTGTTTACAGTTTACAGTTTACTCTGCTCAGTTATCACAGGACACAGGAGCTATCTCGCTCACTGTGTCCAATTCTGAAAAGGAAAGGGTCGGTAAGTTACATATTTACCCAGCCTCTTCCTCCGCCTTCTATCCTGACAGGTCCCCCTCAGCCGGCGGGAGAGGAGAGGAGGGAAGCTGGCTGCAGGGGGACGAGGGGGCGGAGGAGAACACAGAGGGGGCCGGAGGAGAACAGGGGGTGAGGAGCTGGGGAGCAGCACACAGGGAACAGCAGGGAATGATCAGTGCGGCGGGGAGCAGCTGTGAACACAGATCTCCCTGTATAGATTTTTCGCTGACAGCCGCGGGAAGGAGAGAAGGAGAAGCAGCTGTCAGCTAAAAATCTATACAGGGAGATCTGTGTTCACAGCTGTTCCCCGCTGCACCGATCATTTCCGGGATATCGGGAGGCATTTGCGAGTGTGCGGGAGCCACCGCAGAAATGCGGGAGACTCCCGCACCTCGTGGGAGGCTTGGGATGTCTGTGGCTCACCCCTTTCTCAGTCAGGGGTGTTTGTTTGCCTTTCCCCACTCCTTCCATCTCAGCCCTTTTCATCTATAGATGCGATGAGCTGTGAAACCTTAATACAGGTGGGTTTCCTTGTGCACAGGTGTTTTTTTTTTTTGTATTTGGCAGTCCTTTCAGCCCCATGTGGGATTTATTTAAATGTCTGATGCCATGTAATGTTTAATCAGGCTCCCTGCATCCCTTATACTGGTGATATTGAAGTAAGTTGATTTGGTAAGGAATAATACTGGATTGTATAGTTAAAATTAAAGGTGATAAACCGATTGACAACAAGTTTTTTTTATTATACTTACCTGACCCCTCGAAAGTCCCGCGCCGTGAACGCGCTTGCTTCTCGAATCATTCATTGGTTGATTAAAAGCAGAGCAGCCATTGACTCGCACTGCTGTCAATCACATCCAATGACGCTGCACACCGGGGGGCGGGGCTGAGTGATAAAGTGAGCGGCTATGGCCGCTGGCTGTATCACGGGAGCGCGCCCGCAAGAACTCATCACCATGCGAGCTCGCTCGCATGAAGGTGATGAGTTCTTGCGGGGGGGGGGATACGAGACAGCCGCCGAGGGACCCCAGAAGACCCCAGGTTCGGGGCCACTCTGTGCAAAATGAGCTGCACAGTGAAGGTAAGTATAACATGTTTGTTATTTAAATTTTTTTTTTACCTTTACATACCCTTTAACCTAAGGTGACCAGATCTTTAAAATGAAATCCGGGGACATATTTTTTTTTTACTAGTAATGGCGGCAATCAGCGACTCTCTGACTGTCGCCGCCTGCCTCACAGCCTGTCAAGTCTTACTCCCTGGGCCCCAGCTACTACTGGGTGGGGAGTGGAGGAAGATCACTCCACCAGGGAAGGCAAGGAGATAAGCAGGCAGGCGGCTGGCCGGGACTTGAGCCAAGGCAGAAGAACATGCGAGCGGAGCTGAATGGACATGCACCCGAAACTGAAGAAATATTCCCTCCGCTCCGACCAGCACATGATCATCAGAAAGGGGCACATATAATGGAAAAAAATACACCCACCTAAGCTAGTGGGGGGGGGGGTGTAATTCAGAATTTTTTTATTTTTATTTTGCACTGACTGTCTTTGAAATTGCCCGGGCCCCTGTTCAATTCCAATCTGGGGACAAAACCGGGGACAGACTTGGTCCGGGGACAGTGTCCTCAATCTGGGGACTGTCCCCTGAAACCGGGGATGTCTGGTCACCCTACTTTAACCACATCTCCACTGAGGACATCATATGACGCCCTCGACTTTGTGCGGTGATATCTGAATGATGCCTGCAGCTACAGGTATCATTCAGATATCACTGTATTCTGCCGGCGATTCTGTGCACAATAAGAACAATCATAGCGGCATATCCACCGCTTGATCGTTCTTATAGGCGGTGGGAGAGGACGTCCCCCCTCCCACCGCCATCCGGTGCTTCTCCGGGCTCACCCGTGCCATCGGGAGCTCGGAGAACGAATCGGCCAGCTCACGACGATAGAGATTTCCGGTGACCAGATGGTCACCAGTCATCTCTATGATCGTCGGAGACCCGGGCGCGACGTTGTGACGTCACGCCCGGATACCCGGATGTAAACAAAGCCGCAATCGCGGCTCTCGGCATGAGATCGGTGAATTTTTTTCACAATCTCATGCTTTCAAACCTGGAGGAGAGATGTGGGGTCTTATCGACCCCACATCTCTCCATAAAGAAGACCTGTCACAATGATTCCTATTACAAGGGATATTTGCATTCCTTGTAATAGGAATAAAAGTGATCAAAAAAAAAAAAAAAAAATTAAAAAAAAAGTGTAAAAATAAAAAAAATGAAGTAATATAAAAAAAATATATATACATATTTTTTTTAACGCCCCTGTCCCCGGTAGCTCACGCTCAGAAGCGAACGCGCATTTAAGTCCCGCCCACATATGTAAACACCGTTCAAACCCCACATGTGAGGTATTGCAACGTGCGTTAGAGCGTGTGCAACAATTCTAGTACTAAACCTCCTCTGTAACTCGAAAATAGTAACCTGTAAAAAAAAATAAAGCGTTGCCTATGGAAATTTTTAAGTACCGAAGTTTGACGCCTTTCCATGAGTGTGCGCAATTTTAAAGTGTGACATGTTAGAAATCTATTTACTCAGCGTAACATCATCTTTCACATTATACAAAAAAGTTGGGCTAACTTTACTGTTTTGTTATTTTTTAATTCATGAAACCGTTTTTTTTCCCCAAAAAAAGGCGTTTGAAAAATTATTGCGCAAATACCGTGCGATATAAAAAGTTGCAATGACTGCCATTTTATTCCCTAGGGTGTCTGCTAAAAAAAAAATATATAATGTTTGGAGGTTCTGATTAATTTTCTAGCAAAAAAATTATGATTTTTACATGAAGGAGAGAAGTGCCAGAATAGGCCCGGTTGAGAAGTGGTTAATCATTACGGACTGACAACAGTTTCACTCTGGCAGTGCCTGGATCATTAGCTCTGGGTTTGATATATGTATTTATGTATCTATGGTTCATTTGTATACCCTGTACATTTTAATGCTATTTCTATACAATCTATTTAATCTTTGTACTCAATAAAATTGGCACAAAGTTGCTTTTTATTCATTAAATTACTCCTATATTCTGCCTTTAAAGTCCAAGGGGGCAGCTCCCTCTATGCACTTGTTGCATGGTTTCTTTGTTCGTACTTATTGATATGATATTATATGCACTTTTTGTATTTGGCTTTTGTTCATTCATAGACTGTAAGCTCTAACGAGCAGGGCCCTCTGATCCCTTTGTATTGAATTGTATTGTGACTGTACTGTCTTCCCTGATGTTGTAAAGCGCTGCGCAAACTGTTGGAGCTATATGAATCCTGTATAATAATAATAATAATAATAATAATAATATAGTAGCTAGGGATGAGCCGAACACCCCCGGGTTCGGTTCGCACCAGAACCTTCGAACGGACCGAAAGTTCGCGCGAATTTTCGAACCCTATTCGTTATAATGGACGCGAACGTTCGAAATCAAAATTGCTAATTACAACGGCCAATATGCATGTTAATGTCATAAAACAGGTTTGGGGACCCGGGTCCTGCCCCAGGGGACATATATCAATGCAAAAAGAAATTTTAAAAACTAAAGTTTTTTCGGGAGCAGTCATTTTAATGATGCATAAAGTGAAAAAAAAAAAGTGAAATTTTCCTTTAAATATGGTACCTGGGGGGTGTCTAAAGTATGCCTGTGAAGTGGCATGTGTTTCCCGTGTTTAGAACTGTCCTTGCACAAAATGACATTTGTAAAGGAAAAAAAGAAGCCATTTAAAACCACTTGCGGCTTTAATGTCATGTCTTGTCCTGGCCGCCATATGGCTGAAAATCCTTGAGAAAAATGGCATGGCTACCCCATCACCCCCCCCCCCACCCCAGCCCCTTTGGGTCTTGTATGGATACTAAGGGGGACCCCGCACCCAAAATAAAACCCTATACCTACAACCCTATATACTCTGAACAGCAGTATATAGGTGGTGCAAACAAGACATGGACTGTAGGTTTGTTCTTAAGTAGAATCTGAACAGGTACATTATGAAGTGTAGCTACATCCCAAAAAAATCAATTTTTAAGCTTTTTGGAGAACATAGGGAGGGGTTATCACCCCTGTAACATTTGCTGTCTTTGCACATCTGTTCAGAACATGTCACCTCACTTTCCGTCCCAATGACAAATGTTTTTGGAAAAGTGGGGTTTTAATTGAAACAAGGATTGGTGATAAAGCATCAGTAGAGAGGAGATACCTTTTTCCCAAATTAAATCTAACAGGATAGAATTTTCCTTCCTAGGGGTAGATTTCCTCTCACTTCCTGTTTTCTCTTGCCGTTTGCAAGTAGGAGTCGTTTGTAAGTTGGATGTTTGAAAGTAGGGGCCTGCCGTATATACTCTGCAGAAATTTGCCCTATTAGATGTTGGTGTAGCCACAAGACTGGTGGGCACAGGAATGGGCCCTGCTGTGAGTTAATAGATCAAGATTTGTACTTGCATGCACCTGTTGAACCGGGCAGAAAAATTGGGCCTTTGGTGGTGGTGGTGGTGGTGGTGGACGGTGTTGCCACAAGACTGTAAGCCCTCACAGTTACTCTTGGTGGGTGCAGGAATGGGCCCTGCTGTGAGTTATTAGATCAAGATTTGTAATTGCATGCACCTGTTGAACAGGGCAGAAAAATTGGGCCTTTGGTGGTGGTGGTGGTGGTGGACGGTGTTGCCACAAGACTGTAGGCCCTCATAGTTACTCTTGGTGGGCGCAGGAATGGGCCCTGCTGTGAACTATTAGATCAAGATTTGTAATTACACGCCCCTGTTAAACAGGGGCTGAAAAATTGTGCCTTAGGCATTGGTGCTGGTGCCACAACACTGCAACCCCTCACAGATACTGTACTTGGAGCACAGCAGTCACACCTGTTGCGAAGCATCTTTTTAAAAAATTGTAATTACACGCCCCTGTTATACAGGGGCTGAAAAATTGTGCCTTAGGCACTGGTGCTGGTGCCACAACACTGCAACCCCTCACAGATACTGTACTCTGAGCACAGCAATGAGACCTGTTGCAAAGCATTGCCTAAAAATTGTAATTACACGCCCCAACAGGGGCTGAAAAATTGTGCCTTAGGCACTGGTGCTGGTGCCACAACACTGCAACCCCTCACAGATACTGTACTCTGAGCACAGCAGTCAGACCTGTTGCGAAGCATCTTTTTAAAAGATTGTAATTACACGCCCCTGTTATACAGGGGCTGAAAAATTGTGCCTTAGG
The DNA here is from genome assembly GCA_029206835.1 of Rana muscosa. Classification (NCBI taxonomy): domain Eukaryota; kingdom Metazoa; phylum Chordata; class Amphibia; order Anura; family Ranidae; genus Rana; species Rana muscosa. Next base: position 411,807,138 of record CM055122.1, read on the forward strand.
CACTGGTGTGGTGGCATGGATCATTGAGGAGGAGGAAGAGGATAGTCAGTGAACATAACAGGACAGTCACTCAGCATCAGCATAGGCAGTCTTGAAGGGATGTGACATTATAAATTATTCCGTTATATCCGCTTCAGGTGTCTGGTAGCTGGTGGTGATCCAAGACTGATTCATTTTTATGAAGGTCAGTCAATCAACCGAGCCGGTGGACAGGCGCACCCTAAGATCGGTGACAAATCCTCCAGCAGCACTGAATGTGCGTTCGGAAAGAACGCTGGATGCAGGACAGGCCAGTAGCTCAATTGCATACTGTGCAAGCTCTGGCCAGTGATCCATCCTCAGGACCCAGTAAGCCAGAGGATTTTCGGTGGGAAAGGTGTCCAAGTCTGACCTTGCCCCTAGGTATTCCTGCACCATGTATATCAGACGCTGGCGATGGTTGCTGGAACCGATCATACCTTGGGGCTGCGGACTAAAAAATTGTCTGAACGCATCGGTCAGACGTCCACCTTCCCCACCGCTCCTTCTGCTACTGACCGAAGCCTCAGCAACTCGTCGTCCAGGACCAGGAGTTTGTAACCTCCCAGTTTCTGGGAACGCGTTGCACAGACCTTTCTGCAAGGCCTCCCTGAGATGTCTCATCCTCTGCTCCCTCTGCGACGGCAAGATAAGGTCCGCAACCTTACCCTTGTACCGTGGATCAAGGAGAGTGGCCAGCCAGTAATGGTCACTCTCCTTGATCCGAAGAACACGAGGATCCTTCCGCAGGCTTTGCAGGATCAGGGAGGCCATGCAGCGTAGGTTAGCTGAGGCATTCGGTCCGGAGTCTTCTGGGTCACTGAGGATGACATGATCGCCAGCCACCTCCTCCCAGCCACGTACAAGTCCACTGGTTTGTTGGGACTCTACATCATCCCTAAAAGACTGCTGCTGCTGATGCTGAGTGCCAGGCTCCACCTCCATGCTCACACAATCCTCCTCCTCCTCCTCCTCCTCCTCCTCTTCCTGTGTGATGGGTGGGACAGAAGGAACATTGTCTGGATAAAGGGGGCCTTGAGAGACAAGGAAGTCCTCCTCTTCCTGCCTCTGTTCTGCCTCAAGTGCCCTGTCCATTATCCCACGCAGCGTATGCTCCAACAGGTGGACAAGAGGTACAGTGTCACTGATGCATGCACTGTCACTGCTCACCATCCTCGTGGCCTCCTCAAATGGTGAGAGGACAGTGCATGCATCCCTGATCATGCTCCACTGGCGTGGGGAAAAAAAGCCAAGCTCCCCTGACCCTGTCCTGGTGCCGTAGTCGCAAAGGTACTCATTGATGGCCCTCTGCTGCGTGTGCAGTCGCTGCAGCATGGCCAACGTTGAGTTCCACCTGGTGGGCATGTCACATATTAGGCGGTTCTTGGGCAGGTTCAGCTCCTTTTGCAGCTCAGTCAGCCGAGCACTGGCATTATAAGATCGGCAGAAATGCACACAGACTTTCCTGGCCTGCCTCAGGACATCCTGTAAGCCTGGGAACCTGCCCAAGAACCGCTGCACCACCAGGTTGAGGACGTGAGCCATACAGGGCACATGGGTGAGCTGCCCCTGTCGCAGGGCGGAGAGGAGGTTGGTGCCATTATCAGAAACGACCATTCCTGGCTTAAGCTGGCGTGGCATCAACCACCTCTCGGCCTGCCCCTGCAGAGCTGCCAGAACCTCTGGCCCAGTGTGGCTCCTGTCCCCCAAACACACCAGCGCAAGCACGGCATGGCATATTTTTGCCTGCGTACTCGCGTAGCCCCTTGTACGCCTACGGAGCACCGCTGGTTCCGAGGACAGAGCACTCGAAGAGGACATGGAGGAAGAAGAAGAGGAGGGGGTGGAGGAGAGAGGTGTGTCACAACCAGTAGTAGCATTTTGGAGGCGTGGTGGCGGAACAACCTCCAACACTACTGCACCTTGTCCTGCATCCCTCCCAGCTGCCAATAGAGTGACCCAATGGGCCGTGAAAGAAAGATAACGTCCCTGTCCATGCCTGCTGGACCATGAGTCAGCGGTAATATGCACCTTACCGCTGACCGCCCTGTCCAGCGAGGCATGGACATTGCCTTCCACATGCCAGTAGAGAGACGGAATCGCCTTCCGTGAGAAAAAGTGGCGTTTGGGAACCTGCCACTGAGGAACCGCACATTGAACAAACTCACGGAAGGGGGCCGAGTCTATCAACTGAAAAGGCAGCAGTTGAAGTGCTAGCAATTTAGCCAAGCTAGCATTCAACCGCTGGGCATGTGGATGGCTGGGAGTATACTTCTTTCGACGGTCCAGCAGCTGGGGCAGGGAAATTTGCCTGCTACAATCGGACGTCGGTGTACTGCAAGTACTTGGTTGTGACACACCTAATTCTACACCTTCAGTCCTCTCAGAGCAGCTTTCAGAGAGGACTGAAGATATAGTGGGGATGGAGATCCCAGCTGATGAGGAGCAAGGAGAGGTCCGCTTTGTTCTTTGGTGTGGGTCTTTTATGTGTGCTTGCCAACGAGCTGCATGGCAGGTCGACATATGTCTGCTCATGCTTGTGGTGCCCAAGCGGCTGATGTTTTGGCCACGAGAGATACGCTTGAGACAAATATTGCAAATAGCAGTGGTGCGATCTGATGCACTCGTCTCAAAAAAGGCCCACACCAAAGAACTTTTGTGATAACGTGCAGAGGCAGCGCCCTGCACAGGCGGAGCTCTGCGGTGTGGTACAGTTGCTGTGCTGGCCTCTAGCTGGCCTCCAGGGGGCATCCTGCCTCGTTGGACATGTGACGCTGCATCCTCCTCCTCCTCCTCCTCTCTCCCTTCAGGCACCCACGTGGAGTCAGTGACCTCATCATCCCCTCCCTCTTCACCACTAGAGCAAACCTGGCAGTAAGCTGCAGCTGGTGGAACACTACTGCCAGATTGCTGTCCTTCAGCATCCCCTCTCTCTGCGCGCACACTACTGACTTCCTCAAGCTGGGTATCATCATCCGAGCCTTCGAATCGTTGGGCATCCTCCTGGAGCATGTACCCAACACTGTGCTCAAACAGTTCGGGGGACTCCTCAGGAGGACATGGTGGGTCTAGGGAAGGGGTGGCTGATGATGCCATTGAGTACGCGTTGGCAGCTGCTCTGCCAGTACCCTGAGCCTGGGTGAGAGAGGATGAGGAGGATGAGGAGGGCTTGGTCATCCATTCTACCAAGCCTTCGGCATGATGCGGCTCCACATGTCCAGCTGCCGAAAACAAAGACAAGCGTGTCCCATGGCCACGTGCTGATGACGATGCACGACCACGTCCACGGCCAGCACTGTTGTCTCTAGAAACAGAGCCTGCCTGCCCTGTGTTCTTGCCTCGGCACGCTCTGCCTCTCCTTGGCGGTCTTCCAGCCATTGTAGTCGGTAGTGTATATAGTATAAAAAATAGAACTCCTATGTGTGCTCACAACACACTGTAGGTCCTATGGGTGCTGACACTAACACACTATAGGTACTATGTGTGCTGCTGACAAGAAAATATAGGAGCTCTGTTTGCTGCCACTAACACACTAGAAGTCCTATTGGTGCTTCTGAGATGAAAATATAGGAGCTCTGTGTGATGCCACTAACACACTAGAAGTCCTATGGGTGCTTCTGAGATGAAAATATAGGAACTCTGTGTGATGCCACTAACACACTAGAAGTCCTATGGGTGCTGCTGAGAAGAAAATATAGGAGCTCTGTTTGCTGCCACTAACACACTAGAAGTCCTATGGGTGCTGCTGAGAAGAAAATATAGGAGCTCTGTGTGATGCCACTAACACACTAGAAGTCCTATGGGTGCTTCTGAGATGAAAATATGGGAGCTCTGTGTGATGCCACTAACACACTAGAAGTCCTATGGGTGCTGCTGAGAAGAAAATATAGGAGCTATGTGTGATGCCACTAACACACTAGAAGTCCTATGGGTGCTTCTGAGATGAAAATATAGGAACTCTGTGTGATGCCACTAACACACTAGAAGTCCTATGGGTGCTGCTGAGAAGAAAATATAGGAGCTCTGTTTGCTGCCACTAACACACTAGAAGTCCTATGGGTGCTTCTGAGAAGAAAATATAGGAGCTCTGTGTGATGCCACTAACACACTAGAAGTCCTATGGGTGCTTCTGAGATGAAAATATAGGAACTCTGTGTGATGCCACTAACACATTAGAAGTCCTATGGGTGCTGCTAAGAAGAAAATATAGGAGCTCTGTTTGCTGCCACTAACACACTAGAAGTCCTATGGGTGCTTCTGAGAAGAAAATATAGGAGCTCTGTGTGATGCCACTAACACACTAGAAGTCCTATGGGTGCTTCTGAGATGAAAATATAGGAACTCTGTGTGATGCCACTAACACATTAGAAGTCCTATGGGTGCTGCTGAGAAGAAAATATAGGAGCTCTGTTTGCTGCCACTAACACACTAGAAGTCCTATGGGTGCTGCTGAGAAGAAAATATAGGAGCTCTGTGTGATGCCACTAACACACTAGAAGTCCTATGGGTGCTGCTGAGAAGAAAATATAGGAGCTCTGTTTGCTGCCACTAACACACTAGAAGTCCTATGGGTGCTTCTGAGATGAAAATATAGGAGCTCTGTGTGATGCCACTAACACACTAGAAGTCCTATGGGTGCTGCTGAGAAGAAAATATAGGAGCTCTGTTTGCTGCCACTAACACACTAGAAGTCCTATGGGTGCTGCTGAGAAGAAAATATAGGAGCTCTGTGTGATGCCACTAACACACTAGAAGTCCTATGGGTGCTGCTGAGAAGAAAATATAGGAGCTCTGTTTGCTGCCACTAACACACTAGAAGTCCTATGGGTGCTTCTGAGAAGAAAATATAGGAGCTCTGTGTGATGCCACTAACACACTAGAAGTCCTATGGGTGCTTCTGAGATGAAAATATAGGAACTCTGTGTGATGCCACTAACACACTAGAAGTCCTATGGGTGCTGCTGAGAAGAAAATATAGGAGCTCTGTTTGCTGCCACTAACACACTAGAAGTCCTATGGGTGCTTCTGAGAAGAAAATATAGGAGCTATGTGTGATGCCACTAACACACTAGAAGTCCTATGGGTGCTTCTGAGATGAAAATATAGGAACTCTGTGTGATGCCACTAACACACTAGAAGTCCTATGGGTGCTGCTGAGAAGAAAATATAGGAGCTCTGTTTGCTGCCACTAACACACTAGAAGTCCTATGGGTGCTTCTGAGAAGAAAATATAGGAGCTCTGTGTGATGCCACTAACACACTAGAAGTCCTATGGGTGCTTCTGAGATGAAAATATAGGAACTCTGTGTGATGCCACTAACACATTAGAAGTCCTATGGGTGCTGCTAAGAAGAAAATATAGGAGCTCTGTTTGCTGCCACTAACACACTAGAAGTCCTATGGGTGCTTCTGAGAAGAAAATATAGGAGCTCTGTGTGATGCCACTAACACACTAGAAGTCCTATGGGTGCTTCTGAGATGAAAATATAGGAACTCTGTGTGATGCCACTAACACATTAGAAGTCCTATGGGTGCTGCTGAGAAGAAAATATAGGAGCTCTGTTTGCTGCCACTAACACACTAGAAGTCCTATGGGTGCTGCTGAGAAGAAAATATAGGAGCTCTGTGTGATGCCACTAACACACTAGAAGTCCTATGGGTGCTGCTGAGAAGAAAATATAGGAGCTCTGTTTGCTGCCACTAACACACTAGAAGTCCTATGGGTGCTGCTGAGAAGAAAATATAGGAGCTCTGTGTGATGCCACTAACACACTAGAAGTCCTATGGGTGCTTCTGAGATGAAAATATAGGAGCTCTGTGTGATGCCACTAACACACTAGAAGTCCTATGGGTGCTGCTGAGAAGAAAATATAGGAGCTCTGTGTGATGCCACTAACACACTAGAAGTCCTATGGGTGCTTCTGAGATGAAAATATAGGAACTCTGTGTGATGCCACTAACACACTAGAAGTCCTATGGGTGCTGCTGAGAAGAAAATATAGGAGCTCTGTTTGCTGCCACTAACACACTAGAAGTCCTATGGGTGCTTCTGAGAAGAAAATATAGGATCTCTGTGTGATGCCACTAACACACTAGAAGTCCTATGGGTGCTTCTGAGATGAAAATATAGGAGCTCTGTGTGATGCCACTAACACACTAGAAGTCCTATGGGTGCTGCTGAGAAGAAAATATAGGAGCTCTGTGTGATGCCACTAACACACTAGAAGTCCTATGGGTGCTTCTGAGATGAAAATATAGGAACTCTGTGTGATGCCACTAACACACTAGAAGTCCTATGGGTGCTGCTGAGAAGAAAATATAGGAGCTCTGTTTGCTGCCACTAACACACTAGAAGTCCTATGGGTGCTTCTGAGAAGAAAATATAGGAGCTCTGTGTGATGCCACTAACACACTAGAAGTCCTATGGGTGCTTCTGAGATGAAAATATAGGAACTCTGTGTGATGCCACTAACACATTAGAAGTCCTATGGGTGCTGCTAAGAAGAAAATATAGGAGCTCTGTTTGCTGCCACTAACACACTAGAAGTCCTATGGGTGCTTCTGAGAAGAAAATATAGGAGCTCTGTGTGATGCCACTAACACACTAGAAGTCCTATGGGTGCTTCTGAGATGAAAATATAGGAACTCTGTGTGATGCCACTAACACATTAGAAGTCCTATGGGTGCTGCTGAGAAGAAAATATAGGAGCTCTGTTTGCTGCCACTAACACACTAGAAGTCCTATGGGTGCTGCTGAGAAGAAAATATAGGAGCTCTGTGTGATGCCACTAACACACTAGAAGTCCTATGGGTGCTGCTGAGAAGAAAATATAGGAGCTCTGTTTGCTGCCACTAACACACTAGAAGTCCTATGGGTGCTTCTGAGATGAAAATATAGGAGCTCTGTGTGATGCCACTAACACACTAGAAGTCCTATGGGTGCTGCTGAGAAGAAAATATAGGAGCTCTGTTTGCTGCCACTAACACACTAGAAGTCCTATGGGTGCTGCTGAGAAGAAAATATAGGAGCTCTGTGTGATGCCACTAACACACTAGAAGTCCTATGGGTGCTGCTGAGAAGAAAATATAGGAGCTCTGTTTGCTGCCACTAACACACTAGAAGTCCTATGGGTGCTGCTGAGAAGAAAATATAGGAGCTCTGTGTGATGCCACTAACACACTAGAAGTCCTATGGGTGCTTCTGAGATGAAAATATAGGAGCTCTGTGTGATGCCACTAACACACTAGAAGTCCTATGGGTGCTGCTGAGAAGAAAATATAGGAGCTCTGTGTGATGCCACTAACACACTAGAAGTCATATGGGTGCTTCTGAGATGAAAATATAGGAACTCTGTGTGATGCCACTAACACACTAGAGGTCCTATGGGTGCTGCTGAGAAGAAAATATAGGAGCTCTGTTTGCTGCCACTAACACACTAGAAGTCCTATGGGTGCTTCTGAGAAGAAAATATAGGAGCTCTGTGTGATGCCACTAACACACTAGAAGTCCTATGGGTGCTTCTGAGATGAAAATATAGGAGCTCTGTGTGATGCCACTAACACACTAGAAGTCCTATGGGTGCTGCTGAGAAGAAAATATAGGAGCTATGTGTGATGCCACTAACACACTAGAAGTCCTATGGGTGCTTCTGAGATGAAAATATAGGAGCTCTGTGTGATGCCACTAACACACTAGAAGTCCTATGGGTGCTTCTGAGATGAAAATATAGGAGCTCTGTTTGCTGCCACTAACACACTAGAAGTCCTATGGGTGCTGCTGAGAAGAAAATATAGGAGCTCTGTGTGATGCCACTAACACACTAGAAGTCCTATGGGTGCTTCTGAGATGAAAATATAGGAGCTCTGTGTGATGCCACTAACACACTAGAAGTCCTATGGGTGCTTCTGAGAAGAAAATATAGGAGCTCTGTGTGATGCCACTAACACACTAGAAGTCCTATGGGTGCTGCTGAGAAGAAAATATAGGAGCTCTGTGTGATGCCACTAACACACTAGAAGTCCTATGGGTGCTTCTGAGATGAAAATATAGGAGCTCTGTGTGATGCCACTAACACACTAGAAGTCCTATGGGTGCTGCTGAGAAGAAAATATAGGAGCTCTGTTTGCTGCCACTAACACACTAGAAGTCCTATGGGTGCTGCTGAGAAGAAAATATAGGAGCTCTGTGTGATGCCACTAACACACTAGAAGTCCTATGGGTGCTTCTGAGATGAAAATATAGGAGCTCTGTGTGATGCCACTAACACACTAGAAGTCCTATGGGTGCTGCTGAGAAGAAAATATAGGAGCTCTGTGTGATGCCACTAACACACTAGAAGTCCTATGGGTGCTTCTGAGATGAAAATATAGGAGCTCTGTGTGATGCCACTAACACACTAGAAGTCCTATGGGTGCTGCTGAGAAGAAAATATAGGAGCTATGTGTGATGCCACTAACACACTAGAAGTCCTATGGGTGCTTCTGAGATGAAAATATAGGAGCTCTGTGTGATGCCACTAACACACTAGAAGTCCTATGGGTGCTGCTGAGAAGAAAATATAGGAGCTCTGTTTGCTGCCACTAACACACTAGAAGTCCTATGGGTGCTGCTGAGAAGAAAATATAGGAGCTCTGTGTGATGCCACTAACACACTAGAAGTCCTATGGGTGCTGCTGAGAAGAAAATATAGGAGCTCTGTTTGCTGCCACTAACACACTAGAAGTCCTATGGGTGCTGCTGAGAAGAAAATATAGGAGCTCTGTGTGATGCCACTAACACACTAGAAGTCCTATGGGTGCTGCTGAGAAGAAAATATAGGAGCTCTGTTTGCTGCCACTAACACACTAGAAGTCCTATGGGTGCTGCTGAGAAGAAAATATAGGAGCTCTGTGTGATGCCACTAACACACTAGAAGTCCTATGGGTGCTTCTGAGATGAAAATATAGGAGCTCTGTGTGATGCCACTAACACACTAGAAGTCCTATGGGTGCTGCTGAGAAGAAAATATAGGAGCTCTGTGTGATGCCACTAACACACTAGAAGTCCTATGGGTGCTTCTGAGATGAAAATATAGGAGCTCTGTGTGATGCCACTAACACACTAGAAGTCCTATGGGTGCTGCTGAGAAGAAAATATAGGAGCTATGTGTGATGCCACTAACACACTAGAAGTCCTATGGGTGCTTCTGAGATGAAAATATAGGAGCTCTGTGTGATGCCACTAACACACTAGAAGTCCTATGGGTGCTGCTGAGAAGAAAATATAGGAGCTCTGTTTGCTGCCACTAACACACTAGAAGTCCTATGGGTGCTGCTGAGAAGAAAATATAGGAGCTCTGTGTGATGCCACTAACACACTAGAAGTCCTATGGGTGCTGCTGAGAAGAAAATATAGGAGCTCTGTTTGTTGCCACTAACACACTAGAAGTCCTATGGGTGCTGCTGAGAAGAAAATATAGGAGCTCTGTGTGATGCCACTAACACACTAGAAGTCCTATGGGTGCTTCTGAGATGAAAATATAGGAGCTCTGTGTGATGCCACTAACACACTAGAAGTCCTATGGGTGCTGCTGAGAAGAAAATATAGGAGCTCTGTGTGATGCCACTAACACACTAGAAGTCCTATGGGTGCTTCTGAGATGAAAATATAGGAACTCTGTGTGATGCCACTAACACACTAGAAGTCCTATGGGTGCTGCTGAGAAGAAAATATAGGAGCTCTGTTTGCTGCCACTAACACATTAGAAGTCCTATGGGTGCTGCTGAGAAGAAAATATAGGAGCTCTGCTTGCTGCCACTAACACACTAGAAGTCCTATGGGTGCTGCTGAGAAGAAAATATAGGAGCTCTGTTTGCTGCCACTAACACACTAGAAGTCCTATGGGTGCTTCTGAGAAGAAAATATAGGAGCTCTGTGTGATGCCACTAACACACTAGAAGTCCTATGGGTGCTTCTGAGATGAAAATATAGGAACTCTGTGTGATGCCACTAACACATTAGAAGTCCTATGGGTGCTGCTGAGAAGAAAATATAGGAGCTCTGTTTGCTGCCACTAACACACTAGAAGTCCTATGGGTGCTGCTGAGAAGAAAATATAGGAGCTCTGTTTGCTGCCACTAACACACTAGAAGTCCTATGGGTGCTGCTGAGAAGAAAATATAGGAGCTCTGTGTGATGCCACTAACACACTAGAAGTCCTATGGGTGCTGCTGAGAAGAAAATATAGGAGCTCTGTTTGCTGCCACTAACACACTAGAAGTCCTATGGGTGCTGCTGAGAAGAAAATATAGGAGCTCTGTTTGCTGCCACTAATACACTAGAAGTCCTATGGGTGCTGCTGAGAAGAAAATATAGGAGCTCTGTGTGATGCCACTAACACACTAGAAGTCCTATGGGTGCTGCTGAGAAGAAAATATAGGAGCTCTGTGTGATGCCACTAACACACTAGAAGTCCTATGGGTGCTGCTGAGAAGAAAATATAGGAACTCTGTGTGATGCCACTAACACACTAGAAGTCCTATGGGTGCTGCTGAGAAGAAAATATAGGAGCTCTGTTTGCTGCCACTAACACACTAGAAGTCCTATGGGTGCTGCTGAGAAGAAAATATAGGAGCTCTGTTTGCTGCCACTAACACACTAGAAGTCCTATGGGTGCTGTTGGGGTGCAATGCTGTGCTAACAGCACTGCGGTTGGTACTACTGCAATACTGTACTAACAGTAAGCACGCACCAGACTAATCCCCAGCAGCAGCTAATAACACGCTAACTGTGCAATCAGCAGCAATGAACGATCAATGACTTAGGTAGCAGTGGTTTAGCAAAGAAATAGCCAATGGTTTAGCAAAGAAGAGCAAATCTTTCAGTATCAAGCAAAGACAGAATCAGCAGACTGATCTCTCCTAAAGCCGGAACTCATGTGACCGGGGCCGATGGCGTGGCGGCCTTTTAAATGGTGGGGCATGTACTAAAGCCCCTGAGCTGTAATTGGCTACAGGCGTCCTGCCTGTAGCCAATTATTGCTCTCCGAGTTTCGGGCGCTGTGATTGGCCAAGCATGCGGGGTCACAGTGCATGCTTGGCCAATCATCAGCCAGCAATGCACTGCGCCGGCCGCGCCGGCCGCAATGCATTGCGGGGCCGCTCGCATCACACGAATGTGATGCGAACGGCCCAAATAGTTCTGGGCTCGACGAGCGAGCGAACGCCCGGTGCTCGATTCGAACATGGGTTCGAATCGAGCACCGGGCCCATCCCTAATAGTAGCTATAAAACCACACTTGTCAATGAGGAAGCCATACGGCGAAACACATAGGACTAAAGATGTGGGAACAACTATAGGAGCTACAAAAATACACTTTGAATGACCACAAAGCTGTCCATGTATTGTACAAATTGTTTTTATATGTGTCTTTGTCACTTTAACCACTTAAGCCCCGGACCATTTGGTAGCTAAAGGACCAGAGGTGAATTCAGAATTTTGCACTGCGCTGCTTTAACTGTAAATTGTGCGGACATGCAATGTTGTACCCAAACGAAATTTGCGTCCTTTTCTTCCCACAAATAGAGCTTTCTTTTAATGGTATTTGATTGCCTCTGCGATTTTTATTTTTTGCGATATAAATGGAAAAAGACCAAAAATTTTGAAAAAAAATGATATTTTCTACTTTTTGTTATAAGAAAAATCGAATAAACTCAATTTTAGTCATACATTTAGGCCAAAATGTATTCAGCCACATGTCTTTAGTAAAAAAAATGTCAATAAGCGTATATTTATTGGTTTGCGCAAAAGTTATAGCGTTTACAAACTAGGGTACATTTTCTGGAATTTACACAGCTTTAAATTTATGACTGCCTATCTCATTTCTTGAGGTGCTAAAATGGCAGGGCAGTACAAAACCCCCCCAAATGACCCCATTTTAGAAAGTAGACACCCCAAGGAAATTGCTGAGAGGCATGTTGAGCCCATTGAATATTTTTTTTTTTCCCAAGTGATTGAATAATGACAAAAAAAAAAAAAAATACAAAAAGTTGTCACTAAATGATATATTGCTCACACATGCCATGGTTATATGTGGAATTGCACCCCAAAATACATTCTGCTGCTTCTCCTGAGTACGGGGATACCACATGTGTGGGACTTTTTAGGAGCCTAGCCACGTACGGGACCCCGGAAACCAAGCACCGCCTTCAGGATTTCTAAGGGCGCAAATTTTTGATTTCACTCCTCACTACCTATCACAGTTTTGAGGCCATAAAATGCCAAAATAGCACAAAAAAACCCCAAATGACCCCATTTTAGAAAGTAGACACCCCAAGGAAATTGCTGAGAGGCCTGTTGAGCCCATTGAATATTTTTTTTTTGTCCCAAGTGATTGAATAATGACAAAAAAAAAAAAATTACAAAAAGTTGTCACTAAATGATATATTGCTCACACATGCCATGGTTATATGTGGAATTGCACCCCAAAATAAATTTTGCTGCTTCTCCTGAGTACGGGGATACCACATGTGTGGGACTTTTTAGGAGCCTAGCCGCGTACGGGACCCCGAAAACCAATCACCGCCTTCAGGATTTCTAGGCACAAATTTTTGATTTGACTCCTCACTACCTATCACAGTTTCGAAGGCCATAAAATGCCAAATTAGCACAAAACCCCCCCAAATGACCCCATTTTGGAAAGTAGACACCCCAAGCTGTTTGCTGAGAGGCATGGTGAGTATTTTACAGCTCTCATTTGAAAATGAAGAAAGAACATTTTTTTTTTTTTTTCTTTTTCTTTTTCAATTTTCAAAACTTTGTGACAAAAAGCAAGATCTGCAAAATACTCACAATACCTCTCAGCAAATAGCTTGGGGTGTCTACTTTCCAAAATGGGGTCATTTGGGGGGGGGGGGGTTTGTGCCATCTGGGCATTCCATGGCCTCCGAAACTGTGATAGGCAGTGAGAAGTGAAATCAAAAATTTACACCCTTAGAAAGCCTGAAGGCGGTGATTGGTTTTTGGGGTCCCGTACGCGGCTAGGCTCCCAAAAAGTCTCACACATGTGGTATCCCTGTACTCAGGAGAAGCAACAGAATGTATTTTGGGGTGCAATTCCACATATGCCCATGGCATGTTTGAGCAATATATCATTTAGTGACAACTTTGTGCAAAAAAACAAAAAATTGTCTTTTTTCCGCAACTTGTGTCAACATATAAAATATTCCATGGACTCGACATGCCTCTCAGTATATAGCTTGGGGTGTCTACTTTCCAAAATGGGGTCATTTGGGGGGGTTTTTGAACTGTTCTGGCATTTTATACACAACATTAGGAAGCTTACATCCACTCTTCTAACCACTTGAAGACAAAGCCCTTTTTGACACTTTTTGTTTACATGAAAACATATTTTTTTTTGCAAGAAAATTATGTTGAACCCCCAAACATTATATATTTTTTTAAAGCAAAGGCCCTACAGAATAAAATGGTGGGTGTTGCATTTTTTTTTCTACACAGTATTTGCGCAGCGATTTTTCAAACACATTTTTTGGGGAAAAAATACACTTTTTTTAATTTTAATGCACTAAAACACACTATATTGCCCAAATGTTTGATGAAATAAAAAAGATGATCTTAGGCCGAGTACATAGATACCAAACACGACATGCTTTAAAATTTTGCACAAATGCGCATTGGCGACAAACTACATACATTTTTAAAAGCCTTTAAAAGCCTTTATAGGTTACCCCATTAGATTTACAGAGGAGGTCTACTGCTAAAATTACTGCCCTCGATCTGACCTTTGCGGTGATACCTCACATGCATGGTGCAATTGCTGTTTACATATGACGCCAGACCGACGCTTGCGTTCGCCATTGGGCAAGAGCAGGGCAGGACAGGGGTGCTTTTTTTTTTTTTATTATTAATTTTGCTTTTTTTTTTTATTGTTCCTTCCATATTTTTTTTTTTTATAATTTTTATTGTTATCTCAGGGAATGTAAATATCCCCTATGATAGCAATAGGTAGTGACAGGTACTCTTTTTTTGAAAAAACTGGGGTCTAGACCCTAGATCTTTCCTCTGCCCTCAAAGCATCTGACCACACCAAGATCGGTGTGATAAAATGCTTTCCCAATTTCCCAATGGCGCTTTTTATATCCGGGGGGGGACTTCCCTCCCACTGCTTGAAAAAGCAGTCCAGAGGCTAATTAGCCACTAGGATTGCTTTTACATGAAAGCCGGCCGCTGGCTGAAAAGAATGATACCAAGATGATACCTAAACCCGCAGGCATCAATCTGGTATAACCAATCAAAGTCCAGCAACATACCAGTACGTTGCTGGTCCTTGTTGGACATGTATTGTAATCTTTTTTTTTTCATGCAGCCAGGTGGCTGAACGAAAAAAGAGATTGATCGGTGGGTATGCCCACCATTAGAATACCGCCCTTCATCCACCCACTTCTAATGATGGGCATACATGCACCATTTATATATGCCGAAGCATGGGGGCATCCTTCCGCAAAAAAGTTATGCCGCACACACATGGTCGGACTTTTCCACGGGCAAGCCTCCGTCGGAATTTTGATCGTATGTACGCGACATTAGGAGCAAAATCACTCCTCCGCCCCTGCTGCCCCAATGCTTCGGCATATTTGCTTATTTTTTTTAACTGTGGTGGTGAAATCACCTCCTACAGCACTGGAGTCGCAGGGATCAGGCCTGTCTCTGCGAACGCTGCAGTTATGTGTGTTGTGTTTTGTAAGTGACAGTGATCGATCGATACTGCACTTGGGTGGCCTGGGCTGCACGGAGGGGCAAAACGCAGGTGCTAGCAGGTATCTGGGCTGATCCCGCTAACACTGCGTTTTTGGGAACCCTAAACTGCTGGTGACGCTAGTATAGATCTGATCAGATCAGATATTGATCTGTTCAGATACTATACCACTAAGGGAGGTGTATGCTTCACGCGTGGGTGTTAGCGTTACTGGCACTAACCTGACGCTGCCTGGGGTGTGACGCAGACCCTCTCTGACGCTAAAACCTAATTGATATCACCCGCCGGGCGATCAGGGGGTTAAACCTTTATTGGGTTATATACGGCGGGTGCCCTGACACTATAAAAAGCAAACTAACTAACCAGCGTCACCCGTAACACTTATATGATGATCACTGGTGAAAGGGTTAACTAGGGGCAATTAGGGGGTTAAAACCTTTATTAGATAATATATGGGGGTACCTGACGCTATAAAAACCTGCGGCGAACCTAAAAAAAAATACTGGCTACCGATCTGCATCACCGACGCTAAGACAGCGATCAGAAAAATGATCGCTTAGCGACAGTGGTGATAGGGGGTGAAAGGGTTACCTGGGGGACGATCAAGGGGGTTAAACCTTTATTAGATAATTTATGGGGGTACCTGACGCTATAAAAACCTGCGGCGAACCTAAAAAAAATTACTGGCTACCGATCTGCATCACCGACGCTAAGACAGCGATCAGAAAAATGATTGCTTAGCGACAGTGGTGATAGGGGGTGAAAGGGTTACCTGGGGGTGATCAAGGGGGTTAAACCTTTATTAGATAATTTATGGGGGTACCTGACGCTATAAAAACCTGCGGCGAACCTAAAAAAAAAAATACTGGCTACTGATCTGCATCACCGACGCTAAGACAGCGATCAGAAAAATTATCGCTTAGCGACAGTGGTGATAGGGGTGAAAGGGTTACCTGGGGGGCGATCAAGGGGGTTAAACCTTTATTAGATAATATATGGGGGTACCTGACGCTATAAAAACCTGCGGCGAACCTAAAAAAAATTACTGGCTACCGATCTGCATCACCGACGCTAAGACAGCGATCAGAAAAATGATCGCTTAGCGACAGTGGTGATAGGGGGTGAAAGGGTTACCTGGGGGGCGATCAAGGGGGTTAAACCTTTATTAGATAATTTATGGGGGTACCTGACGCTATAAAAACCTGCGGCGAACCTAAAAAAAATTACTGGCTACCGATCTGCATCACCGACGCTAAGACAGCGATCAGAAAAATGATTGCTTAGCGACAGTGGTGATAGGGGGTGAAAGGGTTACCTGGGGGTGATCAAGGGGGTTAAACCTTTATTAGATAATTTATGGGGGTACCTGACGCTATAAAAACCTGCGGCGAACCTAAAAAAAAAAATACTGGCTACTGATCTGCATCACCGACGCTAAGACAGCGATCAGAAAAATTATCGCTTAGCGACAGTGGTGATAGGGGGTGAAAGGGTTACCTGGGGGGCGATCAAGGGGGTTAAACCTTTATTAGATAATTTATGGGGGTACCTGACGCTATAAAAACCTGCGGCGAACCTAAAAAAAAATACTGGCTACCGATCTGCATCACCGACGCTAAGACATCGATCAGAAAAATGATCGCTTAGCGACAGTGGTGATAGGGGGTGAAAGGGTTACCTGGGGGGCGATCAAGGGGGTTAAACCTTTATTAGATCATTTATGGGGGTACCTGACGCTATAAAAACCTGCGGCGAACCTAAAAAAAATTACTGGCTACCGATCTGCATCACCGACGCTAAGACATCGATCAGAAAAATGATCGCTTAGCGACGGCGGTGCTAGGGGGTGAAAGGGTTATCTGGGGGGTGATCAAGGGGTTAAACCTTTATTAGGGGGGGTTAGGGGGCTACACTGGACCTAAAACTAAATGTAGTGACACTTTTACAGTCACAAATGTCACTGATTGCAGTGATCAGTAAATAAATGGTCACTGCAATCAGTGACACTGTGACTGGGGGCTGGGGGGTGATCTGGGGGGGCCTGGGGGGGCGATTTATGTGCCTATGTGTGCTGGTGTTAGTGTAGTGTTTGTGCACTAACCTTGATGTCTTCTCTTGTACGGCGCTCGGTATATGTGAGCGCCGCACAGGAGATGACATCACTTCCTCCTGCTTCCTCTGTCTGTGTAAACATTCGACAGACAGAGGGGGCATTTCTATTCGCCGGGAGCGATCGCGGGGGGGTGGCCGGAATCGAACGGCCGTCCCCTCATCTCGGATCGCTCCCCAACGAATTCCGACCGCTCACTGTACAGAAGGGGGGTCCGATCGGACCCCCCAACTGTACAAAGGCAATCACGTATGCTCTACATGATTGTGCCTGTCGGTGCCATTGTGCCGACGTATATATACAGTGAGCGGTCGTTAAGTGGTTAAGAAATTGTGTTTTTATTGAAAATACTTTATGTCATAGTACTAATTGCACCTATAAAGTGCCATCTCATCTACCCTGTACTTTCTATGTTGTACATAAACATCATTTTCCATCAAGCACGGTGCCAGCATTCCTACTGCACATGCATTCTCTGTTCATGGACCTGCCTTCTCTCTGCAGATCATGGGTGGTGCTGAGCAGTGAGCAATGCTGTGAGGTTGACAATGTTAGTAGAGGAAGTGACAATCATTCACATCACTATGGGTAGTGTAATCTGGTTTTACATGCCTGCTTTGGCTGTGGGGGCATGTCTAATTGTAGTCCATGTTGGAAGTGAGCATGAGATGATGGCTACTTCTCCATACACTGTAGGACCATATAGAGACAAACTGCCTAGTGATTGAACAAATAATGGGTCTACGGAGAACAGTGACCCAGCAGGCTGAAAGAATAGGAGATGGCTCTGTTACGAAGGGTGACCTACGGTAGGCCCTACACAGATTTTCAATATTGTTTAAGTCTGGGCTCTGACTAGGCCATGCAAGGACATTCACCTTTTACTCCTTCAGCCACTGTGTGGTAATTTTTGCTGTGTACTTTGGGTCATTGTCACGTTGGAAGGTAAACCTTCTTCCATTGACAACTTTCTGGCAGAGGACAGCAGAATTTGCTCAAGAATTTGACTGTATTTTGCCCCATCCATTTGTCCCTCTATCCTAACGAGTGCTCCAGTTCCTGCTGCAGAGAAACACCCCATGTTTTACTGTAGGAATGGTGTTATTTGGATGGTGAGCTGTTTTGGATTTCCCCCAGACATATAGTTTGGTGTTGAGGCCAAATAATTACATTTTCGTCTCATCTGACCATAACACTTTTTTTCATGTGGCTTCAGAATCTTCAAGGTGCATTTTGGCAAAGCTCAGTCGTGACTGCATGTGGCCTTAAGGAGTGGCTTTTTTCTTGAAACCCTCCCATACAAGCCACATTTATGGAGAGTTTGTGATATCGTTGTCACATGCACACAATAACCACTCTTTGTCATAAAATCCTGCAACTACTTCAGAGTTGCTGTAGGCCTCTGGGAAGCCTCTCTGACCAGTTTCCTCCTTGGTCCTTCATCTAGACATGTGCAATTAGTTTTTCGGTCCAAATGTTAATTCGGACAAATTTTTGGTTATTCGGAGATTCGGATGTTTCTGAATCCCCAAATGAAATAGTAACGAATTTCATTGAAATTTGTTTAATTTCATTTTGTTTATTAATTTTCAAATGAATTTCAAATTTTTGAAACTATTCGAATTCAGATTGGTCGAAAAATCATTAAAATTGTATGTGAAGAATAGCTGGTTGGTAAGGAGTGGGCCGGGAAGACGGCCACCACATCCTTTAACAACTGATGACTAATCAGCTGTTAGGGGGCTTCCCAGCTGAAATGTAAATTAAAGAATGCAAGCAACAGAAAATTCTGAAAAAAACAGCATGGGGTGTCTCCCCCAATCCATACCAGGCCCTTTGGGTCTGGTATGCATTTTAAGGGGAACCCCATGCCAGTTTAAAAAAAAACAAAACAATTTGTGGTACCAGACCCTTCTTTGAGCATGCAGCCTGGCAGGCCAGGAAATGGGGGGGATGAGCGAGCACCCCCCCTCCTGAACCATACCAGGCCACATGCCCTAAACATGGGGGGGTGCTTTGAGGCGGGGGGGCTCTGCTGCCCCCACCCCAAAGTACCTTGTCCCCATGTTGATGGGGACAAAGTTCCTAAGTTGCTCTGTATTTCTACATCCGGTCTGTATTGTTAGTAATCAGTAGGTCTAGTAACGCATTGTTTCTTGTTGGTGCATTCACCTTCTGACCCATGAAATTGTCCTGCAAGATATTTAGGAAATCGCGAGCCTTAAACGAATGCTCGGTTCCTTTCTCCCAGTCTATATCTGGATAATTAAAATCCCCCATTATAATGACTCTTCCCATCCTTGCCACCATTTCAAAATGTGATAGGAGGTCTGCCTCTCCCTCCCCCTTTGGTTAGGGGGCCTTAGCATATGCCCAGTATTACTTTCCCCTTAGATTCCTCCCCTTAGATTCCTAGTTTGAAGCTCTAAACAAGCTACTAAAATCACTATTTGCTACTAAGAGTAGCGATCAAAAGGGATGAGCCGAACACCCCCCGGTTCGCACCACAACCCCATCATCCCCCCCCCCGGCCCATTACCAGCCCCTTTGGGTCTTGTATGGATATTAAGGGGAACCCCGCACCCAAAATAAAAAAGGCCCTATATACTCTGAACAGCAGTATACAGGTGGTGCAAACAAGACAGGGACTGTAGGTTTGATCTTAAGTAGAATCTTTTTCAAATTTGGAACAGGTACATTTTTTAAGTGTAGCTCTAGCCAAAAAATCTATTTTTAAGCTTTTTGGAGAACATAGGGAAGGGTTATCACCCCTGTAACATTTGTTTTGCTGTCTGTGCACCTGTTCAGAACATTTCACCTCACTTTCCGTCCCAATGACAAATGTTTTTTGAAAATTCGTTTTTTTTAAATTGAAACAAGGATTGGTGATAAAGCATCAGTAGACACCTTTTTCCCATATTAACTCTTACAGAAGAGAACTTCACTTCCTAGGGGTAGATTTCCTCTCACTTCCTGTTGTCTCCTTCCGTTTGCAAGTAGGAGTCGTTTGTAAGTTGAATGTTTGAAAGTAGGGGCCTGCCGTATATACTCTGCTGAAATTTGCCCCTTAGGTTTTGGTGTTGCCACAACACTGTAAGCCCTCACAGTTATTCTTGGTGGGCGCTGGAACGCCCTGCTGTGAACTATTATATCAGGAATTGTAATCACATGCCATTGTTGAACAGTGGTAGAAAAAATTGGGCCTTTGGTGGTGGTGCTGGTGCCACAACACTGTAAGCCCTCACAGTTACTCTTGGTGGGCGCATGAATGGACCCTGCTGTGAATTATTAGATCAAGAATTGTAATTGCATGCTGTTGAACAGGGGCTGAAAAATTGGGCCTTTGGTGGTGGCGGTGGTGCTGGTGCCACAAGACTGTAAGTCCTCACAGTTACTCTTGGTGGGCGCAGTAATGGGCCCATCTGTGAAATATTAGGTCAAGAATTGTTATTACATGCCCCTGTTGAACAGGGGCAGAAAAATTGGGCCTTAGGCACTGGTGCTGGTGCCACAACACTGCAACCCCTCACAGATACTGTACTTAGAGCACAGCAATGAGCCCTGTTGCAAAGTATTAGATCAAGAATTGTAATTCCATGCCCCTGTTAAACAGGGGCAGAAAGGGGGGCGTGGCCGGAATGGTGGACTGAGCAGACGTGCTGTTTGAGCTCTGCTGAAGAAGAATCCGCAAATACATCCGTGACTGGGTGAAATCTGCTCCTTTCTGGTCCAGCAGCCCTTATATGCCTTCCGGAAGCTCTGGTGGCCCGAAACGGGGCAAGAGATTGAGATTTCCGGTGGTCATTGAGGCCATAGAGAGTCCAGGTCCTGAGCCCCGGCCAGCGCGCCTAAGTAATATGGCGTCTCAGACTGACCATGTGGATACTGTGGAGGCCTCACCGCCGGGTATTCCGGAGGTGATGGCGGCTATAATGACCTGTCAGGTGGCTGTGGCGGCGTGCCAAACAACGCTCACCATGAAGATTGAAGCCGTACAGGTGGATGTGGGGTTGCTGCGCCAAGACATAGATAAAATTCGCTCCAGGATTACGGTGGCTGAGCAGCGCGTAGGAGACGTGGAGGACGCGGTCACGGGACATGAAGCAGCTATCAGGACCCTGGTCACTAAGGTCAAAACGCTGGAATATCGTGCGGAGGACGCAGAGAACCGTAGCAGACGCAACAACATCAGAATTGTCGGTCTGCCGGAGGGGGTGGAGGGACGCAATCCTACGGCCTTTATCGAGGACATGCTCAGAAACCTGCTTCCTGAGGCCCAGCTCTCCCCACACTTTACGGTGGAGAGGGCACATCGGGTGCCACCGAGACCGGGTCCGGAGGGTGCCCCCCCTCGCACGTTCATCCTCCGACTGATGAACTTCAGAGACAGGGACGAGCTGCTTCGGGCGGCCCGCCTAGCTGGCAGACTCCCGTACCGCAACACTAATCTAATGATGTTCCCGGATTATACTATCGAGACGCAGCGACAACGACGATCGTTCGATGGAGTGAAAGCGGCGCTTCGGCTGAAGGGCGTGAAGTATAGCATCCTCTTTCCGGCCAAGTTGCGGGTGGTGGATGGTGAGACCGTGCGGTTCTTCAATAACCCCAAAGATGCCGGAGTATGGCTAGAATCCTTGCCTCCGTAGTGTCTGCTTCTCTTACCTACCTGAATTGGTGCGTTACAGCCTTGCTAAACTGCCGTGTGAGGTGGGTGAACCAATTACTTTAGGGACTTGACCGAGGACTACTGGTTTAAGTTTTGGCGCCATTGCGCCCTGCTATCCTGCCCATGAAGCCACTCGGAACTGCCTATATGTTAATGGCTGCCTATTGCTGGATCGTTTTGCCACACTGTGCTGCCCACTATGTGACTCTCTCTTTCACCCAGATGACAGATTTCCCCATGTTGGGGATGAACCCCTCTGCTCTTCAGCATCTCGTGTCTGCAGTGGTTTAAAAAACCCTTTTTACGTTTCTTTTCTTAGTTTATTTTTGGTAATTTTTTTTTTTCTCTGCCGCTCAAGTTCTGATGCGGGGTAGATTCTGACCTTACGAGGCCCAAGCCTCCTACGACTTGTGACTGGTCGCTCTGTTTAAGTTCGGGGTATGATGTGCTCTTCTATGTTGGAGGAGTACGGGGTGGGGGGTGGGGATTGGATGACAGTTGTCGTCCTGTGTTTGGGGGATTGGTTCGGGGGGAAGTTATGTTTTTCTGGGTTGGTCTTTCAGTTTACATCTTTTTGTTGTGATGACATGCAATGGTGGCTTATCTATTCCTCTGCGGGGGTGCGTCGCCCCATACCGGTCGGGAATAAGGCGGTTGAACGAGCGCAGGGGGGGACACGCACTTCTGCAGAGGTTTACAAAAAGAGGGTATGTTCCGTTATTTTTCTTACTTGAATAACCATTACTATGACTGATTTCACGATAATGTCTTGAAATGTTAGGGGTCTTAATTCTGCCGTCAAGCGGTCCTTGGTCTGCAAGTTTATTCAACAACACAGCCCCAAGATTTGTATCTTGCAAGAGACCCACCTGGTGGGTTCTAAGATCCTGGGATTGAGAAGGGCATGGGTAGGTGCACACTATCATGCCACATACTCGAATTATGCTAGGGGGGTGAGCATTCTAGTGCATCGCTCCTTGCCGTTTCAACTACAGGCAGTCCACACAGACCCAGGGGGTAGATATGTCCTGATGCATGCCCTTATAGCTGGAACTCAATATATTATTGTAGGAGTCTATCTGCCTCCCCCTGCGGATCTCACATTGCTCCATAGGGTGATGCAGATTGCTACGCAATATGGGGTGGACAGGGTGCTCCTAGCGGGGGATTTTAATTTGGTCATGTCAGATATTCGAGACCGGCTCCGTCCATCCCCTGCTCCTGCCCTTGGGCTGTCTCACTGGGCATCTACTTTTACTCTGACGGATTTGTGGCGACATTTTCACCCCTCTGACACACAGTTCACCTGTCTCTCCACGACCTATCGCACGCTATCTCGCATTGACATGGCGTTTGCCTCTTCTGGCCTGTTGGGGGAGGTCCGTTCCGCCGAGATCCTCTCCCGGGGTATTTCTGATCATGCCCCGCTGTTGGTCTCGGTTGGGGCGGCTCCTCCTGGTGGTCCGAGGGTCTGGCGACTTTCTAAGTACTGGGTGATGGATCCCGAGATTCAGGAAGACATGCCTGAGGAGCTGTGTGGTTTCTGGCTGCAGAATGAGGGTTCCTCGGGACCCTTGGTAGTGTGGGACGCTTTTAAGGCCTGGCTTAGAGGGGTATACATCAAAAAGATTGCTGATAGAAAGAGGGAAGCTAGACGATCTCTTAGCCGGCTGGAGGATCAGGCCCTGTTGCAGGAGAGGGCTTATGTTCGGGCACCTGGGTCGGACACTTATTATCCTTGGCAGAACACACTTAGAGAGCTCTCTCTGTTAAGAATAGATCTTACTAAAAAATCCATGCTGGACAGTGCACAGAGGGTGTTTGAGTTTGGTGACAAAAACGGTAGGCCACTACACATATAGGTAGGATTAGAGATACGGATGGTGCATTGTTGACTGCCCCGGAAGATATTGGCTCTAGGTTTCTACGCTTCTATCAGGACCTGTACTCCTCCAAAGTGGCCTACACTGCTGATAACCTCACTGACTATTTGGACAGAATCCCGTTCCCCACACTTGACCCTGATAAGAGTAGGGAGTTAGATAGAGATATATCGTTGGAAGAGGTACAAAAAGCCATGGGATGCATGCAATCGGGTAAGGCTCCGGGGTTGGACGGGGTTCCCATTGAGTTCTACACTGAATATCAGGAATTACTGGCCCCCAGAATAACTTCCCTCTTTCAGCAGTTCTCCACCTTAGGTTCCCTCCCGGACTCCATGTCTGAGGCGGTTGTTGTGTTGGTGCCCAAACCCGGAAAGGATCCAGAAGAGTGTGGCTCATATAGGCCCATTTCTTTGATCAACGCCGATGCCAAGATTTTGGCAAAGGTGTTGGCGATGCGACTGGTTACGGTACTGGAGGATTTAATCCACCTGGACCAAACCGGGTTCATGCCGGGGAGGGGCACGGACATTAACATCCGGAGATTGTTTCTCAATATAGATGCTCCTCATGATAATGGCGGTACCCGGGTCATAGCCTCTCTCGACGCCGAGAAGGCTTTTGACTCGGTGGAGTGGGGCTATCTCTGGGAGGTCTTAAGACGCTTTGAGTTTGGCCCTCAATTTCTTAAATGGCTTAGTATGCTGTATGAGTCCCCTAGGGCGAGAATACGGACTAATGATTTCCTGTCTGATTTTTTTCTCCTCCAGAGGGGTACCAGACAGGGCTGCCCATTGTCGCCTAGTCTGTTTGCCCTGGCCCTGGAGCCATTGGCGATCCTAATTAGAGAGTCGGGAGCGGTCCGGGGGCTCAGGATTGGCCCTCTGGAGGAGAAGATCTCCCTCTACGCGGATGATACGCTGCTGTATCTGCATGATGCTGGCACCTCGCTGCAAGCGGCCTTGCAGATTTTTGATGTCTTTGGGTTTTTCTCCGGAATCAAGATCAACTGGTCTAAGTCGGTTTTGTTTCCGTTGGATCCCCAGGCCCGCGTTGAGGGAGCCCCGACCCCGCTGCTTTGGGTAGAGGAGTTTAAATATCTGGGGATTGTGGTGTCGAGGGACCTCCGGGACTTTCGTCGCCTCAATCTGCTGCCTATTACAAGACGACTTAGGGAGCACTGTGTCAGATGGAGGGAACTGCCCCTTAATCTCCTGGGTCGCATTAATGTGTTAAAAATGTTATTTTTACCCAGATTCACCTATGTATTCAGGAATAGTCCGGTATGGCTCCCCATGTCATTTTTTAAGGACCTAGATGTTTGCATAGGCTCCTTTCTGTGGAAGGGGTCTTCTCCTAGGCTAGCCAGATCCACTCTGCAGCTACCGGTCCGCTGTGGTGGACTGGCGCTCCCCAACTACCTGGTGTATTTCTGGGCAGCGATTCTGGTTACTGTAAGGTGGTGGTTTGAGCAATCCAAGATGAATGCGGCCACTTGTTTGGAGGCTGCCATACTGGGATCGCTCAAAGAACTGGGGAATTTGATCTATAGGGGAAGTGCGGCATATCCTTCATTACCGGCTCCTACCAAGACGACCCTTAGGGTGTGGACTGCGGCTAGGAAGAGACTCCTCCGACCACATTGCTACTCTCCTTTTAGCCCACTCTGGGGTAACCCCTCCCTCCCTCACTTTAGGACGATACCGGACCCGCAGTTGTGGGCCGGGTATGGGATAAAGGTACTAAGAGATGTTATTCGGGGAGGGACTCTATTGACTTTTCAGGACTTGTCAGCTAGATATGGACTCCCGAATAGTATGCAGTTTAGATACTTTCAGCTGAGGCATGCTGCTAGAGCCCAATTTCCACAGACTGTCGACATGGATACTGATCCTATTGAAAGACTCCTTGCTCAGGGAAAACTTACAAAAACGCTCTCTACACTGTATCTGGCGCTCCTGGGGGGGAACTCCCCCAAGATGGAATCACTTTGGGAGAAATGGCAGGCTGATATTCCCAGCCTGGATAGGGAGGCCTGGGGGGAGAGTTTTGAGGACGGAGCTAAGTTAATGATATCCTCTAGAGATAAGCTATTGCACACTAAATTTATGCATCGGGTGTACTACACACCTCAGAGGCTGCACCGGATATACCCTAACAGATCCCCTGACTGCCCTAAATGCCGATCTCCGGATGGCTCCTTTCTTCATATGTTCTGGTCTTGTCCCTCGGTGGGTGCCTTCTGGGGTGCGGTCTTTGAATGTATCAATATACGCCTTTCCCTATCTATCCCGTTGTCACCCGAGCTTGCTTTACTAGGAATACATGATGATGACCAAAGACCTCGTTACACGAAATTGTTGGTGTCCATGCTACTATTTTATGCCAAAAGGGAAATTCTTCAGAAATGGTCCTCTTGCTCACCTCCTAAGATTGACGCTTGGGAATCTTCAGTCAATGCGATGATGCCATTCTACAGGTTGACTTGTATCAGTAGGGGTTGTCCTCAGAAATTTGATCGGGTGTGGCTCCCCTGGACACAATCACTGTAGTCTAGTTTCATGACGAGTGGAGGCTACCCAATAGCTGTTTACCTCGGATGTTGGGGATGGAACTGGGTTCAGTTATAGTGCTTGCTTATTGTGACCGAGTGTATTTTGTCTCCCTGATTACCCTTCTCTATTTGATGATGTATTACTTGTAATTATGCCTTGTATGTCTATTACTTGTTCTTGATGTCTTCTCAATAAAGACCAACCTTATTGTTAAAAAAAAAAACAGGGGCAGAAAAATTGGGCCTTAGGCACTGGTGCCACAACACTGCAACCCATCACAGATACTGTATTTGGAGCGCAGCAATGAGCCCTGTTGCAAAGTATTGCATCAAAAATTGTAATTTTCCCCCCCTGTTAAACAGGGGCCAAAAAATTGGGCCTTAGCCACTGGTGCTGGTGCCATGACACTGCAACCTCTCCCAGATACTCAAGTTGGAGTGCAGGAATGAGCCCTGCTGCAAAGCATTGCATCAAAAATTTTAATTACACGCCCCTGTTTAACAGGGGCTGAAAAATTGGGCCTTAGGCACTAGTGCTGGTGCCACGACACTGCAAACTCTCCCAGATACTCAAGTTGGAGTGCAGGAATGAGCCCTGCTGCAAAGCATTGCACCAAAAACTTTAATTACATGCCCCTGTTAACCACTTAAGCCCCGGACCATTTTGTAGCTAAAGGACCAGAGGTGTTTTCAGAATTTGGCACTGCGCTGCTTTAACTGGAAATTGTGCGGACATGCAATGTTGTACCCAAACGAAATTTGCGTCCTTTTCTTCCCACAAATAGAGCTTTCTTTTAATGGTATTTGATTGCCTCTGCGATTTTTATTTTTTGCAAAATAAATGGAAAATACTGAAAATTTTGAAAAAAAATAATATTTTCTACTTTTTGTTATAAGAAAAATCGAATAAACTCAATTTTAGTCATACATTTAGGCCAAAATGTATTCAGCCACATGTCTTTAGTAAAAAAAATGTCAATAAGCGTATATTTATTGGTTTGCGCAAAAGTTATAGCGTCTACAAACTAGGGTACATTTTCTGAATTTACACAGCTTTTAATTTATGACTGCCTATCTCATTTCTTGAGGTGCTAAAATGGCAGGGCAGTACAAACCCCCCCCCCAAATGACCCCATTTTGGAAAGTAGACATCCCAAGGAAATTGATGAGAGGCATGTTGAGCCCATTGAATATTTATTTTTTGTCTCAAGTGATTGAATAATGACAAAAAAAAAAGAACAAATTACAAAAAGTTGTCACTAAATGATATATTGCTCACACATGCCATGGTTATATGTGGAATTGCACCCCAAAATACATTTTGCTGCTTCTCCTGAGTACGGGGATACCACATGTGTGGGACTTTTTGGGAGCCTAGCCACGTACGGGCCCCCGAAAACCAAGCACCGCCTTCAGGATTTCTAAGGGCGCAAATTTTTGATTTCACTCCTCACTACCTATCACAGTTTCAAAGGCCATAAAATGCCAAAATAGCACAAAACCCTCCCAAATGACCCCATTTTAGAAAGTAGACACCCCAAGGAAATTGCTGAGAGGCATGTTGAGCCCATTGAATATTTTTTTTTCTTGTCCCAAGTGATTGAATAATGACAAAAAAAAATAAAAAATTACAAAAAGTTGTTACTAAATGATATATTGCTCACACATGCCATGGTTATATGTGGAATTGCACCCCAAAATACATTTTGCTGCTTCTCCTGAGTACGGGGATACCACATGTGTGGGACTTTTTAGGAGCCTAGCCGCGTATGGGGCCCCAAAAACCAAGCACCGCCTTCAGGATTTCTAAGGGCACAAATTTTTGATTTCACTCCTCACTACCTATCACAGTTTTGAAGGCCATAAAATGCCAAAATACCACCAAACCCCCCCAAATGACCCCATTTTGGAAAGTAGACACCCCAAGCTATTTGCTGAGAGGCATGTTGAGTATTTTACAGCTCAAATTTGTTTTTGAAAATGAAGAAAGAAAATCATATTTTTTTTTTCCAATTTTCAAAGCTTTGTGACAAAAAGCGAGATCTGCAACATACTTACCATACCTCTCAGCAAATAGCTTGGGGTGTCTACTTTCCAAAATGGGGTCATTTGGGGGGGTTTGTGCCATCTGGGCATTCCATGGCCTCCGAAACTGTGATAGGCAGTGAGAAGTGAAATCAAAAATTTACACCCTTAGAAAGCCTGAAGGCGGTGCTTGGTTTTTGGGGTCCCGTACGCGGCTAGGCTCCCAAAAAGTCTCACACATGTGGTATCCCCGTACTCAGGAGAAGCAACAGAATGTATTTTGGGGTGTAATTCCACATATGCCCATGGCATGTTTGAGCAATATATCATTTAGTAACAACTTTGTGCAAAAAAAAAAAAAAATTGTATTTTTTCCGCAACTTGTGTCAACATATAAAATATTCCATGGACTCGACATGCCTCTCAGTATATAGCTTGGGGTATCTACTTTCCAAAATGGGGTCATTTGGGGGGGTTTTGAACTGTTCTGGCGTTTTATACACAACATTAGGAAGCTTACATCCACTCTTCTAAGCACTTGAAGACAAAGCCCTTTCTGACACTTTTTGTTTACATGAAAACATATTTTTTTTGCAAGAAAATTATGTTGAACCCCCAAACATTATATATTTTTTTAAAGCAAAGGCCCTACAGATTAAAATGGTGGGTGTTGCATTTTTTTTAGGGAAAAAATACACTTTTTTAAATTTTAATGCACTAAAACACACTATATTGCCTAAATGTTTGATGAAATAAAAAAGATGATCTTAGGCCGAGTACATAGATACCAAACACGACATGCTTTAAAATTTTGCACAAACTCGCATTGGGGACAAACTACATACATTTTTAAAAGCCTTTAAAAGTCTTTACAGGTTACCACGTTAGATTTACAGAGGAGGTCTACTGCTAAAATGACTGCCCTCGATGTGACCTTCGCGGTGATACCTCACATGCATGGTGCAATTGCTGTTTACATATGACGCCAGACCCACGCTTGCGTTCGCCATTGTGCAAGAGCAGGGCAGGACAGGGGTGCTTTTTTTATTTATTTTTTTATTATTAAATTTGCTTTTTTATTTTATTTTTAAACTTTTCCTTCCATATTTTTTTATTTATTTTTTTATCATTTTTATTGTTATCTCAGGGAATGTAAATATCCCCTATGATAGCAATAGGTAGTGACACATACTCTTTTTTTGAAAAAACTGGGGTCTATTAGACCCTAGATCTTTCCTCTGCCCTCAAAGCACCTGAGCACACCAAGATCGGTGTGATAAAATGCTTTCCCAATTTCCCAATGGCGCTTTTTATATCCGGGGGGGGGGACATTCCCTCCCACTGCTTGTAAAAGCAATGCAGAGGCTAATTAGCCACTAGGATTGCTTTTACATGAAAGCCGGCCGCTGGCTGAAAAGAATGATACCAAGATGATTCCTAAACCCCAGGCATCAATCTGGTATAACCATTCAAAGTCCAGCAACATACCAGTAAGTTGCTGGTCCTTGTTGGACATGTATTGTAATCTTTTTTTTTCATGCAGCCTGTTGGCTGAACGAAAAAAAGAGATTGATCGGTGGGTATGCCCACCATTAGAATACCGCCCTTCATCCACCCACTTCTAATGATGGGCATACATGCACCATTTATATATGCCGAAGCATGGGGGCATCTTCCCGCAAAAGTTATGCCGCGTACACATGGTCAGACTTTTCCACGGGCAAGCCTCCGTCGGAATTTCGACCGTATGTACGCGGCATTGGGAGCAAAATCGCTCCTCCACTCCTCCGCCCCTGCTGCCCCAATGCTTTTCTTTTTTAACTGTGGTGGTGAAATCACCTCCTACAGCACTGGAGTCGCAGGGATCAGGCCTGTCTCTGCAAACGCTGCAGTTATGTGTGTTGTGTTTTGTAAGTGACAGCGATCGATCGATACTGCACTTGGGTGGCCTGGGCTGGACGGAGGGGCAAAACGCAGGTGCTAGCAGGTGTCTGGGCTGATCCCGCTAACACTGCGTTTTTGGGAACCCTAAACTGCTGGGGACGCTAGTATAGATCTGATCTGATCAGATATTGATCTGTTCAGATACTATACCACTAAGGGAGGTGTATGCTTCACGCGTGGGTGTTGGCGTTACTGGCACTAACCTGACGCTGCCTGGGGTGTGACGCAGGGTTAACTAGGGGCAATTAGGGGGTTAAAACCTTTATTAGATAATATATGGGGGTACCCGACGCTATAAAAACCTGCGGCAAAGCTAAAAAAAATAACTGGCTACCTAACAGCATCACCGACAATAAGACAGCGATCAGAAAAACGATCGCTTAGCGACAGTGGTGATAGGGGGTGAAAGGGTTACCTGGGGGGCGATCAAGAGGGTTAAACCTTTATTAGGTAATATATGGGGGTACCTGACGCTATAAAAACCTGCGGCGAACCTAAAAAAAATAACTGGCTACCTATCGGCATCACCGACAATAAGACAGCGATCAGAAAAACGATCGCTTAGCGACAGTGGTGATAGGGGGTGAAAGGGTTACCTGGGTGGTGATCAAGGGGGTTAAACCTTTATTAGGTAATATATGGGGGTACCTAACGCTATAAAAACCTGCGGCGAACCTAAAAAAAATAACTGGCTACCTATCGGCATCACCGACAATAAGACAGCGATCAGAAAAACGATCGCTTAGCGACAGTGGTGATAGGGGGTGAAAGGGTTACCTGGGGGGCGATCAAGGGGGTTAAACATTTATTAGGTAATATATGGGGGTACCTGACGCTATAAAAACCTGCGGTGAACATAAAAAAAATAACTGGCTACCTATCGGCATCACCGACAATAAGACAGCGATCAGAAAAACGATCGCTTAGCGACAGTGGTGCTAGGGGATGAAAGGGTTATCTGGGGGGCGATCAGAGGGTTAAACCTTTATTAAGGGGGGTTAGGGGGCTACACTGGACCTAAAACTAAACTGTAGTGACACTTTTACAGTCACAAATGTCACTGATTGCAGTGATCAGTAAATAAATGGTCACTGCAATCAGTGACACTGTGACTGGGGGCTGGGGGGTGATCTGGGGGGGCCTGGGGGGGCGATTTATGTTCCTATATGTCCTGGTGTCAGTGTGCTGTTTGTGCACTAACCTGTGTGTCTTCTCTTGTACGGCGCTCGGTATATGTGAGCGCCGCATGAGAGATGACATCACTTCCTCTGCCTGTGTAAACATTACACAGCAGAGGAAGCTTTCTCATTCGCCGGGAGCGATCGCGAGGGGGTGGCCGGAATCGAACGGCTGTCCCCTCATCCCGGATCGCTCCTGAACAATTAACGACCGCTCACTGTATAGAAGGGGGGTCCGATGGGACCCCCCAACTATACAAAGGCAGTCATGTACCGGTACGTGACTTTGCCTGTCAGTGCCATTCTGCCGACGTATATATACAGTGGGCGGTCATTAAGTGGTTAAACAGGGGCTGAAAAATTGGGCCTTAGCCACTTGTGGCGGCACCCAGAACTACAAATGTTCTTCCAAGCTATCGGCAGGATCATGGAGGAGGAAGAGGATAGTCAGTCAACATAACAGGACAGTCACTCAGCATCAGCATAGGCAGTCTTGAAGGGATGTGACATTTAAAAAATAAATTATTTGGTTACATCAGCTTCAGGTGCTTGGTAGCTGGTGGTGATCCAAGACTGATTCATCTTTATGAAGGTCAGTCGATCAACCGAGTCGGTGGACAGACGCACCCTGTGATTGGTTACAAAGCCTCCAGCAGCACTGAATGTGCGTTCCGAAAGAACGCTGGATGCAGGACAGGCCAGTAGCTCAATTGCATACTGTGCAAGCTCTGGCCAGTGATCCATCCTCAAGACCCAGTAAGCCAGAGGATTTGCGGTGGGAAAGGTGTCCAAGTATGACCTTGCCCCTAGGTATTCCTGGACCGTGTAAATCAGACGCTGGCGATGGTTACTGGAACCGATCATACCTTGGGGCTGCGTACTAAAAAATTGTCTGAACGCATCGGTCAGACGGCCACCTTTCCCACCGCTCCTTCTTTGACTGACCGAAGCCTCAGCAACTCGTTGTCCAGGACCAGGAGTTTGTAACCTCCCAGTCTCTGGGAACGCATTGCACAGACCTTTCTGCAAGGCCTCCCGGAGATGTCTCATCCTCTGCTCCCTCTGCGACGGCAAGATAAGGTCCGCAACCTTACCCTTGTACCGTGGATCAAGGAGAGTGGCCAGCCAGTAATGGTCCCTCTCCTTGATCCGAAGAATACGAAGATCCTTCCGCAGGCTTTGCAGGATCAGGGAGGCCATGCAGCGTAGGTTAGCTGAGGCATTCGGTCCGGAGTCCTCTGGGTCACTAAGAACGACATGATCCGCAGCCACCTCCTCCCAGCCACGTACAAGTCCACGGGTTTCTTGGGACTGTAAATCATCCCTAAAAGACTGCTGTTGCTGATGCTGAGTGCCAGGCTCCACCTCCATGCTGACACAATCCTCCTCCTCCTCCTCTTCCTGTGTGATGGGTGGGACAGAAGGAACACTGTCTGGGTAAAGGGGGCCTTGAGAGGCAAGGAAGTCCTCCTCTTCCTGTCCCTGTTCTGCCTCAAGTGCCCTGTCCATTATTCCAGTGTATGCTCCGACAGGTGGACAAGAGGTACAGTGTCACTGATGCATGCACTGTCACTGCTCACCATCCTCGTGGCCTCCTCAAATGGTGCCAGGACAGTGCATGCATCCCTGATCATGCCCCACTGGCGTGGTGAAAAAAAACCGAGCTCCCCTGACCCTGTCCTGGTGCCGTAGTCGCACAGGTACTCATTGATGGCCCTCTGCTGCGTGTGCAGCCGCTGCAGCATGGCCAACGTTGAGTTCCACCTGGTGAGCATGTCACATATAAGGCGGTTCTTGGGCAGGTTCAACTCCTTTTGCAGCTCAGCCAGCCGAGCACTGGCATTATATGATCTGCGGAAATGCACACAGACTTTCCTGGCCTGCCTCAGGACATCCTGTAAGCCCGGGTACCTGCCCAAGAACCGCTGCACCACCAGGTTAAGGACGTGAGCCACACAGGGCACATGGGTCAGTTGTCCCTGTCGGAGGGCGAAGAGGAGGTTGGTGCCATTGTCGCAAACCACCATTCCTGCCTTAAGCTGGCGTGGCGTCAACCACCTCTCGGCCTGCCCCTGCAGAACTGACAGAACCTCTGCCCCAATGTGGCTCCTGTCCCCCAAACACACCAGCGCAAGCACGTCATGGCATCTTTTTGCTTGCGTACTTGCGTAGCCCCTTGAACGCCTACGGAGCACCGCTGGTTCCGAGGACAAAGCACAGGAAGAGGCCATAGAGGAAGAAGAAGAGGAGGGGGTGGAGGAGATAGGTGTGTCACAAACGAGTAGTAGCATTTTGGAGGCGTGGCGGCGGAACAACCTCCGAAACTACTGCACCTTGTTCTGCATCCTTCCCAGCTGCCAAAAGAGTGACCCAATGGGCCGTGAAAGATAGGTAACGTCCCTGTCCATGCCTGCTGGACCATGAGTCAGCGGTAATATGCACTTACCGCTGACCGCCGTGTCCAGCGAGGCATGGACATTGCCTTCCACATGCCGGTAGAGAGCCTGAATCGCCTTCCGTGAGAAAAAGTGGCGTTTGGGAACCTGCCACTGAGGAACCGCACATTGCACAAACTCACAGAAGGGGGCCGAGTCTGAAGCCTCGTACACACGACCGAGTTTCTCGGCAAGAACCAGCAAGAAACTTGCTGGCAGAGCTTTCTTGCCGAGTAAATCGGTCGTGTGTACGCGGCTATCATGTTTCTCGTCAAGAAAACCGACAAGAATCTCGACGAGAAAAATAGAGAACCTGCTATCTTTTTTCTCGTCGAGATTCTTGTCAGCAGGTTTCTCGGCGAGAAAAGTGTGTGTGTGTACACTTACCTGTCCTCCGGGAAGTGAAATGACTTTGATGCATGCGCGGTAGCTTCCTAGGCATAGGTAGGGTGTAGCAAGATGGCGGCGACGGCATTGAATGTGACAAGCGCACGCTCGTCGTAGTCTATTACGTCACTGCATTCGCTCCATTCAAAGAACCGCGGGTTCTTTGAAAGGAGCGTGTGTACACTCGGCCGGGACAAGTTTCTTGTCCAAGAATCTCGTCAAGAAAAACAAGGTGTTTTTTCTTGACGAGATTCTCGGCCGTGTGTACGAGGCTTACCAACTGAAAAGGCAGCAGTTGAAGTGCTAGCAATTTAGCCAAGCTAGCATTCAACCGCTGGGCATGTGGATGGCTGGGAGTGAACTTCTTTCGACGGTCCAGCAGCTGGGGCAGGGAAATTTGCCTGCTACAATCGGACGTCTGTGTACTGCTAGCAGAGTGCCCGCAAGTACTTGGCTGTGACACACCTAATTCTACACCTTCATTCCTCTCATTGCAGGTTTCAGAGAGGACTGAAGGTATAGTGGGGTTGGAGATCCCAGCTGATGATTAGCAAGGAGAGGTCCGCTTTGTTCTTTGGTGTGGGTCTTTAAGGTACGCTTGCCAATGAGCTGCATGGCAGGTCAACATATGTCTGGCCAAGCATGTGGTGCCCAAGCGGCTGATGTTTTGGCCACGCGAGATACGCTTGAGACATATGTTGCAAATAGCAGCAGTGTGATCTGATGCACTCGACTAAAAAAAGGCCCACACCAAAGAACTTTTGGAATAACGCGCAGAGGCAGCGCCCTGCACAGGCGGAGCTCTGCGGTGTGATTCAGTCGGTGTGCTGCCCTTACGCTGGCCCCCGGAGGGCATCCTGCCTCATTGGAGATGTGCCTCCTCCTCATCCTCCTCCTCCTTCTCTCTCCTATCAGGCACCCACGTGGAGTCAGTGACCTCATCATCCCCTCCCTCTTGATCACTGGAGCAAACCTGGCAGTATGCTGCAGCTGCTGGAACATGACTGCCAGATTGCTGTCCTTCTTGAGCATCCTCTCTCTCTGCGCTCATGCTACTGCCTTCCTCTAGCTGGGTATCATCATCAGCCCCTTCAAAACGCTGGGCATCCTCCTGGAGCATGTATCTAACACTGTGCTCAAACAGTTCAGGGGACTCCTCAGGAGGACATGGTGGGTCTAGGGAAGGAGTGAATGATGATGACATTGATATGAGGGAAGAGGACGCATTGGCAGCTGCTTTTCCAGTACCATGAGCCTGGATGAGAGAGGATGAGGAGGATGAGGAGGGCTTGGTCATCCACTCTACCAAGTCTTCGGCATGATGCGGCTCAACACGTCCAGCTGCTGAAAATAAGGACAAGCGTGTCCCATGGCCACGTGCTGATGACAATGCACCGCCTCCACGACCAGCACTGTTGCCCCCAGACACAGAGCCTGCTTGCCCTCTTTTATTGGCTCGTGACTGTCTGCCTCTCCTTGTTGGCCTTCCAGACATTCTAATGGCCTTCAGGGAGATGGGAAAACCAGCAATAAGGGGTAGCTTCAGGTGTATACTGTGCAGGAGGCACCTACACCCACTGTAACTGCTTGCAGATGCCTGTCTGTGTTACACAACAGAACAACACCAGCAATACGGGGTAGCTTCAGGTGTATACTGTGCAGGAGGCACACTACACCCACTGTAACTGCTTGCAGATGCCTGTCTGTGTTACACAACAGAACAACACCACAAGCAATAAGGGGTAGCTTCAGGTGTATACTGTGCAGGAGGCACCTACACCCACTGTAACTACTTGCAGATGCCTGTCTATGTTACACAACAGAACAACACCACGAGCAATAAGGGGTAGCGTATACTGTGCAGGAGGCACCTACACCCACTGTAACTGCTTGCAGATGCCTGTTAGTGTTACACGAAATAAAAATAAAACAGCAATACGGGGTAGCTTCAGGTGTATAGTGTGCAGGAGGCACACTACACCCACTGTAACTGCTTGCAGGTGCCTGTCTGTGTTACACAACAGAACAACACCACGAGCAATAAGGGGTAGCTTCAGGTGTATACTGTGCAGGAGGCACCTACACCCACTGTAACTACTTGCAGATGCCTGTCTGTGTTACACAACAGAACAACACCACGAGCAATAAGGGGTAGCGTATACTGTGCAGGAGGTACCTACACCCACTGTAACTGCTTGCAGATGCCTGTCTGTGTTACACAACAGAACAACACCACGAGCAATATGGGGTAGCGTATACTGTGCAGGAGGCATCTACACCCACTGTAACTGCTTGCAGATGCCTGTCTGTGTTACACAACAGAACACCACCACGAGCAATAAGGGGTAGCTTCAGGTCTATACTGTGCAGGAGGTTTAGCAAAAATGACACTGACACTGCCTATCCTTCTCTCCCTGCACGCCAACACACTGTAACTGCGCAAGGTTTAGCAAAGAATAAAACTGACACTGTCCCTGCCTATCCTGCTCTCTCCCTGCATGCCAACACACTGTAACTGCACAAGGTTTAGCAAAGAATAACACTGACACTGTCCCTGCCTATCCTGCTCTCTCCCTGCACGCCAACACATTGTAACTGCACAAGGTTTAGCAAAGAATAACACTGACACTGTCCCTGCCTATCCTTCTCTCTCCCTGCACGCGAAAACACTGTAACTGCTCAAGGTTTAGCAAAGAATAAAACTGACACTGTCCCTGCCTATCCTGCTCTCTCCCTGCACGCCAACACACTGTAACTGCACAAGGTTTAGCAAAGAATAACACTGACACTGTCCCTGCCTATCCTGCTCTCTCCCTGCACGCCAACACATTGTAACTGCACAAGGTTTAGCAAAGAATATCACTGACACTGTCCCTGCCTATCCTTCTGTCTCCCTGCACGCCAACACACTACACAAGGCCGCCGCGCTGGCGGCCTTATATAGTGTGGGGCGAGTACTAAACCCCCCTGAGCTATAATTGGCCACAGGAATCCTGCCTGTGGCCAATTATGGCTCTCCTCGCTGCCGGCGCTGTGATTGGCCAAGCATGCGGGGTCACAGTGCATGCTTGGCCAATCACAGCGCCGGCAATGCACTGCAATGGCGCAGTGCATTGTGGGCCGTTCGCGTCACACGAATATGGCGCGAACGGCCCACAAAGTTCTGGTTTCGCCGAACAGGCGAACAGCCGATGTTCGAGTCGAACATGCGTTCGACTCGAACACCGAGCTCATCCCTAGCGATCAATCACTATGGTACGAGCTACACAATTAGCATGTGGTAGCGATTAATTGCACATACTGTAATCACACAATGCTTCAAAGGTGCCTGATTCATTTGTAATACACACTACTACATGCTACTTGTTTAGTTTATATTGTAGGGAGTCATTCATGGGTCAGTAGGCTGCACAATATCCCCCTCCGTCCCAAATAACAACCATAGATTATTTATTATCTTTCATTACTAATATTACATTACTAAAATTCCATTACTCAAATTCTAATAATACAAACATATTTAAATGCTTAGTCATAAGAACTTAAGCAAATAATATAAATTCCATGCAATAACAAATTCCCCCATCACTACAAGGGCGACATACCACATGAAGTGCTCATGACGGGTGGAAGGGTGCCTAGTTTTTTTGCTGACACTGACCAACAGTAGATTGCCTTGGTTTGCAGAACTTTATATACTGAGCACCTAGACCTTCTGGAAGGTTCTGCTACACCTTATTGGTCATGCATTTACCTGTTCACAAGGTGTGCAGAAAATTTAAAGGGGCAGTGTACCTAATATTATAAAAAGTCAAATCCAAAACATTAATTTGATTGAAAATGAAAGCCATGCAAGTTTACAAATCAATTGTGCCTATTTTTACATGGATTTGCAGGCTGTATGATACCCCTCTAATAACAGCAGATAATTAATATTTTATAATAATATTGGGCTTTAATTTTTTTTCACATTTTATAATAATATAATATAGGCTGGCCTACCCCAACACAATGGCCATCTCTGTGCAATTCTGAAGCCCCAGGTTAAAAATGTTGAGTCTTATATTGGAAAGGTGTATGTAATACGCAGGCCTAAAATACCACCTCCCAAATCAAAATGGCAAAAAGAAAAACTATTAATTACTGTTTTTTTCGGACCATAAGTTGCACGCACCTGACCATAAGACGCACCTAGGTTCTAGAGGAAGAAAACAAGGAAAAAAATATTCTGTCCCAAATAGTGTACTGAAATATTTAATAAAATATAACAGAATAATATTTTAACCATGTAATGTGAACAGCAGTCAACAATGGCATTAACCACTTAAGCCCCGGACCATTTTGTAGCTAAAGGACCAGAGGTGTTTTCAGAATTTTGCACTGCGCTGCTTTAACTGGAAATTGTGCGGACATGCAATGTTGTACCCAAACGAAATTTGCGTCCTTTTCTTCCCACAAATAGAGCTTTCTTTTAATGGTATTTGATTGCCTCTGTGATTTTTATTTTTTGCAATATAAATGGAAAAAGACAGAAAATTTTGAAAAAAAATGATATTTTCTAATTTTTGTTATAAGAAAAATCGAATAAACTCAATTTTAGTCATACATTTAGGCCAAAATGTATTCAGCCATGTCTTTAGTAAAAAAAATGTCAATAAGCGTATATTTATTGGTTTGCGCAAAAGTTATAGCGTTTACAAACTAGGGTAGATTTTCTGGAATTTACACAGCTTTAAATTTATGACTGCCTATCTCATTTCTTGAGGTGCTAAAATGGCAGGGCAGTACAAAACCCCCCCAAATGACCCCATTTTGGAAAGTAGACACCCCAAGGAAATTGCTGAGAGGCATGTTGAGCCCATTGAATATTTTTTTTTTTGTCCCAAGTGATTGAATAATGACAAAAAAAAAAATTACAAAAAGTTGTCACTAAATGATATATTGCTCACACATGCCATGGTTATATGTGGAATTGCACCCAAAAATACATTCTGCTGCTTCTCCAGAGTACGGGGATACTACATGTGTGGGACTTTTTAGGAGCCTAGCCGCGTACGGGACCCCGGAAACCAAGCACCGCCTTCAGGATATCTAAGGGCGCAAATTTTTGATTTCACTCCTCACTACCTATCACAGTTTCGAAGGCCATAAAATGCCAAAATAGCACAAAACCCCCCCAAATGACCCCATTTTGGAAAGTAGACACCCCAAGCTATTTACTGAGAGGCATGTTCAGTCCATGGAATATTTTATATTTTGCCACAAGTTGCGGGAATATGACAAACTTTTTTTTTTTTGCACAAAGTTGTCACTAAATGATATATTGCTCACACATGCCATGGTTATATGTGGAATTACACCCCAAAATACATTTTGCTGCTTCTCCTGAGTACGGGGATACCACATGTGTGCGACTTTTTGAGAGCCTAGCCGCGTACGGGGCCCCGAAAACCAAGCACCGCATTCAGGATTTCTAAGGGCACAAATTTTTGATTTCACTCCTCACTACCTATTACAGTTTTGAAGGCCATAAAATGCCAAGATAGCACAAAACCCCCACAAATGACCCCATTTTGGAAAGTAGACACCCCAAGCTATTTGCTGAGAGGCATGGTGAGTATTTTACAGCTCTCATTTGTTTTTGAAAATGAAGAAAGACATATTTTTGTTTTCTTTTTTCAATTTTCAAAACTTTGTGACAAAAAGCGAGATCTGCAAAATACTCAATATACCTCTCAGAAAATAGCTTGGGGTGTCTACTTTCCAAAATGGGGTCATTTGGGGGGTTTTGTGCCATCTGGGCATTCCATGGCCTCCGAAACTGTGATAGGCAGTGAGGAGTGAAATCAAAAATTTACACCCTTAGAAAGCCTGAAGGCGGTGCTTGGTTTTCAGGGTCCTGTACGCGGCTAGGCTCCCAAAATGTCTCACACATGTGGTATCCCCGTACTCAGGAGAAGAAACAGAATGTATTTTGAGGTGCAATTCCACATATAACCATGGCTCGTTTGAGCAATATATCATTTAGTGACAACTTTTTGTACATTTTTCTTTTTTTTCTTTTTGTCATTATTCAATCACTTGGGACAAAAAAAAAAAAAATATTCAATGGGCTCAACATGCCTTTCAGCAAATAGCTTGAGGTGTCTACTTTCCAAAATGGGGTCATTTGGGGGGGTTTTGAACTGTCCTGGCATTTTATGCACAACATTAGGAAGCTTATGTCACACATCATCCACTCTTCTAACCACTTGAAGACAAAGCCCTTTCTGACACTTTTTGTTTACATGAAAACATTTTTTTTTTTGCAAGAAAATTATGTTGAACCCCCAAACATTAAATATTTTTTTTAAAGCAAAGGCCCTACAGATTAAAATAATGGATGTTGCATTTTTTTTCCACACAGTATTTGCGCAGCGATTTTTCAAACACATTTTTTTGGTAAAAAACACACTTTTTTTATTTTTAATGCACTAAAAAACACTATATTGCCCAAATGTTTGATGAAATAAAAAAGATGATCTTAGGCCAGGTACATGGATA
The DNA here is from genome assembly GCA_029206835.1 of Rana muscosa. Taxonomy (NCBI): domain Eukaryota; kingdom Metazoa; phylum Chordata; class Amphibia; order Anura; family Ranidae; genus Rana; species Rana muscosa. Next base: position 411,847,637 of record CM055122.1, read on the forward strand.
CCAAATACGACATGCTTTAAAATTGTGCGGAAACGCACAGCGGCGACAAACTACATTAATTTTTAAAAGCATTTAAAAGCCCTTACAGGTTACCACGTTAGATTTACGGAGGAGGCCTACTGCTAAAATTACTGCCCTTGATCTGACCTTCGCGGTGATACCTCACATGCATGATGCAATTGCTGTTTACATATGACGCTAGACCGACGCTTGCGTTCGCCTTTGCTTTTTTATTTTATTTTTAAACTGTTCCTTCCATATTTTAATTTTTTTACCATTTTTATTGTTATCTCAGGGAATGTAAATATCCCCTATGATAGCAATAGGTAGTGACAGGTACTCTTTTTTTGAAAAAAATTGGGGGGTTAGACCCTAGATCTTTCCTCTGCCCTCAAAGCATCTGACCACACCAAGATCGGTGTGATAAAATGCTTTCTCAATTTCCCAATGGCGCTGTTTATATCCGGGGGGGGGGGACATTCCCTCCCACTGCTTGTAAAAGCAATCTAGAGGCTAATTATCTGCTAGAATTGCTTTTACATGAAAGCCGGCCACTGGCTGAAAAGAATGATACCAAGATGATACCTAAACCTGCAGGCATCATTCTGGTATAAACATTCAAAGTCCAGCAACATACCAGTACGTTGCTGGTCCTTGTTGGACATGTATTGTAATCTTTTTTTTCATGCAGCCTATTGGCTGAACGAAAAAAAAGAGATTGATCGGTGGGTATGCCCACCATTAGAATACCTCCCTTCATCCACCCACTTCTAATGATGGGCATACATGCACCATTTATATATGCCGAAGCATGGGGGCATCCTCCCGCAAAAAAGTTATGCCGCGTACACACGGTCGGACTTTTCCACGGGCAAGCCTCCATCGGAATTTCGACCGTATGTACGCGGCATAAAAGGTTATGCCGCGTACACACGGTCAGGCTTTTCCACGGGCAAGCCTCCGTCGGAATTTTGACCGTATGTACGCGGCATTAGGAGCAAAATCGCACCTCCGCCCTTGCTGCCCCCATGCTTCGGCATATATGCTCTTTTTTTTTTTAACTGTGGTGGTGAAATCACCTCCTACAGCGTTGGAGTCACGGCTTTATGTATCGTGGGAGCAAACGCTGTTGCTGTCAAGATAATTAAATCCACGCTGCAACTGAATGGCGTACCTGCTAAGCAAATGATGGTTAACATTAAAACATTACAGTATAACAGTAAGACCTTACCCTACCATACCTGCAAAGCAAATACCAAAAAAAAAAACTATTATAAAATAAAACATTTTTTTAACGCAACCTGTGCCTAAAATATATATATATGCCGAAGCATGGGGGCATCCTCCCGCAAAAAAGTTATGCCGCGTACACACGGTCGGACTTTTCCACGGGCAAGCCTCCATCGGAATTTCGACCGTATGTACGTGGCATAAAAGGTTATGCTGCGTACACATGGTCAGACTTTTCCACGGGCAAGCCTCCGTCGGAATTTGGACCGTATGTACGCGACATTAGGAGCAAAATCGCTCTTCCGCCCCTGCTGCCCCCATGCTTCGGCATATATGCTCTTTTTTTTAACTGTGGTGGTGAAATCACCTCCTACAGCGTTGGAGTCACGGCTTTATGTATCGTGGGAGCAAACGCTGTTGCTGTCAAGATAAATAGATCCGCGCTGCAACTGAATGGCCTGCTAAGCAAATGATGGTTAACATTAAAACAAAGTAACATTACAGTACAACAGTAAGACCTTACCATACCATACCTGCAAAGCAAATACCAAAACAAAACCTAGTAAAAAATAAAACATTTTTTTAACGCAACCTGTGCCTAAAATATATATATGCCGAAGCATGGGGGCATCCTCCCGCAAAAAAGTTATGCCGCGTACACACGGTCGGACTTTTCCACGGGCAAGCCTCCGTCGGAATTTCGACCATATGTACGCGGCATTAGGAGCAAAATTGCTCCTCCGCCCCTGCTGCCCCCATGCTTCGGCATATATGCTCTTTTTTTTTTTTAACTGTGGTGGGGAAATCACCTCCTACAGCACTGGAGTCACGGCTTTATGTATCGTGGGAGCAAACGCTGTTGCTGTCAAGATAAATAATTCCGCGCTGCAGTTGAATGGCGCACCTGAAAACAAAAAATTACATAACTGAAAAGCAAGCATGATAAAACATTGCAGAATAGAATACAGTAAAATAGAGCAGAACAATAGAGAGAAAATAGAGAGAGAGAGAACAATAAAACGACAACTATTTTTGGTTTTTTTATTTTATATATTTTTTGTGTTTTTTTTTTCTTATTTACACTTTTTTTTGTAACTTTAACAACTGTAATGGTTCGGGTCTCTCAAAATGTGATGGCATCTTGGGAGACCCTGTGTAAGTGTGTCCTAGTCTGTGAAATGCTGTACCCTACGCTAAAACTTCACTTTTGAGTGGTAGCGTTCAAAACATTCACCAAGGCAAAGACCAGGTTTGTCAGGACAGAGTGGACAAAAAACACGGGTGTCATGCCTAAATCCGCGCTTGCTACAGACACGACATCTTTTTTGGGGGGTTCGTTGGGTAGGGGTACTCTGGAGGGCATACGGATAATGCCTCTCATGCAGCCGGCTTACTGCATTTGGTTGGGGATGGTGAGGTGCAGAACCGCCTGGATACAGGAGTTCTGTGACTATCTCATCCTGGAATTTTAGGAGAGATAAAGTCCCGCCTGAAGCTCTGTATAGCACATGAGCATTCAGCAAAGCCAATTGGAATAAGGATAGAGACACTTTTTTGTACCAGCGTCTCGCCTTACGGTCAATTAGATACGGTGCCAACAACTGGTGGTTGAGGTACACCCCTCCCATATTTTTGTTATATTCGTGGACACAGAGGGGTTTCTCCACAACACCAGTCGCCGTACGAATTTGGACTGTCGTGTCTGCATGAAGGGAGGTAAGAAGGAAAACATTCTTATTGTCCCTCCACTTCATAGCGAGCAAGTTATTACACTTCAAGCAGGCTCTCTCCCCCAGCCTAAGACGGGCATCTACAAGCCGCTGGGGAAAGCCCCGGCGATTAGGTCACACGGTGCCACATGCTCCAATCTGATGATCAAACAAGTGACAAGGGTGACACCAATTTCCACACTATCTTGCCAGCGCTCCCTATGTAATCCGGGCAGTTGACCGGCTCAACCTGACTGTCTTTTCCCTCATAAACCGTAAAGCTCCATACATAGCCTGTTGCCCTGTCACAGAACTTATAGAGCTTGACCCCGTATCTGGCACGCTTGCTGGGAAGGTACTGCTTGAAAGACAAGTGGACAGAAAATTTAATCAGGGACTCATCAACGCAGACAACTTGATCGGGAATAAACAAGGCTGCAAAACGTTCGTTGAAATGGTTTATGAGAGGCCGAATTTTGTAGAGTCGGTCGTATTCAGGGTCTCCACGTGGACGACAAAGTTCATTGTCGTTGAAGTGCATGAACCGCAAAATCTGCTCGTATCGTTTCCTGGGCATGGAGGCAGAGAACACGGGCATGTGGTCAATTGGGTGCGTGGACAAATAAGCACACAATGACGGGAATTTATGTGTGCCCATGTTGAGGGAAAGGCCCAGAAAGGTCTTAAATTCGGAAACCGTAATTGGTTTCCAATCTTTGGCAATGGAAGGCAACTGGGGGTTAGCGGCGATGAATTGACCAGCATATAAATTACTCTGGTCCACAATAGATCTATAGAGATCTTCCGTGAAAAACAGCGAATAAAAATCAATTGGCATAAAATCAGCTGTTTCCACCTGAATACCGGGTTGGGCAGTGAATGAGGGAAGTACGGGTTCTGCAGAAGTGGTGGGGACCCAATCAGGATAGGCGAATTCTGCAGGAAGGGCACTATGGGCACGACGGGCCTGCCTTTGTCTTCTTGGTGGCAGCGGGACACTACTTGTGCTTGCCACCTCGCCAGCTTGAACTGCACTTATGGGACTCGCCACGTCACCACGTGATACTGCAGTGCTGGATGTACGCCCAGGCTGTACTAGGCCGCTGGTGCTTGCCAATTCACCAGAAGGAATAGCAGCGCTAGTACTACTCTGCTCCATGATACGAGAGACCTGCGGTTCTTGCTCCTCAACAGGGATGAGCCGAACACCCCCCTGTTCGGTTCGCACCAGAACCTGCGAACAGACAAAATGTTTGTGTAAACTTTAGAACCCTATTAAATACAATGGACTCGAACGTTCGAAATCTAAAGTGTTAATTATAAAGGCTTATATGCAAGTTATTGTCCTAAAAAGTGTTTGTCCTGCCCCAGGGGACATGTATCAATGCAAAAAGAAGTTTTAAAAACGGCCGTTTTTTCGGGAGCAGTGATTTTAATAATGCTTAAAATGAAAAAATAAAAGTGAAATATTCCTTTAAATTTCGTACCTGGGGGGTGTGTATGATATGCATATGAAGTGGCACATGTTTCCCGTGCTTAGAACTGTCCCTGCAAAAAATGTCATTTTTGAAAGAAAAAAATGCATTTAAAACTGACTCGCGGCTATTAATGAATTGTCGGCTCCCGGCAATACATACAAAAGTCATTGATAAAAAAAATAAAAAAAAAGCGTGGGGGTTCCCCAGAATTCAATTACCAGGCCCTTCAGGTCTGGAATGAATATTAAGGGGAACCCCGCCGCAAATTTAAAAAAAAATTGACGTGGGGTTCCCCCAAATATCCATTCCAGGCCCTTCAGATCTGGCATGGATTTTAAGGGGAACTCCACCCCAAATTTAAAAAAAAAATGGCGTGGAGTCCCCCTAAAAATCCATACCCGACCCCTTATCCGAGCACGCAACCTGGCCGGCCGCAGGGGAAAAGAGGGGGACGAGAGAGCGGCCCCCCTCCCTCCTGAACCGTACCAAGCCACATGCCCTCAACATGGGGAGGATGTCCCCATGTTGATGGGGACAAGGGCCTCATCCCCACAACCCTTGCCAGGTGGTTGTGGGGGTCTGCGGGCGGGGGGCTTATCGGAATCTGGAAGACCCCTTTAACAAAGGGGACCCCCAGATCCCGCCCCCCCCCCTATGTGAATTGGTAAGGGGTACATTGTACCCCTACCATTTCACGAAGAAAGCGTAAAAAAATGTTTAAAAAAAACACACAAACACCTTGAAAAAGTCCTTTATTAAAAAAAAAAACAAAAAAAAAAGGATTTTTAGGGGGACTCCACGCCATTTTTTAAAAAAATTTGGGGTGGAGTTCCCCTTAAAATCCATGCCAGATCTGAAGGGCCTGGAATGGATATTTGGGGGAACCCCACGTCAATTTTTTTTAAAATTTGCGGCGGGGTTCCCCTTAATATCCATTCCAGACCTGAAGGGCCTGGTAATTGAATTCTGGGGAACCCCCACGCTTTTTTTTTATTTTTATCAATGACTTTTGTACAGTATGTATTGCCGGGAGCCGACAATTCATTAATAGCCGCGAGTCAGTTTTAAATGCATTTTTTTCTTTCAAAAATGACATTTTTTGCAGGGACAGTTCTAAGCACGGGAAACATGTGCCACTTCACATGCATATCATACACACCCCCCAGGTACGAAATTTAAAGGAATATTTCACTTTTATTTTTTCATTTTAAGCATTATTAAAATCACTGCTCCCGAAAAAACGGCCGTTTTTAAAACTTCTTTTTGCCTTGATACATGTCCCCTGGGGCAGGACCCAGGTCCCCAAACACTTTTTAGGACAATAACTTGCATATAAGCCTTTATAATTAGCACTTTAGATTTCTCCCATAGATTTTTCGAATTTGCCGCGAACACCCCAATTTGTTCGCTGTTCGGCGAACGGGCGAACAGGCAATGTTCGAGTCGAACATGAGTTCGACTCGAACTCGAAACTCATCCCTACTCCTCAACAATCTCAGAAGATCGGGTACGCCTGACCTTAGTAGGGACCTCAACTTCGTCGTCAGAGCTATCTGACGTGGAGCCGTTGACTTCACTGTCTTCTACGGGAAGATATTCTGAGCCTGAATCTGACAGATGCGTGACCTCCTCTTCACTATCTGTCATGCTCAGAATCTCGTAGGCCTCTTTACTAGTGTATCTTCGTCTTGCCATTTTGGGCTCTAAATTTAGGGGTACACTAGTAAGATTCACAGGTAAAAAAAGCACCTGACTGTCAGCAAATGTATCAAACGCTTCCAAAAAAACTGTTAGCGATCGCAGGGATCAGGACTGTCTCTGCGAACGCTGCAGTTATGTGTGTTGTGTTTGGTAAGTGACAGTGATCGATCGATACTGCACTTGGGTGGGCTGGGCTGGGCTGGGCGGAGGGGCTAAACACAGGTGCTAGCAGGTTTCTGGGCTGATCCCGCTAACACTGCGTTTTTGGGAACCCTAAACCGCTGGGGACGCTAGTATAGATCTGATCAGATCAGATATTGATCTGTTCAGATACTATACCACTAAGGGAGGTGTATGCTTTGCGCGTGGGTGTTAGCGTTACTGGCACTAACTTAACGCTGCCTGGGGCGACGCAGACCCTCTCTGGCACTAAAACCTAATTGATATCAGCCGCCGGGCGATCAGGGGGTTAAACCTTTATTGGGTTATATACGGCGGGTGCCCTGATGCTATAAAAAGCAAACTAACCAACCAGCGTCACCCGTAAAACTTATATGGTGATCACTGGTGAAAGAGTTAACTAGGGGCAATCAGGGGGTTAAAACCTTTATTAGGTTATATATGGGGGTACCTGACGCTATATAAAAACCTGATGGGTAACCTAAATAACTAACTGGCTAACCAGTGTCACCAGTAAAACTTATACGGTGATCACTGGTGAAAGGGTTAACTCTAGGGGCAATCAGGGGGTTAAAATAATATATGGGGGTACCTGACGCTATAAAAATCTGCGGCGAAACTAAAAATAAATAACTGGCTATCTAGGGCACCACCGGCACTAAATACAGCGATCGGAAATACGATCGCTTAGTGAAGCTGGCGTTAGGGGGTGAAAGGGTTACCTGGGGGGCGATCAAGGGGTTAAACCTTTATTAGGGGGGTTAGGGGGCTACCCTGGACCTAAAGGGGCCTAAACCTAACTGCCCTGCAACTTTTTACTGTCACAAATGACACTGATTGCAGTGATCAGTAAAAAAATTACCACTGCAAACGGTGCACTGTTACTGGGGGTACTGGGGGTGATCTGGGGGGTGATCTGGGGGTGACTGGGGGGTGAAAAGTGTGCCTATGTGTACTGGTGTCAGTGGGCTGTTGGTGCACTTACTATGTGATGTCTTCTCTCCTCGCGCCGGATCGAAAAGACCGACATGAGGAGAGATGACATCACTTCCTCTGCCTGTGTTTACATTACACAGGCAGAGGAAGGTTTTCATTTGCCGGGAGCGATCGCGAGGGGGTGGCCAGAATCGAACGGCCGTCCCCTCATCCCGGATCGCTCCCGAACAAATAACCACCGCTCACTGTATAGAAGGGGGGTCCGATCGGACCCCACAACTATACGAAGGCAGTCACGTACCGGCACGTGATTGTGCCTGTCCGTGCCATTCTGCCGACGTATAATTACAGTGGGCGGTCGTTAAGTGGTTAAGGACCATCATCACTGTCATTAACAAATAAGGAGAGACTTTAAGGTTCGAGTACTCTTCTAGTTTTCTGGGAACCCTAAGAACTCACCATCGCTAGTGTCAAAATTTATGAAGCTCAGTTGCTCACAATCACTGACATCACTTTCTTCGCTATCTTCATATACGATACAATCTTCACTTCCATCTAATGGCGCGTACACACGATCGGTTTTTCTGATGAAAAAACACAGATGGACTTTTTTCATCGGACAAACCGATTGTGTGTGTGCCCCATCGGTCTTTTTTCCATCGGTATAAAAAAATAGAACATGTTTTTAAAAAACGATAGCAAATTCTGATCGTCTGTGGGGAACTCCATCGGAGAAAAAACCCACGCATGCTCAGAATCAAGTTGACGCATGCTCAGAAGCACTGAATTTCATTTTTCTTGGCTCTTCGGAGTGTTTTACGTCACGGCGTTTGGGACGGTCGGATTTTTGACTAATGGCGTGTATGCAAGACTGATGGAAGTCAGCTTCATCGGATTTCCGATGGAAAAATCCATCGGAAATCCGATCGTGTATACAGGGCATAAGGCATTGCTAATGCCACATTTTTTTAATGACTGAACAATGATTTCCCCCTTCACTGAGTGCCATGATGTTTTCACCCATTCACAAACTTGAGTGATAGTGGGCCTCTTCATTCGTCCAGTAGGTGTCAGATCATGATTACCAGCAGCCATCCATTTGTTCCACTCTTCTCGCATAAAGACTTTAAATGGTTTGTTGATGGAAACTTTGAGAGGTTGCAACTGGCTGGTAAGACCCCCAGGAATTACAGCTAGATGAGTCTTTACTTCTTTAAAGCACTTTTTTGTAGTTTCGCTAATATGTGCTCTAAACTGGTCAAGCACTAATAAGGCAGGTTTTTTCAGAAGCCCTCCAGGACGTTTGGACCACACTTTTTCAACCCATACTCTCATTCCATTTTCGTCCATCCATCCTTTGTCATGAACATGTACAACAACTCGTGGAATCACTTCTTTTGGAAATATTTTCCTTTTGAAAATTAGCATGGGTGGCGTGGCAATTTGGTGCCGTCTGCACAGCAGGACAACACAACCGTGTAATGGGTTTTCTCATGTCCTGGGGTTTTCACGGTTATGGTTTTGGCACCTCTTATATCAACGGTCCTATTAGATGGCACATCAAAAGTTAGCAGGACTTCATCCATATTCCCAATCTGGCCAATTTCAAAACCATTTTTCTTTCTAGCATCAATCACAAATTTATGAAAAGACAAAATCTTAGATTCATATTCTTTTGCCATTTTTTGCGCAATTCTAGTTTTGGTGCGCATAACAAGGTCACATCGCCTCATAAATCTGTAGCACCACGATGGTGATCCAGTAAAATCCTGAATGCCTTGCTGTAGAGCAAGGCGTTTGGCTTCATATATTATCATTTTTGTAGAGACTGAGAAGCCATATTTCCGATGATGTGTGATCCATTCTTTCATGGCCACTTCTAACTGTGGCCACTTTGCAGCATGCCCACGAAAAGTGTGCTTACTTTTATTACCTGGTCCCTAAAGTGGGTGGCTGAGCTGGCACCTGGCCCCTGCAGTGGGTGGCTGAGCTGGCACCTGGTCCCTGCTGAGGGTGGCGGAGCTGGCACCTGGTCCCCTCAGTGGGTGGCTGAGCTGGCACTTGGTCCCTGCAGTGGGTGGCTGAGCTGGCACCTGGTCCCTGCTGTGGGTGGCTGAGCTGGCACCTGGTCCTGTCAGTGGGTGGCTGAGCTGGCACCTGGTTCCTGCAGTAGGTGGCTGAGCTGACACCTGGTCCCTGCAGTGGGTGGCTGTGCTGGCACCTGGTCCCTGCAGTGGGTGGCTGAGCTAGCACCTGGTCCTCCTGTTTCCTCCACTCTCTTATCATTTTTTCACTTGGAGGTGGCCCTAAATGTCTCTCCGCTGCTCTGTTTCCATGTTCCTTAGAATATTTTACTACCTCCAGTTTAAAAGGAATTTTATATGCTAGTCTTTTCTGCTTAATCATCCTTTCTGCTTTAGCACCTGGTCCCTGGTCCTACTGTGGGTGGCTGTCCTGGCACCTGGTCCCTGCTGTGGGTGGCTGTCCTGGCACCTGGTCCCTGCAGTGGGTGGCTGAGCTGGCTCCTGGTCCCAGCAGTGGGTGGCTGAGCTGGCACCTGGTCCCTGCTGTGGGTGGCTGAGCTGGCACCTGGTCCCTGCAGTGGGCGACTGGGCTGGCACCTGATCAGTGTTAATATCCAGTATTCAGAGAGTGTTTAGTAATGCTTTTTTCATTTACTGTATACTGTACTTCAAAAGAATGCAGGGCGGGCACTGCTTGCAGATGCTATGAACTGGAAGAGACTGGAGTGAGGCAGCGACCAATGAGGGCTCACTTTTTTTTTTAATTCAGTATTTTTTTATTATTAATTTCATAGCAGTACATCTTATACATTTACACATACATTTTGTCCAGATACATTATCTTCCAATTACCATTCACCCTCCAAAAAACAAACAAAAAACAAATATTCCCCTCCCTAACTATAACTCCCCCCCTCACCCTGAAGACACCCCCCCTCACCCTGAAGACACCCCCCCTCACCCTGAAGTCACCCCCCCTTCCCTCACCCTAAAGGCACTCCTCCCTCCATCCTCTCCCAGTATTAATCTTCTCCCCTATTGGCATATCTTAAATTTAATGATCCCAGGCCTCTACCCAGATAGCGTAAAAATTGTCTCGACTCCCTCTATGTATATAGATACATTTCTCCTTTATTATGGTTTATTTTTTTTGTGTTCTCCATTCTTCTATCATAGGGGGTAAATAGATATCCATTTCTGGGCATAGCAGTATGAATATTTTTTGATATATTTGATTCCTCCAATATATTTAACAAGCATAGTTTCGGGTCTAGTGGCATTTCTATACCTAGCGCATTATTTGCATTTTTAATTATATCCTGCCAGTATCGATAGAGATGGTGCATCTCCATAGCATGTGCACCAAATTGTCCGGAGCACCTCTACACCAGGGACATAAAAGAGATTCCCTGCGTTTCCACTTAAAGCAGAGCTCCGCCGATAAAAAAATATTAAAAGCCAGCAGCTACAAATTCTGCAGCTGCTGACTTTTAATATATGAACACTTATCTGTCCTGGAGTCCAGTGACGTCTGCAGCAGAAGACGAGCATTCACTCGTCTATCTGCTGCCCCCACCGCCATCCTCGGTGAGGGAATCAGGAAGTGAAGCGTTCCGGCTTCACTGCCCGGTTCCCTACCGCCCATGCGCGAGTCGCGCAGCGCCGTCCTCACTGGTCCCCGCTGTGTTCTGGGAGCCAAGTGTTTCCCAGAACACAACGGGCAAGGGCGGAAAGTGACGCACTACCCGCAGAATACCCGCAGAGAGGACTCTTGGAAGTGGGTGCAAATACCTGTCTTAGACTGGTATCTGCACCCCCTCCCCCCTGAAAGGTGCCAAATGTGACACCGGAGGGGGGAGGGTTCCGATGAGCAAAAGTTCCACTTTAGGGTGGAGCTCCGCTTTAAAGCAAGATTCCACATGCAATTTTTTTTTTAAAAGTCAGCAGCTACAAACACTGTAGCTGCTGACTTTTAATAAGGACACTTACCTGTCCTAGGAGCCTGCGATGATGGGCCCCCCCCCCCCCGATGCCGATCCAGATCATTGCAGGTCCCAGCGCCGCCATCCTCAGTAAGGGAAACAGGCAGTGAAGCTTGCAGCTTCACTGCCTGTTTCCTACTGCGCATGCGCGAGGCTCGCACCGCTTTGTGAATGGGCGGCTGCTCTCTGGGATACACACAGTTCCCAGAAGGCAGCGCGCCCCATTCACCAGAAGGAGGATGCGGAAGAAGACCAGCCGCGGACTAGGAAGAGGCAGATTAGGAACGTCCGCATAGCAACAGGTATTTTGGGTGAGTACATTTTTTTTATATTTTTTATATTTTTTATTATATTTTTTGCAGCAATTTCCTGTAATTTTTTTTTCAGGTTGGAACTCCACTTTAAAGAGTTTTTCCGGGTGTAGTATGATCTACAGTATGTGTAATAAAAAGTTGTGTTAATTTTTGGGTAGTGGACAGTGACACTTTCGGAATCGCGGATAAGACCTAAACATCGGTCAGTGCTCCCAGGTCTTGTTCCCACTGTGCCCTAGCCGGCACAGCTACCGATTCCTTAAATTTACTCTGCAGTATCTTATATAATTTAGAAATAAGTCCCTTCTTATGTTCTCCTTTCTTCAACATTATTATTATTTTAGAACAGTTATGCCGCGTACACACGACCGTTTTTAATGTCATGGAAAAAAACTATGTTTTTCTCAAAGTGATTCTTCTCAAGCCTGCCTTGCATACACACTATCGTGAAAAAAAATGCTCGAGCAAAGCGCGGTGACGTACAACACGTACGACGGCACTATAAAGGGGAAGTTCCATTCGGATGGTGCCACCCTTTGGGCTGCTTTTGCTAATTTTGTGTTACCGCATGTTAGTAAAAGTTTGGTGAGAGGCGATTCACGCTTTTCAGTCTCCGTGCTTTTCGGTCCGTTACAGCATGACGAATGTGCTTTCTCCATTACGAACGCTAGTTTTACCAGAACGAGTGCTCCGGTCTCATAACTTGCTTCTGAGCATGCGTGGTTTTTTTTCCCCATCGTTAAAGCGTACACACGACCGTTTTTCACGACAACGTGAAAAACAACGAGAAAAAATAGAGCAGGTTCTAAATTTTGAATGGCAATTTTCTCGTCGAGAAAAATGCTCTGGAGCCTACACACGACCGTTTTTCACGACCAATTTAAAAAATGGCATGTTTCTCTTCATGAAAAACGGTTGTGTGTACGTGGCATTAAACTTAAATACAGATGTACGAGCCTGGACTTGCAGGGCAAGTCTGAGCTGGAGGAACTGAAAGAACCTCTGTCCAGGAATCTCGAATTCCTCAGATATTTGCACAAATGATTTTATATCATCATTCCAAAACAGTTGCTCCACATAGCTCAGCCCCTTAGTTTGCCATAGCCCAAATCCCTCCAGTCTCTGCACTTCCTTATAATTAGGGATGAGCCGAACACCCCTCGGTTCGGTTCGCACCAGAACCTTCGAACGGACCGAAAGTTCGCGCGAACGTTAGAACCCTATTAAATACAATACGAACGTTCGAAATCTAAAGTGCTAATTATAACGACTAATATGCATGTTATTGTCCTAAAAAGGGTTTGGGGACCCGGGTTCTCCCCCAGGGGACATGTATCAATGCAAAACGAAGTTTTAAAAACGGACGTTTTTCGGGAGCAGTCATTTTAATGATGCATAAAGTGAAAAAAAAAAAGTGAAATATTACTTTAAATATCGTACCTGGGGGGTGTCTAAAGTATGCCTGTGAAGTGCCACGTGTTTCCCGTGTTTAGAACTGTCCCTGCACAAAATTACATTTCTAAAGGAAAAAAAGCCATTTAAAACTGCTTGCGGGTTTAATGTAATGTCTGGTCCCGGTAATATGGATGAAAATCTTTGAGAAAAATGGCATGGCTACCCCACCAGACCCCCCCCCCCCCACCCCAGCCCATTACCAGCCCCTTTGGGTCTTGTATGCATATTACAGGAACCCCGCACACAAAATAAAAAAGGCCCTATATACTCTGAACAGCAGTATACAGGCGGTGCAAACAAGACAGGGACTGTAGGTTTGTTCTTAAGTAGAATCTGTTTGTAATTTTGAACACGTACATTGTTTAAGTGTAGCTCCAGCCAAAAAATCTATTTTTAAGCTTTTTGGAAAACATAGGGAAGGGTTATCACCCCTGTAACATTTGTTTTGCTGTCTGTGCCCCTTGTTCAGAACATTTCACCTCACTTTCCGTCCCAATGACAAATGTTTTTGAAAAGTGGGGTTTTTATTGAAATAAGGATTGGTGATAAAGCATCAGTAGAGAGGAGACACCTTTTTCCCATATTAACTCTTACAGGAGAGAATTTGCCTTCCTAGGGGTAGATTTCCTCTTACTTCCTGTTGTCTCCTTCCGTTTGGAAGTAGGAGTCGTTTGTAAGTTGGATGTTTGAAAGTAGGGGCCTGCCGTATATACTCTGCTGAAATTTGCCCCTTACATGTTTATGTTGCCACAACACTGTGAGCCCTCACAGTTATTCTTGGTGGGCGCTGGAACGCCCTGCTGTGAACTATTATATCAGGAATTGTATTTACATGCCATTGTTGAACAGTGGTAGGAAAAATTGGGCCTTTGGTGGTGGTGCTGGTGCCACAACACTGTAAGCCCTCACAGTTACTCTTGGTGGGCGCATGAATGGGCCCTGCTGTGAATTATTAGATAAAGAATTGTAATTGCATGGCCCTGTTGAACAGGGGCGGAAAAATTGGGCCTTTGGTGGTGGTAATGGTGGTGTTGTCACAACACTGTAAGCCCTCACAGTTACTCTTGGTGGGCGCATGAATGGGCCCTGCTGTGAATTATTAGATCAAGAATTGTAATTACATGCCCCTGTTAAACATGGGCAGAAAAATTGGGCCTTAGGCACTGGTGCCACAACACTGCAACCCCTCACAGATACTGAACTTGGAGCACAGCAATGAGCCCTGTTGCAAAGTATTGCATCAAAAATTGTAATTACACGCCCCTGTTAAACAGGGGCCAAAAAATTGGGCCTTATGCACTGGTTCTGGTGCCACGACACTGCAACCTCTCCCAAATACTCTAGTTGGAGTGCAGGAATGAGCCCTGCTGCAAAGCATTGCATCAAAAATTGTAATTACATGCCCTTGTTAAACAGGGGCTAAAAATTGGGCCTTAGCCACTGGTGGCGGCACCCAGAAACAAAAAAGTTCTTCCAAGCTATCATCAAGAATCGGATCATTGAGGAGGAGGAGGATAGTCAGTCAACATAACAGGACAGTCACTCAACATCAGCATCAGTCTTGAAGGGATGTGACATTTGAAAATAAATTATTCTGTTATATCAGCTTCAGGTGCTTGGTAGCTGGAGGTGATCCAAGACTGGTTCATCTTTATGAAGGTCAGTCGATCAACCTAGTCGGTGGACAGGCGCACCCTGTGATACGTGACAAAGCCTCCAGCAGCACTGAATGTGCGTTCCGAAAGAACGCTGGATGCAGGACAGGCCAGTAGCTCAATTGCATACTGTGCAAGCTCTAGTCAGTGATCCATCCTCTTCACCTAGTAAGCCAGAGGATTTTCGGTGGAAAGGTGTCCAAGTCTGATCTTGCCCCTAGGTATTCCTGCACCATGTATATCAGACGCTGGCGATGGTTGCTGGAACCGATCATACCTTGGGGCTGCGGACTAAAAAATTGTCTGAACGCATCGGTCAGATGGCCACCTTCTCCACCGCTCCTTCTGCTACTGACCGAAGCCTCAGCAACTCGTTGTCCAGGACCAGGAGTTTGTAACCTCCCAGTCTCTGGGAACGCATTGCACAGACCTTTCTGCAAGGCCTCCCGGAGATGTTTCATCCTCTGCTCCCTCTGCGACGGCAAGATAAGGTCCGCAACCTTATCCTTGTACCGTGGATCAAGGAGAGTGGCCAGCCAGTAATGGTCCCTCTCCTTGATCCGAAGAATACAAGGATCCTTCCGCAGACTTTGCAGGATCAGGGAGGCCATGCAGCGTAGGTTAGCTGAGGCATTCGGTCCGGAGTCCTTTGGGTCACTAAGGATGACAGCCACCTCCTCCCAGCCACATACAAGTCCACGGGTTTGTTGGGACTGTAAATCATCCCTAATAGACTGCTGCTGTTGATGCTGAGTGCCATGCTCCACCTCCATGCTGACGCAATCCTCCTCCTCCTCCTCCTCCTCCTCTTCCTGTGTGATGGGTGGGACAGACGGAACACTGTCTGGGTAAATGGGGCCTTGAGAGGCAAGGAAGTCCTCCTCTTCCTGCCTCTGTTCTGCCTCAAGTGCCCTGTCCATTATTCCACGCAGCGTATGCTCCAACAGGTGGACAAGAGGTACAGTGTCACTGATGCCTTCACTGTCACTGCTTACCATCCTCGTAGCCTCCTCAAATGGTGCCAGGACAGTGCATGCATCCCTGATCATGCCCCACTGGCGTGGTGAAAAAAACGAGCTCCCCTGACCCTGTCCTGGTGCCATAGTCGCACAGGTACTCATTGGTGGTCCTCTGCTGCGTGTGCAGCCGCTGCAGCATGGCCAACGTTGAGTTCCACCTGGTGGGCATGTCACATATAAGGCGGTTCTTGGGCAGGTTCAACTCCTTTTGCAGCTCAGCCAGCCGAGCACTGGCATTATATGATCTGCGGAAATGCACACAGACTTTCCTGGCCTGCCTCGGGACATCCTGTAAGCCCGGGTACCTGCCCAAGAACTGCTGCACAACCAGGTTAAGGACGTGAGCCACACAGGGCACATGGGTCAGTTGTCCCTGTCGGAGGGCGGAGAGGAGGTTGGTGCCATTGTCGCAAACCACCATTCCTGGCTTAAGCTGGCATGGCGTCAACCACCTCTCGGCCTGCCCCTGCAGAGCAGACAGAACCTCTGCCCCAGTGTGGCTCCTGTCCCCCAAACACACCAGCGCAAGCACGGCATGGCATCTTTTTGCCTGCGTACTTGCGTAGCCCCTTGAACGCCTACGGAGCGCTGCTGGAACATGACTGCCAGATTGCTGTCCTTCTTGAGCATCCCCTCTCTCTGCTCTCACGCTACTGCCTTCCTCTAGCTGGGTATCATCATCAGACCCTTCGAAACGCTGGGCATCCTCCTGGAGCATGTACCCAACACTGTGCTCAAACAGTTCGGGGGACTCCTCAGGAGGGTCTAGGGAAGGAGTGACTGATGATGACATTGATTACGAGGGAAGAGGACGCTTTGGCAGCTGCATTGCCAGTACCCCGAGCCTGGGTGAGAGAGGATGAGGAGGATGAGGAGGGCTTGGTCATCCACTCTACCAAGTCTTCGGCATGATGCTGCTCAACACGTCCAGCTACCGAAAATAAGGACAAGCGTGTCCCATGGCCACGTGCTGATGATGATGCACTGCATCCATGACCAGCACTGTTGTCTCTAGACACAGAGCCTGCTTGCCCTCTTTTATTGGCTCCTGACTGTCTGCTTCTCCTTGTTTGCCTTCCAGACATTCTAATGGCCTGCAGGGAGATGGGAAAACCAGCAATAAGGGGTAATTTCAGGTGTATACTGTGCAGAAGGCACACTACGCCCGCTGTAAGTGCTGCAGTTGCCTGCCTGTGTTACACAACAGGAAAACACAGCAATAAGGGCTAGCTTCAGGTGTATATTTTGCAGGAAGAACACTACACCCGCTGTAAGTGCTGCAGATGCCTGTTAGTGTAACACAAAAGAAAAAAAAACACGAGCAATAAGGGCTAGCTTCAGGTGTATAATGTGCAGGAGGCACACTACGCCCGCTGTAAGTGCTGCAGATGCCTGCCTGTGTTACACAACAGGAAAACACAGCAATGAGGGCTAGCTTCAGGTGTATATTTTGCAGGAAGCACACTACGCCCACTGTAAGTGCTGCAGATGCCTGTTAGTGTAACACAAAAGAAAAAAACCACGAGCAATAAGGGCTAGCATCAGGTGTATAATGTGCAGGAGGCACACTATGCCCACTGTAAGTGCTGCAGATGCCTGCCTGTGTTACACAACAGGAAAACACAGCAATAAGGGCTAGCTTCAGGTGTATATTTTGCAGGAAGCACACTACGCCCGCTGTAAGTGCTGCAGATGCCTGTTAGTGTAACACAAAATAAAAAAAACACGAGCAATAAGGGCTAGCTTCAGGTGTATAATGTGCAGGAGGCACACTACGCCCTCTGTAAGTGCTGCAGATGCCTGCCTGTGTTACACAACAGGAAAACACAGCAATAAGGGCTAGCTTCAGGTGTATATTTTGCAGGAAACACACTATTCCCGCTGTAAGTGCTGCAGATGCCTGTTAGTGTAACACAAAAGAAAAAAAAACACGAGCAATAAGGGCTAGCTTCAGGTGTATAATGTGCAGGAGGCACACTATGCCCGCTGTAAGTGCTGCAGATGCCTGCCTGTGTTACACAACAGGAAAACACAGCAATAAGGGCTAGCTTCAGGTGTATATTTTGCAGGAAGCACACTACGCCTGCTGTAAGTGCTGCAGATGCTTGCCTGTGTTACACAACAGGAAAACACAGCAATAAGGGCTAGCTTCAGGTGTATATTGTGCAGGAGGCTTAGTAAAAATGACACTGACACTGTCCCCTGCCTATCCTTCTCTCTCCCTGCACACAAGTTAAATGAACAAATAGCACTGACACTGTCCCTGCCTATCCTTCTTTCACCCTGAACCGGAACACACTACACAAGGCCGCCGCGCTGGCGGCCTTTTATAGTGTGGGGTGTGTACTAAATCCCCCTGAGCTATAATTGGCCACAGGCATCCTGCCTGTGGCCAATTATGGCTCTCCTCGCTGCTGGCGCTGTGATTGGGCAAGCATGTGGGGTCACAGTGCATGCTTGGCCAATCACAGCGCCTGGATTGCACTGCAATGGCGTAGTGCATTGTGGGCCATTCGCGTCACTCGAATTTGGCGCGAATGGCCCAAATCGTTCGTTCTTCGTCGAACGATCGAACAGCTGATGTTTGAGTCGAACGTATGTTCGATTTGAACACCGAGCTCATCCCTACTTATAATTTGTGTTGTTGGTGTGTAGGAGGTGTGTAGGAGGTATACCCTGTAATATTAGTAATCTTTTTCATTGCTTGCCATACTTTGATAAGAAATTCTTGACAGGTGAATTATTTATCTTTTTGAAATAATTTTGTTTCTACTAGGGACATCAGTGTATATCCCTTGCCCATCGGGAGTAATAACCCCTGTATGGGATCCGTCTCCTCTGCCTCTGCCCATCCATGGAATTGCTGTATTTGTGAAGCTAGAAAATAATTTTTGGGGTGTGGGATAGCGAGTCTCCCCTCATCTTTGGGTAACATTAGCATTGTTAACCGCTTGCCGACCGCGCCATAGAGATTTACGTTGGCAGAATGGCACGGCTGCGCAAAGTAACGCCGCAAGCTCCACGACCGTGCTCGCTGGACACCGGCGGACATCGTGTCACGGAGCTGAAGAAAGGGGAGATGCCAGTGTAAACACTAGACATGTGCAATTCGTTTAGTTTCTAATTTGTTTAATGAATTTTCTGAATTTCCGAAATTTCGAACTTCCGAAATTTCGAAATTCCGAATTTTCGAAATTCCGAATTTTCGAATTTCCGAATTTCGGACCATAAGACGCAGAGACATTTCCCCCTATATTTTTTGGGGGAAAAGTGCGTCTTATGGTCCAAAAAATACAGTAGATGCATAAACTTCTTAATAGTTCTATTAACCTTCTTCCTGATCTTTTCAAGTGTCTTAAGACTAGCAAAAGCCTGCCTCCCACAAAGCACCTTGTCCCCATGTTGATGGGGACAAGGCCTCTTCCCCATAACCTTGGCCCATTGGTTGTGGGGGTGACTTATTAGACTTTTACCAGGGGAGCTCCCAGATCCCCCCCCCCCCATGGGAATGAGTATGGGGTACATTCACCAAACAAAAGTGTATAAAGTAAATTAAAACACAGTTTTTGACAAGTTCAACACCGGTAGAAAAATTATAGACTAATTCAAATTCTGTGTGAAGAATAGCTGGTTGTTAAAGAGCGGGCCTGGTAGCCGGCTGCCGCATCCTTAACAACCGATGACTCATCAGATGAATGTAAACAAAAGAATGCCAGCAATAAAAAAAATGGATAAATAAAACAGTGTAGGGGACCCCCAATCCATACCAGACCCCCTAAATGTTTAGGGGAACCTCATGTTAAAAAAAATGGCATGGGGTCCCCCACAAAATCAATACCAGACCCTTTCCTGAGCATGCAGCCCGTCAGGTCAGAAAAGGTCAGGGGAATGGGTGAGCACCCCCCTCCTGAACCATACCAGGTCACATGCCCTTAACATGGGGGGGTGCTTTGGGACTCTACCCTCACCAAAATACCTTGTCTCCATGTTGATGGGGACAATGACCATTTCCTCACAACCCTGGCTCTGTGGTTGTGGGAGTGACTTATTGGAATCTGAAAGCCCCTTTTAACAAGGGAGCCCCCAGATCCCACCCTTCCCCTATGTGCATGAGTTTTGGTACATTGTTCCCCTACACATTTACTAAAAAAGTGTAACAAGTACAAAAACTAATTTTTGACAATTCCTTTATTAAAAACAAAACCCCCCCAAAAAATAAATGTCCCCCGAAGTAGATCCATCAGTCACGATGCCCAATGCTACCACTGACCTAAAAAAAGAAAACAAAAAAATCTCTGTACCAGATGAAGGCTATCGCCTTCTGACAGTTCTTAAATAACTAAGGAGTGGGGCCACTAGATGATTCCGCCCCCCTGGTGACATCATGGACAGGGGAAATGTTGGGTTGATCATGTCACAAGAGGGTGGGGTCATCGGGTGGCCCCACCCCTTAGTTATTTAAAACCTGTCAGATGGCGGAGCTGTCAGATGGAGGGAGCCTTCGTTGGGTGCATAAATTTACATTGTACCCCTATTCATTCACCACAAAAATGTAACATTTTATTTTTTTGACAATTCCTTTTATTAAAAAACAAAGGAAAAAGAAACAAAAAATAAATCTCCCTCGTAGTAGGTCCAAGTAGGTCCAACGTCAATAAAGATGTGATCAGACAGCATGATGCTTCCTCGGGTGCAGAGCTTTTTTCCCTTCAGGTCAGTGGTAGCAGTGGGCATCGTTTTTTTTGTTTCTTAACCGCTTCCGGACCAGCCGTCACAGTTTTACTGCGGCAGGTTGGCTCCCCTGAGAGAAACAACGTTACCTTATGTCACTTTGCCTTTTTGCCACCAGGGCCAGAGCCGATGCGAGTGCCCAGGGGGGCGCGATGACTGCCGGGCACCCGCGATCGCTCGTGACAGAGTGAGAACCGTGATCTGTGTGTGTAAACACACAGATCACTGTTCTCTCAGGGGAGAGGAGACTGATACAATGTATGAACACCGATCTCTCTCCAATAAGTCCCCCCCACAGTTAGAACACACCTAGGGAACACATTCAACCCCTTGATCGCCCCCTAGTGTTAACCCCTTCCCTGACAGTGACATTTACAGGTGATACTCGAAAAATTCGAATATCGTGCAAAAGTTCATTTATTTCACTAATGCAACTTAAAAGGTGAAACTAATATATGAGATAGACTCATTACATGCAAAGCAAGATAGTTCAAGCCTTGAATTGTCATAATTGTGATGATTATGGCTTACAGCTCATGAAAACCCTAAATCCACAATCTCAGAAAATTAGAATATTACATGCAATCAATAAAATAGGGATTGTACATAGAACAATATCGGACCTCTGAAAAGTATAAGCATGCATACAGTATGTACTCAGTACTTGGTTTGGGCCCCTTTTGCAGCAATTACTGCCTCAATGCGGCGTGGCATGGAAGCTATCAGCCTGTGGCACTACTGTGGTGTTATGGAAGACCAGGATGCTTCAATAGCGGCCTTCGGTCTCGTGTCTCTCATCTTTCTCTTGGCAATGCCCCATATATTCTCTACGGGGTTCAGGTCAGGTGAGTTTGCTGGCCAATCAAGCACAGTAATCCCACGGTCATTGAACCAGGTTTTGGTGCTTTTGGCAGTGTGGGCAGGTGCCAAGTCCTGCTGGAAAATGAAGTCAGCATTCCCATAGAGCTTGTCTGCGGAAGGAAGCATGAAGTGCTCCAAAATCTCCTGGTAGAAGGCTGCGTTGACCCTGGACTTAATGAAGCACAGTGGACCAACACCAGCAGATGACATGGCTCCCCAAATCAGCACAGACTGGGGAAACTTCACACTGGACTTTAAGCATCTTGCAGGGTTTGCCTCTCCATTCTTCCTCCATACTCTGAATCCTTGGTTTCCAAATGAGATGCAAAATTTGTTCTCATCAGAAAAGAGGACTTTGGACCACTGAGCAACAGACCAGGTTTGTTTTTCTTTAGCTCAGGTAAGACGCTTCTGACATTGTTTGTTGTTCAGGAATGGCTTGACAAGAAGAATACGACATTTGAAGCCCATGTCCAGGATCCATCTGTGTGTGATGGCTCTTGATGCACTGACTCCAGCCTCAGTCCACTCCTTGTGAAAGTCCCCAACACTTTTGAATGGCCTTTTTCTGACAATCCTCTCTAGGCTGCGGTCATCCCTGCTGCTTGTGCACCTTTTTTTCCACACTTTTCCCTTCCACATAACTTTCTATTAATGTGCTTTGATACAGCACATTGGGAACATCCAACTTCTTTTGCAATTACCTTTTGAGGCTTTCCTTCCTTATGGAGGGTGTCAATGATGGTTTTCTGCAAAACTGTCAGGTCAGCAGTCTTTCCCATGATTGTGATTCCTACTGAACCAGACTGAGAGACCATTTAAAGGACCAGGAACCCTTTGCAGGTGTTATGGCTTAATTAGCTGATTAGAGTGGGACACTTTGAGCCTAGAATATTGCACCTTTTCACAACATTCTAATTTTCTGAGATTGTGGATTTGCGGTTTTCATGAGCTGTGAGCCATAATCATCACAATTATGACAAATCACGGCTTGAAATATCTTGCTTTGCATGTAATGAGTCTATCTCATATATCAGTTTCACCTTTTACGTTACATTAGTGAAATAAATGAACTTTTGCACGATATTCTAATTTTTCGAGTATCACCTGTATATATACGTTGCTTTGAACCTAGCCAAAATAGTGTCAAAAGTGTCCGATGTGTCCGCCATAATGTCGGAGTCATGAAAAAAAAATCGCAGATTGCCACCATAACAATAGCAAAAAGTTAAAAATATTGCTTTTTTTTTCAAAATTGGCGCTCTATTTTTATTTATAGCGTAAAAAAAAAAAAAACGCAGAGGTGATCAAATACCACCAAAATAAAGCTCTATTTGTGGGGAAAAAAGGACGTCAATTTTGTTTGGGAGCCACGTCGCATGACCGCGCAATTGTCAGTTAAAGCAACGCAGTGCCGAATCGCAAAAAGTGGCCGGGTCATTTGGCAGCAAAATGGTCTGGGGCTGAAGTGGTTAACAATCAGCTATTCTTCACACAGAATTTGAAGCGGTAGATAATTTTTCGACCAATCTGAATTCAAACTGTTCTGAAAATTTGGAATTCGTAGTAAGTAAAGTAATAAACAAAAATAAACAAAACAAATTTCAAAACAAATCAACAAAATGAAATTAGTAACATAACGAATCTATCCGGAACTAAACTATTTTTTCCTGTTCCGCACATAGTTACATAGTAGGTGAGGTTGAAAAAAGACATCAAGTCCAACCTATGTGTATGATTTTATGTCAGTATTACCTTGTATATCCCTGTATGTTTTGGTCGTCAGGTGCTTATCTAATAGTTTCTTGAAACCATCGATGCCACCCGCTGAGACCACCGCCTGTGGAAGGGAATTCCACATCCTTGCCACTCTTACAGTAAAGAACCCTCTACGTAGTTTATGGTTAAACCTCTTTTTGTCATGGAAACCCTGCCAGGAACAGACACCCTGGACTTCCTGGCTCCCGTTTGCGTGCGCGCGCGCCCCCCGCAGGTGACGCCGGAAGGGCTATTTAAACTCCTCACTTGCAGACAGTCCCTGCTGTCTGCTCTACAGCGTTCACCCCAAGTGACCTGATCTGCTCAAATCACCTGTATCTGACCCGGCTTCCTGAGACCTTCCTGCTATCTACCTGTACCTGACCATCGGCCTGTTTCTGACTTCGGTATTGCCTGATCCTTCTGTACCTCGCTGCCCGCCAGTTTACCCGACCCCGGCTTGTCTGTTGATCCTGCCTGATCCAGGCTCTGTTCACCCGCTGCTGTTCAGTGGTTCCAGTCCACCTGCTGTGCCTCCTGGTCCGGGCCACCTGCCGTAGTTCCTGGTTCCTGTTTACTCACCTGCTGTGGTTCCTGGTTCCCGTCTGCTCATCTGCTGGTTCCTGCTCACCTGCTGCTGCTCAGTGGTTCCAGTCTACCTGCTGTGCCTTCCGGTCCGGGTCATCTGCTGTGGTTCCTGGTTCCTGTCTGCTCATCTGCTGTAGTTCCTGGTTCCTGTCTGCTCATCTGCTGTAGTTCCTGGTTCCTGCCTACTCCTCTGCTGGTTCCTGCTCACCTGCTGCTGCTCAGTAGTTCCAGTCTACCTGCTGTGCCTCCCGGTCCGGGTCATCTGCTGTGGTTCCTGGTTCCTGTCTTCTCACCTGCTAGTTCCTGATCACCTGCGGTTCTCCTTGATCCTGCCAGGCACTCGTACCCCTTCCACCTCCGTGCCTCCTGTTTTACCATCAGGGGCCGCTGGTGGGAGCCGTAAGGGAGGCCTCCCTCTGCTAACCGGGCTCGTCACCACCAGGTATGTGACAGTAGCAGACAGCCATGTCTGAGCCCGAGCAGGGAGCCTCACCTATGGAGGAACTATGCCGACACCTAGCGGGACTGACCGAGGCCGTCAAGAGCCTCCAGCAAGGCTACGCTCACCTGGAAGGACAAGTGCGGGCCCTCACCAACCCCGATGGAGCTCAAGGGGATCCACACGCTTCCACTTCCTCTGCCGGGGCAGGAGCTGCGCCCACGGTGGTCATGCTTCCCCCTGAACCCAGGGTTCCTACACCCGAAAAATTCTCCGGGGACCGGAGCAAGTTCAGGGCCTTCCGGAACTCTTGTGAGTTGTACTTTGCCTTACAGCCCCGCACCTTTTCCTTAGAAGCTACCAAGGTGGGCTTTGTAATTTCACTACTATCCGGAGACCCACAGAACTGGGCCCACCGCCTGCTAGAACGCAAGGATGCGTCCTTGGACAGCCTTACACTTCTTTTTGACGCCATGGCCAAATTGTACGAGGACCCTCAGCTCTCGGTCACTGCAGAAAACGCCCTGCGGACCCTTCAGCAGGGACGCAGAGCAGCGGAAGATTATGTAGCCGAATTTAGGACACCAGCTGGAATGACGCTGCCCTCCGTCACCAGTTTCGTATAGGCCTTTCTGACCCCTGAAGGACGAACTGGCTAGGGTAGGAATACCAGAAAATCTGAACCTGCTGATCGATCTGACAATTCAGATTGACCGACGCCTGAGGGAACGGAGGGCTGAGAGGGCCACGGGCTTTACCCGGCCGACCTGGATGCTTCCCCGGGTCCCCAGTCATCTGCACCCAGCTCCTGCAGCACCCTCGACTCCCTCGTACGATGCTCCCAAACCCATGCAGCTTGGGGTCCTCCGCCCTTCCCTTACTCCGGAGGAACGCCAACGCCGGCGCACGCATAACTTGTGCCTGTACTGCGGGGAGCCCGGTCACTTCGTTAGGAACTGTCCCCTGAAGCTCCGTAAGTGCTTGTCAGTATTCCCTGCTGTGATCAACCCTCAGACTAGATCCTCTTCTCACTTTGCTCTTTCTATCTCCCTGCAGCTCCCAGGAAGGACCCTACAAGTAGTCGCAATTATTGACTCTGGGGCCTGTAGTTGCTTCATGGACTCAACTTTTGCCCGTACTCAACTGATTCCTCTACTTCCCAAGACCCATGGCCTACGGGTTCACCTGGCTGATGGGTCCATTATCAAGTCGGGGCCCATAGTCGAAGAGACGGCTCCCCTACCCATCACTGTCTCCACCTCTACCGGGGAGCACCGAGAATATCTACGGCTGGACATTATCTCCTCTCCACTGTTCCCCATAATTCTCGGTATGCCCTGGCTACAAGCCCATAATCCTACCATCAACTGGGTCACAGGGGTGGTCACTTTTCCTTCCTCCTACTGCCAACGTTCCTGTGGCTCACACAAACCCCCTGGGCCTGCCACCTTAATGTGTACCGACACTGAGGCCGGAATACGTCAGGCCATCCCTGACGCTTACCTGGACTTTCTCGATGTGTTTAGTAAACAGGGGGCAGAGACACTACCACCCCACCGAGCCTACGACTGTCCCATTGATCTACTCCCCGGAGCAGCTATTCCTTTCGGTAGGATTTTCCCTTTAACGGAGGTAGAACAGGGGGCCCTGAAGGATTACATCAATGAGAACCTTTTAAAGGGGTTCATTCGCCCCTCTACGTCGCCAGCAGGCGCAGGCATCTTCTTTGTGGAGAAGAAGGACCACACCCTCAGGCCATGTGTGGACTACCCTGAACTAAACAAGGTCACCATTAAAAATCGCTATCCTCTCCCTCTGGTACCAGAGTTATTCCAAAGATTGGGAACTGCCGTCATTTTTACTAAACTCGACCTCCGGGGGGCCTATAACCTGGTTCGAATCAAGGAGGGCGATGAGTGGAAAACTGCCTTCCGCTCTCGGTTCGGACATTTCGAGTATTTAGTGATGCCCTTCGGGCTGTGCAGTGCCCCTGCCACCTTCCAGTATTTTATTAATGATGTACTTCGGGACTTTTTAGATCTCTTTGTGATTGCTTATTTAGATGACATACTAATCTTCTCTTCCTCCCTTGACTCCCATCGCAGGCATGTCAGAAGTGTGTTAGACCGGCTTCGACAGCATAGTCTATATGCGAAGGCTGAGAAATGCGAGTTTGAGCGAAAGAGCATAGCATTTCTGGGATTAATCATCTCTGGCGAAGGCATCAGGATGGACCCACAGAAGATCACCGCAATCTTGGACTGGCCAGTGCCAGTGGATAAGAAGGGAATCCAACGGTTCGTTGGATTCGCCAACTTTTACCGTAAATTTATCCGGGGGTTCTCCGCCATCATTGCTCCCATTACCCAGCTAACCAAGCAAGGTACCCGTTTCCACTGGTCCCCTGAGGCCCAAAAGGCCTTTGAGGATCTCAAAGGGCTCTTCACCTCTGCATCCATCTTAAAACACCCTGATTCCTCCCTACCATTTGTGCTTGAGGTAGATGCTTCGGAGGTTGCAGTAGGAGCAATATTGTCACAGAGGCAAGGAACCAAGGCTTTGCTTCATCCGGTGGCTTTCTTTTCTCGCAAATTATCTGCGGCAGAAAGAAATTATGATGTGGGAGACCGGGAACTCTTGGCGATCAAGTCCGCCCTGGAGGAATGGAGGTATTTACTTGAAGGTGCTGCTCACCCGATCTTAGTATTCACCGACCATAAGAACTTAGAGTACCTGAAAACTGCAAAAAGACTTAAACCACGACAAGTCAGATGGGCCCTGTTTTTTTCCCGGTTCTCCTTCCATGTGACATACCGCCCCGGTGCCAAGAACACTAAACCTGACGCCTTGTCCCGAATGTTTCATGGATCCAAAGAACTCTCCTCACCCGATACAATCCTCGCTCCTGGGAACTTTCTTCTACTTCAGGAGGACCTACTCACCCGGATCAGACAAGCTACCACCAGACAGGAACCCTCTTCTGAACTGGATCTGCAAACCAAGGATGGATTACTCTGGCATCAAGACAGGATATTCGTACCAGAAGAACTAAAGATAGCCGTGCTTGAGTTCTGCCACGATCACGCCCTTGCTGGGCACTTTGGCGTGGCTAAGACCACTGAGTTGGTACAACGTACCTTCTGGTGGCCTCGACTACACGAGGACTGCAGGAGGTTCGTGGAGTCCTGTACTACATGTGCCCGGAATAAGGGGTCCAGATCCAAAGCCTGGGGACTACTGAAGCCCTTACCCGTTCCAGATAGACCGTGGAAAATGCTTTCTTTTTTTTTTTTTTTCCACAATTAATTTTATTAGCAAGAAAAAAGAATATGGTTGTACAAACATTATGTAAAATATTCCATCCGCAAATGGAACCATCGCACTTCAACATGCAACGAACATTTTATGCGGTAATACAGCATTAGGTAGCAAAAAGTAAGACAACAGGGAATAGTACAAGTTTATTCACGACAAAGCCTATGTAATATTGAAGACCGACCGCATCTCCTTCTAGCAGGTTCAGGTATCTGGATGCCCCGCGGGCACCCTGTTCATGAAAGCATAGGCCCCGTAGACCCCTATCATCCGGTCTAATCGCGGCCAATACGGTTATAATATACCTGGTGGCTCGGAGGGTAGATGTGATGCATGGAGCCCCAGCCGGGACCCCGGCAAGTATTAGGTGAGTTGCGGCCGTGTGGTGATGAACCTATGGGGTGGACGAGAAAAGGAAGAGGGGAGGTGGGAAAGGTAGTCAGGGTAGAAGGAAGAAGGAGGGGGTAAGGGGTCTGGCTGTCAGAGGGGGGGGGGAGGGAGCAGGGAGGGGGGGTCACTCCACCTCTCAGGGCCCCCGATCCCCCACCGGGTTTGGGTATTGGGTAGGTTTAGGATCTCAGTGTTGAGAAGAGAAATGGGATTTGAACTGGTCAGTGGTTTTAAAATGAATCCAACAGGCCCAGGTTAGTGTAAATTTCTGAATGCGGTCTTGTGCGACCGAGATCAATTCCTCCATCTCTTCTATTCTGACTATTCTAAGTAACCATTCCCTAATGGAGGGGATATTCGTCGAGCGCCAGTGGGCATGGATGCACAGTCTGGCAGCATTCACCATATGCATGGCTAGCGACCTATGGTAGGTGCGCTTCGCTAAGGTAGAGTGATGCAGGAGAAATTGTCCTGGTCCAAAGTCTAAGGTAAGGGTGGTAACCTGCTCTATAATGGAGTGAACCGTGCTCCAAAAGGAACGGAGCAAGGCACACTCCCACCAGATGTGGATCATGGATCCATCGCCTATGTTACATCGCCAGCAAATGTTCGGAATCTGGGGTGCAAATCTGTGTAAACGGGCTGGGGTTCTATACCATTTTGTAATGATTTTATATCCGTTTTCTTGGATCGCCACATTCAACGAACCCGTGTGCGCCATAGTGTAGACAGACTCCCACTCCTTGTCTGTGAAAGAGATTTGCAAATCTCTCTCCCAAGACGATCGGACCGCCTGTGTCGCTGAAATACCAGGGAACTCCAGTAACATAGCATATATAGCGGAAATAAGGTGGCGTTGCGGGGAATTGCGTGAGCATAGGGTTTCAAAGGGAGTAAGTTGTCTACTCCAAATATCTGTGGGGCCATTAGAGATAAAAAAATGTGACAACTGTCTATACGACCAAAAAGGGAAGGAATTGGTGCGAGAATCCTCCACCAGCTCCTCATACAATCGCCGTCGGCCTCCGCGGAAGAAGTGACGTGCCTGGATCTCCTCTCGTGGCCATTCCCTGCGTAAGAAGGTTTCGGATTCTCCCGGAGGGAACTCAGGGTTACCACGCAACTGGGTCAGGGGGCCTGGTCGAGAGGAGATGTGAAAGAGGGCCACCGCCTTCCCAAAGGCCAACAGCGAGGGCATGATCAGAGGATGCAGTTTAATATCCTGGGGGTAAGATCGTGGAACTAGCCACGGAAGTGTGCAAGTCGGTGTTGATGTAAGTGCGTTTTCCAATGTGACCCAGGCTTTCCCCGCTTTGTGAATATTCCAGTCCACCACTCTAGTCAAGTGACAGGCCAGGTGATACTTTTGGAGGTCCGGTAGACCAATACCTCCAGTCTTCTTGGAGCAGGTCAGGGTCGAATATTTAATACGTGGGGCTAAGCCTTTCCAGAGAAAGATTGTGCATGCTTTCTTATATGACGAGAAGAAGGAGGGGGGAAGGTGTGTAGGGATCGCTTGCATTAGATACAGTAGGCGCGGGAGGACAACCATCTTAATAAGTGCCGCTCGGCCAAACCAGGACACATTCAGGCTAGCCCACTCCTTCAAATCCGCTTGTATTCTGGAGAGTGCGCGAAGGAAATTAAGGCTATACAGATCTGAAAGTTTCGTAGGTATCTGAATCCCTAGATATGTGATAGCGTCTTTTTTCCATAGGAATGGAAAAGTGTTTTGGCAGTGAGAAACTTCCTGCGGAGTTAGAGATATGTTCAAGGCGTGGGACTTGGAGAAGTTAATTTTAAGGTACGACAGCTCACCGAAATATTTAATGTCGCTCAAAAGGTTAGGCAAGGATACTCGAGGGGACTGTAGGGTCAACAAAATATCGTCCGCGAACGCCGCGACTTTGTACTCCCTATGTTGTATGGGAATCCCTTTAATGTTGGGATTGGCGCGCAATCTATTTAATAACGGTTCAAGAGACAAGACGAAAATCAATGGAGAGAGTGGGCAGCCCTGGCGCGTCCCATTGCTTATGGAGAAGGCGTCCGACAGGAGACCATTGGCTTTCACCCTTGCCTCTGAGTTGGCATAAAGGGCGTTTATGAGCATTAACATCCGGGGTAATAGGCCTATGCCCTTCAGAACCCCATGCATATAGTCCCAAGCCACCCTGTCGAACGCCTTCTCAGCGTCAAGGGAGAGTAGAAAGCCCTGGGTATTTGAAGAGGATAGCCAATGATGTATGTTCAATGTGCGTATGGTATTGTCCCTTGCCTCCCTTCCCGAGACAAAGCCCACCTGGTCGTATGATATAAGTTCGGGTATCATAGGTACTAGTCTATTAGCTAACATTTTTGCATAGAGCTTGATGTCTACATTGAGGAGGGATATCGGTCTGTAACTGGATACCAATGAGGGGTCTTTATCTGTCTTAGGGATAACAGTTATATGTGCCTCTAAAAGCCTGCCAGGGGACGCGCGAGGACTTGCAAGTGAGTTAAAGGTTTGAAGCATCTGAGGAGTCAGTTCCTCCCGAAAGCATTTGTAATACACCAACGGGAGGCCGTCGGGTCCCGGGCTCTTACCAACAGGCATTTGTTTAATTGCTACGCTGAGTTCATCCATGGAGAGCAGGCTCTCCAAGGCTTCGGCCTGCTGAGTGGTGGGGGTTTGGGGCAATATTCTGTTAAAAATTCTGCTAATTGGGAAGAACGGTTGACCGGGGTCAATGGTCCTACCGTCTCAGGCGATAGGTTATAGAGTCTCCTGTAGAAGTTTTCAAATTGTTTGGCTATGTCTTCATTTTTAGTGTGAAGTACACCCTGTCCGTCTCTAATATGGTGTATCACTGATGTGGTCTTAGCTGCTTGTATCGTCCGTGCTAGTAGTCTCCCACTCTTGTTCCCGTGTTCGTAGAATACTTTCTGACCAAGTACATACCGTCTCCTAACGTGTTTTCCCAGTTCCTCCCTTAGGGCAGAGCGAGCTTGTAAAAGATCCTGTAAGGTGGCTTGCAAGGCCGAGCGTTTATGAGCTAGTTCCAGCTTATTAATTGTTACAATAAGGGATTTGATGAGTTCTTGCTGTCTCTTCTTGGCCATTGTTGCCAAAGAAATCAGCTTCCCTCGTAGCACACATTTGTGCGCTTCCCAAATTGTGACAGGTGTCACATCTGGGGTGGAATTTTCTTGAAAGTATAACTTAATTTGTTCTCTTATCTGCCTGAGGTTTTCTGGGTCCTTCAGTAGGGAGGGGTTTAGTCTCCAGGATTTTGTCCTTTTGTTCGAATCTGGGAACGTGAGAGTAGTTGTTATGGGGTGATGGTCAGAGAGAAACATTGGTTCGATGGTAGCATGAGTAAGGAGGGCTAGGTCAGGTTGCGAAAGAAATAAGTAATCTAGTCTGGAATATTTATTATGAGGGGGAGAGAAGAAGGTGTAATCCCTAACCGTAGGGAACATAGTACGCCACGTGTCATGGAGTGTTAGATTTTGTAGTTCTTTTTTGATCTGACGCAGGGCACGATACGGGAGATTCGATGCACCTGTGGAGGAATCAAGAGGCGGGTTCAGCGGGACGTTAAAGTCTCCCCCCAGGATTACCATTCCTTCCTGGAAGGATGCCAACTCCATACAGGTAGATCTAAAGAAGGAGACTTGGCGTTCATTGGGGCAGTACACATTTGCCAGCGTAATCGGCTTGGCCGCATATGTGCCCTTAATGAAGACGTATCTGCCTTTGGGGTCGATCAGTGAGTCTGTCATGGTAAAGTCTGCATGCTTAGAGATAAGTATAGACACACCCTTAGTTTTGGATTCTGGGTTCGTGGAGTGCACTGCCTTTTTGTATACATGGTTCCCCATTCTCGGGATAGCGTCAGACCAAAAATGGGTCTCTTGCAGCAGAAGGAAGTGGGCCTTGTGTTTGGTTAGTGCCGAAAGCACCTGGGCTCTTTTCTCTGACAGGTTCAGGCCCTTAACATTAAGAGAAAGACATTTTAGCGAAACCTGTTGCCTGGTCGTTGAGCCTTTCTGCATCTTACACGTATGTGGGGGTCAAGAAACGTGAAGAGGTGTAAGAGGTATTCGTGGGGGTTCCAGAAAATTGTTGGGGATCCGGCGGAGTACCGAAAGGCTCCCCTTAGGGGAGAGAGCGAGGAGTGACCCCCACCAATATAGGGGTAAAAGAAGGGGGGTGTGCTGAGGGATAGGGAAAGAGAAGGGGAAGGTAGAGGGTAGGGAAAGGAGTCTAAGAGAAAAGAGGGGGGGAAGAGAGGTCAGGGGTACAGTATTCCGCTCTCAAAGGGGCGGGGGGGTGTAGATGAGGTATATAGGTCTTGTACGTACGTGGGGTCCTTTGGCCACTAGTACAAGGGTTGTACCGGAGGTAGCTGAGAGCACTCCCAGCCACCTGAGGGGGGGGGGGGTTCCGGAGGATCAGCAATTACCCAATAGGGCAGCTGATGGGGGACAATAAACTAGGACTACAACTCGAGAATACGCAACAAGGAGGACGAAAAAGGTTATAAACAGAAAAACACCTTTTAAGGGTAACTGTGAACAATTAACTTAGTGGGTCACGACCAGAAATTAGCAGACGTATGTAAAATATATCTAATAAAGACAAAGAGAACCATAACAGGTGCGAATATAGATCCCAATTGCGTCCAGGCGGGTACTCGTATTCAGTCTATATTCGCGTATCACAAGCTAGGTAGTTGTGGAATACTTGCACCCAAGGCTAGATGAAATTCAGGGCTGTCTTAAACTACAACTAACACCTTCTCAATGCCTTCTGCCAGTTGAGTTGCAAGAATTGACAGACAGAATAGTCATCCGTCTGATAGCCTAAGGTTACCAGCATCTAGGGAGGTTAGTACCTACACAAGACTTTGGACATCCGCTCCCCCTCCCGTCCATGAATAGTGGGGCAGAGGGGGAGAAGAGAGGAGTCTCTGGGCTACTGCTCCGGTCCTCTGCTATATTGGCACAAACCCTCCCAGATGAGGAACAACATAAGCAAATGTTACAGAGGGGTATTTTAAACTCTAAGTACCCAAACACTAGTCAACCACTTCATATAAGCTTGTTAGCAGCATTCACAAGTTAGAAGACAATATCACCTGAATGCAGTGTATAGCGTGGGCTTAGGAGAAAAGAATGGGATCCATGGGGAAGGAAGAAAGCTAAGTGATCCGCGTGACTCGGAATATCCATGAGGGATCGCCTGCAAAGGGAGTTCAACAAGAAACTATTGGTACCTGGGGTGAGTCGATCAGAGCGTCCTACAAATCGCCAAGAACGAACTTCGGTCAGGACCCTCAAAACAAGGAAAATGCTTTCTATCGACTTCATAGTCGAGCTGCCCCCGGCTGAGAACCACACCACCATCTTTGTGATTGTGGACCGCCTGTCCAAGATGGCACATTTTGTCCCTATGAGAGGGACCCCCTCGGCCTCGGAAACTGCACAAATGTTCATTAAAGAAGTCGTCAGGCTCCACGGGGTACCCGCTAATATAGTCTCCGATTGGGGGGTACAATTTACCTCCCGGTTCTGGAGGTCCCTCTGCAAGACCCTGGGAATAGAGCTATCATTCTCTTCGGCTTACCACCCTCAAACCAACGGACAGACGGAGAGAACAAATCAGACTCTCGAGCAATATTTGCGTTGCTTTTCCTCCTTTGCTCAGAATGACTGGCTCTCCCTGCTTCCGCTAGCGGAGTTCTCTTACAATAACTCCATCCACTCCGCAACTAACCAGACCCCATTTTTTGCAAACTTCGGGTTTCACCCCACATTTCTGCCCAACTGTCTCCCTGAGTGCTCGGTGCCCGCAGTTCTGGAAAAGGTGAATTTCTTCTCTTCTAACAACCAACTTCTACGCGAAACCATGGCAAGAACTCAGGAGTATAACAAGATGGTCTACGACAGGAGGAGACGGGGTGAATTAGTGCTGGCACCAGGCAACCAAGTATGGCTTTCTACCATCAATCTAAGATTGGCTTGTCCGTCCAGGAAATTGGGCCCCAAGTTTCTAGGGCCATTTCCTGTCAAAAGGAAAATTAACGAGGTGGCCTACGAGCTGGAGCTCCCCGACTCCATGAGGGTCCACCCTGTTTTTCACATTTCTCTGCTGAAACCATCAGTCTCCAACCCATTCCCAGGTCGGACCCCGACTCGCCCTGATCCCGTCATTATAGACGGGGAACAGGAATTCGAGGTAGAAACTATTCTGGACGCACGAAAAAGAAATAGCCAGAGTCAATTTTTAATAAAATGGAAGGGTTACGGACCAGAGGAGAACTCTTGGGAACCGGAAGAGAACATTCACGCCAAAGACCTGATACAGGCCTTCAGGAGGTCTCACCCCGAGAAGTTTACCCCTAGGGGCATCCGGAGGCTGTCCCTTGGGGGGGGCAATGTCATGGAAACCCTGCCAGGAACAGACGCCCTGGACTTCCTGGTTCCCGTTTGCGTGCGCGCGCGCCCCCCGCAGGTGACGCCGGGAGGGCTATTTAAACTCCTCACTTGCAGACAGTCCCTGCTGTCTGCTCTACAGCGTTCACCCCAAGTGACCTGATCTGCTCAAATCACCTGTATCTGACCCGGCTTCCTGAGACCTTCCTGCTATCTACCTGTACCTGACCATCGGCCTGTTTCTGACTTCGGTATTGCCTGATCCTTCTGTACCTCGCTGCCCGCCAGTTTACCCGACCCCGGCTTGTCTGTTGATCCTGCCTGATCCAGGCTCTGTTCACCCGCTGCTGTTCAGTGGTTCCAGTCCACCTGCTGTGCCTCCCGGTCTGGGCCACCTGCCGTAGTTCCTGGTTCCTGTTTACTCACCTGCTGTGGTTCCTGGTTCCCGTCTGCTCATCTGCTGGTTCCTGCTCACCTGCTGCTGCTCAGTGGTTCCAGTCTACCTGCTGTGCCTTCCGGTCCGGGTCATCTGCTGTGGTTCCTGGTTCCTGTCTGCTCATCTGCTGTAGTTCCTGGTTCCTGTCTGCTCATCTGCTGTAGTTCCTGGTTCCTGCCTACTCCTCTGCTGGTTCCTGCTCACCTGCTGCTGCTCAGTAGTTCCAGCCTACCTGCTGTGCCTCCCGGTCCGGGTCATCTGCTGTGGTTCCTGGTTCCTGTCTTCTCACCTGCTGGTTCCTGATCACCTGCGGTTCTCCTTGATCCTGCCAGGCACTCGTACCCCTTCCACCTCCGTGCCTCCTGTTTTACCATCAGGGGCCGCTGGTGGGAGCCGTAAGGGAGGCCTCCCTCTGCTAACCGGGCTCGTCACCACCAGGTACGTGACACTTTTCTTCTCATTTTAATGAGTGGTCACGTTTCTTGTTAAACTCCTGTAGCGGGTATTTGAATTATGTGAGGACTCTGGTGGTGTGAGGTTCCTTGGGGTCCCTGGGTGGCGCTGTTGCCTTGGGCCGAAGTTGAACTCACACTGCAAACCGTGCCTTTTTGTCTTCCCCTGGAGCTGGTACAGTGGGGCGGGGAACCCGCTGTGGCGCAAAGGGAGAGGTCATAAAAGGGGCGGACGCCCTGACCTTAGGGGAGAGAGTCGGAGGACGCGGCCGCACCCAGGCACCTTCAGCTTGGGTGCTGGCGTTCCGGTGTTCCAGGCCTAGGTGCCCTTGGCCTAGCTGGAGCGGGGATGGAGTCCATCTCAGGCACCTTTAGCCTGGGGTGAGGTACTATGGCGGATGCCTGGAGCTCAGTACCTTCAACTGAGTTCCACGAGGGTGGAGGAATCCGAGGGGGCCCTAACTCCTTGGGTGCCCGTGTCTGAGTTCGTGAGGACTGGTGCGCAGTAACTTCTCCGAAGAGTCCAGCGCAGCATCGCTGGTGACGGAGAGGCCTCCATTTCTCCCTTGGACGGATTTCTTCCTCTGACAAGGGCAAAGTGAGCGAAGGTAATTCACCTTCTATATCACCTAGTCAGTGGCAGTGACTATTCACCACTGGTGACACCACAGTGGGCAGCAGCAAGAAGGGAAAGGATTGTGCCTCGATCTGTCCCCCATGTTTCCAAAGGAGAAAGATTGTTTTATTGCTTGGCGAGAAGAATAAAACTGAGTTGTACCTATTCACTGTGTGGAACTTGGGTTACTAAGCAAAGGAATCAGGGACGAAGGACTGGACCTGACTCTAGGACACCTACACAAAAGCCCAATCTTCTGGCCTTCACCTCTTAGTTACAGAAGGACATGGGCCGTGGTGTGTATCATCTCTCTCTCCCAGGTACCCCTAGACAACAGCCATATAACCGATAAAGCAAGGGAGAGGGGTGAGGCCGCTACACATGGGGGCATCGTATCCGGGATATGTGTATGGTGTCTGAATTTGAACTTTGCTGCCCGGAGGAGTTCCGAGTAGGTCGGCCATATTGGCCAACGCGCCACGAGGCAACCCACAACTGCGTAGTTCGTGGGCGGGGCAAGGGAAAAGCTGACGTCACCGCGTATTTCCTGAGGGAAGGGTGATCGTTTTTTGTTTGCCGGCCGGCAGAATTTTATGGCTTTCATTACGCTACCTTAATGTAAGTGTTTTTAATCTGTTATTAAATTAAACTACACCGACGTTACTACTCCATGGTCTATGTCCTTTTTTCCCTTGTTGGATCGGATGTGGGTGTACTAGCGGTGGAAGGATTGGATGCTGGATGTGTGGCTTACTGGCTCCTGGTTCCTGGTGATCCATTTATAAAGGCCGTGGCTGGGTCACAGCCGACTGCATATCGGGGGCTTATCTTTGGTAAGCAGCCATTTCATGTGGTGGAGGGCACCGTCCGTCAGTCCATACAGTCACTGGGTGTTATTGGAATTTTCTACTATCTTCTGAACTCCCAGTATACATCTACTAGGTCTTGGTCTGACCTATATGCTACTCACTATTATTCCTTGGTCTGGATCTTGTCATATATGAACTGGTGTGAGTGGTGATAGCCACATATTTTTGATTCATCTTGCGGCCACTACCATTTGTGAACTTTTTATATAACCCTTATATAATTTTTTCCTGCTTATACTAATGTTTATGTGGGCATTTCTATGTGAGTGATATTCAGTTACTTCATTGGTTTGTATTGCCGTGGTGTGTATCATCTCTCTCTCCCAGGTACCGCTAGACAACAGCCATATAACTGATAAAGCAAGGGAGAGGGGTGAAGCCGCTACACTCCCTTCCACAAAAAAGTTTTATTCCTATTGTGGGGTCACCAGTATGGTATTTGTAAATTGAAATCATATCCCCTCTCAAGCGTCTCTTCTCCAGAGAGAATAAATTCAGTGCTCGCAACCTTTCCTCATAACTAATATCCTCCAGACCCTTTATTAGCTTTTTTTCACTTCTTTGTACTCTCTCCATTTGCAGTACATCCTTCCTGAGGACTGGTTCCCAGAACTGGACAGCATACTCTAGGTGCGGCTGGACCAGAGTCTTGTAGAGTGGGAGAATTATCATTTTATCTCTGGAGTTAATCCTCTTTTTAATGCATGCCAATATTCTGTTTGCTTTATTAGCAGCAGCTTGGCATTGCATGCCATTGCTGAGCCTATCATCTACTAGGACCCCCAGGTCTTTTTCCATCCTAGATTCCCCCAGAGGTTCTCCCCCCAGTGTATAGATTGCATTCATATTTTTGCCACCCAAATGCATTATTTTAAATTTTTCTACATTGAACCTCATTTGCCATGTAGTTGCCCATCCCATTAATTTGTTCAGATCTTTTTGCAAGGTTTCCACATCCTGTGGAGAAGTTATTGCTTAGTATCATCCGCAAATACAGAGATTGCACTGTTCACCCCTTCCTCCAGGTCGTTTATGAACAAATTAAATAGGATTGGTCCCAGCACAGAACCCTGGGGGACCCCACTACCCACCCCTGACCATTCAGAGTACTCCCCATTTATCACCACCCTCTGAACTCGCCCTTATAGCCAGTTTTAAATCCATGTACTCACCCTATGGTCCATGCCAACAGACCTTATTTTGTACAGTAAACGTTTATGGGGAACTGTGTCAAATGCTTTTGCAAAATCCAGATACACCACGTCTATGGGTCTTCCTTTATCTAGATGGCAACTCACCTCCTCATGAAAGGTTAATAGATTGGTTTGGCAAGAACAATTCTTCATGAATCCATGCTAATTACTGCTAATGATCTTACATACTATTGATGTTAGGCTAACTGGTCTGTTGAGACAGGGCTTCTATCTTCCCCTGATCTTCCTACCAGGTTTGCGGGCTTCGGCTGTTTGACTGGCCGAGCTGCGATGATGTCACGCCCTCCATTGAGAGCTCAGTGCGCATGTGTTGGGGACATCACCAGCTGCTACTATAATAACTATCTCCTAAACGATGCATGTTTAGGAGATATTTACTGTACCTACAGGTAAGCCTTATTTTAGGATTACCAGTAGGTATAAGTAAACAAAAGGGACTTTACTACCACTTTAAATAAATCAAAATCAGTGGCAAAAATAAAGTTGTCCTGAAAAAAAAACTACTGTTATACTCCTCAAGAAACTGTGACCGAACCAGTAAATCCTCCTTAAGTTCATAAGTTATTCTATTATGAGAGAAGGGGATTTGCATTCTGCAGTAGCCAAATTAAGTCTCATAGGAAAAATACTGCCAACAGGCATAATTCTGGAAGCAAATGCTAACAAACAAACCCTATAGTGATTGACTCTCCTTAAGCAATACTTTTTAAAAAATAGAGTATGCTATCTAAGCCAGATTTAAAATCAATGAGCCATTGTATTATTTGCAAAAAACTCCCAAAATATGAACAAGACAAAGAGCATCCAATTGGGAGACATATTTTATAAAAATAATAACCATTGAAGAAAATGCCTAAGGAATTGAATGCTTCAGGTGCTATGGGTAATTGCCTAAATGCAGACTTAGTATCTGCTTTAGCTTTTAAAGCAGGGATCTTCAAACTACGGCCCTCCAGCTGTTGCGGAACTACAAGTCCCATGAGGCATTGTAAAACTCTGACATTCACAGACATGACTAGGCATGATGGGAATTGTAGTTCCTGAACAACTGGAGGGCCATAGTTTGAGGACCCCTATTTTAAAGCTTCCAGACCAAAGCTCTGGATTTTTTGTATGGCTTCTTCAAAAGTAGATTATGAAACAGAAGCCATAGATTGGTCAATGTCATCATTAAGCGAGCTACCTTTAGGAAAAGAGAGGTGGCGGATGAGTCTAAGCAAATTACGCTCCTTTTTTAGGAATGACACCCATTAGGAACATTCCAAGAAAAAATTAAATGTAGGAAAGTCAAACCACACAAACACCTTGAAAAAGTCCTTTATTAAAAAAAAAAAAAAAAAAAAAACATTCCAGAGGTGAAATCCAGTGTCCCGCGGCGATCCCGATGTGCAGCGCTGTCCGTCATTGGTTTTGCCTGAGCGGACCTGATGGGGAACTTCCTCCTCAGTGTTTTAAATGTATAGACCTGCCCCTTCTAAAGTTCCCCACCAGGTCCGCTCAGCGGACCAGATGCGGAACATGACAAGGGGCGGGTCTATACATGTATTACCACAGTGAGAGAAGTTCCCCATCAGGTCCGCCCCCTCGGTATGTTGGACCCGCCTACGTCATTGGCCTGAGCGGGGAACTTCCTTCACTGTGTAATTTAAATTTACACAGTGAAGGAAGTTTCCCGCTCAGGCCAATGACGTAGGCGGGGTCCGACATACCGAGGGGGCGGACCTGATGGGGAACTTCCTTCACTGCGTAATACATGTATAGACTCTATAGACTCTATACATGTATTACGCAGTGAAGGAAGTTCCCCATCAGGTCCGCCCCCTCGGTATGTCGGACCCCGCCTACGTCATTGGCCTGAGCGGGGAACTTCCTTCACTGTGGTAATACATGTATAGACCCGCCCCTTGTCATGTTCCTCATCTGGTCCGCTGAGCGGACCTGATGGGGAACTTTAGAAGGGGCGGGTCTATACATTTAAAACACTGAGGAGGAAGTTCCCCATCAGGTCCGCTCAGGCTCAGCTAATGACGGACAGCGCTGGACATCGGATCGCCGCGGGACACTGGATTTCACCGCTGGAATGTTTTTTTTAAATTTTTAATAAAGGACTTTTTCAAGGTGTTTGTGTGTTTTTTTTTACATTTTTTCACGCTTTCTTCGTGAAATGGTAGGGGTACAATGTACCCCTTACCAATTCACATAGGGGGGGGCGGGATCTGGGGGTCCCCTTTGTTAAAGGGGTCTTCCAGATTCCGATAAGCCCCCCGCCCGCAGACCCCCACAACCACCAGGCAAGGGTTGTGGGGATGAGGCCCTTGTCCCCATCAACATGGGGACATCCTCCCCATGTTGAGGGCATGTGGCCTGGTACAGTTCAGGAGGGAGGGGGGGCCGCTCTCGTCCCCCCCTTTTCCCCTGCGGCCGGCCAGGTTGCGTGCTCGGATAAGGGTCTGGTATGGATTTTTGGGGGGACTCCACGCCATTTTTTTTTAAATTTGGGGTGGAGTTCCCCTTAAAAACCATGCCAGATCTGAAGGGCCTGGTATGGATATTTGGGGGAACCCCACGCCATTTTTTTTAAAATTTGCGGCGGGGTTCCCCTTAATATCCGTTCCAGACCTAAAGGGCCTGGTAATTGAATTCTGGGGGACCCCCACGCTTTTTTTTTTTTTTTCATCAATGACTTTTGTATGTATTGCCGGGAGCCGACAATTCATTAATAGCCGCGAGTGAGTTTTAAATGACTTTTTTTCCTTCAAAAATGACACTTTGTGCAGGGACAGTTCTAAGCACGGGAAACATGCGCGACTTTACATGCATATCATACACACCCCCCAGGTACGAAATTTAAAGGAATATTTCACTTTTATTGTTTCACTTTAAGCATTATTAAAATCACTGCTCCCGAAAAAACGGCCGTTTAAAAAAAAAAAAATTGCATTGATACATGTCCCCTGGGGCAGGACCCGGGTCCCCAAACACTTTTTAGGACAATAACTTGCATATAAGCCTTTATAATTAGCACTTTAGATTTCTCCCATAGACTTTTCGAATTTGCCGCGAACACCCCAATTTGTTCACTGTTCGGCGAACGGGCGAACAGGCAATGTTCGAGTCGAACAGGAGTTCGGCTCGAACTCGAAGCTCATCCCTATTAGCAATCATTTTAGCCCTGAAAGAATAGAGACATCTCCTCGGAGGTACCACTGTGCCGGTTCTCATTCTTACTGACCATAAGAATCTCACATTCTTGTCTGAGGCTAAACGCCTCTCTCCCAGAACGGCGCAATGGGCTCTTTTCTTGTCAAGTTTCAATTACATTGTCTCATTCTTATCCGGTACTAAGAATGTAAGGGCTAATGCTTTGTCATGACAATTTTCCACCACTTCCAAGATGGAGTCGATTCCTGTGATTCCCCCTGATCGTATTCTGGCTACGGTTCGCACCAGTCTCACTTCTCATTTGGGTGACAAAATTCTTGCCGCCCAGGTCCATGCTCCTCCTGAGAAACCTTGTGACCGCTGCTTTGTCCCAGAGAGTCTCCGTACTGCCGTGCTCCAGACTTACCATTCTCCCAAGACTGCTGACCACCCTGGGAAGAATCAACTCTTTTGGGCCATTTCCCAACAATTCTGGTGGCCTAGTCTATGTGCTGATGTAACCGCCTTCATAGCTGCCTGTTCCGTGTGTGCTCAGAGTAAGACTCCACGACACCTTTCAGTGGGCCTCCTACATACCCAATGGAGAGAGGCCCTGGACCCATCTGTCTATGGATTTCATTGTGGAGTTACCCAACTCCCATGGCAACACAGTTATCCTTATGGTGGTTGTCCAGTTCTCGAAAATGTCTTTGTATTGCACTTAAGAAGTTACCCACTTCTAAAGGAACTGGCTTCCATTTTTGCTAGGGAGATCTTTTGCTTACATGGGCTACCCAAGGTGATTGTCTCGGACAGGGGTAGTCAGTTTGTGTCCCAGTTCTGGCGAGCCTTTTGTGCACAGTTGGGAATTCAGCTTGCTTTCTCCTCTGCGTATCACCCGCAGTCTAATGGGGCCGCAGAACGAGCCAATCAGTCCTTGGAGCAATTCCTACATTGCTATATTTCTGACCATCATAACAACTGGTCAGACCTCTTACCGTGGGCGGAGTTTGCTCACAATTGTGCCTTGAATTCTGCTTCCTGATTGTCTACATTTATGTCGAATTATGGTTTCCAACCTTCCATGTTGCCTGAATAATTTTTTCCGCAGAGTATTCCTGCGTTAGAGCAGCATCTCCGTGGTCTTCGTTCCACTTGGGCACAAGTCCAGGGGGCTTTGCGATATGCTAATTATAGGTACAGACTCCATACTGACTGCAGACTCCTGCCTGTGCCTTCCTACCAGGTTGGGGGGACAGGGTCTGGCTGTCATTTCGCAACCTGTGACTTTGTGTTCCCTCTCTGAAATTTGCACCTCAGTTTATTGGGCCTTTACGTATTCTTCGCAGTATTAACCCAGTAGCTTACGTGTTAGACCTTCCT
Organism: Rana muscosa; assembly: GCA_029206835.1. Lineage (NCBI taxonomy): Eukaryota > Metazoa > Chordata > Amphibia > Anura > Ranidae > Rana > Rana muscosa. Next base: position 411,889,936 of record CM055122.1, read on the forward strand.
TCTAATATGTGTATCTCAAATGTATTTCATGTATTTGGTCTGTAACTGCTTTACTGCCTCTGTGCCATGTCCTCACCCTGTACAGGTTGAGAACCATGAGGAGTATAAAGTACAGTCCATTGTTGACTCCCGTAGGTTCAGTGGGCGCATACAGTACCTGGTACATTGGAAAGGGTACGGTCCAGGGAAACGCTCTTGGGTCTCATCCTCGGATGTACATGCCCCTGTCCTCCTCCATGATTTCCTTAGGTGTTTTTTCCCTCAAGCCTGGTGGTCCTCTGAGGGGGAGGGGTCGTTGAGGAGGGGGTACTGTCAGGGCTGGGCTCAGCCCTTTCTTCTCTGAGCTGGCCGCTCAGCTGTTGGCTAATTTCCAGCTCCCATCTCTCCACAGTGACTCACCTGTTGATAATTTCCTGCTCATCAGTCCTGCCTACTTAAGCCGTCCAGCCCAGATGATCTCTGCCTTCACCTTGGCCAACATCACAGGAGACTCTCCTGTGTTCCTGTTATAGACTTTGCTTGGCTGACATTCCTTCTGGCTCCAGATCCTGCTTGCTGTTCCACTACTCTGATCCCTGGCTTCCTGACTTTCTGGCTTGTCTGACTATCCGTTCTGGTTACCGAACTTTGGCTATGTTTTGACTATGTTTGTTCTATTTACTTTTATTATTAAACAAGTGTGAATTAACTGTACTTCTGTCTCGGTCTGATTCATGGTTTTTGACAGAATGGAGGAACAAACTATGATAAACACTGGGCATCACTGCAACTGATCCGTGTGTAACATCTAATGTCGTTGCTAATTGGTTAGGGTGGATAGAAGCAAACTTACAGTGCCTTGAAAAAGTATTCATACTCCTTTAAATTCTCCACATTTTGTCATGTTACAACCAAAAACGAAATGTATTTTATTGGGATTTTATGTGATAGGCCAACACAAAGTGGCACATAAATGTGAAGTGGAAGGAAAATGATAACATATTTTTACAAGTTGTGAAAAGTGTGGCGTGCATTTGTATTCAGCCCCCCTGAGTGAATACTTTGTAGAACCACCTTTCGCTGCAATTATATCTGCAAGTCTTTTTGGGTATGTCTCTACCAGCTTTGCACATCTAGAGAGTGACATTTTTGCCCATTCTTCTGTCAGCATGTTTATACTGAAATATTAAAACAGTATTGTATTTATGAAATTATGCAAAAATCTGTGTTTTTAGGAGATTTTACATTTTTCCACAAAACAAACACATTTATTGAAGTTTATCTGTGCTATTTTGAGGACAAGTGAGTACAACAATATGCTAAAAATATATATTTGATAACTAAAATCCAGTGTAAAATATCAGATATATTTAGTGATAATACAAAAATGTATATAAACTTCAAATATCAAACATATATGTGGATACAGATGCGAATAAATTTTACCACAAGTACTTATTATAAAATACCATATTTCAATACTTCAATCTTCAATGATTTGAACCTGGTAACTCTTAGTAATTAGCTTTCCGTGGCTCCACGGATTTATGTAAACAGGCTAGGTGTTGACTTTAACACATGTGACTCTGAGGCCTCGTACACACGACCGATTTTCTCGGCAAGAACCAGCAAGAAACTTGCTGGCAGAGAGGTCTTGCCGAGTAAATCGGTCGTGTGTACGCTGCTAGCGTGTTTCTCGTCGAGAAAACCGACAAGAAACCTCGACGAGAAAATAGAGAACCTGCTCTCTATTTTCTCGTCGAGATTCTCCTCGGCGTGTTTCTCGACGAGAAAAGTGAGTGTGTGTACACTTACCTGTCCGCCCGGAAGCCCGCGCATGTTCGAAATGAATTTGATGCATGCGCGGTAGCTTCCTAGGCATACGTAGGGTATACCAAGATGGCGGCGACGGCATCGAATGTGACGAGCGCATGCTCGACGTAGTCGATGACGTCACCGCGTACACTCCTTTCAAAGAACCGCGGGTTCTTTGAAACGAGCGTGTGTACACTCGGCCGGGACAAGTTTCTTGTCCAAGAATCTCGTTGAAAAAAACGACATGTTTTTCTCAACGAGAATCTCGGCCGTGTGTACGAGGCCTAACACTTGTTAAATAGACCTTCAAACTTACAGTTTAACCACTTATGAACCGCCCACCGCCATCATACGGCGGCTGTTTGAAGAGGGATATTGTTGTTATGGCAGCAGCTAGCTGCCATAACCCTGGCATCCTTTTTTTCAGCGGGCGGTCCGCTTTCAGATAAAAGTGGTCTCTGCGGTACAAAGCATGTAAAGGTCTGTAATTTTTATCATAGGTACTCTTCAACTGTGAAAGACGGAATCTAAAACAAAAATCCTGAAAATCACATTGTATGATTTTTAGGTAATTAATTTGCATTTTATTGCATGACATAAGTATTTGATACATCAGAAAAGCAGAACTTAATATTTGGTACAGAAATCTTTGTTTGCAATTACAGAGATCATATGTTTCCTGTAGTTCTTGACCAGGTTTGCACACACTGCAGCAGGGATTTTGGCCCACTCCTCCATACAGAGCCTCTCCAGATCCTTCAGGTTTCGGGGCTGTCGCTTGGCAATACGGACTTTCAGCTCCCTCCAAAGATTTTCTATTGGGTTCAGGTCTGGAGACTGGCTAGGCTACTCCAGGACCATGAGATGCTTCTTACAGAGCCACTCCTTAGTTGCCTAGCTGTGTGTTTCGGGTCGTTGTCATGCTGGAAATCCCAGCCACAACCCATCTTCAATGCTCTTACTGAGGGAAGGAGGTTGTTGGCCAAGATCTCGCGATACATGGCCCCACCCATCCTCCCCTCAATACGGTGCAGTCGTCCTGTCCCCTTTGCAGAAAAGCTTTCCCAAGGAATGATGTTTCCACCTCCATGCCTCACGGTTGGGATGGTGTTCTTGACGTTGTACTCATCCTTCTTCTTCCTCCAAACACGGCGAGTGGAGTTTAGAACAAAAAGCTCTATTTTTTTCCCATCAGACCACATGACCTTCTCCCATTCCTCCTCTGGATCATCCAGATGGTCATTGGCAAACTTCAGACGGGCCTGGACATGCGCTGGCTTGAACAGGGGGACCTTGCGTGCGCTGCAGGATTTTAATCCATGACGGCGTAGTGTGTTACTAATAGTTTTCTTTGAGACTGTGGTCCCAGCTCTCTTCAGGTCATTGACCAGGTCCTGTCGTGTAGTTCTGGGCTGATCCCTCACCTTCCTCATGATCATTGATGCCCCACGAGGTGAGATCTTGCATAGAGCCCCAGACCGAGGGAGATTGACCGTCATCTTGAACACTTTCCATTTTCTAATAATTGCGCCAATAGTTGCCTTTTCACAAAGCTGCTTGCCTATTGTCCTGTAGCTCATCCCAGCCTTGTGCAGGTCTACAATTTTAGACTGATGTCCTTACACAGCTCTCTGGTCTTGGCCATTGTGGAGAGGTTGGAGTCTGTTTGATTGAGTGTGTGGACAGGTGTCTTTTATACAGGTAACGAGTTCAAACAGGTGCAGTTAATACAGGTAATGAGTGGAGAACAGGAGGGCTTGTTAAAGAAAAAATAACAGATCTGTGAGAGCTGGAATTCTTACTGGTTGGTAGGTGATCAAATACTTATGTCATGCAATAAAATGAAAATTAATTCTTTAAAAATCATACAATGTGATTTTCTGGATTTTTGTTTTAGATTCAGTCTCTCATAGTTGAATAGTACCTATGATAAAAATTACAGACCTCTACATGCTTTGTAAGTAGAAAAACCTGCAAAATCGGCAGTGTATCAAATATCAAATACTTGTTCTACCCACTGTATATATTTTCTATTTTCAATAGTTTTTATAAAAATTTTCAGAAGGTATAAAAAGACAGTGGTACAGTCTGTTATATATATTTTTTTTATTATTTATTGCATTTTAGTGTAAATATGAGATCTGAGGTCTTTTTGACCCCTGTCATGTTGTTTTTTTTTTCTATTACAAGGGATGTTTACATTCCCTGTAATAGGAATAAAAGTGACACAATTTTTTTTTAACCACTTAACGACCGCTCACTGTATATATACGTCGGCAGAATGGCACGGACAGGCACAATCACGTACCTGTACGTGACTGCCTTCGTATAGTTGGGGGGTCCCATCGTTCGGGGAGCAATCTGTGATGAGGGGACGGCCATTCGTTTCTGGCCCCCCCCTCGCGATCGCTCCCGGCGAATGAGAATCTTCCTCTGCCTGTGCAATGTAAACACAGGCAGAGGAAGTGATGTAATCTCTCCATGCGGCGGTCTTTTCGATCCGGCACGAGGAGAGAAGACATCTCACAGTAAGTGCACCAACACTACACTGACACCAGTACACGTAGGCACACTTACACCCCCCAGTCACCCCCAGATCACCCCCCAGATCACCCCCAGTACCCCCAGTCACAGTGCACCATTTGCAGTGGTAATTTTTTTACTGATCACTGCAATCAGTGTCATTTGTGACAGTAAAAAGTTGCAGGGCAGTTAGGTTTAGGCCCCTGTAGGTCCAGGGTAGCCCCTAACCCCCCTAATAAAGGTTTAACCCCTTGATCGCCCCCCAGGTAACCCTTTCACCCCCTAACGCCAGCGTCACTAAGCGATCGTATTTCCGATCGCTGTATTTAGTGCCGGTGGTGCCCTAGATAGCCAGTTATTTATTTTTAGGTTTACCGTAGGTTTTTATAGCGTCAGGTACCCCCATATATTTTTTTAACCCCCTGATTGCCCCTAGAGTTAACCCTTTCACCAGTGATCACCGTATAGGTGTCACTGGTGACACTGGTTAGCCAGTTAGTTATTTAGTTATTTAGGTTACCCGTCTGGTTTTTATATAGCGTCAGGTACCCCCATATATAACCTAATAAAGGTTTTAACCCCCTGATTGCTCCTAGTTAACCCTTTCACCAGTGATCACCATATACGTTTTACGGGTGACGCTGGTTGGTTAGTTTGCTTTTTATAGCATCAGGGCACCCGCCGTATATAACCCAATAAAGGTTTAACCCCCTGATCGCCCGGCGGCTGATATCAATTAGGTTTTAGCGCCAGAGAAGGTCTGCGTCGCCCCAGGCAGCGTTAGGTTAGTGCCAGTAACGCTAACACCCACGCGCAAAGCATACACCTTCCTTAGTGGTATAGTATCTGAACAGATCAATATCTGATCTGATCAGATCTATACTAGCGTCCCCAGCGGTTTAGGGTTCCCAAAAACGCAGTGTTAGCGGGATCGGCCCAGATACCTGCTAGCACCTGCGTTTAGCCCCTCCGCCCATCCCAGCCCAGCCCAGCCCACCCAAGTGCAGTATCGATCGATCACTGTAACTTACCAAACACAACACACATAACTGCAGTGTTCGCAGAGACAGTCCTGATCCCTGCGATCGCTAACAGTTTTTTTTTTAAGCGTTTGATACATTTGCTGACAGTCAGGTGCTTTTTTACCTGTGAATCTTACTAGTGTACCCCTAAATTTAGAGCCCAAAATGGCAAATCGAAGGTACACTAGTAAAGAGGCCTACGAGATTCTGAGCATGACAGATAGTGAAGAGAAGGTCACGCATCTGTCAGATTCAGGCTCAGAATATCTTCCCGTACAAGACAGTGAAGTCAGCGGCTTCATGTCAGATAGCTCTGACGATGAAGATGAGGTCCCTGCTAAGGTCAGGCGTACCCGATCCCGATCTTCTGAGGTTGTTGAGGAGCAAGAACCGCAGGGCTCTCGTATCATGGAGCATAGTAGTACTAGCGCCGCTATTCCTTCTGGTGAATTGGCAAGCACCAGCGGCCTAGTACAGCCTGGGCGTACATCCAGCACTGCAGTATCACGTGGTGACGTGTCGAGTCCCATAAGTGCAGTTCAAGCTGGCGAGGTGGCAAGCACAAGTAGTGTCCCGCTGCCACCAAGAAGAAGACAAAGGCAGGCCTGTCGTGCCCATAGTGCCCTTCCTGCAGAATTTGCCTATCCTGATTGGGTCCCCACCACTTCTGCAGAACCTGTACTTCCCCCATTCACTGCCCAACCCGTGTCATGGATATGCAGTAGTGTTTGTCTGTCAGCTTACCTTTCTTCCCATGTGTTCATCTTAGAGGCCAGACTCTCTCTCACTTGGCTTCCTTTATAATCTCCTCCCAGCCTGACTCCACCCCAGGCCCTATCACAGAACACTATATTAACCTGTGCACTGCAAGCCTGCTTTGCTGATCAACGTGTTTGTTAAGCATTGTGTGTTTGGGTTCCTGCCTGCCGTGTGCTACGTCTGTCTCTCTGTTACGTTATTGGCTTGTCCCTGACTATCCCTGTCTGCTTGTGACCCTTGACCTTCGGCTTGTCCTTCGTTATCCTTGTCTGCTTGTGACCCTTGACCTTCGGCTTGTTCTTCGTTATTCTTGTATCTTGTGCTGCTGCTTCCCCTCTTTTCCCCTTACTCTACGGGGCGTGAGCTAGGAGACTCTAGGGGCCGTGACCTGGACCTAGCCTGCAGCGTAACATCCTCACCACTAGAGGCTCTGGAGAAGACCTGCTGGGTCTTAGACTCCGCGCCCTGGGGAATCTCGGCTCTAGCTTCCTGTAGGATCCCGGTTGTGCTCCTCTGGTCCCGCTTTCCACAACCACCCAGTTTCCTATCCGCAGCAGTCAGCCATAGGGTTCACTATCTTGTGGTGCACTCCTGTCCCCCTATGGTGTGCACCTGTCATCTGGCCACAGGTGACCTGACAACCCGGTATTCAGGTGGAAACAGCTGATTTTATGCCAATTGATTTTTATTCGCTGTTTTTCACGGAAGATCTCTATAGATCTATTGTGGACCAGAGTAATTTATATGCTGGTCAAGTCATCGCCGCTAATACCCAGTTGCCTTCCATTGCCAAAGATTGGAAACCAATTACGGTTTCCGAATTTAAGACCTTTCTGGGCCTTTCCCTCAACATGGGCACACATAAATTCCCGTCATTGCGTGCTTATTGGTCCACGCACCCAATTGACCACATGCCCGTGTTCTCTGCCTCCATGCCCAGGAAACGATACAAGCAGATCTTGCGGTTCATGCATTTCAACGACAATGAACTTTGTCGTCCACGTGGAGACCCTGAATACGACCGGCTCTACAAAATTCGGCCCCTCATAAACCACTTCAACAAACGTTTTGCAGCCTTGTTTATTCCCAATCAAGTTGTCTGCGTTGATGAGTCCCTGATTAAATTTTCTGGCCGCTTGTCTTTCAAGCAGTACCTTCCCAGCAAGCGTGCCAGATACGGGGTCAAGCTCTATAAGTTCTGTGACATTGCAACAGGCTATGTATGGAGCTTTACGGTTTATGAGGGAAAAGATAGTCAGGTTGAGCCGGTCAACTGCCCAGATTACATAGGGAGCGCTGGCAAGATAGTGTGGAACTTGGTGTCACCCTTATTCGGAAAGGGGTACCACTTGTATGTGGACAATTATTACACGAGCGTGCCACTGTTTAGTCACTTGTTTGATCATCAGATTGGAGCATGTGGCACCGTGCGACCTAATCGCCGGGGCATTCCCCAGAGGCTTGTAGATTCCCGTCTTAGGCTGGGGGAGAGAGCCTGCTTGAAGTGTAATAACTTGCTCGCTATGAAGTGGAGGGATAATAAGAATGTTTTCCTTCTTACCTCCCTTCATGCAGACACGACAGTCCAAATTCGTACGGCGACTGGTGTTGTGGAGAAACCCCTCTGTGTCCACGAATATAACCAAAATATGGGAGGGGTGGACCTCAACGACCAGTTGTTGGCGCCGTATCTAATTGACCGTAAGGCGAGACGCTGGTACAAAAAAGTGTCTCTATCCTTATTACAATTGGCTTTGCTGAACGCTCATGTGCTATACAGAGCTTCAGGCGGGATGTTATCTCTCCTAAAATTCCAGGATGAGATAGTCACAGAACTCCTGTATCCAGGCGGTTCTGCACCTCACCATCCCCAACCAAATGCAGTAAGCCGGCTGTATGAGAGGCATTATCCGTATGTCCTCGAGAGTACCCCTACCCAACGAGCCCCCCAAAAAAGATGTTGTGTCTGTAGCAAGCACGGATTTAGGCGTGACACCCGTTATTTTTGTCCACGCTGTCCTGACAATCCTGGTGTTTGCATTGGTAAATGTTTTGAACACTTCCACTCAAAAGTGAAGTTTTAGCGTAGGGTACAGCATTGCACAGAACAGGACACACTTACACAGGTTCTCCCAAGATGCCATCGCATTTTGAGAGACCCGAACCATTACAGTTGTTAAAGTTACAAAAAAAAGTGTAAAAAAGAAAAAAATAAACGTAAAAACAAAAAACACTAAAAAAATATAAAATAAAAAAACCAAAAATAGTTGTCGTTTTATTGTTCTCTCTCTCTCTCTATTTTCTCACTATTGTTCTGCTCTTTTTTACTGTATTCTATTCTGCAATGTTTTATCATGCTTGCTTTTCAGGTATGTCATTTTTTGTTTTCAGGTGCGCCATTCAGCTGCAGCGCAGAATTATTTATCTTGACAGCAACAGCGTTTGCTCCCACGATACATAAAGCCGTGACTCCAGGGCTGTAGGAGGTGATTTCACCACCACAGTTAAAAAAAAGAGCATATATGCCGAAGCATAGGGGCGGAGGAGCGATTTTGCTCCTAATGCCGCATACATACGGTCGAAATTCCGACGGAGGCTTGCCCGTGGAAAAGTCCGACCGTGTGTACGCGGCATAACTTTTTTGCAGGAGGATGCCCCCATGCTTCGGCATATATATTTTTTAGGCACAGGTTGCGTTAAAAAAATGTTTTATTTTTTACTAGGTTTTTTTTGGTATTTGCTTTGCAGGTATGGTATGGTAAGGTCTTAAGCCCCATACACACGATCGGATAACCTATGGATTTTCGTCCGATGGATTTGTCCATCGGATATCCGATGAAACTGTTTTCCATCAGTCTTGCCCACACACCATCAGTCAAAAAACCGACCGTTCCAAACGCGGTGACGTAAAACACTCCGATGAGCCGAGAAAAATGAAGTTTTATGCTTCTGAGCATGCGTCGACTTGATTCTGAGCATGCGTGGGTTTTTGATCCGATGGACTTGCCCATAGACGATCGGAAATTCCCATCGGTTTTTTATCCATCGGAAAATTTTAAAACAAGTTCTATTTTTTACAACCGATGGAAAAAAGACCGATGGGTACCATACACGATCGGTTGGTCTGATGAAAACCATCCATCGGACGGTTTTCATCAGTCAAACCGATCGTGTGTACGGGGCTTCACTGTTATACTGTAATGTTACTTTGTTTTAATGTTAACCATCATTTGCTTAGCAGGTACGCCATTCAGTTGCAGCGCGGATCTATTTATCTTGACAGCAACAGCGTTTGCTCTCACGATACATAAAGCCGTGACTCCAGTGCTGTAGGAGGTGATTTCACCACCACAGTTAAAAAAAAGAGCATATATGCCGAAGCATGGGGGCAGCAGGGGCGGAGGAGCGATTTTGCTCCCAATGCCGCGTACATACGGTCGAAATTCCGACGGAGGCTTGCCCGTGGAAAAGTCTGACCGTGTGTACGCAGCATAACCTTTTATGCCGCGTACATACGGTCGAAATTCCGACGGAGGCTTGCCCGTGGAAATGTCCGACCGTGTGTACGCGGCATAACTTTTTTGCGGGAGGATGCCCCCATGCTTCGGCATATATAAATGGTGCATGTATGCCCATCATTAGAAGTGGGTGGATGAAGGGAGGTATTCTAATGGTGGGCATACCCACCGATCAATCTCTTTTTTTCGTTCAGCCAACAGGCTGCATGAAAAAAAAGATTACAATACATGTCCAACAAGGATAAGCAACGTACTGGTACGTTGCTGGACTTTGAATGTTTATACCAGAATGATGCCTGCGGGTTTAGGTATCATATTGGTATCATTCTTTTCAGCCAGCGGTCAGCTTTCATATAAAAGCAATTATAGCAGCTAATTAGCCTCTAGACTGCTTTTACAAGCAGTGGGAGGGAATGCCCCCCCCCCGATATAAACAGCGCCATTGGGAAATTGAGAAAGCATTTTATCACACCGATCTTGGTGTGGTCAGATGCTTTGAGGGCAGAGGAAAGATCTAGGGTCTAAACCCCCAATTTTTTTCAAAAAAAGAGTACCTGTCACTACCTAATGCTATCATAGGGGATATTTACATTCCCTGAGATAACAATAAAAATGGTAAAAAAATAAAAAATATGGAAGGAACAGTTTAAAAAAAAAATAATAAAAAAAAAATTAATAAATAATAAAAAAAAGCACCCCTTCCCCCCCCCCCCCCCTGCTCTTGCGCAAAGGCGAACGCAAGCGTCGGTCTAGCGTCATATGTAAACAGCAATTGCACCATGCATGTGAGGTATCACCACGAAGGTCAGATCGAGGGCAGTAATTTTAGCAGTAGACCTCCTCTGTAAATCTAATGTGGTAACCTGTAAAGGCTTTTAAAGGCTTTTAAAAATGTATGTAGTTTGTTGCCGCTGCGCGTTTGTGCGCAATTTTAAAGCATGTCGTGTTTGGTATCCATGTACTCGGCCTAAGATCATCTTTTTTATTTCATCAAACATTTGGGCAATATAGTGTGTTTTAGTGCATTAAAAATAAAAAAAGTGTGTTTTTTCCCCGTTTGAAAAATCGCTGCGCAAATACTGTGTGGAAAAAAAAATGCAACACCTACTATTTTAATCTGTAGGGCCTTTGCTTTAAAAAAATGTATAATGTTTGGGGGTTCAACGTAATTTTCTTGCAAAAAAAATAAATATGTTTTCATGTAAACAAAAAGTGTCAGAAAGGGCTTTGTCTTCAAGTGGTTAGAAGAGTGGATGATGTGTGACATAAGCTTCCTAATGTTGTGCATAAAATGCCAGGACAGTTCAAACCCCCCCCCCCCCCCCAAATGACCCCATTTTGGAAAGTAGACACCCCAAGCTATTTGCTGAGAGGCATGTTGAGCCCATTGAATATTTTTTTTTTGTCCCAAGTGATTCAATAAAAAAAAAATGTACAAAAAGTTGTCACTAAATGATATATTGCTCGAACATGCCATGGTTATATGTGGAATTGCACCCCAAAATACATTCTGTTGCTTTTCCTGAGTACGGGGATACCACATGTGTGAGACATTTTGGGAGCCTAGCCGCGTACAGGACCCCGAAAACCAAGCACCGCCTTCAGGATTTCTTATGCCGCGTACACACGATCGTTTTTCATGCCGTTAAAAATGCAATTTTTAAAAATGGCCATTAAAACCGATCGTGTGTATGCTACAGAGCATTTTTAACGGCGTGAAAAACGGGCATTAAAAATTTCGAACATGCTCTATTTTTTCACGTCGTTTTTCATGTCGTTTTTTTTAACGACGTGAAAAATGATAGTGTGTATGCTTTTACGAGGTGAAAAAAAACGCGCATGCTCAGAATCAAGTATGAGACGGGAGCGCTCGTTCTGGTAAAACTAGCGTTTGTAATGGAGATAGCACATTTGTCACGCTGTAACGGACTGAAAAGCACGAGGCTGAAAAGCGCGAATCGTCGCTCAACAAACTTTACTAACATGAAGGGTGGCGCCATCCGAACGGAACTTCCCCTTTATAGTGCCGTCGTACGTGTTGTACGTCACTGCGCTTTGCTCGAGCGTTTTTTTTTAATGATCGTGTGGATGCAAGACAGGCTTGAGAGGAAACAAGAAAAAAAACGACGCAAAAAACGTTGGTTTAAAAAATGGCATGAAAAACGATCGCGTGTACCCCGCATAAGGTGTAAATTTTGATTTCACTCCTCACTGCCTATCACAGTTTCGGAGGCCATGGAATGCCCAGATGGCACAAAACCCCCCCAAATGACCCCATTTTGGAAAGTAGACACCCCAAGCTATTTGCTGAGAGGTATGTTGAGTATTTTGCAGATCTCGCTTTTTGTCACAGAGTTTTGAAAATTGAAAAAAGAAAAAAAAAAAAAGAAGAATAACATTTTCTTTCTTCATTTTCAAAAACAAATGAGAGCTGTAAAATACTCACCATGCCTCTCAGCAAAGAGCTTGGGGTGTCTACTTTCCAAAATGGGGTCATTTGGGGGGGTTTTGTGCTATCTTGGCATTTTATGGCCTTCAAAACTGTGATAGGTAGTGAGGAGTGAAATCAAAAATTTACGCCCTTAGAAATCCTGAAGGCGGTGCTTGGTTTTCGGGGCCCCGTGCGCGGCTAGGCTCTCAAAAAGTCCCACACATGTGGTATCCCCGTACTCAGGAGAAGCAGCAAAATGTATTGTGGGGTGCAATTTCACATATAACCATGGCATGTGTGAGCAATATATCATTTAGTGACAACTTTTTGCAAATTTTTTTTTTTTTTTACTTTTTGTCATTATTTAATCACTTGGGCCGAAAAAAATAAATATTCAATGGGCTCAACATGCCTCTCAGCAAATACTTTGGGGTGTCTACTTTCCAAAATGGGGTCATTTGGGGGGGTTTTGTGCTATCTTGGTGTAGCGCTATACCCAATTAAGAGAGCCGCTGATTTGTTTTCGGGCCCTGTGTGCAGTACCGCCAACCCCCTGCAATCTACTCGACCCCCGCTGGCACAGTTAGTCTAGGGTTATAATTATACCACATTCAATTGTATTGCATGAATTAATCTCTAAGCAGTAAGGCAACACACTAAGGCGAGAGATTGATTATAACAGTTTTACTCTTATAGTAAATAGCATAGGTATAACATCACAAATGCAATTGGCTTGCAGAGCCCTGCAGCCATCAATTCAGCACACTATAATGGCGCTGCGCGGTACTGCACCACGCGTAGCTATTATGGTGTGCGCGCCCTATGGCGCACTAAACAATATATTATCTCCCCAACCGAGTAAGGCCTGACATGGAGTAAATCTCAGTCACTTCCTATAAGGATTTATTTGCATGCCAGCTTTCGGTGGTGCACTTGATGAAAGTCTAATTTGTAATCCACAACAGGCAGTAACTTGGAACAACTATAATGGGGGGGACACTTCAACTCTGTCCTGCTACCGGTCCCCCCGTGGAACAGCAGATAAACGAACTGTGGGCCTAGGCAATCCTATAGGCCTGAACATGACACAGTCTATTGGTCTGGGCAGGTGCCCGCTCACCACTCCGGACGCGATCCCAGTCCGGGACTTCCACCTGCTGTGTATCCGCACACAGCGTCCACAACGATCGGGTCCCCGATCCATCTGATGTCCTCACTCGACAAGACAGGATCCACCCAGGCTCCGCAGTGGGGTGGAAGGCTCTTCGGAAGTCACGCAAGGCCCCAGGCTTCAGGCCTTGCACCGCAGCAGATCCGCACAGGAAGACTGGTTGCTTGCAGCGCGGTGTCCAAAGACGCCGAGCTCCGCCTCTCCTCTTCCTTAAATAGCCCCTCCCATGAGTCTCTGCGGTGGAAACTTTCACCCTGGGGCCGGATGGGGTTCTGGGTAACGTAGTTCCAGGGCCTTAAAGGAGACCCCGCTACACACTCCCCCCACTTAAACTCTTTGGTCCCCAAAGATAACATAACCTTAAATTACTGAACGTACAACATCAATCAAAGTTTCATATGATGTCGGCAGAGGAAATTCCCACCAAAACCGAGGTAGTGAACTCCCCTGCCCACAGGACACACTATCATCAGTATCCTGTCTAACTGTGCCAGAGAGTGAGTTGGGGTTGCCTCCCACCAAATGAACAGTGGGAGGGTCAGGGTCTTCCATACTCCTTCTGGCAGTGACCACAGTGTCTTCAGCACTCCTCCCCATTTGTGGGTAGGTTAATCTCCTGGGAGGTTTTATGGTTCTTCGCTTCCTCTGTCCTCTTGGACTTTCTGTTGAAACAGGTTCTTCTTCTGTGACTGACTTAGGGATTTCCTCTGGTTCGGGAGCCTCGGACTCCCGAGCAGGGAGGTACATGGCTTCCCTTGGATCTTCCTCTGGGAGTAATTCACAGGCACTCTCCCAAGCATCTGACCAAGGACTGGACGGGATGAACTCCGCAGCTTCTGCATTCAGTGTTTGATCTTTGGTATCTTCGTCAGGTGGAAGATCAATAGATGAAGTTGCCGGGGGCTGGGAAGGCCAAAGCCAACCAAGTTCCTCTCCCTCATCTTCACTTATCTCCGAGTCTTCGGTATCCTCGGTTCGAGGGGTCTGAGACTGAGTTTTTGGCCTAGGAGTGTCCATAATGGACGTTGGTCCAGGGGAATCCATCATAGGGGGTATCCGAACCGCCTCAGCTAGTGGGAGTAGGTGATTCTGATGCCAGGTCTTCAGTGGCCCTACCTTTCCTTCTGGTTTAAGTCTGTAGATGGGTAGACCCGGCAGTCTTTTGCAAACAACATAAGGTTCGGGTCTCCATCTGTCTGCAAGCTTGTGTTTTCCAGGGATCCCCAAATTTCGCAACAACACTCTATCTCCAGGTTGTTGATCTTGGATCCTAACCTTTAAGTCAAAATTTTTCTTGTTGCGGGCCCCCCTTTGCTCGGAGGCCGCCTGAGCCTGTTCATAGGCCAATTTCAAATTGCGTCTAAGCCTATCGACATATCCCTTGTGGGAAGCAGCAGAACAATGGTCTATGGAAGTGCCAAAGGCCAGATCTACGGGTAGTCTTGCTTCTCTACCGAACATGAGTCTATAGGGTGAGTATCCTGTAGCATCACTGGTGGTGCTATTGTATGCATGCACAACTGCCGCTATGTGGTTGCTCCAATGCTGCTTCTTTTCACTACTTAGAGTCCCCAGCATGTTGAGCAGGGTTCGGTTGAACCTCTCCGGCTGAGCATCACCTTGGGGATGATAGGGGGTAGTCCTTGTCTTCTTGATCCCCAAAGAATCCAGGGGTTTCCGGATTAATCGTCTTTCAAAATCCCTTCCTTGATCTGAATGGAGCCGTTGTGGTAGCCCATAATGTACAAAGTATTTCTCCATCAGCACTTTGGCCACGGTGGAAGCCTTCTGGTCCTTGGTTGGAAAGGCCTGGGCATACCCGGTGAAATGGTCGGTTATTACCAGAACATTTCCTAGTCCACTCAGGTCAGGTTCGAGGCAGAGGAAATCAATGCATACCAGGTCAAGTGGGCTTTGGCTTTGCAGATGACCCATTGGGGCAGCTTGATGAGGTAAAGTCTTCCTCTGGATGCATCGTGCACATGAGTGGCAGTATTCTTCAACTTCAGCCCTCATGCAGGGCCAATAGAAACGGTCCCTAACGAGTTGGAAAGTCCTTTCCGCCCCTAGGTGGCCATGGTTGTCGTGCAGGGCAACCAGGACTGTCTCTCTGTACTTCTCCGGCAAGAACAGCTGCCATTTGTCTTCTAGGTCATCAGAGGGGCCCCTTCGGTAGACCACTCCCTGATGCACCTGTAGCTTGTCCCACTAATTCCTCAACAGGCAAGCTTCCTTTGAAGGGTGGCGTGAGAGTCCGTTCAGGTCCTGATTCTCCAGGGCCTCTAGGACCAATCTCCCCATAGGGTCTTCCAACTGATCGGATCTCAGCTCCTTCTTAGACAGTTTTGGCAAGTTATCTTCCCCCAGTTGGGTTACTCCACAGTATTTCTTGGGAACTCCCACTATGGTAACCCCCATCTCTTCTGCTCTTGAGCCGCCACTGGCTTGAAGTTCAGCCCCTTGACAGAGGGCCCAGTCTTCTGTACTGCAAGTGGGGACGTGAGATCTTCTAGACAAAGCGTCTGCATCTCGGTTTCCAGCCCCAGGTCTGTACTTTAGGCCGAAGTCGAAGGCGGACAGCGCCGCCAGCCACCTATGTCCTGTGGCATCCAACTTTGCTGTGGTGAAGAGATAGGTGAGGGGGTTGTTGTCTGTTTTCACTGTGAATTCCGCCCCATATAAATAGTCTCTGAGTTTGTCAACTACCGCCCACTTAAGGGCCAGGAACTCCAACTTATGGGTAGGATAGTTCTTTTCGGAGGGAGTCAGACTTCTGCTCACATACACAACAGGCCTCAGTTGCTCTTCATGCTCCTGGTACAGCACTCCTCCCAAACCATCATGACTGGCATCTACATAAAGTTCATAAGGCTTCTTAGGGTCTGCGTAGGCCAGGACAGGAGCAGTGGTTAATGTCTTCTTCAACATCTGAAAGGCATTCTCACACTTCTCGTTCCACTGGTCCTTGACTGACTCCCCTTGCTTTCTTGGGCCTGTGTCATCCTCTTTCCCCTCCGCCTTTAGCAGCTCATTCAGAGGCCTGGCTATCCGAGCAAACCCCTCCACAAACCTCCTGTAATAGGAACAGAACCCCAGAAAGGATCTGAGCTCCATCACCGTGGTGGGCTTGGGCCAGGAGGTGACTGCCTCCAATTTTTCGGGGTCTGTGGCTACCCCATCTTCGGACACTATATGCCCCAGATAGTTGACTGATGACTGATAGAATTGGCACTTTTCAGGTGAGAGCTTGAGTCCTTCCTCACTCACTCTCTTCAAAACTTTCTCCAGCCTCTCCTCATGCTCTTCCAAGGTTCTTCCGAAGACAATGATGTCATCCAAGTATACGAGGACTTCGATGAGGTTCATGTCTCCCACAGTCTTCTCCATAAGATGTTGGAAGGTGGCTGGAGCTCCAGACAGACCTTGAGGCATCCGGTTAAATTCAAAGAACCCCACTGGGGTTATGAAAGCCGTTTTCTCTTTGTCTTCTGGGTGCATAGGGATCTGATAATACCCGCTCTTGAGGTCCATAACACTGAACCACTTGGCTCCAGACAAGCTCTGTAGGGCATCCTCTATCCTTGGAGTGGTATACTGGTCCGGTATGGTTCTCCTGTTGAGGGTCCTATAGTCTATGCACAGCCTCAGTGATCCATTCTTCTTCCGGACCACCACTATAGGGGAGGCATAGGGACTTCTAGATTCTTAAATCACCCCTGTTCGCTT
Organism: Rana muscosa; assembly: GCA_029206835.1. Lineage (NCBI taxonomy): Eukaryota > Metazoa > Chordata > Amphibia > Anura > Ranidae > Rana > Rana muscosa. The sequence continues at coordinate 411,906,880 of CM055122.1, forward strand.
GAGCTTGGCGAGCTGTTCCCTCAAGTCTTCGAGGTCTGCTAACAGAACCCGCCTAACCCTTTCCCTGAAGGGTTTGTCTTCCTGGAGGCGGACCCAATGGGTGGCACTCCTAGCACACCCCACATCGAATTTGTCTTGGGAAAAGATCCTTTCCCACCTGGCCAACTGGGCCTTGGCTCTCTCCTTCCAAGCCCTGGGCAGATTTGGATTCTCCATGGAAATTTTCTCCCATACAGTACTTTCTATATCTGTCTTCTCCACAACTGGCAAAGCAACTGGGGTAGCTGGGCTCACTCGGCCCAGTAACAGCCTAGCCGGGATTTCCATGGGACCATCCGTGGTATTTCTGATGCTCACAGGCACTTTACAATGCGCCTTCTTCAGGGCCCTCACTGGAACCACTTCTGGGACTACTTCTAGGCCCGAATGTTCTTCCCTTGGGTCGGGTTCCAACATGACAAAAGGACCAGGCTGCTCCCAAGTGAGTTTCACTGTGGCTTTCAAGCAGGTTACTTCACCGGGCTGTAGCACTATTCCCCTCCTTCCCAGCCTCCAGACCTTCCCTACCCCCTCTTCCGGGGCCTTCTGTTCCAGGATCAGCCGTTGATAGGCTGTCTTACTCATCTTGAGATTGCGTATGGCCTCTAGAGCAGGCCCCTTCAAGCTCTCAGCAATTCTCTGCTTCTTTCTGTGGTCTGGGACTTCCCATTCTTCTAGGGCCTGAGTGGCACCGTCTAACCACTCTTCGAACCCCTCTTCACCTGAGGGTACAGGTTTCCTCCCTGAGAATATTCTAAGCTTTCTGTATCCTGACATCTGGTAATCTGTAGGATCTTTCTTGCACTGGGCTACAAGTTCCCCCAGGACCGCGCACAACTCTGCGCCAAGAATGGTGGATGGTGACCCGAGACTTTCCCTTTTTAAGTGTCTTGCTTCCTTTGGGGTGGGTGATGGAGACAGTTTCGGTGTCTGAGACTGTTCTCCTAGCTCAACTGGCAGCGCGTGTATTAGGCTATAAGTCTGATCATCTGTAGCTTCTACACTTGGATTCTTAAAATGTCCTTCCACTCCACCAATGCGTGGGTCAGCAAGGAATTCGTCCTGACATCCACCACCCATGCTTTCTGATATGGTGACAGTGACATCACCAGCTGCCTCACGGCTTCTTCTTGCCAGATCCCTGGGAGTTCTATGACTACTACCCCGGCTGGATCTATGTTGACAGTTTTACACCACTGTTCTACTTCTAGTGGGTCCATGCTGGTACTTTTGGCGCGTTACTTGCTGCAACAGGATCCCGGACTCGAGAGCCCCCACGTGTAGCGCTACCCCCAATTAAGAGAGCCGCTGATTTGTTTTTGGGCCCTGTGTGCAGTACTGCCAACCCCCTGCAATCTACTCGACCCCCGCTGGCACAGTTAGTCTAGGGTTATACTTATACCACATTCAATTGTATTGCATGAATTAATCTCTAAGCAGTAAGGCAAAACACACTAAGGCGAGAGATTGATTATAACGGTTTTACTCTTATAGTAAATGGCATAGATATAACATCACACATGCAATTGGCTTGCAGAGCCCTGCAGCCATCAATTCAGCACACTATAATGGCGCTGCGCTGTACTGCACCACGCGTAGCTATTATGGTGTGCGCGCCCTATGGCGCACTAAACAATATATTATCTCCCCACCCGAGTCAGGCCTGACATGGAGTAAATCTCAGTCACTTCCTATAAGGATTTCTTCGCATGCCAGCTTTCGGTGGTGCACTTGATGAAAGTCTAATTTGTAATCCACAACAGGCAGTAACTTGGAACAACTATAATGGGGGGGACACTTCAACTCTGTCCTGCTACCGGTCCCCCCGTGGAACAGCAGATAAACAAACTGTGGGCCTAGGCAATCCTATAGGCCTGAACACGACACAGTCTATTGGTCTGGGCAGGTGCCCGCTCACCACTCCGGACGCGATCCCAGTCCGGGACTTCTGTATCTGCACACAGCGTCCGCAACGATCAGGTCCCCGATCCAACTGATGTCCTCACTCGACAAGACAGGATCCACCCAGGCTCCGCAGTGGGGTGGAAGGCTCTTCAAAAGTCACGCAAGGCCCCAGGCTTCAGGCCTTGCACCGTAGAAGATCCGCACAGGAAGACTGGTTGCTTGCAGCGCGGTGTTCAAAGAGGCCGAGCTCCGCCTCTCCTCTTCCTTAAATAGCCCCTCCCATGAGTATCTGCGGTGGAAACTTTCACCCTGGGGCCGGATGGGGTTCTGGGTAACGTAGTTCTGGGGCCTTAACCACTTAACCACTGGGCACTTAAACCCCCTTAATAACCAGACCAATTTTCAGCTTTCGGTGCTCTCACATTTTGAATGACAATTACTCAGTCATACAACACTGTACCCATATGAAATTTTTGTCCTTTTTTTCACACAAATAGAGCTTTCTTTTGGTGGTATTTAATCACTGTTGGGTTTTTTATTTTTGCGCTATAAGAGAAAAAAGACTGAAAATTTTGTAAAAAAATGATTTTTTTTTCGTTTCTGTTATAAAATTTTGCAAATTACTATTTTTTCTTCATACATTTTGGCCAAAATTTATACTGCTACATATCTTTGGTAAAAATAAGTACAAATTGGTGGATATTATTTGGTCTTTGTGAAAGTTATAGAGTCCACAAGCTATGGTGCCAATATCTGAAAATTGATCACACCTGAAGTACTGACGGCCGATCTCATTTCTTGAGACCCTAACATGCCAGATAAGTACAAATACCCCCCAAATGACCCCTTTTTGGAAAGAAGACATTCCAAGGTATTCAGAAAGAGGCATTGTGAGTTTTTTGAAGTTGTCATTTTTTCCCACAATTCTTTGCAAAATCAAGATTTTTTTTTTCTCTTTTTTTTTTCCTCACAAAATTGTCATATTAGCAGGTTATTTCTCACACACAGCATATGCATTCCACAAATTACACCCCAAAACACATTCTGCTATTACTCCCGAGTATGGCAATACCACATGTGTGAGACTTTTACACAGCGTGGCCACATACAGAGGCCCAACATGCAGGGAGCACCTTCAGGCGTTCTGGAGCACCAAGGCCAATTCTGACATTTCTCTCCTACATGTAAAAATCATCATTTATTTGCTAGAAAATTACATAGAACCCCAAAACATTATATATGTTTTTTTAGCAAAGACCTTAGAGAATATAATGGTGGTTGTTGCAACTTTTTATCTCGCACGATATTTGCGCAGCAATTTTTTAAACGCGTTTTTTACGGAAAAAAAATGTTTTGTGCTTAAAAAAAAAAAAACAGTAAAGTTAGCCCAATGTTTTTGCATAATGTGAAAGATGAAGTTACGCCAAGTAAATAGATACCTAACATGTCGCCCTTAAAAATTGAACACACTCGTGGAATGGCGCCAAACTTCGCTACTTAAAAAATCCCCATAGGCGACGCTTTAAATATTTTTACTGGTTACATGTTTTGAGTTACAGAGGAGGTCTAGGGCCAAAATGATTGCTCTCGCTCTAACGTTCGCACCGATACCTCACATGTGTGGTTTGAAAATCGTTTTCATATGTGGGACTTACGTATGCGTTCGCTTCTGTATGCGAGCTCACGGGGACAGGGGCGCTTTAAAAAAAAATAAAAAATTTCTTCTTCATTTTACTTTATTTATTTTAGTTTGACATGTTTTTCCGCCCTAAACATTTTTTTGATCACTTTTATACCTATTACAAGGAACGTAAACATCCCTTGTAATAGGAATATGGCATGACAGGTCCTCTTTACAGTGAGATATGGGGGGGGGGGGGGGTGTCAATAAGACCCCACATCTCACCTCTAGGCTGGGAAGCCTGAAAAAAAAAAAAAAAAAAAAAACAACAATCCTGGCTTTGATCGTAGCGGTGAGTCGGTAGAAGCACCGGAGGGCGGCGGGGGGGGGGGACATCCCCTCTCGCCTCCCGTAAGAATGATCAAGCGGCGGAACAGCCGCTATGATTGTTCTTATGGTGTAGGGAATCGCCGGCTAAAAAAGCTGATATCTGAATGATGCCTGTAGCTGCTCCCATCATTCCCGGAGGGCGGGAAGTGGTTATTGCAGAGTATTGCCGGGCATTGCGGAGTATTGCCGGGCATTGCGGAGTATTGCCGGGCATTGCGGAGTATTGCAGGGCATTGCGGAGTATTGCGGACTATGGCAGGGTATTGCGGTGTATGGCAGGGTATTGCGGTGTATGGCATGGTATTGCACGGGTATTGCACAGGGTATTGTGGAGGGTATTGCACAGGGTATTGTGGAGGGTATTGCAGAGTATTGTGGAGGGTATTGCAGAGTATTGTGGAGGGTATTGCAGAGTATTGTGGCGGGTATTGCAGAGTATTGTGGCGGGTATTGCAGAGTATTGTGCAGGGTATTGCAGAGTATTGTGCAGGGTATTGCAGAGTATTGTGCAGGGTATTGCAGAGTATTGTGCAGGGTATTGCAGAGTATTGTGCAGGGTATTGCAGAGTATTTTGCAGAGTATTTTGCAGGGTATTGCAGAGTATTGTGCAGGGTATTGCAGAGTATTTTGCAGGGTATTGCAGAGTATTGTGCAGGGTATTGCAGAGTATTGCACCAGGGTATTGCAGAGTATTGCACCAGGGTATTGCAGAGTATTGCACCAGGGTATTGCAGAGTATTTCGCTGGGTATTGCAGAGTATTTCGCAGGGTATTGCAGAGTATTTCGCAGGGTATTGCAGAGTATTTCGCAGGGTATTGCAGAGTATTGCACCAGGGTATTGCAGAGTATTGCACCAGGGTATTGCAGAGTATTGCACCAGGGTATTGCAGAGTATTGCACCAGGGTATTTTGCAGAGTATTGGCAGGGTGTATTGCAGAGTATTGGCAGGGTATAGCACAGGGATGGCTGAGCAGGGATGGATGGATGGCTGGATCTGTGACTGCAATTGTCACAGATCCAGCCCACAGTGCTGCTGCTGCCATCCGCTCCCTCCCCCTCCCCTCTCACACTGTACCGATCGGTACAGAGAGGGGAGGGAGGAACCGGCGTCATCAAATGACGCCGGTCTGTTTACAAGTGATTGCTCCGTCATTGGACGGAGCGATCACGTGGTAAACGGCCGCTATCAGCTGCGATTTACCGCGATTTGTGATCCGCCGGGTCCTCTGGACCCGGTGGTCACGGAGTTTCCCGTGTGCGCGCCCCAGGGGGCGCGCGGGAGCGCGATTCTGGGAGGACGTTATATAACGTCCTCCCAGAGTTAAGCAACCACCTTGTCGAAGTTATTTGTCGGCAGGTGGTTGTTAAGTGGTTAAAGGAGACCCCGCTACATTGGCATTTTATGGCCTTCAAAACTGTGATAGGTAGTGATAGGTAGTGAGGAGTGAAATCAAAAATTTGCGCCCTTAGAAATCTTGAAGGAGGTGCTTGGTTTTTGGGGCCCCGTATGGGGCTAGGCTCTCAAAAAGTCCCACACATGTGGTATCCCCGTACTCAGGAGAAGCAGCAAAATGTATTTTGGGGTGCAATTCCACATATAACTATGGCATGTTTGAGCAATATATCATTTAGTGACAACTTTTTGTACATTTTTTTTTTTCTTTTTGTCATTATTCAATCATTTGGGACAAAAAAAAAAAATATATTCAATGGGCTCAACATGCCTCTGAGCAAATAGCTTGGGGTGTCTACTTTCCTAAATGGGGTCATTTGGGTGAGGTTTTGTGCCATCTTGGCATTTTATGGCCTTCAAAACTGTGATAGGTAGTGAGGAGTGAAATCAAAAATGTATGCCCTTAGAAATCTTGAAGGCGGTGCTTGGTTTTTGGGGTCCCGTACGTGGCTAGGCTCCCAAAAAGTCCCACACATGTGGTATTCCCGTACTCAGGAGAAGCAGCAGAATGTATTTTGGGGTGTAATTTCACATATGCCCATGGCATGTGTGAGCAATATATCATTTAGTGACAACTTTGTGAAAAAAAAAAAAGTTTGTCATATTCCCGCAACTTGTGTCAAAATATAAAATATTCCATGGACTCAACATGCCTCTCAGCAAATAGCTTGGGGTGTCTACTTTCCAAAATGGGGTCATTTGGGGGGGGGGGTTTGTGCCATTTTGGCATTTTATGGCATTTGAAACTGTGATAGGTAGTGAGGAGTGAAATCAAAAATTTGCGCCTTTAGAAATCCTGAACGCGGTGCTTGGTTTTCGGGGGCCCGTACGCGGCTAGGCTCCTAAAAAGTCCCACACATGTGGTATCCCCGTACTCAGGAGAAGCAGCAAAATGTATTTTGGTGTGCAATTCCACATATAACCATGGCATGTATGAGCAATATATCATTTAGTGACAACTTTTTGTAATTTTTTTTTTTTGTCATTATTCAAATCACTTGGGACAAAAAAAAAATATTCAATGGGCTCAACATGCCTCTCAGAAATTTTCTTGGGGTGTCTACTTTCCAAAATGGGGTCATTTGGTGGGGGTTTGTACTGCCCTGCCATTTTAGCACCTCAAGAAATGAGATAGGCAGTCATAAATTAAAAGCTGTGTAAATTCCAGAAAATGTACCCTAGTTTGTAGACGCTATAACTTTTGCGCAAACCAATAAATATACACTTATTGACATTTTTTTTTTACTAAAGACATGTGGCTGATTTTTCTTATAACAAAAAGAAGAAAATATCATTTTTTTTCAAAATTTTCAGTCTTTTTCCTTTTATATTGCAAAAAAAAAAAATCGCAGAGGCAATCAAATACCATTAAAAGAAAGCTCTATTTGTGGGAAGAAAAGGACGCAAATTTTGTTTGGGTACAACATTGCATGTCCGCACAATTTCCAGTTAAAGCAGCGCAGGGCCAAATTCTGAAAACACCTCTGGTCTTTAAGCTGCATAATGGTCCGGGGCTTAAGTGGTTAAAGAACAGTGTAAAAATTTAAAACAAAAAGGTAAAATAAATAAGATTTTTTTTTTTTTAAACGCGCCCCGTCCCACCGAGCTCGCGTGCAGAATTGAGTAGCGCCCGCATATGAAAACGATGTTCAAACCACACTTGTGATGTATCGCTGTGATCATTAGAGCGAGTGCAATAATTCTAGCCCTAGACTTCCTCTGTAACTCAAAACATGCAACCTGTAGAATCGGTGTAACATCAACTTTCACAATATAAAAAAAAATTGGGCTAACTTTATTGTTTTCTTATTTTTTAATTAAAAAAAAGGGATTTTTTTTCCCTAAAAAGCACGCTTGTAAGACCACTGTGCAAATACGGTGTGACAAAAAGTATTGTAACAACTGCCATTTTATTCTCTAGGGTGTTAGAAAAAAAATATATAATGTTTGGGGCTTCAAAAAAAAAAAACTGATTTGAAATTGTAAACAAGTTTAAAAAATAGGCTCGGTCTTAAAGTGGTTAAAAATACACAGACAAAATGTTATACTGTGCACATAGCTTGATAATTTAATCAAGACTTATTTTTAAATTTAGAATAAATATATTGTTCAACACATACTATAACTAATCCAATTCTAATGCCGCATACACACGGTCGGAATTTCCGACAACAAATGTTCGATGGGAGCTTTTTGTCAGAAATTCCGACCAGGCCTAATTTATGATCTAAGCCAGGGATATGCAATTAGCGGACCTCCAGCTGTTGCAGAACTACAAGTCCCATGAGGCATAGCAAGATGCTGACAGCCACATGCATGACACCCAGAGGCAGATGTATGATGGGACTTGTAGTTTTGCAACAGCTGGAGGTCCGCTAATTGCATATCCCTGATCTAAGCTGATATGCAAGGAGCCTAAGATTCTCTTACGAACCCTCTTTTGAAGGTTTCTTAACCACTTAAGCCCCGGACCATTTGGTAGCTAAAGGACCAGAGGTGAATTCAGAATTTTGCACTGCGCTGCTTTAACTGTAAATTGTGCGGACATGCAATGTTGTACCCAAACAAAATTTGCGTCCTTTTCTTCCCACAAATAGAGCTTTCTTTTAATGGTATTTGATTGCCTCTGCGATTTTTATTTTTTGCGATATAAACGGAAAAAGAACGAAAATTTTGAAAAAAAATGATATTTTCTACTTTTTGTTATAAGAAAAATCGAATAAACTCAATTTTAGTCATACATTTAGGCCAAAATGTATTCAGCCACATGTCTTTAGTAAAAAAAATGTCAATAAGCATATATTTATCGGTTTGCGCAAAAGTTATAGCGTTTACAAACTAGGGTACATTTTCTGGAATTTACACAGCTTTTAATTTATGACTGCCTATCTCATTTCTTGAGGTGCTAAAATGACAGGGCAGTACAAAACCCCCCCAAATGACCCCATTTTAGAAAGTAGACACCCCAAGGAAATTGCTGAGAGGCATGTTGAGCCCATTGAATTTTTTTTTTTTTGTCCCAAGTGATTGAATAATGACAAAAAAAAAAAAATTACAAAAAGTTGTCACTAAATGATATATTGCTCACACATGCCATGGTTATATGTGGAATTGCACCCCAAAATACATTCTGCTGCTTCTCCTGAGTACGGGGATACCACATGTGTGGGACTTTTTAGGAGCCTAGCCACGTACGGGACCCCGGAAACCAAGCACCGCCTTCAGGATTTCTAAGGGCGCAAATTTTTGATTTCACTCCTCACTACCTATCACAGTTTTGAAGGCCATAAAATGCCAAAATAGCACAAAACCCCCCCAAATGACCCCATTTTAGAAAGTAGACACCCCAAGGAAATTGCTGAGAGGCCTGTTGAGCCCATTGAATATTTTTTTTTTGTCCCAAGTGATTGAATAATGACAAAAAAAAAAAAAAAATACAAAAAGTTGTCACTAAATGATATATTGCTCACACATGCCATGGTTATATGTGGAATTGCACACCAAAATACATTCTGCTGCTTCTCCTGAGTACGGGGATACCACATGTGTGGGACTTTTTAGGAGCTCTCATTTGTTTTTGAAAATGAAGAAAGAACATTTTTTTTTTTTTTCAATTTTCAAAACTTTGTGACAAAAAGAGATCTGCAAAATACTCACAATACCTCTCAGCAAATAGCTTGGGGTGTCTACTTTCCAAAATGGGGTCATTTGGGGGGGTTTGTGCCATCTGGGCATTCCATGGCCTCCGAAACTGTGATAGGCAGTGAGAAGTGAAATCAAAAATTGACACCCTTAGAAAGCCTGAAGGTGGTGCTTGGTTTTTGGGGTCCCGTACGCGGCTAGGCTCCCAAAAAGTCTCACACATGTGGTATCCCCGTACTCAGGAGAAGCAACAGAATGTATTTTGGGGTGTAATTCCACATATGCCCATGGCATGTTTGAGCAATATATCATTTAGTGACAACTTTGTGCAAAAAAAATAAATATTTTTTCCGCAACTTGTGTCAACATATAAAATATTCCATGGACTCGACATGCCTCTCAGTATATAGCTTGGGGTGTCTACTTTCCAAAATGGGGTCATTTGGGGGGGTTTTGAACTGTTCTGGCATTTTATACACAACATTAGGAAGCTTACATCCACTCTTCTAACCACTTGAAGACAAAGCCCTTTTTGACACTTTTTGTTTACATGAAAACATATTTTTTTTTGCAAGAAAATTATGTTGAACCCCCAAACATTATATATATTTTTAAAGCAAAGGCCCTACAGAATAAAATGGTGGGTGTTGCATTTTTTTTTCTACACAGTATTTGCGCAGCGATTTTTCAAATGCATTTTTTTGGGAAAAAATACACTTTTTTTAATTTTAATGCACTAAAACACACTATATTGCCCAAATGTTTGATGAAATAAAAAAGATGATCTTAGGCCGAGTACATAGATACCAAACACGACATGCTTTAAAATTTCGCACAAACGCGCATTGGCGACAAACTACATACATTTTTAAAAGCCTTTAAAAGCATTTACAGGTTACCCCGTTAGATTTACAGAGGAGGTCTACTGCTAAAATTACTGCCCTCGATCTGACCTTCGCGGTGATACCTCACATGCATGGTGCAATTGCTGTTTACATATGACGCCAGACCGACGCTTGCGTTCGCCATTGGGCAAGAGCAGGGCAGGACAGGGGTGATTTTTTTTTTTTTTATTATTAATTTTGCTTTTTTATTTTATTTTTAAACTGTTGCTTCCATATTTATTTATTTTTATCACTTTTATTGTTATCTCAGGGAATGTAAATATCCCCTATGATAGCAATAGGTAATGACAGGTACTCTTTTTTGAAAAAAACTGGGGTCTATTGGACCCTAGATCTTTCCTCTGCCCTCAAAGCATCTGACCACACCAAGATCGGTGTGATAAAATGCTTTCCCAATTTCCCAATGGCGCTTTTTATATCCGGGGGGGGGACATTCCCTCCCACTGCTTGTAAAAGCAGTCCAGAGGCTAATTAGCCACTAGGATTGCTTTTACATGAAAGCCGGCCGCTGGCTGAAAAGAATGATACCAAGATGATACCTAAACCCACAGGCATCATTCTGGTATAAACATTCAAAGTCCAGCAACATACCAGTACGTTGCTGGTCCTTGTTGGACATGTATTGTAATCTTTTTTTTCATGCAGCCTGTTGGCTGAACGAAAAAAAAAGATTGATTGGTGGGTATGCCCACCATTAGAATACCGCCCTTCATCCACCCACTTCTAATGATGGGCATACATGCACCATTTATATATGCCGAAGCATGGGGGCATCTTCTCGCAAAAGTTATGCCGCGTACACATGGTCAGACTTTTCCACGGGCAAGCCTCTGTCGGAATTTCGACCGTATGTACGCGGCATTAGGAGCAAAATCGCTCCTCCGCTCCTGCTGCCCCAATGCTTCGGCATATATGCTTTTTTTTTTTTAACTGTGGTGGTGAAATTACCTCCTACAGCACTGGAGTCGCAGGGATCAGGCCTGTCTCTGCGAACGCTGCAGTTATGTGTGTTGTGTTTTGCAAGTGACAGTGATCGATCGATACTGCACTTCGGTGGCCTGGGCTGGACGGAGGGGCAAAACGCAGGTGCTAGCAGGTATCTGGGCTGATCCCGCTAACACTGCGTTTTTGGGAACCCTAAACTGCTGGGGACGCTAGTATAGATCTGATCAGATCAGATATTGAGCTGATCAGATACTATACCACTAAGGGGGGTGTATGCTTCACGCGTGGGTGTTAGCGCTACTGGCACTAACCTGACGCTGCCTGGGGTGTGACGCAGACCCTCTCTGACGCTAAAACCTAACTGATATCACCCGCCGGGCGATCAGGGGGTTAAACCTTTATTGGGTTATATACGGCGGGTGCCCTGACACTATAAAAAGCAAACTAACTAACCAGCGTCACCCGTAACACTTATATGATGATCACTGGTGAAAGGGTTAACTAGGGGCAATTAGGGGGTTAAAACCTTTATTAGGGTAATATATGGGGGTACCTGACGCTATATAAAAACCTGACGGCGAACCTAAAAAAAAATTACTGGCTACCTATCGGCATCACCGACACTAAGACAACGATCATAAAAACGATTGCTTAGCGACAGTGGTGATAGGGGGTGAAAGGGTTACCTGGGGGGCGATCAGGGGGTTAAACCTTTATTAGATAATATATGGGGGTACCTGACGCTATAAAAACCTGCGGCGAACCTAAATAAAATGACTGCCTACCGATCAGCATCACCGACGCTAAGACATCGATCAGAAAAATGATCGCATAGCCACGGCGGTGCTAGGGGGTGAAAGGGTTACCTGGGGGGTGATCAAGGGGGTTAAACCTTTATTAGGTAATATATGGGGGTACCCGATGCTATAAAAACCTGCAGCGAACCTAAAAAAAATTACTGGCTACCGATCAGCATCGCAGACGCTAAGACATCGATCAGAAAAATTATAACTTAGTGACAGTGGTGATAGGGGGTGAAAGGGTTACCTGGGGGGCGATCAAGGGGGTTAAACCTTTATTAGGTAATATATGGGGGTACCCGACGCTATAAAAACCTGCGGCGAACCTAAAAAAAATTACTGGCTACCGATCAGCATCACCGACGCTAAGACATCGATCACAAAAATGATTGCTTAGTGACAGTGGTGATAGGGGGTGAAAGGGTTATCTGGGGGGTGATCAGGGGGTTAAACCTTTATTAGGGGGGGTTAGGGGGCTACACTGGACCTAAGACTAAACTTTGGTGACACTTTTACAGTCACAAATGTCACTGATTGCAGTGATCACTAAATAAATGGTCACTGCAATCAGTGACACTGTGACTGGGGGCTGGGGGGGGGCTGGGGGTGTCTGGGGGGGCCTGGGGGGGCGATTTATGTGCCTATGTGTCCTGGTGTCAGTGTAGTGTTGTGTGTACTAACCTGGCATCTTCTCCTGTAAGGCGCCCGGTATATGTGAGCGCCCCAGGAGAGATGACATCACTTCCTCCTTCCTGGCAGGCAGGGGAAGCTCTCTCATTCGCCGGGAGCGATCGAGAGGGGGTGGCCGGAATCGAACGGCCGTCCCCTCATGCCGGATCGCTCCCGAAGGTAAAACGACCGCTCACTGTAAAGAAGGGGGGTCCGATCGGACCCCCCAACTATACAAAGGCAATCACGTATATATACGTGATTGTGCCTGTCGGTGCCATTCTGCTGACATATATTTACAGTGGGCGGTCGTTAAGTGGTTAAGTTAACCTCTTTAGAAATTTTTTTTTCAAACAAGATGGGTTCTGGTTTGTTCATAGCATATATATGAAAAATAAATATAAGATGCAAATGCCTTCTATATTCTTTTAACCTCAATAGTTCTGACACTTCTTTGCAAAATAGCTCAAGCTCTGTCAAATTGGATGGAGAGCGTATGTGAACAGCAAGTTTCAAGTCTTGCCACAGATTCTCAATTGGATTTAGGTCTGGACTTTGACTGGGCCATTCAAACGCATGAATATGCTTTGATCTATACCCTTCCTTTGTAGCTCTGGCTGTATGTTTAGGGTCGTTGTCCTGATGCCCCAGTCTCAAGTCTTTTGCAGACTCTAACAGGTTTTCTTCTAAGATATAGATGTATTTGGCTCCATCCATCTTCCCATCAACTCTGACCAGCTTCCCAGTCCCTGCTGTAGAAAAGCATCCCTACAACATGATGCTGCCTCCACCATGTTTCACAGTGGGGATGGTGTGTTCAGGGTGATGTTTAGTGTTAGGTTTCTGCCACACATAGCATTTTGCTTTGAGGACAAAGAGAACAAATTTGGTCTCATCTGACCAGAGCACTTTCTTCAAGTTTGCTGTGTCCCCCACATGGCTTCTCTCAAACTGCAAACAAAATTTCTTATGGCTTTCTTTCAACAGTGGCTTTCTTCTTGCCTCACTTCCATAAAGGCCAGATTTTTGGAGTGCACAACTAATAGTTGTCCTGTGGACAGATTCTTCCACCTGAGCTTTAGATCTCTGCAGCTCGTTTATTATTACTATGGGCCTCTTGACTGCTTCTGAATAATGTAAATAAATAATAATCAGCGCAACTTTCTGAGTTACCTATAACTCAATCAATAACTAAATACTGTGTGATACTCAAGTTGAAATCAAACAAAGATAAACGTCCACACTTTTCAAAATCCAAAAAACACAGTGATTCTGAGCTGTGAAAAAAACACCAACAAAAATTGTGACAAACTTCTTCTCTACAATGTGTCAAAAAATCTTCTGCGTGTAATCTTCTAAGAGGGACATCATTGTGAAAAATGTTGTGGAACCCCCTCCAAAAAGTGGTTACACTTTCTTTTCAGGAAAGGGATTTTATTCCTGTAAATATTGCTTTGTGTGTAAACACTCAAAAAAGCCACAACTTACAAGAAAAGATTTTATCTCCACAAAGACAGGACAAAAATATCCTATTAGGGACTTTATCAGTTACCATACAGAGGGAGTGGTCTATATCCTACAATGCAGCTGTAATCGGCAATATGTGGGTAGGACCAAGAGACCCTTGATTGTCCGGATTAGGGAACATATTCAAAACATCATTAAAGGTTTCCCTAAACACAATGTTAACAGACATTTTGCACAGGTCCACAATAATGATCCCACACGGCTGTTATTTGGGGGATAGAGAGATACAACAGACCTTGGAGGGGGGCACATAAAGTTAGATCCATTAGTCAAAAGGAATCTAAATGGATACATACCCTCCATACTCTTGTACCTGATGGACTTAATGTAGAATTTGATTTAAATTGTTTTTTAACCACTTGCCGACAGCCTCCTGTACATATACGTCGGCAAAATGGCACGGACAGGCACATCGATGTACCTGTACGTCCCCTTTAAATGCCTGTCCATGTGGGCGCGCTCGCGCCCCTGCTGCCATCCCCGTGAGTCGGACCGGGGGTCCCGCAGACTCGATTGCCGCGGGGATCCCCACGATCATCTCACGGAGGTATAGAGCGGGGAGATGCTTATGTAAACAAGCATTTCCCTGCTCTGACTAGTGACAATGACACTGATCTCGGCTCCGTGTACTCGGAGCGGAGATCGGTGTCATGTGACACAGAGCCCATTCCCCCTACAGTAAGCAAGGAACACTTAACCCCTACAGCGCCACCTAGTGATTAACCCCTTCACTGTCAGTGTCATTTTCACAGTAATCAGTGCATTTTTATAGCACTGATCGCTGTGAAAATGACAATGGTCCCAAAAATGTGTCAAAAGTGTCCGATGTGTCCGCCATAATGTCGCAGTCACGAAAAAAACGACTGATCGCCGCCATTACTAGTAAAAAAAAAATTTTTTTTTATAAAAATGCCATAAAACTATCCCCTATTTTCTAAACGCTATAACTTTTGCGCAAACTAATCAATAAACACTGATTGCGATTTTTTTTACCAAAAATATGTAGAAGAATACCTATCGGCCTAAACTGAGGAAACATTTTTTTTTATTTCTTTTTTTTTTTTCAATATTTTTATTTCAAACTGCATAGGTTATACATAAAGCATAGGTCAACCATATGTAAGCAATAGTAAACGTTCAGAGGAAACTGATTATAGCTGTGATAGATAGAAGCAAGAGCAGTGGCCTATCGTCCGTCCTGAATCTATGTAGAGTAGTAACTGTCGGCATATCCGTAGGGAGATAAATTAAAGCAGGAAGCAGGTTCCGCTCCCCCCAACACCTCGAATGGGAACTGACTGTGCTGGAAGGGGGATCCCAGAACCTCCCATTATTCCGATCCTCGTAAACTGGAGGAGGGCTTATACCAAAATTTTAAAATTCAGAACAGAATTAAAGTGTTGACTACTCATGCTCTACCTGAGATCTTGTGAACCTGACCTCTAATACAAAAAAAAACATTGGCGGCGATAAAAAAAGGAAAAAAGTGGGCAGATAAACACAGAGACTCAGAGCGAGCCGAAAGGAAAAAGAAAGAGGAATGAAGAGCTAGAACATCACCTGAAAAGCTGAGGATGCACTACACCGGCTTGGAAAGAGAACCAATGAGGATTCCCATCTGTTGGGCCCATGGTTCCCATACCATTTCGAATTTGTCCGTTGTGTTTAGTAATATACTGGAAAGCTTTTCTTGCGACATTATCCAAGATATTTTCTTTTTAGCCGCAGGAAAAGAGATCTTTGGTTGTTTCCAGGCCTTTGCCACCGTAAGCTTTGCGCCCAACAAAATAAAATGAGTTAACCTTCGGGAAGATTTGGGGATCTCTGGGATTTGAGCATTCAGTAGGGCAATCGTCGGGGACCTGGGGATCCGAGTTCCAACCAGCTTGTTAATTAAGTTAAAAATGTTCTTCCAGAAGGGGCGAATTCTAGGGCATTCCCACCATATGTGGGCCATTGTGCCTATATGTTGGCAACCTCTAAAACATAGAGGATCCGCTGTGGGGTAGATCGAAGCTAGTCTGGAAGGGGTATAGTACCACAGAGAAATCACTTTAAGGCTAGCCTCCATCAGTGCAGTTTTGAGGATACCTTTAAATGACCGAAAGCATGCATTCTGCCATCCCTCTAGATTCCACTGGAATTGGAAGTCAGATTCCCAGGCAGTCATAAAGGCCTCCTTAGAGAACGCAGATGCAAGCGACGAGTAGATCACCGAGATCCCCCCCTCTGGTCCCTGGCCCGACCACACCACAACTCGTAATTGGTAAACTTTGGCGGGATGGGCTTTTCTTTCCATAGGGAATGTAGAAAGTGAGATATTTGGCCAAACCTGAATCGTTCCGAGTCGGGCAGATCTAGTGTTTTGATACAGTGGTTTAGGGTGAAGGGGCCTGCTGCTGTAAAGAATTGCCCAATTCGGTAAAGTCCCTTGTCCAGCCACCATTTGAAAGCTAAGACGTCTTTCCCAGGAGGAAAGTTCGGGTTGTTGAAAAGGTGAGATAAGGGTCTGTATGAGGATACTAATGAAGTTGACGAACGGAGCCCATCCCATAGGGCGAAAGAGTGGGAAAGGGTAGGGGATAAAATCGGGGTCTGTCTTTCGGGGGGCTCCAGAGTAGGAAGTCTAGCGTGAAACGAGGAACGGCCTGTCTTTCTATATTCACCCAATCAGGTTTCTCAAATCGTGAATAGACTACAGATAACTGAGCTAACCTGGCCGCCTGGTAATATTTGTGAAGATGGGGCAAGCCGAGACCTCCCTTCCGTTTATGAAGGTGTAGAGTCTTTTGAGGTATCCTAAATCCCCCCTTTCCCCAGATGAATTTCATTATTTTACTTTGGAATGATTTAATGTGATCCTTCCGTATGGGTATGGGAAGAGAGCGAAAAAGGTATAATATCCTCGGGAGTAACGTCATTTTTATAGAGTGTACCCTTCCCAGCCAAGACAGATTATTTTTGGACCAAGTGAGTAGATCTGATTCTAGCTTACGATACAGAGGGGGGTAGTTATTCATGTAGAGGAATTCTGTCTTAGATGTCAAGTTGATTCCCAAGTACCTAAGAGAGGATTCGCTCCAGGCAAACCGGAAGGATTGTTTTAGGAGAGCCACAGTGTCGTTTGGTAGTGAGATATTCATGGCTTGGGATTTGGTGTAATTCACGTGGAGGCCAGATACCGTTGCAAAGTCATCCAGAGTTTTACATAAGTTTGGGAGGGAAGTGATGGGGGAGGTTATAAACAGCAAAATGTCGTCCACAAAGAGACCGCATTTATGTGTTTGGGGGCCACAGGAGACACCCTGTATGTTCAGGTTTTGGCGAATTGCGATGGCGAGTGTCTCAATAGCTATCGCGAAGATGAGCGGAGATAAAGGGAAACCTTGTCTAGTCCCTTTCTTTATATGTATGGGTTTCGAGTAACAGCCCTGGAGTCGTATGTATGCTGAAGGGTTGGAGTATAAGGCACGTATCAGACCCAAAAACCGTGTGCCGAAACCCCAGCATTCTAAGAGTGCAAAGATATAGGGCCAGGACACCGAATCAAAGGCCTTGTGGAGGTCCAGCGAAAGGAGCATTCCCGATTGCTTGGGATCTCCCACCCAGTTTCTTTGGAGAATGGAAACTATATCTATTGCCCTCCTTATCTGATCAGGGCCCTGCCTGCCAGGGATAAACCCCACTTGGTCCTTATGGATATATGTGCTTATGAAAGAAGCCAAACGGATAGCTAGTATTTTAGTTAAGATTTTCAAATCATTATTTATTAGAGAAATGGGTCGATAATTTCCAATCTCTTCCGGATTCTTGTCCGGCTTAGGGATCACTGTAATATACGCAGTGTTGAGTTGAGGATCGAGTGGGTCCCCCCTTGTTTTAGCATTAAGGAATTTAGTTAGATGCGGGGCCAGGGTCTCGGCAAACGTTTTATAATAGGGGTTCGAGAGCCCATCCGGCCCTGGGGCCGATCCCGTCTTTAGGTCTTTGATCACCTGCATAACCTCTCCTTCAGTAAAGGGGGCTTTGAGCTCCCCTTTATGCTCCAGGGAGAGTGACGGTAAGGGAAGGCTATGCAGGAAGTTGCCTACGGAGTCGTCATTGCCGAACGTGTGGGGACTATATAGATTTGCATAGAAAGCCTGGAAAGCATCTAATATCTTGGATGGGTTGGCTGTAGTGCCCTGTCCAGGGATCCTAATCTGTGGCATTGCATATGTTCTGAGGCGTGGTGTTAGTCTAGCAGCCAACGTGGAGCCCATCCTGTCCCCCATGGAGTAAAATCTATTTTTGCTCCATCTGATTTGATTGTCTGCATTGGCCGTGAGAACAAGATTGAGCTCCAGTCTAGCCTTGTCTAGTTGCGCTGCCATTATGGGGGAGGGATTTAGTTTGTGCTGGGCTCTCAGCTTTGTGTATATCCCTTCTAACCTTACTATGTCCGCTTCCCTCTCCCTCTTTATCTGGGCTCCCATCCTAATGAATTCTCCTCTCATAAAAGTTTTGTGAGCCGCCCACAGGGTTTCGGACGTTGTCCCATCTACGTTGTTAAGAATGAAGTATTCATTCATAGCCTTATCTAGCATGGTGACTCGGATAGGGTCGGAGAGAATGGATTCGTTCAGTCTCCAGTGTCTCTGGCCCGGCCTTGAGCTTTGCGTTGTAAGGGACATGCTCACAATGGAGTGGTCCGACAAAACCGTGTCCCTGATGTGGGATTTTACAACAAGTGGGATAGTGTGGTTTGAAACTAACAGGTGGTCAATTCGAGCATAGGAGTTGTGCGGATGGGAAAAGTGTGTATAATCTCGCTTGGTCGGATTTAGTTCTCTCCACACATCGGTCAGACCCTGGGCGTGGATGAGTTTGGCGATTTTCAGGCTCTCTTTGGTCGGACGTGTCAGTTGGGCCGAGGGAGGTTTAGATCTATCCAGACCCTGATCAAATGCTGCGTTGGAGTCCCCACCAAAAATGATCGTGCCCTCCAACAGAGGAGCTAGCTTTTCAAATAGTTGTTTGAAGAAGGCTGCTTGACCTTTGTTGGGCGTGTAATAGGATATCAGGGAATATAAGTGGCCCTCGATCGTGCCTTTCACTAAGATGAACCTGCCCTCTGGATCTTTTACGTCAGTGATCCAGGTGAAGTTGCACGTTTTTGCAAATAAGACGGCCACCCCCTTTGACTTAATAACCGCACTGGCCATATAGAAGTTATGCCCCGTACACACGATCGTTTTTACTGTCATTTTTTAAACCGACGTTTTTCTCCTCGTTTTTTTTCATGTTTCCTCTCAAGCCTGCCTTGCGTACACACCATCATAAAAAAAAACGATCAAGCAAAGCGCAGTGACGTTCAACACGTACGACGGCACTATAAAGGGGAAGTTCCGTTCGAATGGCGCCACCCTTCATGTTAGTAAAGTTTGTTGAGCGACGATTCGCGCTTTTCAGTCCGTTACTGTGTAATGAATGTGCTATCTCCATTACGAACGCTAGTTTTACCAGAACAAGCGCTCCCGTCTCATACTTGATTCTGAGCATGCGCGTTTTTTTTCACGTCGTTAAAGCATACACACTATCGTTTTTCACGTCGTTAAAAAAAAACGACATGAAAAACGACGTGAAAAAAGAGAGCATGTCCGGAATTTTTAATGGCCGTTTTTCACGTCGTTAAAAATGCTCTGGAGCCTACACACGATCATTTTTAATGGCCATTTTTTAAAATGGCATTTTTAACGGCATGAAAAACGATCGTGTGTATGGGGCATTAGGGAAGTGGGAGTGGAGGAACTTGGGACTGTACCGGGCCGGGAAATGGGTTTCCTGTATCATTACAATGTCCAGGCTTGAAGATTTGTAAGTATTAAAGAGTTTCCTACATTTGAGGGGGGAGTTTAGGCCCTGGACCTTTAAGGCCGTGTGAGTGTGGTCAGCCATGGACCCCAAGGGGAGAAGCGCTGCAATGTCCATCGCCACTTACCGCTGGGACCTCGGGCGACTCCAGAGCGACAATTGGATCGCCGGTACCGTACTTCTGGGATCTCGCAGACTTCAGAGGCTTACCGGTGGTAGTGTCTAAAAGAAACAAAAATGTCAGGTGATGCTGAAAAGAGAAAAAAGGGGATAGAAAGGAAGTTAGAAAGGACAGAACAGGAGGAAGGTTTCCCCCTGCACAGGAGAATGATCCCGGCGGGAGAGAAAAGTTCCTAACGGTCATCTCACTAAAATTCGTGAGATAAGTAGGAAGTCCAAACCTCCCGGCTAAAAGACTTGGAGATCCTATCCCCTGAAGACCAACTGGGGTTCAAGGGATAGGTGGAGGCACATGGGAGCCACCCCAAACCAGGGCACCCTGTAAATTCGAACATCTATGCTCCTAAAGCAACGTGAATCAATAAACGGACAGTAGCATTGAAGCAACTACCCAAGTATAAGCGGTCAGAGGTACCCCCCACCCCACCCGCATGGGCAGGAGGGAGGGGGAGGGAACCTCCGATCCGCTGCCGCTTATGAGATGGAGTAAAGCATATTTACTTTGGTAAAGTGGCTATAGTATCGCCCTTGTCCCCCAGACGGGGGAGGCGTAGTTAGGAAACCCATCTCTAGACACAGGAGGGGAGAAACAACAAAAAAAACTGTTTGTTAACAAGTAAAGAGAGAACACCGGAGAAAACGATTTCCGGGGTAGTATGAGAGTCATCCTCTTAGGAGAAGAGAAAAGTCTGATGCGGGTGCATCAGTATACGTCGAACCTAAACCTCGTGACGGTCAAAGTCTCATGTAGGACCTGTATGCGACGATCTTCTGGCCTTGGGTTTGTTCCAGAGGGGATCCGGCGGACTTGTGGGAGGCGGGCGTTTATTCGATCCTGATGATGACGTCTCCATGTCCGACTCCTGGGAAATGATCTTCAGGCTGAGAAGCAACTTTTCTCCCATGGCGAAGTTGGAGAAGGCATGGTCTCGGCCTTTGTAGGTGAACTTCACGGCGAAGGGGAATGCCCATCTGTATTTGACCTCCTTCTGTGTCGAAGCAGATAATAGCGGTTTTAGGGTACGTCTGCGCTGTATGGTGGAAGGAGAGAGATCCGCAAAAATTTGCACCGGGTGCCCCTGGCAGATCACTTGAGGCAGTGAGTGGGTCTGTTTCATGACCGCCTCCTTGACAGCATAGTAGTGGGGCTTTACAATAATGTCCCTGGGGGAACCATCTTTCCTGGGGGGTCCCATCGCTCTATTCAGCTCCAGGCGGGGTGTAGGGATGTTTGGGATCAGGGACCTCATAAGTTCTTGCGTGGCAGATTCAACATCGATAATTGATTCCCGGAGACCTCTGATTCTGAAATTATATCTCCTGGACCTGTTCTCGAGGTCATCTATGCGGGAGAAAGCTGTGTCCAGTTGGTCATGTAAAGTTTGAATAAGATCAGAGTTCTGGTGAGAGGCAGCTGCAGTTTGATCCAGCTTAATTTCTATGGCTTCCATCCTGGACCCTATATTTTGGATGTCTGCTTTAATGTCCCCTGTGATTTTAGCAGCTGTGGAGGCTAGACCTGTCTCTAGAAGGGTAGAGAATTTGAGGAATAAGTCTGCTGCATTAAAGGATTGATCTGGGCCTGCAGCGCCATGGGGAGAGAATCCTGTGTGAGGAGAATTTGCAGGCCCAGCAGGAGAGTAAGCCTGTGCCCCAAAGGAGTGTCTCAGGAGGGATTCTGTGGAGGCTGGAGAGGGTGTCAAGGGCTGCTGATTGTGTCCCTTCATCTCCGGGGTATAGGAGAGGAGAGTGGGGGCCAGTGCTTGCCTGTAATCCGGTGTCCCCTCAGTGGCTGTGTGAGGCTGTGAGGCCGCAGCAGCCGCGGCGGCCATCTTGGTACACCCGGGGAGTGTGGAGGCGGCGAATTGGCTTTCTAATTGCCGTCTGACGCCCGTTCGGCTCATACGAGGGCGGGCGCGGGTGCCGCGGGGGGTCGATTCCCCGTTCTCCGGTGTCTGTGCGTGGCGGGAGCGGGTGCTGTGGGCGCTGCTGGATCGGGATGGCGCGGAGCTCCGAGTTCAGGCTGCCATCTCGGAACTCTCGCGCATGCGCACCTCACAACATTTTTTTTTTTTATGTAGCGCACCAACCCCAGACTTTACCTGCTTTTCTTTTGCTTGGCTGCTCCGCAGGAAAAGAATGAGTCACACCGCACCACAAGCCCGTACCCTCCTGAATAGGGAGGTTGAGCGGTGTTAGTTTCTCGGCCCTGCTTGTGGCTGGTGTAGAAAAGCCTCCAGTGCTGACCTCGTTTCTGCAGTAGTCAGAAACAAGTCTTCAATTCTCCCCAGGAAACAACTGTCCACACCAACTGAAAGGTCCAACACTTATTTATTCCTTCTTGCACAATAAACAGTCTCTTTAAGAGCAGACGGGTTGAGACAAACACGGGTCAGATAAGGTGGGAGGAGGTCCAGGCACAAACTTAAATTTGGGTTTCTCCTGTTCGGGATAGCACAAACAGGCTTGGCGCACGGTCGCTGCCACCGACCATGAGGGGTCTCTGCCACAGACCAGGTGAATAGGGCCTCTGCCACAGGCCCGGTTGTTGGGTCTCTGCCACTGACCAGATTCACGATGGATTACCTTCT
The DNA here is from genome assembly GCA_029206835.1 of Rana muscosa. Lineage (NCBI taxonomy): Eukaryota > Metazoa > Chordata > Amphibia > Anura > Ranidae > Rana > Rana muscosa. The sequence continues at coordinate 411,929,403 of CM055122.1, forward strand.
AGAAGTAATGACCCCTGTCAGGGAAAGAACATGCATCCGGAGAGTTACCAGAGGCCCCACTGTCACCAGCGATAATGTACTGGGTCTTCGGGAAGGGTCACATCCCTAGGCCTCCTCGTCCTAGATTCGGGCACCCACTCGAGGGGGCACCCTAGGAGCCCTCGATCCCTTGTGGGTCCCAGATGAAGGTACTGGGCCCCGGGTCTCTCTCAAAGTACCTCACCCCAGACTGAAGATGTCTGAGATGGAACAGCAGCTCCGTCTCCAGGCCTAGGGCACCCAGAGACCACCCGACCAGGCCTCCGGGCCTAGGGCACCCGGAGGCGACACACACGCACCCAAGCTTAAGGTGCCTGAGCGCGGAACCGACGACCCCTCTGGAAGATGGTCGCGCCCTTTTATATCCTCTCCCGACAGGCACAGCAGGTTCCCCACCCCGCCGTACTGCTGCCGAGAGGGGACAAAAAGAACACAACCTCGTACTGCAGTTCAACCCGGGCCCATGGCAACAGCGCCACCCATAGGCTCCAGTGAACTTACACACCAGTACTGTCTCCCAGTGACAGAAATGGTCCATGAGACCTAACAATTAGTACATCTAAGCCTGGTTACCACTCAGATGCTTCCCCCTAAATGTAACCACCTGCTAACCATATATATTTTTGGGGGAAATTTATTATAGCAAAAAGTAATAAATATAGAATTTTTTTCAAAATTGACGCTTTTTTTTTTGTTTATAGCGCAAAAAATAAAAACCGCAGAGGTGATCAAATACCACCAAAAGAAAGCTATATTTGTAGGAAATAAAGGACATCAACTTTGTTTGGGAGCCACGTCGCACGACCGCACAATTGTCAGTTAAAACGACGCAGTGCCGAATCGCAAAAAGTGGCCTGGTCTTTAACCAGCCAAAATGGTCCGGGGCAGAAGTGATTAAATAATTTTTAATGTCTTATATATTTGTCAGATTTTTTATACATTCTTATACATTTGTCAGATTATTGTAATGGTCTCCTCGATTTTAGTTCAATATATATAGGTTTTTGTTTATTTAGAGGTCGATAATTTTATGATACATACATTTCTAATATACGATTTTTACTTGTTTTTATATTAAGATTCTATTGCAACATCATTTATTAGATGTATGTTGTTGGACACTCATTATCATGGATTAGTCCAATTCATTTAGTCTGCCCGATCGTTTAATTTATTTTTGTATTTTAATTACATGATTTGCATTTGTTGATACAGAGCAAGTATTGCTGTATTCTATTTTAGGAGCATCCACCAAGAAAATGGCCGCCATTGGGATCGAGACATGTTTGAGTCCCTTCCAACAAAATGGCCGCGGTAGTCTGTTTTCTCCACCCAAAAGATGGCCGCCACCATGGAGACATTTTCTCCAACAAAATGGCCGCCAATTCACTTCCTGTTTTTGGATATAAATAGAAGCATTTGAGATCCAATCCGGTTCCCCTGATAAAGTCACGTGTCGTGACCTAAAGCGTGGGGCGTGGCCGGATATACCATTGGAACCGGAAGTGATGTTGGAATTTTCTACAACGTTCGGTTTGCACTTTATTTGTCTTTTATACTGCTTTTAAATGTATGAGCCCATTTGGCCGTTTAAATAAATTGTTATATCTTACGTTTTTACGCTATGGAAGGCTCTTTCTTTATCTTTTATTAAACTTGAAACCTGGAGATCCACATATAGTTGGAAGTCTAGAAAACTATTGCCACCATTGAAGAGCCCCAACTGGCTCCTGCATCACCGTGAGCCTGAGACTCTTGTAGATTGGAAGTTGGTGTTTGCCCTGGTTTCGGGAGATCGTGAAGGTTTACTATATTCCTCTTTAAGGTAAGCACTCTGGGAGCATTAAGTATTAAGACAATCAAGAAGATTACACACAGAAGAATTTTTGACACATTGTAGAGAAGAAGTTTGTCACAATTTGAAGATTTGTGTTGGTGTTTTTTTCACCGCTCAGAAAAATCACTGTGTTTTTGGGATTTTGAAAAGTGTGGACGTTTATCTTTGTTTGATTTCCACTTAATTATCACACAGTATTTAGTTATTGATTGAGTTTTAGGTAACTCAGAAAGTTGCGCTGATCATTATTTATTTACATCCAATTTTTGTGCACTTGTACGCTTTAGATTTAGCAGCATCTTTTGTTTATTTTTGTTTGTTTATTTATTTATTTATCTAGTTTACTTGGTAGCGCGAGGGATCATACCCTTTTATATTCTCTGATTAATGCTCTCCATGCCCGGCCTGTCAGTTTAGGTGGACATCCATGTCTTGGTAGGTTTGCAGTTGAGCCATACTCTTTGGGCTCTTTCACAAGGACGGTGCGTTCAGGTCCGCCTGTCAGTTTTTTAGGCGGACCTGAACGGATGCTCCATGTACCCCTATGGAGCCACGGATGTCAGCGGTGACATGTCCGCTGACATCTGACCAGCTCCGATCCGCCAAAGTGTGACGGAGGAAAACCATATTTTTCCATCCGTCTGCGGATCGGATGACAACGAACTCTACGGTCCGTCGTCATCCGATCCCCCATAGGGGAGAGCGGCGCTCTGACAGGGCGGTCCCTGCCAGTGTGCAGGGACCGCCCAGTCATCCGCTGGCTCAGCGGGGATCAACGGAGCGATCCCCGCTGAGCAAACGGAGGTTCACGGGCGGATCATTACTGATCCGTCCCGTGTGAAAGAGCCCTTTCCATTTTGGATGATGGATTGAACAGTGCTTTGTGAGATGTTCAAAGTCTGGGATTTTTTTTACAACCTAACCCTGCTTTAAACCTCTCCACAACGTTATACCTGACCTGTCTGGTGTGTTCCTTGGCCTTCATGATGCTGTTTGTTCACTAAGGTGCTCTAACAAACCGCTGAGGGCTTCACAGAACAGCTGTATTTATACTGAGATCAAATTGCACACAGGTGGACTCTTTTTACTAATTAACTGACTTCTGAAGAAAATTGGTTCCACTAGAATTAATTAGGGGTATCAGAGTAAAGGGAGCTGAATTCAAATGCACGCCACACTTTTTAGATATTTATTTGTAAAAAATATGTGAAAGCTATTTATCATTTTCCCATCACTTCACAATTATGTGCCACTTTGTGTTGGTCTATCACATAAAATCCTAATAAAATACATTTAGGTTTTTGGTTGTAACATGCCAAAATGTGGAAAATTTCAAGGAGTATGAATACTTTTTCAAGGCACTGTAGTTCTGTTAAATGTTGACAAAATAGTTTGTTCCCAAAGTTTTTATTGAGGATTTCTAAATAAATTGGTACACGAGTACAACATACATTATATTTGTCAAAGCCACTCAAAGAGGTTTGTCAATAATATCGCAATATGCACAAGATTAATGGAGAAATACATAAAGTAAAGTCATTTGATAATAAATTCAGAATATGCAAGCGGAAGTATAGTGTCTAAAATGGGTAAAAAAAATTGAGTTATGTATGTAGCTATAAGGGTCCCTTTTATTAAAGCAAATGATTACAACTGGTGTAGCGCTTTTTGAATTGTCATGGTATGGTAAGGTAAGAAGGTTTACCAGAGTGGAGGGGAAGTTGGGGAGACATTGGTGAAGAAATCCTTAAAATAGAAAGAAAGAGGTTTCAGTAAGGTTGAAAAGGATTGTAGTAATAGTGAAGGTAGTGGTGTAGTGGTTATAAAGAGACAGGGTTCTCAGGAAAACAGGAAGATACAGAGGAAGGAGGCACCAGTGGGCAATGTCCCCAGAGTTAGTCTGGAGGCTGGTAGTAGTGTAAAGGTAGGAAACTAAGAAAGAAGGACCAGGATCAGCTTGGCTGCCAACCAACGGGTCCATACTTTCAGAAATGTAGCATGTGTGCTATGAAGGATTTGTTTTTCACTAAGAATACAATATTTAACTTATTGAAATCATATGTCTTCGGTTTTTTTTTTAGGCTGCCATTATGGTTTAAACAGGTTTAATGAACTAAAAATTCTCTTACAATTTCTATGTGTGTCCAAGATAAGGTTTTGAGTTTGTCCTTATGGTCCTGTTGTCACTATATTGAAACTCTAAACATATACTGTATCTTAAACATGCACTACTTTTAAGACAACGGTTAAGAATATTTCTTGATTAGAAATGCTTGCAAAGGAAGTGTGGGAAATGAATCTTAAAGCAACAATAAAAACTGTTAGATGACTTACAAGAAACATTTGGCTGTTGTGATTTTTGCCACAGGGAGTCTTACTAAGTACTGGCTGACAGGGTGACCAGATGTATGCACATTTTAAGTTTCATTCAGCAAATAAATACAGATTTTCCATTTAAATTTTGCAGAAACATGTCACGCTTATCTTAGTTATTTAGGAAGGCAATTATGTTAGCTACCTACAAAGTTTTAACAATTTTAGTAGATTGATCACAAAAATATTTGTTTCTATGTAAAACCGCAGCATAGGAAGAAGACAGATTTCTAGATTTTGCTGCTCTGTATACAAGACAATTGGTGCTAAAAGCAATAGTAAATAAAAACACACATCAATAAGTCAACAAGAGTTCAATAAGTTAAATACTGTAGAAATATTGCAAAAAATACTAATGACCCTGACACAAAATCTAAATTATGCAAAGATAACAGCAATTAAGCAGAGGCTCAGTTCACAAAGCTGAAACATCAGGATAAGGATACCTATTAAAAAAAAAAAAAAAGAGAATTTTCAATTGAGCCCAATGAGATTTGAAATTTAAGCGACATAACTAAAATAAAGATACCTTAAGGAGTACACAACATACACTTTCATTTTATGACATCAGCATTGTAATAGCAATAAAAACAATAGCTATGTTGACAATCCAATACACTAACATACCTCCCAACTTTCTGAGATGGGAAGGAGGGACACCTGTTACAAAAATATGTGGACATAGGACACACCCCCTGCCACACTCCCTTTAAAGGATAATTGTATAAAAAAAAATTGGTTAAACCCAAAAGTGCCTTTTTACTACTACTATTCCTTTATATTAGCTTTTGGAATTTACAAATGGAGGAATTTAAAAATTGGATGAAATGTTTAGCACTGGGACAGCATCAATTCTTCTAGGTAAACTTGCACAGTTTTTGAAGGAACTCAGCAGGTAGGTTGTTGCAAAAATGCAAACATCTTGGGGAACTAACCACAGTACTTCTGTGGATGTAGGCTGCCTCAAATTCTTCTGTCTCTTCATGTAATCCCAGAGAGACTCGATGATGATGTTGAGGTCAGGGCTCTGTAGGGGCCATAACATCACTTCCAGGACTCCTTGTTCTTCTTTACACTGAAGATAGTTCATAATGAGATTGGCTGTATGTTTGGGGTCATTGTCCTGCTGCAGAATAGATTTGGAACCAATCACATCTCCCTGATGGTATGGCATGATGGATAAGTATCTGCCTGTATTTCTCAGCATTGAAGACACCATTTATCCTGACCAAATCTCCAACTTAATTTACAGAAATGCAGCCCTAAACTTGCAAGGAACCTCCACCATGCTTCACTGTTGCCTGCAGACACTCGCTATTTTACCACTATCCAGCCCTTCTGCAAACAAATTGTCTCTGGCTACAGCCAAATATATTACATTTTTGACTCAGTCCAGAGCTCCTGCTGCCATTTTTCTGCAGCCAAGTTCCTATGTTTTTGTGCATAGTGGAGTCACCTCGACTTGTTTCCACGTGGCTGCAATTCTTCCACAAAGACATCTTCTGGTCAGACTTCTTTGGACAGTAGATGGGTGCACCTGGGTCTCACTGGTTTCCTTCAGTTCTGTGCTGAGGGCACTGCTGGATATCTTCTGATGTGAAAGGGAAATAAGCACTGCATCTACAGTCCTAAATATTGCCCGTTTCTTTGTGCTTCTTCAAAAGATCTTAAAACCCCAGTCTGTTTTGAAATCTTTGCCTGGGGGATACCTTGCTGATGCAGTTTAACTACCTTGTGTCTTGTTGCTGTGCTCAGTCTTGCAATGGTGCACCTGTGACATAAAACTGTCCTACACAACCTCACCTCACCCTAGCTTAGTAGCATAGTTTGGCTGTTCCTCACTCAGTTTTAAGCCTTCTACACAGCTGGTTCTGTTCCAATTAATGACAGTTAGTGTGTTTCAACCTACATAGGAAATGTATGATCATTAGCACCTGCTTGTTATAATTTTTTTAATCATACACCTGACTCTAATTCTACAAAACCACTGACTTTGTGCATGCGTACAAAGTGTGCAAGTGTAAGAATGGATGCTGGTTTGAAGGCAAAGGGTGGTCACACTAAATATGGATTAGATTTTTTAGTAAGTTTGCTTACTTTGCATATTGTAAATTGATAAAAATAAACAATTAAAATAGAAAAGAATCGCCCCCTTGAAAATTATTCAAATGTTGTTGCTTTGTAGCCTAAAATGAAGACAGGCACCGTTTTTGTTTTATCCAGCTGTATTTACTAGTGCAACTTATAACAGCCAAAGTGAAAGATATAACACCAACATTTAAAAAAAATAATAAACATAAATAAAAAACAGAATCATTGAGCTGGAAAAAAGAATCACCCCCTTTATGTCAGTATTTTTTTGGACCACATTTTGCTTTAATTACAGCTTTTAGTCTGTTGGGATATGTCTCTGCCAACTTTGCACATCTAGATTTTTGCAATATTTGCCCACTCTTCTTTACAGAACTGCTCAAATTCATTTATTGGTGACCATTTGTGGACTGCAGTCTTCATGTCAGTTTTGGGGGGGACCAGATCCAGCCCACCTAAAAACTGATTATCATTTATTGTAGTGATCCAACAAGAGGCAGAGCACAACTGGATCAGATCAAAATAACTGCTAAACCAGAAAATCCTAATGCTGTTGTAGAACACACCATCCCTGCTCTGCTTACCTCCACAAACAGAATGGGACACACCATGCCACATGCCCAGTATCCTCCATCTTGGTAGAGGGTGAGCGGTGTTAATTTATTTGGGTCCTGCAGCGAGTTATCCCTTTCCATTGGTTCTTCGCCCTAGAGTATAGGGAAAAGTCTATTCTCTCTGAAAGTTCAAGAAGGCCATTGTCCACACAGTATTAAACCCAATAAAGAAAGGTTTATTTTGCTTGCGTAGAACTTGATAGGAAAGTTGGAGATGGAGATGGAGAATTGAACAGGGAGACAGGTTCAGGCACGCGACACTTAACTACCACTTGTCGCCACTCAAGCCTGAGTGGGTTTTGCTCACCCGGATAGTCCCCTCTCACAGTCCTAGCAGCCGGTGTGGAGCACAAACATTTAGCTTATAATTTTCCTAAGGATACGATCAGGATATTAGCCTCCAAGTCCCAAACTTCCCAGCACTTGTAACACTTGAGACCTTAGGTGCCAATGGGGCACGTTACAAGGCTTGTGGCGGATTGTGGAGTCCTTCCCTCTGACAGGTAACCAGGCCTCTCCAGAGACAGTGACTTCCCTCACCGATCCCCTTGGATAGGTCCTCCCCTGGTTTCCTCTCCTTCAGAGTGAGTTACCTACACTTGGGTACCCTGAGACTCTTCTTCTGGTGTAGGCCTCAGTTAAAGGTGCTGGGCCTATCTGGAACGATGCAGCCTCATGCTAAAGGTGCCCGAGACTGAACACACAGGGCCAGGAGGCGCAAACTGCTCCCCAAATAATGGCATCTGCCACTTATGTATCCCATCCCAGCATGCACAGCGGGTAGACCACGCCTACTGCACTATTGCCGAGAGGAGACACCCAATAACACTGCAATGCCACCTGTGGTTCGACCTGAGACCTGGGCGACAGCGCCACCTACAGGCCACAGGGAACTATACTGCCAGGCAACATCACAACAGAGCAGAGACCAATCTAGAGAATTCCAACAGCCTGAGCCTAACTATTGGCTCAGGCTACCCCCTAAATTTAGGCATAGTGACCCCAATTATGGGGGGTCCGCTACACTGTTAAAAGGTGTCATTGAATTTTCCATTCAAGCACAATAGAAAGCATTGTAATTATATTGTGCTACAGGACAATCTTATAGAAACCCATTTGAGAGTTGCTGACTAATTCAGATTATAGTAGTAGTAGAAGTAGTAGTAGTGCTACATGCACTTTTTCCCCTGGGCATTTAAATAAAAGTTTAACCTTTTTTTTTTACAATTAGAGTTCTTTCCTCCCACTTCCCTTCCTTCATAATGTCAGAAGTTTTTAAGTGATATTACTTTGTTTGTACCCACAATGTACTGTAATTCTTGTAATTGTGAAATAGTTTAACTATTGCTCTATACCACAATAAAAGTTGTTGCAGTTAAAATAGTACTATACTTACTACAGGTAGAGGCGTTTAGGTATCTCCTGAAACCTGGCCGAAAAACTCTAAGATGGCATCATGCCATCCTGCCTTGTTAGTAAGTCGTTGTTAAGACACTCCCAGCTCTTACTGCTCACCCCCATCATCACAGTCCTGCACTTACCCCGTGCAGGTCACAGCTGCGGCAGCGGCATCCCCCTCTGTCTCCTCCATGTCCCGGTTATCGCTTCTCCTCCCAGCCAATTGGGTCTTAGGACTCCCGGCCAATGGGATCTCAGGATCTGCTTCCTGATTGGGAGGGAGGAGAAACAGGAAAACATTAGTGAATATTCATTTGCTAATGTCACACAACAGGGTGGGCTCAGGGTGCAGTGCTCTGCGACCTGAGCCCACCCTTTTTGAAGCCAATTAGAGCCTACGGCTCTAATCATGTGCTTAAAAAAAAAGACATTGAAATTCATGCATCCGGCACCCTGCATGTAGATTAGGGGCCGGGCGCATGGTGCTCCTAATGAGCGGCCAGCACTGCTTTTGAAGACAGTTTTTACCTTGTCAAAGTAGTACTGACATCATCATTGTGCTGTACATAGCCTGTGCAGACAGCAGAGGAGTGGGAGGGACCTCACAGGCTCCACCCACTACAGATGACCAGTCAACCCGTGCAAGGAAAGAAAGCTGCAATGACTGGTCTTTATTACAGGAAGCTCCAGCACAGAGGTGAATCTTCACTCTGGATTACTACACAGATACTACACAGATACACAAAGCACACCCAGGTTCAAGTAAGAATATATGTCTCTTGTATTAAGAAAACCACAAATATCTGCGCTCAGTGTTATATGAGTGAGTCTCAAAATATAAATTATATGATTTAACAATGTTACCAATCAAATATTGTGATTGTGACAATGTATAAACAACAATGTATATATAAACAATCAATTATAAATAATAATTTGGACAGCAGTACTCATTGATATAGAGACACTGAAATCCACTAAAACAAACTAATAAAAAAAAAAAAAGTGTTTTTATTCATCTTTAGACATTGAAAACTTTTCCGTATCAACAGCAGGGATGGGATTCGGGTTTCGCAACAGTGCAGGGCACTTCAAACCTGTTCGCCCACGAAAACTCTCTTCTGTTTATTAATGCCATTAAGTCATACATTTCTGCTGCACAGGCTGCAAGCGCCATTGATTGTTAAAACGCTAGTGGGTGCACAGCGTTATTCACTTTCTAGCAATCCAGTTGCCTGTTAGCTTTTTGCCAATTGTAAATAAACCAGCAGGCATGACCACATTTGGTCAATTGTGTCAGCCAGCTTCCAGCTGCCTTGTTTAGCTGCGGTGTCTGGGGGTTGGTGTTTTTTTTTTTTTTTTTTTAGGGGGATTGGTTGTCCATCATAATTTACATGAATCTACACTGCTAAATAATGTGATCTACAATGGCTTTACATTGAATAAAGGAACATTTTTAATAAAGGACTTTTATTATAATGTGGTGCATTTTTTTGCTATTTGATCTTTTTGTGAATGAGTATCCAGGGGTACTTACTGCTTACTCTTTCATATGAGGGAGTATTTTTTTTTTAAAGGGCGTTTAAAATTTTCATATGTAATACCCCAATTAATCCCAAAACCACTGTAGCAGGGGTGTGGGCAGGGTTTGTGGGGCAAGAGGCTCAACATGAGGACACGGTGCCTTAATAGCGGGCATGTGGGGATATAGCATGTAATGGTTAGGGAGGGGGGTTTGCATGCTCACTTTCCCCCAATTCCTTGCAAGTATGGATAAGGGTCTGAAATAAATTTGAGGGGGGGTGCACTTTTCACTTTTTTTTTGTGTGAGGTTTCCCCCCCAATATCAATATCAGACCCTTTTCCTGACGAGGTTCTGTTTTGGATTATATAGTCAATAAATATTATAATATTCTGAGTGTTTTACCAAATTTTCTAGGCAGTTTTTAGAATTGGTGAGAAAATTAAAAAAAAAAGTTATAATGAGACGTTAAACTAAAAATAATGCAATATATTTAATCCCAATCTGGGCAGGTATTTGTTAAAACTACGAATCAAATTAAAGACATAATGTACAGTATACAGGCATGTCCTTAAAAAAAACTGTGTAAAAAATTAGGTAAGTAGGAAAATTAGTTTACCAAAGCATATGGGCGCTGCAGAAATTGATCTTGGCATCAATGACCTCTTGTGACTAATAGGTTAAAGGTTTTTTTTTTTTTTTAAACCCTATAAATGTCCCCCCTTCTTCTTTTGTACTATGCCTCAACACAGACTTCATATGTAGTATGAATCCTCTCACCACTGCCTGGCTAACCATTGCAGAGTAACATTAAGGAAAATTGATCTGTAGACATGAACTAGTACGACAAAAATGTTGAATAAAATTGCACACGTCTGTATGAAAGTATGATGCGTACGACGCTTATGAAGTAAGTAGTTATAATATTATTATAATATATATTTTTTATACCTATTTGATTTTTAATATTTTTTATCATGGAGAAACTGGATAAGGTCTCAACTCCCTGATTCTAAATATACCCCCTTGATCATTAGTTTCATTATTTTCATTTACCCAAGGCACCTTTTCAAGATCAAAAAGGATGCATTTTTCTTATTCATCCCCAAAAACACTAAAACCTCAAAATTTTGGACTGTAGCAAACAAAATGTATCTTGGTCCACTCATCACTAGAAGAATTTATGTAGCAAGTATTCTGGAAAATGCAGTTTGAACAAGTGTTGTGTACTTTGTTTAACCACTTCCCGCCTGCGCTGTAGCCGAAAGACGGGTACAGTGTGGGTTTAAAGTGGTTGTAAACCTACTTATGCAACTTGCACCTACAGGTAAGCCTAGATCAGGGGTCTCAAACTGGTGGCCCTCCAGCTGTTGTGAAACTACAAGTCCCATGAGGCATTGCAAGGCTGACAGTTACAAGCATGACTCCCACAGACAGAGGCATGATGGGACTTGTAGTTTTGAAACAGCTGGAGGGCTGCCTGTTTGAGACCCCTGGCCTAGATTAAGGCTTACCTGTAGGTGTTTGCAATATCTCCTAAACCTACACGGTTTAGGAGATATTTTCCAAAAAAGAATGCACCGTTGTCTACGGCGCATGTGCGCCATAGACAATGGCGCTGCCCCACTGTCAACGCCAGTTTTATCAATAAATAATGCTGGCTTTGACGGGTCTCACGCACATTCGCGGTGACGTCATCGCTGCTCCGGCCAATCAGAGCGCCGATACCCAGAAGTAACATTCCGGAGCGATGTCTGCGGCCGGAGGGGGAGACGAGGACGGCTTCGATCTAAGGTAAGTAATGCATAATGAGCTAGTATGCTAGTCATACTGGCTCATTATGCCTTTCTCTTGCAGGTTTTTCTTTTCTTTTTTTTTTTTTTATATATTTGGGTTTACAACCACTTTAATTTGCCAGGATGGCATACATGGATGTCCTCCTGTGAACATGTGCCCCCTGGGGCATGCGGGTGACGCGCTTTGTGATCGCCGAGTCCTTCAGACTCAGCTGATCACGGATCAGGGTAAAAGGCCAATCACAGCTGCCCTTTACCACATGTTTAGCTGTGTCCAAAGACAGCTGATCACAGAAGTAAACACAAGTCGGTTATCTGCATTTCTTTCCTCATGCTGACAGCGTGAGGATAGAAAAAGACTGCCGGTAACCGGCTTCTGTTAAAGGAGCATTGGCACTGATTATGTGTCCTGATTATTAGTGCAGTCCCAACAGTGCCCACCAGTTCTGCCAATCAGTGCCCGCCAGTGCTGCCAATGAGTGCCCATCAGTGCCTCCTCATCAGAGTCGCCTACCAGTGCCCATCAGTGCCACCTATGAGTGCTGCCTATCAGTGCAGCCCCATCAGTGTCTCCTCATCAGTGCACACCAGTGCCCATCTAAAAATTAGTCTGGGCAGGAAGGGGGTAAAAGTGCCCAGTAGGCAAGTGGTTAAGTGAGCCGTGAATCTAAAGCTAGTTCCACTCTGAACTTGTTTTATATATTGGCATTGTACATATGTTTAATACTTATATTTAAATACAATTGGGTTTGTTGTAAATCAGTTATTTCTTAATACACATAGTAGGGTTTACAGTGCACAGTCTTTGCAGCTGTTATTGCATCCGGCACTGTAGTATTAACAGATGTCATAAAATGATTTAAACTATTTCTAACCATTCTGTAAAATAGTATAATGTGGACTATATTTGTAGCTCCTGTGTCAAACACTGTAATTAAAATGAGGAAGGTCTATTAATATTTTGTTTTGTTTGTTTTTTTTTTTGTTTTTTTTGCATACCCAGTCCAAAATGTATACTGAAGCCTTGGACTGGACATCAAGAAAATGTCTTTCATTTTTAATGGGCCTTTGAAAGAGATAAGTGCTGAATGCATGACAAATCAATGCTATTTAATAGCAAAGCTCAGCTCAGAGATTGATTTAATTAGAACTGATTTAAATCACTCAGCTCACAGAAATGCATTCTTTTTTGGAATAATAGTATAAAAGCTCTTATCTTTCACTGACAGAATTATACATAAATGTCTGATATTGTAATGGAAGAGTTCATGATACATTTTAAAGAAAAACTTTTTTACTTATATGGCTAACCTTAACTCCTTCTTTAAATGAGACTACTGGCCTTCTAAAGAATAATTAAATTTGCAAGCTGTGTACATGTGATAATCCTGCACAATGAATTAATCCAATCAGTGTATTCTGACAGTGGTGGGTGCCAGTCTGAACCACAGTTCATACTGGTGTGAACTCACTAAAAAATGCTTCTACCACTGAGTTGAAATTCCCAGTATCGCATAACACACACATATATGGTATACAGTGGATATAAAAAGTCTACACACCCCTGTTAAAATGTCAGGTTTCTGTGATGTAAAAAAATGAGACAAAGATAAATCATTGCAGAACTTTTTACATCTTTGATGCGACCTATAAACTGTACGACTCAATTGAAAAACAAACTGAAATCTTTTAGGGGGGAAGAAGCAAAAATAAATAAAATAAAATAACGTGGTTGCATAAGTGTGCACACTCTTATAACTGGGGATGTAGCTGTGTTCAGAAAATAAGCAATCACATTCAAACTCATGTTAAATAGGAGTCAGTATACACCTGCCCTATTTTAAAGTGCCTCTGATTAACCCCAAATAAAGTTCAGCTGTTCTAGTAGGTCTTTCCTGACATTTTCTTTGTCGCATCCTACAGCAAAAGTCATGGTCCGCAGAGAGCTTCCAAAGCATCAGAGGGATCTCATTGTTGAAAGTTATCAGTCATGAGAAGGGTACTAAAGAATTTCCAAGGCATGAAACACAGTGAAGACAGTCATCATCAAGTGGAGAAAATATGGCACAACAGTGACATCACAAAAAATTGGACGTCCCTCCAAAATTGATGAAAATCTGAGAAGAAAACTGGTCAGGGAGACTGTCAAGAGGCCTACAGTAACATTAAAGGAGCTGCAGGAGTATCTGGCAAGTACTGGCTATGTGGTACATGTGACAACAATCTCCCATATTCTTCATATGTCTGGGCTATGGGCTGGAGTGGCAAGACGGAAACTTTCTCTTACCAAGAAAAACATCCAAGCCCAGCTAAATTTTGCAAACACACACCTGAAGTCTCCCAAAAGCATGTGGAAAAATTTGTTATTGTCTGATGAAACCAAGGTTGAACTTTTGGCCACAATTTCAAAAGTTATGTTAGGCGCAAAAACAACACTGCACATCACCAAATACCTACCCACAGTGAAGCATGGTGGTGGCATGCTGAAAGATGAAGAGAAACTTCATCTTTCAGCATGACAACGACCCAAAGCATACATCCAAATCAACAAAGGAATGGCTTCACCAGAAGAATGATTAAAGTTTTGGAATGGCCCAGCCTGAGCCAAGACCTGAATCCCATTGAAAATCTGTGGGGTGAACTGAAGAGGGCTGTGCACAGGAGATGCCCTGGCAATCTGACAGATTTGTAGTTTTTGCAAAGAAGAGTGGGCAAATATTGCCAAGTCAAGATGTGCCATGCTGATAGACTCATACCCAAAAAGGCTGAGTGCTGTAATAAAATCAAAAGATGCTTCAACAAAGTATTCGTTTAAGGGTGTGCACACTTATGCAACCATATTATTTTCGTTTTTTATTTTTACTTCCTTCCACCTAAAAGATTTCAGCTTGTACAGTTCGTAGGTTCACATTAAAGGTGGAAAACGTTCTGCAATGAGTTATCTTTGTCTCATTTTTTTATATCACAGAAACCTGACATTTTATAATATATATATATATATATATATATATATATATATATATATATACACACACACACACACACACACATACATACACACACACACACACACACACACACATACATATACATATACATACACACACTATATTGTCAAAAGTATTGGGACACCTGCCTTTACACACATGAACTTTAATGGCATCCCAGTCTTAGTCCGTAGGGTTCAATATTGAGTTGGTCCACCCTTTGCAGCTATGACAGCTTCTCTTCTGGGAAGGCTGTCCACAAGATTTAGGAGTGTTTCCATGGCAATGTTTGACTATTTTTCCATAAGCGCATCTGTGAGGTCAGGTGCTGATGTTCGACGAGAAGGCCGGGCTTGCAGTCTCTGCATTAATTCATCCCAAAGGTGTTCTGTTGGGTAGAGGTCAGGACCTTGTGCAGGCCAGTCATGTTCCTCCACCCTAAACTCGCTCGTGTCTTTATGGACCTTGCTTTGTGCACTGTTGTGCAGTCATGTTGGAACAGGAAGGGGCCATCCCCAAATTGTTAACATAAAGTTGGGAGCATGAAATTGTCCAAAATGCCTTGGTATGCTGACACCTTAAAATAATTGTAAAGTCTTGTATTTTTGTTTTTGTTTTTTAAATAACAAACACGTAATACTTACCTGCTCTGTTGCAGGGGATTTGCACAGGGCAGCCTGGATCCTCCTCTTCTGGGGTCCATCTTCGCTGCTCCTAGCCCCTCCCTCCTGTTGAGTGCCCCCACAGCAAGCGGCTTGCTATGAGGGCACCCGAGCCTAGCTGCAGCTTCATGTGTCCATTCAGATACAGAGCTTCTATTCGGCACCACTCCCTCTCCCCCCAATTGGCTAACTGACTTTGATTGACAGCCATGGGAGCCAATGCTGGGGGGAGAGTCCTGGAAAGCCAAGGACATCGCTGGACAGAGATGGGGCTTAGGTAAGTATTAGGGGGTGCTGGGGGGGTGGCCTGCTACACACAGAAGGCTTTTTATTTTAATGCATAGAATCCTTTAAGATTCCATTAACTGGAACTAAGGGGCCAAGCCGAACCCCTGAAAAATTACCCCACACCATAATCCCCCCTCCACCAAATGATTTAGACCAGTGCACAAAGCAAGGTCCATAAAGACATGGATGAGCGAGTTTGGGATGGAGGAACTTGACTGGCCTGCACAGAGTCCTGATCTCAACCCAATAGAAAATCTTTGGGATGAATTAGAGCAGAGACTGGAAGCCAGGCCTTCTCGTCCAACATCAGTGCCAGACCTTACAAACGCGCTTCTGGAACAACAGTCAAGCATTCCCATAGACACTCCTAAACCTTGTGGACAGCCTTCCCAGAAGAGTTGAAGCTGTTATAGTTGCAAAGGGTGGGCCAATGCAATATTGAACCCTACAGACTAAGACTGGGATGCCATTAAAGTTCTTGTGCGTGTAAACTTTAAAGGCAGGTGTCCCAATACTTTTGACTAGATATATATATATATATATATATATATATATATATATCATCATATGGGGAACCTGAGATCACCAGCCAGTTGCTTTTAATAGTAAACTTTATTGCTCTCTCAAACACTACCAAACAAAACAGCTTCCTTCAGCAAAATTAACAATAATAGTCCATAACTCTGTATAATGAAAACAATGCAATGGCTACCTTACAGTGTACCAGCCCACCCCAGGACTAAGGATTCCGGTCTGCTTCGGCATACCGCAAAGGGTGCAGGAGCTCAGCAAACAATGTCTCAGTTGCCAAACACTTTATCATAGCTGTGAACTGTTTCACCCCACCTCACTGGCAGGTGCTGACTTCTTCCTGCTCCTTTTCAAGCCCCCCCCTGCAGGCGGCTTAACTCTTTTGGGACCCAAATCCCTGTAATCAGGGTTGTAGCCTCTTTCCAACCCAAAGTCTCTCTGAGTCTCTGAATTCCGGATCCCAAATGAGTGCCCACTGCAAATCAATCCTCTCCTCCCCAACTGGACAACCCCTAAACCCCTCACCCTGCATGGGTGAGAACCCCTGAGTACTTAAAAATGTCTCTTGTCAACTCCCTTAAAGGGACCACAAACCAAACATATCTGCCTCCCTTCCATACTGTTCTGAAATAATCCAGACCCCACCTTGCAGCTGTGTAGCAACAGATCACTTCTAAAGGTGATCTATTGCTAGCTGCAGTCAGAAAAATAGTTTCAGCTCCTGGGTTTATCACTGGACCCCAGCTATCACTGGTGGTTTCAGTGCTAATGCTCCAAGGGCCACAGAAACTGAGACTGAGCAACAATTTTAAAATAACAATTTTAAAATGGCACCAGGGTGTCTCTAAGTGAAAAGCTGCTATCCCTGAACCACTTTAAAATGATTCTGGGATCTCAAGTGATTAACAAGTGATTAACAAATGTCCTCTCAATATGGTTCTGCTTAGTAATAGCTTTGTTAGGGGGAAATAGCTTGTCAGCAGAGTACCAGTCACCAGGGGGTGGACAAGGGGTGGGCAGGAGGGGCGGCTGCCCTGGGCACTGTGGTATCATGTGAGGTGGGGGGCACCACAAGGAGATTAGGGAAGAGGGGATTTGTGTTGGAAGGGGTAGTTTTGGGGGTAGCAGAGTGTCAGTATTGTTCTCGGAGGGAAAATATGGTGAGGGGGGGGTGCTAAGCATAGTAATTTAAGGGGACTTGTGTTGGGAGGGGGGACAGGGGAAGAGGATTTGTGCTAGGGGGGTATTTGAAAAGGGGGGTAGAAGATGTGTACTGGGGGCATTTGAACTGGGAAATTTCAGCAGGGTGTCAGGTCTGCCAGGAGATTTCAACCGTCACTCTGGTTTCCTGACCGGTAGTCTTGTTATCCCAGTATCGCATGGAGGGACGGTTGAGATCCTGCAGCCAGTATCAAGGGACCAACAATAGAAGGTGCAAACAGGCTATATCAAGGAACACCAAACAAGCAACTCACAGTTAGTAGAGAGTGAAGTCAGCAAACCAAGGCAGCAATCCACAGTTTATACCAGGAAGAGGCCTCAGGAACAGGCAGCAACCACGATCAGCGTAAATCCAAAAGAGTAGTCCAAAAGACAAGGTTGGGAACAGGCAGAGTCAGCAACAACGGTCAGCAAAATCCAACGGATTAGTCCAAGAAGTGTAGTCAAACAGGCAAAAGTCAGCAACCAGAAATACAAAATGTTAACACCAACAACCAGGAAACAGGACCTATACTAGAGCAAAGACAGGAAGGGGGAAGTGATGTTTTATAGGACACTAGATCAGGTGACTGCCTACAGCCGGTCACTGGGTGGAGCCAGGGTCCACAATCAAGGAGCAGGGAATAACAAGGGCTCTACACAGATGGAAGTTACCTAGTGGCTCGGGCAGTAGGGAACCAACCCAAGAACACCTCTTTTTTAAAGAGGGGAAATTTATGCTTATAGGGTAATCATGCAGATTAGTGCTCAGTGTTTTTATGGGGGCATTTTTGCTGACATATAATGCTCATACATCTTTGGGGGGGGGGCGCAGTTTAGAAATTGAAAACATGTTCTCTATCTAATTCCGTCTGAATTTCCGACGGAAAAAGTCAGATGGTGCATACACACGGTCGGAATATCCGATGAAAAAATTCCGTCTGACTTTTTCAATCAGAAATTCCGAACGTGTGTACGCGGCATTAGAAACGCATAGACTCAAGCAGAGGAAAACTATTCAGGCTGTCATCATCAGGTCCAAAAGGAGGTACACTTTAGTGATTTGTAATTTTTTTTTCTGAACATCCAAAAAAAAAAGACTTGTGGTTCGCTTCAAGCCCCACAATCTCTCTGAGCCCTCTGTGGCCTCAGCCACACACCATGGAGTTTGTATGGGACATTATGACAAGTAGGGCACTAATTGACTACATAAATCTCACATTAAATGTGAACTAAGTGGACTTTCTGGTTTCCTGGTTGTTGTCTGGATTTGCACACTAATAAAGTTCATGTCATTTTGGCACTAAAACTGGATTTTCCTAATAAAAGGTGGAAATGTAGGCAATGAAACACTCACAACATGTTTGTGGGACGATTCTTAACCTCTTATGGTGTTGCATCTGGTTTCACTTATGAATCATTTTTCCCATATGTTGATACACCAGGCTTTTAGTAAGTCTTCATTCACATGCTCCTTATAGGTCTATGACAGCCAAGTCAATGCAAATATTTTTTTGCACGAAAAGATTCTAAAACCTGAAATCTTTATTGAATTAATATCCTGTGAGTGTCAATATGATCATAGTTTTTGAAATTTTACCTTGCATGTGAAGTCCCATGTGATTCATAGGCCCCTTTCACACTGAGGCGTTTTTACAGCGTTTTCGCGTTAAAAATAGCGCTGTAAAGATGCCTGAAATAATCCTGCCCCAGCATTCTCAATGTGAAAGCCCTGAGGGCTTTCACACTGAGGCGTTTTTCTGGCTGTGCGTTGGAAAAAATCCTGCAAACAGCTTCTTTGGAGCATCTTTGGGGCGCATAAAATAGCGCTGTAAAAACGCCTATCCCCATTGAAATGAATGAGTACCGCTGTAAAAACGTGGTAAAAAACACCCAGAAGGTCACATGACCGCAGTAGAGTGGAGGATTGTGGGATACCAAATAATCCTTTTACCGCAAAAACGCGGTAAAATCACGGTAAAAAAACGTATGATTTTTTAGCGTTTTTTCAACGCCTCAGTGTGAAAGGGGCCATACTGTTATTAATTTGCACAGTGTTTATCGATTTTATTGCAACACCAGATGGCATGTAATCATCCAGTGCCACCATGTACCATTTGGCCTTAATGTACTGTATAATGCACTAGAACAGAACAGAACAGTTGCAACAGTTGGAATAATTTATGGCATTTATTTTTTTATTACGTCATTTAAGTTGATCACCTAAGGGTAAATGACATAGCTATATATATATATATATATATATATATATATATATATATATATACCTGTATAACTTAAAATTTAATTTAATGGATTTTGAATGCAATTAGTAGAAATACTTGAATTTGACTTTAAATTTGCTTTCTGTAATCCCTTGCCCTTTAGGACTGGTAGAGGAAGTGGCTAATTAGTAAGCTATTTAGGCTCTACTACTTTGCACAATGCTGTTTATTCACATTGGAAGCATGCTATCAAATAAAGAGACCAAAGTGTTAGTTTCATCTCATCAATGTGGGGTAGCTAATTTATTAGCCGATTAACAAGCTGGTGGGGTCATTTACAATGCTGCACAGCCTAGTTGCAGTACAGAAACGTGGCCATTCTTTCCGGCAATGAGACCTGGATCACATAACTGGTTAAAAAGAATAACACAGCATTTGGCTGGTAATGAGGTTTTTACATGATTGATTAAGCTGATTGGAGTTTAGATTTAAAGTAACCCTGCTCTTGTTCAAGGCAAGTGTGCTGAACTGTGATCACTTTTTAGTGCCTGTCATTTACAAATGTGTAACAAATGACCAGTGATATTCAGCTGTCACATGCCATGCCACAGTCTCTACTGTCTACTGCAGACTGGCCTTTAAAGTGTTACTAAACCCAGGATCCTGCATTCACAATATCTGGTCTCCCACAGTACATAGAACATGAAAATGCAATTATTTTAGTAAATATAAATTACTAAATACCTTTTCTCATCAGCAGTTAGAGCCGTCTTGTGACTTCTATCAGTGTCTTGTTAAAGCTTGTAGGAGGAGTTTTCATTCTACTCTGACTGCCCTAGGAAGCTGCATCACCCCTGACCGTCTGTCTGGACAGTGTTGATTGGCCCTGTGCTGATCACATGCACCCTCCCAAGAAAAAATATATAAAACTATAGCAGTACACACCAAACGGAGCATGTGCCAAATGACTCCAAAGGCTCTGTCAGGAGATGGATTGGGGACAGTGGAAGAAGGGGAGGATTGGAGATGACAGGATCAAACAGCCTTTTGGCACAATGCGGAGAAATAACCCCTTAGGTTCCACAGTGAGTATAACAAGCATGCTTTACTGCATATACACACTGATTTTACTGTTGTGGGTTTAGTAACACTTTAAAGAGGAAGTAAACCCCGATGGGTGTTACTTCCTCTTTGTTTCTCTGCAAAGGTAAAGCATAAAGGGCTACTATGCATCGCATAGTAGCCCATTATGTGACACTTACCTGCAGGAGAAGTCCGCGATGTCCCCGTCTTCCTCGCTGGCAGCGAGCGTCCATTGTTCACCCCTCTTCCTTCCGGGGCTGCGAACTCCGGCTCTGTGACTGGCCGGAGTCGCGTGACGTCACTCCCGCCTTTAACGGCAAGACCCGAGCTAGAAACGGCACAGCATGCCCTTTCTAACTCTGGCGCATGTGCAGAAGAAATCACCGTACAACGATTTGCAAATATCTCCTAGGCCGTGCAGGTCTGGGAGATAATTCAAGCACCGACAGGTAAGCCTTAATCTAGGCTTACCTGTAGGTTAAAGTGGTTGTAAAGGGTTTACAACCACTTTAATGGTTCACTGACAATGGTGGGAATTGGGATAAGATCTCCTTCATTATCAGTGGATCTATAACATACTCAGCATCATTACACTCCCCATCAGCAGGGGCTTCTTTCATACTAAAGCCCCGTACACACGGTCAGACTTTTGGCCAACAAACTTCATTTTGAGCAAGTTGGACCAACAATCCGACCGTGTGTACGCTCCATCGGACAAACTTTTTTTGCTTTTTTCTTGTTTTCATCGGACAAAAGTTGGGTCTGCAAACGGACAAACTTTTGCCCAACAAAAGTCAGATGGAGCAAAGTCTGACTGTGTGTACAGAAAACCATCGGACTTTTGTCCGATGGACAAAATAACTAAATGTTAAAAACAACCATCAATAGCAGAAGTTGACCAAAGGGTGGCGGTAAAGAGCAGAAAAGAGCAGAAAAAACATGTGATGTTGCAAAAAGTTTTGGGAAAGTTTGCAGAAAAGTCTGAGCGTGTGTATGCTATGGGTGTTCCCGACCAACTCCGTTTGGACAAAAAAACACGGAAAAGTCAGATGGAAGTCCGACCATGTGTACGGGGCTTTATTTTCAGATAGCTTCTAACATAGAAACACACTACCACCTTTTCAATGTACCCTGGCCTTCAGAAAGAGAGCAAAGCCGGTCTTTCATCAGATTTGGCGACCCGTCAGAATGTGTAACGGAAGTGACATTTCGTTGCCGCCATCTTGCTACACCCCATACTCCTCCATAGTAAGGATACACTGAGAAGGGGAAAGCGGACATCTTTTTACACCCACCAGAGTTTTGCATTTTACACTTATTTTCAAAAGTAAAGTCAGGTTGTGGCAAGATAGCTGTAAATGATATCTTATAGATTGTAGAAAGTTATAGAGATCACACTTTAGTGCTTAGATTGGAGAGGCAGAACTAAATATCAGCTGTATAATTTAACAGCTGACTGATTTGCCAGGCCTATAGGCACCTATAACCTTCTTTTTCAAGACCTTAGACTAGAAAGTTCTTTTTTCTTGGCATGATGATACCAATGTCAATAGCAGAGAGAACACCAGACCACAGATATCTGAGGTTTAAACAGGTCTCACCTGTTTCTAAAGAGGTTCTAATCATCATACCTAATCTGCAAAACCCGATTCAAATTTAATGGTTTGAAGGTGATGCTAAATGTAGTTTACTTACTCTTTGCATTTGCAAGTGTCAAGTGTCAAGCTTATGCGACATTTGTTCAAGTATATCTGTAGGCACTTTTTCAATTGAAATCGAATATTCGCCTATTTTTTATATTTTATATATATTAATATTTTAAAAAAGTAAATAATTTCAATGGGATGTACTTACTTTTTCACATTTCCAATCTGCATATTTTAAAAGCTGGCTAATTGTTGACCATGCATTGTCATAATTTCCATTTGTTACCTATGCAATGTGAAGTTACCACTGTTTACAGGATCATATTACTTAATTCAGTTCCTTGTAGGCCTGCCACCAACATGTTGCTATTATCCTTGTGTTTTACCACAATGCACTGTGTGCCACTTTTAAACACTTGAATGTTATTTTATTTAGCATGCTATTATTATCCCCATTTTGTGCCTTGGTGCCATACATGTGCATGTTAAGAAGAGACATACTATGTGTCTTTTGCATTAACCGCTTCCGGAGTGCCCCACATACATTTACTGCAGCAGGGTGGCTCTTCAGCACGAAATCACGTACCTGTACAGAATTTGGATTTCTGGGTCTGGGGCGCGCCCGCTGTGATTGGACCCGCCGATCAGTCCTGAGGCAGTCAGAACAGCTATCTGCCTATGTAAACAAGGCAGATCCCCGTTCTGTCAGAGGGGAAGATTGAGAGCTTGTGTTTCTGCTAAGCAGGAACACGGATCTGTGTCTTCCCCCAGTCAAAGCATCCCCCACACAGTTAAAAAGCACTTCCAGGGAACACATTTAACCCTTTGATCGCCCCTGATGTTAACCCCTTCCCTGACAGTGTCATTAGTGCAGTGACAGTGCATTTTTTGTTAGAGAAAGAGAGCGACACTCCATTACTTCAAGTTTCCATTGAGGAGATCTTAGAGGAGCAGCGAGTAGAGCAGCAAAGCAAGCAGGAGGCAGAGAAGTTGAAGGTGCAGGCCTTGAAGGAACGGGGTCTGTCTATTCCCAGAGTGGACACCTTGGACGAATACTAAGCTGCTTTATTGGACAGTTTGACACTTTGGTGTCACTGGTCCCCAAAAAGTGTCACTTAGTATCAGATTTGTCCGCTGCAATGTCGCCGTCCCGCTAAAATTTGCTTATCGCTGACATTACTAGTAAAAAAAAAATCCATAAATATATCCCATAGTTTGTAGACCTTTTGCACAAAGCAATCAATATACACTTATTTGGACTTTTTTTTACCAAACATATGTAGCAGAATACATATTGACCTAAATTGATAAAGAAATTGGATTTTTTCATTTTTTTTTTTAACCACTTGCCGACCGCTGCATCACTCTATACATCGGAAGAATGGTTCGGCTGGGCATGTTTACGTACCTGTACGTCCCCTTTAAGAATCGGCATTGTGGGCGATCGCGCGCCGCCGAGAGCTACGTGAGTTCAACCGCCGGTCCTGCGGATTCAATGTCCGCCGGGAGTCCCGCGATCGCCTCACGAAGAGGAAGAACGGGGAAATGCTGATGTAAACAAGCATTTCCCCATTCTTCCTAGTGACAGGACACTGATCACAGCTTCCTGTGATGGGGAGCGGTGATCAGTGTCATGTCACACGTAGCCCATCCCCACTACAGTTAGAACACAACCCTAGGACACACTTAACCCCTTCAGTGCCCCCTACTGGTTAACCCCTTCACTGCCAGTGTCATTTTTACAGTAATCGGTGCATTTTTATTATTATTTGGGAGGTATATATATATACGTGTAGCACACAGACCCCTCTGTCTTTACCTGCATTTAATTAGGCTCTTCGCAGGCAGAGAGAGGCACACCGCACCACAAGCCTGTATCCTCCTGTGTGAGGAGGTTGGACGGTGTTAGTTTCGGGCCTGCCTGCGGCTGGAGTTGAATCCTCATGAGAATGATTCTCACCTCTATCTTGAATAGATGCAAGTCTTTATTTCTCCCCAGTAATGTAACTGTCCACACCAAATGAAAGTCCAACTTCTATATTTATTTCACACTGGATAACAAATAGTCTCTTTAACAGCAGACAGGTTGGAACAAGACACAGGACAGCTTAGGTGGGAGGAGGTCCAGGCACAAACTCTAATGATTTCCTCAGACTGTTCAGGTTTCACGAACAGTTTTGGCACACAAATTCTGCCACAGACCGTGAGGTTGGTCTCTGCCACAGACCTGGTGAATAGAAGTCACTGCCACTGACTTGGTGAACGGGTCACTGCCACTGACCTCGTGAATAGGGCCTTGCCCTATGAAGTCACTGCCACTGACTTGGTGAATAGAAGTCACTGCCACTGACTTGGTGAACTACCTTCTTGAAGTGTTTGGCCCGTGTAAAGGAGAAAACCATCCCTCCGGAGAGTTACCAGAGGCCCTCATCGTCACCACGACTTTGCGCTGGGTCTTCGGAAAGGGTCATCTCAGATACAGGTCCCCTCGCAAGGCGGCACCCTGGGAGCTCTTGATCCCTGGCGGACCCCAGCCGAAGGTTGCTGGGCCCCGGGCCTTCAAAAATAGTACCTCACCCCAGACTGAAGGTGTCTGGGATGGAACAGGAATCAGGCCTCTGGGCCTAGGGCACCCGGAGACGACACACGCACACCCAGGCTGAAGGTGCCTGGGCGTGGATGAAGACCCCAATGGAAGATGGCCACCCCCTTTTATACCCTCTCCCGACAGGCACAGCAGGTTCCCTGCCCTGCCGTACTACTGCCGATAGGGGACAAAAAGAGCACAGCCCTGTATCAGTGGTTCAACCCTGGCCTACGGCAACACCGCCACCTGTAGGCCACAGGGAACTGCACACCAACACCATCTCCCATGGACAGAAATGGTCCATTAACCCTAACAATCAGTGTGTTTGAGCCTAATTACCACTCAGATACTTCCCCAAAATGTAACACCCCGCTACATATGTATTCTTCAACTTTGTTTGCTTTAATCCTGCTCTAATTTTCGGATATAGGGTGGATGTGAGACACACTCTACCCATATCCGCCTTATGTCATTATCATTAAAACCTCCTCTAATCGGTGAGGTTTTCCATCTGTGGGGGTGTCTTTCTTCTTTACACCTCTGGGTGGCACTATGGATTATACCCATGGTGTTCACACCCCTATTGTATTCATATAAATGTGTGGTTTTTCTTATATTGTTTATGATGTGCATAGTTTTCATGAAGTAGTAGGTATTTTTTATTTCTGATGTGTTTTATTATGGTATTTTGGTTAAAGCTGTGTACCATTTGCTGTGCAGAGGCATGACCTCCTCTGACGTCAGCGGAAGTTTCTGTGCCGCCGAGCGGATGTGGTTATTCCCGCGGCGTGATTTGGAGTGTGACGTTACCTTCCCCATGTGACTCTACGTGGGTGATGGGGCGTCACTCTCGTCATGTGATCGTCACATGAGTTACGGCACTCTTGTTACCTTCTCCACATGTTTTTGACACGGGAGATGCGTCGCAATCTCTGTCACGTGATCGCCGCACGAGTGACGTCACTCTTGTCACGTGATCGCCGCATGCGTGTCAGCGGATGCCCAGATTGGGTTGTCGTTGCGGGCATCTCGCAATGTCAAGACGTGGGCATGTTTGTCCCAGGCCTACATCCAATCAGATTCCTCTTTTCCTCACTTCGCACACTAGTGGTTGCTCTGTTTATGTGCTGGGTTAACCCGGAAGCTATTCCCTATTGTGGAGGTGAATGGGAGGGAGAGACCACATGACACATTGCCTGTTTTTTTGCGGGCTTTTTGACAGGTGGTCCGCCATGTGCTGTTACCAGTCTCTTCCGGGTGAAGTATATGAGTCATCGTTAACCCGGAAGGACTTTACACCTATAGAAATGACTGGTTCATGAGTTGAGAACTGGAGTCCAGTCTATCATGTGACTGGCTCCCGTCCAATCATTGGTACCATCCAAGAAATCGTGACTGATTGGTTGGCCATTAATTTTGGCCTTGTACGTTATTATATATATATATGTGCAATGTGGGGGTGCAGGTAGATGCCCTAGTAGAAGTCCTATTTGAAATGAAACATGTCGGGCCAGGTACACTGCTCCCCATATTGCTTTTTTATCGAACTGTGATCACTTTTACCTTGTATGTTGGTTTTTATAAATTAAAACCGACTTTTTTTGACCTGCACCATTGGAGCCCCTATTTTTTCTTTCCTTTCATGTTCTGTGGATGAAAGCTTTTTGAGTCTCTCCAGTTGGTCCTTATTACCCTTGAAAGGGTTTTTACTTACCAGAACTGAGTTACCTTCAGATGCCTTGTGGATTCCCATTGATGTCCTAGCCATCCCATGGTTGGTATTTAACATCTGATCAACCTTCAGCTGAGGAATATCGGGTCCATTGTTCTTACCTTTGGTTGACACCATCTGGATACCAGTGAGGCGTACCCTACACTCTCCAGGATCTCCACTGATAGTTTGGTCTACCAGCCGGTTGGGATATCCCATGCTCGATTGATCCGTTGTCGCTGACAGTCGGGTCCAACAGTTCCTGTAAGCGTATTTTAGCCATACCATTTGCTTGAAGAAATTTCGCTGGAATGGTATACAATCTCATGACATCTCTACTGTGTTATGCATACCCACCCATGATGGACATTTTCATTACATCTTATCTTTGTGTGGATTGATTATCATTTTACGTGTGGACTGATTATAATTGTTTCACCGTCACACCCAGTTGGGTGTATATTGTTTAGTGTTTTTTTCACATTTCACTTTACAACACGTATCGCTACATATTCACCTGCACTCTTTTCAAATTTTTGTCACATTCTTGTGTAGCTGCTTCCCTCCTTTTTGGTTTGTTTTTCTGGGATAGCGCAATTATTATTCACATTCACAGTGCATTTTTATAGCACTGATCGCTGTATCAATGACAATGGTCCCAAAATAGCGTCAAAAATGTCCGATGTGTCTGCCACAATGTCGCAGTCACGATAAAAATCGCTGATTGCCACCATTACTAGTAAAAAAAAAGTATTAATAAAAATGCCATAAAACTATCCCCTATTTGAAGAACGCTATAACTTTTGCGCAAACCAATCAATAAACGCTTATTGTGATTTTTTTAACCAAAAATATGTAGAAGAATACGTATCGGCCTAAACTGAGGAAAAAATATTGTTTTCTTATATATTTTTAGGTGATATTTATTATAGCAAAAAGTTAAAAATATTGCTTTTTTTTTCAAAATTGTCGCTCTTTTTTTATTTATAGCTCAAAAAATAAAAACCGCAGAGGTGATCAAATACCACCAAAAGAAAGCTCTGTTTGTGGGGAAAAAAGGACGTCAATTTTGGGAGCCACGTTGCACGACCACGTGCAATTGTCAGTTAAAGCGACACAGTGCGGAATCGCAAAAAGTGCTCTGGTCTTTGGCTAGCCAAATGGTCCGGGGTTGAAGTGGTTAATTGGTTGTGTTTTATAGCAAAAAAGTAAAATATATATATATTTCTATTTAAATTGTTTGCAATAGCGCAAAAAATAAAAACGCAGAGGTGATCA
Source organism: Rana muscosa (assembly GCA_029206835.1). Classification (NCBI taxonomy): domain Eukaryota; kingdom Metazoa; phylum Chordata; class Amphibia; order Anura; family Ranidae; genus Rana; species Rana muscosa. Next base: position 411,957,271 of record CM055122.1, read on the forward strand.
AAAAAACACCAAAAGAAAGCTCTATTTGTGGCAAAAAAATACATCAATTTTATTTGGGTACAGTGTCGCACGACCGTCCAATTGTCAGTTAGAAAATAACACAGAGCCGTATAGCAAAATATGGCCTGGTCATGAAGGGGGGTAAACCTTCTGGAACTAAAGTGGTTAAAGTATTCCTACCGGCCTGTTTGCATTGTACTCTGAGCTGTGCACAGGCAACTTAGTGTGCAATTTCGGTAATAAGGCTGCATTGATGGGCATTGACCCTTATTTTGCTTCAATGTTCTTTATTTCAAATTTACGTTTTTTTCTAAGAAACTTCCCTTTTAAAGTTAAGGTGCGTGTTATACGCCTGTGCATGTTATACGCCGATAAATACAGTACTTTTGAGTTTTGGATTTGACAGAAGCCATTGTCTATTCCCATGAACACACAGCACATTCCACGCTAGTGATTCAGTTAAGAGGTTTCCTTTTACTGCATCAGGATTAGTGTGAGACATAGGAGTTAGGAAATGGATGCTTCCAGCAAAACTGAATACCATAAGTGTTTTGTGATAGATCCCCTTTAAAGGCTTTACAGTCAAACTGTGATATTTTTCATTTTCAACTTACTGCTACTAGATATGCCAAAATACAGTGCTTCTGACCAGTGACTCACATTGTGGAAACACAGTTACAGTATGTCAATGCAGGATATATACTTATAGCTGACAATGGAGAAAGATCAGTCAAGAAATATTTACAGATTTATCTATGTATAGTGCTCCTGAATGCAATACTTATAGATGTATAATGCATTTTGTTAAACACTTGAGTCCCTGAGCCTCATGTTTTGCTTAAAGTGGATGTAAACCTTCACATATACCCAGTGAAATGAACAGCCTCAGATGATACACAGAGATGAAACAAATCTCCCAACAAAAGCTTTACTGTGAGACAGCTGATTGGAGGAAAGGCACAAACCCCCCTCCACATAGGCAAAGACTTGCAGAGCTGTGCTGTGAATTGACCAGCTGTCTGCTAATCTATCTATAGCACCCGCTCTGACACAAATTCCAGGCTGGTTTTATCACGTGTCAGAGAACTTGTCAGAAGTTATCATGCTGATAACAAGAACAGAGCAGGAGAAAGCTATGGGACTTAGGGCTTTAAAGAGAGATAGAAAAAACACTACAGATATTTGTGCCCAGCTGAAATTTCATGAATCAGGTTTACATCCACTTTAATGTAGGTGTTTTGCATTCTCCAACATCGACTCAGTGAATTTTTGACCATTTCTGTATGCAAAATTCCCTCAGATGCAAGATGTTTGTGGGCTTTCTTGCATGAAATTCCCTTTTCAAATACCCCCACAACATTTAAATGTATCAATCCATAACCCTCCATTACTTATTTTCAAGAAGTAGTAGATTTGCTAGTATCCTTTAGAGAGGCTCTGTGCTTAATGGACACAAGGAGCTGCAGCTCGACTCAGGTGCCCCCATAGCAAGCTGCTTGCTTTGGGGGCACTCAACAGGAGGAAGGGGCCAGAAGCAGCGAAGAGGGACTTGAGAAGAGGGGGATCTAGGCTGCCCTGTGCAAAACCACTGCACAGAGCAGGTAGGTATTACATGTTTGTTATTTATTTATTTGTTTAAACAAGACTTTACAATCACTTTAATCTGCAAAACCTGATTCACATTTTATAAGTTGGGGTGGTGTTAAATGTAGGGGTTTACTTACTCTTTGCATTTTACTTATTTAGATTAAGAGAATGGATATTACAATGTCAAGCTTATGTGTAATTTGTATACTAACTTTACCTGTAGGCACTATATCAATTAAAATCAAACATTTGCCTGTTTAAATTTTAGTAAAAATGTAAATATTCTTAATGGGGTGTATTTCACATGACCACATATATTTAACTTTTGTTTTTGAATTTAGATAAGCTTTCAGGTTCTCCTAGACCTAGACTATTGCCCCAACATAATAATCTCTCAGGGCGGCATGAAAGTCACAATGATTAGAAGTATGTTTGTACGCCAGCTGACCTTTTAAGCCAAAACTATTTATTATCGGTTGTTCTATTGTCAATTTAAACTGTAGTTGGTTTGACTGTATGATCCAGACCTTGGATCTGACTGTTATTTTAATACTCTGTGACAAGCTTTAGTTTACCTCCATTCAACATATTTGTCCCCACCCAATAGTAGAGGTAAACACAACTAAACAAATGTGGGTGACAATCTTAGGATATGCTGGAGGATGATATGTTAAAAAAAAAAAAAAGCAATGAAAAAATCAATGAACAACTTACAGTCTTCTCCACTGACCACTGACAGCATGACATGAGAAATGTGCAACACAATTGATGCATGTAACTGTATATTTATTTCTTTTTTAAAGAACACTCCTTAATGTTTTGTAATTCAATATACAAACTTTCACAGATTTATAATCCACTAAATAGCACAATAACCCAGTTCCACACAGTCAGATGTGCTTTGTCACCTTGAGTTTTTTTTTTTTTTTAGACACTCCAAAAAATGTATTTGGTGACCTGTCCAACTGAGATTTACAAATAAATTGTACCAGTGATGCACTTGTACATATACATGGGGTGGAATGTTTCCCATATGTATGACTGGAGAATATCAAGCAACATGTTCACATAAGACCATATACTTGTGATATACTTATAACTGTGCCATACAGCATTGGGATAAAGAAAACCTCACAATAAGCACATGGCTGTACTTTTAATGCTTTTACATTACTATCATTTTAAAATCACAATCAGCATTTAAGTTATTGTCAATTTAGCAAACAAGGGACGAAAAAAGTACATGAGTAAAGAACTGACTGATATAACTGTCATTATTTTATCATTGATGTTTACAATGCATAAGTGCATAATAAGATAATATTTCAGTTTAAATATCTTGCTTACACTATACATTTTTTGTTCTAATTACGCAACAGTAAACCCCATGCTTCACATAGAAAAAAGCATTTCACAACAATAAGAAAAAAAATGTACAATTTATGAAACAAAGTAAATAAATATTAGTATTACAGGATTGTTGGAGCTGTACATAAAAGCTGTTGAATTTCAATCATATAAAAATATGTTTTAGTGCAACCTCACATATATATTGATGCTATTTTTAACTTTGTACATTTAGACCAAAGTGTCCAAAAAATAATGAAATTACAATTATTACAAAGCAGATACACAAATTCTAAAATATATACAGGGTACTGCTAAAATGCTTATAAGAATATAAGCAAAGTAAAGAAAAAGGCACAAACATCTGTACAATTAAAAGTACCAGACCCAATACAAGAGTTTAAAGTTTCATTTTGGTCAGGCTCATGATGACTTATTTGTAAAGATACAGTATATACATGTGTGTGTGTGTAAATATATATATATATATATATATATATATATATATATATATATATATATATATATATATTCATATAATAAAAGTACTTTCAAGAACAATAACTGTAACGCACATCAGACATGCTATGTTTTGTACAAGAAAAAAAAAAGGTATTCTTTAATATAGTCTACATGCCCATTCAAATCATTGCAGGTTGCTGGATTCAGGCGAAGAGTCCTTTACGTTCTGTGTGCTTGATGGCTCTTCTTTCCTGCCATGGAATCCTAATTTTGTCAAGTCCATGGTCTTACTATAGAATTTGGAATGAGCTTGCGTAGACTGTGATGTACCAAAACTGTCTTTTTCTCCGTGCAAGTCAACTGGGGTGGCTGAGGAGCATGCAAGAGACATGCTCCCTTCAAGTCCACTAAAGTGTCTAATGCTAAACTGTGCACTTTCTAATGTTTTTTGATTGGGCTCAGGAGGACGAGACAGTTGGTCCCGCTTCAGCGGTTGACCTTCCTCTGCAGCAATCCTCAGGCAAGCAATGGCTTTTGTGCAAGTGCGTATATTTTCCTCTTGCTCCCTCTCAGTAGGCTGTGAACTTTCATCTGACGGGCTTTGCCCCGGTGAAGGTAAGAGAGTAGGGGAAGCTCCAGATTCTCCTGGAGGAATATCAGGAGAAGAATGTTTATCAAGGTGCAGTGGGAGACAGGACACTGAAATAGTCTTCTCATCTGAACTTCTCAGGTGCAGGGGTTTAGTTGTAGAAGGCTGAGGACTGGCTTGGATTGCAGAATTAGAACTAATTATTTGAATCCCACCTATTGGGATCATAGGTAAAGGTGCTCGTATCTGCTGTTGTGAGTGCAATGGAAGGTGACTGAAAATATAGTCTTTGTGGCCATCAGGGTCTTGGCCAAAGCTTTGGTGTCCAGGAACATCTTCTGGATGTGGGCCTACATATGAGAACTGTGGCCAGATTTTTCGTAAATTCTATAAGCAAAGACAAGAACAGTTTATAATATGGCAAAATATTGTATTCTTTACCTATGTAAAATGCTATTAAACTTTAACAAAAAATCTAATAATAATAAAAAAAACTTTTTCCTGTGCAATACATGATTTCCAAAACTAAAGTCCAAAATTAAACTCTAATTAAGAAACTTATTTTCTACTTGAAAAGCAGAAATTTATTTGCTCATTGAATATGTTTTGAAACACTTCGAGCCCTTTCATACGGGGGCCGCCCATGTCTTAGCGGTAAAGCGCCACTTGTTTTAGCGGTGCTTTACTGCTGTTTAAGCAGTTATTTTTGGCCGCTAGTGGGGCGCTTTTAACCCCCGCTAGAGGTTGAAGAAGGGGTTAAAAATGAAGCACTGCCCATTCATTGCAATGGGCAGGGACAATTTAGGAGAGCTGTATACAGTGCTCCAAAACTGCCCCATAGATGCTGCTTGCAGGACTTTTTCTAATGTCCCGCAAGCGCACCACCCCAGTGTGAAAGCACTCAGGCTTTACACATTCGGGCGGCATGGTAGGCAGATTTCAGGTGCTTTACAGGTGATATTTCTAGCACTAAAATACCTGAAAACTGCCCCAGTGTGAAAGGGGTCTTAAGGAGCCACTATACACCAATTCATTCCAGATAGATCAGTTGAGTTACCATGTCTATGGGTCTACCCACCTAGTTGGCAGTTCAATAACTATAACCAGCCAGACTTAATTTTTCAGCCAACTGTCCCCCCCCCCCTCTTAACCTCGTTGTTTCATATACAGTACATAAACAGTTAAAGTGGGTATGTTACTTGAAAGATAATTAAAAAAAAAGATCTATTAGTTATACAACCATATCAGCATGGTTGATTCTGGTTAACAGGGCCAGCACCTAGACTTGGGGTGGTCATTAGCCCATCCTGCCAGTTTTGGATGGATAAAGCAACCATTTTAAGGTCTGTGGGTAACAACAGACAACCCCTGGTCAACAGCTCTCTGTAATAGTTATTTGCCAAAGGTTTTAGGTAGCTGGAGTTGGAGGAATCTGCTAATTTCAGTTTCCTCATCTATAAACATGATATGTAAGTGTGAATGTTACTAGGAGCATGAAAAAAGGTATTTAGGTAGTTCAATGTTTGACCTAAATTTAAACTAAACCAGTCCCAAACTTTTTGCAATAAAGAAAAATGACAGGGAAATCTATAACCAGAAGTAACATTCAGTGAGACCATATATCAAAATGACCAGCAGATCTAAACATATAGGCAAGGGAAGTTTTGTGCAAACCTCAACTTTCTCTCTGAAACTCAAGCTTTGCCTTATTAAACAATAAAGAGTCTAAGGAGGTTAAGGTTAGTGGATCAAGCTTGCCATTTACAGGAAACAAACCATAAACCCAAAGGCAGAGGTAGCTGTTATCTGCAAATCTTGACTCTTCTAGTAAAACTTGTAATGGACTACATCCCTCCTCCCTAGTTCTTGATCTTCCCCACTGACACTTTAAAGTTATTGTAAACCCTGTTACACCACTTTTACCTACAGGTAAGCCTATAACAAGGCTTACCTGTAGGGGTACCTTGAATATCTCCTAAACCTGCACAGTTTAGGAGACATTCAGTATATGCGCTGCTGCCGACGTCATTGGTGCATGGGCACTGAAAAAACGGGCCACTGGTGTCTTTTCTTTCGGAGTCATGCTGTGACTGGCGGCTCCCACACGCATGTGCGGGAGTGACGTCATCGCGGCTCCGGACAATCACAGCGCCGGAGCCGCAAACCCGGAAGTAACTCCGGTGGAAGATGTCCGCGCTGTACTCGGAGGGCTGATGCTGATCCAGGGCATCGTTCTAAAGTAAACATTTCATAATGAGCTAGTATACAATACATACTAGCTCATTATGCCTTTGTCTTGCAGGAATTGTTTTTTTGTTTTGTACAACCTCTTTAATATGTACTAGTCTACATTTTGATATGAAATGTTCCAGGAAGGTAGTATTTCATGCTTGTTATTTGTTTCATCATATGGTCAATTTTCATTGCCCAAATTTGTGACAGAATTAACGTAATGAATGAGATGCACTATTTCTACCATGAGGACATACAGTGTCATGTAGAAGGGCAAAAATTTTTTTTTGTAAACTAACAAAAAAGCAATTCATTATCTGTATTTTAAACTTTACAAATGTTGCCCTACAAGGTTATGTGCACCAGAATCCCAGAAACACATCCTAATAGAAGTCCCAGAGTAAATACATCTAAGACTGAAAACGTTTGGGTGGTATTTGGAGTACAATATATGTTTTTGTTTACCATGATAATTCAAGAAGAGTTCAAGGTCCCCACAGCAACTTACTGAAGACTTGCTATATTTCTGTATTTTGTGCTAAGTAAAGTTGCAGCTTTAATTTTGTTTGTAATTATGCGCAACAACTCCAAAATGCTTGATTTTATACAGGACTATTTTTTACTGCTTCAGTCATATGTTTTTTTTTTTACTTATCAGTGTCCTTTTCCCACAAGATATTTACACTGTGTGGCTTGCCCAGTGCTACATAGGCTTTCCTGAAACCTATCTAGTAGGCTAATGTGCAGGCACACATGGTTGGCTTAAAGTGGTTGTAAACCATAAAAAAAAAAAAAAACCTGCAAGGCAGGCATGTCCGGCCAGCGACATCACTCCCGGTGTTACTTCCGGGTATCGCGGGCTTCGGCGGGCTGTGATTGGCCGGAGCCGCGATGATGCCGGTAACGTATGTGCCATTGCTTCAGGGGACAGGGGATATCTCCTAAACCGTGCAGGTTTAGGAGATATCCGGGTTTGCTACAGGTAAGCCTTATTATAGGCTTACCTGTAGCAAAAAGTGGTTGTAAAGGGTTTACAACCACTTTAAGCTCTATTACCTTGGCCTATCGGCAGCCTATCAAACTGTTGACAGGGGTGTACCCTGAAATGCATGAAGATCAGGGCATGCATGTGCTTAGGGTGTAGTGATCCACTGGAAAGATTTAAGGTTGTACAGAACTGGAATGGTTGTAGAGTAAAGATCTTCATAAGGCAGTGTTATAAATATATTCTATTTATAATATAACTAGCACAGGGAGGGGGCCAACTAAAGATAAGTGCACTGAATCTGCATGTACCCTTAAGTATACATAAAGAAAAAGATAAAATTCACAGTGTCATCAGCTCAGCTGGAGATATAGGAGAGTATCCTATAAGGAATTAGATACCTCAAACTCTATCTCAGGCACCATCGCCCCATACACAGTCAGATCATCCCCAAAGAATTATAACAGGGAGTGGGTGGTAGCGTGATCCTCTAGATATAGAAGCATATATTTAAGGAGGACTAAGGGCCCAAAAAATAAATCTTCCAAAAGGATCGATCGGTCAATTATAAACAGCTTTATTATAGTATGAAAAAAAGTGTAAAAGACTTCCGTGCTACTAATGAGTAAATAATGAATGTGAAAGAGGTGAATGGTAACATGTTCAAAAGCTGCAAAATCTATCAGTGTTCACTGTACACGTAAAAATAAAATAAGTATAATAAAAAAGTGGGAGATACTATCCGTGCAAGGCCCATGCATTTTATGCTCCAGTTATGCGATACATTACATTATCCAGGTGAGAGTTCTGGGAGACTGGGTGTGGATCATTTTGTGAATGCATCGCCCCCATTGTGGAAAGCCCCAAGGGAGACGTTTTGAGATCATTATCTTATGATTTTGACAGTCACTCGTCTCACAGGAGGAACACTCTATTCATAGTACTTTCACACTAGTGTTTTCATGTATTAGGATTGTTCACTTATTTAGATTTTTGATGGTCATTATTTGTGTTTTATCTGTCATTTGCACATTGTGTTTATTGTGATTATTATTTAGTTTTATTCTTTCAGGCATTCCAGCCAGGGATTTTTCTTTAGCGCAAGATCACTTTTTTATTATAGTATATTATAGTATAGTATATTTAACTACAGTTGGCCAGTCTATGACTTTAACGGTAGTGCAGGGCCAGGAGTGGGGTGGAGTATATGAGGGATGGATGGGTGGATGGCTAAGCCCACTGAAACAGAGTCAATCAGTGGTGCATTTGCATAGTACAGCCGTAGGTACAGGTAAAGGCTGAATGGAGTCTGCGCACCGATATACTGAATGGTAGCCGAACCGCTAACCTGACTGTGTAAAGCTGGACTGTAAGCGGATGGACAGGTGCAAATAGGAGCGGTGTGTCTTGCTAGGATGCCGGCTACATGATGGTGAGTCAGTGTCCTATGGACAGTATACACAAAGTAAGTCAGTGCGATCTCACCACTCCCAAGCCATGCTGAAGGCTCCTAATGCCTCATGAACAGAATCCACATGGAGGTAGTCCACCAGCGCACTCTTCGTTTGTGCTGCTCCATATGTGTAGTGTCGGCCCACAGGTAGATAACGTGGGTGTGGGAGTCTGCAGGGTCTGGTCTAGGATTGGACATCACAGGGGTTATGACGCTGTGCTAACATGTTTCGCTCATAAACACAAGCTTCTTCAGAGCAAATGCACCACTGATTGACTCCACATCACGCCTAGCCCTGTACTACCTTTGGCCAACTGTGGTTAAACCACATTATACATTATACTCTATCTGCAGTCACTTGCACTAATGTCTCTTTGATTTAACCATTGGATTGGATGAGTGTGTGGTGGATGTGTGATTTGTGTGGGTATCTGCAGCTGCTTCCTTGTCTGGTTTTGACAACTTTTTGTTATGTCAGAGGTTTTTGCAATTTTTCATGTTCTATTTTTACTAAATATACTATAATAAAGCTGTTTATAACTGACCGATTGATCCTCTTTGAAGATTTGTTTTTTTGGCCCTTAGTCCTCCTTAAATGTATCCTTTAAATAGTTCATTTCTGTGATTCTTGAAGATAACCTTTCCTAATTAGCATACATCAACAGCAGCATTATTGGAAAAATATTTAAATAATAAAATAAGAAAAATTACACTTACTCCGTGGCCAAGTAATCCGGACTCTGAGTGCAAATAATGACTCATTGGCAAACTTGCGTTATGATGTAAACGTCTTCTTGGGGAAAGTGCTCTAAATGTGGCCATATATTTTCTCTCTCTCCGTGGGGAAAGGTCTCTTCCGGGGGACATATCTTTCCCAGGGGACATTGGCCGTAATGGTGAAATATGTCGTCTTGGTGATACATCCCTTCGAGGTGACAACTCTCTCCTTAATGCAGCGTCTTTCCTGGGTGACAGATGTCTCATGGGAGACGCATCTCTACGTGGTGATAAGTGCCTTCTTGGAGATAAATCCCCCCTTAATGACAGGTACCTCTTTGGTGAATTATCTCTGCAGGGTGAAGAATCATATCCCGGGGAGGAATAACGGCTACAAGATGAGAAGTCTCTAGGAGATGAACTGGGTTCTGAAGTAAGCATATAGTCTTCATCCATGCTACCAGGCATATCCATTTTATCCCGGTCGTGATCTCGGCTAGTAAGGAAAAGCTTTTGATAATCCACCATCTGTGAGTCCCCACTCCTAGTTGCGTTCATGAGATGTGTAACTTGTATACTTGGCATGGTGGACAAGTAGCTCATTAAGGGTGAGTGCCCCATAGAACCTTCTGGGGATGCCCTGTGGGATGTTGATGAAGCAGTTACAGAGAGCGTTGAAAATCTGGGAGGCTGAGGGCTAGTACTCCTTGACCTGCTCTTTGGTGTTACATCTCCCTGGATCTCATCAAATTCTTCATCCTCATCATCTTCATCTTCATTGTCATCTCCATCTTCACCATCTGTTTCCTCAGCATCGGAAAACTGGTGATCAATAGCTATGTTGCTCTTTTCTGTTTCTTTGTGCATTTCTTCAATGTTTCCTGAAATAAAAAGACATTTACGTTTTTTGGTGTGCTGGCTGTTAAAATTTAATTTAACCATTTCCACCAGTATAATATGCATTAAACATGAATTTTGATGAATACAGCCAAAATCTCAAATTAGATAAATAGCACCCTTATAAATATTTAAAGAGACTCTGCCAGTGGAGGAAAACTGCTGCAGGTATGAAGTGCATATACAGGGCATGCACTAATACTACCTTGAAGTATCAGGACTTTGCATGTAAAAATAGTGGCATTCGGCTGTGACAAAGGTTTGGGAGGCTGACATTGTTATGTCAAATCCCTGTAATTCACACATGCATCAGTTTGCCTCCCTCCCCCACCCAGTGACAGAATCTTTCTAAATAATTTCCTGAATTAACAATCTTTTAACATCCAACCACCACTATGTGAAAATAAACTGCCCTTTACATTATTCACTTGCACCACCTTTAGATGCAGCAAATACAAGTTGTAACTGGGTAAATCCTCTAATTCACCAACTTTCACAATACCGTGGAAGAATGTCAGCCTACTCTGCCTTGAAGAACTGCTTTAATACAGAAATGCTGGCTGGATTTCGAGCAGGACCTCTTGTTTCAGGTTAATATACAGTATTTATATTAGGTTAAGATCTGAGCATTGTTTAGGCCAGTCAAAAAAGTGTTCTTATTTTAAGTTTTTTTTTTTTTGCTTGGAAAAATTGTTTTTCTGCATATGTCAAATACACTTTGGCCTTTAAAGGAATGGGTATATATTATGCTTCAGGATTTCCTTATACAGAGCAGAACTCAAAAGTCCTTCATTATGACAATCCATCCAGGTTCTGGGGCTGGTATGCATCAAAAAACATTGCATTGCCACAACTATTCTTTTGAAACAGTAGATAAAATGAAAGCTGGTATACATATTAGCACTGTATATTCATGTGAGCTTAAAAATATACTGAACATATACAAAAAATATACTAAAGCCCAAAAACATACTGTGCCCATAACAACTACCAATAGTATGAATTCCTTTATCTATCTGTATGGTCAACCTTTAGCAAAGGGGAATTTGAAATACATTCTACAGGACAGGAAAACAGTCTTAAGCAGGGTTGCAGGAAAGAAAGTCTCTCAACACCCCATATTGTGTTCTCCCAGGGAAGGAGGGGGGGACCTGGGGAGACGTCCCTACCGGGAGAACACAGTGATTACTGCTAGTGGCTATAGCCACTGGCAATAATCTCATGCTAGAAATCCAACATGCTGGCTGATCAATGGAGCAACTTGGTAACAATAAGTCTGCCCATAGATAGAGCGAATCTTGGCCAGTCCCTGCTGAACTGGCCGAGATAGCCACTGGCAATAATCTCATGCTAGAAATCCAACATGCTGGTTGATCAATGGATCGACTTGGTAACAATCAGCCCACTCATAGATAGATTCAATCCATCTATGACTGGCTTTAGACGACCCTAATAAGACAGCAATTATGTTTACAAAGCAAGAAATGCTCAATGTTATCTACTGCTTTATTACACAAAGCTTACTTCATAGCTATGTTATTACTGTAACAATGACATGAAAAAAAAAACATTAAATGCATCGCTGGTCAGTTTAGGTGAAAACACAACGAAAGAGCCTGTAAGAAATTCATACTTCATTATGTATTGACACAAAACGATAAGAAAAAAACTATGTTATATTCTTTAAACAGGATAGCAACGGTGATGGCTCTTTGTTTTCATTGTGAATCTTGTCCTGTCAAACAGGCTACATGAGCAAACAAGATAACTTCCCTTTGTATGCAATGACATTGTTTGAAAAATGAGTCCTATTAATTCAAAGCACCAGAAGAAACATATCAATTTAGCTAAGCTGCATGCCCAATCTACAGTGTGAAACACAGTCACATGATCAAGATCCATAAAATATATCACTATGATAACAAATAATTTATTGCACTAACTTATTTCTGTGCCTTGACTTGGCACAAGTGTATACATCCTCACAGGTATTGGGCACTGCCGCTTTCCCCTCCTGGGATTGGCGAGCGTTCCACCGACAGGAAGTTCGGGCCAGACGTGACATCAATGTAGAGCCGGAAGTGACAACACCCGTGGGGCTTCTGACTAGTTTCGCAAACCGCTTTCCTGAGGATACAGTTTGTGAAACTAGTTGGAAGCCCCACAAGTGTCGTCACATTCGGCTCTACATTGACCTCACATCCGGCTAGCACTTTCTGTTGGTGGAACGCACGCCAATCCCGAAAGGGGAAACAATACCTGTGAGGCTGTATAGACTGGTGCTGAGTCAGGACACAGAAATAAGTGAGTGTAATATATTATTTGTTACAATATCAATTAGGTACAATAAAATACTACACTATAGCATTATTTTGGTCCATTGTGGTGATATCCTTTGGAGAGAGGATGACACATTTAGGATACCATTGGAGGATCTAAAGGAGAGGCTATGATCACATTGGAAGACTCATTAATTACCCCAAAGCGCTTGTTGATCTTCATTTAAAGGTCACTGAAGTGACATTGAGTGTGCACTTCTCACACTGGTGGTGGCATTTAGTGTTCCATTGGAGAATTATTTACCAGAATATAGAAGATCACGCATTTGTTTGGTGTGGGATGTACTAAATTTATTTATGGACTTTCCAAGTTAATTTAAAGTTCCTATTTTTTGTTCAACATTTATATATTTTAAACTATAAGGAAGGCAACTTTATTGTTTGGGTCACAAATTGAGCTGGCGACTTTGTATATTTATAACTTGGTTATCATGCCAAACCTCCAGCTAGGAGTCACTGACTAGGTATACAAAGTAGATCATGAATTATAAGTTTACTCTGACTTTGGTGATTTGTAAAATTGCTTCAGGTCGGTGACTCAAACAGCTGAGGTAAGAGGATTAGCATGGTAGCCAGGCAACTAGCATTTTTCAGAAGGAAGTTCACAATAGAAACCTCTATGTTTCTCCCAAGACAGGTCTTTATGTTACGGAACACATTTGAAGATTCCATCTTCCAACAAATATAATAACAGATTTATGACATATTAGAGACATTTCTCATCATTGAAGTCTCAGCTCTGTTATTAGAAAACGTTTTCAAGTGCTGGCATCCTTTTGAATAATAAAGCACACAGGCACACAGATTTGCTGTCTAAATTTATCCTTCGATGCTAGGCAGTAGTGTGGGCGATTTATCTTCTTACACAGACACCCAGGAACCAAAATTAACTGGTGACGTACCTGACTCTTCTGTTTCTGCATCATCTACAGATGTCATTGCTACTCCAAGCTCCAGGCACTTCTTCATGTGGGCCTTCGACTTCATATGTTTTGTCAGATTTCCTATAATGAGACAAGTAATATAGTTTCAGCTAGCAGCAGAATAAAAAAAGGCTTTACAGGTCGTTCATATAATTCTGAATCCAGATAGTTGCCCAAATAATTTTTGGATTATATTCTTTTTACTTTACAGTTGATTTAATAGGAATAGTATTACAAAATATGTATAAGAATTTAATATAAACTGTACGCCATTTTTAAATATCAAGTTCACTTAGCAAATACTCAGAATGAATACTACAGGGTTAAGGGTACTGATACTGTAGAGCAAAACCCAGAGGAATCATAGCAAAAGAGGCACAAATGGCAGGGAAACTCGCCCTGCCCTGGCACACAATGCCTGCAATCCCTTTAGACTGCTCTTATTGAGCAGAAACATGATATCTCAGAGACATGAAAGTATAAATTAAACAAAAAAACTTGACACACAAAGATGTCAGCCAAGCTGACATATAGTAAATCTTCCAAAATCGTCCACGGTTTAAGGTACAACATTATTTCAAATATATTCAGATCTGATATACTTCCCAAACCATGAGATACCTATTTCTCTGTGATTTTAATATTTTATATAATCATAAAGACTGGGCAGGAAATATTAGAAGCAGTTGTTTGAGGAATTCAAATACTGGCTGTATTTATATTTGGCCATAATTGAGCAGCAATGGGCACCTTGAGCCAGACTGCACTTTATCTGTCAGTAATGGGTTTACTACAGCTGAACTTATGCTGAAAAAATGCTCATTAGGTCTGGGACTTCAGAAATAATCTGTAATACCTACCTTCTTTCTTGCTCTGGCAGGCTTCTAGCACCCTCCTCCTTTTTCAGATGCTGCAGGTTGTGGGCAGGTTCTTGTTGACCTCAAAAACAATGCAGGACTGTTGGTCCTGCATTGTATGTAATGATGTCACAGTGTGACTGCTGGGCGGAGTTTTAAAGAGATGAGGATTTGGGGGACTGGTTGCACAGCATGGAGAAAGCCTTGCCAATAATTACAGCCTATTCCTTTACCCCCTAGAGTTAACAAGCATTTACCTCTTGTAGGACCTACTGCAAAAGTATATTTTTCTCTGATGCTTATAGCTGTGCTTTAGTAATACCCAGAAATGTTAACTGACCCAAAGCATCTGTTTCAGGAGAGGCTCCTTTCTAATTCTTTATGATGGGCAATATATGCTATAGAGCTGAAAATAGCACCTATCCATCCACTCCTGTCTATCTATGTTACAGTGGATGCTGTGTGTGTGTTTCCCCACTTAAGGCACTTTCACACTGAGGCGCTGGCCGATTTACAGTCATTTTAGCAGTGCTTTTCAGGCACTAGCAGGGTGCTTTTAACACCCGCTAGCGTCCGAAATAGGGTTAAAAGCGCCCACAAAGCTCGGCTGCCGAAACATTTTGCATGGCGCTTCGGTGGCGCTGGCCATTGATTTAATTGGCTGGGGCGGTTTAGGAGCGCTAAATACAGCGCTCCCACACCACCCCAAAGATGCTGCTTGCAGGACTTTTTACCTGTCCTGCAAGTGCACCGCCCCAGTGTGAAAGCTTTTATACTGGGGCTGCAGAAGAGGCAGTTTACAGGCGCTTTTCAGGCGCTATTTTGAGCGCAAAAGCGCCTGTAAAACGCCTCAGTGTGAAAGTGACCTAAAAGTACACGTCATAAGGTATATTCCCTAAATATATTGACTGCCGTTGTTGGCTTTGACACTTCTGTGTCCAGAATTAAGCAAGCAGCAAATGAAAGTCAGGGAAAAGTCAACATTTCTTATCTTTATACTTGTTCAAGATCAGTGACTTGAAGTACTGAAGCCAAAACATAAGCATGACAAAAGCAATTAGCATTTTGAGGAGACGCCAGCAAGTGACATGTTTCCATCATGATAAGTACCCTTTAACATATCATTGGCAAAAAGCAAACCCCTCTTTGCACTGTATGTGACTTGGGGCTGGATTTTTGCACAGCCAACTTGGGCCACAGCTTAAGGCGGCAGGGCTGCCTCAGGACAGCCAGGGGGTGGCATACAGTCACCCTCGGGTCATTTTCCATATTGTCAAAAATGCATTTTCAATCTGCTTCCCTGCCTGCCAGAATGAAAGGTCTGTTCCTGCACAGTTTGTACCTTTTGGCCTATTCTGGACCTGCACATCTCACAAGCAAATCCCTTAACATGTGGAACTTTATAAAAATGCCTTGCTGAAAACAAGATAGGCTAGGACCACAGCTCCAACCGTGTCCAAAACATTTGAGGTATAGTCAAAATTATCAATGGGATAAGTCTGACATGATCTGCTCTCAGTAAAGCCATGCTGATTTGGGTTCGGCAAGTGTTTTAAATGATCATTGGTTCTTCATTTTAGGAAAGGTTTCATTAATTTTAGCACTACAGATTTAAAACTCCCTGGTCTGTAGTTGCCAGCTTCTTCCATACTACTTTGTGGATAAGTACAATATTGGACTTTAATTTTTAAAAGTTATATATATTTCAGGATTTATGTTTATAGGGTTAATGTTGGGAGGAATCACATAGACATTGTAAGGGTACTATTTTGATGAATCGCATTGACCATACACTGTAGAACTTTTTATATATTAATTTTCTCTCTACATGAGCTTATTTATCTACATCCGCCTTCCAAAGACTAATGACTACAGGTATGACCTAAGAGCCTGTGGAGATTGCTGCAAATGAGACAGTGAGCTGAATGTGGGGATAAGTCGGGATGGTGTCGTTTAGAGCTGGTCGTTCTCATACAAGCCTACTTAGATTTCATCTATTAGACCTATTTCCCTGTAAGACTAATAGCAATTGTGAGATATATATTTTTATATATATATATATATATATATATATATATATATATATATATACCAATCCTTTGGATATTGAACTTTACGTTTTGGGTGGATCTACTTTGGTATATTGGTCTGTTGCATCTAGGAAGAAGCAATTGCTACATATACTGTATTTTTTGGAATTTCTCAACACTATATGTTGAGTTTTTTATTTACAAATGTAGTAATATACACTTAGCGCTGCAGTAATTTTGGACAGTATTTTCAGCATGTTGGAAAATCACTTATTGTTAAAAATTCATTATTTCATGGTCACTTGAGCTAGGTTAGAACTACCTGTGAGTCTGAAGGTGTAGAGATTTCGACAACAGTCAGATTTCTCATCTCTCACTGCCCCTTAAAGATATGCCTGTCTATGGCTACACCTGCAGTAAATAAAGTCAGGGACATTGACAAAGGCAACACTATTACAGTTCAGGCTGACCACACGTGGAAAAAATGTAACATCCAATCCAACATAAAAGTCACAAACTCTCACAATATTATTTTACAAACAAAAAGGATTTTTTGAAAAGACTGAAAAACAAATGTCATAGATGAACAAACTAACAAGCAAAGAAAAGATCAGAGAGGTGGGAAAACACATGACGTGCCTCTAATGTGTTAAAAATCACAAAAAAACAAGGAACAAGTAAGTTAGTGTCCAATGTGTTCTCCGCAGGGAAGAACCTTTGCACTCAACAGATGTACATACTTTGGTGATTACTTGATGCTCATATAGAGAGAAGAAGCCAAGTGCATTAGAAAAAAATAAATTACTACATGCAAGGCCAAGCCTGCATCATATAAGATTTCTATTACAGACAATATTGATTTCAAAGTCTTCAATGCAAATCCCAGCTTCAATTAATAAAAGCATCCCTGGACCAGTGGCTTCAAATGGAAGTCGTTTTCTCTGCAAATGAATGTATGTGAACACTAGCTATCAGGACTCCATCAATAATTAATGCAGCTACGGATGAAGTGGGCCACCAGGGAGTCTGTGGGCCTTTACATTATTGATAAACTTGAAACTGTCCCACTGAAAGGACCATAAAAGCACACTTTTCCTTGAATACCTCTCTATCATAATGCCTGTGTCATCTCTCTGCACACTGCAGGCCACAACAGCACAGTTACAAACATTGTGATTGTCAAAATTGCATCACAAACATCTGTCTGCCCCGTCATGACTGTGCCGCACCTTCCCTGCAGACAGGATTGCATTATCCAGTCTACAGATCATAATTGAGTTATACAAGGAGTCTGGAAGTCTCACATGCAAATCTATGAACTACTAAATAATCGTAGGAACAAATATTCTATTGCCTTTATCCATGTATATGTATATAGAAAACAGCTATTGAGAAAAGTGTTTTGTTTGGTCCTTTAATTTGTTCTAGATGCTATTTATTACATTAATTGATTATGCCTCTGGTCCATTTCTGGAATTTGTATTGTTCTATGACGATACAGCCACTGTGGCAAACATTAGACAGGAATTTGAACGTATGGGAAAGATCCCTGAAAATAAAAATGATGTCACTGGGACTGAGACCAGTTTGTGCATCGCAAATCAGAAATATTTTTTCCCTAATACACTGACATAAGTTCTGAAGGGTTATGGCCCTGGAAAAAGCAAAAGTTTGATTAACCTCCCTAGAGGCAATCAAGAGTGTGGCTCGGGGTGAATTTTCATTACCAAAAGCGATAACCCCGAGTCACACTCTGGATTTGCATTGCAGAATATAGGGAAAGTTACTTATCTTGTCCCCAGGATCCTGCGAAGTCTCCCTGCTGTGTCCGCGGGCTGTGTACTCCGCTTGATCTATCACAGTGCCAAACTCCGTTCCCTGCGAGCGTCGCAACGCACGGGGACGTACCCCGGTGCCAAATTCAAAAAGTGAAAAAAACAAAACACATACAGTACACTGTAATCTTACAGATTACATTACTGTATCAAAATATCTCACCTCCCTTTTGTCCCTAATGCTTTTTCCAGTGCCCTGCATGTAGTTTTATATTATAAAAACTGTTCTTCCTGCCTGGAAACTTAAGAATGTCCATGGCAACCAAAAAGTGTCCCTTTACGTCAAAAGTGGTTTTAGACCAGCTAGAAAATAGTGATAATAAATTAGAATCACTTGCAGAATTGAGCGATAGCAATTTGTGGGGAAATTCGTCAACAAACATTGAAAGTAATGACAGCGACAATTCTGCAACTGAGCAAATTTCTGTGTTTTTGATTTGATTACTTTATTGAATACATTTTATTATTATTATATTATTATTTGTTATAATTATTTATAGTTATTTATTATATTATAATTTATGATTTCGTGTTTCAAATGTTATCATACCCTGAATGTCTACTAGACTCTTGTTTAGACAGATTTAAGTGTATTATTCCTAAGAATTACAGGCCTACAATATAAAACGCCAAAGTTCCATGCAAAACACTGTACCGCTTTGAGACGCAAAAATCTGACATAATCATACCGCAAGGGAAGGTTAAGGAACTATTGTTTATCCATCACCAAGCTATTTGCTTAAAAAATATATATATAGTCTTGTCATTTGGAATGACACATTGGGCTAGATTTACCCAAAACTGGAGCACCTAAAATCTGGTGCAGCTGTGCATGGTAGCCAAGAAGCATTTGCCCCCTTAATAACCAGGCCATTTTTTTAAATACGGCACTGCGTCGTTTTAACTAACAACTGCGTGGTCGTGCGACGTGGTACCCAAACAAAATTGACGTCCCTTTTTCTCCACAAATACAGATTTCATTTGGTGGTATTTGATCACCTCTGCGTTTTTATTTTTTGCGCTATAAACGAAAAAAGAGCGCAAATTTTTGAAAAAAAAAACCGATATTTTTTACTTTTTGCTATAATAAATACCCCCCCCTTTTTTTTTTAAACCAATTTCTTCATCAGTTTAGGCCAATATATATATTCTTCTACATATTTTTGGTAAAAGAAAATCACAATAAGTGTATATTGATTGGTTTGTGCAAAAGTTATAGCGTCTACAAAATAGGGGATAGATTTATGGCATTTTTATTATTATTATCTTTCTTACTAGTAATGGCGGCGATCTGCGATTTTTATTGGGACTGCGACATTGCGGCGGACAGATCGGACACTTTTGACACATTTTTGAGACCATTGACATTTATACAGCGATCAGTGCAAAAAAATATGCACTGATTACTGTGTAAATGTCAATGGTGGGGAAGGGTTTAACACTAGGGGCGATCAAGTGGTTAAATGTGTTCCCTTGTTTGTGTTTTTTACTGTGGGGGGATGGGACTGACTGGAGGAGGAGACATATTTCCGTTCCTACTTAGTAGGAGCATATGATCTGTCTCTCCTCTCCTGACAGGATAGATTAAGGCTTACCTGTAGGTGTTAGCAATTTCTCCTAAACCTACATGGTTTAGGAGATATTTGTCTTTTAGAATGCACCGTTGTCTACGGCGCATGCACGCCGAAGACAACGGCGCAAGCTCACTGAGAGCTTCATTCATAAATCCGGCAATGCCGGGTTTGACGGCTCCCGCGCGCATGCGATCCGCGTGCATGTGATCTGGCCAATCACAGCGCCGGAGCGGCGTAAACAGAAAGTGTATGCGAGGGGATATGGCGGCGGCGGTGGACGGGACCGAGGCGGACTTCGGGGGCTTCGATCGGAGGTAAGTGACACATAATGAGCTAGTATGCTGTGCATACTAGCTCATTATGACTTTCTCTTGCAGGTGATGTATTTAAAAAAAAATTTAAACGGGGGTTTACTTCCTCTTTAAGATATCCTGGTCTAGTGAATATTCACTATTAGTACATACCGTATTTTTCGGACTATAAGACGCACTTTTTTCCCCCAGAAATATGGGGAAAATGTCCCTGCGTCTTATAGTCTGAATACATGACATGCCCCGTCCCCCGCCATCGCTGGCACCGCCCCTGCCATCCGCTCTCATCGCTCCCTGTAGCCGCTGGAATCCCCTGACCGCCGCCACTGGCTCCACCCCCCCGCCGCCGCTGGCAAAGCCTCTTACACTGCTCGCATTGCGGCAAATCCAATTAGAGCCGCTCTCTCTTTCTTTTCTCCCTTCGGCTTACAGAAAGGGAAGGGGGGCGGCGGGGGATATACAGACAGCCCGCAGCTCTCCTCTCCCTGTCACAGTGCCGCTTCCGAGTTCTCTGGCAAATAGAGCAGCGGCGCTGTGACAGGGAGAGGACAGCTGCGGGCTGTCTGTATATCCCCCGCCGCCCCCATTCCCTTTCTGTAAGCTGAAGAGAAAGAGAGAGCGGCTCTAATTGGATTTGCTGGGCCGCCATCCAGCTTCCTGCCCTCTGTTTCCCTCCCCATGATTGGCCACAGCAGAGGGCCAATCAGAAGACACTGGGGGCATCATGGGAAATGAAGTCACTGCAGAGTTCTGGCACCAGTTCCCCCAGCATGCAAGCACTCTGCTGGAGGGGAGGGAGGGGGTGTTAGAAGAGGAGCAAAAGAGAATACTCTGCTGGGGGACACCACCAGAGAGCCACGCTGTACCCCGCACCACCAGAGAGCCACGCTGTACCCTGCACTACCAGAGAGCCACACTGTTCCCCACATCACCAGAGAGCCACGCTGTACCCCGCACCACCAGGGAGCCACGCTGTACCCCGCATCACCAGGGAGCCACGCTGTACCCCGCACCACCAGGGAGCCACGCCCGCACCACCAGGGAGCTACGCTGTACCCCGCACCACCAGGGAGCCACGCTGTACCCCGCACCACCAGGGAGCCACGCTGTACCCACACCGCCATAGAGGGAGCCACACTGTTCCCGCACCACCAGAGAGGGAGCCACACTGTAACCGCTGTACCCGAACCACCAGAGAGGGAGCCACATTGTACACACACCACCAGAGAGGGAGAAAGACCGAGCCACTGCCAGGATACAGGCATGCTACACTACTGACTAGAGTCACCCCTGGGCAACCCAGAGTGAGCGAACGTCCAGCCAGAGGGATCACTGTTGTGATTTTGCTGGGTCTGGTAAGAGGGCCTGTTGGCCATTATCCATTACTATTCCCAGGGACTGAGCCATTAGGAAGTGCCTAACCTGATATCCTCTAGGCCTTATTGACTGCCACAACGTCCCTCTCTGTCCACTTCCCACGGCGTCCCCTCTGTCCTCTTCCCACGGCGTCCTCTCTGTCCTCTTCCCACGGCATCCATCTCCCACGGCGTCCCTCTGTCCTCTTCCCACGGCGTCCCCTCAGTCCTCTTCCCACGGCATCCCCTCTGTCCTCTTCCCACAGCGTCCCCTTTGTCCTCTTCCCACGGCATCCACTCTGTCCTCTTCCCATGGCGTCCTTCTCCCACGGCGTCCCTCTGTCCTCTTCCCACTGCGTCCCCTCTGTCCTCTTCCCATGGCGTCCCCTCTGTCCTTATCCCAGGGTGTCCCTCTGTCCTCTTCCCAGGGTGTCCCACCGCTGATGGCATGGTCACTCTGCGTTTACTATGGCAATGGTCACTCTGCGTTTACTGTGGCATGGTCACTCTGCGTTTACTGTGGCATGGTCACTCTGCATTTACTGTGGCATGGTCACTCTGCATTTACTGTGGCATGGTCACTCTGCGTTTACTATGGCAATGGTCAGGCTGTGTTTACTATGGCAATGGTCTGGCTGCATTTACTATGGCAATGGTCAGGCTGCGTTTACTATGGCAATGGTCAGGCTGCATTTCATGGGCACTGGAAAATATTTTAGTACACCATTTGGTTCAGAATATTTTTTTTCTTGTTTTCCTCCTCTAAAACCTAGGTGCGTCTTATGGTCAGGTGCGTCTTATGGTGCGAAAAATACGGTAATGTCTGACTAATCCAACTACTACTAAATAATGAAAAGAACTCTCACAAGAGTATAGAAGAAATAGGCACAGATAGTTCCAAAACATGAACTCAAGTTCTCTCTTTACTTTTTGAAGTTAAAAATTGCTTTTTTTTAGGGAAAGAATTGTTTGGGGTAAAGTAAAACAGGGTAGCCAATAGGAATTAATATCCTTCTGCTTTGACATTTGGGGACAGATGTGTATTAAACATGTTATAATTTGGTAATTTCATTTTTATTAACTAAGGTTGATTTAATTATCAGTATGATCATCCAATCTTTTTTTTTTGTAAGCTGATTCAGCTACTTATGCCAGCTTTGCATTTAAGGCCAGAAAATTAGACAGTACCTTTTGTTTTGAAGGCAAAGTTGCACAACTTGCACACGTAAGGGCGTACATCTGTGTGGGTGCGGATATGCTTCTTCAGCATGCTTGGTTTCTTGCAGCGTATACCACATTCTTCACATATGTACTTTCCACGACCTCGTCCCCTCACATATACATAGTCTTCATTAGACTTGAAACTGTTGGCAACAAGATGACAAACAATGATTCATTTGTGTCTTCTTACTCTTTGTCCCCATCATCCTGCATCTAGAAATGTGGTTTATACATCACGTTTACTTGCTAGGAGAATAAAAAAAACAGCATTATGTCAAGTATTTTTCATGTTACTGTGCCTTCAATCATTTGTTGTAGAAATATTCTTTTGTAGGATCTAAAATGAAGTTGCTATACCCAGAATATATAATACTCAGGTGATGTGTAGTGGACCCATTTGAACATATGTAAGTTAACATTTCATTCAGAGAATGTTGTTCAGTGGATCATTAAAATACTAAATGTGCATAAGCTATATAGTAATTTGGTGGCCTCAATGGTCACATTCCTATTCTTTTGCTAGCAAAGGGTCTACAAGGCCTTCAGTCACATAATTTTTTTTTTCATGTTCTGCAGGTTTTTCAGCTCAGTAAGAAAGTGAATATGTACTTTGCAAAGTGAACGTTCACTGAGCTTCATTTTGTTCAGGGAACAGTATGTGTTTCTTTACTATATCAACCCCCAATGTACCTCATGGAAAACAATGCACATTTGACTGAAGAAAACTGGGAAGAATAAAAAAAATCATTAAAATATGATACCATTTTGATGAACACATTTTAAGGATATGTACTCACTGAAATTTCTACCTGCACATGCAGAATGCAACAATTAAGATACATGAAACATACTTTTCTATATCCACTGATAGTTTTGATGGAGAAAAATTAGGATATATGAGAACATCCACTCTGTAGAAAGAATAAAATGCATAATGGGAAAACCCAACATGCCTGAACATAAACAAAATAAATAGGACGTAATGGGTTAACTAGGATAAAAGGAATAGCTGGTTATGTACAATCTAGTTGTACAATCTTATTTTAATCTCTTTAAAGGTGTATTGAAACTATGTGATGTAAGGACCTACCTAAACAATCCATTAAATTTGTATCTAATCAGGTAGGCCCTTGTATTACATGTTGGTAACATGTATGGTCAGCATCACTTGAGATACTTGCAGGGCCACACTACCAGCAATCACTTGGGGTTATTTAGTAAAACTCAAGAGTGCAAAATCTGGTGCAACTCTGTATAGAAACCAATCAGCTTCCAGTTTTTTTTTGCCAAAGGTTAATTGAACAAGCTAAAGTTAGAAGCTGATTGTCTACCATGCACAGCTGCAACAGATTCTGAGTGCCCCAGTTTTAGTAAATCAACCACATGATGACTATCTATATATGTCTTGGTATATTAGCATACTCAGTCACACAAAACAAAAAACTGTAAAATACTGTTTGTTATGACCATCTGATGAGCACTGAAAGAAACTGACTATATTGTGACCTATTTTCTTTCTCCACCATCTGTAGACCTCTACCCAGGACGGAAGATGTGCATGAAATAAAATACAGTTAAATATATCTTCTTTGCTGTACATGCTAAGCATAGTAAACAGATAAGCTATCTACACCTATGTAAATACACCTGCATGTATGTACCCTCACTATGAGAGGCCAAAGAAAACTTTTGCACTTGCACATGTAGCGCCCTGCCCCCATTGATTGGGGCGCTATTGTAAATTTAGGGGGTGTCTGAGCCAATAGTTGGGCTCAGAACTTGTGCAATTATATACAAATTGCCTGTCCTGGCTATGGTGGAGCCTGATAGTATTTTCCCTTGTTGCCTGAAGGTGGCGGTACCACCTCAGGTCCATGTTGGAACGCAGGCAGACCATGGTGTATTGGGTGTCCCTTCTCGGCAGCGGTTCAGTGGGAGTGGTGCCCCGCTGTGCATGCTGGGGAGGGATACTTAAAGGGCGGACGCCATTGTGAGGGGCTCTTCTTCGCCTCGTGGCCCTCCTGGCGCGAGGTATGTGTGTGTGATTTCGGTCTCAAGGCCACGTTGGCCCGAGGCTGCATCTCTTTTTAGTAGGCCCAGCTATGCTGGCTGGGGCCTGTAAAGAAAGGAAGAAAGACAAGGGATTCCCAGCTGTCCGTCCAAGTGGAGGAAGCTGCTTCACGAAGGAGACCAGGGGAGGACCTGCCCTGGAGGAGACCGGCAAAGTGCTTGTGTCTCGGGTTAGGCCTGGTGGCTTCGTTGAAGAGGGATCCATAACTCTACTCACCTCACAGCTCGCCGAGTCGGCCTAAAGGTTCGTTCGCTGTTTGGCTGGAAGTTTGGGACTTTTAAATCCTGTGGCAGAGGATTCCTGGACTATCCATTTACATGTTCATTTAAACGGTCTGTGGCAGAGACTGTGCTGACACAGGTTTGTGTATCATCCCAAGGCCAAGTGAGAGGGGACTATCCGGGTGATCAATACCTACTCGACCGTTGGGAGTGGTGAAAGACTGATTGGAACTCTAGACAATTTTTGTGAACTCTGTACCGCGTACCTGAATCCTCCCCTTATCTTTCCCACCTTCTACCTGCTACTTTCTCTACAAGTTTTACCACAGTAAAAATAAAGCCACAGTTAAAGGTTTTACATCTTGTGTGGACATTGAAGTTACTGCAGACTTTCTCCCCTGACAACGAACTTCGAGGTAACGTGCAAGGCCCAAATTTAAACCAGCAGCTTCTACGGGGGTAGTGCTACACGTGGGGGCTCGTCCGGGATTCTTGTAGTTGATTCTGACAACTGAATTACTTTTTTTGTTGCTTTATTGAAAGTCTGCCATTGAGAAAGTGTTGGACTGTGCTTTAAGCGAGAGAAAGAAGAGGTTAAGGAGTACAGATCACTTTGCCAACTGCGTAGTTCATGGGCGGAGCCAGAAGGAAGAAATCCTGCGAGCTACGTGCCAAAATAACTGAACTGGGAGGAGTTCCCTTCAACTGCGTGAGGCACGTGAGTGTGTTTGGCGCCAAGGACCAGAAGTTGCTAGATCAAGCAACATGTCTTATTTTTCTTGGACACCAGCCATATCGGGACCTAGGATGTTCTCCATGCCCAATGCTGTGGGTACTACACAATCTGGAGCCCCGCTCACAGATACGGGGATCCGACTAAAGCCCCGGGGACACTTCACGCTTTATACAAGCCGAGATGTGGAGGCCCTGGGCATGCTGTGCCCTGGATGCAATGGACTGTCCATACACTTGCACCCATTCGGTCGATGTCTATCATGCGGGGAATACCTATTCAAGGTGGAACAACCCACTGTGCCCCCCACACTTATCGGGTAGACTGGATCGACGGCACCGTAACTCCAGAGGAGATTGACTTCACTCCAGCGGTTCAGCCTACGCGCACTGCATCTGCTGCTATAAGTGAATCCAGAGTAGGTGTTGTTGTTACTACGGAGCCATCAGTGGATACTACTGTCGCTACTTGTGCTTTCATCCCACCTGGGAAACGAAAGGTGGGCTATGTCAAGGCTTCCCGCGGCCGCGGACAGGCCCTGCCCCAACACCTGCCGGAACCGGACCTCATGAGCGGTGATGTCCCTGGGAAGTCCACGACCGGGACCGGTAAGGAGATTGGGAAAAAGGCTGTTGTGACTACTCGCACTTACTTACTGGCTGAAGAGTGGGAGGACTCAGAGTTAGACTCCTTGTCTGACGGCGGGGATGACGATTTGTTTGAGACCCTGTCTCAGGAGTTGAGATGGGGCAAGGGGAAGTGCGTTACCCCGACATGTAGTCTCTCGGAGGTATCGGTTATGGACTCTGGGGACACCACACCTCGGGTGGAGATCCCGAATGTAGAGGAAGCTTTGCCGAATGAGGGAACCATGTCCTAACCTACTCAGCCTTTGATTCGGAAGTCACCTAATGCCTATGTACTACCGGGGCTTGGGAATTCCCGGTCTTTGCCTAAACTTGCCCGCTTACAGCAAGTGTTGATAAAGAGAGTGGCTAAAGAGTACGGTTTGGAGTTCAAGTACGTACCGAAGGACATAATGATGGACATTGAAGCTCACTGTGAGCAATGGTATGGGGAGGCTATCTGGGACTATCTGAAAGAAGGTATGTGTGTGTGATTTCGGTCTCGGGGCCACGTTGGCCCGAGGCTGCATCTCTTTTTAGTAGGCCCAGCTATGCTGGCTGGGGCCTGTAAAGAAAGGAAGAAAGACAAGGGATTCCCAGCTGTCCGTCCAAGTGGAGGAAGCTGCTTCAAGAAGGAGACCAGGGGATTACCTGCCCTGGAGGAGACCGGCAAAGTGCTTGTGTCTCGGGTTAGGCCTGGTGGCTTCGTTGAAGAGGGACCCATAACTCTACTCGCCTCACAGCTCGCCGAGTCAGCCTAAAGGTTCGTTCGCTGTTTGGCTGGAAGTTTGGGACTTTTAAATCCTGTGGCAGAGGATTCCTGGACTATCCATTTACATGTTCATTTAAACGGTCTGTGGCAGAGACTGTGCTGACACAGGTTCGTGTATCATCCCGGCTGCTAGGCCAAGTGAGAGGGGACTATCCGGGTGATCAATACCCACTCGATCGTTGAGAGTGGTGAAAGACTGATTGGAGCTCTAGATAATTTTTGTGAACTCTGCACCGCGTACCTGAATCCTCCCTTTATCTTTCCCACCTCCTACCTGCTACTTTCTCTACAAGTTTTACCGCAGTAAAAATAAAATCACAGTTGAAGGTTTTACATCTTGTGTGGACATTGAAGTTAGTGCAGACTTTCTCCCCTGACAACGAACTTAGAGGTAACGTGCAAGGCCCAAATTTAAACCAGCAGCTTCTACGGGGGTAGTGCTACACACATTACTAATATCTGTAAGCATCAAGAAAACTGCAGCATCATTACATCTGTATAATCACTGTAATGGGGAAACGCTGCATTTGTTACTCACTATGTGTAACAAGGCCCCGTAGCAAATTCATTAAATAATCCTAGTCTAACTTTAGCAATGTCTCTAGGGACATAGAATACAGTACTGACTTTTTTTTCAAATGGTGCAAATATACATAAATCTTTGCTATTACTACCTGCCTAAATCGCTGAGTAGTCAGTGTTGGGCCCTCTGTGCACTTGGGTTCCACAGCATTAAAGCAATAAATAAATACATTTGAAGAAGGTGCTTCACAAAAAAATTCCACTGGTTTAAAAGTATGTCACGTTTTAATTCTTGAACCTCGTAACAATAATTTAAAACATCAAACCACAAAATCAATTTTTTGCACATTGTCCATGCCAATAGACAGGTTTTTTTATTGCAGAAGATACATGTAATGTCTCTTTTGCAATAAAGTACACTTACCTGTGTAGTCTCAATCCATTTTGGAATGTACACTGAGCTGTGCATGCACAACTCAGTTTACATTCTAGCACACTGCTAGTGTTCCGGGATGACTGCACTCCCACACTTGTGCAGGAGTGACATCATCTCACCCCGGCCAATCAGAACAGCCGAGGACAGGCACACTGAAGTATCTTAGGGGAAGATGCCAACACCAACGAGGGACCTTACAGCTGTCGGATTGTTGGAGTATGGCTGAGTATTTATGACTTCTGCTTTACCACATACTGTACCTACAATCTCAAAACAAATGCTATCTGAGCACCCGCTGCATTATAACCTTTTCACAAGTATGAAGCAAGAGGTTACTTATTTTATTTACCGCTTCCCGACCACCCGCCGCAGTTGTACTGCGGCAAGGTGGCTGGACAGGTAGGTGTACGTCGGTCCGTGCAAGTGATAAAGTGGGCACCCAGTCCGGCAGACTCGATGTCTGCCAGTGATCCGTGATTACGGTATACAGAGAGGCAGAACAGGGGTCTGCCTATGTAAACAAGGCGGATCCCCGTTCTGACAGGGGACATGGTGGAGTCATCGGGAACAGTGATCCCTGTGGTGTTCCAGGAAGCCCAACCCCCCTACAGTTAGAATACACCCAGGGAACACACTTATCCTCTTAATTGCCCCGTAGTGTTAACCCCTTCCCTGCCAGTGTCATTTATACATTGATCAGTGCCTTTTTTAGCACTGATCAATGTAATAATGCCACTGGTCCCCAAAAAGTGTAATTTAGGGTCAGATTTGTCTGCCGCAATGTCGCAGTCCAGCTAAAAATCGCAGATCGCCACCATTATCAGTAAAAACAATAAAAGTCCCTAAATCTATAACAATCAATTGTGATTTTATTTACCAAAAATATGTAGAAGAATATATATCAGCCTAAACTGATGAATAAATTAGTTTTTTATATATATATATATATTGTTTGGATATGTATTATAGAAAAACTGCACAGTTGTCAGTTAAAGCGACGCAATATCGTATCGCAAAAAATGGCCTGGTCAGGAAGAGGGTAAATCCTTCCGGGGCTGAAGTGGTTGACAATTACTGTATATACTGTATTACTAGCAGAGTTCTTTGTATTACAGTTTTTACATAATGTGCTAATACATTCATTGTGACTGTGGCTCAAAACAAGTTGGTGTACTGAAATCTAGGACATAAGATAGGTGTTGGGAGGAATCCATATATCCTATTAGGGAAATGCTGTTTAACTATATGACCGTTCAGTAAAATATGAGAAGCATTGCAGCACACCACACAAGATAAGACACTATACTGCACATTATTATATGCAAACCACTTGTTTATGAGATCCTAATAAAGAGAAGTCACACTTTTGCATGGCAAATGTAACTGAACATGAACTTACAGCAAAACAGCAATGGCTTACAACCAGTTATATGCTGCTGTACAAAGAATTAAAGTGGAACTCCAGGGCCTATTTTTTTCTATTTTTCACCCCCTTCTTTCTGTATTAAAAAAAATACTAATTTCTACCTACATTCTTCATGCTCCAGCATTGTCCCTGGCCTCCTCCTTGGTCTTACATCGGATCCTCTTTAGGGCAGAGTGATCGAATGTCACTCTTCCCATTTCCTATGAGCTCAGCCTATCATTTATACAAACCTCTTTAGGTTTTGAGTGACACTCACCCATCCTAACATTATGTTAAACAATGCCCGTTCCCACCCTGCCACTGCCGGGGTAAGAAAAAGGTGCAGTAATGTCACTAGACTGTCAAGAACACAAAGCCAAAAAGGTATGTATAGAGGCTTCATGAAATACAGAGGAGCTTCAGGGGGGGTAGAAGGAAGGACGCAGGTGGAATCCTGGAATTGCACTTTAAATAAGCTCTACTTCTAAACCAGTATACATTGTTGTCCACAAGTAATTGCAATGCTTACCTAGGTATACATTTTTATACTCCAAACCAGAGTTCCTGTTTGCATCCCTTCAGACATCAAATCTGAACTAGACACATTTTTCTTAAGAACTGTAGCAACTCAATTTGCCTTTCTTGTTAAAATACCAGGGACTACTGAGTAAACTATTTATGGCCTGATTACTCAGACAATCAAAATTGCTGTATTGTGCAATATTACTTCTACTTGCATATAAATTATTGCTTGTTATCTTACCCTCCTTCAAATATTTTAATCCGCATTGGTTCTGTTTGTTTAGCTGAAATATCTTTCTCTCCATGACTTTCTCCTTTTGTCCTTTCTTTGCTATTTCCAGCAGTCTTCTTTTCAAATTTACTGTTAACAAGGAGGGGCGGCTCTGGTTTCATCTAGGACATAAAAATAAAGTTGTTCTATGATCTCCAATTATATCAGTCTCGTCATCATGCAGAACTACTCCCTGGATATAATATATTCGAAAATCCACACTAGCAGCGCCAATAGGCATTATGATCAGTTCACAGGCTCTCGTAAAGGATCAACAAGTAACCATATCAGTATGTTATTATTATAAAGGATTTATATAGCGCCAACAGTTTGCACAGTGCTTTACAACATTTTGTAAGAATAAACACACAACGCTTTGTTTACAGTGTTCCTCAAAACGTGAATTAAAGAAGTTCACTTTTAGTAAATTCGTCCTTTAAGAACACACTAAACCCCTGAGTGTTCAATACTTGTTATCCCTCGTTCCAGCAACCCTTATGCCGCGTACACACGACCGTTTTTAATGACGAGAAAAATGCAATTTTTTAAAATGGTCATTAAAAATGAT
The DNA here is from genome assembly GCA_029206835.1 of Rana muscosa. Lineage (NCBI taxonomy): Eukaryota > Metazoa > Chordata > Amphibia > Anura > Ranidae > Rana > Rana muscosa. The sequence continues at coordinate 411,988,132 of CM055122.1, forward strand.
CGTGTGTGGGCTTCAGAGCATTTTTCACAACGTGAAAAATGGCCATGAAAAAACTGGAACATGCTCTAATTTTTCTCGTCGTTTTTCACCTCATCGTATTTCTCGCCATGAAAAACGGGCGTGCGTAGGCTTTAACGACGTGAAAAAAAATGCGCATGCTCAGAATCAAGTATGAGATGGGAGCGCTCGTTCTGGTAAAACTAGCATTCGTAATGGAGATAGCACATTCGTCACACTGTAACGGGCTGAAAAGCACGAGGCTGAAAAGAGCGAATCGTCTCTCAACAAACTTTACTAACATGAAGGGTGGTGCCATCCGAATGGAACTTCCCCTTTATAGTGCCGTCGTACGTGTTGTACGTCACCGCACTTTACTCAAGCATTTTTTTCAACTATAGTGTGTAGGCAAGGCAGGCTTAAGAATCAAGTCAAGAAAAACGCAGTTTTATTCAATGTCATTAAAAACGGTCGTGTGTACGCAGCATTACTGTATGACCATGCCTGCCTACAGGTGAGCTAGTCCTATTCTGGCCATCCTTTGGAATACGATTAATCCATAGGAAAGGGCCGCAGTACATGTTCAAAAGGAGGAGCTGACCTGGACATTTTTGGTTGAAAGACTGTGTATCACTGGACAGGGCTGCACAGTGAAGACTGCTATAATACGGAGGTAGGTACATACTTAACATGACAGACTGCACTCAAGGGGGTGGGGGAATTTAATAAATGACATATATTTCTTTTCTACTATTAGATATAGACTCACCATAAAAAAATAAGGTGGGTAATTACATCTAGCAAATTAAGCACATTTATTAAAAAAGGGAAAAAGGCAGTAAGCAAACAAGTACACATCCGAATCTTTATTTATATTTTCAAATGGGTATGAATTTAAATATTCACCTATAGTTCTCTTAATACTATAAACGATACAAGTGTCAAAGATCCAACACCGAGACAACACCAAGGTGTAATAAAACAATCATTAGAAACCAATTCTCAACCTTGGTGTCGACACTTATCTATCTCCTTCCTCTTTGTGGTATATACTGTACATCTTTAAATGGCATCTCCCTTCTCAGGATATCATATAGTGTCTTTATATGTATACTGAGTTTGTATCTACACCCCACAAGAGGGCAATGAAGTGCAATCTGTTCATTCCTTTGTCGGCTTTAATTTTTATTGGTAATTATTATAGAGTGTATCACTCCTGTGAATCCACTAATATATGTCAATCCTTGAGATTTATTTCATCACCATATGAGCTTTCTCCTCCAATCGTGGAGTCATCTAGTGCCTCAAACAGTGAAAATTCACAGCTTTAAATGTTCACAATGGACTCTTATAGAGAGCTTTTCCACATCTACCACAACTTGCAATAAATAGAATATTCATATGTCTTTAGGGTCCATTGAAACACACTTCATCATTACATTGAACCTTTCAAGCTGTAGTTAATGTACCTTTATATAGGTCTTTTCCTATTTGCTCAACATCACTTGTACCATTAGGAGAGTGGCTCCACCCTTACTCATTTAATCAGTTCCACCACAAAAAAGGCCATCAAAATCAGTCAAGTGACCTGTTATCACATATTTCTGTCAACTGACATCAAACACAGGAACTGTCTTTTGTATTCCAGTGGTCCCAAAATTCCAATAAAGTCTAGTACACATAGAATGTCGGCCGGCATCGGCTGATTCAATAGAAACCGGCCGACATTTGGCCCCGGTGTACGGCAGCTGGTCCGACAGAAGCCGGCCAATAGCTGAGAGCACTGACCGGAATGTTCTGGCAGAACACAATAGCTCAACAGGGGAGATTGTTGTACTAACATCGGATTGTTAGTACAGCAGCTCCGACCTGAGCTGTCAGTTTTTTTTGTTCAACCCGCTGGATTGAACGAAAAAAAAAAAAAATTGTAGTGTGTATGAGGCTTAACTCTTTCACTTTGGGGGTTAGGGAACTTTTTCTGCATTCCTCTCAAATGTTCTAATTCTAACCTTTAACCTCCTTGGCGGTAATCCCGAGTCTGGCTTGGGGTGGATTTTTCATGTCCAAAGCGGTAACCCAGAGCCAGACTCAGGATCGCATTTCAGGATACAGGGGAAGTTACTTACCTTGTCCCTGGATCCTGCGATGTGTCCCGTTGTGTGTGCGAGCTGTCTCCTCGCTCGATTCACACACATTGGTGACTCTTGAGTGCCGCCGAGCTCCGTTTCCGAGTGGCGCGGCGCACGGGGGCGGAGTTCAGCGGCAAATTCAAAAAAGTAAAAACATAGTACACATACAGTATACTGTAATCTTACAGATTACAGTACTGTATAAAAAAAATACACATCCCCTTTGTCCCTAGTGGTCTGTCCAGTGCCCTGCATGCAGTTTTATATTATAAATACTGTTCTTTCTGCCTGATAACTGGAGATTGTCCATAGCAAACTAAAAGCGTCCGTTTACGTCAAAAGTGGTTTTAGACCAGCTAGAAAACAGCAATAATAAATTAGAATCACTCGCAGAATTGAGCGATATCGATATGTGGGGAAATTCGTCATCAAACACTGAATCTAATGACAGCGACAATTCTGCAACTGAGCAAATTTCAGTGTTTTTGATTTGATTACATTAGTGAATAATTTTTATTATTATTATATTATAATTTGTTATAATTATTTATAGTTATTTATTATATTATAATTTATGATTTTGTGTTTCAAACTTTATCATACCCGGGATGTCTACTAGACTCTTGTTTGGACAGATTTAAGTAAGTAATTAAGAATTGCAGGCATACAATACATAACACCAAATTTCCATGCAAAATAATTGTACTGCTTTTGGTACATAATTCCAGACAGAATCATACCGCCAGGGAGGTTAAGCCTCGTACACACGACCGGTTTTCTCGTCAAGAAACTACAAGAAAACTGTTGGGAGAGCTTTCTTGCCGAGAAAACCGTTCGTGTGTATGGTTTCTCGTCGAGAAAACTGCCGGGAATCTCGACGAGAAAAATAGAGAACCTGCTCTCTATTTTCTCATCAGGATTCTCGTTTTTCTCGTCGGGATGTGTATGCTTTTCTGAGTCTTAAAAAATCGCGCATGCTCAGAATCAAGTATAAGACGGGAGCGCTCCTTCTGGTAAAACTAGCGTTCGTAATGGAGATAGCACATTCGTCACGCTAAAACGAACTGAAAGCACAAAGACTGAAAAGCGCGAATCGTCTCTCCCCAAACTTTTACTAACACGCGGTAACACAAGATCAGCAAAAGCAGCCCAAGGGGTGGCGCCATTGGAATCGAGCTTACCCTTTATACTGCCGTCGTACGTGTTGTACGTGACCGTGCTTTACAACGACAAGATTTGGAATTGACAGTGTGTATGCAAGGAAAGCTTGACAAGAATCTCATCAAGCTTGACAAGAATCTCGTTGGGAAAAACGATAGTTTTTTTTTTACGACGAGATTCTCGGTCGTGTATACTAGGCTTCAGTTGCCTTTTTGTTTTATCAATATACATGATTTTACATGGAAACCTTACCCTATATACTATATATGTAGTCTCACAATTAATACGCAATCTTACCATATAGATTTTGGTCCTCTACTGTCCTCAAAAATCTTACTCTTATCTACTAAGCGGGAAAACAAGACAATGACCACATCTACACATCCGGGTTTGTTAATGTTTATTCAACTGTGATTCTTTGATGTGGCAATGGATTCACCTTTGAACTGACTGACCCCTAAATATTGAAACCCTTTTTATCAATGACTGCAAGAAAGGAGCCAACTATTTATTTTATGTTCTTAAAAATTTTTATTTTTAGAACCTGTCCTATAGAGACACCTTATATTGTTGAAGGGAGCTGTTGGCTGCTCACGTGAAGAAGCTTAATCCCCACTGATGATTTTAACAATGTGGAGGTGGTTATTACCAATACATTCCTCCTTTTCTGGTTGGCATGGCTGATCAGTGTATTGAGATGGCATGGAAGCCTCCCTGCTGTCAGAATGGAATAACGAAATGGGGAGGATTCCCCCTTCCAACTCGTATGTGTGGATCGGGGGAATCAAGCCATTTTTTTTCATTCAACCTGCTGGTTGAATATTTAAAAAAAAAAAAACATAATCTATGGCCAGCATTAGTCAGAGAATCCATTGACAGACAAATTAGATAAAAGTTGATTTGACTGATATCAATGGCCTTGGAAAATGATTATCTGATTTAAGGAGGAATGAAACAATGAAACAACTGGTGTTCAGAAAAGAAGAAAAACCCCATATAATAGACCCTAAAGAAACAATAATATATCCTGATAAGGGAACGGCTATTTAAATATGTATATACTAAGTTAGCACTTTTAGTTAGGGGACCCATCTTTTCACATACACAATTTGCTTCTTTTGTCCCAATTTTTGTATGCTTCATTTATATACTTACATTCATCTTTATAAATTATAGATCATAAATAATTCAACACCACTTGATCCTGACGAAGAGGATTTACATTCAAAACCTCGAAATGCATAGAGCTTCACTATGTATATTATACAAGAGTGCTGTAACTAGTGGTTGTTTTATGTTTTTTTTATCTTGCAATGTCATTTGAATATGCAGTCTTTTTGAACAAAGACCTCTTTACATTGATGTTGTTTTAAGATTTGTAATAAACATTTGTCTTGCTAAATTGACAGTTTTGCATACTTAATTGGGTGGAGATATTGCCTTTAAAGTCCAGCCAAAGGGTTTTCTCTTGTTTTTTTGTAAATCATAGGCTTCTGTGAGTTAGAATTTGTGAGTGTATGTGGTATTGGGGGAAAAGGGTAGGTGAGTATTGCTGTCTAGCATTGACTGCCCAAGAAGCTGAATAACATATAGAATTGTGTTTTAAAATGCCTGTGTTTTACATTCTAGCACTGTTGGAAAAATCCTTAACCAGGGTTACACTGTGAAAGTTACATGAGTTATTGCCAAATTGGTTCATTGGATACAAGGCTAAGTACACAAACATTATATTTCACAGTACATGGGCGATCCTAATAAATGTTGGTAGTATCATAGTAAAACACGAATAATGGCAATATACCTCAGGCTATCTTTTACTAGACAGCCTCAGGTTTATTGCCATTTGCCATAATTAATTTCCAGAAATTGAAATTATCATTGCATTGCTTCTGTGCTAGTAATGTTTAACATGCAGTAATTACTATATAATTAAAGTATTAGCAAATCATTTTGTTGTGTATTCTTATACAGCATATTAAAAAACATAATATCATCAAATCATAATACTGAATTGCAGCATTACCTGTGCAAACTGAAGTTTCCATCCTCTTGAAGAAGTTAGTTTTCCAGCTCCAGATCTATGCATAGTAGCTGTGGTGTACATTGATAATGTATTCTTTTGCTTAGATCTCAGAAGTGCAAGAGATGTTCTTGTGCTAAGCCCTGAAGGGTTTGGATTGCAAGAACTAATGCACCATGAAGCATACACAGAGGACAGTGATTCCTGTTCTGTATGACTGGGTTTGGCATAATTAAGAAAACACCAGCTGACAGTAGTAGTAGTCCGCAAGCTGGGAAACTGGAGTATTTGTTGGATTTCAGATCCATCTTTAACAAGTATACTTGCAGTCCCATCTTTTGACCCTGAACTTTCTGACATTTGTGTTAAAATTCCTACACCCATCTTTTTGTTGTTAGGAGGTTCATCCTCAAGAGTTTCACAGGATGTCCTGGGAGGGCTTAAGCTCATATCAGATGCAGCATCTTCATCATAAAAGTCATCAGGTGACATTCGTCCTTCAGTGGTGTCACTAATCTTGGACTCAGACAACTCCTTCTCTGTACTAGATGAAATGTTAAGAGGAGAATTTGATAATGATGGTGGTGGAGTCTGAGCAGAAGAAAGAATATCTTTTTGCTCTTTTGTGCGACCCTGTCTCACTAACTGAGGTTTTGAGGTTCGTGACAAATTTTTCTTTATGTCAGAATTACTAAGTTCAACTGCACTTAATTCTTTAACAATTTGTCCATACATTCTTTCTTCTTTAACACGCTTTTGCTGCTTTGTTTCCATAAATAGCTCTAAACTACTGGCAGGAGAAAGCATCCTTTTGCCACCTCCAAAAGTAGATGCACTGTCAGAAGTAGACACCAAACATAACGGTATTGTGGATTCTATGCCAAGTGGTGATGTCTGTGGCATTTTCCATATAGGATACTGTTCCAGTTCTCCACAAGGAGCTAACATTTGGGCTATGTTGAATCCCAAACCTCTCATGGATGCATTTGTTGCCATTATCTTCTGCGATGTGCTTCCATCCACTTTGCATATAACAATTGATGAGCTATTGGTTTGTGAATGTGTAACAATAATTTGTGAAATGCTAGTGTACATAACACTCCCATAGGATGGCACGTGTGTCTGAATTCTAACTGGAACTATGGGCCCTGACAAAGGCTGAAGAGGCCCAACAATAGGAGAGATAGAAATTTGTTGGTCAGTGGAAGAATCACTTGATCCGCCACTGTGATCTCTCTGTAGTTTTGAAAGAATGTGTTTAGACTTTTTGGACGATAATGATGATGACGAGGATGATAAAGATGAGCCGGATTCGAAATATGGCTGACAGCTTTTTTCCATGGTATGCAAATAATTATAAGGCTTGCATCCAGTATGATCTTGGGCAGCATCAAGATAATAGGAAGAGTGTAGTTCTGACTGGCTTGGTGACTTGAAATACGTTTTTTGCAAGTTTTGCAAATGGTGCTGGAAGTGTCTTTGCAAAGGATCGATGCAAGATGGCCACAAAAGTGGATGAGGTGCTGGTACTTGAGCCATGCATACAGAAGAATAAGGTAACTGAAAGGTACTATGAATTGGTGGATATAAAACTTTCTCATGGTGTGGAAATGAATGTTGTTGGTCTGGCAAAAGTCTCTTGGGAATATAGGATGACTGCAATCCTAAAGGACTTCTTAACGCATCATAGCTAGAAACAGACTGCTGAGAATACAGAGATGAGGTACATGCAGGTAGTGGAGAAATACCAACATCTACATTTCCAGCCTCATCAGAGTTTGTAGAGGATGAAGGAGAAAGCTGCCAAGCAACCTGTGAAGACTTCCGACTGCTATGCAGTGGATCACATTGTTCTTGGCTTCCAGTTTGTTCTTGCTCTGCCTGGGAGTTTTCAGGAAAGCCACTAAAAGAAGCTTGACGAACAAGAAAGCACTTTTTCCTTTCACGGGCTGGAGAGAGAGTTGTAGTGATAGCACCAGGCCCAGAGGCATGAGTTAGGTTTCCATAGTCAAAAGATTTGCTTCGAATTTCAGGTATCTCAGTAAGGCTAGGACATGGAATCTGTTCAGAAGAGGAGCGTCTCATTTCTTTCTGATGGTGGTGACCTGGTACAGATAGAGAATAGGCTCCAGGAGGAACAGTTAAAAACTCTGGAGGCCTTCCAATTTCATCCTGTTTAGCTGATACAGCTGATTTGATTATATCCTCCCTGTCAAAAGACATTGAAAAACTTGAACTGTGGGATAAATTGCTCTCCTGACTTGGACTACGGGACAGGCTCGTTCCTGTGGACTCAAAACTGGATTCTCCAGATGAGTTTTCCATGTCTGCCAACCGAAGACGTTTCTTTTTTGGTGGCAGTTTCTCTGCAGGGAGTTGTGAAAGGGTTTCACTTCTTTGAGGCCACTGAAATTCTTCTGGTGGTTTTTCAGGCTCTTTAACAGGAATTTCTGGTTCTTTATCAGGTTTATCAGGTTCCTCTGTAACACGAATCTCCGGCACTGTAATATTATGTTGGCGAACCAATTTGGGTGGCATGTGATATGAAGACTGCTGTGGGTGTTGCGATGGAGATGGTCTTCCTGGAGATTCTGAGACATCTGATGCCTGTGTCCAATCTGGACTCATAGAGGACATTGTGTTCCCACTGTCACACATTTCTGATGGTGAGCAGGCTGACTGGCTAGCAAGTAGTTCTGTAGATTCAGACCTTTCAAAAGAGTTGGGTCTGCTCAAAGAGTTAGTGTGTTGAATCACAGATATAACATTTCCAGGAGGCTTTCTACTCGTTATATCTATAATTTTATCAGTGTCTGAAGAAGACTCATCTAATATAGGTACAGGACTTCCCATCTGTTGATGTGATCGACCAATGTCTTGAGGCCCACTGTAAACATACTCTTGCCCTGAAATAGAAAAACTAGCCCTGCCAGGTTCCTGGACTTGCGTTTTTGTATCAAAGTCTATGTTGACAGGACTACCTGCTGAACTGTTCACTGCATCTGAAGGAGCAGAGATATCTTCCTCGTCTCCAACACTTTTCTCCTTTCTGCGCTTTCTGTTTTCAATCATTGTTCCAACTCGAGATTGTAAAGGTGTCATTGCATCTATAAAGTATTCAACTCCTGGCTTCATTCCACTTATGTACTGAACATCTCTATATCCCAGTTTGTGGGCTTCATATTCATCCCATCTTTTTGGATAAATTCCTGAGACACTATATTCATACATTGATGCCATTTTCTTCTCTTTTGAGGAAACTGTTTTTTCATGTAGAGCTTTTCTGCTGTAGCCAGAAGGTGCATTTTTAGGCATTCTGACATATGGATCAAAATCAGAATGGCCCTCCAAGACCAGCGGCAATTCAAATGCAGCTTGCCTCCTCAATAGTCTTTGATGTGGGATGCCTGTTGTTCCTGGATAAAATACATCATCAGAACCTGTCATTCGCTCATCAAATGAGTGACTGCCCCTTATAGATGGTGGAATACTTAAACTTACTCCAGAGGAGGTTGGCATTGAGTTACTTCTTATAAGTGGTGATACATCACTGGGAGTTTCCAAAAAGACTGCTGTTTGGCCCTGGTGGATGTCTGGATACAGTTTAGATTCACTTTCAAGAGACTCTGTAATGAGCTGTGAATTCTGCAGTTCAGAAACACGGATGCCAGTTAATCTTGACTTCATAGTCTTTAACTTGTTGTGATCCAAAAGCTCTTCTCTCTTTGATATATACTGTGAGATATGCTCCTCCATCACACTAGTGTTACCAACTGATAGACTGGCTTCCTGACTTTGCATTGAAGACCTGGGGCTTAGTCTACAATACTTGCCAAAAATGATTTCTTCATAAGAAGTTGCATTAGTATTTGGAGGACTTATATTCTGATCTGCACTTTCTGATCGTGAAAAATATCCAGAGTCTGTGCTTCCTTTACTGTGAGGACTTAAAAGATTTAAAGACTTCTCTGAATCATGCCCTTTTTTTTCTGTAATCTTTAGTGCAAGTTTTTGTTTAGCGGTATGTGGTTCATTCATTTTTCCGCTTATTGATGAGTTGTGCATTAATTCAGGTGTTATAAAATGAGGGTTTTCACTGGATAAACTAATTCCACTTTTAGGGATTATCAGTATTGGCACTTTCATTGAGCCACTTAAAGATTCTTCTGATGTGTGAAAACCTGGATCTAAAAGTTCCCCACTTTTGATAGCCAGATCCAATGGAATCTGGGAAATTGAGTTTTCAGAGTCTTCTACTAGTAACAATGTCTCTTCATCAGTGTCCGTACTCTGCTCCCCATCAGAATGTATTTCTGTTTCTACATCAATACAAGATGATTCTAAATCTAGTTTGGACATAGCAGAGTCTGCAAAAGGAACTAATCCAGCTTTTATAGCATGTGCATGCGACTTCCTGTGCTTATACAAATTGCTTTTTGTTTTGAAGGAAAAACCACATGGTACACAGGGATAGGGGCGCTCGCCAGTATGAGATCGTATATGTTTTTTCAGCACACTTGGTTTGGCACAAGCCCGTGTACAATACGGACATATATACTTGCCAGGTTTTTTGGGCTTTTGCTCCTTTTTATGGATGTCTTCTGATTGCTCAGTAGATTTTTGTGAATACTGGCTGAATGAGGCAAGTGCTGAAAACTTTTTTCTGGAGAATGCAGCACTGTGTCCATGCATTCGAAGGAATAAATCCTCTGGAGCAACAGGCAAGTGACTATAAGGGTAAGCATGTCCTTCCAGACTTTGGTGAGGCTTTGTGCTATGCACCAACCTCTGTTGATGGAGAGTATGTTGTGGAAATGAAAGTGAATGCCGATGAGTGTAAGAACCCGGGCGTTTTTGCGTAAATTGCTTTTCTTGCATCTGCTGGGTGGCTTCATTTTGTGCTCCTGTTTTTAAGGAACTAAAATATTGTACTGATGCAGGGTTTGAGAGATGCTCAGGGTTAACCTTTGATTGCCTTTCTCCTTCTTGACTATCATAAATGCTCATTGCAACTACAGCTGGATTCTCTTGACACCATCTGTTCGGTACTATGTCAGATTCTCCACATGTTGAGGTAGATTCTTGCCCTAACACGGTGTCTCCAGAGTCCATTTTGATTCACTTGGTCTTCAGTGCTAGCTTACTTTAATGCTATATAGACACATGGAGTTTGAGTGACTTTGCTCTTTAAATAAATGTTTCTCCCATTTTTCCAAAAATCTCTTCAAGTCAGCTACTGAAAGATTTCATGTAGTAGTATGTGGATATTAGATTAAATTGTAATGCATGACATCATATTTCCACGCTCTTGATTCTGATTAACCGGTATATGGAGGCTCCAGTGGGTAATTTTGGACTAAAGTGCAGATCTAGTCATCACAATGGTTGAACCTAATAGACATACAAAACAAAGCGTTAATTAGGAATCAAAATAAGCTCTGGAAAAAAGTATTAGTAGAGAAATAAAAGACATAAAACTTGGAATCATACACATGAACTTCTTACACATCCTAGGCAACAGCTAGAGATGAATGAAACTTTCACTGAGCAATCTGAAAGTGTTTAGATAAAGTGAGCTTCAGTAATCCCCTATTATGTCCACATGCCTTTGATTAAAAACTATAGCAGACTGAGTGAACTATTAATGCAGACAACCCAGAATTAAAGTGGCATTAAACCCAAAAGCAAACATTTATTATATGGCAGCTTACCATTTCTTAGATGTGAAGTCTGCATTCATTTTCTTTTTAAGAATTCTTTCCTTAATTTTCACCTGGTAAACTGGCCAGTACGTCTGTTGTTTTTCAAAAGAACAATCTCTCCAGCAGAATGTATCAGTTACAGAGATGAGACAAACCATTTAACACTAGCAAGGGTGCTTACACTGATCGGCTTTTATTTATTTATGGAAAACCTTTATCCCAAAAGAGATTTTTTTTTGCTGTAACTACTTTTAAAGTTTTAGCAGGAGTCTGGCTTCCATTTGGTAGTGTATCTAAATCTGCTAGTATATACAACACTCCCCTCCCCCCATACTTACAATGCTGCTGTTAAAAGGTGACCCCTGTGTTCATTAATCTACAGCGGGGGCGCTCTAATACATAAGGTGCATTAAAACGAATGTAACCACCACATCTAAGGATTGGTAAGCTGCAATATATTACATTTTTGATTTTGAGGTTAATACCGCTTAATAATCACAACAGGCTACATGCATAGGTAGGTGGATCACTGATAATAAGGGGTTGTTTTACTAAGACAAATAGACTGTTCACCTTACAGGGAAAGTTGCACTTTGCAAGGTATCTATCCTTAGAGCTTAGTGAATTGAGTGAAGCTCTGCTGATTTCCATCATCCAATCATGTGCAAGCAAAAAAATGTTTGTTTTTTGTGTGTTTGTCGTTTTCTTTTCCTTACATGTTAATGAATATGCTTTGCAAAGTGAAATTTACCACATTTACTAAGCTCTAGGGAACATTTTCATTCACAGTGCAGCTTCTCTTGCAAAGTAAACAGCCTATTTGCCTTTAGTAAATCTTTCTAAGCAATGAGTGCTCAACCTGTGGCCCTCCAGCTGTTGCAGAACTACAAGTCCAATCATGCCTCTGCCTTTGGGAGTCATGCGTGTAACCGTTAGCCTTGCAATTCCTTTATGGGACTTGTAGTTCTGCAACATCTGGAGGACCACAGGTTGAGGACCCATGTTCTAAGCAGTTTCAGATTTGCCTTTCAGCTAGCAAATAAGCAATATGGTTAATTTCATACATACTGTACTCAATACCAAAAACATGAATAATATTCCACAAGGTCAAAATGTTTAACACTGCAATCCTTAAATCCAACTCTCTTTGTTTGCTCCTAACAATTATACTGATGTGCTACTAATCGGTGTGCAACAATCTCATGCCAATGTGTGCCCTCACTCTCAGAAGAACTACAAATTAGAAAGGTTAGAACACCCGTTCCAGTAGCTAATGTACCTTAACTTATTCTCCCTACATTTCCTCTCCACTGACATAAATAAGGCACACTGCAAGGGTCTGCCTATTCACATTGTGCCTGAATCATAGGTGTGCGCAGCCTATTGCATTAGGGTGTGCACCCCAAAGCAATAAGGCAATGGACAGTGTCAGTAGAGCACCCAATGTCAAAAGGGGAGAGACTGGTGTCAGTTAATTTTGTATATTTTTTTATTATTACTATTTTACAATATATTCAGTTTTTTTACAATATTATTTAATTTTTTACAATTTATTTTTTATTTTGAAGCCCCATGGGGGACTAGGTGAAATATCAGGGGTCTAAACAGACCCCCGATGTCTCACTTTTGAGACAGAGAAAGGGACTGAGGACAGAGATTCCCCAGTTTCTTTCTCTGCAGCCAAGTAGCAGGGGTAATCTGCCCAGTACAGGGTCATTAGGGTGTGCCCAGGCACCCCTGGCACACCCTGTGCGCACGCCTATGCCCTGAATGTATATGGGTGCTCTTAATATACAAAACAAAATCACCTCCTAATGTGAACTGGACCTGACCTAAATTTTTCAAAGGTAACAACGATGTTATGCCTGCAAGCACATGTATTCATCTACAGATCCAACCGTATGTGCTAACCCTCTTAACCTTAGTTACATGGGGGTTTAGTTACTAAAACTGGAGAGTGCAAAATCTGGTGCAGCTCTGCAAAGAAACAAATCAGCTTCCATTTTTTTTTTGGTCAAAGCTAAATTAAACAAGCTGGAGTTAGAAGCTAATTGCACAGATCACCAGATTTTGCACTCGACCCCAATATTTACATGGAGTCTTGACTTCTACCCAAGTTGAGATTAAGCATCACCGCTTTTACTGAAATGCTTCACCCCTTTTAGTGCTAAGCCCCACACCCGTGATGCCTGTCTAAGTAACTTCAGTGGCTAGTAAAAGATTTGGCATTTCATAGTTGCATACCAGGGGTAGAGCTTAGCACCATAAGGGGGGTGGGGTGGATTTTGGTAGAAGTGGTGACCCCATGCACAGTCCAAGCCTAGTATCCAGTAGGGACCCAGGGATTGGTTCGATGACTAGTACAGGTTCTTGCAAGCTGTCTTAGATCAGGTCAGGTTTTCTTGAACTTTAATTTGATATTAACATAAGACATGAGCTCTATATGTATACTGTATATATGTATGTAAAAATGTTCAATAGAATTAATGCAGCAAAAGAGAAAAAAAAAAGTATGTGTTATCAACCACAGGGTCTGCACCTCATATGGCATAAACTTGTATGCAGTGTTATAAAATGGCTTCCTCTATACCCCTATATAAAAAACTTGAAAACAAAAAACTTGAAAACTTTTATGCATCTAATTTTTACAGTAACTGTATAGAAAACTGTATGTAAGAGATATGCCCCTAAACTGAAACAGTAAATCTTGTAGCCCTGAGGTTAAGGTATGAGTCCCTCTCAATCCCAAAATCCATACTAGGAAGAAACTGTCTAGTTATCCTCAACTCCTCAAAGGTATTTCCTTTGAAGAAATCTTCTTCGAAATATATGGACGTGGTTAACAGAAGAAATAAAGAGTATTTCAGAACATCTGAAGACTTTCAGTTTAACACACTCCAGTCATGTGGAAATCTTAAGACCTTAGCCATAATTGTTTATAACCATTCAAGAAAACAAGGAATGTGTTCATACCTAAATAATTTATTACCACTGTCATATTTTGTGTAGATGTAATAACCTGCGATTATTTTACAAACATGAATTACAGAAGGTGAATAGGCTGAGGTTTTCTGTGATGAGATCTTACACTAACTAAAAGAAGCAATATTGCAGGTCAGACACATGACAAAAGACATTCACAATGAAAGACTTATGTCTACTTCCTATATTATAGTCTGTGTTTCCACGCTACGCAATAAACATTACTTCTACGACATCTATATCATAAGAAAGTAAATTAACTGAAGTACCTGTTTGCATCAAGGATTTCATACACATGGCTAGGCTGCAGTTGTCTGTAAACGAGAAGAAAACAAGTGTTTGATTAGCATTAAAACTCTGCTTTACTACTAAGAGGAAAGGAGCTACAGAACCATAAAAAGGAAGGGACAACACACTAAACTTTTGAATTTTCTTGCATGCAAGTTTTTGGGCAGACCTCATGTTTGCATAATGAAAGCCATTGCACCCAGCTGCCAAGAATAACAAGCACAGGAAATGAGCAGTGAAAGTACGCTATTTGCTGTGTGCAAGCCTCTCTGAACTCTGTTCTGTCATATTATTCTTTACCTGATATTGTTCTTAGCACCTTTGCCACTTGATATTTTTTGGACACTCTCATGTATTGAATGAAGGAAATGAGTGCCCAAATCTTTGACATAAGCACAAAAGGCTTATCAGTATTCATTACCTCTTCCTAAAATTTAAAAATCCCCTTCTAATTAAGGTAAAATAAAATTGATGAGTAGAAGAGTAAAAAAAATACTACCGATGTATGCTTCTACTTGCCAAGACTGTTTTGCTTTCTATCATGATGAAAGAGCTCAAATAGTATGAAACTGAAACTGCTTGGACATATGTTATTTCAACTTCTGCTCAAAGGGACAGTTTTTTTTGCACGTTATGTCACTCACGTTCTCGTGGTGTAACTTACTGAAGGTTGATTGCGCTAGGGGAATTACTTGTACTTGTTTTATATATATATATAGATACCATATATACTCGAGTATAAACCGACCTGAATATAAGCCGAGGCACCTAATTTTACCACAAAAAAATGGGAAAACGTATTGACTCGAGTATAAGCATAGGGTGTCCATCTGCATGCCTCACTGTGCCTCACTGTGTCTATGCCTCACTGTGCCTTACTGTGTCCATGCCTCACTGTGTCCATGCCTCACTGTGCCCATGCCTCACTGTGCCCATGCCTCACTGTGTCCATGCCTCACTGTGCCCATGCCTCACTGTGTCCATGCCTCACTGTGCCCAATCTCCCTACCTGATCTCTGGCGGTGTGTGACTAGACAGTTTTTTAACATGGGAGTCTATGGAAAGGGTGCCTGGCTTTGAAAAATCGCTTCTCCCCGGCCGTAGGTCCCCTGCACAACAAACTTTGCACACTTGTAGAGGAAGAGTGGGGCTACATGTGTGCCAAGTTACGGCTGACCAGGATCAGGCACACAGAGTTGAAGATGGACACAGACTTGAGTATAAGCCGAGGGGGGCATTTTCAGCACAAAAAAAATGTGCTGAAAAACTCGGCTTATACTCGAGTATATACGGTATATATATATATATATATATATATATATATATATATGTATATAAATATATATATATATATATATATATATATATATATATATATATATATTTTACTCTAACTCAGTGAGAACACAACCTAGTGACTAGCTTAGATTCCATTATGAACTCCCCCAGTCTCATTATAATTATTAAGAGCAAGTAGCAATCTATGTTGTTTTGTACATAGGATATGAAATTGCCCTATTTCTGTTTAAAGATACTGGTATTTAAAAAAGATTTCCAGGTATGGCATTTTATACAGAGTTACATTGGTTCTACAAGGATGCATGTAGCATACCCATGGGGTCCATCTAGAACAACCTTTTTCAACTAGGGTGCCTTCTGGTTTCTTCAGGGGTGCCTTTGCAAAATTCCTAAAAATGCCCCAGATTGCCCAAAAATTGTCAACAAGCTGGCGAGTGGCTCAAGCCTACCTTTTTTTTTTTTTTTACACAAAGCCACAAGTTTTTATTGTGCAGCATTACAACTTTGGACACCTTGCTGGTCAGTTGCTGGCGTCCCAACAACTGATGACATCATAGGTTGATAAGGAGGGATAAGGACTTTGTGTACTTGCACAGTATCCTTGTTTTCCCCTCCCTTGCCCTTCACCATCAACACTGGGGTCATATTAGTTGAATAAGGAAGAGAAACTGAGGGAGAAGAGACATGCTGGAATACTAGTCAGTACCAGTGTGCATAGGTATATTGCTTCGTAAGGATAAATCACCTTTTAATGTTAAGTGTACCACGATTTTGGTTGCCACCACCTTATGTAAAACCATTCCTTTTTTTACATTTTAGAATGGAGTTCTCGAGTGCAGGATTTTAAAGGGCACCTTGACTGAAAAGAAAAGGTTGAGAAACAGTGATCTAGAGCAGAGGTCTCCAAACTATGGCCCTCCAGTTGTTCAGGAACTACAATTCCATTCACCGCCGTTGCTGAAGTGTGTAGAAGAAAGAAAGTGGCCGCAAACTGGAACGAGAAGTTTGCTTGACATAAATCTTTATTGTTGCATGCCAGACAGATGATACAAGACCAAGGTTAACATTTCACACGGATATACCGTGCTTGTTCACAACGTCATCTGTCTGGCATGCGACAATAAAGATTTCTGTCAAGCAAACTTCTTGTTCCAGTGTGCGGCCACTTTCTTTCTTCTACACATTTGTGTAAATGACTCGAGTCGTAGTGACTGGGTCTGCTTTGGTATTTGGATAATTTATTTATTTATATTGTGATGCGATTTTTAAAGTTTTAAAAATCAAATAAAAATCAAATACTATTTTCAAACCAATAATAAGGGACAGCAGACAATTTTATTTCATAATTTGTGTTTGGTGTTTTTACACTGTAGTGTAACTACAGTGAAAATCACTGTAGGGTTAGGTGTCTTCTACAGTGATCCTACAAAAATGGTATATGCATAGTTGCATTGGTCCAAGCTGGACCAATGTAACTTTGTATAAAATGCCATACCTGGAATTCATCTTTTAAAAGACAGTTTCAGATTTCCTGCTTCGCTATCACACTACCAGCATTACTGTTTTACAGACAACCAGCAAGTTAAACAAAACAGCGCCTCGGATCATTATGATAATCTTCCAAAGAACCCTTGAACATGAAAGAGTATGATGGGTTCTAGAACTTTACTTTTATGAAGTAACAGCTCACACTACAAAGTGCGGAATCCATGACACACAAAGGCATTTGATTCAAAAATATATCAACACTTTTTTTTTAAGAAGAACAGTTGTTGAGGAAGCTGTTTTTGCATATTTATCTTCTTTAGACACCAAATATTCACAGCTATGCACAACTAGATTTAGAAAGGCTTAGTTCTGGAAAACTACTTTTCATTAGGATAGAAGATTCAAATGTATCCTGTGAAGCATTTTTAAGTCTGAGATGAAACAGTAAATTTCTGGCTACTTCTTTAAAGTTGTTTATTATTCAAATGTATACTATACATTTACCACTTAAGGACCAAGCCTGTTTTTCAGACTCGGTGTTTACAAGTTAAAAACAATTTTTTTTGCTAGAAAATTACTTAGAACCCCAAAACATTATATATTGATTCTTTTATAACACCCTAGAGAATAAAATGGCGGTCATTGCAATACTTTTTGTCACACCGTATTTGCGCAGCGGTCTTACAAGCGCACTTTTTTGGGAAGAAATGCACTTTTTTTTAATTAAAAAATAAGGCAACAGTAAAGTTAGCCCAATTTTTTTTTATATTGTGAAAGATAATTATGCCAAGTAAATTGATACCCAACATGTCACGCTTCAAAATTGCATCCGCTCGCGGAATGGTGTCAAATTTTTACCCTTAAAAATCTCAATAGGTGACGTTTAAAAAATTCTACAGGTTGCATCTCTTGTAATAGAAACATCCCTTGTAATAGAAAAAAGCATGACAGGTCCTCTTAAATATGAGATCTGGGGTCAAAAAGACCTCAGATCTCATATTTAGACTAAAATGCAATAAAAAAATAAAAACATTTTTTTGTCATTTGAAAAAATGACCAAAAAAAAAATGTGCCTTTAAGAGGTATGGGCGGAAGTGACGTTTTGACGCTGCTTCCGCCCTGCTATGGTATAGAGACGGGTGGGGGCCATCTTCCCCTCACTCGTCTCCATACCCAGCAAGGAAGAGGACCCGATCGCCTTTGCCGCTACCGACGGCTCCGGTAAGCGGCGGAGGCCGATAGCGGTGATCTCGTGGCGAATCCACCGCAGAGACCACCATTATCGTTTACAGGACCGGCTCCTGAAGAGATGGATATCTCGGTTGTGGCAGCAGCTGCTGCCGTTACCGAGATATCCCTCTTCAAAGTGCCGACGTATATGTACATGAGCTGGTCGGCAAGTGGTTAAAGCTGTCACCAGTTATAGTTTCAGTTATTCTGGGAAAAAATTTACATGCAAATCAAAAAGGAAATGTCATAACGTTACTACCCCATAGCATTAGGGAACTTTAGGCCCCATGCACACGAGACGCTGTTATTTGCTGTTGAACGCGCGTTCAGAGGCAGTTGAACGCTTTTTTCAACTGCTCCTGAACCCATTCAATGTTATCCTATGTGTCCATGCACACACTCTCGTTTTTTGGCGTTTACAAGCAGTTGCGTTTAACCTCGTTTTTCCAGAAGCAAAAAAATGGGTTCAGACGCAAAAGTTTTCCACGTTTCAGACGCTAAACGCTGCTAAACGCGGCTAAACGCGGTACCGGCGTTTTGCCGCATTTGCGTTTATAAGCGTTTTTAAAGGTGACCTATTTTTTAACATTAGAAATCTCAAAAATGATGGCAAATGATGAAAAACTATTAAAAAATATAAAAGAAAACTGTAATTGCTTGCATTGCATTGTGGACAATCCACAACTTGTGGCAGGTAACGTGGCAAGTGGACAATCAACAACTTGTGTCAGGTGATGTGGCCAGGTGACGTGGCCAGGTGACGTGGCAAGTGGACAATCCACAGCTTGTGGCAGGTGACGTGGCCAGGTGACGTGGCAGGTGACGTGGCCAGGTGGCGTGGCAGGTGACGTGGCAAGTGGACAATCCACAACTTGTGGCAGATGATGTGGCAAGTGATACGCTAAATACAAGTACACTGCTGCTCTCTCAGCTGCTGCTACTCACTCTGGTCTCACAAACTGGCTGAAATGGTTAAAATTTACTCTTTTTTGAGCTTAGGGAGGGTCTATGATGAAACGCTTATAAACGCAAACGCGGTTAAACGCCGCTAAACGCGGCCGCAAACGCGGCAAAACGCGCGTTTATAAACGCCGGTTTCAGCGTTTAAAAACGTGTGTTCAGCAGAGTTTGCACCTGCGTCTCGTGTGCATGGGGCCTAAATCTTGAAGCTGTGGTATTGAAGGACTGATGTGTCCTTCAATTTAAAGGAAAGAACTATGCAGTATTGAATAATTTTGTTCTAAATGTAAACTTTTCTACAGATTCTGCGTAGCCCCTTAGATGCCCGACTGTAAGTTATTATTTGTTCCCTATGCTCTCTATTCTTTACACTGAGTGAGCCCATACTGAGTGCAAATGATGGGCTTTCTCAATCCCCAATACATTTTATGCCTCTGACCGCATTCCTAAACAAATCAAGAAGTTGTGTAAAAGGAGTGTTGCATCTGTGCCTTGGTCGGAGAACCTACTAGATTGTAAGCTTTTACAAGCAGGACCCTCCAAACCTTCTTGTATTCAATTGTATAGTAACTGCACCGTCTCCCTTATATTGCAAAGTGCTGTGCAAACTGTTGGCACTATATAAATCCTGTATAATAATAATAATAGTAATGATAACCCACTATTAGACAGATCAGAGTACCAAGGTGGAATAATTGGGCCTTTAATAGTCGCAGCCAAAGTAGGGCATGGTAACAAAGATAAATGGCCGCACAAAGGTCCTGGTCCCTTTGGATTCCTCCATAGGTGAATGACATTGTAAACCCCCCCAAAAATAAGTAATATAGAAAGGGTTGAGGTATTCCTGAAATGGCAGTGGTGTTAAGAGGCCAATTTAGATGCATACCCCTACAAATTTGTTCAATTTCAACAAGCTCTGTTCCTCTATATTTCAAATTTAGTTTGTTAAAACACTTCAGTGAGAAAGTTTGAGATGGCGTTGTAAATCAGCTTATGGCAAAATAAATGATTTTAGGCCAAGTGAGTGAGCAAATCATTTTAAAAATGTGCCAATTGTGTGCAGTATCCTATAATAACCAATTAACCTTTACTATGTTACTACAAGCCACTGCTTTTGCTGTCTTTTGATAAGCTGATGTTACATAGTTACAAACTTAGGTTAAAAACTGTCCATCCAGTTCAGCCAACGTAAAGAAAATTAATACATAAATAGAATTTTAAAAAAAACAACAGAAAACCTCCACATACAGAACCTTGTATACCACATTTGCACAAAGTATTTAAAAAAAAAAAAAAATGATGGGGTAAATTTTTAATCCTTTTCGAAGAGATGATATATTAGAGTTAAAGCACCCTAGGAAATGTATTATATTTACAAAAAGAGGAAATATATATACTGCATATTTCACCTAAGATAATTCAATATTGAGAATAATTAGTTAAATAAAAGCTAAGCATGATTATAAACAATTTGTGTCCATATTTGTACTGGCTTTGAATAAGGAAGGAAAGCATGTAACTTTTATTGGTCACAGCAATGTTATCCAAGACCATGTCCATTACACGTGCTAAAATTACTTCACTTCCTAATTTAAATGTGGAAAATCTGATAATAAAATTAACCCACAGTACGGAGATGTTATTATTTCCTCCCCAACTTACACTAGGTACAGGAAAATCAATATCTATCCAGATAAACAATTTTAATGCCTTGTGAAATGCCAAATAAGTTTACTACTGTAGCTCTGATAATAAGAAGGTTTGCGCAAATGCATAAAGTATAAAAAGATAACTTCTAAACGATGTGAAAAATTGAATTACTGTATATACTCGAGTATAAGCCGACCCGAATATAAGACGAGGCACCCAATTTTACCACAAAAACTGGGAAAACGTATTGACTCGAGTATAAGCCTAGGGTGTGCCTCACTTTGCCTCACTGTGTCCATGCCTCACTGTGTCCATGCCTAGACTGACGTTTAACATAGGAGTCTATGGAAGGGGTGCCCGGCTTTGAAAAATCGGTGCTCCCCGGCCGTAGGTCCCCCGGACAAGAAACTTTGCAAACCTGTAGAGGAAGAGTGGGGCTGCATGTGTGCCAAGTTTGGGGTCCAGAGGACCTACGACCGGCCAGTACCGGGTCCCCAAAATCACCAGAGAAATTACCGTTTAACATGGGAGTCTATAGAAGGGGTGCCCGGTTTTGAAAAATCGGTGCTCCCCGGCCGTAGGTCCCCTGGACAAGAAACTTTGCACACTCATAGAGGAAGAGTGGAACTACTTGTGTGCCAAGCTTAGGGTCCAGGGGACCTACGGCCGGCCGGTACCGGCCCCCCAAAGTCCGGGAGATCATGCGCAAAAAGGGGACTCGAGTATAAGCCGAGGGGGGCATTTTCAGCACAAAAAATTGTGCTTAAAAACTCGGCTTATACTCGAGTATATACGGTACATGGCCTTTGACCCACGCCAAACTGGGACATAGCATGAACACCCTCTAGGTTTGTCTTTTGGCAATCCTAAATGTTCTATTTAACTCAAAGCTGGACATCTAACCTTCTTCTATCAATAATAAAGGAGAATTTGGGCTCTTTAGAAAAAAAAACCCTTTGTACCCACCTCCATGCTGCAGCATAGGCCTAATGCTGCAGCTGTCCCTGCCCGACTGGCTCTAAGTCTGAGAACTGAGCAATCACATGATTGCTGCTCGCTCAGTTCTCGGTCAGAACTGTTATGCCGTGTACACACGATCAGTTTTACCGATGAAAACAGTCCGATGGACTTTTCTCATCGAACAAACCGATCGTGTATGGGCCCCATAGGTCTTTTTTCCATCGGTGAGAAAAAATAGAACATGTTTTAAATTTATCCGATGGGAAAAAAAAACAATAGAAAATTCAGATCGTCTGTGTGGAACTCCATCGGACAAAAAATGCACGCATGCTCAGAATCAAGTCGACGCATGCTCAGAAGCATTGAACTTCATTTTTCTCGGCTTGTCGGAGTGTTTTACGTCACGGCGTTTGGGACGGTCGGATTTTTGACTGATGGTGTGTAGGCAAGACTGATGGAAGTCAGCTTCATTGGATTTCCGATGGAAAAATCCATCGGATTAGAATCCATAGGAAATCCGATCGTGTGTACAGAGCTTTAGTCACCACTCTCTTGTCTGCTCCTCTTGTACTCACTGGAGCACCGGGATGAAGAGGGGGCGGGCGCAGCTGGCTATGGCTCTCAGTCAAGTGCTGAGGGTCAGAGCCAGCTGTCAGTCAGGCATCTGGGTGGATCCCGACAATATGGTTGGGATCCTTCTAGAGCCTGGAGCGGCTCTGTTGTGATGTCAGCCATCAGTAGACTTTAGTCCTTTGTTGTCCTTTTATTTGAAATACAAATTTAATGCCATTTTTGCATATAACAGTTTTTTGTTCTGTCTGTGTTACATGTATCACACTACATCCTCTGAAGATTTAAAACTTGCAGAGTTTTACACCATAGCCGGTATTCTTTTACAGTTTGTTTGGTGCACTAGGAGTCTCTGGCAATAAATTGCATGGGCACAAATCCTATAATGTATGTCTTCAGTATTATTTGTGTTTTCCAAAATCTTTGACATCAATGCTGGCAGCACACCCTATCTCTACGTACTGGTTCTCAAGTAGCAGGGCACTGTGCATGCTCACAAACCATATATCATGGCACCTGATTCCCAGAAAGAAAATCTATTATGGGAAATATAGTCTTGACTTCAGACACCCATGCTGAACATGTGACTTCATAAGGTCGGCTTGACACCCCTATGTGGTGGCCAATTCTACTATATAGAGTGATATTTTGCTGTGGTTGAAAATACTGGGAAGTCCCTGCTCATTACATAATGCACCTTTCAGAACATTCAAGCAGGATAATATACAAAGTTTTAAGGTATTTTAATTGGACATTGTAAGAGTTCCTACTGTTTTTAGACTTGCAAGACCTTCAGCTTCCATCACAATCACCACTACTATAACATGTAACTAATTTTATGTATTCTACAATAATTAGAACAAAGCAGACCTCTATCGTCCTAATGTTGGGAATATTTGAGTAAAACTAACTGTTCAAAATTAAGGAAGGAAAATGTAAATATATCACCACTGTCATATCTTAATCACTGTATTGCCAGAGGCGCTGATCGTGTATTCTAATGGCAGGGAAGTCTTTCCACTGTCAAAATACAGCTCAGCAGGAGGGATTCCTCCATCCACATCAAGTGTGTGGATGGGGGAATTTAGTTTTTTTCTTTTGTTTAACCTGTTGGTTGAAGAAAAAACAAAACAAAAAAAACCTCACTCAATTTGAGCCAATTCGCTTCATAAATTTTTTGGGTAAAGTGGGGAATGGTTGGAGCCTCTGTCAGTTTTTCAGTTTTTTATAAACATCTCTGTTTTCCTCCCAGGTGAAGCGGACAAAAGCGAAATGCATATTTTCAGTAGTGTATGGAAGTTTTAGAACATCTGACAATGTTTTTATTACTGTCTATGACTTTCTGCTCCAGTGACCAAGGCACACTCCATTTTTTGCAAGTGTGCAAAAAGGGAGAGGAAATCTCCTCAATGGGGTCACAGAAGGACACTATAATCAGAAAGAAATGTTACTTACTCTATCGATTACAATTAGACCCTACGACCCTTCCCCACTCTTCTTTCCCACCCTGTCACCCCTTTATCCAAAACAAAAAAATAAATAAAAAAAGTTATGACTGGAGTTGAGCTTACAAAAATTTGGAACATAGCTGGGTGATATTTCTTAATAAGAAAGCAATTATTTTATCTGAAATGCTACTATCTAGTTAACTCAAGACAGACCTGATGGATAGATATTTAGCTGAAAGCTCAAATTGTTCCAGAACATAAGTGTTTGATGAGCTTTTCCGATTCTTTTCAGAAGTATGTGAAATATGAGCCACCTCTTGTGCTATACCATTCATAAAGTTCAATGGGCTTTTTGTAACTTGATTGCCAAATAAGTATAATGTTTTCTAAAATCCCTTCACAGATGTCAGGCTACCAACACCTGGTGTTAGCGCCAGTGTAGTGTTTCATTTACATATCCACTGCAAGGTGAGCATCCTAAATCTTCCTAAAATATGAGTGCAATCATCCGTGCTTCAGCAGTAATTTGTTACGTAGATCATAGTTCCCATAAACGGGAAGTATATTAAGTTGGTCCTTTATATTTTGTGTTCCACAGACATTGTTTAAATTCAGACATAGGGTTCTAAGCAAATATTCACAGAAACGCTGTTGTAGATAAACCAATACAGCAGTTGAGAGAGAATTGTAACTTTATCTGTGAAAGTGATGACCTCATATAAAACAAAAATTACAGACTAGATTATCCTGTCATCACAAGCTAATCTGGTATTTTATTACATTAATGCACTGAATATGTATCTATATCTGCATGTTTTTGACAAGGTAAAAATTAAAAGAAAAACTATTAGTTTGAAAACTTAGTGTTTTGGAAACATATCAAAATAAATCACATAAAGTATTTTCTAAATTAATTTATTACAGTGGGGCCTCTTTATAAAACTTGAAGAAAATAAAGTTCTACCATAAGTATAGTAGAATGACGAGTCAGATTTATCAGAGGTGCCCAACCTTTTGAAGAGCAAGGGCCACTTTAGCAACTTGGTAACTGGTTGCGGCCACAGTGAGTGGAGCAGGCAGATAACAGGTCTGTGTCCACTCTGCATATGCTCTACTCTATGGACCCTCCAGTCCTATCTGCCCAGACAGAAGGGGACGGATCCCCTTCTGTTTTTTTTAAGTGGATCGGATTGGAAATAGGCAGGTGTAAATGGACACAAATCCGTCTACATCTGCCGCTCTATAGAGGTGAATGGAGGATCTGATTGGGGCCACCCGAAAAACGGACAGGTGGACCCGATCGGACCGATCGTGTGAAGGCAGCTTTCACACCAATGCACTGCGGTACCTGCACCTAAACTGACCTCAATCTTCACTTCTTCCTCAGGATTCCTATAGGTATCACTGGCTTCTGCTGCCCCCCAGGCGGGTATGGTTGGTGGCTGCTGCTGTCCATAGGGCAGGTATGGCTGGCAGCTACTGCTGGCTGTCCTCCAGGGCTGGTACTGCTGGTGGTGTCTGATGGCTGGTACTGCTGGTGGCTACTGCTGGCTGGTACTGCTGTGGGTCCTGTTGGCGTATACTACTGGCTGGTACTGCTGCGGGTCCTGCTGGAGGGTATCCCTGGTGGATTGTATGGCTGATGGCTATTCCTGGTGGATGGTACAGCTGGTGGGTGCTGCTGGCACTCCAGGTGGGTATCCCTGGTGGGTACTGCTGGCACTGCTGATGGGTATCCCTGGTGGGTATTGCTGGCACTGCTGGTGGGTATCCCTGGTGGGTACTGCTGGCACTGTTGGTGGGTACTGCTGGCACTGTTTCTGGGTACTGCTGGCACTATTGGTGGGTACTGCTGGCACTGTTGGTGGGTACTGCTGGCACTGGCGGTGGGTACTGATAACACTGGCACTGTTGGTGGGTACTGATGACACTGTTGCTGGGTATTGCTAGCACTGACACTGTTGGTGGGTACTGCTGGCACTGTTGTTGGGTACTGCTGGCACTGGCAGTGGGTACTGTTGCCACTGGCAGTGGGTACTGCTGGCACAGGGTAATGCTGGCTCTGTTGCTGGGTACTGCTGGCGCTGGTGGTGGGTACTGCTGGCACTGGGTACTGCTGGCACTGGAAGTGGGTACTGCTGGCACTGTTGCTGTGTATTGGTGGCACTGGGTACTGCTGGCACTGGTGGTGGGTACTGCTGGCACTGGGTACTGCTGGCACTGGCAGTGGGTACTGTTGGCACTGGGTACTGCTGGCACTGGCGGTGGGTAATGCTGGCAATGTTTCCACTGGCGGTGGGTACTGCTGGCACTGTTGCTGGGTACCCCTGGTGGCACTGGGTACTGTTGGCACTGAGTACTGCTGCCACTGTTGCTGGGTACTGCTGGAACTGTTGTTGGGTATCCCTGGTGGCTGCTGTCCCAGATCACCACCCCGAGCATCGGTGTGACAGGAGCACTAGAGGAAGCATGCGGCCGCAGTAGAGAACAGAGCCGATGCTTCCTGTATCGCTCCTCTCACAGACGGTATACATTTGGTATCGCTCCGCCTGTGACGGAACCCAGCGCTATACAGGAAGCGTCGGCTCGGCTTATTTAATGCCGCCTCCATTCTTCACACTGATGCTCGGGGATGGCAGGTCAGAAACCTGCGATCTGGGCTTGCCGACCTGCCATCCCAGAGAAGGAGATGGCAGGCCACATCAAAAGGCGCCCCTGCCATAGGAGAATAGAACAAGAAATCTTTTTTTTTCAATAAGTTGTTATTGAGTATTGTAGGCAGAGATAGGCCAAAAGTATAATGGAACATTAAAGTCACAACAGTAGAATGTTGAGCAAACAGCAAGGTATAAAATCAAATAATCATAGTGATACAATTCCACATGTGGGTATAGATGTAGCATATGAAACATAGATAGCACTAATATCCTGGCAGATTCTTTGGTGGTGTGTAATATCCAATTACCTTGAGACTAATATTTGGAGGAAATGTATAACATTTAAGCATTAAAAACAAGAGAAAGGTAACAGTAAGAGGAGTGGTCATACAGTTCTATCTGAAAGTATTCCTATAATTTCCCTTGTCTCGGCACTGGTTGGGGGGGTTAAGTCATGTATGTGCAAGACAGCAAAGTCAGGTAAGGGGATAGATACATTTTTAATATGGTAGTTTGAAAATGTCATTCCAATAACTACACAGGTGCTTTCACTGTCATAGGAAGTAATGGAGATGAAGAGATAAGGACATATCTGTAGCCCATATCAGGAGAACAGCCTAGCGTGGCAACCATAGTTCCCTCCATAGATACAGTGGAGGATTGATGTAGCCACCCAGGGACAGGAAGTGTGTTATTTGCAGGATTACCACAAGCAAATAAAGCAAAACAAGAAAACAAATGCAGCCACCACACCACGGATTAGTAAGCTGCAACATATTACATGTTTTTGGCTTTGGGTTCAGATACATTTTAGTCATAAAATGGCAGTTGAAAAACAACTGAAGATTTCAACAAAATGTAATATGTGTATATATATATATATATATACATATATATATATATATATATATATATATATATATTTATATATATATATATATGTATATAATTATCTAAAACATTTTTTAAATGCATGCAAGACAAGAACATACCAGTATCTTCATAAATTAACAGATTTAAGCAGAAACAGGACATATTGTACTAGCCATAAATACAGATTAAATTAAACATTAAATTGTATGGGATAACAGCTGCAATTACAAATATATAACTCATTCAATGTCTTCCCTGTGCACAGGAGGTGTACATTCATTCATAAACATATGTGGCATTCCATTCACAGTTTAATCCTTCTGGGATTTAATATGCATAGTAAAGATTCAGTACACCTCTCTTGCACAATTGCAGAAAGACATCTCCTCTTCAAGGAGTATTAACTCTCTCAATACCTTGAATCTGTAAAGTCTATATTTCTCCATTGTGACATTCATTAAAATGTCTGGTTACATTTGTAGGATTGTTTTTTTAATTATATGATATAGAGCCTGTCACCTAATTGATATCGAAGTCTCCTAGTAGTCATACAAACAAACTCTTTAAAATGTAAAACATATTATATACCGGCCGTTACAATATATATGTGAATCAACACCACTCACTAAAAAAAAAAATTAAGAAAAGATCTCTCTGCAGTAGTGCCAGTGTATAAATCTGGTGGGCCACTGATGGAAGAGACCTCACACAACCTAGGGGTGAAAGGCCACGCAATAGATCCTTTCTTTGCCCAGTTTGCCCATATTTTACCTGTATGTGCATAAAATACATACCAATATGGCATCACAGTAAGTACAGAAAGTTGGTGGCCCTGCCTGATTATAATAGTGCTACTTTTCCTTACCTATTATTCACAGTACAACACTCAAGCCTGTTTTTGGCTTTTGCCATTCCCCCAAGGAATAACCAACATTACTCATATTCTCCACATAAATTAAATTGATTCCATATTCTGTTGTGTAAATTTACTAGAAGAATTTAGCTAATACTGCCTACTTGTCATATTTCGAGACCAAAAGAGTAATAATTCACTATTGTTAATCTAGCATATTGGCCCGGCTTACAAGATACTTTAAATCATGCAGGGATGTTTTCAAAAACGTTCTATGGTAGTGAAGTGATGTGAGTATGCTGATAACTTAAAGTGATTGTAAAGGCACAAGGTTTTTTATCTTCATGAATTCTATGCATGAAGATAAAAAGCCTCCTGTGTGCAGCAGCCACCCTCAGCCCCCCTAATACTTACTTGAGGTCCCGCTCTGTCCAGCGATGTCCACAAGTCCTTCGCTGTCCGTGATTCTCCTTCCTGATTGGCTGAGGCACAGCAGTGGTGCCATTGGCTCCCACTGCTGTCAATTAAAGTCAGCTAGCCAATCAGGGAAGAGAGGAGGTGGGGCTGGGTTGGGGCTCCTTTTCTGAATAGACACAGGTAGCAGTGACTCGGCTCGGGTGCCCCCATAGCAAGCTGCTTGCTGTGGGGGCACTGAGCAGGAGGGAGTGGCCAGGAGAGACAAAGAGGGGGCTCTGTGTAAATCCACTGCAACTGGGCAGGTAAGTATAACATGTTTGTTATTTTTTTATTTTAGTGCAGGGGCCTGCCTGATTGCATACAAATTGAAAGTGTTTAGGTTTGACCTCATATTATATTGTTTTGGTAAATCTAAAGGAAAATTGTACAACAAAATTGTATAAAGTATGGCCAGCCTTATTCTAAAATATATATTAAGAAAAAGACTGTGGCCGGTTTGTAATAAAAATAAATAAATTTTGTTGCGTTTTGAAATAATTGAACTCATGAAAGCTTGCATCTGGTTGGCTGCAAGAATATCATAATTCTTTGTACTTCGTACTTTGAAAAGCAGATCCAATGGTAAGCATTCACTGACATAATGGGCATCCATCATGTATATTTTGACAGGTAAAATTGTACGCTCACAATCCCTGGTGAGATACTTGTTTGAGAAGCTCTATTTTAATATTGGACATAGTGTGATAAGTTCACACTTCTATTACTTGTAACTTCAAAACCAACAAATGATTCCCAAAGGTTTCAATTGTGGAAGAGTTGTCAGTCTGCTTTCTTTAAACACCAACTCTTCAATAGCAGTGCAAACATGTAGAGAAAATGTGATCATGTGTATTTTTGTTCCTTTCTGAGGGTCTTTTTGTAGGCAAGATTTAAGAAAAGGCCTTGGAAACTCCGAGACCTTTGCAAAATTGTATAAATTGATGTTCTGAAAAATCAGATAGAGCACACATGCTGGCTATAATATATTATACATTATATTAAACATTAAAGTACACCTGTTACCTGTACATATTAGGTTTGATCTACTTAAACAATATGAACTGTTTACTTAGCAAAGTACACTTAGCTTGGAAACTCAATTTACACTTATCTTGGAAAATCAAGCTGTATTGAGTTAAATTATCCAATTCAATCATGTGCAAGCTAAAAATATATGTTTTTAATTTCCCTTGCGCACAGTTGCGTATTCAAAGTAAACACAGGCTCACCTTATCTACTAAGATAAATGAATTGTCACTTGTTAGGGAACCTTCTTTACTTCAGTAGTAAATCAACTCAATGTAAAACTGTAATTTTGTAACCTCAATCATTCAGTTGTAAAGCGCTGCGCCAACGGTTGACACTATATAAAACCTGTATAATGATAATAATAATGATAATAATAATAATTAGTTAGTCTACTGGTGCTAACTAGGAGCCACTAGGGCGCACGCCCGTCCCCCCCTCTATCATGTCCTCCGGGCTGCATGCTCGGATAAGGGTCTGGTCTGGACTGGGGGGGACCCACACCGATTTTTTCCTTGATTTTTATTTATATTGCCAGGAGCCGGCTAAACATTATAGCCGCAAGCAATTTTAAATTACATTTTTTCAGACAGAGGGGACCCTCCAGGCACAAAATTTAAAGGAATATTAAATTTTTATTGTTTCACTTTAAGCATTATTAACAGTTGTTTTAAAAACTTTTTTTGCATTGATACATGTCCCCTGGGGCAGTACCCAGGCCCCCAAACACTTTTTATGGCAATAACTTGCGTATAAGCCTTTAAAATTAGCACTTTAGATTTTTCATGTTCGTGTCCCATAGACTTTAATAGGGTTTGCATGTTCGCACAAATTTTTTTTTTGCCTGTTCGCATGTTCTGGTTCAAACCGAACCGGGGGAGGGGGGATGGGGGGGATGTTCGGCCCATCCCTATTGACCATACACAAAGGTCAAATCTCTATAAAGGTAGACATTAGGATACATGGTAATTTGCAGCAATACTTTCCTATTTGCAGCAATACTTACATCACATCCAATCACTGGCTAAATCCAGTAAAATTTCCTGAATTTGCCCCTTTTTAACTATTGACGTCAAAAAATAACTTATTAATTCTCTGGTTATCCCCACCTTGATTACTGCAACTCCCTTCTCACTGGCCTACCTTTACACAGGTTATCATCCCTTCCATCTATCATAAATGCTGCTGCTACACCTTACTAATGGATCCATGGCTGCTCCCTCCTGTGCCAATCCCCTCATTGGCTTCCACTAGTCCAACATATAAAATTCAAAATATTAACGTCTAAGCCATCCACAACACTGGGCTGCCCCTAGTTAGACCACCAACTTCATCTCGAGATATTGCCCAAATGGTCCTCTCCACTCTTCCAAGACATCTTGCTTTCTAGATCCCTTGTTCCCATGCTTTCCTCCACCTCTCCCATCTTCTGGAACTCCCTACCCCAATCTGTCCGGTTAGCTCCTGCCCTGTCCGCCTTCTGGTGATCCAAGAAAATTAATTTATTCAGGGAAGCCTACCCCAATTCGACCTAAAAACTGTGCTTCGGCCACCTCCATCAGATCATTCCCGCAGCTATTATCTTTTGTATCACCTCTAACTCCCTTTAGATGAGCAGGGCCCTGCTATTTATTCTTTATTAAACTGTATTGTAAAAGTACTGTTTCCCTTTATATTGTAAAGTGATGTGCAAACAGTTGGTGCCATATAAAACCCATATAAGATTATTAATATGATGAAGAACAGAATATAATGTTTAAGTGTTACTAGACCCAGGACCCTGCATTCACTATATCTGGTCTCCCACAGTACATAGAAAAGCAATTATTTTAGTAAATATAAATTGCTAAATACCTTTTCTCATCAGCAGTATATAGCAGTCTTGTGACTTCTATTGGTGTCTGGGTAAAGCTTGTAGGAGGAATTTTGATTCTCCTCTGTCTGTCCTATGAGGCTACAGGACCCCTGACCATCTGTCTGAAGAGTGCTGATTGGCCTTGTGCCGATCACTTGCACCTTTCCAAGGAGAAAAAAACTCTCTAGCAATACACATCAAACTGAGCATGTGCAGAGTGCCTCCAAGGCTCTGTACTATCAGGAGATGGATTGGGGACAGTGGAAGAAGGGAAGGATCAGAGAAGACAGGATCAAAAAGCCTTTTTACACAATGTGGAGGATTAACCCCTTAGGTTCCACAGTGAGTATAACAAGCATGCTTTACTGTATGTACAGACAAATTTTACTATTGTGGGTTTAGTAACACTTTAAAGTGATACTAAAGGATCGTTTTTTTTTTTTTTTTTAAATAACAAACATGTTATACTTACCTCCACTGTGCAGCTCATTTTGCACAGAGAGACCGACTTCTGGGGTCCCTTGGCAGCTCTCACGGCTCCTCCTCGCATCAGATAACCCCTAGGAGAAGTGCTCTCCCGGGGGGTTACCTTGCGGGCGCGCGCCTGAGTCATTCATTCGGCATCCATAGACGCCAAAGGTATGACTCGGCGCTGCCCCGCCCCCGGTGCCCGCCTCATTGGATTTAATTGACAGCAGCAGGAGCCAATGGCTGCGCTGCTATCAATCTATCCAATTAAGAGCTGGGACACCGTGGAGAGCGGCAGAGTGTGTCACTGCAGAGCGAATTCCACAGCTCAGGTAAGTAAAATGGGGGTGGCTGGGGGGCCGGTGACTGCCAGAAGTTTTTTTACCTTAATGCATAGGATGCATTAAGGTGAAAAAACACAAGGGTTTACAACCCCTTTAAAGCAGAGGTCTCACACTGGCGGCCTTCCAGCTGCTGTGAAAATACAAGTCCCATGAGGCATTGCAAGGCTGACAGTTGCAAGCATGACTCCCACAGGCAGAGGCATGATGGGACTTGTAGTTTTGCAACAGCTGGAGGGCCGCCAGTTTGAGACCCCTGCTTTAAAGCAAAGCTCCTGTCATCTTGTCATTTTTTATTTTTTTTAATTACCCCCGCAATTATCTATAACTATTAACTATAGTCTAAATCGGCATGCTCTATATTTGTAATCTTTTTAAAAAAATAAAATCCAGCATAACTTACAGCATGAAAGC
Organism: Rana muscosa; assembly: GCA_029206835.1. Classification (NCBI taxonomy): domain Eukaryota; kingdom Metazoa; phylum Chordata; class Amphibia; order Anura; family Ranidae; genus Rana; species Rana muscosa. The sequence goes on from CM055122.1 coordinate 412,020,959, forward strand.
GGAGTGTGGGCATCTGAAGCCCGCTAGGAGTTTCTTCCAGGATTAGGTGCAGCTGGCTACACAGCGTGCACCTCCCAATCTTGTGCATGTGCATGTGCATGAGCCGGTGCGCTCTGCATACAGGGATATAACTTCTTACTGAGACCACTCACAAGCGGACCACGTTCACAGACTAGACTTTACATGTGCCTACCACAGTCAACCTAAGAGTGAGTGCTTTGATATTATTGGAATATTAAAGTGAAACAGTTTTAACTAAGTGGCGCTTTTTGTTTGTTTTCCTTTGCGGATAATGAAGAAGCCAGGCTTCTGGCATAGAGAGTGACCACATTCATCCTGGATTGAGACTGGGATTTCACCACCTGTGAACCCGGAAGGTTTTGTGTCCATGCCCCACAGGGGGACCACAGCCTCATCAGATGTAAGTTATTTTCTAACAATAGATGTCAAAGAGGAATAAATACATGAGCTACACAAAATAAGTAAAGTATCAGTGCTTAAAAAGTGAATGTAACCGTAAAAGATATATTCATACGTCATTGGCCAGAGGGGGCACCCCAAAACAAGCAGCCACATGCATTTTATGGTGGAGCCACTTTATTGGAAATTACAGGAGGCTGAAATTAAGACAATTAATTACCCCAGTTGCTTTAAATTAATTTTTTTGAATTAACCCTCCTGGCGGTATTCCCGAGTGTGGCTCGGGGTTAAATTTCAGTATCATTAGCGGTAACTCTGAGCCACACTCGGGATTGAATTGCAGAAGCCTGGAGCAGTATATTTATCTTGTCACCAGGATCCTGTGATGTCCCCCTGCTGTGTCCTCCGCCGGATCATCTGCCTGATTCTCTGTGTGAGGGACTCCGTTCCTTGCAAGCGTCGCAACGCATTGGGGTGGAGCCCAGCGGCAAATTCAAAAAGTACACAAAGCAGAACACATATAGTACACTGTAATCTTACAGATTACATTACTGTATCAAATCATTTTACATCCCTTTTGTCCCTAGTGTTTTGTCCAGTGCCCTGCATGCACTTTTATATTATATATACTGTTCTTTCTGCCTGGAAACTGGAGATTGTCCATGGCAACCAAAAAGTGTCCCTTTACGTCAAAAGTGGTTTTAGACCAGCTAGAAAACAGTGATATTAAATAAGAACACTTGCAGAATTGAGCGATAGTGAATTGTGGGGAAATTCATTTTATGATTATTATTATTTTTTTATAATTATTTATTATATTATAATTTATGATTTCTTGTTTCAAACTTTATCATACCTGGGATGTCTATTAGACTCTTGCACAGATTTAAGTGTGTTATTACTAAGAATTACAGGCCTACAATATAAAACGCCAAATTTCTATGCAAAACAATGTACCACTTTGAGATTCATAAGTCTGACATAATCATCCCGCTAGGGTGGTTAAATACATAACTTAATTTTTTCATAGATCTGCCTGGAGTTCAGCTTTAATTCCTAAAATCAGACAAAGCCCAGGTTCACACTGGGCTGCGAGAGTGAAGCCGTGCGAGTTCAGCTGAACTCGCACAATTTCACTCCCGCTGGTCAGTCCCGATTTCGGCCGCGGTTACAGAGACATCTGTGCAGGTTTCTGCACAGATGTCAATGTAAAAAGCGGGCCAAAATCGCAAAAAGTAGTACAGAAACTACTTTTTGAAATCGGTGCAGCGCCGCAGATGCGGCGTCGCACCGATTAGGATGGTGCCATTGCCGGCAATTTGCGGCAAATTCCGCCGTTTTGACATGCGATTTGGCATGCCAAATCACATGTCAAAACACACCAGTGAGAACCAGGGCTTAACCTTGGATTAAAAAGATGAATGTTCTACCTGTGCCTGCGTGGGTTTCCTCCGGGTACTCCGGTTTTCTCCCATACTCTGAAGACATGCTGGTAGGTTAATCGGATCCTGTCTCAATTGGCCCTAGTATGAATGTGTGTTAGGGACCTTAGGTTCTTTGCTCCTTGAGGGCAGGGACTGATGTGAATGTACAATGTATATGGAAAGCGCTGCGTAAATTGACGGCGCTATATGAGTACCTGAAATAAATAAAATAAATAAATATATCTAATATTGACTGTTTGGGGGGAAAAAATTTCAATTTGTTTAAATGTAAAACTATTAAAAAATATTACAGATATGTCAGTCGTATGAATTGAGAGATATCTCTGCTGAACAAACCTGCTGTTTTACAATATCTCTGCTAGCAGCATTCTTCCTTTCAGCAGCACAGAGACAAGATTTGAGGGTAGCCTATTTGGAGTGAGATATAAATCATTACACAGCAAGCCCTCTCTGTCGGTTCCTCAAAAGAAGACAAAAGATATAAAAATATCTTGTGCAAATGAAGTGAGCACCACGTCAGCAGCCAGATGAACGTGGGTGGCCAGATAAGACTCAGTTGCTGCAAAGGGCAAATTATTAAGAGAAGACTTGTGTTTTTTTTTAGCTTTGTTCTTCCTGCCTGAGCTCACCCATCACAGCACATGATAACATAAGTGACACCTGACAGCCTTCCTCCTCCTACGCAGTAACTGCATTTTCATAAAGGCCAAGGAAATCGTAGCAAGCTATCGACTAGAGGCAGATCTGGTGTCAGAAAAGAGTGTCTTATAAATAGACACAGCTGGGTTTATATTTAGCTCAGGTGCCCTTTTTTTTTTCTCTCCCTTTTTAAAAATCTGTTATCTCGGTTAACTATCTGATGCCCAATAGCTTCCTGTTTCTATATATAACCTTCGACAAGCCCTAAAGTTGAGGGGGAGTGCACCCAGACGGAAAAATCAAAGTCAAATCTTTCCACTGCTGCTGTTATACTCATTTATCTAGAACAATGTGCTGGATGTGGTTAGAGATTTTGCAAGTGGAGATTTGACAAAGAAGAAAAATGTTTCTGCCATACCCCACCAGTTTAAAAAATGAATAAATTGTAGACAGACTAAGGCATTCCTTAGAAAAGATTCCCAGAGGTTGTATTGCAAATAAGTCATGAAAATGAGGGACATTAGTACTGTATCCTGGCCCTAGATAAAATAAAAACTTTAGCGAGCCGAGCCGTCTAAATCACAACTGACAAACTAATGGATAATCCATATTGCTCCCTTGAAATAGATTTGGTGGAAATATGGGCTAATAACAATATGCAATAGTCTGCTTTTCTTATTATACAATAAATATAAACCATTAACCATAAGGCTTCTTCCTTTTGTTTCCTTTTATATTTTCCTCTAGTAGTATTTTCCTGGTGGAGGTAAACAGATCAAAAGCTTTTCCACCAGTGATTCTCCCAATCCAAAGGTATTTTTTCCATTACCGGTAAAGCTAAACGCTAGGCACAAACTTAAGCCCCGTACACACGGTCGGACTTCTATCGGACTTTTCCGTGGTTTTTTGTCCGAACGGAGTTGGTCGGGAACACCCATAGCATACACACCACAGGACTTTTCTGCAAATTTTCCCAAAACTTTATCCAACATCACATGGTTTTTCTGCTCTTTTCTGCTCTTTACCGCCACCCTTTGGTCAACTTCCGCTATTGTTGGTTGATGGTAACATTATTTGTTTTGTCCATCGGACAAAAGTCGGATGGTTTTCTGTACACACGGTCGGACTTTGCTCAATCGGACTTTTGTTGGGCAAAAGTTTGTCCGCTTGCAGACCCAACTTTTGTCCGATGAAAACCAAAAAAAACACAAAAAAGTTTGTCCGATGGAGCGTACACACGGTCGGATTGTTGGTCCAACTTGCTCAAAATGAAGTTTGTTGGCCAAAAGTCCGACCGTGTGTACGGGGCTTAAGCTGATACATGATTAAAGTTTTTTTTCATTCAGATTTTTATTTTTATAACAAAAACAACTAATAAAAAAACAACAAACATTCAAACCAAGGTCAAATCACCGTTCCAAACAGTATGAGCATCGGTACATTTGATACATCATCATCCAATTTTCACAAGTTATTCACAGATATTCAAAAATATATTCAGCAATGTTAAATACATTTTTTTTTATTAACCACTTAAGGACCGCCCACCACATATATACTGTGGCAGGGCAGAACTATTGCGCCAAACAACGTCGTTTCATGCACAAGACACTGCGGGCGGCGCGCGCGTGCCCGCTGCACGGCGGGGGAGCCGATGCGCGGGTCTGGCGGCCTCAATGTCCGCCGGCCACCCGCGATCGCTCCACAGAGAGGCAGAACGGGGATCTGCTTATGTATAAAACAGATCCCTGTTCTGACAGGGGAGTACAGAGTGATCAAGAACAGCAATATCTGTACTCCCAGTCAGTCCACTCCCCCCACAGTTAGAAAGCACCTCTCTAGGACACACTTAACCCTTTGAGCGCCCCCTAGTGTTAACCCCTTTCCTGCCAGTGTAATTTTTACAATGATCAGTGCATATTTGATCACTCTGATCACTGTAATAATTTCACTGGTCCCAAAAAAGTGTCAAAAGTGTCCAATCTGTCTGCCATAATGTAGCATTTCCGCTAAAAATCACTGATCGCCATTACTAGTAAAAAATGCCATAAATCTATCCCCTATTTGGTAGACGCTATAACTTTTTCGCAAACCAATCAATATACGCTTATTGCAATTTTTTTTACCAAATTTATAGAGAAGAATACATATTGGCCTAAAGTGATGAATAAATATTTTTTTTTACATTTTTTTATTGGATAATAGAAAAAAGTTAAAAATATGTATTTTTTTTTCAAAATTTACGCTCTTTTTTTGTTTATAGCGCAAGAAATAAAAACTGCAGAGGTGATCAAATACCACCAAAAGAAATCTCTATTTGTGGGAAAAAAGGACATCAATTTTATTTGGGTACAGCATTGCATGCCCGCGCTATTGTCAGTTAAAGTAACGCAGTGCCGTATCGCAAAAAATGGCCTGGTCCTTAAGGGGGTAAAACCTTTACGGCGTTTCAGCGCTGTGCTGGTTCTTCCACTTTCTGGCCTCACAGGAGACACAGGCAGCAGCTGGAGGCATAGGTTCCTGCTGCTGTCAGCCAAATCTTGTGATGAGGGACCGACGTCTATGTACACACACAGCCTGGCTCAGGAGCACACCTGCACATGGCTACTGGGATGATGGATTCTACCAAGAGACTGATATGTATATTCTAGGGATTCCAACTAAGGTATTTATGACCCAATGTCTGTTAAACTTCTAGTCACTGAACCTTTATTAGGGTTTTCAGACAGAAATGTGGATTTGGGTAATAGACACTAGAGGGTCTGAATGTTTCCTCTCAAGGATCTGATAAGAAAGTTCTGGTATGGCTAACAGTTGTGTAGCATGAACTGGAGAAGAAGGGAGAGGGAAGGTCACTGCAGATGTGTCTTTGATTCAACACAAAAAAGACAGTGAGAAATACAATGTAATGGCTGTATTTTGTGTATTTTGAACAGCATGGCTGCCAGTACGCACGACCATTACACCTGTGGCTTCACATATGTTCCATAGGTTTAAAAAGGTGAACAAAAACTCTGCATCTTACCATTTGCTTTTTATTGTTTTTTTTATCAAAACTTTTTTATTAATAAAGTGCTCTTACATTAGACACAGTAATTGCAACAAGTAACAAGAGACACGATGCATATAAAACAAGACATATCAAGCATCCATGGTACATGAACAAAAACAGAAGGCAATGCAAATATTGTATTTTTCTACCTAAAACACCACTAGCACTTGCGACCCAATATAGTATAGCAGTATTAGGTATTTCTTCAACCATTTGGGGCTTTTATAAGACAGCATAACTGATTCTAATAGAGCTTCCTTAGTACTTTTGATTTAAATTGCAAATGGTAATTTCAATGTTAAAGTGGATCTACAGTGAGGGAAAAAGTATTTGATCCCCTGCTGATTTTGGTTTTGCTCACTGACAAAGAAATGATCAGTCTATAATTTTAATAGTAGATTTAGTTTAACAGTGAGAGACAGAACAACAACAAAAAAATCCAGAAAAATGCATTTCTAAAAAGTTATAAATTGATTTGTGTAACGAGCCCCTTTGCTCGCTCGGCTCCACTCTCCCGACACTCCTCTGCTCTATTGGATCATCCGGTGCTCCAGGATTCAAACTACCGCTATGTGCCATTCGAATCCATTTGTGGTCGGTCAGAACAAACACCAGGCAGGCTGTATGTAAGTTCAACCAAGAGAGACTTTATTAGAACCAAAAATCAAGTCTTATATACAGTAACAGAGGGGGTAACCAAAAACATAATTAACATGAGCTAATTAACTAAATCCTTTAGCCAGCCAAGGTGACTCATAGATATGACCGTTCAGGGTAGACATCCCGGCTCCTACCTGTCTCACCTGCTATACAATATACATTATCCTAAGTGTAAACATCACACATTTAGCAGGGTCAAAATAGCACAGAGGACAGACAGATGGCTGGAGGTGATTGCATTCGCATATCCTTAGAGGGAATGTGTGAAAATCCCAACAGTATGAATTAGTCACTCTAATATGGCATATACAGGGTCCCCAGAGTCTGTGTGTCTTGGGGGGACATGGACCTGAATCCGAAGTAACACCCCGACAAGGGTCCCCAGGCATACAGCTCACAAAGAGCACCGTTCCCCCAAATGCCAGGGCCCATGGTCGCAGGGCAAGAGGCTTGCATTCAGTCCCCTCCAAAAGCCCCTGTCCCGGCCAGGTCCGTCACACATCTCCCCTTTCGGCAGGAAACTAACATAGGAGGAGACCCCAAACGGGTTGACTCCGAAGTTAGTCCATAGTTCTATTCCCCCAATGCCGGTATCCACACAGTACCCCAAACAAATTGCTCCAAACAGAGAATCACTTACCCAGCCAACCTCTGCCTCTCTTAGAGAACACACCCGCCGCTGGGGAGAGGCCTGGACTGGCCCTTCTCCCTGGATTCCTTTCTGCTGCTGGAGAGAAGACAGGGTGACTGGGCTCAGTCCATCATGCTGTTGGGGATCTGGGTCGACTGCCCGGCCTCCCTGGGGTATACAAGTGGAGACTGAAGTCCCATCCACTTGTGGTAGGTGAAAATCTCCCAGTGCTTGCAAAGCAAGGCTCACATCCTCCTGTCTCAGTGTCACACCATTTTCTGGGGTTGTGTCAGCGAGGACTGAAGTCCCATCCAATACTACAGGAACTCCCGCTTCTGTTAGTTGGGAGCTGAGGCCCGTGGCGCTCGGCTCTGTTGCCAGCTCTTCTGCTGGGTTGCTGTGAGTGGGGACCGCAGTCCCATCCACCGATATCCGCTCAAGTGGCAGTGGTGTGCAGCGGCCAGTAGCATTCTGCCCTGCTGCCAGTGATTCAGCTGGGGGTAAAAGCTTTACCACCTCAGCTTGTTGCTGGGGAGAGGGGCCAACTGCCCCAGCTCCCTGAAACTCCACAGTGGTTTCCGGTGCTGGGCAGAGGTGGGTACCACTCTGCCCTGTTGCCAGCACTTCTGCTGGGGACTCCACACCATCTGCTCTGGTTAACTGTTGGGGGGGAGATGGCCTGCTTCTCCTCCCTGCATCTCTCGCAACCTCCTTCCGAATTCCTCTTCCATGGCGGCTGGTTCTTTAGGTGTTGTCTCCGATTGCCGTATTACCGCCATTCTCCACTCATGTTGCCGCTCTAGTTCTCTCTTTTGTCGGGCATCCTGCAGCTGGATGTCTTTAATGGCTTCCTGTATGGCGGTCTCTGATGGGTTAGCCCCATATAATGCCAACCACTGCCGCACTCGTTGCTGAAACAAATCTTCAACTGACCGGGGTCCTGCATCACCCGTCTTCTGGTCCATCTCGGCTCTCAAGTAGGTCTTTCAGTGTGACTTTCCTGCAGGCTGCATAGCTAGTCATTCACTGTGGTGGTTTGGAGTGTCCCAGGAACTGGAGAGCAAATCCCACCGCTGCCAACCAATGTAACAAGCCCCTTTGCTCGCTCGGCTCCACTCTCCCGACACTCCTCTGCTCTATTGGATCATCCGGTGCTCCAGGATTCAAACTACCGCTATGTGCCATTCGAATCCATCTGTGGTCAGTCAGAACAAACACCAGGCAGGCTGTATGTAAGTTCAACCAAGAGAGACTTTATTAGAACCAAAAATCAAGTCTTATATACAGTAACAGAGGGGGTAACCAAAAACATAATTAACATGAGCTAATTAACTAAATCCTTTAGCCAGCCAAGGTGACTCATAGATATGACCGTTCAGGGTAGACATCCCGGCTCCTACCTGTCTCATCTGCTATACAATATACATTATCCTAAGTGTAAACATCACACATTTAGCAGGGTCAAAATAGCACAGAGGACAGACAGATGGCTGGAGGTGATTGCATTCGCATATCCTTAGAGGGAATGTGTGAAAATCCCAACAGTATGAATTAGTCACTCTAATATGGCATATACAGGGTCCCCAGAGTCTGTGTGTCTTGGGGGGACATGGACCTGAATCCGAAGTAACACCCCGACAAGGGTCCCCAGGCATACAGCTCACAAAGAGCACCGTTCCCCCAAATGCCAGGGCCCATGGTCGCAGGGCAAGAGGCTTGCATTCAGTCCCCTCCAAAAGCCCCTGTCCCGGCCAGGTCCGTCACAATTTGCATTTTAATGAGTGAAATAAGTATTTGACCCCTTCGCAAAACAAGACCTAGTACTTGGTGGCAAAACTCTTGTTGGAAGAGGTCAGACGTTTCTTGTAGTTGGACACCAGGTTTGCACAAATCTCAGGAAGGATTTGGTCCCACTCCTCTTTGCAGATCCTCTCTTACGTCATTAAGGTTTCGAGGCTGACGTTTGGTAACTCGGACCTTCAGCTCCCTCCATATCTTTTCTATGGGATTAAGGTCTGGAGACTGGCTAGACCACTCCAGGACCTTAATTGTGCTTCTTCTTGAGCCATTCCTTTGTTGCCTTGGCCGTGTTTTTTGGGTCACTGTCATGCTGGAATACCCATCAACGACCCATTTTCAATGCCCTGGCTGAGGGAAGGAGGTTCTCACCCAAGATTTGACAGTAAACATGGCCCTGTCCATCATCTCTTTGATGCGGGGAAGTTGTCCTGTCCCCAAGAAAAACACCCCCAAAGCATCATGTTTACACCTCCATGTTTGACGATGGGGTTGGTATTCTTGGGGTCATGCAGCATTCCTCCTCCTCCAAACACGGGGAGTGAAGTTGGTGCCAAATAGCTTGAGTTTGGTCTCGTTTGACCACAAAACTTTTGCCCAGTTCTCCTCTGAATCATTCAGATGTCCATTAGTAAACTTCACACAGGCCTGTACATGTGCTTTCTTGAGCAGGGAGACCTTGTGGGCGCTGCATGATTTCAGTACTTCATGGCATAGTGTGTTACCAATTGTTTTCTTGGTGACTATGGTTCCAGGTGCCTTAAGATCATTGTAGTTCTGGGCTGATTCCTCACCGTTCTCATAATCATTGAAACTCCACGAGGTGCATTGAGCCTCAGATCGAGAGAGATTGACAGTTATTTTGTGTCTCTTCCATTTGCGAATTATCACACCACCTTTTGTCACCCTCTCACCAAGCTGATTGGCGAGGGTCTTGTAGCCCATTCCAGCCTTGTGTAGGTCTACAATCTTGTCCCTGACATCCTTGGACAGCTCTTTGGTCTTGGCCATGGTGGAGAGATTGGAATCTGATTGATTGATTGATTGATTGCTTCTGAGGACAGGTGTCTTTTATACAGGTAACAAGCTGAGATTAGGAGCACTCCCTTTAAGGGAGTGCTCCTAATCTCAGCTTGTTACCTATATAGAAGACTCCTGGGAGGACAAATTCTTGTTGATTGATAGGGGACCAAATACTTATTTCACTCATTAAAATGCAAATCAATTTATAACTTTTTTTAAATGCATTTTTCTGGATATTTTTGTTGTAATTCTGTCTCTCACTGTTAAAATAAACCTACCATTAAAATTATAGACTGATAATTTCTTTGTCAGTGGGCAAACATACAAAATCAGCAAGGGATCAAATACTTTTTTTCTCCTCACTGTAAACGCTAATTGGGTAACATTTCGTTTTCTAAAACACCACTTCATCTTAGGAATGTTTTTTTATCTTTTACAAAATATTGTTTTCATAATTTTTTAATCTTTTTTTTTCTCAGCACTGCTAATTTCTTTCGGGTAATTTTCAGCCACTTCTTGTCTACACATGCTCCAGCAATAGCTGCTTGTCATTGCTCAGGGTGGGTTTTCTGATGGCAATAAATGTGGACCATGCCTTCGAAATGAGTATCAGCACAGTGGCCTGTAGTCTCCACAAGAAACCCATGTGACAAGGTGACAAAGCAAGACAGCAATTGGAGGACTGGAACTGAGCACTGTCATAACAGAAAGAATGTACCAAATTACCAGGTATTTTTTTAATGAAAGCTGTAGACTTGAAATGGTTGAAAACAAATGTTGAAATTATAGTAACACATTAAAAATGATAGGCAATTTTGATGATTGGGATTACATCCGATCTACTTCAAGCTGAGCCTATGTTTTTTAGTTTTGCTGTTTTCCTTAATGATGTTGTATTGAAAATATCCCACTGCCTACCTTGTAAAGCTTACAAAAAGTATGGCATCTGACAAATACTAATAAGAAGGCAGACATTCTGAGAACTCCTGGGCTCTATTTAATTTCTAGTTAAAAATGTAAGTTGTCACTTATAAAGGAGATAATTGCACCCTTGTTTCCAAAAGCGAGAAATAGAGGATATGTGATCTCACAAATGCAGGTAATGACTACCATTTATTGTTCATTGTGGCCCAGCTTACCCAATAATTGTACTTATGTTTCTGCTCTGTTTATATCAGAGCTAAAATAAGATGACTTCCAAGAACTTTGCTTTCTTCAAATACAGTATATACACAACAAATAAGAAATAAATTAGGACATCCTTAGGGCCATTTTAGAAAGGCCATATCTGAAAATATTTCTCCATTGCATCTGAATGTAATGCCTTGTCAGAAAATAAATCTTAACCGCTTCCCGACCGCCGCACGAAGATATACGTTGACAGAATGGCACGGACAGGCAAATGGGCGTATATATACATCCCCTTTAATTTGCCGCCATGTGGTCACGCGCGCGATGCCGGCGGCACGCTCGTGACCCTGCCGAGAGCTCCGTGATCGTGCCCGCGGGACCCGCAGACTCGATGTCCGCCGGTGTCCCGCAATAGTGTCACGGAGCTGAAGAACAGGGAGATGTTTGTGTAAACACAACATCTCCCTGTCCCTGTCATCGGGAACAGCGATCAGTGACGTGTCACGGCAAACAACAAACCCCTAAAGCCCCGTACACACGATCCGATTATCGGACGAATGATCGTCCGTTTTTTTTTGCATGCTAATCTCACATCGAATCTGATGAGTTTACTAAAGTCACGAAAATTCTCGTACGGTGGAATAAAAAATCGGAAGTGATGTCATGTGTTGTAATGCATTTGTATTGCATTTTCGAACGACGGCTGTACTGCTTAAATGAAAATCGTACGATCTGGCATCGTACAAAAAAAAATTCCGTGCATGTCCGATAGAATAATATCGGATGAACTGTCCTGATCGGCTCTCGAAAGCTCTGTACTAACGATCCAATTATCGTACGATCGATTCGAATGCGGTATTTTTCGTACGATTTTCGGATCGTGTGTACGGGGCTTAACAATTAGAAGCACTCCCTAGGTCACACTTAACCCCTTCAGCGCCCCCTACAGGTTAACCCCTTCACTGCCAGTGTAATTTTTACAGTAATCAGTGCATTTTTATAGCACCGATCGCTGTAAAAATGACAATGGTCCCAAAATGGTGTCAAAAGTGTCCGATATAATGTCGCAGTCACGATAAAAAGCGCTGATCGCCGCCATTACTAGTAAAAAATAAAAAAAATATTAATAAAAATGCCATAAAACGACCCCCTATTTTGTAGACGCTATAACTTTTGCGCAAACCAATCAATAAACGCTTATTGCGATTTTATTTTTTACCAAAAATATGTAGAAGAATACGTATCGGCCTAAACTGAGGAAAAAAAAATGTTTTATATATTTTTTGGGGATATTTATTATAGCAAAAAGTAAAAAATATTGCATTGTTTTCAAAATTGTCGCTCTATTTTTGTTTATAGCGCAAGAAATAAAAACCGCAGAGGTGATCAAATACCACCAAAAGAAAGCTCTATTTGTGGAGAAAAAAGGATGTCAATTTTGTTTGGGAGCCACGTCGCACGACCACGTAATTGTCAGTTAAATCAACGCAGTGCCGAATCGCAAAAAAATGGCATGGTCTTTGGCCAGCGAAATGGTCCGGGGCTTAAGTGGTTAATCTTAAGAAAATAAAGTAAAGAAAGTAAGGGCTCATGATTACATGCGTTTGCTGCATTTACTATTTGAACACAAACATATGGATTTTTACATGAAAAGGCTGCATTTGACCTGCTTAGCCTGTAGAAAAGAAATGCTGCATCCAAAGAAACACAGGGCTATTCAAAGCAGGTTAAACACAGTCTCTGGACTGTCATGTGTACTTCTCAATTACAGAAGAAGTACAACCAAAGCTTCTCCTATGGATCACAGGAGTGCAGTTCCTTCTCAAGCCCGATGCCGGGTGACATCATAAAGCCGGTCCAGGCTGGAGAGAGATCAGGACCATATGGTCAGGATCCACCCAGATGTTCACGGTAGGGGTGGCCATAGACATTAGCCAGATCAGGTCATGATATTCAGGAAAAATTGCAATCAGGTTTGAAAACTCAGATTCGTTTAATATTGTCAAACATTTTACTATGCCCCCTTTCACCCCCCCCCCCCCCCAATACAATGGTCAGTTTGTTTTGTCCTAGAATATAGCAAAGTTTCAATGTGCAATCAGCAATGAATGAAGTTAAATCTGGAGGTCAGGTCTTGCACAAAGCGTTTCCTTGTCTTAAATGCATTTTTTTTTCATTTGTTCCTTTCAAAATATGTGCACACATAAAGATATTATTACATTTGTGTCTCTTCTGGATTAATAGTACTTCACCGTCTGCTTTATATATTTTGCTTGGCTAAGCACTTTAAGTATTTAGTAATCACCTAATTTGGTCTTTTACAAGCGTATCTTTTTTTTAATATTATTTATAGCTTAATAATCTCTCAGTAGGTTAGAGAGATAGAATCAATGAACAAAACATTTGCAAGACTTAGCAAACACTGAATTCCAAGAGGCCCCGAATCAGTCACCCAGGTAAACATTGCTGGGATATTTTGTACTATTTTTACTCCAGGAAACACTGCATCAGCACAAACCTGTGATTCCCAGCTTCAAGGCCTCAGTGTACAAACAGTGCAGGCTAGCCCTAGATTTTCTTTAGGCCATGATAGATGGCTGACTCTAGAAAAAGTTGTACAGCCTTTGGCTGTATGGTTTACCAATGAAACAACCATGAGTTTATCTTAGAAAGTAACACAGCAATGTTATTTTTCACTAGCTAAAGCTGGGTACACCCTTTCTGTTTTTTTTTTTACTTTCAACCAGTAGGTGGAACAGAAAAAAAAAAGAAAAGAAAGATCGTTGCATCAGCACAAGTGATGCAGCGATCTCTCCCGCTAAGAGGGGTTGATTTACTAAAACTGGAGCGTGAAAAATCAGGTGCAATGGTGCATGGTAGCCAATCAGCTTCTAACTTCAGCTTGTTCAATTAAGCTTTGACACTAAATCCTGCAAGCTTATTGGTTTCTATGCAGAGCTGCACCAGATTTTGCACGCTTCAGTTTTAGTAAATCAACCCCTCTATTTTGACAGGGGGACTCCCTGCCCTGCCATTATTAGGGTATAAAATGCTTCAGCACCAGTCTTTGCAACCCCCTTGTGACAGCAAGCAGGAGATCCTCCCCCCCGCACCCGCTGTCAAGATTTCAAAAACAGCGTGGTTGTTCATGGCTCCACTCACACAGCTGCAGCTTTCTTTTACAGCTTCCTGTGAATGATTGAACTACAAGTATCATCCACCACGGCAGATGGCTTGTCGTTCTCAATGAGCTGTGAAGGTGCCGGTGAGCATTTTTGTAGTTCACTGACACTTTCTACAGCCTTATAACAGAAAGCCCATACAGAGGTACGTGCTGAAAGCTGTAGCAAGTGTCTACAGGAGACATTGCAGCTAACGATCCACTGATTGTGGGTGCAATGCTCTGCAGGCTCCTGAGAAAAAATAAATAAATTCATTAAAACTGCAAAAACATGTACATTTAATATTTTTTCAAGTGGACTTATCCCTTAAATCCTATGGTTCATTGCATGGTATGAACCACTGGATACCAAAACAGTGATGCCAATGTACACAACTGAAGAAAACGTGGATTATGGAGATCTATGTAAACTAAGAAAAAGTAACTTGATAGAGAAAAATATGAAATTCCACCGCTAAGTGCCGGTTCACACAAGGGCAACCCGACTTACAGCGCGACTTTGCAAGGCAATTTGGAGGCGACTTCAGCGTGACTTTGAGCAACTTACAACGCGACTTAAGTTTCCTCCAGGACAGGCGACTTTGGCTGTGGCCAATCACAGAATAATCAGCTCTGTGGGAGGGGTTTGCCTGGGTAAACTATTTTCTTTTCCTGTAAAGTTGCTTCAATTAAGATGGAGATCCGACTTGGAGGCGACTTCCATTGAAATCTATGGGTACAAGTCGCCTAGAAGTCGCCTTGAAGTAGTACAGGAACCTTTTCTGAAATCGGAGCAACTTCAGTAGTGTACATTAAGACAGCTCTCATTCACTTCAATGGAATTTCTTATTTCCAGCGACTTGGGGCAACTTGAGGTCTGACAAGTCGGATCCCAAGTCGCTGTAGTGTGAACCAGCACTTAGAGTGTTGTTCCAGGAAACAAGAAAAATTACAAGAAAAACTTCCATGATGTTAAACAGTGACTCAAGGCAAGCTGTTACTGTAAACATTTGCATGCAAAATGTACATGTCACAGCTCTAAACAAATGAGGATATAAAAACACTGTAGTTCCCTTTCACATACATGGCCTGCTTTAGGATTTCCATTCAAATTAACAGCTGACCTTACATAAAAGTATTAATAAAAACTTCCCATAGAATTTTTTTGTATCACACAACTGGAAAATACTCTCAAATGCAAAATGCTCAATCTACAGACAGTGGGGGGATTAAATAAAGCTTCTGTGCCAATTTTCTTGTGTCAATCCCTTTTGGTAATGTATTGTGCCAAATGTATGAAGCATTTGCTGTTGGTTTTGCTGTTGGTTTTTGACAGCGACTCGTGCACCATCTTTAGGTAGTTCTAAAATGCACCACTTTTACATTATGGCACATTGAATGTGGCAAATGTAAAAGTGGTGCCAATTAGGACCAACTCTCTTTAGGCGTACAGAATAAAAAACTGCCTCAAACATTATTTTGTGAAAAGTGTCTTGTCTGCATTCTAAAAGTGGTCAGCATCAGCCAAATTAAAGTACAAGTTCTAGTCAGGTATATGAATTTTGCGCAATCCTGACCACTTTTAGAATGCATGAGAGACACTTGAACAAAATCTTCCACCCAGTCTTTATGAGTTCCAGGGAGTGTGTTTTTCATAAGTGTGTATTCCAGAGAGCCATGAAAAATGGTAAAACATCAAACTTTTCAAAATAGGGTTCCTAAGGGTGCATTTACTAAGGGCCAGTTCACACCACAATTTCTGCATTTTGGATGTTTTTCTGCAGGCGCATTTTTGATGCTTCCCGGTATGTTTTTTTTCTCACTCTCAATTCAAGACGTGTTCTGGTGTGTTATTGATGCATTTTGCCACAATCCATACAGAAAATATTTTGTTGACTGTACTAGTGTAAACTAGGGCCATTGGAATAGATGGAAAACACTGTGCATGTGTTTTTGATGAAGATTAAAAACGCAATGGGCTGCATCTGGTGTGAACCAGACCTAATAATAACAAACCAGTCTTTCTGCCCAAAAATTCTTCAGAACGACAGGATGCCCTTTAAAATGGTTGAAGCCCTGTACACACGCTCGGTTTCCACAGCGGTAAAAAGTCTGAGGGGAAAGCAGAGAACCCGGCAGGAAAACTGCCATGGAGCTTTGGCCGGGAATTCTGGCCATGTGTATGCTCCATGGGCACTGCCTCGCAGTATTTCCCATAGAGTATTAGTAGATCTGGCAGAAAAAAAAACGCTGGAAGTCCCGACGGGAAAATAGAGAGCAGGTTCTCTATTTTCCCCGCCGGGATTCCCGGCAGTTTTCCTAGCGAGGGAGCATACAAACAGCTCTCCCAGCAGTTTTTTTGCCGGGAAAACCGGCCGTGTGTACAGGGCTTAAGACTTTGCATTAACCTTCATTATAGGCAGCTGTTCCTTGCATAAAAGAACACCTAATTCTTGTGTCCGTTGATTAGACTTGTCCAACCACTTTCAGACCTTCCGACATGATCCACTCTAGTAGTTACCAAACACTCTGCTCCTGATCATCTCCGTTACCTTTCTTCTATTACTTTTAGACAATTAACTCATGTGAAGGCTGGATTCACACTATAGAAAAACGTGCTGTAAAATGTGGTAAAACATGTGTTAAATATGCACATTAAAATGTAGTGAGTGAAACTAGAAAAAAAAAAGAAACAAATAAGAGCACAGTGCATCTTGTTGTTGGGGACAAGTGCTTTATATAAGATTCAGCTGATATTCAGCTATACTAAGTCTTTGGATTACGGACTGAAGACTCTGATGTAAAAGGAAGGGACTAAGGACTGTGAAAGGAGGGGGGGGGGGTGGCTTCTGATGTGTCTGGGGTGCTTGAGATTTTGCATACATGAGAGAAACACTGGATTAGACCAATATTTGCAATGGTCCTACCAGAGAGCTGGAATTTTCCAATAAATACCAATCACACTATTTACAGTAGGCATTGTATTAGGTGAGCAGTAAACAGCTCACGGTTCATCTAGCTCAAAACGTCAATAAATATGAAGCACTCCACAAGTTTGCATGTTGACTTGCATAGGGGACATGATAGTCTTTTCTGCATCATTCCAATTTTAGTATATGTACTGCCAAAGGCAGTTCAGTGGAGATATTGCTTCTAATTGTTCAATTATGAAATCTTTATCTAATCAAAGAGATACTTTCACTAACTAAAAAACGTAAACAAAGCATTGGTAAGTACATTTATAATACCATTACCACCTTCACTGTAGCCAGTCTTTGCTCTTTTGCAAATTTGGAGCCACTTGAAGAATCACCATTCTGTCCCTGTAACTCTGCAGGAGACCAAACATCAATTTTCTATTGGTGTGTCTCTTCGAAAACTACCTTCGCCTAATTAAAGCAATATCAACGCATGCAACAAATTCGGATAGGTCTAACTACTGTCACTTAAGAACCTAAGTCACTATGGCAGCGACAGATTCCTAAAGAATTACCAGCAGTTCCCATACTAAGAAGTAAGACCAGAGGTACACCAGTGACCAGAGTGTGGCATATTTGTGCTTGGAAGATGTCACGAATGTGAGAGCTTCCCACACAGGGCTCTATCCCTGGACCAGAGATTCTGGTGATGGCAATGGCCATATATATAGAAATTACAGGTCACAGGTGAAGTGCCTGTTGGGTGCATGAAACCTGATGAGGAATAGGGATACCAGTACACTATTAGGTCCAACTTCTTTTGATTGACAGTGGATGGCAGTGGGTGCATTTGAAAGCCACCATTGGACTGAATAGGTGCTATGGACCTGCCCATCATTGTGCACTGTAAATCAAAAGAGATGGACCTGATGGGAAACAAGACTCTCAATTCTGCATCAGGCTCTGCTCAGCCTAACAAAGCTACGCATGATATAGCGAAACGCGTTGACATCACTATTGGGTCTCCAGACCGGACGTGTTGAATGCCCCAAGGGCATGTGCAATGGCTGAGGAGTGTTGGGAATCCCTGAATGACGGCATCACACAGCTGATGGAATTGTTCCACTGAACGGAGCTGTGTATGACAAGCCGCCGATGATTTGGAACTCACAACACCTGCAACCTGCTCACACAGGTGGCAATGTATCTAGGAGGCAACTGCTTAGCAAGCAACGCCAGAAGAGTACATACAAGAGCTGAAGCTGGAGCTGTTGAGAGATCAGACAATCTTTCGCCCCGCTGCAAAAACAGCAATTAGATGCTGATTGAAACAACTGGACAATACAACAGGGGCAAGGTAAGCTCTGCTCACTCTATCCTATTTTACAACCTAGTAGACTGACTAAACATAGCTCAGCACGCTCTCTTTATGGTTGAAGATCTATACATGCCAATGCTGTGCAGCCATCCCAGATCAGAGCCATATATTTGAGCCCTTACCATTCAAGTCCCTACCATGGACAATGGGTACCAATGGACTGCATGCATCCAATATATGAGCTTTGGAATGAAATTCCCCAATATCTATTGACCAGTTGATTACATAGGAAGATTTTTACTAAAATTATACTCTATTTCACAGGACTGACATTTTTTGGTCGTAGTTCATATTTCAACAGTGGGATATTTAGGGTGGCCCCGGGGCACATGTGAGCTACGTACCCAGTAATTGGAAACACTTTGTGATCATGCACTAGTATGTACCTCACATGTTAATCGTTTTATATGTGGTTGGTAGAGAGACCATTTGACTGCACCGTATGTTTATATGTCAATCAGTCTTGACACCAGTTTTTTTGGTATACCTTGATTTAATAAAGAACATTTTATATTTACTCCAAGTCCAGTTTCTGCTGCATTAACTGCTTGGTTGTTCTCTGTGGAGGCTTTACCTCTCTTATGTGAGAACCACCCATCTTTTTGTCTGCTCAGTCCAATACAAAACTCCTCGCCCATGTGCCTGTCTATGTGATGGGCACAGTGGCCAGGGAGGGAGTGCACGGAAGAAGGTAGTGCGCTAACAGGTTCATGAAGATAAATATGGAGCAAGCACCAACAACTTTTGTGCAGAGGCCCGATGGAACGCTAAAGAGTGTCCATAAACTCCACCTATGTCTTTTTAAGTAAATATTCTAAAACAATGAAAGAACACAAGTTATGTTCACAGAAATCTACCACAGATTCTTAGAAGTGACCACAGAATGCAACCCAACTTTCAATATTCATACGTAAAGACATTGTACAAATGAAAAAGCTCTTGCGATATAATATTCTGAGACTCAGCAAACAGTACATCTTACATTGTAGAAACTTTATTTTATACAAGAGCATGATCAAGTGTACGTTCCATCCATTATCATAAGGCCATTGTGCTTCCCCCTAGGGAGGGGAAGTAGGAATGGTTTTCTTTTAAGTGCAATGCCTGCAATGAAGGAAGGAAAATCAATTCTTATCAGAAGATATATGTCTGAGAACATGTGTGCCTAATGACATTATTTAGTTTTTGCACCCCGATGAAAATACAGAGTGCTAACATAAAAACCACACCTGTACATTAAAGCAACATTAAGTTGCACTGAAACACGATTTCCAATAATTTACCAGATCTGATTCCTTTGTTACTCAAAGGATCTTTGGACGATTTGTATTGTGTCTCTGATGTGAAAATTTCTAGTAGAGACAGTAGCATATTATTTGCCAATAATCTGGAAGCTATCCTTTACTGTCTTTTAAGTTGTGTCATAGCTCAGCATATCCTGCTATTGATTTCCACCCAAGAAATTTTAGTGCTTGCTTTTAGTTAACAAATACAGTTACATTTACCGTTTTATTGTTTTGGCAAGTGTTGCAAGCATTAAGTGCTATCAGGAAGCCACAAAAATTTGCTTCCAAAAATTGAATCAGAACTATACATTTGCACCAAAGAACAGTTACAAGGTGATCAAAGTCCACCTGTCATCAGATGTCATTACAGGTTTTGAGGACTGTAAATCACAGAACTCTGGTTGCTATTGCAATACAGCATCAAAATTACGAAGACATACTTCAGTGCAGGTTCTAATCTTAAGTGACTACCACAATACAGTCCCAAATTACTGCTATAATGCATATGTAAATCTCTGGGTCTTCTACAGTTTGTACCTACTATCTCTGGAGGTTCTGAAGGATTCTCTTTAAACATGTTCTCTGTTGCTGGCAGTAATAAATTGTTGCTAAGATTAAGATTTAAAATTCAGTACCTACCCCTGAAAAAACTCACAACTTCTGCCACCAGGACACTAGTCAGTTTATATCCGGCCTGTCCATAGAACTTCCGATCAGATCCGCTTGAAAAACTGAGAGGCACATCGGATTGGAAAGGGGTCTTAAGCAAACTGTTGTGTAGCACTGTAAAGGCCCATACACACGATTGGACTTTCCGACAACAACGGTCCGACGGACGTGTTTTATTGGACAATCCAACCGTCTGTAGGCTCCATCGGACAATTGTTGTCGGAATTTCCACGGACAAATGTTCACTGTGCATGCTCTCAAACTTTCCGACAACAAATGTGTTACATCGGATCATCCGATCGTGTGTACATAAGTCCCTCAGACTAAAAGTACAAACAAGTATGCTCGGAACCAATGTTAAACATCAGACAACAATAGCAGATGTTGCCCAAAGGGTGGCGGTAAAGAGCTGAAAAAACATGTGGTTTGGTGAATGTTGGCTGAAAATGTTCTGCCGTGTGTAGGCAGAACAAGTTCACGGTCAATGCCCTTCGGACCAAAATCCACGGAAAAGTCAGATGGAAGTCCTATTGTGTGTATGAGGCTTTTGGCAGAAAGTTGGGACAGAGTATGTAGAAATTAAACATGGAAGTCCCCATGTACATATTATAAACCATAGACAGAACAATGTTTTTTAAAGCATTAAACAGACCTAGGTAATCCAGTAATTTCAAGCTGATCTCTTTTTTACATGTATCGAAATATAATTTTAATGACTATTCTTGAAAGATTGTCTAAAAAATCCATGACACAATTGGAAGTAAAAAGATTGTCTTGCAATAATTCTAACAAGCATTTCTATTAGAACAAGGCAGGAACCAAGTATATTTGTACGGTTGGTGGTTTCATCCTGTGCAGCTGCTCCAATATGTGATTTTGAATGTATTACATTTCAGGAAATTAAGTAGCTCTGTCGTAATATATTGCTGGCTGAAATGCCAGATCTGACTTCTTCTGTTAAAGTCGGAAAGTGCCGGTATCCTGTTCCCCTGAATGGAAAGATGGGCTCATTGTCTGCATTCATCCATGCTGTACATTACGCCTTCTACATGGTTGTACAGCTGACCTAAAGCAACCTCTCATCTCTGCTGTCTCTCCACTTTCCTTTGTGCAACAACTACACACTGCTCCCACTAGAGGGGAAAAACAGCCCCGTTCATTCTTAATTGCTGATGGAAACACAGTCATATTTTCCACAGACCAAGCTTGAAACCATTACTGTACCACCTTCATTAGTTTTTCCACAATATTTCACAGAAATGTCAGGAAGCAGCTGCCTCTGAACTGGGCTTAGCACTGTAGCAGAGCTTCTCCGACGCAGTACATTTGGTTTCTGGAAGCTATAATGAACGTTTCATTCCTTCGCTCATCAAGCTTGTTTTATATACAGTTACTCAAGTCTTTTTTTTCTTTTTCTTTTTTTTTCGAGGAGAACTGCATGCCCGGATCTGGTGTTTTTGTGGTAGGAGAATTTGTCAGGCTTTGGAACTGCATACTTCTAGGAAAAGATTGCTTCCTGCATATTACTCAGCTGTCTTTCTTGGACCATATTCAATAAAGTTCAAGTCTTGCAAAGGAGTAACATTCACCAGGATCACAGCTAACTTGTACCGCAGGGGGAAAAACAACATCTCGCTTAAAAAGGGCATCATTTTCTCTCACAACTAATGATCTTTCATGCATTATACACATATATAGATTTCATTTTCCAGGTCATGATCTTAAACCCCAGACTCATCAAATCACACATTGTATATTATGGAAAATAAATGAAACAGCATAGGCTACGCAATAGCTGAAATTCTATAGTGCTTCACTGAGAACTGCATTTAGCAAAGACTTCAAAGGTCTTCAGATTGCTAGCTGGGGAGAAGTCTGACATTGCAATAGTGGAGATGGTGAATGGGATCTCTGAAATACCTGTGTTTGCTTTAAAGCCACCTACTATCAGTAGATAGGAGAAGAAGGCTCCTGGATGTGGTCTAAAGTACTTTCACATATCTTGGACTCAATCCAGTGTCACAGTACCACTTCCAGCAGATGCTTGACTGCCTGTCTCTAAAAATTACCTATGAACATTAGAGATTGTTTACCCAATCTGGAACTTAAAGAAGAACTCCAGGAGTGTTCAAAATGTCCATTGGGCCAGTTTGTCTACCTGTCAGGGAAATCCGTCCAACAACGCCAATCAGCGCCCAATGCGCACGCGCGTCGGAATGATGCTTCGGCGCATGCGCGTGCGCGGGACGGCGCTTCTACGTTCTCGGGTGCGCGCGCCGACGCAGCGGCGCGCACGCATGCGCGGCGGCGCACCAACAGGAATCCAGGCGGGCCTATTTAAAGAGACCCAGTTGCACTGACAAGTTGCTGGTTTGTCAGCTTTCCTGTATACCAAAGACTCTGGAAAACTATCTTGAAAATCTCCTTGTGACCCGGACTGGCTTGATTCCTCTGATCTCTCTCCTGGACCTGACCCTCGGCTTGTTATATGGACTTCTGCCTTCTCCTGTGTTTGACCCTCGGCCTGTGACTCGGATCTGCTGCCTGTCTACAATCCTTGACCTCCTGCTTGTACCTTTTGGACTTCCGTGTTTCCTTTGAACTCCTGCCTGGTCCCCGGTATTCTCTGGACTTGTTACCTTTTACTGTGCTAGACCCCCAGCCGGGACTGTTACCTTGCAATTGCAACCCGGACTTAACCTGCACCGGCTTCCATTATCTCCTGCTGTTGAACTTTACCAATCCGGCTAGTTCCTGCTTGAAGCCTGTTTCTTCAGTCTACTCAGCACTACCGGACCGTCTACAAGTACCCACCACCTGCCGGTAGCCGGTGCCGCTTCTCGCCATCCACTCCCTGTCTCAACTCCAGGGGGTGGAGTGCGTCAAGTCGCAAAGGTGAACCACTCTCGGCATCTCGGCCTCGGTAAGTACATACCCTTACAGTACAAACCAGCCAGATGTCTGAGGCCGACAGGGTGCGTTCACCGTTCGAGACCCTATGTCAGCAAGTCACCGCACTAACCGATGCGGTTCAGAAATTACAAGAAGGTTATGTCCAAATGGATGGCCGCTTTCAGCTACTTACTGGAGCTACAGGACCAGCATCACCAGCTGCTACCGTTGCCAATGTTGCCTCCACGTCTCAAGATCAGGCAAATCCCACCGTAGTAATGGCTACCCCTGAACCCAGGGTCCCCCTGCCTGAGCGATTTTCTGGCGTCCGTAAGAAATATCGGGCTTTCAAAAACGCATGTTCTCTTTACTTCGCCCTTCAACCCAGGACTTTCTCTTCAGAAGTGGTAAAGGTGGGGTTCGTCATCTCCCTTCTAACCGACGAACCTCAGGCCTGGGCCCATGGCCTGATGGAGCAAAGCAGCCCCATACTAGATTCCGTGGACACCTTCTTCGAGAGTATGGTGCAGCTGTATGACGATCCTCAGCGATCAGCTACAGCTGAGTCTGTTCTCCACAGTTTAACCCAGGGGAGAAGGCCGGTGGAGGACTACACGGCAGAATTCCGGAAATGGTCAGCTGACACTGGCTGGAATGAGACGGCCCTTAAATACCAATATCGCCAAGGACTGTCTGAGGCTCTTAAAGACGAGCTGGCCAGGATTGGTGTTCCAACTACTCTGGAAGATTTGATCCAGTCTGTCACTCAGCTTGACAGACGCCTGCGGGAGCGGCGTTCTGAGCGTTTCCAGACTACCCGTCCAAACTGGACTTTGCCCCGATCAGCTTCTGCCTATCCACCCATCCAAGTTCCTACAGCATCTTCTCCTCCCGAGCCTGAACCCATGCAGCTTGGTCTGGTTCGTCCTCCCCTTTCTCCTGAGGAAAAGCAGCGCAGGCGTCAGGCCAACCTGTGTCTTTACTGCGGGGGTACTGGCCATTTCCTTCGGAGCTGCCCAGTGAGACCTAGTAAGTGTACCCTCAAAGACACTTTGAACTACCAAGTTTCTGGCTTACCACAGACTTATGTTGTTCTTTCTATTTCTCTACAGCTACCAACAGGAGCAACCCGCCTACCGGCGATTATTGATTCAGGAGCCTGCAGCTGCTTTCTGGACTCTTCACTTGCTTCCCAACTTCACTTTCCTCTGCAAACCAAGGACCGTTATCTTCAGGTTCGTCTGGCGGATGGATCCCTGCCTCGTTCAGGGGAAATTACGCAAGAAACAAAACCCGTCCTTGCTATCACGGATTCAGGCCACCAAGAATACCTTCGATTTGACCTCATCCCATCTCCCATGTTTCCCATCATCCTGGGCCTCCCCTGGTTACAAGCACATGAGCCTCATATAAACTGGGCCAAAAGGGAAGTTAACTTCACTTCTTCAGATTGTTCCCAACACTGTCTTTCCGCACTTCCAACTGTCTGTGCTACTTTAACCCCTCAACCGGATAACCTACCACATGTTCCATCAGCATACTTAGAATTCCAGGACGTCTTCGACAAACAGCAGGCCGACCGCCTACCTCCACATCGTCCCTACGATTGTCCCATTGACCTTCTGCCTGGCTCCAAAATTCCATTCGGCCGCATCTTTCCCTTGTCCGAATCTGAGTTGAAGGCCCTCAAGTCTTACATTGAGGAAAATCTGGAAAAGAAATTCATTCGCCCCTCTTCTTCCCCAGCCGGTGCCGGAATCTTTTTCGTTGAAAAGAAAGACGGGACTCTGAGGCCCTGCATTGACTATAGGGAATTAAATAAAATTACTATTAAAAATAGATACCCGCTCCCTCTCATCCCGGAGTTGTTCCAACGATTCCGATCAGCTCGGATCTTCTCTAAACTGGACCTTCGAGGGGCCTACAACCTCATCCGGATCAGGGCTGGAGACGAATGGAAGACGGCTTTTAGATCTAGGTTTGGTCATTTTGAATACTTGGTCATGCCATTCGGGCTTTGCAACGCCCCAGCTACTTTCCAGCACCTGGTCAATGACATTTTCCGTGAACACCTGGACGACTTCCTAGTAGTCTACTTAGACGATATTCTTATTTTTTCGTCCTCCCTTGAACTGCACCGAATCCATGTCATCAAGGTCCTCACTATTCTCCGAGAACATAGACTTTACCTCAAGGCCGAGAAATGTGACTTTGAGAAAACCACTGTGCAATTTTTGGGATTTATTATTTCTACCAATGGGGTCGCAATGGACCCGCAGAAAGTCAAAGCTATCCAGGAATGGCCAGCCCCAACAGACAAGAAAGGGGTACAACGGTTTATAGGTTTCGCCAACTTTTACAGGAGGTTTATTGTGGGGTTCTCTTCTATTGTGGCACCTATAACCCAACTGACACGCCAGGGCTACCGCTTTCACTGGTCACCGGAAGCTCAGGATGCCTTCGATAAACTAAAAAATGCATTCACATCGGCACCTGTATTGAAGCATCCAGATCCGCTACTGCCGTTTACTCTGGAAGTAGATGCTTCAGAGTCAGCCACTGGGGCCATCCTCTCTCAACGGCAGGGCCCCAAATCCCTTCTTCATCCAGTAGCCTTTGCCTCTCGTAAACTAACTTCTCCGGAACGTAATTATGACGTCGGAGACCGGGAACTATTAGCTATCAAATTCGCCCTGGAAGAATGGCGATACCTTCTGGAGGGAGCCCCTCACCCTGTCATGATATTCACGGATCATAAGAATCTAGAATATCTGAGAACAGCAAAACGTCTTCGACCCAGACAAGCCCGATGGGCCCTCTTCTTCACCAGGTTTAACTTTCATATCTCTTATAGGCCCGGTTCCAAGAACGTGAAGGCGGATGCACTCTCTAGGATGTTTCCCGAGACCCCTCAAGCAGAGGAACCAAGTACCATCCTATCAGCACAAAACTTTCTGCTCATCCCACAGGCTGATCTACTAACCTCCATAAAAGCCGCCTCTAAGCATTGTCCTGACCAAGTAACCTCTTCCCTAGAGAAGCATAATGACTTGCTCTGGTCCCAAGGTAAAGTCTTCGTCCCTCTGGAAACAAGGCAACTGATTCTGAAAACTTTCCACGACCACAAACTAGCTGGTCACTTTGGAACCAAAAAAACCATGGAACTAATCTCTCGCTCCTTCTGGTGGCCTGGTTGGAGACAAGATTGCAAGTCCTATGTTGCCTCCTGTACCCGTTGCCAACGGTATAAGGGACCCAAAACCAAGAGTTGGGGACTACTCAAACCTTTGCCTATCCCTGAACGTCCGTGGGCAGATGTGTCCATGGACTTCATTGTAGATCTACCGCCCTCTGGAGGTTTTACCACGATTCTGGTCGTAATTGACCGCCTCTCCAAAATGGCACACTTCGTGCCCATGATCGGTACCCCCTCTGCTGCAGATACAGCCAAAGCCTTCTTTCAGGAGATAATCAGGCTCCATGGGGTGCCTAAGAGCATCACCTCTGACAGAGGCGTTCAATTCACGTCGAAATTCTGGAAGGAACTTTGCAAATCTTTAGAAGTCAAGATTTGCCTATCATCGGCATATCACCCCCAGAGCAACGGACAGACAGAGAGAACCAATCAAACCCTAGAACAATATCTCCGTTGTTTTTGCTCAGCCTCACAAGACGATTGGTCCTCCCTATTATCCTACGCTGAATTTGCATATAACAACTCGGTGCATTCAGCCACCAGTCAAACTCCTTTTTGGGCCAACTTTGGCTTCCATCCTTCCTTCCTCCCTGATGACATTCCGGAGAGCTCTGTTCCTGCTGTTCAAGATCGGATAGCCTTTGTTCAATCTAATTTTCTAAGACTCCAGGAAATGATGCAAAACGCCCAGGAGTCTTACAAGAGACACTACGACAAGGGTAGGAAGGAAAATCCAGTCTTCAAAGTTGGGGAGGAAGTATGGCTCTCCGCCACCAACCTCAAATTGCCGATCCCTTCACGGAAATTGGGACCAAGATTTATAGGCCCTTTTAAAATCAAGCGAGTAATCAACACTGTGGCCTTTGAATTGGCACTGCCCGACTCCTACAGGATACAACCGGTCTTCCACACGTCTCTGTTGAAACCAGTAGTCTCCAGCTCCTTCCCAGGAAGGGATGAGCCACCTCCTCCACCTGTGGAGGTTGATGGTGAAAATTAGTACGTGGTGGAATCTATCTTGGGCTGCAGGAAAAGAGGCAGGCAGATACAGTATTTAATCAAATGGAAGGGGTATCCCCCAGAGGACAACTCTTGGGAACCATCTAGGAACCTACATGCTCCCCGCCTAATTAGAGTCTTTCACCAGGAACATCCCGAGTTGATGTCTAGTCTGGGCGTCCGGAGTCCGCCCCTAGGAGGGGGGCACTGTCAGGGAAATCCGTCCAACAACGCCAATCAGCGCCCAATGCGCACACGCTGCGGAATGATGCTTCGGCGCATGCGCGTGACGGCGCTTCTACGTTCTCGGGTGCGCGCGCCGACGCAGCGGCGCGCACGCATGCGCGGCGGCGCACCAATAGGAATCCAGGCGGGCCTATTTAAAGAGACCCAGTTGCACTGACAAGTTGCTGGTTTGTCAGCTTTCCTGTATACCAAAGACTCTGGAAAACTATCTTGAAAATCTCCTTGTGACCCGGACTGGCTTGATTCCTCTGATCTCTCTCCTGGACCTGACCCTCGGCTTGTTATACGGACTTCTGCCTTCTCCTGTGTTTGACCCTCGGCCTGTGACTCGGATCTGCTGCCTGTCTACAATCCTTGACCTCCTGCTTGTACCTTTTGGACTTCCGCGTTTCCTTTGAACTCCTGCCTGGTCCCCGGTATTCTCTGGACTTGTTACCTTTTACTGTGCTAGACCCCCAGCCGGGACTGTTACCTTGCAATTGCAACCCGGACTCAACCTGCACCGGCTTCCATTATCTCCTGCTGTTGAACTTTACCAATCCGGCTAGTTCCTGCTTGAAGCCTGTTTCTTCAGTCTACTCAGCACTACCGGACCGTCTACAAGTACCCACCACCTGCCGGTAGCCGGTGCCGCTTCTCGCCATCCACTCCCTGTCTCAACTCCAGGGGGTGGAGTGCGTCAAGTCGCAAAGGTGAACCACTCTCGGCATCTCGGCCTCGGTAAGTACATACCCTTACACTACCTTTAGTTATTGATATGCCACACATGGAGGACGGCATGGGAGTCTCAAAATGAATTGTAGTAGTCTGTGCCTCATACAGTCAGTGCTTTCCTGTACCTGAGGTACTGGAGCAACAACCCCTCTGATATACTGAACATGGGAAGATCCTTACTTAGCACCTCCTCCATTCAGAAAACATGCTGTATTCATTTCAGTGAATACAAAGTTTTCTTTGATAGGGCAGGGGTCGATCATGATTGGCCCCTCCTTATCCAATCAGTGAAAGCTTTGTATTCATTGAAAAAAAATATACAAAAAAAACATATTTTCTAAATGGCGAAGGTGCCAAGGGACTGATTCTCTGTCTTAATGGTACAAAAGAGGAAGTGACTCCAGCACCGCTGGATATGGAATAGACTACTATGGTCATTTTAAGACTCTCCTGCAGCCCCATGAATGTGACACATGGATATAATTATTGGTAACCAAGCTGGCCAAATGAAACATTTAAAAATAGATTATTCCCAGTGTTCAGCATTAATGATTGGATCATGGAATATCTGCATATCTGTAGGCCTTACTTGATACCCAGATCATTGGCTATTGTTTTTTTGCTTGATTTGGGGTGTCAATAAAGTCCACCCTGCTCCAAAGAAACAAGCCCAACATGAGCATGCATGTTTGTTTAGTACTCAGGATCCAAGCACTGGATACAGTACTTCATAATCAAATAGTAGAGCAAAAAAAATATCTGTCTGCAACGTTATTCAGAACCAGCAACAATTCAATAAAAAAGATTATTTTGCAGTTGATAGTGCTATAGTATAAAAAACAATCAAAAATGTACCGTATGTGTCACAGAAGAGTACCTGCCTAAAAATGTCTCTTGATTGCCTTTTGTTTATAAATATGAGATATAATGTTGTACTATCATTTATACTAACTTGGCTAATCATTTTATCACTTCAAGTAATATGAGGGGGGTTTTGCTTTATTCTTTGACCTTCGTGAGGATATAAAAAAGAGGAAATGCATTTCAACACCACATTTTTCTACTCAGTGCCATATTTATGACCTAACGTGGGACAGCTTCAACACATTTCTGGTGTAATTAGTGTCATGATTCAAGTGTGTGCCAAAATGACCATGTAATGTTTGCAATGCTAATTATAAATGTGGACTATTTGAGCCTTTGCTTAATAACAGCATTGACACATCTAAAACTGAATGTCTGGTACACAAGCTAGAACACTAAACTTATGGTACTAAGAGATTTAGGACACTTTCACACTGAGGCGCTTTACAGGCGCTATAGCGCTAAAAAAAAGCACCTCTAAAGCGCTTCTCCTGTCACTCCAGTGTGAAAGCCCAAGGGTTTTTACAATGGAGCGGTGTGCTTGTGGGATGTTAAAAAAAAGGTCCTGCAAGCAGCATCTTTGAGGCGCTTTAGAAACGGTGTATACACCACTCCTAAAGCGCCCCCCGCCCATTGAAATTAATGGGCAGCGGCGCTTTGTGGGTGCTTTTAACCCTTTTTCGCCCACTAGCGGGGATTAAAGGCACCCCGCTAGCGTTCGAAAAGCGCCGCTACAACGCCGGGAAAAGCTCCGCTAAAAATAGCAGCGCTTTACCGCCGATGCCCCCAACGTCCCAGTGTGAAAGTGCCCTTAAAGTGGTAGAAAAGCCTAGCTATAACAATTTCAAAAAATATTCCCTCCCCCCATCTCCCACCTGTCCTGTATACCCTGTATAAAAAAAGATCTGTATATGGTCCAGTCACGTGATTCAGCAGTTCTAACTACCCCGTGTACATAAATAACATGCAGAAGCAGTAATTGCTTACACCAGATGTGTTGCCATGTACTGCCATGCATTTCCTGCATTTTCCAGTGGCGGTAAAAGGCACGTAACATGAGAAAAAATTATGCTTTAGGTTGGGTTCCCACTACAGTATATGTGGAGTGGCTCGCAGCAGGGGTCCGGTGCGTCCCTGTTCTCCGTTTCAAGGGCAAATCAGGTCCCAGTTTTTGCCTGAATTCGGACCTGAAACAGAGCCAAAGACGCACAGGACTCTTCTGCAGTGCGCTCTGCGGCCGCCCCAGAGTTGTGTAAGCTGGTTCCATTTAGAGCCGGTCACATTCTCCTGTCATGCAAATGGGATGCGAGAAACCATCCAATTCGTATAAGTGTGAACCCAGCCTCAAACAGCACGTGTTCCCACTAAAGTACAGTGGTTTGGAAAAGAAGTCTTTAATGCAGAAGTTTAAGTGTGTTGATTTATAATTTTTAATTTCGACTGGCTGAAATGGTGTCCTCCAGTAAAACACACTGGGACCAATCTCAATGCTATATATATATATATATATATATATATATACACACATATACATATGTATCTATATATATCCTTCCTAGATATATTCTTTAACATGTTAATGATGTAATTAGTATATACAGTGGGGCAAAAAAGTATTTAGTCAGCCACCAATTGTGCAAGTTCTACCACTTAAAAAGATGAGAGAGGCCTGTAATTGTCATCATAGGTATACCTCAACTATGAGAGACAAAATGTGGAAACAAATCCAGACAATCACATTGTCTGATTTGGAAATATTTTTTTTTGCAAATTATGGTGGAAAATAAGTATTTGGTCAATATCAAAAGTTCATCTCAATACTTTGTTATATATCCTTTGTTGGCAATGACAGAGGTCAAACATTTTCTGTAAGGCCTCGTACACACGGCTGAGATTCTCGTTGAAAAAAACATGTCGTTTTTTTCGACGAGATTCTTGGACAAGAAACTTGTCCCGGCCGAGTGTACACACGCTCGTTTCAAAGAACCCGCGGTTCTTTGAAAGGAGTGTACGCGGTGACGTCATCGACTACGTCGAGCATGCGCTCGTCACATTCGATGCCGTCGCCGCCATCTTGGTATACCCTACGTATGCCTAGGAAGCTACCGCGCATGCGTCGAATTCATTTCGAACATGCGCGGGCTTCCGGGCGGACAGGTAAGTGTACACACACTCACTTTTCTCGTCGAGAAACACACCGAGGAGAATCTCGACGAGAAAATAGAGAGCAGGTTCTCTATTTTCTCGTCGAGGTTTCTTGTCGGTTTTCTCGACGAGAAACCCGCTAGCAGCGTACACACGACCAATTTACTCGGCAAGACCTCTCTGCCAGCAAGTTTCTTGCTGGTTCTTGCCGAGAAAATCGGTCGTGTGTACGAGGCCTTAGTCTTCACAAGGTTGTCACACACTGTTGCTGGTATGTTGGCCCATTCCTCCATGCAGATCTCCTCTAGAGCAGTGATGTTTTGTGGCTGTCGCTGGGCAACACAGACTTTCAACTCCCTCCAAAGGTTTTCTATGGGGTTGAGATCTGGAGACTGGCTAGGCCACTCCAGGACCTTGAAATGCTTCTTACGAAGACACTCCTTTGTTGCTCGGGCGGTGTGTTTGGGATCATTGTCATGCTGAAAGACCCAGCCACTTTTCATCTTCAATGCCCTTGCTGATGGGAGGAGGTTTGCACTCAAAATCTCACAATACATGGCCCCATTCATTCTTTCATGTACATGGATCAGTCGTCCTGTTCCCTTTTCAGAGAAACAGCCCCAAAGAATGATGTTGCCACCCCCATGCTTCACAGTAGGTATGGTGTTCTTTGGTTGCAACTCAGCATTCTCTCTCCTCCAAACATGACGAGTTGTGTTTCTACCAAACAGTTCTACTTTGGTTTCATCTGACCATATGACATTCTCCCAATCCTCTTCTGGATCATCCAAATGCTCTCTAGCAAACCTCAGAAGGGCCCGGCCATGTACTGGCTTAAGCAGGGGGACACGTCTGGCACTGCAGGATCTGAGTCCCTGGCGGCGTAGTGTGTTACTGATGGTAGCCTTTGTTACGTTGGTCCCAGCTGTCTGCAGGTCATTCACTAGGTCCCCCCATGTGGTTCTGGGATTTTTGCTCACTGTTCTTGTGATCATTTTGACCCCACGGGGTGAGATCTTGCGTGGAGCCCCAGATCGAGGGAGATTATCAGTGATCTTGTATGTCTTCCATTTTCTAATTATTGCTCCCACGGTTGATTTCTTCACACAAAGCTGCTTGCCTATTGCAGATTCAGTCTTCCCAGCCTGGTGCAGGTCTACAATTTTGTTTCTGGTGTCCTTCAACAGCTCTTTGGTCTTCACCATAGTGGAGTTTGGAGTGTGACTGTTTGAGGTTGTGGACAGGTGTCTTTTATACTGATAACAAGTTCAAACAGGTGCCATTAATACAGGTAATGAGTGGAGGACAGAGGAGCCTCTTAAAGAAGAAGATACAGGTCTGTGAGAGCCAGAAATCTTGCTTGTTTGTAGGTGACCAAATACTTATTTTCCACCATAATTTGCAAAAAAAATTCTTTCCAAATCAGACAATGTGATTGTCTGGATTTGTTTCCACATTTTGTCTCTCATAGTTGAGGTATACCTATGATGACAATTACAGGCCTCTCTCATCTTTTTAAGTGGGAGAACTTGCACAATTGGTGGCTGACTAAATACTTTTTTGCCCCACTATATATATATATATATATATATATATATATATATATATACACACACAGTATTTATCATAAAAATACACCTATAGTGAGAGCACAGCTACACTATGATCTAAGATTTAGGAGTCACTGTTGCAGCCTGATAATTTTGTACGAATTGCTAGCCAGAATAAACATTCACAACCTTTTATATTGGACTCAGATAAAACTTTTATTTAGACTGTTAATTGAAGATAAATATTAGCACCATAGGTGTTGCCTTTATATTTGTTTGTTTGGGCCATGAAACCAATTTGTTTTGATGTCATTCCTAAAAGTCTGCTGTGCTTCCTGGGGAAAAAGCATGCTCGCTAGCCTTTGCCCTGGTGGCACACACATTTAGTTGAAACACAATGTTATAAGTCTTTTTTCAGTTTTAAAGGATAACAGTACTTTTACATCACTGCTAACCCCTGTTAATGATTTAAATGAACCCACCATTCATCCTGCCCAAGATGCATACTTAAAGTATAACTAAAGGCAAAACTTTTTTTTTTATTTAGATAGAGTGGAGGTGGATTAGAACCCCTGTCAGTTTTTATTGCTGTCTGTGCCTCCATTAAGGAGATCCCCCTCTCTATTTGTCCTGTTTACCATTATCCATGAAAGTGAAAGTAAAAGAAAATACTAAATATTGGGTTATCCCCAGAAAAGTAATAGAAGGGAAAGAGGGGAAATCTTTCAATGGGGACACCAGTTCTGGTAACTTGGGGCTCCCAAATGAATTCCCTTAATTTGCAGGGATTTCTGCTCACTTCCTGTTTGGCTATGGAACAGGCAGTGAAGGGAAATCTCCCCTATGAAACACAGATAGTAAAAAAAATAAAAAAATTGGGAGGGGTTATAAACCTCCCTTGCTCTTTCCAAAGTGAACAAAAAAAAAGTTTTGCCTATAGTTCTGCTTTAACCAAATATCAAAGCCACATCCCTCACTTCCCATGGTTGAAATCTTTTTGCCACTGGCAGTGCATACACAGTCCACCACCATAGACTTTGAAGTGGAGCTCCAGTTTCTTCCCCAAAAAATAAAAGTCAGCAGCTACAAATACTGTAGCTGCTGATTTTTAATATAAGGACACTTACCTTTTCAGAGATCAAACGCTGTCTTCACTCCAGCGGATCCTTCAATGGGCTTCGGGTCCAGGCACCTCTTAAAGCGGAGTTCCTACAAATTTTTTTTTTTTTAAGTCAGCAGCTACAAATAATGCAGCTGCTGACTTTTAATAATCGGACACTCACCTGTCCCAGGCTCCAGCAATGCGGGGGAATGAAGCCCGGCTCCTCTTCGCGGCGCCGGCATTGTCACTGTGGGTGCCCGGATGTGGCGAGCCGCTCTGCGCACTGTGACTGGCCGGGCAACCATCTGGGACCTGTGACGTGTCCCAGGTGATTGCCGAGAGGGAGGGGGAGAGGTGAACTTCCTTCCGGCGCCTCGGTGCCCCAGGAGGAAGTGGGAGCTGGAACCCTCTAAAAAGAGGGTTTCCGCTCCCCCCCCCTCCAAAAAATGACATGCCAAATGCCATTTGGCATGTCAGGGGGTCACCTCTCCTTAAAGTGGAAGTTCAATTTTTGGGTGGAACTCCGCTTTAACTAAGTGAAACTGGCTATGAAGCCTTGAGGGGAGGTTAACTTCCACTCGGATCGCCCAGGTCCTGCCTTAAGGAATTCTTTGGTCACAGCATACACTTTTACTTTCTAACATCATCATGGTAAATAAGCAGGGCCACCCATGGAGCAAATTTTGTCTGATTCAGCAGAAATTGAGTGAAATTTGAACGTCTATGGCTAGCCTTTAGAGGAGGCTGTCTCTCGAAGCAGGAAAAGGTAACTGGAGTTTTCCTTAGAAAAAAAAAATATCACATCCTTATCCATAATCAGGATGTGATTTGATTTCATTGATCTTTTTGTCCACCAAAAAGTCTTTGTCTTTTGATTAGCAAATCAAATGCATATATGACCAGTAGACATATGATCCAGTATGCTGGGGTCATTGATAGCAATTGCAGTGCATCTTAATGGAATAGTGAATAGGCTTGTCCTAGCACGCTCAGCAGTGCACTCCCCATATTTCCCTTCTCTGGAAAATGAGTAATGATATGATTACAAATACTTTCAGATTAGTAAACCTCACTGTGGATGCTGCTGACACATGTTGCAATTCTCTAAAGAAATATGACTGCACTGCATGTTTTAATCCTTTCATATCCTGTCTGAAGAGTATTATTTACTATTAAAAAAACACCTTTAGCACTTTACATGCAGAAATTCAGGACTTAGAGAGGTTGGCCAAGTTATTACTGTTTGCAATTGTATTTAAAGCAACACACAAGCTGTGAATTGTAAACTCTCTGTCTGGGAAACCTGTACTTTGTCTTGCATTGTATGTTTGTACATTCTAGCACAGTCAAGATTTTGGCTACTTGCCCTTTATAAACACATCCTGAGCCCATTATACAAAGTAAAAATCGTTATTAATACTGGCCATAGATATTTGCCATATAAATTACATAGTTACATAGTAGGTGAGGTTGAAAAAAGATACAAGTCCATCAAGTCCAACCTATCTGTGTGATTTTATGTCAGTATTACATTGTATATCCCTGTATGTTGTGGTCGTTCAGGTGCTTATCTAATAATTTTTTTAAATTATCGATGCTCCCCGCTGAAACCACCACCTGTGCACGCGAATTCCACATCCTAACCACTCTTACAATAAAGAACCCTCAACGCAGTTTGAGTTTAAACCTCTTTTCTTCTAATTTTAGTGAATGGCCGCGTGTCTTATTAAATTCCCTTTCGCGAAAATGTTTTATCCCTATTGTGTGGTCACCAGTACGGTATTTGTACAATCATATTTCCTCTCAAACGTCTCTTCTCCAGAGAGAATAAGTTCAGTGCTCGTAATCTTTCCTCATAACTAACATCCTCCAGTCCCTTAACCACTTCCTACCGGGTCATAGACATATGACGCCGGCAGGAACCCTCCCTCCCTCCGGGCGGACGTCATATGACGTCCTTTTTTTCCGGCCGTCTATGGGGCGCGCGCGCACCCGCGGCAACGCTCGTGACCCGGTGAGTGTGCCCGGCGGTCGCGATGTCCGCTGGGCACCCGCGATTGCCCACGATCACGGCAGAAGTGTGGATCTGTGTGTGTAAACACACAGATCCACCTCCTGTCAGAGGTGAGGAGACCGATGTGTGTTCCCAGTACAGAGGAACACAGATCGGTCTCCTCCCCTTGTGAGTCCCCTCCCCCTACAGTTACAATCACTCAATAGGGAACATATTAACCCCTTGATCGCCCCCTAGTGTTAACCCTTTCCCTGCCAGTCACATTTACACAGTAATTAGTGCAGTTTTATAGCACTAATCGCTGTATAAATGTGAATGGTCCCAAAAACGCGCCAATAGTGTCCGATGTGTCTGCCGCAATGTCACGGTCACAATAAAAATCGCAGATCGCCGCTATTACTAGTAAAAAAAATAAAAAAAATAAAAATGCCATAAATCTATCCCCTATTATGTAGACGCTATAACTTTTGCGCAAACCAATCAATATACGCTTATTGCAAAAAAAAATTACCAAAAATATGTAGAATACGTATCGGTCTAAACTTAGAAAAAAAATTGTTTTAAAAAAAAAAAAATTGTGATATTTATTAAATCAAAAAGTAAAAAATATTGCATTTTTTTCAAATATGTCGCTCTTCTTTTGTTTATAGCACAAAAAATAAAAACCGCAGAGGTGATCAAATACCACCAAAAGAAAGCTCTATTTGTGGGGGAAAAAGGACGTCAATTTTGGTTAGGTTCAACGTCGCACGACCGCGCAATTGTCAGTTAAAGCGACGCAGTGCTGCATCGCAAAAAGTGCTCTGGTCAGGAAGGGGGTAAATTCTTCCAGGGCTGAAGTGGTTAATTAGCTTTGTTGCCCTTCTCTGCACTCTCTCCAGTTCCAGTACATCCTTCCAGAGGACTGGTGCCCAGAACTGGCTGGCATACTCCAGGTGCGGCTGGACCTGAGTCTTGTAGAGTGGGAGAATTATTGTTTTATCTCTGGAGTTAATCCCTTTTTCAACGCATGCCAATATTCAGTTTGCTTTGCTTGGCGTTGCATGCCATTGCTGAGCCTGTCATCTACTAGGTCCTTTTACAACCTAGGTTCCTATCAATTGCATCATATTTTGGCCCCCAGCACTGTAGAGCCCTCCTTCGCCTTTGGATTTTCCGTACTGGACAAGGAACATGACAGAAGGCCTAACTGGACAATAAGAAGGAATAATGGGGGGGGGGGGGCAGGGGGCATGAGTGACCATCCATGGTTTCAGGGCCAGCTTACCTTACTGTAAGGCTTGTTTAAAGTGTATAGTTTGCGATTTAAAAAAACAGACAAAAATGCTCCTTTAAAAAAATATATATATATCTCACTGCCTGTGCCACTGATCTTTGCCCTCCTGGAGAGTTAAAGTGGTTGTAATACTTAAAAAAATGATAATTTAAAGCAGGATATACAGCATAGTGCTTGTGCAGTGTCAGTTGTCCCTCTCCATGCTGTAAAATACCTGGTTGATCTTGCCTGTTTCTGTGTCCCCCTTAGTGTGCTGACTAGGGTAATCATGGCTGCTAATCCATGATACCATGGTCAGTTTAAGTGCCTTCATCATCCCGCAGTCTCTCCCTCTCCCCCCTGCCTTTTATCTCGGGAGTCTGTATATATGTGAGCCCTCTCCTCCTGCCCCTCCCTACCCCTCTTGCCGCTATTCCACTGTGGCTGTATAATCACTAATCACACATCCTGGAATCCCCTATGTTACAGCAAGATATACTGTGCAGTGTCTGTTTTTTTTAAATTATGCAGGTAAATACCTTATTTCAGAGCGCCTCTGTGCACTCACGTGACCTCCTGCCCGCTCTCTCCTCCCGGCTTGCCCCCATGAGGGGAATCTCAGCCCCTTCCACTGTAGTCCTCAGATCGGGGAAAGAGAGCACTGGGAGGTCATGTGACTGCACAGTGGCACTGGAAAATAAGGTATTTTGCTGTAATAATTTTTCAAAAACACATACACTGCACAGTATATCTTGCTGTAACAGAGGGGATTCTAGGATTTGTGATTAGTGACTTTTCAACTGCTTTAGGCATGAATGAAGAACCACATGAGAGTGTCAGATTCTTGGTCCACCCCTCTGTGCTGTGATTATTTTAGCAGGCCCCTACAAGGCAAAGTATTGATGCAGAGGTAGGTGAAAGAGAGCACAGCGCGCACCAGGCATCTGACATACCCGGAAGTGTGTTGGATGCTGAAGATTCTTCACAATGCCTAGCTCTTCAGAGAGGAAAAATCCTGGACACAGGCTGAGGGATATGTATTAATTCTTGTCCTTGCAAGAAATCCCTATACTTTAGTTTTTAAAATAATGACAGAGTTGCTTTAAAAGCAGCCAATTAGCTCTTCTGAGTTTTGGTCCCTCAGCGATGGTTTTATGCCAGAAGTAGCAAGGGGTCAGGGGCCTGTCAAAGCCAGAAGTAAACAGCATGGCAATCATGCAATAAGAAGTGTTTATTTCTCACAGGTGGTGATGTGGACATCCAAAGAAGGACCTCTCTGGAAAGTAAAGAGATAAGGTGAGTTTAAAAGGGCATTTTGCTTTTCTTTTCTTTCTTTTTTTTTTCTAAAAGGATCATTTAGAGAGGGGTGGGAGGGATGAGATTTTTTTTTTCCAGAGAGAAGCTTCAAACAAGCTCAACAGAGGTTTACATTCAACCTAGTTGAATAGTGGCTCCACGGTAAAAGACTCTTTTCTTTAGGAGTCCTCTATACTCTTGTCCTTTGGATGCCAAGCCACATTTCTAAGGTGACCATTAGGATACCATTAGGGAAGTCAGTCCACTCAGTATTTTTGTAATGATCTGTATTACAGTAATGTTTCATTTCTGAATGTCAAAATAAACCACAAAAGGTAGGCGAGAGCTTGTTCCTGTCAGCAGCTGCCACATCGTAAACTCCAAGGAGAGACAAAATTGGCTTTGCTTGTTTTCACAGGGATATAAAACTTGACTAAAGTAATGAAAGCCTATATGAATGGCCATGGTTCTCCGTGGGAGTAAAATCAGAAAATATGATTAAAGAAGAAAATTTCAACGTTCTAATTTTTACATTTTTTTTGCAACTTCCGTCACAAATAAAAGGAACTTCAGATTCCAAACGTAACCTATTCATACTGGAAGTCAGCTGGTCTATAAATATTTTATGGTAATATCTCAGAAGAAAACAATGAGTACTACTCATATTGGGTGATCCCTCAACTAGAAGAATGGAGAGCATTATATAAGTGTCTCTCCTGACAGTTTTATTAGCTAGCAGAGGACTCCAGGTGGCAAGGTTACATGTTCTGCTAGAACACACCACAGAACTCAGATACAAAATAAATGCTTCCCTGACTGCCTCTTTCATTCTTGGCTCTTTGGCAGCACAAAGACAAACTCAAGAGGTGTTAGAACCTCCTGTTTTCATTTTCTGTAGAATTGCTAGGCTGGTCTCATTAAACCTGAAGTTCATGCCACTTCCTTCCGATGCTGAGAAGGTGTAAATATTTATTTGTTATGAATCTGAAATGGAATCCAAGCCATAATGACGATTTTTGGGATATTGCATCCAAGATTTAAAGCTGTGCCATTACATTTATATTTGTTACAACCAAACTGCATTATATGCATAAACACCATGTAGTAATGTCCAAACTGTGAGGATGCCAAAAAGGGCCAAAAGGCAAACTGTGGAGTAGATTTATGAAAATATTTAAAAAGGTAAATTTGTTACAAAAAGCCAGTTCCAGTGGAACTCCAACCAAACCCTTAATTCTACTTTTGGGTGAGTTATGTAGATAACCTTGGTAGGGTGGGGGGTGTCAGACGGAGGGATAAGAAAGTGGGTGGTTGGCACTTTACCACACAAGTGGAGGTGAATCACTTTACCAAGAAAGCCAACAGTCGGCTGAGAAAATGTAAACATAGCAACCAAGAGTCTGTCCACATGTGGGCGCTACTTCCCAAGTATGACAGCAGTCGGTGGAAGTGAAAGGGTTAATCTAAACTATACCTTTTGTTCAGATGATTTGCACATTCCTTACTTTTATTGCTTTCTCCTGCATTGTGAATTTCCATGGCAGCTCTGGTGTTATGAGTCAAACAGCAGGAAGAGCGAACCTGTTTTAAATGTCAACCTCTATCTAGTCTCAGAAACAGCTCTGGGACTACACTTTCCAGCATGCTCTCTCTTTAACATGCCCTATTAGCATAGGCGTGTATGCAGGAGGAGAGGGGAGAGACTAAAGCAAGGCAGTGCAGATAGCGTCAGAGCGGTAAGGGCAAGATGCAGATGGGCATGGTCAATTCACTGATAGAAAAGCTAACAGATTGTTTTATTAACTCCGGCAACGCTGCATCTCCACGCTGCACTGGAGTCTAAACAAAGACAGCGCACCAGTTCAGTTGCTCCAGAGCTTAGTTAATAAAGTAAAGCTTCACTTTGCAAAGAATACCCAATCACGTGCAAGGAAAATAAAAAATAAAAACAGCATTTTTTTCTTGCACGTGAATGGATGGTGAAAGTCAGCAGAGCTTCTCCTTTTTACTAAGCTCTGGAGCAACTGCACTTGCAAAGTCCACAGTCTATGGGTTGATTTACTAAAAGCAAATAGGATGTGCACTCTGCAAGTGCAGTTGCTCCGGAGCTTAGTAGATAAGGTAAAGCTTCACTTTGAAAAGAATACCCAATCACGAGCAAGGGAAAAAAAAAAAAAACTGAATTTTTGCTTGCACATAATTGAATGATGGATGTCAGCTGAGCTTCTGCTCATTTACAAAGCTCTGGAGCAACTGTGCTTAGTGCACGCTCCCAGCACAGAGATGAGGCTCTCACTGAGTCTCGTACTAACGATTGGGACCCCGGACTGTCGGTTCCAGGTCACCTGATCACTGTGATAGCCTCTGAATTTGGCTATCACAGTGATCCGTCACTGTGAGCCCGCCCCTGTGTTTACTTACTCTTTAGAATGAAGAGAAAGATACATTGTATCTTCCTCTTCTTGTAGGAGAGTGTTGTCATATAGTACATAAATCCTACATGAATCGACCTACAAAGAGGAAATGTAAACAAACCAGTGTGCAAATTATTATTTTTTAATAAAAAGGTCAAGGTCGGGGTCAAAGGTCAATGTCAGGGTCAAAGGTCATGGTCAGCATATTTTTTTTTTTTTTTTTAATTGGTGTCAGTGTG
This sequence comes from Rana muscosa, assembly GCA_029206835.1. Lineage (NCBI taxonomy): Eukaryota > Metazoa > Chordata > Amphibia > Anura > Ranidae > Rana > Rana muscosa. Next base: position 412,062,094 of record CM055122.1, read on the forward strand.
TTTTAGGCAGGATAAAAAAAATGCAAAATGCACACCATTGTTTCTGGGCTGCACTATGGGTACAACCAACAACTAACATACACATATGTGGTATCACTGCAATCGTCAGGAGCAGGAGAATTTATTTTGGATTGTTCTTTGGTAGTAAATTATGATAATAGCAAGAAATATACAGCTAAATAAAATAAATGTTTTTTTCCATTGATAATAATAATAATTCAAAAAAATTCAGGAGATATCCATTACCATTTATCATCAATAGAAAGCCCAATTTTTCTGGAAAAACCAAGGTATAATCCACCTGAATACACTAAGTAGTTGCGATGATATGTACAGTTTTACTAACACATGTCAAAGTTGCAAAATTGTGCTTAGGCATTTAGATCTGTTTTACCCTTAGGCGTAAAGGGGTTAAAACTTTTTTTTTTGTGGCACACATTTGCAAATATACAGTATATGGAAGCTGCAATACCTTGCCAAGGCCCTTCTCTATAGATGGTAAGTATACTGTGACATTTTAGTATTGTCATTTCTTAGCAGGCAGTATCTCCAGGTATTTTGTGGGCTTGCACAAGGGATATAAAGCAACACACAAAGACAGATGTGTATGTGAATGGAATCATAGGTACCCATCTACAGTTGTCAGTTTTCAAAAGTGGGTTAAAAAGTAGCAGCTAATGTCAACTGATTGCTGATTTCGTTTTAGGAAGGAACCTCGTACCTTGAAAGGTGTGTACATACAAATTAAACTGAGCCATTAAACTGAGCCATTAAAGTATAACTAAAGACAAAACTTTTCTTTTTTATGGATAGTTTTAATTGCTGTCTGTGTCCCCTGTTAAGGAGATTCACCCTCTTTATTTGTACTAATTACCATTATCATTGAATGTGAATGTAAAAGAAAATCCAAAATCTCCCAATGGGGATATTAGTTCTGGTGACCTGGGGGTCCTCAAGGAATTCCCCTAATGTGCAGGGATTTTCTCTCGCTTCCTGTTTTGGCTATGGGACAGGAAGTGAAGAGAAATCTTTCCAATCGGAAACAGAAGGCAAAAATAAACCTTACAGGTGTTAGAACCCTCCCTTACTCTATTCAAAATGAAAAATAAAGTTATGCCTATAGTTCTACTTAAACAAAAAACAACATATTTCTTTTTATGAAATATGTCACACCAATACACCAGATTATGGTCTAGTAAAAGATATATGATTAACTTTTATGTGATTCTTTTTACCAACAACATAAAGATGAAATGTGAGAATCTCTTGTGTGAACACTTTATGAATAGAGCTTCCTACTAGTTTCTTCATTCATATTCCCCTAGTGATTATCAGTAGTACTGAAATAAGTAGTACAAATGACAATTGCCAGCAGCAGAAGGCTATGGGAACATATACCTGGGACAGATGCAGCCAGTGGAATTTACATTGGGTAATGTTTTGAATATTTCTGTGGTAGAATTATGGATTGCAACCTCCTTCAAGGACAGGGTCTGACATGAATAGATAAACAAAAATAAATGCAAACAGTTTCCCATTAAGAAGAAAAAAAATAAGGTAAGAATGTGAACACTGTGAATTACATACTTAAAAGAGAACTATGGGTTTTTTTCTTTTTTAATCATATTTACCTAGCTGGATGCAGCATCTGTCTCCCGCCAGCTCTAACACTGAGAACCGAACAATCAAAAAACGCAGATCACTCGGTTCTTAGAGCTCTGTGAGCAGAGAGCTGGTGACTGTCAGTCACCGTCTCTCTACTCTGCCCCCCTCTTCCCCTCCTCACTCACTGGAGCGCTGAGCTGCGGAGGGGGCGGGTACCGGTCCAGGCATGTGGGCAGATCTCACTGTAAAAACTAAGATGCAAATATTTAATTATTTAACACATCTGTCAACCAGACCTTAAAGTGATATTAAAGGTTCAGGTTTTATTTTTTTTTAATAAAAAACATGTCATACTTACCTCTACTGTGTGGTTCGTTTTGCACAGAGTGGCCCAGATCCAGCTGTTCTGGGGTCCCACAGTGGCTCTCACTGCTCCTTCCTGCATTAGATAGCCTCCTCTGGGAAGCTCTCTCCCGTGGGGGTTACCTTGCAGGCGCGCTTCTGTGTCATACACTCGGCGTCCATAGACGTCTAGTGTATGGCTCGGCCTGGCGCCCGCGTCATTGGATTTGATTGACAGCAGCAGGAGCCAATGGCTGCGCTTCTATCAATCTATCCAATGAAGAGCCGAGAACTCATGGAGAGAGCGACGCGGGATCGTGCCCACGGAAATTCGGGGCTTAGGTAAGTAAAACGGGGGGCTGGGGGGCCGGACACTGCAAGGTGTTTTTTCACCTTAATGCATAGGATGCATTAAGGTAAAAAAAACACGTAGGTTTACAACCCCTTTAAGCTGGGCATACACTAGTAGATCTTTGTTCGAAAATTTTAGTTTTAAAAACGTTCGTTTGATTTTCAGATGGTTAGTGGGGCAGAATCAGCATTAATTTTGGCCGCAATAACAATAAATCCTAAAAAGTGGATGGAAAATGTTTCTTGAACAAACAAATTTCTAACAGTGAATATGGTTTTTGTTCAGGAAAGTCCATTCGCTCAAAAACTGAATGCTAAAAGCAAGCTTTTTTAAAGTACTTTTGAATGGCATTCATCAAGTCTGACTGTAGTGATGATAATTTTCATACTAATGTTTGCACAAATGTTCAATTGAAAATCTACCAGTGTATGGATAGCAGTGGCCTTAGGGGTAATTAGGGGTGCACGGGGGTGTTTTTTTCAGAAGCACGTGATTATAGCCAGAGGCTCTAATAGGCTTTAAAAAAGGGTGGTCTCGGGTGGCAGAGCACTGCACTCCGAGCCCACCCAGTTGTGAGACAATAGCAATTCTCACATAATCCTCCTCTCGGCCAATCAGAAAGCGGGTTGTGAGACCCTTCACCCGATTGGCTGAAAGGACAAGTGATCCTATTGGACGCCTAGCACCTAGGAGGAGGAGAGAGGAGACGCACAGCGGAAGCCGCAGTGCTGCAGGAGAGAGGAGCCGCTGCCCGCAGCCCACCACCTAGATGGATGGAGTAAGTGCCAGACCGACTGGCAGACAGACAGCGAGTGGGCTGGGGGGACTATTTTAAAAACTTTTTGAAATAATGCCGCATATACACGATCGGAAATTCCGATAACAAATGTTCGATGTGAGCTTTTGGTCGGAAATTCCAACCGTGTGTAGGCCCCATCGGACATTTTCTGTCGGAATTTCCGACAACAAAAATTTGAGAGCTGGTTCTCAAATTTTCCGGCAACAAAAGTTCTTGTCGGAAATTCCGATTGTCTGTATGCAATTCCGACACACAAAAAATCACGCATATTCTGAATCAAGCAGAAGAGCCGAACTTCATTGATCTTGGCTTGTCGTACGTCTTGTACGTCACCGCGTTCTTGACGTTTGGAATTTCTGACAACATTTGTGTGACCGTGTGTATGCAACACAAGTTTGAGCCAACATTCCGTTGGAAAAAAATCCATGGTTTTGTTGTCGGAATTTCCGATCGTGTGTACGCGGCATAACTGTTAAAATTGTCCAATAGCAAGTACAATTCTCAGATTCTATCATCCAGTTGAAGTCTATATCTGGTTGCTGTCTTTCTAAACAGTTTCTACTTCAGACAAATATGGCTCATATCAGTTTTAAGGGGATAATTCAAGTTCCATTTTTTAGTTGGTGGTGTTAGATTCTCTCTGTCAGGTCTAGATTTCTCTTCGTGGCTCTGCTAGGAAGATTTCTCTCTTAGTCTCTGAAGTTCCACTTTCTTCCTCCAAGTAATAGTTTATTGAGAAACAATATACATTACAGAAGAGTACACGTCATTGAATAAAGCATTCGCTAAAACAGTTGCCAGTAAGGCAGGATGTCAACCACTCTACTACAAAAAGCCAACGCAATTGCTAGAGTATTAAAACTGAACATGCACCTCTGTGTAGCATGACATACAAAACCTTTCAAGAACTTCCAATAAGCGCAAAGAACCCAAGAAGAGTTTTACTAAAACAATTACCAGTTCCTGCCAGCTAAACAGTTGTTATGGCACAAGAAAGGGCAGGAGGATGGGTAGAGTCGGGTTGGGGGCTAGCAAACCAGGACATTGCAAAAGAATATATCAAAATAAAATAGGAAATTCAAATCTTGTGTAGAGGTCAGATTTTGACTTATTTCTCTAGCCACCTTTGTGTGCATACTGTATATATTTTTTTCAAAGGCCAGTGACTTCCAGGAGCCTTACCACTAAAAACAAATGATTGGGTGACATCCAGTGGAAGACAACAGCCCTTCGAACTTAAAATAGGAGTTTGTGAAGAAGGGTGCATGCAGACGATATGGGAGTTTGTGAAGGAGGGTTCATGCGGACGATGATACAGTCAGGTTCTGCATAACACCCAATACAGATACAAAAGGAGCAAAAGGAAACGGACAGCCCATCAGGCATTGATGGAACTGCATCCTGTTAATCCAACGTTCTGCTTTAATCATACTGTCACACCACTTATACTGGTGACAACCACTTACCTTCTAACGTTATGCTGACCTGCAATGTCCCTCTACTGTAAAAAATAGGTGTGGATAACTCTATGAGGAGTAAAAGACGGGTTCACCGGTCAAGCAGTGGAGTGGAATAAAAACGCAGTTATTCCAATAAAATAACTGCGGAAATCAAGAGGTATGGCCAGAGTAGAATTCATGACAATAAAAGCCCTTTCACCCTGGGGCATTGGGGGCGTCAGCAGTAAAGCGGCGATATTTTTAGCGGCGCTTTACCGTTGTTTTAGTGGCGCTTTTCGGCCACTAGCGGGGCACTTTTAATCCCCGCTAGTGGCCGACTAGGGGTTAAAAGCACCAGCAAAGCAACGCTGCAGTGACGCATTGCCGCTGCTGCCCATTGATTTCAATGGACAGAGGCGCTTTAGGAGCGATGTATACACCGCTCTTAAAGCGCCTCAAAGATGCTGCTTGCAGGACTTTTTTTAGCGCCCTGCCAGTGCTCCGCTCCAGTGTGAAAGCCCAAAGGCTTTCACATTGGAGTGACAGGAGAGGTTCTTTCCAGGCGCTTTGCAGGCGCTATTTTTAGTGCTATAGCTCATGTAAAGCGCCTCAGTGTGAAAGGGGTCTAATCCAAGTGATATACGTTTGAATTCGATTTTACAGCTTTACTTTCTTTATGCCTCCAGGCATGTGCATGGTGGGTGGAAATAACAAATACTAGACATCAATACTTACATATTACGTATTTACAAAAAAACAGCATTTACTGGTGACAAGCAAAGTACTTACATGTTGTCACATGTGGGGCCGTTTTTTTCCTTGCGTAAACAAAATGTATTAATTTGTATCTTCAGAGGAAATAATAATCTCTGCAAACAAAGAAAATAACACTATATAAAGCACTATATACATACTGGATGCATATTGGAAGTCATCTTAATTGGAATACACATTTCAAAAACAACACTTTTTCATGTACAAAATGTAAAAAAACAAACATGCAAACGATTCAGAATTGCCATATAAAGAAATTCTTGATATTTAGTTCTGCGTATGTTTTTACATTAACAAGCCACTGGTGCAACTGAATTGGTCTGGCTGGGTAATTTAAATTGTATCTACACCCAAACACAAAAATAGTTCTTAGAAGTGTTGGCTGCATTTGAAGAGTGTTGATAAAAAATGTGCAGAGCTATTTTTTGCAAATGGGTGCAACAATGAATGTTATTAGGCTATTTTCTCTCCAGGTTGAATGTTAATCATTTTTTATAGAACAGGGTAAATCAAAAACATGCTGCATTATGGCCACTAGACAGAGCTGATGATTATAGGAAATAAATATTTGTCAGCTCCATTTAGCGACCATATTGCAGAATTTTCCTGATTTACTGTATTCTGTGTGAATGAAAACCTGGAGAGAAAATAGCCTGCTAACATTTGATTATGCCCCCATTCACACAGAATGAATTTACACACAGTTTCACAAACTGAATAGCTCTACACATGTTTTACAAATACATTCCTTGCTGTTCTAGGCTTACAATGCTCACTTACTGTACTGTACTAGGACAACAGAAACAGGACAGGACTACAAAAAACCCCACTTCTCCTTTCTCCATAACATAGAGGGACATGGTTCTGTAGTTCTCAGCAATAACTAGAAGCGATGAAATCTGATAAAAGTGCAGCACAGGCAGAGAGCAAATTAACTTATTCTAGGTAAAAAAAATAGAAGCTGATTGGCTTTTTGTTCAGAGCTGCACCAGATGTTGCACTCTCAAATTTTAGTAAATCAACCCCAGAAAGTGTGTTTCGGGAACCCACATCTGCACAGTTTTAAAATTGGGACCAGCGGCTTTGACTGTGCAAGCTATTGCATTCCAATAGAGTTGAATGGGACTGCCTGCATGGAACAGCTGTGCACCCCACGTGGGTGAAGACTGCTTTTTACGTACACATACATATGAATGAGGCCTAACTCTTGATGAACATTTGTGATAAGGCAGGTGCATTACAGGCAGTATGTTTAGGTTTTCTCTGATTTGTCACAAAAGTGATATGCTGTCACTGTCACTGCAGTGCATACTTGTACAAAAATCCTTTCTCAAGAATGCACAACATATGTCCCTGCAATATTACTTGCAATCAAAAATGAAAACAAGCAGGCAATAGTAATGTTTCGCTAACCAGTACATGTAAACAGTGCCTCATATCAGGATTTTAACATATAAGAAAACATATGCTTTGGCTTCGGGTCCGCACTCTTTGAAACATCACAAGACTTTCCAGGAAACTCATCTGGATTCAGTCTATCCAGGACATTTCAGAAGTTTGGAATTATTACAAGTGATTCGCTATTATCTTTACAATCCCAGAATGCCAGGAGATTCCTCCATTTCTGTGCACTTTAGCTCTCCCTAGGCAGTCTGCAGATTTCAATGAAAAAAGGAAAACCGCGCTAATTCACATTCCAAATGTCCAAAGTTGAGCCCTTTCCAGCCTTATCTAGAGAATGTGCAGATTTTTAGCAAATCACTGTAGCAAGGGAGGCCAGTTTTGTAATTCATCCCTTCCAGCAGGCTGCCAGAAAGCTGGAACATGACTTATTTACTGTTTTCCTTTGTTAATAGCAGAATGTGTTTTTTTTTCTACCCTCGGCCAAAAACCTACTATGTATATAAAGGAGTCTTAGCAGATCTATTATACAGAATTCTGAAAATAAGCTTTTCATCTACACCCTGAAATTTTAAAGTGTAACTCCATTCTCATGAACAAAAATAGCAAAAAAAATAATGTTTTCAATCTGCAGCCACTGTAATTTTCTGTAAGATTCACATTTAAATGCAATATGGCAAACTGGAGGTGTTCTGAAAAATACTGATGTACAGAATGCCCCCAAAAATATCATTTTCTGTTTTTGAAGTTCAGTTTTGGTTAGCTATTCCCCAAGGGTTAAATATTTCTAAAAAGATGCAGTTTTTCTTATTAGAACATTGAGGACTGCACCAGGTGATTATAATGAACCAAACCCTCTTCTTGAGAATCATTTCTTCAGAGAAATAAGAGGTAAGAATTTACCACAACGTTTGTTAAAATCCCTGCAATGTATATTGACAGTTTTTTTCTCAACAAAAAAGTGGAGTTGCTCTTTAACCACTTCCATACAGGGCTTTTTATACCACTTCCATAACGGGCCTATTCTGCCACTTCTCTCCTACATGTACAAATCATCATTCTTTTGCTAGAAAATTACTCAGAACCCCCAAACATTATATATGTTTTTTTTAGCACACACCCTAGGGAATAAAATTAACTTTTTATCTTGCACGGTATTTGCGCAATCATTTTTCAAACGCCTTTTTTGGGGGGAAAAAAGTGGTTTCATGAATTAAAAAATAACAAAACAGTAAAGTTATCCCAATTTTTTTGTAAAATATGAAAGCTTATGTTACGCCGAGTAAAAAGATACCTAACATGTCTCGCTTTAAAATTGCGAACACTCATGGAATGGCGCCAAAATTCGGTACTTAAAAATCTCCTTAGGCAACGCTTTGAAAATTTTTACAGGTTACCAGGCTAGAGTTACAGAGGAGGTCTAGTGCTAGAATTGTTGCACGCTCTCTAACGCGATTCCTCACATGTGTGGTTTGAACGGTGTTTACATATGCGGGCGGGACTTACGTGTGTGTTCGCTTCTAAGCGCAAGCTATTGGGGAAGGGCGTTTTAAAAAAAAAAAAATACTTTTTTTTATTTTACTTTTTTTTTTTTACTTTTTTTTTACTTTTTTTTTGATCACTTTTATTCCTATTACAAGGAATGTAAACATCCCTTGTAATAGGAATGTGTGTGACAGGTCCTCTTTATGAAGAGATGCGGGGTCAAGACCCCACATCTCTCCTCCAGGCTGGAAAGCATGAGATTGTGAAAAAAAATTCACTGATCTCATACTTACAGCCGCAATGGCGGCTTTGTTTACATTTGAGGACCCGGGCGTGACGTCATCACATCGCGCCCGGGCCTCCGACGATCATAGAGATGACTGGTGACCATCTAGTCACCAGTCATCTCTATGCTCGTCACGTGACCCATCACCGGCACCGACGATTCTCTCCGGGTACCCCGATGGCACGGGAGAGCCTGGAGAAGCACCGGATGGCGGCGGGAGGGGGGGATGTCCCCCCCGCAGCCTATAAGAACGATCAAGCGGCGGAACTGCCGCTATGATCGTTCTTATGGCTGGTGCGCAGGATTCCCGGCTGAAAAAAAGGATATCTGAATGATGCCTCTAGCTGCAGGCATCATTCAGATATCCCCCCTCAAACCCAGGACGTAATATGGCGTCCACCCGGAGGGAGAGAGGGTTCCTGCCGGCGTCATTTCACAATGGCCCGGTATGGAAGGGGTTAAGGAGAATGTGAAGTCGTATTATAACTACTAAAATATTAGTGGATTTTTTTACACGGAACTACTAGAATACCTTTAATTGATACATTATACTTGTTATCATATGTTGATCTTTTAATAAAAACCTTTAAACGAGAAAATGGTAGTGGATTGTAACCATTGACAGACAACTTCCAAGTATCTGTAAGCTAGTTTGACTTTTCCCTTGAGTATTCCAGGAACCCTGAACCTTGGTATGTAAATTTTGACCAGCTTGGCAGGCTGACAATCTGGCCTGTGTTTCACTATTGAACCCTTATTCAGTGGTCACACTGGCCAACAGAAGTGCCAGAGCATGTTCGTTTTCAATAAAGCTTTTTGCAGATGGTATAACAGACTATTGGATGGGAATGGCTAAGTAATAACGAGTTAGGTTCACATATTGTAAATATAGTGTACTATCTATGTTATATTTCTTCTGTACAATTGTCACGCCTCCCTCTCTTCTGAAGAAGTGGGTTAGTTTGTGTGAAACGCGTAGAGATTTTCAAAATCTCCCCTTGGATACTCCATTCATTTTTACATAAAATGAATGTACCATCTAGGTTGGATTTTGAGAGTGATTGTGATTGTATTCTTAAAGTGTGTATACACAACACTGAGAGTAATTCCAAGGTGGTACAACTGTATGAGAGATTATAAGTATTCCTGTTAACAATATATGATACATAGATTTTTAACTGCATATTAGTTTTATTAACATGGTTTAAATAAAAATTGTATAACGTATCATTGTGTTTGAAATGGATCCTCGAGCGCTACTAAAAGTCCAATTTCCTCAAATATTTGTACAAAATGATATACAAATGTCAGCTTTTCCTGTAAATATTAGGTTTGATCCAACCCTTACACTGTAACTAATGGTTACACTTTATCTTATTTATTAAATGCCTGATATAAACACATTTGCAAAAACAGAATTTTAGGTTAAACGGGTTTTCCCCTTCTGACAAGAAAGTGGAAAATCCCTACATTTGTACACTAATGCAAATCAACAGGGATATCTTCACTTGGAACCTCAGCCAATCATCTGTTTCTATGCTTAAAAAAGTAGACCCACGACTGCTGCAGTACTTCCAGATGTTTGGTCCTTTCTAGAGAGAAGCAGCACTCGCTCGGACAAGCTGAAGCCGTGATGGATTAAATAAAAGGGCAAGATCCTTTTTTAATTTTATTTAACTGATATGGATTCTGAGTGTCAAAACTGCTGCGTGTTCTCATTGGATGGGTATAAATGTGTAGGTTTTCCGATTTCTTGTCAAGAATAAAGCTTCATACATGCAAAATTACAGCATACTGTCACTAAAGTTAGAAATTGCAACCATACTGAATGAGAGGGTTTGCACTGGTTAGCTGTACAAGTAAAACACCTTCATTTTAGAAACCGAACATTTGGCCCTGGTTCACACTGGTGCGTTTTGACATGCGTTTTGGCATGTCAAAACGCCGGTATTTGTCGCAAATTGCCTGCAATGGCACCGTCCTAATCGGTGCGACGCCACATCTGCACTGATTTCAAAAAGTAGTTTCTGTACTACTTTTTGCGATTTCGGCCGCGATTTACATTGACATCTGTGTCAGATGTCTTTGTAATCGCAGCTGAAATCGGGACTGCCAGCGGGAGTGAAATTGTGCGAGTTCAGCTGAACTCTCACAGCTTCACTCCAGCAGCCCAGTGTGAACCTGGGCTAAGGCTCTGTTCACATATAGGCGTTGCTATTTTACAGGCATTTTTCAGGCGTTTTTTTTACGGCTTTTTTTGGTGTTTTTGTACAGGCATTTTCAAGGTTAAAAGGTCACCAATGTAAAAGCAGTAAAACACCAGTAATCTGACAAAAAAGAAGCTCTTGTAGTTTTTTGAGCAACTGGCGTTTTGCTTCAGCCGACAGAACGCTCAGATGTGAACAAGGACCATTGGAATGAATGGGATTTGTCTTGTTGGGCGCTTTTAGAGCTGAGGCTTACAGCAGAAAAACGCCCAAAAATGCCTAGGTGTGAAAAGAGCCTACAGTTGAATTCTGCAATAGGCAAATATAATTTAAATACAAGAGGCAGTTGTACTCTTCCTTAACTCTTGGTGTGCTTTGTGTATTTCTTTCAGATCTGTGCAGTAATCTAATATGAAACTTTTTCTTTGAGGCTTAGAGCGGAAAAACGCCCAAAAATGCCTAGGTGTGAACAGAGCCTAAAGTTGAATTCTGCAATAGGCAAATATCATTTAAATACAAGAGGCAGTTGTACTCTTCCTTATCTCTTGGTGTGCTTTGTGTATTTCTTCCAAATCTGTGCAGTAATCTAGTATGAAACTTTTCCTCTGTGCAGAAACTTCTTGTAATAAAGACCAGTCACCAATACTCTCTGCTTGTACAGGGGGACTGGTCTTGTCTCCGCCCCCTTCTGTAGTTTTCTGCAGGCAGCCGATTGTGGGTGAAGTCTGATGGTTCCCTCCCACAGCTCTGCTGTATGTACAGGATACGTACAGCACAGTGATCATGTCACTGCTACATTTACAAGGTAAAAAATGGGTTTCAATTTTTAATTTCTTGAAAAATTATCAATAAAAACATTGTGTTTCAACGCATTTGGTGAACACAGAGTGAATTCAAAACATTTGTTGCTATTAAGGAATATATTTAAATGAAAGTTTGTGTGCCTGGAACTCAGCTTTAAAAAAGAAAAGCAAAATACAAAATTGATAATGCTTTGTGGGTCTCAATAGCTCAATATCTAAGTGTATTAAAGGCTTCTCTACTTTTCCCACCTATTGTAGTTTTTTTAATTTTTTTATTTTATATCTTTTTATTGTTTTTTTAACAACACATCACATATTTACAATACAGTACATAGGACACATACACACTCTCAATATTTCCAAACAGTAACAACAAAAAAAAAAAAAAAGACAATACTCTACACTCCTATATATAAAAGGCCCGGCCATGAAATCTCCCAATGCCTAGGGGAATCAAGGCTGGGCGGGAGAGAGGGCAAGGAGTAATCAGAAATAGAAACAGAGCAGCGAGGAAGGGGGAGAGAGGAAAAAAAAACAAAAAAAAACCCTTCTACCTACTAACAAAAAGACAAGTATTAGAACCTGATATAGGCTATGTAAGTAAAAAAAAAAAAAAAGTGTCAATTCCTATGTGTAGAGACAAAAAGTGACCAGGATGTGGAGGGGGAAGGAAAAAGAGGGGGGGGGGGGGGAAAGGGAAGAGAATTAAGAAAAGAGGGGAGGGAAAGTGTCAATACCTATGTATAGAGTAAAAAAAGTGACCAGGTTGTGGAGGGGAAAAAAAAAAAGAGGGGAAAAAAACTGCTTCATACTAACAAAAAGACAGGTATTAAAACCTGATATAGGCCAAATGAATGACCAAGTGACAAAACATATGTGTATAGTCATAAAGTGAACAACCAAAAAAAAAAAAAAAAAAAACCTTCTATCTACTAACAAAAATACTTATAAGTGATACTCTAATATGGGTACTCTTTAAAATGAGATAGTACCAAACACTTCTACTACTTAAAAGTAGAAGAAAAAAAAAGGGGGGGGGAAAGGGAAGAGGATTAAGAAAAAGGGGAGGGAGGGGAAGGGGGAGTAATATTATAACCTATTGTAGTTATACTGTTTTGCTACATAGTTACACCGCCATATTTAGGACACCTGATAATCAAATTCAACCATAAAACATGCATTCTCAGAACCCCTAGCCCATAGCTGATTCAGATCTCAGCAAGGAAAATCATCCCCAAACAATCAACTCTTCCCCATGGCTTAAAGGTTGTCTGCAGAGGCTGATTCAACGAACTCTGTACTAAGGAAATATATAGGTTGCCATTGCTAAAAATGATGGTTGTCTAACTTTCAAGCTACTTCAAAGTCTTCAATTCTTTCTGAGCCAGTAACCCCAAACAAGTATGCAGATCAGGATTTTCTACTTCAGCCTGAGTTCACCAGTTTGTTGGTTACAGGTCAAGGTCAGACGGTCACTCCTTTGTTAGCATATCAGCACTGCAGCACAGCTCGTTGGCTAATTGTGCTGCTTCTCCCTCTCCATTTTTAAACTCTATGGTGCAATAGACTACTAGCAAGTCAAATTTAGATACACTACTAATTGCATTTAAAGGAATAAATTGAATAATGTTATAATAAAACAGACTTGCATTTATTTATGTGTCTGATTTATCTACCGGAGTTTACCTTTAATGTATATTTACATTCAAATTATGCTCTATCAGTGGAAGGGTTGTTTTCAATATTTTTTTTGTACTTTCAGCATTGTCACTTAATATTATTTATATATTGCTTTAGTACCTTACATGCAGGGATGAGCCGAACACCCCCCTGTTCGGTTCGCACCAGAACCTGCGAACAGACAGAATGTTTGCGTGAACTTTAGAACCCTATTAAATACAATGGACTCGAACGTTCGAAATCTAAAGTGTTAATTATAAAGGCTAATATGCAAGTTATTGTCCTAAAAAGTGTTTGGGGACCTGGGTCCTGCCCCAGGGGACATGTATCAATGCAAAAAAAAGTTTTAAAAATTGACGTTTTTACGGGAGCAGTGATTTTAATAATGCTTAAAATGAAAAAATAAAAGTGAAATTTTCTTTGAAATTTCGTACCTAGGGGGTGTGTATAATATGCATGTAAAGTCGCGCTTGTTTCCCGTGCTTATAACTGTCCCTGCACAAAATGTCATTTTTGAAGGAAAAAAAGTCATTTAAAACTCACTCGCGGCTATTAATGAATTGTCGGCTCCCGGCAATACATAGAAAAGTCATTGATTAAAAAAAAAAAGCGTGGGGGTCCCCCCAAATTCAATTACCAGGCCCTTCAGGTCTGGTATAGATATTAAGGGGAACCCCGCCGCAAATTTAAAAAAAAATGCGTGCGGTTCCCCCCAAATATCCATACCAGGCCCTTCAGATCTGGCATGGATTTTAAGGGGAACTCCACCCCAAATTTAAAAAAAATGGCGTGGAGTCCCCCCAAAAATCCATACCAGACCCTTATCTGAGCACGCAACCTGGCAGGCCGCAGGAAAAGAGGGGGGGACGAGAGAGCGCCCCCCCCTCCTGAACCATACCAGGCCACATGCCTTCAACATGGGGAGGATGTCCCCATGTTGATGGGGACAAGGGCCTCATCCCCACAACCCTTGCCCGCTGGTTGTGGGGGTCTGCGGGCAGGGGGCTTATCGGAATCTGGAAGACCCCTTTAACAAAGGGGACCCCCAGATCCCGGCCCCCCCCATGTGAATTGGTAAGGGGTACATTGTACCCCTACCATTTCACAAAGAAAGTGTAAAAAAATGTAAAAAAAACACACAAACACCTTGGAAAAGTCCTTTATTAAAAAAACAACAAAAAAAAAAAACATTCCAGCGATGAAATCCAGTGTCCCACGGCGATCCGATGTCCAGCGCTGTCCGTCATTGGCTGAGCCTGAGTGGACCTGATGGGGAACTTCCTCCGCAGTCTATTAAATGTATAGACCCGCCCCTTCTAAAGTTCCCCATCGGGTCCGCTCAGCCAATGAATAGGTGTAAGGCTAAGCGGACCAGATGCGGAACGTGAGAAGGGGCGGGTCTATTCATGTATTACACAGTGAAGGAAGTTCCCCATCAGGTCCGCTCAGGCCAATGACGTAGGCAGGGTCTGACATATGAGGGGGCAGACCTGATGGGGAACTTCCTTCACTGTGTAATACATGAATAGACCCGCCCCTTCTAAAGTTCCCCATCAGGTCCGCTCAGCCAATGACTAGGCGGGTCTATTCATGAATTACACAGTGAAGGAAGTTCCCCATCAGGTCCGCCCCCTCGGTATGTCAGACCCCGCCTACGTCATTGGCCTGAGCGGACCTGATGGGGAACTTCCTTCACTGTGTAACACATGAATAGACCGCCCCTTCTCACGTTCCGCATCTGGTCCACTTAGCCTTACACCTATTCATTGGCTGAGCGGACCTGATGGGGAACTTTAGAATGGGCGGGTCTATACATTTAATAGACTGCGGAGGAAGTTCCCCATCAGGTCCACTCAGGCTCAGCCAATGACGGACAGCGATGGACATCGGATCGCCGCGGGACACTGCATTTCATTGCTGGAATGTTTTTTTTTTTTTTTAGTAAAGGACTTTTCCAAGGTGTTTGTGTGTTTTTTTTACATTTTTTTACACTTTCTTCGTGAAATGGTAGGGGTACAATGTACCCCTTACCAATTCACATGGGGGGGTGGGATCTGGGGGTCCCCTTTGTTAAAGGGGTCTTCCAGATTCCGATAAGCCCCCTGCCCGCAGACCCCCACAACCACCGGGCAAGGGTTGTGGGGATGAGGCCCTTGTCCCCATCAACATGGGGACATCCTCCCCATGTTGAGGGCATGTAGCCTGGTACGGTTCAGGAGGGGGGGCGCTCTCTCGCCCCCCTCTCTTTTCCTGCGGCCTGCCAGGTTGCGTGCTCGGATAAGGGTCTGGTATGGATTTTTGGGGGGACTCCACGCCATTTTTTTTAAATGTGGGGTGGAGTTCCCCTAAAATCCATGCCAGATCTGAAGGGCCTGGTATGGATATTTGGGGGGAACCGCACGCATTTTTTTAAAAAATTTGCGGCGGGGTTCCCCTTAATATCTATACCAGACCTGAAGGGCCTGGTAATTGAATTTGGGGGGACCCCCACGCTTTTTTTTTCTTTTTTATCAATGACTTTTCTATGTATTGCCGGGTGCCGACAATTCATTAATAGCCGCGAGTGAGTTTTAAATGACTTTTTTTCCTTCAAAAATCACATTTTGTGCAGGGAAAGCTCTAAGTACGGGAAACAAGCGCCACTTTACATGCATATTATACACACCCCCCATGTACGAATTTTAAAAGAATATTTCACTTTTATTTTGTCACTTTAAGTATTATTAAAATCACTTCTCCCAAAAAAACGGCCGTTTTGAAAACTTTTTTTGCATTGATACATGTCACCTGGGGCAGGACCCGGGTCCCCAAACACTTTTTAGGACAATAACTTGCATATTAGCCTTTATAATTAGCACTTTAGATTTCGAACGTTCGAGTCCATTGTATTTAATAGGGTTCTAAAGTTCACGCAAACATTCTGTCTGTTCGCAGGTTCTGGTGCGACCGAACAGGGGGGTGTTCGGCTCATCCCTGCATGTAGCACTTTAGATTTCTCCCATAGACTTTTCGAATTTGCCACGAACACCCCAATTTGTTCGCTGTTCGGCGAATGGGCAATGTTCGAGTCGAACATGAGTTTGACTCGAACTCGAAGCTCATCCCTACTTACATGTAATGTAAGATATACAAGCATAGCAAACAATGTGGAAGCATAACAAGCTACAGCGTTATGACACAGTCAGGACATTTTGGTTTTCATTTATAACAAAAGATTAAAATATAAATATGTATGTGAAGATATAAGATCATGATGCATAAGTGGTATCAACACCTCATAGAAAGCATATAACTCCTAGCCTTAACCTATATTCATTTCTAACAGGTCTTCAATTTGTAAGAAACACTTTGACAGTTTTATTAACAGTAAATTATCAAAAAAGTATTTTCTAAAAATATCCAGACTGATAGGAAGAAAACTCAGAAGTCTGAGCTTTAAACTCTACACGTTTATTTAGAGTAGGTCTACTTCTTCAGGAGATAACAGGGGGCATGTCCATTAATATGTTACAAATAAAGTGCAGAAAACCACTTTCTTGTCATACTTTTGCTTTTATAACTTACAGTGCCTTGCAAAAGTATTCATACCCCTTGCAATTTTCCACATTTTGTCATGTTACAACCAAAAACGTAAATGTATTTTATTGGAATTTTATGTGCTAAACCAACACAACAGAAATTGGGAAGTAGGAGGAAAATGATAAATGGTTTAAAATTTTTTTTACAAATGAAAAGTGTGACATGCATATGTATTCAGCCCCCCTGAGTCAATACTTTGTAGAACCACATTTCGCTGCAATTACAGCTGCAAGTATTTTTTGGTATATCTCTACCAGCTTTGCACATCTAGAGAGTGAAATGTTTGCCCATTCTTCTGTGCAAAATAGCTCAAGCTCAGTCAGATTGGATGGAGAGTGTATGTAAACCGCAATTTTCAATTCTTGCAACAGATTCTCAACTGGACTTTGACTGGGCCATTGTAACTCATGAATATGCTTTGATTTAAACCATTCCATTATAGCTCTGGCTGTATGTTTAGGGTCGTTGTCCTGCTGGAAGGTGAACCTCTGCCCCAGTCTCAAGTCTTTTGCAGACTTTAAGATGTTTTCATCTAATATTACTCTGTATTTAGCTCCATCCATCAACTCTGATCAGCTTCCCTGTCCCTGCTGAAGAAAAGCATCCCCACGACATGATACTGCCACCATCATGTTTCACGGTGGGGATGGTGTGTTTAGGGGATGTGCAGTGTTAGTTTTCCGCCACACATAGCGTTTTGCTTTTTGGCCAATAATTCAATTTCAGTCTCATCTGACCAGAGCACCTTCTTCCACATGTTTGCTGTGTCCCCCACGTGGCTTCTCGTAAACTGAAAACGGGACTTCTTATGGCTTTCTTTCAACAATGGCTTTCTTTTTGACACTCTTCCGGATTTGTGGAGTGCACGACTTTGTGGAGTGCATGACTAATGGTTATCCTGTGGACAGATTCTCCCTTCTGAGCTGTGGATCTCTGCAGCTCCTCCAGAGTTACCATGGGTCTCTTGGCTGTATCTCTGATTAATGCCCGCCTTCCCCGGCCTGTCAGTTTAGGTGGACAGCCATGTCTTGGTAGGTTTGCAGTTGTGCCATACTCTTTCCAGTTTCGAATGATGGATTAAATAGTGCTCTGTGAGATGTTCGAAGCTTGGTATATATTTTTATAACCTAACCCCGCTTTAAACTTCTCCACAACTTAATCCCTGACTTGTTCGGTCTGTTCCTTGGCCTTCATGATGCTGTTTCCCTAACAAACCTCTGAGGGCTTCACAGAACAGCTGTATTTATACAGGTCCTTCTCAAAAAATTAGCATATTGTGATAAAGTTCATTATTTTCTGTAATGTACTGATAAACATTAGACTTTCATATATTTTAGATTCATTACACACAACTGAAGTAGTTCAAGCCTTTTCTTGTTTTAATATTGATGATTTTGGCATACAGCTCATGAAAACCCCAAAATCCTATCTCAAAAAATTAGCATATTTCATCCGACCAATAAAAGAAAAGTGTTTTTAATACAAAAAAAGTCAACCTTCAAATAATTATGTTCAGTTATGCACTCAATACTTGGTCGGGAATCCTTTTGCAGAAATGACTGCTTCAATGCGGCGTGGCATGGAGGCAACCAGCCTGTGGCACTGCTGAGGTGTTATGGAGGCCCAGGATGCTTCGATAGCGGCCTTAAGCTCATCCAGAGTGTTGGGTCTTGCGTCTCTCAACTTTCTCTTCCCAATATCCCACAGATTCTCTATGGGGTTCAGGTCAGGAGAGTTGGCAGGCCAATTGAGCACAGTAATACCATGGTCAGTAAACCATTTACCAGTGGTTTTGGCACTGTGAGCAGGTGCCAGGTCGTGCTGAAAAATGAAATCTTCATCTCCATAAAGCTTTTCAGCAGACGGAAGCATGAAGTGCTCCAAAATCTCCTGATAGCTAGCTGCATTGACCCTGCCCTTGATAAAACACAGTGGACCAACACCAGCAGCTGACATGGCACCCCAGACCATCACTGACTGTGGGTACTTGACACTGGACTTCAGGCATTTTGGCATTTCCCTCTCCCCAGTCTTCCTCCAGACTCTGGCACCTTGATTTCCGAATGACATGCAAAATTTGCTTTCATCCGAAAAAAGTACTTTGGACCACTGAGCAACAGTCCAGTGCTGCTTCTCTGTAGCCCAGGTCAGGCGCTTCTGCCGCTGTTTCTGGTTCAAAAGTGGCTTGACCTGGGGAATGCGGCACCTGTAGCCCATTTCCTGCACACGCCTGTTCACGGTGGCTCTGGATGTTTCTACTCCAGACTCAGTCCACTGCTTCCGCAGGTCCTCCAAGGTCTGGAATCGGTCCTTCTCCACAATCTTCTTCAGGGTCCGGTCACCTCTTCTCGTTGTGCAGCGTTTTCTGCCACACTTTTTCCTTCCCACAGACTTCCCACTGAGGTGCCTTGATACAGCACTCTGGGAACAGCCTATTCGTTCAGAAATTTCTTTCTGTGTCTTACCCTCTTGCTTGAGGGTGTCAATGATGGCCTTCTGGACAGCAGTCAGGTCGGCAGTCTTACCCATGATTGCGGTTTTGAGTAATGAACCAGGCTGGGAGTTTTTAAAAGCCTCAGGAATCTTTTGCAGGTGTTTAGAGTTAATTAGTTGATTCAGATGATTAGGTTAATAGCTTGTTTAGAGAACCTTTTCATGATATGCTAATTTTTTGAGATAGGAATTTTGGGTTGTCATGAGCTGTATGCCAAAATCATCAATATTAAAACAAGAAAAGGCTTGAACTACTTCAGTTGTGTGTAATAAATCTAAAATATATGAAAGTCTAATGTTTATCAGTACATTACAGAAAATAATGAACTTTATCACAATATGCTAATTTTTTGAGAAGGACCTGTACTGATATTAAATTACACACATGTGGACTCTATTTACTAATTAGGTGACTTCTGAAAGCAATTGATTCCACTAGATTTTAGTTAGGGGTATCAGAGTAAAGGGGGCTGAATACAAATGCACACCACAATTTTCAGATATTTATTTGTAAAAAATGTAAAAACCATTTATGATTTTCCTTCCACTTCACAATTATGTACCACTTTGTGTTGCTCTATCACATAACATCCCAATAAAATACATTTATGTTTTTGGCTGTAACATGACAAAATGTGGAACATTTCAAGGGGTATGAATACTTTTTCGAGGCACTGTAAATGGATTCATTATAGTTGTCTTAACATATGTTGTAGTTCTGTTTTAAAAACATTGAAAATTGTTTCAAGGAGTCCAGAACTAATGCAGGGGATTAGGGAACATCCATAATCAACTAATATTACTCCCATCTATTTAAATAAAACCGAAGATTTTTTTTTTTAAATCTTACGTAATCACTGGAACAAAAATATCCTGACTTTGTTGTGACTTTATAACTTGTTATGGTACCAACACATCTTTTGCTATACTTATGCTCTAAAGAGCAAAAGCTCGTTAGAATGATGGGTCTGATTACTATTCTTCATTAACTACATGTAAGGAATACATATCTGTGTTTATATGTTTCTGTGATACTTGAGGTGGTCACTAAAAATTTATTCTGCCAATAAATTTTCAAAGTTAGTGAAAAAAATAAAAATTTGTGGGAGGTTAGCAACCTTCAAAGCAAGTGACAATACAATTGTAAATACATGTAAATTAAAAATGTATTATTGTAAGAAAAAACCTGTTGGCCTGGAAGTGAAATGATTTCTTGTACTTTGACAATTGTTGCTTAGCTATACCTTAGCACCTCCAGGGCTTTCCTCTGAATAACTTCATTAGGTTAACATATCTTCATGACATCCTTATCTCTGCCATATGATATATATGGCTTAAGTGCCGCACACACAAGCTGAATTACCCAATCAGAAATGTTACAATCTCTCCTTGACCCCATGGCAACCAAACAATAAAAATAAGTAACGCTGTTGCATAATTTTACAGAACAGATCAGGTTTCTGTGTGGAACTACCTGTTTCATGATATCATGTTGAAAATATGTGTGATCTACTCATAGAAACTGAAAGATGAATGATGGAAAACAGGATACATAAAAGTATGTTGTGGGGGAGGGTAGATACAATGCTTATCTTTCCAAGAAATGATCAAAGCTCCAGCCTGTCTGGGCAGTCAGAAACCAACATGATTTTACATGATCATATCAATCTTACGAGCAAGGTCCAAACTAATATAAAATATTTGGTTCCAAATCATAGTTTATTGGATGCACTATTTTACCATAAGTAGCAGACAGAACCAATGTCTAAAAAACAGTTGCTATTTTCTTGAAGTCTGGATAGGCAGCCAGTCACTGACCACTTTTAACATAAATAGCAAACAAAACCAATGTCGGAAACCAGTCCACTACGTCTTTGAAGTCTGGATAGACAGGGCCGGATTAAGAGCAACATGGGCCTGGTGCTAAGGATTTTGGTGGGCCTTTTAATGGAAATAAATAAAATGAAAATGCAAACAATTGTTTGTTAAAACAAGGTAAATATGCTGCCGCAATTTACATATCAATCGTGTACACTGCATACAGAGCAGGGATGGGCAGCATTAGTGACTCACTTACACCATTGGGCTGGGCCTATCTTAAAGTGGAAGTAAACCCTCCTATCATTTTCAGGCAAGGAAGCTGCCATCTTGGCCTCTGTTTAATCTTCAACTGCCATTATGCTGCACATGTGATCAGTTATGACACCAGCCATTGGATGGTGTGACGGTTTGGTTGAGAGCACAACCAATGTGACAGTTAGCATTTCCGGCATGCCGGGAATGTAACCGTTTTTTTAAACTATTAAATCGTTGGGTTTACTTCCACTTTAAGGAAGGGGCCTGGAGCTGCAGCTCCAATAGCCCCTATGTTGATCCGGCCCTGTGGATAGACAGCTAGTCAACACTTTTAACATACAGTTAATAGCAATCAGAACCCATGTTAGAAGCCAGTCCACTATTTCTTTGAAGTCTAGATAGGCAGCCAGTCACTGACCACTTTTAACATAAATAGAAAACAGAGCCGATCTCAGAAACCAATCCACTATTTCTTTGACGTCTGGATAGGCAGCGAATCACTGAACTCCTTTAACATAAGTAGCAAACAGAACCAATATCAGAAATCAATCCACTACTTCCTTGAAGCCTGGACAGGCAGCCAATCACACATCATTTCAGCAGCCATTTGATACCATGAATGCACATTAGAAGTGAGTACAGTTGTTGGATCAGCTTCTAACATGCTGTAACTTGAGACATACTACCTAGTTATCACAACGATCAGCAAACTGCTACCTAGTCCAGCCACCACACATTAGAGAACACCTAAGAGCTAAAGCATATGTTTAAAACAAAATTTGAAAACACCTCAACAAATGTAATAATATATTGCAAAGAGCAACAACAGTACATATGAAACCATTGACACCAATGAGGAATTAGCTTTAAACAGCTTAACATGTTCAGACAACAAAAGCTGACATCTGATTTGTTGCTACTGTTCACTGCACACCACCGTCATTTGCAATGGAAATAATAGGTTCCATCAGATTCCATCAACCCTAAATGTAGTTCTAAAAATTAACAGCTCTTGCCAATGGCTTGTAGGAACCCACAATAACTTATCACAGATCATGTTCCTCTCACAAAATAATACCTGCATGGAAGAAGTATTCAGTCTGCAAATGCTTGCTTTTGGAAATACTAGTCCCTTGGCTGTCATACTAATTTAATCCAAGATTTCCAAAGTCACTGAGCAGAATGCAGTTTATGGACCTTCACTCTGACTTTTCTTATTTATATATATAATTTCCCCTTTCCACTCCTGTTGGGATTATTCCCACAGTGATTTTTCATCCCTAAACACCATTCCCTGATTTGCTATATATTATATTAGTTTATATACACAGTGGTACAGGTTCACATGGCTCCATGTTTCTAAGAGTCATTCCTACACTATGCCCACTGGCACTTTATAATAATCATTTATTTTCATTCCTTTTCCTTGGCTGATACCCTACTGTAGTTTACTCATATATGGGCTCAACCATTCATTTATATATTGATAATCCAAATTTTTGTGGTCCAACTACATATTTATTAATTTTTATTCTTAGAATCCCTTTGGATGGCCCTATAGGTTCAATTATTAATTTATATATTGATTATCCACACTTCTGTGGTACAATTATACATATTATATACATATCTATTATTATTTTCATAGAATCCCTGTTGGACGAACAATTTACCACCAATGATTTCATAGGGATATCTGTCATTTTATGTGGTCCTCATACTGCAATTTATTGTGTATTGACATGGCCCCCTCAGTTCCTGTGGTGGACACCTATGGGATGAGCTTTAGTAGTCGGCGCCTGGTACTGACAATGGGAGCTGTTCTCGTGAGTAATTACACAATTATTTCTGAGAGTTGGTCTAATAATTCATTACTATTCAGATATAGTGACACTGATGCTTACATATATGTTCTTCATAGATAGATGGATTGCGCCGTCTCCTGAGGAAGTGATGTTTTCATGAAACGCGTTGAGCATACTGTGCTGCTTTTTATCATGTATACAATGTTTGTCTTGATTTTTGTTGTGTATTTTGGCTGTATAATTGCTGTGGAACTTTATTTGAGGTATTGTTTTATCATGTTACAACATTGTTACAAATGTTGACAGACAATCCAATAAAGATCTTTCCTAATGTGCATATATCTTGCTTATGCATATATACTAAAGTTATGCTCTCTGCACCGACTAATGGGTACACGCCTCATCTAAAGTCCCAAACTCCCTCCTTTTTGCAATTGAATAGGGAAGGAGGCACATGTCTATGTGGGCCTCATTTAAAGTCACAAACTTTTTCTGTCTATCTTCACTTTTCTGAACCAAATGCTGGTTCCCTGCCCAGTCAGTATAAGAGAAAATCTGCCTGTCTTTCACGAGCCTAAGCCTTTCCTATGAAAGAACTGACACTCTGGAAAACAACGAGAGTAATTCAAAATATATTTTAAAACTATTTTCTGTGGGTAAAAATAAAGCAGAAGTAACCCTCACCTAAATATAGCATTTGTCACAGGTAGTGATAAGAAGAGTATGTAAAAATAAACACAACCTGTCTCCCCACCAGTGACAGAAACTCAAGTAATTTGTGTGGGTTGAAAACAATAAATGCCAAAAGAAGGTATCCTGTGGAAAAACATGAAACCACTTCCCATATTGCATGCAAATTCAATACAAAAACGACCATGTGATACCCTGAAGGCTTCTTAGTGGTTTCATTTATGACACGTGAAGTGCTGCAATTTATAGGCCCTGCGTGAAAAATATTTCTTGTAGTAAGCAGGATGAATTTAAAGTTGAGCTGAAAGTTCTGCTTACTCTGCTATACTTTTGGTTGCAGACACACATTTTATAAGATAATCCACTACGTATCTCATTTTCAGGTGCCTAACTTGCAGCCCTCTGATGGTGTGTGGCCCTTGCATAGCTCCCAATTGTCTCTGACTTGGATAGTAGTGGTGAAATAAAGCAGTTGTGGGTTTAACCCAGGGGTGGACAATTAATTTTCCCAAGGGGCCACATGAGAAACTGGGACAGGTGTGGAAGGCTAAAAATTAATTCTGCTCAATATACATATTTGGACTTGGGAAGGTATGTAACCATATAGGTGCTAGGAATAATAGGTACAACTGCTCATGAAATAGATCTCTTTCAGATGGCCAGTTGGGGATGGTAAAACAGGTGGCTGAGTTGTGGTTAACCAACCCCCAGCTGCCCACCTGAACTGTACAATAACAGCTGGACAGGGCTGTTCAGATGTCGCTGCTGCGTTTTGACTTGGGCTGCAAAGTTGTACAAGCCATACTGCTTGTCAAAGCCACCCATTGAGTTTAATGGGGCCGTGCTGTAACCACATGTAATGTATGGGATTGCAGTGTAGTAGCGTGTTATTGTAGATTTAAATCAGGCGATAAGGAGGCGATATAACACTTCCTCGCTGCCTGTCAAATGCCCTCTAAAAAGCACCGTGACTGAGATCCGTACAGCAAAGATTACTGAAGATCCTGATGCGGAGAGAAAAACAGATGTATGGCTTCTGGGGTCTGCAGCGTGCAGGCATTTACACAAGAAGAAATTGGCCAGGTATCAGAGTGGCAGGAGTGCGTCGGGACATCTCCTAGGCAATGCTCTCCCCACTAGAAGCAAGCCTTGGGGCTGTTCCGATCACCTTCTTAGGCTTTCCCCTTCCAGTTCTTGCCCCTCACCACATAGACATCTGTCAGCATGCCTCTCTGAGCCTGTCAGCTTTTTCAGTGAAGAATCTGAAAGGCTCAGAGAAGCATGCTGACAGTGGGGGCATCATGGGCCAGGTAGGGACAGCCAAAGGGGCCGCATGTGGCCTTGGGTCCACAATTTGGGGGCCAGGTCTGGTTTAACCAATCATGTTTTTAAATTAATTCTCCATGTGATTGGGTTGTGATAGGGGTGTGTCCTTTCCTTACATACTTTTAACTATTAGGTTTCCCATCTCAGAAAGTTGGAAGGTAAGTCTTTGGGGCTCCTGCAGACAGTATTATATATTTTGGTGCCTAATCAAGCCGATTAAGGGAAATTATTCTTTACATTGCCCTCTAGTAGCTTTTCCTTGGTTTTCTATACTTTTTATGTGCTGAAATACAGATTGTTCATTCACAATGCATTTATATATAGTGGGGACGGGTTACAATCTTTCATTGCTCAGTTGTGGAGATTTACCCCCACTTCTATCCTGAGAACAAGTGGTTTCTGGACAGGAAGTAAAAATAAATTTTTCCAATGGGAAGTAGACAGCAATAAAACTAAAATATCAGGGCTTCTGCAACCGGTCCAGCAGTCCTGGTATTTGAATTCCCCATTTTTCCTCGGACATAAGTACAGCGGAGACCAGGAGGCTGGGGAGGGTGCACTTTAAGGAATTTTCTAGCATACTCCACAGACTCCTGCACAGCTTTGAATGGTTAAATGGAGCTTTTGGTGACAACTGCCTTTCCTTTGGGATTGTATAAAGATACAGATGGTATCACAGTATTTTATAGTCTGTGGCAGGTCGAGCCTGTGTCACTACTTAAAATGGCCGTCAGGGCCAGACTTTTTTAATAAAACAGGCACACTAATGATGCAGCTGTGTGCTGGGTTTGGGTTTATGTTGGAGACAGAGTTAGAGGTCAGTGGCTCCACCCTCCTGAGGGGGTCAGTGTGTGAAGGGAGCTTTGAGGAGCACATTGCTCCATACTGTCCAGGTTGGGACAGACAAAGGCACAAGCCTGTGAGGATGTATCAGCTGGGAACTGCATAAGAAACAGTCAGAGCTGACAAAGGTTCAGTGCTTTGTGCATGAGCACTGGAACTGTGTGTTTGACGGTCTGGAGGACCAAGGCAGAAGGCCTAAGCCGTAAAGCTGAAAAAAGAGCCATGAGGCTGAACATTGTTTGTTTATCGCATTGATAGTGAGAACCCCCTGGATAGGAAGATATCCATGTGAAATTTTGTGTTTCTTTTTGCTTTGTTTTAAATAAAAGTTGGCAGAAAAGGCCCTGAAAAAGCCCTGAAATGTACTTCTGGTGTGGAGTAAACTCACAGTTTGGTGTTACCAATGAGCTACAGATTCCCCAACTTGTCACAAGTCGTTTAGAGCTAGTCACAATATAAATTAAAAAAAATGTCTATAAATGTAAAAGATAGATGCCTTTTAGGCTTTTATCCTGGAATTGCTTTTTATTTTATACAGAGCCTAACATGTTTCTATGGACAAAACTAGTATGTTAATTTCCCTCAGTAAAGACATCACTTTGTCCAACACATCACAGCTGAAGGCTGCTGACCTGGGTCTTTTTATTCTTGACTCTACACTACATGCTACCAGGGGTGTTGTAGAAGTTGTTACTCTTGCACTTACATGCAATCTTAGCAGTTATGGTTCACTCTTGGTCACAGTGCTACAAATCTCTTTGAATGTGTTAATCACTTTTCACTTAAAATAGCATTTAACGCAAGACAATCTGCTGTTACCGAGCAGATGTGTTAATGAAACCTGAACATGAAGGATATCACTTCTGCCACTTCCAAAGCTGGTTAAATACTGAGCATCTGATGGAGAAGAGATTTGTGTAATAATACAACTCCATGATACAATGGCATTCATCACTAGTGCAATTGCTCTGAGATTTCTGTGATGATAAGCAATGAAATGTGAAGTTAGACCCCAGCTATAAATGCTTGTCAATGACCACTACTCAGCTTCACATATTAGATGTAATGAAGTGAAGTTTCAGTACTTGTTTTATTTATAATATGATTTAATAAATTATTATAGTGGGCTGTCATCCAGTAAAAGAATGTAAATGACAGAAGTGAAGGTTTTTCATGCGTAGGCCTCGTACACACGGCCGAGATTCTCGTTGAAAAAAACATGTTGTTTTTTTCGACGAGATTCTTGGACAAGAAACTTGTCCCGGCCGAGTGTACACACGCTCGTTTCAAAGAACCCGCGGTTCTTTGAAAGGAGTGTACGCGGTGACGTCATCGACTACGTCGAGCATGCGCTCGTCACATTCGATGCCGTCGCCGCCATCTTGGTATACCCTACGTATGCCTAGGAAGGTACCGCGCATGCGTCAAATTCATTTCGAACATGCGCGGGCTTCCGGGAGGACAGGTAAGTGTACACACACTCACTTTTCTCGTCGAGAAACATACCGAGGAGAATCTCGACGAGAAAATAGAGAGCAGGTTCTCTATTTTCTCGTCGAGGTTTCTTGTCGGTTTTCTCGACGAGAAACCCGATAGCAGCGTACACACGACCGATTTACTCGGCAAGACCTCTCTGCCAGCAAGTTTCTTGCTGGTTCTTGCCGAGAAAATCGGTCGTGTGTACGAGGCCGTAAAACCAAAACTTAACTCATAAATTTAACAGTTCCCCAAAACAGTTACAATCAAGGCATGCCATGTAGGATAGCTGAAACAATTGCTTGTGTTTTGAGCCGAACTTTAAAGACATCATATGGCTGGTGTCATGACTGATCACATGTGTATCACCATGGCAACTGCAGATCAAACAGATGCTAAGATGGCAGCATCCTTGGCAGTACAGGATAGAAGGCTTTAGTTCTGCTTTAAGAGGGGTTGTGCGTGTCAGGGATTAGACTGTGTGTGTGTGTGGGGGGGGGGGGGATTTTTAAAATATGTCTTCTAAGGGAGTGATGGAAAGTAATGTGGACTACATTAGGGCTGAAAAAACAAAGTAAAATGTTCACACATCTGTCAAATAACTTTTAGGTATAGTGTTCCTGTGGGTCTTAGTATTCTTAGTCTGATGTCCATGTGTCAGCAAAACTATTAAAAAAATAGTCACTTAAAACTGCTAAAACTGTGAGAAGGCACAGACGTGATAACCACATTTGCCAGGTCACCAAAACCAAACCGTAAACAATACAGATAGAGACTGCAAGCAGAATAAGGCAGACTGTACTGACAGGGGAATCCCTCATGCCGAGCAAATATCTGCTCCCGGCAGAGGGGGGAGGGAAGCAATCCCCGCCGGAAGAAGATAGTGATTATTGCTAGTGGCTATAGCAGCTACAAATCAATCAATCAACTTGGTACACTGCTCACCCAAGGTTTAAATGGTTCAACAGGAACCGGCCGAGATCCAAACCATCTATGGCCGGCCTAAGCAATGCTCAAATAAGTGACATAATCTGAGCTTAATACCTAAAATGAAGACTTTTATATGTAAAATTTAATATTTTAATCTATTTGTATATACACAAATAAGCTGGGACAGAGATAATGACGATGGCAATTTTTTTCATTTAGATTACACATTTTCTCTGTATTGTAGATTCACATTAGATGTTTATAACTTCTCTTTCTTTTATTCAACGTATTCAGCAAGCATTTTTGAAGGGTTAAAAGATTACTCTCCTAACTGAAGAAACTGTGAGGGTCTATGTTTTAAATGGGTTAAATCCCATTCCAATCCAATGTTGAATGCTATTTTGTACAATATTCACCATACTTATAAAAAAGTAAATGTAAGATTCACTAAAATGTTTGCACTGTAACATTTTGTCAGTCAAAACATAAAAACCCTATTATATCATATAGATACCTACGTGTTTGATTAAAGTACATCTAAAACCAGGAATTGCATAGCTCCCAACTGTCCCTGATTTCAAGGGACTGTCCCTGATTTT
Source organism: Rana muscosa (assembly GCA_029206835.1). Classification (NCBI taxonomy): domain Eukaryota; kingdom Metazoa; phylum Chordata; class Amphibia; order Anura; family Ranidae; genus Rana; species Rana muscosa. The sequence continues at coordinate 412,091,084 of CM055122.1, forward strand.
GAACAAAGTCCCTCTGTCCCTCCTTCTCTCTCATTTGTCCCTCACTTTCATCCAATTTCTAAATTGCTGCATTTGTAAATATTAAAACCCAGTATAAAGAAATTGTGGTGGTAAAAAAAAGCACTGGTGGGTTTACAGTACCTATTCTTCCTCCCCTCCCCCATTTAATTCTCCTTTAAGGGGGCGTGGCAGAGGATGTGTCCTATGCCTACATACTTCTGCTAATAGGTGCCCCTCATTCCCATCTAAAAAATTTGGGAGGTATATAATTGTGCCCACAATACCTATTCGGAGAGTGATTATTTTACAAAATAATATCAACATGCAGAATCCATACAAATCATTCAGAATTTTTTTTTTTACTCGAAACAATGATCCAACTTATAGAAAACGAAGCGTGATTGACTGCTGGGAGCTCCTGATTTTACTCCTCTTCACTGCACATAAACCAGTATGTCTGAAGTGGCATGCATTTATTTTTCCAATACAACTAAAATCACCAACCAGCTATTATGCTTCCTATTTTTCACATACAGTAAATTGTACATTTAAAAAATTAAAGTCGTTATTCTATTGGAGACACATAATGATACATTACATGTAACTGGTATAGGGCAACACAAGGGAAAATATGTTATATTTTTTATTTATATCACATTACTGTGAATATAAAAATACTGTGTCATGTCTTTTAGAATGTATTCATATGCTGTACTTTTTTTTTTATTATATTTACCCAGGCCTGAGATGCATATATTTATCCAGAATTGATTTTATGTATTTACTATATAGAAAGGTCCCTTCTTACATTCCAAGGTGACACACTTCTCTGTTAAAAGAGAAATATGGCCAAAACTTTTTTTGCCCATACTTCTCTTGTGGGTCACGTGGGTGTACTTACTTTTGATCTCTTGTGACCCAGAGTCAACTGACAGTGGGCTTGAGCCTGCTATCAACTGACATCACAGAGACACTCCAGGCTCTTAAAGGATCATATGAAAAAAAATGGGGTAGTGGGAAGGGACTTGATGGGACTTTATGTGAAACGTATGTGAATACGTCTTCATCCCTGATTCAGTAGAAAGAAAAAGGAAATAAAATTGGACTTTGTATGAGGTATGTACGGCAACAGAAACGCAGTCAATATACAGTAAAACAGTTTTGGTGCCACCTCATCAGTGCCCATCAGTGCCACCTTATCAGTGCCCGCTAGTGCAGCCTCTGTGACAGTGCTGAAAGCTAAAAATTGAAGGGACAAAAGTGCCTGGTATTGAAGTGGTTAAAGAAGCCTATCCTGCTTCTAACTAATACACTGTGTTTCTACTTTCTCCATCAGCTCATGCCCCACAGTTATTACCTTTTGAATCACTTGACTCTTAGATTATAAACTCTAATGAGCAGGGCCCTCTGATTCCTCTTGTACCAAATTGTATTGTAACTGTAATGTCTGCCTTCATTTTGTAAAGCGTGGCACAAACTGTTGGCACTGGATAAATCCTGTATAATATAATAATAATAATTCTACTTTAAGGATTCAAGTGTCTTTAGGAAACAGTCTTTTTTTTTTAACATGCACTGAACCAGGTACCCTTTCATTTCTGTTTCTTCTGCATCCTGGATAATCTTTGTTTCTGCTCATTACTGGTCTGTAACCTTTAACAGCAGAGTGACGTTACAGATATAGAGCATCCAATTCTGATAGGAGATAGAAAGATGGTTGGGGCACAGCGGGTAACCCTGAGCTGTAGATAAGAATAACAGATGGGTGTTTTGGTGTGTAATGTATTTTATATCTTGTTACAGCTTTCCTTAGATCACAAACAGTATTTGTTACAAGGTGGTAGGTCTGCTACTTTTTATTTCATAAATTGCAATGCTGTATAAGCTGGAATTCTCCTGTAATAGTAACCGTCAACCTGAGAAAACACAGTAAGCGTCTTTTAACAGCTTACTAAACTGCTGCCAGCTTTATTTCTTGGAACTTTCTAAGAGCCTAATGTTTAATCTACACAGGTCAGGCTGTCCTTAGCTGTAATAGGTGATAAAATACTTGAATCTACTAATACATGGGCCTGGAAACTTCAATCGATTTACACTTACAAAATAATAACAAGCAGGCTAATTTAAACAAAATACATCTGGAACAAAGAACAGTGTAGCTTTTGCCTATAGCTGCCATATAGATTACACAGGGGGAATTTTACTAACAGGAACAGCCAGAATCTGAAATAGTTTTGCATGCCAACCAATCAGCTTTTATCCTGCATTTTCAACGTTTAACGGAACAACAGTCGTGGGCAGCGCTTCCTCCGGGTGGCGGCTTCACCCTGTGTCTCCTCCTCATGGGCTTTACAGCGGCTTCCCCTGCGTCTCCTCCCTCCTCCTCCTGGGCGGCCAATAGGATCACTTCTCCTCTCAGCCAATCATGTGACGGGTCTCAGGACCCACTTCCTGATTGACTGGGAGAAGAATCAGGAAGATAATTACAAATATTAATTCGCTATGGTCACACAACTGGGTGTGCTCGGGGCGCAGTGCTCTGCGCCCCAAGCCCACCCTTTTTCGAAGCCTATTAGAGCCTCTGGCTCTAATCACGTGCTTCTAAAAAAAACAACCCCATTAGAATTCATACATCCAGGACCCTGCATGTAGCTTAGGGGCCAGGCGCATGGATTAGGGGGGCGGCATCCCTGCGTCCCGTATGGACAGGCCGACACTGCTGAACAAGCTGAAGATAGAAGCTGATTGGTTACAATGCACAACTGCTCCAGATTCTGTCTGATCCTGTTTTAGCAAATTCCCCCTCCATGTTTCATTATTCCAGTTCAGGCTACAAAATGAACATTGACACCTGATTGGATGCACTGGACAGCATTCTATTTTATTTTGTCAAAGCCAGAACAATATAAGTTGGCTTACATTTTTCCTTAGAACAAATAACTAATAGAACAGCATTGTTTACAGTATGACCTATATTATCTGCCAATCCCAATTTTATCATTGGTCTAAATAATGTACTATGATAGCCAATGGAAAGTTAAAAAATCAACCCCAGAAAATAAGAAATCCCTTTTGCTATCCAATAAGAACTATGCAGAAACAAAAAGCCCATTTGAGTTTACCTTTACCAAATTTATATGTATATGTAAACAGGGCCAGTGCTAGACTATTTTGAGCCCTAGGCAAGATCAGCTATTTGCACCCCCTGCTCCCCCAAAAAAGGATGAGAAAACTTCAACATTTTTAAAAGCAGTAGGAAATATTAAAACAACAAAACATGAAACTGCAAAATTTCTCCAGCTAATGGGGGGCGGTGAGAGCACAGCGAGGCCAGGAGAGAGAAGACAGCGGGATGGAGAGAGATCAAAGCGGGGTTGGGGAGTTTAAAGCTGGGCCAGAAGAGAGGAAACAGCGGGGCCGGTAAAGAGGACAGCAGGGCAGGAAAGGGAGAGCAAACAGTGGGGCCAGGAGATGACAGCAGGGCAGCAGGACCTGTATAGGAGGGGTGGCATATAGAGAAACCGAACCGCATTCAGCAGCTGCAGGGTATCGATTCTGTTACATGTCGCTGTCTTGTTAGGACATGCCGTGGCTGCGCCCTAGTCGGCTGTCTAGTTCACCTACTGGTAGCACTAGCCTTGTATGTAAACTTCAAGGCCTTCGTTATGAGCACCCTCACATGTTTCACACAAACTGTACCATCTTGTTATATTATTCTGTACAACTTTTCTATTCTTCTCTATAGTACAACAAGCAGTGTACTAAAGTTTTGGTCGGCAACAAATGGCATGCACATTCACACTGCTCACCAATTTCTGTTTACAGGTTACTAGAAGGAACTTGTGCTTCTAAAGGTTATTGCATTAAAATGCATTAAGGTGAAAAACCTTCTGCTTTTTTTTACAATTAAAATTCAGCTCCAGCTTGCCCCCTACCTCAATTCTCGCCTAGGTGAGAATGACAAGTACTACTGCCAAAGTCTCCTGGGATATCTACAGTATATCAGATTTTTCAAGAGGCATCAGCATCCAAAGAGGGGAAGAAGGAGGGTGGACCTGGCGGCCATGTCACCAGGAGGCCAGATGTAAGAACCCAGAAAAGACAGCTGTTTTTTTGATTATGTCAGAAAGAAAAATGGTGATACAGAATCCAGCATGCAACAGTGAGAGGTGGTTTACACCAAAACAGACAATGCTGGGTTCCCTGGGCAGATGTGTATATTATTGAAGACTACCTACCATGACAGAAAAGAGGGGATGAAAAAGGGAAATGAACAGGAGGGAGTAAAGTTCCTCTTTAGAGAAACTTCAGTCACAACTGCTCTTATGGAAAAACATGAATAGTTACTTTTTAAATTATTATAACTGTGCAGTTCTAGATTTTTCCCCTTCTTGTCTAAAGATGACACTGCAACATAAAGTTGAACTAGAGCCACTAGGAGCCCCTGGAGCATTTTCCACAATATCTAAGTATGCAAAACACACTTGCACATTATGTCAGGTTTACCACTTAGTGTGGTCTACTCTAATGGTACAAAGTCTATGCTCTCCCTTGTTGTTCCATCCACCACCACTGCCATATTCCCTTGATTTTCTTCTGACTTTCTCTGACTTCTTTCTTCTGCTTTTTATGGATGGCTACAAATGGTGTAACTCCTTTCTATCAAAAACTCTACCTGCTACCAACCTTTATTTAGGTTAAGTTCTGCATTAATAGCCAAGGGTCAGAGTTCACTTGACATTTTACAGTGACTGCTGCCAACTGCCTCATCTTACATGATGTCTACCAGCTCATGAGAGCATATAATAAAGATAAATAACAGAGTCCTGTAGTTAGAAGGAGTGTAAACAGCTACTGCTATGTCCTCTCGGGGGATAGGAGATAGTGGGATCAAGCAGCCAACAAGCAGGTGGCCTCTGGCTCCTGACTCTGAAATAGTTATGATAATTTAAGACTTAATGATTTGAATCTTGTATACCCCAAATTGTGACAGCAAACCTGTAGGACAGCAAAAGCTTTTCTCTCCATGATGTGCATAAACAGCATTTCCTCACAACAACTCATCCTGCTTTCACAAAGTGTTCCCTTTCCCTGGTTATAAAGATTATGCATGTCCCTTACCCACATCACACATTGCAATGCCTGAGGTCTGAACCTCCTATTAGTGGGGTTGGACCCTGCCACATTGAAGTATGGCTTTAGATAAGCAAATGGCGACTTTAATAAAAATATAACAATATTCAATCTTTAGGTTTGTTTAAAAGAGAAGTATGGCTTTTTTGGTAGTACTTCCCTACTGCCTTTACTTTTGCACGCCTGTGACCCAAAGTCGGCTAACAGCAGGCTATTCCCTGCTATCAGCTGAGGTAACAGAGCCAAATAATGTTGGGAGTCACCTAGCTGCCTGATTGATACCTGGGTCCGTCTTTCAGTGTGGAGCTGAGAGCTGGAGCCAGCAGCACCTGCCTCCTCCCCTACCTGGCACTTCAGAGTTTGCTGGAAAGGGCATAGCGGAGAGTGATGACAGACAGTCACTGCTCTTCACTCTGAGCTGACTGAGAACTGAACAAACAGTGCTCATGTGATTGCTCAGTTCTAGGGCTTAGAGTTGACATGGGACAGCTACAGCATCACAAAGGTGCTGTAGCATAGAGTTGAGTATGTAGGTTTATTTAAAAGAAGAAAAAAAATCTCCTTTAAGCCCATAGTGACAATATATGTCTAAAATAAACCAGCCTCAAAAACTGATCCCACATTTCATAAGCAAGTCTAGAACAGAGATGTCTTCTGTGTATCTAATATACTGTATTTTAAATTGAATATTTCAAAAAAAGACAGGAGACAAAAACTGCTTAAAAGCAGGCAAGTTATGAAATGTTCCGTTACGATGAGGTCATAACTTTTCTTAGCAAGATCATATAGGGATGCAAAAAAATTCAAACTCTCCCAGCATACCCCTGATCTCCTGTGTTTCTTCTGTTGACTTCACTTTGCTAATACTCGCACTATTTGCTATATTAAGTCAAGAAACATTTTTAAAGAGTATAGAAGAATCATATCAAAGTTACTCAAAATACACTGGAGTTTCCTACGCTGCATACTTATTCACCCAATGTAATAATCCATCTCGCAAATGTGAAATTATAGCCTATAAATATGCAGAAAGGGGAAACATCTGCAATACAGATCAAGGAACTACCCCTCCCTGAAGATCCAGTCTATAGCATTTTTTCACTTGAATTAAAAAGTCATCAGTCCACATTGTATAATACAAATTTGAGTTTGTTCCTAAAGAGAGAAAAACATTTCATGCTACAAAGGGGATGCAGTAAATGTGCTTCAAACTGGATGAAGATAAAAACATTGCATTTGAAATGACTCAAACAGTCTGTGCCCAAATACTACCATAAACGTTAACCATTTGTGTTGATTACCCGATTCTGTCCAAGACCAGACCAGCACTTTTCCAGCAGAGAAGTGCTGGATTCAATACACACTTTCTCCAGTTAAGGAATTCCCTCTCCAGCCAGCAGTGAATAATCCCTGAGGATTGGTAGGTTTAAAGCTGTGTAATACAAAACCTAACTTGCTACCGCTCATAGCCCGGTTTGGTGTATATCATTTTGATATTAAGGACATGTACACACATTTAGGCCGGGTTCACATATGTGGGGCTGCGGTTTGCAGTCCAGGGTCCTGTGCGTTTCCGTTCACTGGTTCGATTGTGATTCAGGTGCGAATGTTTGCCTGAGTTCACACCTAAACTGAACCCAAAATCGCACATGACCATTTTTGAAAACAGAGGCCGTCCCAGACATATGTGAACAGGGTCCATTAAGTGCCAGTCATATTCACATGTCATGAGAATTAGATGTGGTTTAAAACACATCTAATTCGCATATATGTGAACCCAGCCTAAGGGATCTGTATTCACAAACATTTTCTACCCATTGCTAACTGGCCTGTCTGCGAAGATGCATTTACTTGTGTATATGAGCTTTGCCTTATCTCTTAGGATAAGAAACATTACATTTTCTACCCATTATGGTATTTTACTAAAGAATAGCTTATTTCCAGTGAGCACACAATTTGAATTATTTTTACAGTGTTTACCTTAAAGTAATTTTTGATGAAACTTTCAAACGTTTGCACTGTACAGTATATATGATCTTCTTTATTTTTCTTATTGTATTACATTTTGAGATTTGCAACTAGATGAGGTAATCACTTAACTCCTTAACCACTCACTTACCAGCTTCCATCTCAAATTGGTATTGCAAAACAGTAATTCACTGGTTTCCCCAGATACGTGAATGTCCTGATGGATTTAGTGCTGGGACTTCAAACACTAGGTTGTGGTTACTGAGAAAATTCAAGAGTTCTTGATCCAGCTCTGCCTACTCCCTCTGCAGCAACAGATCACTGCACTAGGGATCTATTGCTCACTGATTAAATGTCTGTGCTTACTGTGTGTCCAACACTCATGCAAGCCTACCCAGTGTTTTTCAGAATATTTATTATCATTGCAGTGTCAAATATTGGTACAAATATGTTTCAAAATGAGCTGAAGCAAAAGGCTAAAAATTTGGAAGCTCTAAAGATCTCATAATGATTCTGATCTTAGGTTAAAAAAGGCTACGCAAAACCAGCAATCTACAAACGGTTCCTGTTCCAGGAAAATACCAAAGACCTGTGTTGCATGTGTCTGACCACAAACCAGAATGGCCATAAATGTTGTCATACCAACAACGCTACAAATTAATCACTTAAGGACCGCCTCAGGCCGATATACGTCGGCAGAATGGCACGGCTGGGCACATCCACGTACAGGTACGTTGCCCTTTAAGAGCTCAGCCGTAGGTCGCGCGCTCGCGCCCCGGTCCTGAGCTCCGTGACCACGCCCGCAGGACCCGCGGACCCGATCGCCGCTGGTGTCCCGGGATCGGGTCACAGAGCTGAAGAACGGGGAGAGGTAAGTGTAAACAAACCTCTCACCGTGCTTCCTAGTGAGCCTATCACTGATCGTCTGTTCCCTGTCATAGGGAACGACGATCAGTGATGGCACATGCCAAGCCACGCCCCCCTACAGTAAGAAAAACACATTAGGTCACACTTAACCCCTTCAGCACCCTCTACAGGTTAACCCCTTCACTGCCAATGCAATTTTCACATTAATCAGTGCATTTTGGTCCCAAAATAGTGTCAAAAGTGTCTGATGTGTCCGCTATAATGTCGTAGTCATGATAAAAATTGCTGATCGCCGCCATTACTAGTAAAAAAAAAAATATTAATAAAAATGCCATAAAACTATCCCCTGTTTTGTAGACGCTATAACTTTTGCGCAAACCAATCAATAAACGCTTATTGCAATTTTTTTTACTAAAAATATGTAGAAGAATACGTATCGGCCCAAACTGAGGATAAAAAACGTTTTTTTATATATTTTTTGGGGATATTTATTATAGCAAAATGTAAAAAAAAATTCAAAATTGTCGCTCTATTTTTGTTTATAGCGCAAAAAATTAAAACCGCAGAGGTGATCAAAACCACCAAAAGAAAGCTCTATTTGTGGGAAAAAAAGGACACCAATTTTGTTTGGGAGCCACGTCGCACGACCGCGCAATTGTCAGTTAAAGCGTCCCAGTGCCGAATTGCAAAAAGGGGCCTGGTCCTTTAGCTGCAAAATGGTCATGGGCTGAAGTGGTTAACCACTTCCCGCCCAGTCAATAGGAGATTGACGTCCGGGAAGTGGTTCTGCTATCCACACTGGACGTCTATTGATGTCCTGCAGGATAACAGCCGCCGCGCGCCCAGGGGGGCGCGCATCGCGGCCATCAGTGGAGCAATGTGTCAGTCTGACACACCGCTACACTGATCTCAGTAAAGAGCCTCTGGCGGAGGCTTTTTACCACGTGATCAGCCGTGTCCAATCACGGCTGATCACGATGTAAACAGAAAGAGCCGTTGATCGGCTCTTCCTCACTCGCGTCTGACAGACGCGAGTAGAGGAGAGCCGATCGGCGGCTCTCCTGACAGGGGGGGTTCACGCTGATTGTTTATTAGCGCAGCCCCCCCTCAGATACCCACACTGGACCACCAGGGAAGCCCCCCAAGACCACCAGGGAAGCCCCAAGCATGTGGATGGCCAGGTAAGTCCCCCATGGCCATCCACATGCACAAATACACACAAAACATATGCCAATCAGTGCCCACAAATGGGCACTGACTGGCACCATCATGGCATGTGATGCCCAGCAATGCCAGCCACCAGTGTCATCAGTGCCACCTACCAGTGTCATCAGTGCCACCTACCAGTGTCCATCAGTGCCACCTATCAGTGCCCATCTCTGCCCATAAGTGCCCACCTATCAGTGCCCGTCTGTGCCACCTATCAGTGCCACCCATAAGTATCCATCAGTTCTGCCTATAAGTGCCCATCAGTGCCGCCTATGAGTGCCCATCAGTGCCGCCTATAAGTGCCCATCAGTGCCGCCTATGAGTGCCCATCAGTGCCGCATACCAGTGCCACATATCAGTGCCCATCAGTGCCGCCTATCAGTGCCCATCATCAGTGCCACCTCATTGGTGCCACCTCATCGGTGCCCATCAGTGTCGCCTTATCAGTGCCAGTTAGTGCCGCCTTATCAGTGCCCGTCATTGAAGTAGAAAAGGTACTTATTTACAAAAAAAAATTAACAGAAACAAAGAAAAACTTATTTTTTTTCAAAATTTTTGCTCTTTTTTATTTGTTGTGCAAAAAATTCAAATCGCAGAGGCGATCGAATACCACCGAAAGAGAGCTCTATTTGTGGGAACAAAATGATAAAAAAATTGTTTGGGTACAGTGTTGCATGACCGCGCAATTGTCATTCAAATAGCGACAGCGCTGAAAGCTCAAAATTGGCTTGGGCAGGAAGGTGTATAAGTGCCTGGTATTGAAATGGTTAAATAAAATCATCTGATGAACCACCAAAGAATCTCAAAAAACACTGAAATTGTACAACTACTGTACAACAAATATATTATTTAGTTTATACAGACTTATCCCCATCTGCCACAGGCTCATCAAGCAGCATTAGTCTACTGCTTAGGAGTCTCCAGGCAGGACTGCTGCCTCTCGGCACTCATTCTATGGTAGATCCCTTTTTCTACAGTGAAAGAGGAGCAAGGGTGTGAATAAAATATATCAGAAAGGTTAGTGATGAACATAAATAGCTTGTGGACAGTCTTTAGTGGGTGAAGTTGGGAATCCCTGGAATGCAAAATTACAGACTCTGGATTGGGTGTTCTCAGGAGAGCAAGTTGTTGACACTTATTCAATGTCATTTATAATCATTCCTCATAGTGAAAAACTTTCCTCAGAAAGGCCTTAAAGTAGAACTATAGCCAAAACTCTTTTTTTTTTTCTTTTTTTTTTCATTTTGGATAGGGAGGATTATAACCCATGCTGGATTTTTTCTTTGCTTCTGTGTACCACTGCAGAGATTTCCCGTCACTTCCTGTCCCATAGCCAAACAGGAAGTGGGAGGAAATCCCTGCAAACTAAGGGAATTCCTTGGGGACCCCCAGGTCACCAGAACTAGTGTCAGCATTGGAAGATTTCCCCTTCATTACTTTTCTGGGGACAGTGCAAAATTTGGGATTTTCTTGTACTTTTACTTTCAATGATAATGGTAAACAGGACAAATAGAGAGGGTGAGTCTCCTTAATGGGGACGCAGACAGAAATAAAACCTGACAAGCATTCTAATTCCTCTCCACTCTGTCCAAAACAAACAAACAAAAAGTTTTACATTTGGTTATACTTTAATGTAAAAATGCATACTTATGAATGTGCAGCCAAGCAAACAAAATAATAGGTGGTTGAAGTTATATGCAGAGGTTGCTTTGTCTGCAACGTCTGTTTTGGGAAGTTTTTCAGAGAACGGTGCTACGCAAAAGCAGACCATATGATTTTAAGGTCAGCTAAGCAGCAGACTTTGGGTGCACAACACCAAAAATCCATATGAAAGGTGGCACTGGGCCATGGACTACAATAAGAGAGCAAACATTTCCTTTAGATACTTCCCGTCACCTGCACTGTGACTTGGCAATCAAAAGGAAAAAAATTGATTTTCTTTTCAAAGTAAAAGATGGCAAACTTTACCATTAATTTTAATATACAAGGAAGAAGCTGTAATTGACAGAATTTTATATTTATATACTCGCTCTCTCTCTTTATCTCTCTCTATATATATGTATATATATATATATATATATATATATATATATATACATATATATATATATATATATTGTGACAGCAGGAAGGTAAAGTCACCTGGTTGCATCCAGGGGGGTAGATATATTTCTCCCAGATTCAGGCTTTATGCTGACTTATACAACTAGGGTGGAGAGTTGTATAAGCCCAGCTGAGGCTAGTAGGCTCATGGATGACTCATACCTCTAGGGAGAGTGTGGGGCGTCGTACAGACAGGGAGTTGATGAGGCCAGCTGAAGCTTGTCAGCTCATTTAGGCCTCTATAAGAACTCCCAGATTCATTAGGTGTTAGCTCATGCCTGGACCCAGACCTGTGTGGACTGTCTAGGGAGAGTGAACCCCTGTGCGGTGAGGCAAAGCCTGTGTGGCTATTTGTTTGGACTTTTACTAAACCAGGGACTTAGGGACTAGGACAGCACCAGGCTGATCTCAGTTGTTAGTTTAGGAAACCTGCATGTTTAGTCAGAGGTCAAACTGACCAGGATTTATTTTGTTTATGTTTCTTTTTGGCTTTGCTGTGTTTTTGTCACTGTACATAGAGAAATAAACCGCACCTTTTGATTTTGAAAACCACAACCTCCGTCTGCTGGCCCTGTTTTTGTGTGGGGAGCCCAACCAGGGGGTCACACACACCCGCTACTGAGTTAACCCCCTCACAGTTGGTGGAGAACCAGTGGCAGTTTTTTTTAAGCCAGCATGGAGGAGATACTGAAACAGCTGGCTCTAGCAAATGCCAATCAACAGCAGACAAATGCAGGTTTGCAAAGGAGCCTTGCAGCCCAGCAGCAAGCTCATCAACAAGCCCAGCAGCAATCTGAGGCCCGCTTCATAGACCTGTTACAGAAGCAAGAGCAGAGACTACAACAAATGGAAGCAGTAATGCAGCAACGTCCGCAGACCAGTGAGGAAAGCCGTCCCACTAATACCGCGTCCTTTGGGGTGAGTCGTTTATTGACAAAAATGACTGGAGAGGATGATCCAGAGGTATTTTTGACCACATTTGAAAGGACTGCTGAAAGAGAAAAGTGGCCTGAGGAGCAGTGGGCTGGACTGGTGGCTCCTCTGTTAACTGGTGAATCGCAGAAGGCTTACTATGACCTAGAGCCTGACCAAGCAAAAGACTATGTGATGCTAAAAGCTGAAATATTGGCAAGGCTGGGTGTCACCCTGGCTGTCCGGGCTCAGCGTGTGCATAACTGGACTTTCCAGCTTGGAAAACCCCCCAGGTCTCAAATGTATGATCTCATTCACCTGAGCAGGAAGTGGCTACAGCCAGAGACTTTGTCCGCACCAGAGATTGTGGAACGTGTTGTAATGGATCGGTTTTTGAGAGCTCTTCCTACTGCCATCCAAAAGTGGGTAAGCCATGGAGACCCAGAGACGGCCGGTGGTCTTGTGGATCGTGTAGAGAAATACTTGGCTACAGAGAACCTGACGGCCTCTTCCAGAGACTCTCGGACTTTCCACCCTAAGACCAGACCATCCCCAGGGGCGGATAAGAGGATTCCAAGGGGTGAGGGTGGAGAGAGTGAGAGGGTGGGAGCTCTACCCAAAGTTTGGCGAGAACAGCCTGGGAAGTCAGGGGCTCAAGAGGCAGCCAAAAGGATTGTTTGCTACCGCTGCCGGCAAGCGGGACATATTGCAGCAAATTGCCCGGTTGTGGAGGAACCCATGCAATGTGACTTTCTGACGGACAGACGTCAGTCGCTGTGTGCGACAGTCGCATGCACTGCCATTCGGGGAACTGAGAAACATTTATGCAAAATGTGTATTAATGGTAGAAATGTTGTGGTATTACTGGATTCAGGTAGCCTTGTGACCCTGATAAAGGCTGAATTAGTTAAAACAGAGGTCTCTGGGAATAGCAAGGTAGCTGTTATTTGTGTGCATGGGGACACCCGAGAGTATCCAGTGACTACAGTGTGTTTCGAGACCCCCAAAGGTACCCTCTCTCATCCAGTGGGGTTAGTATCTCAATTACCGCATGATGCCATTGTGGGAAGAGATTTTCCGAAGTTCTGGGAACTGTGGGATGATCCTGAGCCCCCCACTGGTGCCCCTATGTACCAGGAATATGATAGCCAGAACTCCTCTGAGAGTGGTGAGGACTCTCCAGAATTTCCCTTGTCAGTATTGGCAGGGGAGACTCAAGAAACTGGAGAGGAGCCCACCTCCTCAGACGAAAACCTACCGTCTGTGGAGTTTTCTGATCTGGAGGTTCACAGGGAAAATTTTGCCACAGAACAGTTAAAAGACCCCGCCCTAATAAAGGCACGGGAAAACGTAGTGGAAATAGATGGCGAGTTAGTGAACCCAGATAATACCTGCACTTACCCATACTTCAGCGTAGAGAAGGACCTACTGTATCGGGTGGCAAAAAGGGCAGAAGAAACCGTTGAGCAGCTTGTGGTGCCCAAACCTTACAGGAAGTTGGTGTTGGAGTTGGCCCATGGGCACATTCTTGGAGGTCATCTGGGGACAGAGAAAACCCGAGAGAGGGTATTACAGAGATTCTATTGGCCTGGGGTGATGAAGGACATAGAAAATTATTGTTCCTCCTGCCCTGTGTGTCAGAGGTCGGCCCCGATGCCACATTTCCGTAGCCCGCTGGTCCCTCTACCCATCATTGAGGTCCCGTTTGAGAGAATCGCAATGGATTTGGTAGGTCCTATAATCAAGTCCGCTAGGGGGCACCAGTACATATTGGTTATAATGGACTATGTCACCCGTTATCCAGAAGCGATCCCTCTCAGAAATACCTCGGCCAAAACCATAGCCAAAGAGCTATCTCTTGTTTTTAGCCGGGTGGGTATTTGTAAAGAACTGCTTACGGACCAAGGTACACCCTTTATGTCCCGGGTTATGAAAGAGCTGTGTAAATTGTTCAAAGTGACGCAATTGCGTACATCTGTGTATCACCCCCAAACCGATGGGCTGGTTGAAAGATTCAACAAAACCCTAAAACAAATGTTGAAGAAAGTGGTGGATAGAGATGGAAAGGATTGGGACTGTCTACTTCCTTATTTGATGTTTGCTATTAGGGAGGTGCCCCAATCCTCTACGGGATTCTCCCCCTTTGAGTTACTGTATGGGAGACACCCAAGAGGGCTGTTGGATATTGCCAAGGAAACTTGGGAAAGTGAGAGTTCTCCCCACAGGAGTGTGATTGAGCATGTCGCCCTGATGCAAGATCGAATTGCACAGGTAATGCCCATCGTGAAGGAACATTTGGCCCAAGCGCAGTTGGCACAGCAGAGAGTGTACAACCGTGGAGCAAAGACCCGTACCTTTTCCCCGGGGGATAGGATATTGGTACTTGTCCCTACGGTTGAAAGTAAATTCCTTGCCAAATGGCAAGGCCCCTACGAGATAATGGAAAAAGTGAGCGAAGTGAATTACAAGGTCAGACAACCAGGAAGGCGAAAGCCCGAACAGATATATCACGTTAATCTGTTGAAAGCCTGGAGGGATAGAGAGTCCCTAGTCGCAGAAACTTGGTCACCAGCTCAAACTGGTTGCGTGATTCCGGAGGTTGGAATAGCAGCCACCTTGTCACAACCCCAACAACAGGAGGTTAAGGAGTTTGTGCTTCGCAACAAGGAGGTGTTCTCTGAGCTGCCGGGACAAACATCTGGGGTAGAGCATGATATTATTACCCCGCCCGGTGAAAGGGTGAAGTTAAAACCCTATCGGATCCCAGAGGCCCGACGGGAGGCAATACGGGAGGAAGTACAGAAAATGCTGAACTTAGGGGTGATAGAGGAGTCCCAAAGTGATTGGTCTAGTCCCATTGTGTTGGTGCCTAAACCGGATGGGAGCTGGCGATTTTGTAACGATTTTCGTCAGTTGAACAAAGTTACAAAATTTGACACCTACCCCATGCCACGTATAGATGAGTTGATCGACCGGCTGGGAACAGCCCGATACATGACGACTCTTGACCTCACAAAAGGGTATTGGCAAATTCCCCTGGCCAAGTCGGCCAAAGAGAAAACCGCATTTGTAACCCCAGACGGGGCGTTCCAATATAAGAGAATGCCGTTCGGGTTACAGAATGCGCCGGCCACATTCCAGCGGAAAATGGACCAGATACTGAGGCCCCATCGGAAGTATGCTGCGGCTTACCTGGATGACGTAATTGTCCATAGCACAGATTGGGCCTCACATCTGCCAAAAGTGCAAGCAGTCCTAGACTCTATCCGGGAAGCGGGGTTTACGGCTAACCCCAAGAAGTGTACCATTGGGCAGGAGGAGGCCAAATATCTTGGGTACACCATTGGCAGGGGAGTGATAAAACCCCAACTCAACAAAGTCGAGGCCATCCAGAGTTGGCCACGTCCCAACAGCAAGAAGCAGGTACGGGCCTTTCTGGGAATCGCGGGTTATTATCGGCGCTTCATTCCCCACTTTGCTTCTAAGGCTGTGCCCCTAACCAACCTGACGAAAGGGAAAGGGTCGGTCATGATTAAATGGACCCCTGAGGCTGAGGCAGCATTCCAATTCTTGAAACAAGCCTTATGTAGCCAGCCAGTGTTGTACTCACCCGACTTCTCTAAAGACTTTGTCGTACAAAGTGATGCGTCAGATGTGGGGTTAGGAGCAGTATTGTCCCAGGTCTGGAACGGGGAAGAGCACCCAGTCATTTACCTCAGCAGGAAGTTGAAGTCCCATGAGGTAAATTACGCCACGGTTGAAAAGGAGTGTTTAGCGGTGAAGTGGGCTCTAGATTCCCTTCGGTACTATCTGCTAGGTAGGCACTTTGACATGGTTACGGATCACGCTCCGTTAAAGTGGATGGCTCAAAACAAGGAGACAAATAGAAGAGTGAATAGGTGGTTCCTGGCCCTACAGGAATTCAACTTCACAGTAAAGCATCGCCCTGGCGTTCAAATGGGGAATGTGGATGCTTTGTCTCGAGTACATGAATGCCTGATTGCTGGTGTTCCAACCCCAAGGTTAAAACAAGAGGGGGGGGTATGTGACAGCAGGAAGGTAAAGTCACCTGGTTGCATCCAGGGGGGTAGATATATTTCTCCCAGATTCAGGCTTTATGCTGACTTATACAACTAGGGTGGAGAGTTGTATAAGCCCAGCTGAGGCTAGTAGGCTCATGGATGACTCATACCTCTAGGGAGAGTGTGGGGCGTCGTACAGACAGGGAGTTGATGAGGCCAGCTGAAGCTTGTCAGCTCATTTAGGCCTCTATAAGAACTCCCAGATTCATTAGGTGTTAGCTCATGCCTGGACCCAGACCTGTGTGGACTGTCTAGGGAGAGTGAACCCCTGTGCGGTGAGGCAAAGCCTGTGTGGCTATTTGTTTGGACTTTTACTAAACCAGGGACTTAGGGACTAGGACAGCACCAGGCTGATCCCAGTTGTTAGTTTAGGAAACCTGCATGTTTAGTCAGAGGTCAAACTGACCAGGATTTATTTTGTTTATGTTTCTTTTTGGCTTTGCTGTGTTTTTGTCACTGTACATAGAGAAATAAACCGCACCTTTTGATTTTGAAAACCACAACCTCCGTCTGCTGGCCCTGTTTTTGTGTGGGGAGCCCAACCAGGGGGTCACACACACCCGCTACTGAGTTAACCCCCTCACAATATATATATATACACACACACACACACACAAAAGCATAATATTCTGTTTTTCGGGCATCTGTCAATGTCAGCAATACAGGTTTTGTCATTCTGTATTAGGCCATTTTGTGTGCCAAACTAATATATCTAAGTGTCTGCTCCAAAAAAAGTCTTGAATTCATTACTGATACACTTCTTTATAAATTAGTATCACTGTCATATACAGAGAAACATAGTTTATCTATTTTGTGCTACCTACACTAATCAAAAAAAAATCGGATTTACGAATGAACCAGTAACCTTATGAGAAATATCTATACTTACAACTTGTGTTCTTTTGGCGTAATGTAACTGTTGTGGCTAGATGCCAAAAATCAGGATAGCGTGTTGCATAATTTAACAGGCTACAAGAAGGTCAAAATGTGAATGCTACAGCTGCAATATCTGAATCTTTGGTGCTAAAGTACACACACGAATATGAATATACTGTATTTTTATGTGTGTAATACTGATGTGTATATGGCACGCTCAAAACTAGGGTACAAAACTGCCAGGGAAGTCTAAACACATCTGTCATAGGTCACCTGTGTTTACTTTACACTGAAAAATTATTTTAAAGTGTGTTTCCACTTTTGTAGCCAAATGAAGATAACGGCACCAGGGGAGGAAGTGGGAGTTGGGTGCCTGTAAAAACTGGGTACCCCCCCCTCCAAAAAAAAAAGACATGCCATATGTGGCATGTCAGGGGGTCACCAACACTTAAAGCGGAAGTGGAATTTTTGGGTGGAACTTTGCTTTAAGTTTGGCCCACTTCATGCAGGCTGATGTTTTTAGCACAAATCTTCTCTGCAGGGTGCTTGGTCCACTCCCTGGCAAGGCAGGGGTTAATAGTTAATAGGTTAATAGGGGTTAATAGTTCCAAGATTAACTGACGGTTTGACAGGGATCTGCCCCTATATTGTGCATTGCTTGCACTAAATGTAACAAGATCTCTAAATGAAGAGAAAATCCTATCATTCATCCAACTTTCTCCAATTCAGAGATAGTGTTACATTTAGTGTATTCAATGCACTGGCTTTTCTCAATGTATAAAAGGGGAGGAGGGAGCAGGTCTTTATTTATGCTGTCCCCCCAAAATAACTCAACACACAGCCATTAATGTCTAAACCGCTGGCAACAAAAGCGAGTACACCCCTAAGTGAAAATGTCCAAATTGGGCCCAAAGTGTCAACATTTTGTGTGGCCACCATTATTTTACAGCACTGCCTTAACCCTCTTGGGCATGAAGTTTACCAGAGCTTCACAGGTTGCCACTGGAGTCCTCTTTCACTCCCCTATGATGATATCACGGAGCTGGTGGATGTTAGAGACCTTGCGCTCCTCCACCTTCCATTTGAGGATGCCCCACAGAGTTTAGGCCTAAAGACATGCTTGGCCAGTCCATCACATTTACCCTCAGCTTCTTTAGCAAGGCAGTGGTCGTATTGGAGGTGTGTTTGGGGTCGTTATCATGTTGGAATACTGCCCTGAGGCCCAGTCTTCGAAGGGAGGGGATCACTCTCTGCTTCAGTATGTCACTGAATATGTTGGCATTCGTGGTTCCCTCAATGAACTGTACCTCCCCAGTGCAGGCAGGACTCATGCAACCCCAGACCATGACATTCCCACCACCATGCTTGACTGTAGGCAAGACACACTTGTCTTTGTACTCCTCACCTGGTTGCCGCCACACACTCTTGACACCATCTGAACCAAATAAGTTTATCTTGGTCTCATTAGACAACAGGACATGGCTCCAGTAATCCATATCCTTAGTCTGCTTGTCTTTAGCAAACTGTTTGTGGGCTTTCTTTTGCATCATCTTTAGAAGAAGCTTCCTTCTGGGATGACAGCCATGCAGACTAATTTGATGCAGTGTGCAGCGTATGGTCTGAGCACTGACAGGCTGACCTCCCACCCCTTCAACCTCTGCAGCAATGCTGGCAGCACTCATACGTCTATTTCCCAAAGACCACCTCTGTATATGACACTGAGCACGTGCACTCAACTTCTTTGGTCGACCATGGCGAGGCCTGTTCTGAGTGGAACCTGTCTTGTTAAACCGCTGTATGGTCTTGGCCACCGTGCTGCAGCTCAGTTTCAGGGTCCTGGCAATCTTCTTTAAGACTAGGCCATCTTTATGTAGAGCAACAATTCTTTTTTTCAGATCGTCAGAGAGTTCTTTGCCATGAGGTGCCATGTTGAACTTCCAGTGTCCAGTATGAGAGAGTGAGAGTGATAACACCAAATTTAATACACCTGCTCCCCATTCACACTTGAGACCTTGTCACACTAATGAGTCACATGCCCCCGGGGAGGGAAAATGGCTAATTGGGCCCAATTTGGACATTTTCACTTAGGGGTGTACTCACTTTTGTTGCCAGTGGTTTAGACATTAATGGCTGTGTGTTGAGTTATTTTGAGGGGACAGCAAATTTACACTGTTATACAAGCTATACACTTTACATTGTAGCAAAGTGTCATTTCTTCAGTGTTGTCACATGAAAAGATATAATAAAATATTTACAAAAATGTGAGGGGTGTACTATATATATAAACATATATATATATGACCTTGAATACACAATGCACCAGAGACTTGTCCTCATTTTTATGGGTTGTGCATCAGAAAATGAAGAGTAATATAGATCATAAATAAATACACTACTAATAGCTTCTTCCCTTAATTACCTTACCTTTAGGCCTGTCTGTATATACCAGAGTCAAGTGAGCTTCATTAAAAAAGGTCTAGAAGACAAAAAGGAAAAAAAGAATATTAAAACACTGTACTAAAACACGAATAATTAATATAATAATTAGTCATATTTTGAGGTAGTTGGCAGTCATAACAACAATTGGCAGCCATAACAACAACAGATGTATATACAGTTATCACTATTAAAAAAAAAAGTTTTATCCAGTGTTATATGTACTGCTTGCATCACAAGTCAACCCAGAATTCAGTGACAGGGTATGTTTCTGAGTGAATACAATATTATTTTCTACCAACTCTGCTTAGAGCCACCGTCTAGGAGAGGTCAGATTTAAAACAATGCTTAGTTGCATCTCCCTGACCACTGGTTTCTTATACCTCAAAGAAATCTCAATTCCATAATTGCAGATTCTGTTTCTATGCACTGGGGTTATTAGGTGTTTGTATCTAACCTCTCATCTTCCAGCACTTCTTATTAGATTCTTCATAATATAAAATAGGAGTAGTGGGAGCCCTTCATAATGCAGTGAGTTTACAGAATATGGAACTAAAGCATAGGGAGCACACCGAATCAGTTACAGAGAATTATAAGGTACTTTCAGGTGTGTTAAATCTCCGGCATCTACCCAAAACGGAAATACCACTTTTGGGGAGACTGAAGCTCTGTACACACGATCGGATATCCTATGGATTCTAATCTGATGGTTTTTTCCATCGGAAATCCGATGAAACTGTCTTCCATTAGTCTTGCCCACACACCATCAGTAAAAAAAACGACCGTTTCAAACGCGGTGACGTAAAACACTCCGATGAGCCGAGAAAAATGAAGTTCAATGCTTCTGAGCATGCGTCGACTTGATTCTGAGCATGCGTGGGTTTTTTATCCGATGGAGTTCCCCACAGACGATAGTAATTTGCTATCGTTTTTTTTAACCACCGGATACATTTAAAACATGTTCTATTTTTAAACACCGATGGAAAAAAGACCGATGGGGCCCATACACGATCGGTTTGTCTGATGAAAACAGCCCATCGGACTGTTTTCATCGGTAAAACCTATCGTGTGTACACGGCTTGACTCTTTGAAAATTGAATACAAATAATGTATTTTTTTTTTCAAGAATTTTATTGTTTTTTCTTAACATAGTGTAATAAATACATTATTACATCAAATAAAGAATGATATATATAAATACAATGGACATATAAAGGTATCCCTAATAAAAAGAAAGTAGGGATATATCAGACAAATACGATAAAAATAATTAAATAAGATATTTCACAAAATTTATATTTAATAATTAATACTTGCGTTATAATAAGTATTATTGTATTGAATCACTAGCCAAATAAAAAGTGTTTTTAAAGTTGTGCAAGTCAAAAGAAATATATAATAATAAAAAAAAAAAATACAGAAGAAGAATGTGGGTAGGATAAGGACATTTAAGGGTTATATTTCACGAATCGTTAGCACGCAAAGATGAGTAATGTAAGGTTGCCATGTATTTTCAAAAGTAGTTAGGTGTTCATTCAAAATGCAAGTCAATTTATCGTTGATCATAACCACGTTCAACTTTTGTATAACATATTCAAAAATTATGCCAGGTTGATTCCAACAACGTGCAAAGGATATTCTAGCAACTAAGATTATATAATAAATGAAGCGTTTGGTGTGTTTAGGTAAACTCATATCAAATTTTTGAAAAAGAGCAATGTCAGGGTATTTAATAATATTTATTTCGGTAACTGCATGTATAAAGTCAAATATTTTTATCCAAAATGTACATATTTTAGTACATCGCCACCAGATGTGTACCATAGAACCTTCTTGACCACGATTTCTAAAACATATAGAAGAGACATGTTGATTTATTTTAGCTATTCTTAACCATTTCAGCCCCGGAGGATTTGGCGGCCAAATGACCGGGCCACTTTTTACATTTTGGCACTGTGTCGCTTTAACTGACAAGTGCGCGGTCGTGCGACGTAGCTCCCAAACAAAATTGATGTCCTTTTTTTCCCACAAATAGAGCTTTATTTGGGTGGTATTTGATCACCTCTGCGGTTTTTATTTTTTGCGCTATAAACAAAAAAAAAGCGCCAATTTTAAAAAAAAGCTATATTTTTTACTTTTGGCCATAATAAATATCCCCAAAAAATATATATAAAAAATTTATTTTTTTCCTCAGTTTAGGCCGATACGTATTCTTCTACATATTTTTGGTAAAAAAAATCACAATAAGCGTTTATTGATTGGTTTGCCCAAAAGTTATAGCGTCTACAAAATAGGGGATCGTTTTATGGCATTTTTATTAATATTTTTTTTTTTACTAGTAATGGCGGCGATCTGCGATTTTTAACGTGACTGCGACATTATGGCGGACACATCGGACACTTTTGATGCTATTTTGGGACCATTCACATTTATACAGCGATCAGTGCTATAAAAATGCACTGAATATTGTATAAATGTGACTGGCAGTTAAGGGGTTAACCACTAGGGGGCTAGGAAGGGGTTAAGTGTGTCCTAGGGAGTCATTCTAACTGTGTGGGGGCTGGGCTTACTGTGACACGACACTGATTGCTGCTCCCGATGAGAGGGAGCAGACAGTCAGTGTCCTGTCACTAGGCAGAACAGGGAGATGCCTTGTTTACACAGGCATACCCCCGTTCTGCAGCTCCGTGACACGATCACGGGACACTGGCGGACATCGAGTCCGCAAGTCCGGAGGGCACAGTCACGGAGCTCGCGGCAGGGGCGCTCGCGCTTGCCGCAAAGTTCAAAGTGACGGAAATATACGTTACTTTGCGCAGCCGTGCCATTTTGGCAACGTAAAACTACAGGAGGCGGTTGGCAAGCGGTTAAAAGAGCCATGTATCATCTTGTTGGAGTTTTGTAATTAAATTCCACTAATGTATTCATTGAGATTTTAGAGATATTATTGATCGTTTTATACCATTCTGTGATTTCCCAAGAAAAATTAAGATCTTTTTCCCATTTTTCACATATGGGAGCTTATGTGTCGGCTCAATTAATATATTATATATGATAGATATACGACCTGTTGTGGGAATTCTAGTAACACAAGATTGTTTAAATAGGGATAATGTGGATGGGTGACTAATTCCTTTAAGTTTTTTTTTTTTAAGAATAGATTAATCAGGTTGTATCGAAATAGTTCTGAGGATGGTAATTGTAATATGGATTGATAATAGTTTAGTGAGTATAATTTATTTCTAGATAAAAAATTCATAATATGTGACAAACCTTTATTTTCCCCACCACTGAAAAAGATCCAGGTATAAATTTAGGATTATTAAATAAAGGAGATAAAGATGTATGAGGTGATACCTCATACACCTCACCTCAAAATGTATTCACTGTATTCACTGTAATATATTGTATAAGTAGACATTTCTGGTATTCTTTGGGAAAATGTTTGCAAATAAGCCCATATAATGTACAAAAATTGGATTTTACAAAGCAAACCTTTTCTCATTCAAGAGGCTAGTTATTCAAAAACATATATGAAAATGATTGAATATTGAATAATAATAATAATAAAAATAGTAGTAATAATAATACCACCAATGTTAATTAAATATCAAGTATTTGAAAATATTCTTAATCACTTTGTACATTACTTCTGAGATGCATTCCTTTTATTTACCGTTTAAAATTTCCCAGGAATATATATATATATATATATATATATATATATATATACAGTATATATACTGTATATATCGTATATATGTATATATATATATATATATATATATATATATATATATATATATATATATATATATATATGATTAGTAATAAGCAAAACCTTTCTGGTACAAAAAAATGAGATTGTATAACCAGTGAAAGATGATAAGCACCAGGACTGTTAAATCTATTTATGTCCAATTAAGGCTTTACCTTCCCATTAAACTGAACTCTAATAGGTTTTACATCTGAAAGCTAAAAAGCCTCTAGTCTAGTAGATTGGGTGGCTAAAATGAATTGGCTTGGCAACCTGACAGCCACAAATGGTGTGTGTTGATGGTGTACTTAAACAATATGGGACATTATCATTATATACATTAAATAGCCTCATACATACACAAACAAATATTCACAATGGTATAAACAGTTGTGTCTCAGTCATCAGAGCTCTATAAAATAATCAAGGAACTTATATATTCACTAGGCACAATATGAATGACTATTTTTCATCTCAGAAGTAAACCTAACAAATCAAGCAAACCAGCAAATTTTAAATGTACCTGTCTCTGTAACCAATCAGAAAGCAGTAAGTTATAAACATGCTTCTAAGTCAGATGTACTATTTCATTATTAAAATGTGGATAACTTTTCTCCCCTCTACCTTCTGTTTTTTCTATTTCTTAAAAGTGGCATTTTTGAAAGACATTAGGCCAACTGGACTGCAGCCCTGAAGATGGATTTTCCATTTTCAAATGTTAATAAAGCAGTGAGCAAGAAGTAGGCGTAAAAGTTAATATTTCATGTAATAATTTTTAACAGAAAACGAGTTTGAGCTTTTTTAAACTTTACACTTCATATAACGGAAAGTGTTACTAAGGATTACTGACTATTTTACATAAATCCATGGTAGGCTGAGTTGCCAACCAAACATTAAACTTTTATTATTACCCAGATGTCTATTTTCAAAGGAGGCATGCATCTCAACTCAAGTGTAGATAGTCAATAAAAACATGTGCTGTAATTCTAAATCACATTCAGAGAAATTAGTTTAGGGATGGTCTTTAACCACTTCAGCCCTGGAAGAATTTACCCCCTTCCTGACCAGAGCACTTTTTGCGATTCGGCACTGCATCGCTTTAACTGACAATTGCGCGGTCCTGTGACATGGTACCCAAACAAAATTGACGTCCTTTTTTTCCCACAAATAGAGCTTTCTTTTAGTGGTATTTGATCACCTCTGTGGTTTTGATTTTTTTGCGCTATAAACAAACAAAGAGCGACAATTTTGAAAAAAAAAAACAATTTTTATATCTTTTTGCTATAATAAATATCCCCCAAAAATATATATAAAAAAAAATAAAAAATTTCCTGAGTTTAGGCCGATATGTATTCTTCTTCTTCTACATATTTTTGGTAAAAAAAACCCCGCAATAAGCGTATATTGATTGGTTTGCACAAAAGTTGTAGCGTCTACAAAATAGGGGATAGTTTTATGGCATTTTTATTATAATTTTTTTTTTTACTAGTAATGGTGGTGATCTACGATTTTTATCGTGACTGCGACATTGCGGCGGACACATCAGACACTTTTGACACTATTTTGGGACCATTGTCACTTATACAGCGATCAGTGCTATAAAAATGCACTGAGTACTGTGTAAATGACACTGGCAGGGAAGAGGTTAACCACTAGGGGGCGAGGAAGGGGTTAAGTGTGTCCTAGGGAGTGATTCTAACTGTGAGGCGGCTGGGCTACAAGTGACACGACAGTGATCACTGCTCCCGATGACAGGAAGCATCGCCCCGTTCTGCCGCACTGTGTCACCATCGCGGGACACCGGCGGACATCGAGTTTACGGGTCCCGCGGGCACGGTCACTGCGCTCACGGCGGGCGCGATTGCACACCGCCGGCGGCGCACGCCCGCTAGACGGCAGATTCAAAGCAACGTACCTGTACGTTGCTTTGCCTGCCCGTGCCATTCTGCTGATGTATATCTATGTGAGGCAGTTGGCAAGTGCTTAAATAATTGATCCTCCATTACAGTACTGATTGATTTGTAATGATCACTCTCAATCAAGTTATTAAATCTCAGTAATGTCACAGAAAACCCTGGAACTTTTAAAACCATTTCTTTGTGTATTTTGAATAACATGTATGATAATTTATATATAGGCCAAAAGTTTGTGGATACTTGACCATCACACCTATATGATCTTGTTGGACATCCAATCCTCTTGTGGCTATAACAGGCTTCATTCTTGTGAGAAGACTTTCAAGAAGATTGGAGCGCCTGTGACGATTTGTGCCCAATCAACCAAAAGAGCATTTGTGAGGTCAGGTTCTAATGTTGGACAATTCAACCTGGCTCATAATCGACATTCCAGTGACATTCAGTAAAATGTAAGTAAAATCACTCTGCGGGCACTTGAGCTCCTTCATATCAAAGTTATCAAACAATGTCTTTATGAAGGACCTTCCCCAAACCATCACCACAAGTTTGGAAGCACACAATTGTCTAAAATGTCTTTAAATGCTGAAACATTTACAGTACCCTTTATTGGAAGCACCTGAACTCAATTTGAAAGGATGCCCCCAATCTTTTGGTCAAATAGCAGCTGTGGCAGTCAGGTGTCAACAAAGGCATTCCAATATACTGTATATATATTGTGACAGTGCAGTTCTCTGTGATGGAGTATTTCACCCAGGATTCTCAGCAGGGCAGGTTGAGGGGCTCCAGGGTGCTTGTTTAATTTGGAAGAAACTGTGCTTTCACTTTCCTCTGAGGTTGATAAAACTGGGTTTGGGACCTTGAGCCCAGGGATTTCGCAGTGATCTGGGTGAGGGGGGAATGTTTTTTTTTTTCCCTTTTATAGGTTGAGCTAGATGGACTTGTGTCTTTATTCAACCAGACTAACTATGTAACTATGTAAATCTCTAATCCTGGCACCAGGTTTTGGGAACTGCCAGCACACTAATTATGCAAGTGTGTGTGGGTCTTTTTGAAGAGTCAGGACCAGTGATCTGGGCTCCACCCTCCCAAGGAGGCTATGTGGGTGCAAGGGAGCAGCCACAAGTATGTGAATGTCTGCATGGTGCAGTCTGTGATAGAACAGACAGAGGGCCCAAGCCTGAGGGCCGGAGCAGCAGAGAAGCTGTGAGGAAACAGCTGACGAGGTACAACATTTGTACAGGAAGACAGGGACGCTGTGTTAGGAGACCAGGGGGCTGAATCTGACTCGACGTATTATTTTGTGTTGCTACTGGAACCCCTCCCTTGTGTGGGTAACGATTTGTGTTGTTGTTGACATTTTCTCTCTCTTTAATAAAAGTGGGCCAACAAGCCCTAAATGGCATAACTGGGGTGAACTCTACTCACTGGGGAGCTCTACATTGAGCTAAACAACCCCAAACTTTAATATATATATATATATATATATATATATATATTACAATAAAGTATTTAAAAAAATCTATTTATTGAAGGAAAAATAACTAAAATCGAAAACATGGAATAAACATGAACAAATCCCAATGACTTCCCACAACTAGGCCATTATTAGTCTAGGCCCTTTTCAAATACTGGCTTCTTGTGATAACCTACAATCTGTTAGAGCTGCATTAGAGGGTGAAACTATCGGAGACTCTTTGAGACAGTGTTTTTGCTTTGTTTTTAATACAACATGGAATAGATACATGTATATAACTGGAACAAATGTGAGTTGGAGATCTTCCATTCACCATATCAATGTACCATTATATAAATGAACTTTGACTGATTGTTTGTTTTTGCATTTATAGACAATCAATACTTCATTAGCCCTGATGAAGGAGATAACAAACTCTGAAAAGCGTCGGTTGAAAGGCTATCAATCTGTACTGTCATGATGTATCTCCAGTTGATTTGTTCATGTTTATTCCATGTTTTCGATTTGAATTATCTTTTATTGAATAAATAAAAATTTTTTTTTACTTTATTGTAATACCATTCAGTGCCTACAAAGTCCCACCCCCAGGGGATTTCTCGCTTCTATTAGGGATGTGGCATGTTAGTATATAACAATCACCAATATATTTCCATATATATACTGTATATTTACGCTATATATTCTATATATATTAAGATACTAACTGGGATACAAGTAGAAGGTATTCACGCAAGTTGAAAAACTGAAATTCAGACTTTGAAAGGGTAATTTTTGCAGTATTATGTTTCTGCTGAATCTGCTGAAATTCAAGCCATGGGTGGCCCTGTCAGCACCACCCAACTCAACTGCCAGATGAAAAAATGTTGACCTATCAGATGCAGTCATTGTTTGGGTATTCAGACAGCTGTGGCTGCTACAAGTGTTTAAAATCCAATGCGAGGCAGGGGGGTTCCTCTAACCCTTTTGTTTAGCGTGGACAGAGAGGAGTCAATTGATTTATATTGTTCAGCCCACAAGGTTGAATGAGAGAAATCTTGACATGTACTGAATGTCTAGCCTTAGGCTGATATGTGTTATCTGTGGAAATGATGTCAGCAGTGTGCTGTGAGTAGAAGTCTCCCCTCTCTACTCATCACCCACACTAACTGCAAGTGAAAGGAAGGGTGGTGAGCTGTGTATGACTTGTGTGCACAGCTCAGATCATAAAGGCAACTGCATGGGCCTTGGGACTGACATAGTCCTGTCAATTTTGGGGCATAATCTTAGTTCAGGAAATAGATTTTGACCCTGGATGATGCCTGTAAAAAACATGGTGTGAAAATGTTACATTTTCACACTGCTTAGCAAGCATGCATTACGTTGGGTCCTCCAATGGCTGCTAAAGGGCTATTACAAAAACTGCATTTCAGGTTGGTTTGTTAAAACAAAAATGAATGTTGTAAGTAGGGTTGTCCCGATACCACTTTTTTAAGACCGAGAACAAGTACCGATACTTTTTTTTCAAGTACTCGCCGATACCGAATACTTTTTTAATGTCATGTGACAGTGGCACGTGTCAGTATTTTTTTTTTACAATTTTTTTGTTATGCTTTCTTGGGGGGGGGGGGGGGGTGGATGGTGTCAGTGTGTTTTTTATTTAAATTTTTATTATTTTTAACAATTCTTTTTTATTATTTATTGCAATTTATTTTAGCCCTGTTGGGGGGCTTTGGTGAGATATCAGGGGTCTTAACAGACCTCTGACATCCTCCCTTTGAGACAGAGAAAGGGACTAAGGAGTAAGGACACAAATTCCCTAGTCCCTTTCTCAGCTGCACTGAAAATGAATGGAGAGGTAGACAACGGCTCCTCTCCATTCATAAACTGAAGCATCGTAAACACAGGAACACAGGTTACAATGTTTCAGTTATATGAATGGACAGAGTCAGTGATCACTGACTCTGTTCATTCGGAAAAGGTAGGAGCCGGGTTTAGCTCCTGACAGAGGGGAGCGGAGGAGGATATGGAGGGTGACACGGAGCGCAGAGGGGGACATGGAGGGTGACACGGAGCGAGGAGGACAGCAGCAGCGCGGAGGGGGAGAGCTGAATAACGGAGGAGGACAGCAGCACGGAGGGGGGACACGGAGCGCGGGGGGAGAGCAGAATAACGGAGGAGGATAGCAGCACGGAGGGGTGACACGGAGCGCAGGGGGGAGAGCAGAATAACGGAGGAGGACAGCAGCACGGAGGGGGGACACGGAGCGCGGAGGGGGAGAGCAGAATAACGGAGGAGGACAGCAGCACGGAGGGGGGACACGGAGCGCGGAGAGGGAGAGCAGCACGGATGGGGGAACTGGAGGAGGATACAGGGACAGTCAGAGGTGATCGGTGCGGCTTTGGGGGGAGTTACAAGCACTGATCACTGCTGTATAGATTTCACTAAAACAGCTGAAAAGGGGGGGGAGGGGGTCGGGGGAGAAGTTGTCAGGCTGTATTGAAATCTATACAGGGAGATCGATGCTTGTAACTCCCCCCGCCGCACCGATCATCCCTCACTGCCCAAGTATCAGGTGAAGCATCGGAGCTTTTTCCCCGAGTACAAGTACTCGGGGAAATGCTTGTTATCGGTACTTATACCGATACTAGTATCGGTATCGGGACAACCCTAGTTGTAAGGATAATATAAAGGATAATAAAAATAAAAATATAATATGTGGTAGTTACTGCAAGAGCAGTATCTTCTAATATAAAGCATGGGTGCTCAACCTGCGGCCCCCAGCTGTTGGTGAACTACAAGTCCCATTAGGCATTGCAAAGCTGATAATTACAAGCATGACTCCCAAAGGCAAAGGTATGATGGGAATTGTAGTTTGGCAACATCTGGAGGGCCACAGGTTGAGCACCCATAAACTGCGTATCAATTCAGCAATATCATAAAAGAAAACTATCAAATGTCATTTTGCTTGACAACCTGCAGTTAAGCCAGTGTTAAAAGTCACCTCACCATGATAAAAGAGAAGCAATTACTCAATAAACACAAAACATAATATTGTCATACAATGCAATAAAGCCACCATGTAATACTGTATTTGTAAGTATGAACAAATCAAAATAGATTCCAGCATATGTAAAAGCTTACTCACGCACTGACATAGAGTCTATGAAGTATGCAAACTTACAGTGATATATCCTGTAGTGGCCCACATCCTTAGCTCTTCCAATATAAAATTAAATTCATTAGTTTCATTAATAATCAAATTAGTTTAAACAGCCACAGGAGATGAGGCCTTTAATCAACCTTAATCCTCGCTGCTCTCACCTCCACTGAACTGGACTGTGTAATTTTGCTCTACTGAACTGAGGTTGCAACATTAGCCTGTGCCATGTTTGACTATCTCTGATGACCACTGCCCTGATTTGAGCCTGTCCTTCACGGGCTGAAGCATGTCGTGGCATAACAACTGAGCAGTGGTCTATCTGTGCCTCTTTGTGCTTTTTTCTGATGTCAAGTCTTTTTTACAAGGTTTAAAGTCACACTAAACTCTGATTTAAAAACTCAAAAGAGCACCATCTATTGCTCCCAGCTGCCTCCAGATCTCCAAATACCTTTTTTTATTTTTTGGTTCGGTGATCTGACTTCCTGTTAGAGGGTGGCTACAATTTTTTTCTACGGTCCCACTGTATGTAGGAACGTAGCCACCCTCTCTTGCTCTCTCCTGAGATGTACTAAGGACTATGGACTATGGGATGTTTATTGTGCATAGTGCAGTCCACATGACTGTAACTAACACGCACTGCTCATTCCAAACATACATAAGTAAGAAACAGTAAGAACTACGAATTAAATAAAAAATAGATTACAGGCCATTAAGTAGTGGAACTGTATGGATGCTTTTGGGAGAAAAAGAATTTTGTTTAGTGTCACTTTTATATCTATGATGTAAAAATGCTTGTGCTGCTGTGTAAATTCTTTCCCCCGAACTCAAAGCCTGCGGGCACATATGTGATTCATGTAAAACGTGACAGTTGCGCTGCGTGATAGTGGCACTCTCGTGCCAATAAGCCGTGACACCTGGTGATGACTTATATTAGTAACACGGTTAAATATACCATCAATTGGAATAAATTATGTGGAAATTAAATAATAACAGTATGACCTGGTGACCTGTAACCATGACAAACAATCACTCAAATATCAATAAAGACTGGTTAGCATGAAGTTCATCCTATGAAATATCCAAGAAACGATGGAGAGAGTCTTGGGTAGACAAATCTTCAAAATAAAAAAAATTCCCAAAAAACACTGATGAAAAGTTCCTCCAGGCAAGTATAATGGTGACTTCACACTCCAAAACACCCAAGAAAAGTGTGTGGCACTGGTAAAGAATAGAATCCTCCACCTTCTATATCAAATCTCCTTACCAGCTAATGTGGATCCCTAATAAAAGAGATCACACCCGCCTGTGGCTGTTTCCCCCGCCAAGGGTCTCTGTATGATAGATCAGCATTCAAAATCTTCCTCCACAATTAGGCTCCTCAATAACATTCCCGGATATATGATCCCAAAAGAAATATGAAGGCCACCATAGTGAAGTACTTATAGGCAGTTTAATCAAGATAAAAAAAATTACACTTACAAGAAAGTGATGATAAAAGCATGAAAATGAGCATAAAAATCGTTCGTAAGCCGGCCGGCTTCACTATCCGCCCGTCCTTCCGGGATAGCGTTTGTTGGTTTGTCGGTGACGTCAGCATGCCGCTCCTCCCTACGCCGTTTCGTCAGAGATGACATCTTCCAGGGGCACGAGCGGCGTGCTGACTCACCGCTTTTTATCATACATGGAGCACTAGACACGCCCGGTTCTGACCTCCGGGAGGTCCCTGCCCAAATCCGCCATATTGAATAGGGGAAATGTTGCCCATACTTATCGGTACTTGCCAAAACATCATGGGAGGCCAGAACAGCCTACCCCGGACGACTGGCTACCGATTAGTGGGAATCTTTCAATCACGCTCGCACTAATGCAGACTGCAGAGAAAGTGGAATGATATCTAAAAATAGCTAATAAAACTAAATAAAATTAGGGATATGAGGAAAAGGATAACAGAAAGGGATTAACACTCATAGTGTAATAGTTTCCCTATAATATGACCATCACAAATATGTGCACACAATATATGTGAAGGCCACCTATGGGATATTGGGAATATGAACCAACCCCATTGGGCTATATCAGAAACCAATATTAGTTCCATGACTTCACCCCCTTGTGGTGTCTAGGTGTCCTGCCGATCACATCTCTCAAGGAAGTGTAAAACATTATGAAAGACCCCACCACAATAGGATGTAGGGTCTTGTAATCACTAGATGTAAAAAGGCGAATATAGGCATGTTAGACATCACCTCCCATTGCTGGCTTATTGTTACAGATAAAAACCACAGGGAGGTCCTAATGGCAGACGTGAATGAACCTACAAGGATGGGTAAAGTAAACCATCAAAATTGATACCAGGGTGTTCTTATACTAGCACCCACTTTTGTAGCAAAAAAAAAGGGAGACTGGTAGATGTAAATCTGACTAAAAAATAATGTGTTTGTGGTAGGAACAACAGAAGTCAACCCAGAAGTCAGAACCGGTTCACACATTTTCACAAAGCATCATCTCACCCATTATCAATGAACGCATTGACATCTGTGTCAATATTCAAGCCATATGGGCTATAACACCGGACCCGGTATATCCAGGCCATCTCCAGCTTAGATAATTCCCTAACAAGGGAGATGCCCCTCCAATGAGGCTCAAATTTGTCTATCTCCAGGAATAATGTGTTCTCAGGGTTGCGATCATGATAAATGTCATAATGTTTTGAAACTGAGTGATTTGGAAAACCTGACCTAATGTTGGTGATATGCTCACCTAATCTCACCTGCATTGATCTCTTTGTCCTACCAATGTACTGGAGCCCACACGGACATTGTAACAAAAAACAATGCCAGTTGAGCTGCATGTAATGAATGGTTTAATAGAGTGTTCTTTTGATGTACTAGTAGAGTGAAAAGTCTCTGTTTTCTTCTGCTTACTCTTATTGAGAGTGCAAACTTGGCACCTCCGACATTGGTGATATCCGGACAGTCCTCTTTGAAAGAAAGAAACTCCTTTTATGGGAGGGTCCACCACATTGGGAGCCACCTTATCCCTAAGGGAGGGTGCTCCCCTAAAGATCACCTGAGGTTTAGGAGGTAAAAATTGACTAATAACTCTGTCATTCCCCAGCAAATGCCAGTGTTTTTGAATAATTTTCTTTATTGCAAAATGCTGTGTTGAAAGAGTGGTGATAAAAGGTATCCCAGGTCCTTGTCTATTTATTCTGGGGCGATCCTCCAATAATGAGGATCTATCCAACAGGGTGACCTCTTCTATTGTATTCTCCAAGGATTCCATATTATAACCCTTTTCACAGAGTCTCATTTTTAAAATGGCCGACTGGGATCTATAATTTTCCAAAGAGGTACAGTTTCGCCTCATCCTGACAAACTGGCCTCTAGGTACGGATCTAAGCCAAGGGTCATTGTGGCAACTTCCTATAGGAATAAAGGAGTTGCGATCGGTTTGTTTAAAAAAAGACTTTGTGACTAAAGAGTTATTTTCCCTCATTATGGTGAGGTCAAGAAAATTGATAGTTTCCTGACTAGCCTCATGGACAAATCTAATTCCCCTCTCATTACCATTAAGAGAGGAGAAAAATTCATCAAGTTGGTCTTTGGTGCCATCCCATAGGAGGAGGACGTCATCAATGTACCTGGCCCAGAACACCAGGTGGGGACTACGGTCCCCAAATATGACGTCCTCCTCCCACTTGGCCATAAAGAGATTGGCCAAGCTGGGGGCATACTTGGCCCCCATTGCAACACCCCGTATTTGCCGATAGTACTGGCTGTCGAACCAAAAGTAATTGTGCCCTGCTGCATACTCCAACAGATCTATAATGAAATCCTTTTGGAGCTGAAGCAGGCCTGATTGTAAATTCAGATAATGTTTCACAGCTGAAATGCCCATCTGATGTGGAATAATCGAATATAATGAGGTGACGTCCGCCGTGACCATCCACATTCCTTCTCTGAATTCTATCTGTGACACTAGATTTATCGCGTGTCGGGTGTCCTTCAAATAGGAGGGCATTGTTTGGACCAAAGGCTGTAAAAAATGGTCAATGTACTTGCCCACCCGGGACGTTATTGAGTCTATACCACTCACTATTGGTCTGCCCGGGGGGCAAGTCAAACTTTTGTGGATCTTGGGAAGACAGTATAGAATAGGCACCCTGGGGGCCCTGGGTATTAGGAATTGTCATTCCTTATCTTTCAAAATTCCTGACTCTGAGCCCCTACGGACTAATTCTTCAAGGGTATCCCTGTATTTGATGACAGGGTTCCCAGGTAATAAAGAGTATGTGTCACGATCGTCCACAATCCTATGGAGTTCTTTAAGATAATCCGCCCTGTCAAGGACTACTATTCCACCGCCCTTGTCAGCAGGGTGGATTACCAACTCCCTATTTTTACAAAGGGAGTCTAAACCTAATTCAAGATGTCGATCCATTTTGTTATTGGTGATTTTTATAGTTTCGAGATCCCGTAAGACCACATCCCTAAAGACCCTCAGGGATGGGGCCAGAGTCCCCGAAGGGTTAAAGGTAGAAGCATTAGATAATCCAGAATGCTGGAATGATGGCGAAACCAATGCATCTTCCCTCACAGGAATACCTTCAAAGTACCTCTTGATATTGATCCTACGGACATACTTGTGTATGTCCATATAGGTCTGGAACTATAGGTCTAGTCAATTTTTACCTCCTAAACCTCAGGTGATCTTTAGGGGAGCACCCTCCCTTAGGGATAAGGTGGCTCCCTATGTGGTGGACCCTCCCATAAAAGGAGTTTCTTTCTTTCAAAGAGGACTGTCCGGATATCACCAATGTCGGAGGTGCCAAGTTTGCACTCTCAATAAGAGTAAGCAGAAGAAAACAGAGACTTTTCACTCTACTAGTACATCAAAAGAACACTCTATTGAGCCATTCATTACATGCAGCTCAACTGGCATTGTTTATTTGTTACAATGTCCGTGTGGGCTCCAGTACATTGGTAGGACAAAGAGATCAATGCAGGTGAGATTAGGTGAGCATATCACCAACATTAGGTCAGGTTTTCCAAATCACTCAGTTTCAAAACATTATGACATTTATCTTGATCGCAACCCTGAGAACACATTATTCCTGGGGATAGACAAATTTGAGTCTCATTGGAGGGGCATCTCCCTTGTTAGGGAATTTTCTAAGCTGGAGATGGCCTGGATATACCGGGTTCGGTGTTATAGCCCATATGGCTTGAATATTGACACAGATGTCAATGCGTTCATTGATAATGGGTGAGATGATGCTTTGTGAAAATGTGTGAACCAGTTCTGACTTCTGGGTTGACTTCTGTTGTTCCTACCACAAACACATTATTTTTTAGTCAGATGTACATCTACCAGTCTCACTTTTTTTTTGCTACAAAAGTGGGTGCTAGTATAAGAACATCCTGGTATCAATTTAGATGGTTTTCTTTACCCATCCTTGTAGGTTCATTCACGTCTGCCATTAGGACCTCCCTGTGGTTTTTATCTGTAACAATAAGCCAGCAATGGGAGGTGATGTCTAACATGCCTATATTCGCCTTTTTTCATCTAGTGAATACAAGACCCTACATCCTATTGTGGTGGGGTCTTTCATACTGTTTTACACTTCCTTGAGAGATGTGATCGGCAGGACACCTAGACACCACAAGGGGGTGGAGTCATGGAACTAATATTGGTTTCTGATATAGCCCAATGGGGTTGGTTCATATTCCCAATATCCCATAGGTGGCCTTCACATATATCGTGTGCACATATTTGTGATGGTCATATTATAGGGAAACTATTACACTATGAGTGTTAATCCCTTTCTGTTATCCTTTTCCTCATATCCCTAATTTTATTTAGTTTTATTTGCTATTTTTAGATATCATTCCACTTTCTCTGCAGTCTGCATTAGTGCAAGTGCGATTGAAAGATTCCCACTAATCGGTAGCCAGTCGTCCGGGGTAGGCTGTTCTGGCCTCCCATGATGTTTTGGCAAGTACCGATAAGTATGGGCAACATTTCCCCTATTCAATATGGTGGATTTGGGCAGGGACCTCCCGGAGGTCAGAACCGGGCGTGTCTAGTGCTCCATGTATGATAAAAAGCGGTGAGTCAGCACGCCGGAAAGGAAAAACGTACCGCTCAAAAGCTTGAGAATTCACCAAATAGCTGCTTCCGCCCGGTCACTCACACAGGTGCTGGCTCTGCACTGATGCATGGGAGAAAAAGAAACCCTGGACTGCCGCACTCTGTATAGACAGTTATTTATTCCAAAATTTCAGGTAAAAAATCCAAATTCAA
The DNA here is from genome assembly GCA_029206835.1 of Rana muscosa. Lineage (NCBI taxonomy): Eukaryota > Metazoa > Chordata > Amphibia > Anura > Ranidae > Rana > Rana muscosa. The sequence goes on from CM055122.1 coordinate 412,127,262, forward strand.
AATAAATCCATAAATCCAAAACAACAAATGCAGATGGTGTGCATGCAGGGAAGGGTGGCTAACGCGTTTCACGTCACGAATTGACGCTTACTCATAGCGTCAATTCGTATGAGTAAGCGTCAATTCGTGACGTGAAACGCGTTAGCCACCCTTCCCTGCATGCACACCATCTGCATTTGTTGTTTTGGATTTATGGATTTATTTTGAATTTGGATTTTTTACCTGAAATTTTGGAATAAATAACTGTCTATACAGAGTGCGGCAGTCCAGGGTTTCTTTTTCTCCCATGAGTCAGCACGCCGCTCGTGCCCCTGGAAGACGTCATCTCTGACAAAACGGCGTAGGGAGGAGCGGCGTGCTGACGTCACCGACAAACCAACAAACGCTATCCCGGAAGGACGGACGGATAGTGAAGCCGGCCGGCTTACGAACGATTTTTATGCTCTTTTATCGTCACTTTCTTGTAAGTGTCATTTTTTTTATCTTGATTAAACTGCCTATAAGTACTTCACTATGGTGGCCTTTATATTTCTTTTGGGATCATATATCCGGGAATGTTATTGAGAAGCCTAATCGTGGAGGAAGATTTTGAATGCTGATCTATCATACAGAGACCCTTGGCGGGGGAAACAGCCACAGGCGGGTGTGATCTCTTTTATTAGGGATCCATATTAGCTGGTAAGGAGATTTGATATAGAAGGTGGAGGATTCTATTCTTTACAAGTGCCACACACTTTTCTTGGGTGTTTTGGAGTGTGAAGTCACCATTATACTTGCCTGGAGGAACTTTTCATCAGTGTTTTTTGGGAATTTTTTTTATTTTGAAGATTTGTCTACCCAAGACTCTCTCCATCGTTTCTTGGACATTTCATAGGATGAACTTCATGCTAACCAGTCTTTATTGATATTTGAGTGATTGGTTGTCATGGTTACAGGTCACCAGGTCATACTGTTATTATTTAATTTCCACATCATTTATTCCAATTGATGGTATATTTAACCGTGTCACTAATATAAGTCATCCCCAGGTGTCACGGCTTATTGGCACGAGAGTGCCACTATCACGCAGCGCAACTGTCACGTTTTACATTATATTTATTTGTGCATATCCACATTTCCAGTCGCAGCAGCGGCCACTATTCATCACTAGTGGTGTTATTTTATTTGTTCACTATCTGACATGCGCAGTATTTTTTCTTTATTTATTGACATATGTGATTCACACACTAACAAAATAATGCACCTAAACAATAAATACAGCAGCTCTCCACAATGAATGAATGTAATCATATAAAATAATCCCAGGTATATAACATACATGGAGCAAAATATCTCATATATAAAAATACACATAATATATAGGTGAAAAAATAATTTTCCTGGATAATGTTCAAAGTGCCAATATTTCACCAAACCAGGTACTCTGTTAGGGACAGTCCCCAAATTTACACATACAGTAAATAATATTAAATGTCCAACACAACTTCTTGATGCATTATTTCATGAATCCTCTTCCTTGTGACCACACCACCAGTGCACAAGGGGTGTACTCTCTCCTATTCAGATGGACCCCCTAAGCTACAGGAGCCACAGTTCTGCTTCAAGCCACAGCTTGAAGCACCTCAAGGTATAGCTTTTCAAGTGACCACTTCCAATTCACTCAAATGTTACTCAGAATAGACAGAAAAATAGATTACATGATGGTCAATAGACCACATTTATAAAAAACAAAACAAAAAAAACTTAAAACCACTCGCATTGATAAAACCTACATTTTTCTTGGTGATCCTTCCAATAACACACATCCTGCACTAGGACAACAACACGCGCTCGCCATACTGTATCCATAGAGGAGCAGCATTTTCACACTACAACTAAACAAAAACAAAAAAACAACGATAACAACGCCCACTCTTTTCATCTCCGTAAGAAATGGGGAGGTGTTCTGTAGTTCACCAAGAGTACTGGGGAAATGCTCAAAGGACGTGGCTTACATAAATGAACAAGAGCCTTACAATTTTATTTCTTAAAAGTGGAAGTTCAATTTAGGAACACTAAGACCCCTTTCACACTGGAGGCGTTTTTCAGGCGCTTTAGCACTAAAAATAGTGCATGTAAAGCGCTTGAAAAAAGTCTCATCTGCAATCCCAGTGTGAAAGTCCGAGTGCCTTCACACTGTGGCACTGCGCTGGCAGAACGTCAAAAAAAGTCCAGCAAGCAGCTTCTTTGAGGTGCTTTAGGAGCGGTGTAAAAAAAGAAAGAAAAAAGGAGGGTGCACCGACCTAGTGCAATACCACTTGAAGGTTTATTAAAATATGAATAAAAAGCAATAGTCCTACTCACAGACAAAGCTTAGGTACAAGCTTATCGGACAAAAGGGCTAAAATTCTTGGCATCCACCGACTGGACTCAAGAACAGAGAGGGTCAGACGATACCCCAAAACATCCAGATGGCTGACGAGTTTCTGGGGCGCACCCCTTTCCTCAGAGCCTAGGTGGTCCGTGATAGCTCTCACAAACCCTCCATTATATATATGTGTGTGCACATGTGCCAGAGGCCCCAGCTCAGGTGACCGGCAATTAGCTAAACCCCACCCCTTGGTGCTGGCTCGCCCCACCCATAGGGATGGGGCTTATGCCAGCCCACCCCATGGGAGGCAGCCTAATGGTAGATCTTGGTACCTGGGGGAGGGGAGGGGAGGGGAAAGAAGGGGAGGGGAGGGAAGGGAGGGGAGGGGAAAGGAGGGTAGGGGAAAAGGGGGGGAGAGAGGGCACCATAACACCAACCTCTATTGATGCCACCTACCAGTGTAGCCGTCTGCTCTCTAAAAGTGCCGACCACAGCCACAGCGGCACACATCACAAACAGGCACAGCTACCCAAGACCAGAGCTCCCCAAGAACGGGGGGTTCACGCTGGGAGGGACACCAGCGTGGGCAAAGACAGCAGGAACGAGAAAACACATATACACATATATGTAAATATATGCAAATCTCCCTCTTACCCCAAAGGAGGATCCGCCCCTCATGGCACAATGCACACGGCAGCTGAATGCATGCATCCCGCAGATCCACAGGGGCACCCACCGTCTCGCAACCCGTGGCGAGCCAGCACCAAGGGGTGGGGTTTAGCTAATTGCCAGTCACCTGAGCTGGGGCCTCTGGAACATGTGCACACACATATATAATGGAAGGTTTGTGAGAGCTATCACGGACCACCTAGGCACTGAGGAAAGAGGTGCGCCCCAGAAACGCGTCATCCATGTGGATGTTTTGGGGTATCGTCCGACCCTCTCTGTTGTTGAGTCTAGTTGGTGGATGCCAAGAATTTTAGCCCTTTTGTCTGATAAGCTTGTACCTAAGCTTTGTCTGTGAGTAGGACTATTGCTTTTTATTCATATTTTAATAAACCTTCAAGTGGTAATGCACTAGGTCGGTGCGCCCTCCTTTTTTCTTTCTTTTTCTAGCTGTATGAACACCCATTGTTCTGAGGAGGGCTGCAAGATTTTAGACTTTGCCTCTAGACGGAACCACACCATCCGTGTTTTGACGATACACCGAGAGCGCAGGAGATTTTTTGTCTTACTTTGGGAGCGGTGTATACACTGCTCCTAAAGCACCCCTTCCCATTCAAATCAATGGGCAGCGCCACCAAAGCGACTGCAAAGCGCGTCGGCAGCAGCACTTTGTGGCCGCTTTTAACCCTTTATTCGGCCGCTAGCCAGGGTTAAAAGCGCCCCGCTAGCGTCCAAAAAACGCAGGTAAAGCGCTGCTAGTTTTAGCGGCGCTTTATCAGTGTTTTTTGGTCGCTGGCAGTGTGAAAGGGCTCTTAACCTACTCTCAACTGCTCTCTGCCGATCCAGTCCAGTCTCTAGTGGCAGCTGCTGTGTAGAGAGAGACAGCCGACAACGTCTGGGAAATGCCTGGGAAGTGACGTCACCCAAAGACCTATATGGGAGTTCCATTGTTGGCTGCCTCTCCTAAACACGCCTGCGCAATGAAGCCACCGCTTACAGCTCAGCGTTGGACCGGAGCGGCTGCAAATAGATAAGTATAGTGATCTCTTCTTTACAGGGCTAGATAGATTATGTGGCAGAGTGAAGGTTTAGCGTTTTGGCTGAACTTCCACTTTAAGTGTGTTGTATTTAATATTAACATCAATATAGGCATATATTAACCTAATCTAGACACTTGACTGGTCTATTATAACTTCAACCTAAACAACTAGATTACTGGGCAGCCAAAAGCAAGGAAAATAGTACTGCTCAAATGCCCCTCAAACCTGTATCAGTCGGATCAGCATGTGGATAGACTGGTGCAGGACAGACAAGATCAGCTTGTCAGGCTGAACACAGACACCAACTCCCTGTTACAAGGATGTGAATGAAATGGGTAAAAGTTGGCTTCAGCTCCTGCTCTCCACCTGTAGGGAACTCCTCGGATGCATTTTTCCCTTTTCGGGGCTTAAAGTGGTAGTAAACTCTCTCTGATTATTTTTACCTACAGGTAAGCTTATAATAAAGCTTACATTACCTGTTGGTAAAATGAATATCTCCTAAATGTGTATCGTCAGAAGACCAGAGCCCGCAAACCCGGAAGAAGACGGCGGTGGCAAGGTGCCGATGGAGGATCAGTTCTAAAGGGAAGTCTGACATAATGGGGGTAATTTACTAAAGGCAAATCCACTCTGCACTACAAATACAAACTACAAGTGCAAAGTGCATTTGAAATTGCACTGAAAGTGCACTTGGAAGTGCAGTCACTGTAGATCCGAGGGGGACATGCAAGGAAAAAAAACAACTGAATATTAGCTTGCACATGATTGGATAATAAAATCAGCAGAGCTTCCCCTAATTTCAGAGCTACCCCTCAGATTTACAGCGACTGCACTTCAAAGTGCACTTGCAGTGCAATTTCAAATGCACTTTGCACTTGTAGTTTGCACTTGTAGTGCAAAATGGATTTGCCTTTCATAAATAACCCCCATTGTGCTGGTATGCAGTGTATTATACTAGCACATTATTGCTTTTTTTTACTTTACTACCGCTTTAATTGTACTTTACGATTAAGCCCAAAAAAGGGCAAAACACATCTGAGGAGTTCTCAACAATGGAAAACAGGGGTTGAAGCTGTCTTTCACTCATTTCATTAACAACCCTGCAATAGGGAGTCCGTGTCTGTGTTAAGACGGCCGCCATTTTTTTGAAAACTAGATTCCTGGAATGCACTTATTAAAGCTCAAATATCTGAAGGTTTTATTTCAGATAAAGTTAAATGTTAATATATTGTTGGCCATTCAATAAGGTATTCTAATTCCTAAAACCCAACTCCAGAAAATCTGAAAATTCTCCCTTGCACCCGCACTGGAAGGATTAACTGCTTGTTTCTATGTAGTGGAGAGTAAAAGTCAGATTCCCTGCTCCCCTAGCAGACAGCGCTCCCCATGCTACAGTGGACTGGTACTTGATGTCCTTATGCTCAGAGTAGGGCTGGCCATGGACCCTGCATCAGTTTTGAAGACATCAGGACTTTGGACTTTTGGAGCACAGAGGAGAAGGTGCTGTGGGGACAATTCTTACAGCATGGTTTGGGTAAGTAAATCTACTTTTCCATGCAACCTAGACTTAAATAAGCAGTTAAAGAGGAGGTCCAACCTGGGTGAAAAAAATTAAAAGTCAGCAGCTACAAATACTGTAGCTGCTGATTTTTAATATTAGGGCACTTTCCTGTCCAGGGAGCCCGCAATGTCAACACCCCAGTCCAAATTTGGATCGACTCCCGGGTGCTGCTGCCACCATTCCTGGTAAGGGAAGCCTTTCAGCTTCACAGCTTGTTCCCTACTGCACATGCACGTAGCGCACTGCGCTTTCTAATTGGCCCCGCGGAGGGAAAAGGAGGAGAGGGGGCTGAACTTCCAGAAGATTGGGCCACGGCACCCCGTCTCCGGAAGTGGGGAAGGGGACCTGTCAAAAACAGGTCCCCGTTCCCCCCTCCCTCCTGAAAGGTGCCAAATGTGTCACCGGAGGGGGGGAGGAAGCGTATAAGCGGAAGTTCCACTTTTGGGTGGAACTCCGCTTTAACCCTTGCAGCTAGGGAGCAAGGGGAAATTTCCAGATTTCTTGAGGCTAGACTTTAAAGAATAGGTAATGGCAGGTTTTTGTCAGTTTTTATTTCCTTTTGCTATCTGTGGCCCATTTAAGAGATCTTCCTTCACTTCCTGTCCAGTAGACACAAGTTAGAGGGAATCTCTGAAAAGTGAGAAGTAGTTGTTACCCGAACAAGGGTATCTATTGAAAGATTTTGACTCTACTCATATTTTGGGGACATTTCAAACTTTATGATTTCCCATCACTTTCAGTCCCTGTGCCAGTGAACACCAGTACAAATAGTAATGCCGCGTACACACGATCGGAATTTCCGACAACAAGACTGTGGGAAAAATTGAGAACCAGCTCTCAAACATTTGTTGTCGGAAATTCCGACAGCAAATGTTCGATGGAGCCTACACACGGTCGGAATATACGACCAAAAGCTCACATCGAACATTTGTTGTCGGAAATTCCGATCGCATTAGGGTAAATAATGTTGTAATAATTTCTTTCTCTAAAATCAGCCCAGTAAATGATGGATTCTTTTGGTTTCTATAGGCTTCTGCACTAAAGAATTAGAACCCTTTATTGAATGAGGACAAATATGTTTTACTGGTATAAGTTAATTCAACAATAAGGCCATATACCATTACAGTGTGATAGATAAAACAAGAGATGTATCGTTCTGTGTAGGATTATTTATATATTTGTGTCAAAGAAAATTTTATCTACTCTTCAGCTGCATACTCATATGCAATTTTAAACACAGAAATACATACTGCAAAACCCATGACATATTTCGACAATGCTAAATTCATCAGAGCTACATATACATAATATCCTGCAATATTGTGTTTTTTAATGCTTTTTTAATTGAAGGAGTTACAGACCAAAATTGAAGGCCTCCAAATCTTGGTGTCCCTCACTAAGTGTGAACTTCCATAATGGAACTCCCACTACACACAGAAACCCCTGTACATTATGCAAACCGTAGATGCTGAATCATTATGGTTCTTCTTAAAAAATATATGTCAGTCTCATTATAAACAACAGAACCCAACAATCATGGGGCATAGACAGAAATTATGGAAATGTAAAGGGTTTGGCAAAATGCTGAATGTTGCTCATTCGCTCCTCCTCTTTCACATCAAGGAAAAATGCTAAAGTACAGTATTTTGAATCTCTGCCATTACCTGAGAAAACCCCAGGAAGTGGCTTGAAACGAAGAACGAGATCAGACTTGCACATGTATGAGAGCCTATCAAATACACCCTTCATCCTTCCATCTGCTACTTGATTTGATATACACAATATAGTGCAACAATGCAGAATCCATAAAGGACGGCAGAAAACGTATGTCAGATAGATCTGGGGAATCATTTGTGTTTTAGTGAGTAAGTAACTTGGGAACCTGCCCAAAAGATTAATCATCTACCACAATTTCATGGTCTTAACAGACCTGCTCTTTGTACATGACTGCGGGGGGGTGGGGCAGAAGAAATATCAAAGTATTACTAGAACTCTGACTGCACACGGGGCACCAATGTGTCAAATGATTGTCAGGCTGCAACCCAGGCGAGAGGCATGATTGTCAAGCTGCTAAATGCAAGACAATGGAGTATATTTTTAGAACTGTTTGGAGAGCGTTTGTTTGCTTACCTGGTCATGTGTTTCAGAATCTTTCTGGGCATCAATACTCACAAAACAAATGAGGAAAGAACACTTTATTATTCTTATTTTTCTTAATTAACACCTCACGTCTCTACCGAGAATACATCTGCTGGCCTGAATGCATGCATAATTATGCCTTCCCAGAATTCATCTTTTATCAGATAAAAACAGGAAAAGATGTTTGCGATTAAGACATTCTGCTAGCAGATAGCTTCATTTGTACATGATAGCACTGACTGTCCAACTCCATCTGAACCCCAAAATTACTTTCTTGGTATTATAACTGACCTCAAGTTATCCAGTTATACGCAAACATTATTGCATGAACTGTTTTTTTTTTGGGCTAGCAAAGCTATTACACAACAATAGGTAACCCCAACTGTTCTGTCTATTGTCTGTAAGTTTGCATTCACCAATTAAATACTTCTAGCCTGGTTGTCTTGTTAAAGCAGAACTACAGGATCTTGCCCACTTTGGACCCTTACCGCTCTTTCCTCATGCACATAAAGACGCTTTTACAACCTTGAGTACATTATTACCCACCACCTCATTTTTATGAATCATTGCCTCTACCTTGATGCTTAATTTAACTGTATCAGTCTATTATTCAACTCTCTTTCTGTAAGGTTGGTATACCAGAGTCCCAATGGGATGCCCCTGGCCCCACCTATCCCCCCCCTCTTTTTTCTTTCCTTGTTTAGGTCCATAGTGTACCTGTTTTACTGAGCCAGACAACAAGGATAACTTGCCCAAAAAATTGTGGCAGTGTTGAATTGTAAGTCTGTTGACTTTCTGCATATTTTCACTGGCAAGTTGTACTCTTGCAGAGCAGTAGAAACACAAGTTCCAGTTGACACTTTTCCAATATGTAGTAAATTTGCATGGCAAGTCTTTAGCAAGAGCAAAATTGCAGTGGTGAGTCTACAGCAAGAGATCTGCAAGTCTCCCCCTTGTGGTGGGATGACTGTTGCACAACATAACTGAACCAGAACTTGCAGCAGACTTGCAGAATGTTTGCAAAAAAAAAAAATGATATGGAGTCAAGCAATGCAGACTTGCAATTGTGCAACAAACTTGTGAAGCCTGGCAAGTGTAGCAATAGATTAGAAAGTCAGCACAATTGCTTGCTATCTGGGAAGGCACATCAGATATATTTTATATGTGACTAACCTGCAACAACAGCTTTCTCTTCCTTGAAGCCCTTAGCTTGTCCACTGTCCCGACTGCAGTTAGGAGTTATTGTTTCTGTTTCCTATATATGGTTGCGGGACTTGTCTCCTAACTTTTTTGACATATTGTGGTTTACTTACTGATTGCTGTGAGTTTCTGTAATTTTATTATCCAATGTCATTCTAATGTTGATGACCTCCTTTCTATTTAATATCGATAAAAATATTGAACAAGAAAAACACTTTTACATTTTTCCACTGAATGTTTTACTTTCCAATTTATTCCTTATTTTCTTTCTTGTGACATTGTCATTGTCTTTTGTAACGTGAACTGTGCCCGGGTGCTGGACAAAAAATCCAGGTGGGCTGTGTTCATCCCATCAGACATGTTTCCTAGGGGATAATCTGAACTACAGTTACTATGGAAATGTACTCATGGAGACGCCACGTAGCATTCAGGTGGGCCTTGAGGGACAGTGCTGTGCAAACAAGAGCAGCTGTGGGTGGGTTGAGACTGGGTGCTGTGCAGCTCATACCCACCCACATAAACAGGTCACCACTCTTCTTCTGTAAACTACACTGAGGAGGAAATGTAACTGAGAGGCATTTCTCCATAAGAATAAAACAGCGCTGCCTGGTTGCACAAACCAGAAAAAAACAAAAGAAGGAAACATGGGGGGGCATGTTTGGGTATGGAAGAACAAGTGTAAAAACAGACTTTAAAAATATATGGAAAGAATTTTTTCACAAAGTAAAAAAAGCACATTGATAATAACACTGTATTCTTACTTGGTGGAGTTCAGCTGTAAATACAGTAAAATCTGGGATCTTTGGATAAACGCTCTTAAGGCCTTATCTGGAACTTTATCTTCCTGTAATGTGAATAACATCCTTGTGACGATTGTGATTGTACACGTTGTGGTAGTGTGGTACCCCACCAGTGTAGTGACCCAGAATTCTCAACTGGACGGGTTGAGGGGCTCCAGGGAGTTTATGATGTACAGAGGAAACTGGCGTTTCAGTTTCCTCAGTCTTTAATAAAGTCCACTTTGGGACCTGGAGCCCAGGGATTTCTTAGAGATCCGGGTGGGATGAAATCCCCAGTCCTGGGTCCAGGTTTTGAGATTTACCAGCACACTGACTGGTCAGGTGTGTGCTGGCCTATTTGTAGACACCTGACCATGGTTCTGGGCTCCACCCTCCCGAGGAGACCAGGCTTGCAAGGGAGAACCCAGAGTGTGCAGGAGTAGCTGGAGAAGCTGGAGTAGCTAGAGAGTGCAGGCTGCACTGTGAAACCCAGAGACCTGAGTCTGAGGTTGCTGACAGGTGTCAGGAGGGCTCCATGCGGGAGCCTGAGCAGTGGTGCTGCTGCTGAAGAGAGCCAGGCGGCTCGGTATTTTCATTTGCACTTTTGCATGTGTAGCGGCCTCCTCTCTCTCCTCTCTTTATCAGCTCGTCTTTCTCTTGTCTAGGGGTACCTTTGAGGAGAGAGTGCGGGGTCACCACACCAAGTCTTCACCGCAGATGTTTGTGTGGTGTAAGCAAAGTTCTTATTTTACCTTCGGGTCAGTGTTCTGCAGCTGGAACCTCCAAAGAGAGTTACCTTGAACAATGTCTGCCAGAAAATGAGCCCCACACCATTAAAGTCCAACACTCCTTTATTCTTCTCAATGCAAAAGTAAACACAATCAGTTGGACTCCTTAGAGAACAGAACAGACAAGGAGGTGTGGATGCGAGTAGGCCCAGACACAATGAACTCTCCACTTTCCTTCCTGAAAGTGGGTTGCGGTCTCCGAGCGAGGGGGGATTTCCTTCCAGGCGGTCTCCGATGGAAGGCTCACCTGTCACCGGCAATATGCTGCACCGGGTCTTCAAGCAAGTGTCTCCCACTGGTCCATTACGCCCTCCGGATTCGGGTACCCACTCCCAGGGTTCCCTAGGATCTCCTTCCCTCGCGGAACTCAGTGGTGGGCACTGAGCTCCAGATCTCCATCCGAGTACCTCACCCCAGGCTAAAGGTGCCTGGGATGGAACACGACCTCCGAACATCCTCTAGGCCTAGGCCGCCTAGGGGGCCGACACGAACCACCGCCCACAGGCTGAAGGTGCCCGGGACTCGACCCCCGTGACAAAGATGGCCGGCCCCTTTATACCCTCTCCCAGCAAGCACGGCGGGTTCCCCGCCCCACCATACCGCTGCCGAGGGAGGACAAAAAGGGAGCACAGCACACAGCAATGGTTCAACCCCAGCCCAAGGCGACAGCGCCACCCGTGGGGCTGCAGGGAACTGCACATCACTGTTGTCTCTGCCAGTTTTAAACACACAGAAAAGTGTATACCCGCTACACATGTGTGAGCCAGGAGGCTGAACATACAACTGTTTAATGTTGATGGTGAAAACCTCCTGCGAGGGAAACCACATTTGTTTTTATTTCTGGAACTTTGATTCTTTTTAATAAAAGTGGGCCAACAAGCCCTCAAAAGGAAACATTTGTGTGGGACTGTTCTCGCTAGCGGGTGCTACACTTGAGCTAAACAACCCCCAACATTACAACGTCCACTCTTGGCCTTTTCAAATAGTCAGTCCAACTAAAAGGGATATTTCATTTAGGAGTGAAGTATGATGGGCTTTATTACATCTCTTGAGTATTATTACATCTATTGGAGTTCCCAGTGGTGACATTTCCCTACTCTGAGGCCTCGTACACACGGCCGATATTCTCGTCGAAAAAAAACATGTCGTTTTTTTCGACGAGATTCTTGGACAAGAAACTTGTCCCGGCCGAGTGTACAGACGCTCGATTCAAAGAAACCGCGGTTCTTTGAATGGAGCGTACGCGGTGACGTCATCGACTACGACGAGCATGCGCTCGTCACATTCGATGCCGTCGCCGCCATCTTGGTATACCCTACGTATGCCTAGGAAGCTACCGCGCATGCGTCAAATTCATTTCGAACATGCGCTGGCTTCCGGGAGGACAGGTAAGTGTACACACACTCACTTTTCTCGTCGAGAAACATGCCGACGAGAATCTCGACGAGAAAATAGAGAGCAGGATCTCTATTTTCTCGTCGAGATTCTTGTCGCTTTTCTTGACGAGAAACCATACACACGAACGAATTTCTCGGCAAAAAATCTCTGCCAGCAAGTTTCTTGCTGGTTTTTGCCGAGAAACTCGTTCGTGTGTACGAGGCTTAATTCCTAAAGGCCTTGGAGATTTTGGAGTTCTCACTCCTCTTAGGATATTCTTCCAACTTCTGTTGCGTCTCCATCAGATAAAAAACATTTTCACAGTTTTTCTTTTTTGTTAGTTGTACCTTATTGAAGTGTAGCTTTTGTTTCTTTTTAACAGTTAACATACAACAAATCTTGTATATGTTGCACATTTGTTTTACTTTTAGCATGCACTGCTTTATGTTTGACAGGCTATAGACATTGTATTAAAACTTGAGCCTTATACTATACCAGTTATGTATGTATGTGCCAATAAACACATTTGCAATAAACAGCAAACACCAGTTTGCCAGTTAAAGCGATTGTAAATCCTCACCTTGTAAAACAACCCATTCTTTTTTTCTTTAATCTCTCTTTATTACATTTTTTTCTTTACATATAACATATAACATTTTACTAACACTTACTGACAAGACATATCCATAATACATTCATATAATAGGTGGTGGTCTCTTCGGTTCCTCCTCAGGTAGAAAGAGGGGGAGTAAAAGAGATAATAAAAAAAAGTAAATAAAAAAAGAAGGGGGAGGATGAGGGAGGGGCAGAGAGAGGGGGAAGCTGGAGGGCAAGCGGTTCTAAGGGAGTATATTAGTATATGTGTGTTTTCTTGTGCTTGGTAAGTGTAATATTAATTTCTTTGTGTGTTCTTTTCCTCTTTTTATATGTGTGTTATATTTATATGTGTCTTCTTATTTCTACTTTTCGTGTTTCCTTCTAATTGTATGTGTCCATCAAAAAAAAAAAAAGAAAGAGGAATGGGGGGGGAAAGGGAAATAGAAGGGATAAGTGAGGAGGATCGTTGACCACCCTCCTATGTTCTTCTAACATCACATTATCTACTTGTATCTAACATACTAACAAGACATACATAAATACATATACATATTAAAAACAAAGCTGTAGTTTGTTCTCCATCTATCTATCTATCGTTCCGGTATCCCTTGCAGTATTTCTTAAGGCTTTTGGTTTTTAAATTCCTTTTTATTATCCATCTATTTCTTGGTTATATTTTTCCCAGATTTTCCAAATTCTTTTAAATTTCTCCTGTTTGTGCCTAATGTCATGTATCCACCTTTCTGCCTCCCTTATTGTAACTACTTCCCTTTTCCATTCTTTAAGGGTAGGGCATGTTGCTTGCTTCCAATACCTTGGTATTAACCTTTTAGCAGCATTTAATAAGTGTGGTATGACACTATTTTGTAAGCTTTTATGGATCTTGTGGTTCCATGGAACAGGAAATATAGTGATGCAAACTCTATTATTTCCTTAGACATTTTCCCTATCCATGGAGCCACTTCCTCCCAGAAGACTCTTATCTTTGGGCATGCCCACCAAATATGAAGGTAGGTGCCCCTATCTCCACACCCCCTCCAACATCGGTCATCTGCTGTTGGGTATATCTGTGCTAACCGCACCGGAGTGCGGTACCATCTGACCAAGAACTTATATGCCATTTCCTGAATGGCTGAGCTTGTGGATGTGGCATGCGTAATTGCAATTCGTTTCTTTAATTGTAATGGGAGGAATCTGCAACCTAATTCTTTTTCCCATTCATTAATAAAGTAAGGGGTTGTTTTTTTTTGTTCGCTACATATTAGTTTATACATTTGTGACAATAAATGGTCTGGTTTTGATATCTTTCTGCATTTTTTCTCAAATGTTGTTTGGGAGTTAAGAGTTCTTACTTGGGGATCTAATCGGCTAAATAAACTTTTCATCTGGCTATATTTCCATCCGGCCATTACCATGTCTCCTTGTGCTAATACCAAGTCTGCCTGAGGCATCAAAACCCCCAATGGTGCGTACCTCAGACACATTGTGTTCCCTTCTGATTCCCATGGGCCCAGTGCTCCTTTTTCCTCTCCTGGGGTGAACCATGGGTAACCCCCAGTGGGGCTAATGAGGATGTTCTAGGGGCATATTTGCCAAGTTTATTTATTCTGTCCCATACTTCCAGTGTGTTCCGGGTTAGTGGGGATGTCCATTTTGATAATCCTCTGGCCTTCGCTGGTATCCATGGTGCACCCGCTAGGTTTCTTCCTGCCATATTTGCCTCTATTGAGACCCAAGCTCTATTTACTGCATCATGACACCAATACAATATGCGCACCAGAGCCATCGCTTTGTAATAAGATGCAATATCTGGGAGCCCTACTCCTCCTTCTCCCTTACTTTTACCTAGGATATCATATGCTATCCTGGCATGTTCCTCCTTCCATATAAATTACACAAATGTTTTTTGTATCTTTTTGGAAAATACTTGGGGAAGTGGTATAGGAACTGTATACAAGATATATAGCAATCTAGGTACTACATTCATGTTTAGGGTATTAATTCTACTAAACCATGTTAGTGTGTTTCCTTTCCATCTATGCAGGTCTTTTTTTATTTCCATGATTAATGATCCATAATTACGTTCATATAATATCTTTTCATCGGCCGTTATGTGCACTCCCAAATAATACAATGATTCTTTATTCCATATAAACAAATATTTATCCTATAATAATGTAGCTAATGATGGTGGTACATGACTTGGCAGTGTTACCGATTTCTCTATGTTAACTTTAAAATTAGATATCTTTCCATATCTTATCACCTCTTGCATTAACGCGTGTACTGATTCTTGTGGTTTTCAGAGAAAAAATAATAAATCATCAGCATATGCTGCCACTTTATGCTCTCTTGGTCCAATTTCCACTCCCACTATTCCCTTATTTCCTCTCACTCTGCATAAAAATGGTTCCAGAGTGAGAGCAAACAAAATTGGGGATAGGGGGCAGCCCATTCAGTTTATTCTAGAAATGAAATGCAAAACATTTTCTTATACAGTTGAAACTCGGATTACGAGCATAATCCGTTCCAGGAGTATGCTCGTAATCCAAAGTACTCGCATATCAAAGCGAGTTTTCCCATTGAAGTCAATGGAAACAAAAATAATTTGTTTCCGCATTGACTTCAATGGGATGCAATACCGTATGCGGCCAGATGTGGGGGGACGCCAGAGAGCGGCAAAAACAGCCGAAAATGCCCGAGGACACTTTGGCTCGTTTCATGCGCCCCCGTACCTCAGGCCAAATGAGGTACTGCAGGCCAATGTTCGGCTTTTCTCAGCTCCTGCGCCCCCGTAGCTCAGGCCAAATGAGGTACTGCAGGCCTATTTTCGTCTCTGCTCAGGTTCTGCGCCCCCGTTCCTCAGGCCAAATTAGGTATTTCAGGCCTATTTAGCTTGAATTCTGCTTGTCTTGCGAGTCAACACTCTCAAACCGAGTCAGAATTTAAAAAAAAAAAGTTTCTCTCAAATCAAAATGCTCTCAAACCAAGTTACTCTTAAACCGAGGTTCCACTGTAGATGTAAAACATTTTAAATATATATTGTTTTCCTTTTTAATATGTGATCGCATTCCCTCTGTTCTCAGCTGCATACGAGCTGGGGAGAGGAGAAGCAGCAGCACACTGAGCTTCCCAGTGAATGGCTGTGCAGCGGAGGCGTGTCTGATTATTGGAGGAGAGTACACTGAGTTCCCAGCACAGTTAGGTCTCATGTACACTGCAGCTTCTAAACTTGAATTTAGGAGCGTTTGGTGTTTTTGTTGCACTCAACTCCATAAAAGCCTATGTGCCCATGCACACATAGGCTTTTACAAGAGTCTAGAAGCGGCTGTGGTTAGGGGAGGTTCAACCTTCCTCTCCTGAACGCGGATGAATCATGTACAGGATAGGAACGTTTGGATCGCTGGCCGCAAAACGTGGCAAAATTGCGGCCGGCGGTCAACCTAGTCTGTGTATACATGAGCCCTTAGAGAACTAACCACTGTGTGCTCTCCTGCTTTGTGTGGTCAGTTTTGAATAGGAAAGCAGAGGGACTAGCAGGAACCCCAGGCATTTCACATAAAGGAAGCAATACAAAGAGAATAGGATACTTTCTCATACAAATACATGGTACAGCAGGCACATATCAGGAATATATAGTGTTGGGGTAACAAACGCTTTAAAATACTATGGGTCACGTCAAAAAAAAGTAGTGTAGCACACGGACCCTTTTTCCTACCTTTGGCTCACTTGCAGGGAAAGGGCACACCGTACTATATGCCCGTACCCTCTTGTTTGAAGAGGTTGAGTCATGTATTTGGGTCCCACAGCTAGGTTCTCCGTCAGTTGGTTCTCATCTCGTAGGATATAGGGACAAGTCTCTGTTTTCCCAGCAAGTAATTCCAATATCCACACCACTTTAAACTCCAACGTTGAGTTTATTTTTCTTCAATATTCAGCAGATAGGAAAGGGTGGATAAGAGACAGGACAGCAAGGTTTTGGGAGGTAGGTCCAGGCACAAGTAAATGTTACAATCACCACTTAATCCCTGAGTGGGTTCAGCTCACCCGGATAGTCTCCCGTAAAAGTGGATCCTAGCAGCCGAAGTGATGCTCGGACGCTTAATTAGGTTCTTTTCTTAGATACGATCGGGAGATCCTCTGCCACAGAATCTATCATGTCCTGAACTTCTCAGTTCTTGCAATACAAGGACAGGTGCCAGCAACAGCACATTACTAGGCCCTTGGTGGATAGATGAATCCCTCCAGAAAGTTACCGGGCCCCTTCCTTCACCGTGAACTCTCACCGGTCCTTCAGAAAGGTCCTCCCCTGGCCTCCTCTTCTTAGAAGCGGGCTCCCTCGCGAGGGACACCCTGGGATTCCTCTTCCCAGAAGTGGGCCCCAGCTAAAGGTGCTGGGCCCAGTGCTGAAGTTGCAGCCCCAGGTCTAAAGGTGCCTGGGACTGATGCGCCCGCGGCCCCATGGCCTGGAGGCCCCTCCCAGACGGCGTCTGCCCCTTATGTATCCTCTCTCAGCATGCACAGCAGGCCAACCACGCTCGCTGTACCGCTGCCGAGAGAGGACACCTTAAGGCACAGCACTATTACCAGTGGTTCAACCCTGGCCAGTCATGGCAGTGCCACCTACAGGCCACAGGCAACTGCACACCAGTATACCACCTGCGGAAACAAAATAGCACAACCTATCAATGAGAACGGTCTGAGCCTAACTACTAACTCAGACCAGCCCCCTAAATTTGAGTATATAGCACCCCTAAAAGGGGGTGGGCGCTACAGTAGCATAAATAATCTATATATACACATGATAAAAAAAAACTGTGGTAGAGTACTATGCAACTTCCTGTACAGCCAATGAAAAAAGGTAAAAGCTTTGAGAAATCAAAGTAAATTTGCAATGCAATTATACACATATTATTGAGATGATTAATTTCAGTGTGTGCAAACTCTAACAATACATTTCTCTTATTTACTTCCTTTTGCTCTTTTAAAGATATCATTTAGGTTGTTTTAATATATCTAGTTAACAAGTGAAAAAAGTAGCTGTACATCCACCCAGAAATCGTATGAAATGATAACTTCCTGTACTCTCTGCCTTGGGGCTGTTATCAGTTAAAGCGGAATTCCAGCCATATTTTTGTTTATTAAAAGTCAGCAGCTACAAAAGGTGTAGCTGCTGACTTTTGATATACAGCCACTCACCTGTCCCATGATCCAGTGGTGCACTAACCAGCCAGGATCTCTATTATGGGCACCCAGCTATGACAACTTGCGGCTTCACAGCTGGGTGCCCACTGTGCATGCGCAAGCTGTGCTGCGCTCTGTGACTGGTCCAAATTTTTTTTAGGACCTGTCGTGTCCCAGAAGACTTTGGGAGGGAGAACTTCCGATTGCCTAAGGTGAACAGAACAGAAGTGGGAGCAGGTAGCTGTCAAAATCGGGTACCTGCTCCCCCCTCCTCCTGGGGAGGAGGCCTTAAAGCCGAAGGTCCACTTTTGGGTGGAACTCCGCTTTAAGCAGCCCATAGATTAGGCCGTTTTTTTCGTTCAACTACATAGTTACATAGTTGGTAAGGTTGAATAAAGACAACAGTCCATCCAGTTCAACCTGTGTAGGTATGTGTGCGTGTGAAAAATCATTTCCCATATCCCCGTATATTGTTTTCGCTAAGATGCCGACACCACCGATTGTGGAAGAGAGTTCTACATCCTTACCGCCCTGACAGCGAAAAATCCCCTACGCAGCTTAAGGTTAAACCACTTCTCTTCCAGTCTCATCGTGTAGCCCCGTGTCCCAACTAGTGGGTTGAACAAAAAAAAACTGACTTGATTTCATCATCCACACACTCAATGTGGATAGGGGAATCCTCCCCACTAAGATACTGACTTCTCTGCCATCAGAATACACTGAATAGCATTGCAGGCAATAGTCTGTGGCGTTGGTCGAGTGTGAAAAATCTGACAGGGTGGTTGTACAGACAGGTAGATCAACTTCTATACAACCATAGTGTTTAAATTTGGATCGAAATTCGGCCAGTCCCTGCTGAACCATTTAAATTTCCATCCATGTATGGTCACCTTTAGCACTGTTCCTGGCTATCTCCATGAACCGAAAAACACCTCTCCCTGTTACGGATAAGAGCGGGAGATGTTATGCATAGCAGTCCTAAGACACTCCTTGCAAGAGTATTTTTTTATATTCCCGAAGTGCAGCTTTAAGTCTCTGGGAACAGCTTGTAGCTTGGAATGAATCACTGTTCTAACACAGACAAGACTGAGTTCATGTACCTAAAGGAATGTTCCTCACACAGATCCCGTTTGCAGTGTTTCATGTGACAAGTTCAAACAAAATGAATACAAGTGATCTAAAAACTTATGCATGTTTGCCAATGAACAAACGTAGTTCTTTACGTTTATCTACGATTAAAATGACTATGACGCCAAAAGTTTCAAACAGTTCACTACGGGTCAGCCATATCCGAAAAGAGCAATGTAGTAGCACCACTAACACGATTTTATACAAAACCTGGCATAAATCTATCTAAACAAACCAAAGTACCTATTTTCGGATTTTTACGTTTTAATATACAACATTTCTAGGGATCCCGACTAATGTTTGGCACAACTGACCACTTCTGGCGCAATACTGGCTATCTCCTTGTAAAACAAACCTCCCTTCCTCTGTTAAAATGTAAAGCTAATATATCATGAATCTAATTTCTGCAGACAAACTACTACAGACTCTCTAGAGATAGATCTATAACATTAGTGTAAATTATAGAGGCAGCCAGGCAATAAATCTTACTCTGGGTTTGACTGTTCCTTAAAGACAGCTTGCTTTAGGGTTTATAAAAAATAACATCAGTGATTACATGAGCGTAAAGGAGAAGTCCTGTACATGAAACGAACACAGAAAAATAATACGTATTCATTAAGGAGTTATTAGTGAAAATGCCGAACATATTCAAGTCCAAGTGCAGCCTCATTCCCCTGCTTCCAGCAGATGTGGAAGATTTGCTGTGTGGGTCAAAGCATTTTTGAAGGAATGCAGAAGACTTGGAAGTAATACACCTCGGATTTTCCACTCCTGCTGTGCCCACATCCTTTTATCAGTTTTATACGAAAGAAGGAAATTCCTAAAAAAAATAAAATTGCCTTTGTCTATGGAGTGCTTGGTGGAATTTTAACAGCTGATGCATTAAGTAGTAGGAAAAAACTGCTCACATCCTTTGGGATTGCTGTCTGCGGCGGAGCTATATGTACTACAAGTTCTACAAACAAACTGTCCTTTGAAAACAGTGTATATTAAAAGAGACCCATTAATCATGCGTACCATTTTTTTTCTTCCTTTGCTTACAAATGTTTTTGATTTACTCATGTTCATGTCCAGGCAATTCAAGCATCCTTTTACTGGAACTGCAAAGCAAATGCTGTAAAATCTTGCAGTAAGCTGTTATAAGGTCGTGTAATGAAGAATGCCTGAATTTTAAGATTTAATCTGTGTTTTTGACTACAAGGCCACAGCAGATGAGTGCCAACTCTCAACAATAGATTTACATTAACAGATGACAGAATTTAGACTTTAAAGGATTAGTTCACCTTCTTCAAAAAACTGCATGGGTGGGTAAGGGCAACCTGTAGATAAAAACAAACTGCGAAGCTTTGACCAAAGCTGGATTATGCCCTCATTAGCCTTCTCCCACCCGCGCTATAGCTAAATGACGGCTACACGTGGACCCTAATTGCCGGGAGGCCATCATATGACGTCCTCCAGCGCATGAGCTGCGGGGCGCGCACGGTACGTTCTGTAATCACCAAGTCTATGAGACTCGGCTGATCACAGATTGGATTAAGGGGCCAATCACAGCCCCTTACCACATGATCGGCTGTCAGCCAATGACAGCTGATCAGGTGATGTAAACAAAAGATCAGTATTTTTTTTTCCTCATGTTGATAGTGTGAAGGAAAAAAAAAGCTGATTACCAGCTTCTGTCAGAGGGACATCGGTCCCTCACACAGAGAGCCATGGCTGCCTCATCTGTGCCCACCAGTGCCACCTATCAGTATCCACCAGTGCCACCTACCAGTGCCCACAGTGCCACCTACCTTTGCCCAACAGTGCCACCTACAATACCCACCAGTGCTGCCAATCATTGCCCATCAGTGCCTCATAATCAGTGCCACGATCAGTGCTGCCTATCAGTGTCACCTACCAGTTCCCCTCAGTGCCACACATCAGTGATCATCAGTGCCCATCAGTGCCACCTATCAGTGCCGCCTATCAGTGCCCTTCAGAGCCACCTATCAGTGCCCTTCAATGCCCCCCATCAGTGCCCATTAGTGCAGCCTATCAGTGCAGCCTCATCAGCACACATCAATGAAGGAGAACAATTACTTGTTTTCCAAATGTTATAACAAACTATGAAAACTATGCAAAAAATAAAAAACCCAGCAGTTATTAAATACCACCAAAAAAAAAAACTCTATTTGTGTGAAAAAAGAAAAAAAAAAATTTGGGTACAGTGTTGCATGACCGCGCAATTGTCATTCAAAGAGTGAGAGCGCTGAAAGCTGAAAATTGGTCTGGGCGGGAAGGGGGTTTAGGTGCCCAGTAAGCAAGTGGTTAGAGGTGTAGGCCATTTACATATGAAGAAATGTCACCAGCCCACCAAGGATTTCTTTGCATTGAGTGTCTATGGAAGGGAAGGGAAATAGGACACAGCTCCAATAGTGGCTCCGAGGGGGAAAGAAAAAGGAATCTCCAATAGTGAAGTATGTATTGGTATTGAGAATTTATTTAAATGGTATTGCTCTTACATAAAATACAAATTAAAAGCGTGTGGATATAGAGTGGCGCATTCGCCGTCTTACTCTTAGTCCGGGTACTTCCGGTCTGCGGTACCTCTCGATCTCCCTGGGACCATTTAAATAAATTCTCAATACCAATACATACTTCACTATTGGAGATTCCTTTTTCTTTCCCCCTCGGAGCCACTATTGGAGCCGTGTCCTATTTCCCTTCCCCTCCCCTTCCACTCTTACAGGAGTATAGCGCCAGTAACGCTAGTGGAGGAGAAAGGGAGAGCCTCCTATATATTCACACATAAGCTGGAGAGGACATATCAGAGGAGAAAGACTTCACAGATTCTGCTTATATGCACCTATCTGGAGGTAAGAGTCCAGTGAGACCACAGTTTTGGGAAACACTTCACTAAGGAATTTTGAATATTTGCAAAACAGCTCACCACAGCTCAGCAAGAAAAGATTCACTATTAACATAATTTCTGCATGGAACTTTTATCAACAGTTCTTATTATCATTATTATTATAATTTAATACCTTTTCTACTGGATCAATATCATTTTGGTCTTTTAGATTTTTTGGATTTTTGTTGGTATAGGACTTGGTACCATACTATTTAGATTCATAGTAGTAACCTCACTCTTTTCTTTTTGTACACAGGCACTGGGTTATTGATGTGAAGTATTTTTGATACACACCATTGACATCCATTTGCACCTTATTTGATTGATTTTATATATGCATGCACTATTTTTGTATTGAATTTTTTTCTATTTATATATTTATATAGGTTTGTATCTATCACTATTTGTGTGTTAGCATATAGCGCGAATACAATTTTTATTTATACAATTAGTTATACCTAAACAAAGTTATTTATATAATTCGTTTTTTTGTTTTTGTACAAGTAAATTATGTTTTGAAATACAATAGAAAGTTACTGAGAGATCAATGACAGTCGTAAGAAAACGGAGGTTACAAATTCCGTATACAGTGTTGCCTGAATACTGAGAAATTTAGAATGCGTCTACCATTGAGTCTGTTCCGTAATAAAACATACAATCCTGAGCATTTGCTTCAAGTGAGGAGAACGTAGTGTAACAACAATGAAAAAAAATATAAAACGTAGACAGTATATTTACCGTGTAAACAACGGAGGAGAAGTGAAGAGTGTTCACATGGCTATATAGATGGCTATATAGATGCCTAGTGTGGGATAGTTGGGAGCAGATTTGCAAACCACCCCCAAGGCTGAGTTTCGGCTATGTGGCTTGGCACAGTCTTGGGGATGGATGAGCGAACCAGACTATCCTAAGTGGTTCTGTAGCTAGTAGTTCACTACTCTCGATTTTATGACCATCTGGTGCCAAACAACTAAGTGTAGGTGAACCACGCAGCCACAGGGCAGATGGGGAGGGAGGGAATGGGGTGCCACAGGCGGGTGGGGGGGAATTAAAGGGCAGGCGTGAGAGGGTAGGGGGAATGGCAGGGTGAGAAGGGGTCTCTTCAGAGGGGATCGGGGGTTCAGAGAGTCATCTGAAAGTGAGGAGCCACAGCGTAGCGAGGGTCGAGTACCCTTAAAGTTTTTAAAGAGAGCTTTCAAAGCCTGAAGGAATGCCATGGTCGTTCTAGGGGTTTTATATAATTAGTTAACAATAACAATAAACCGTCCAAAATCCACTGGATAAGTTGTCAGTGTCCATGTCTGAGCCTGTGGATCTCTACATGTATCCCATATGAATAATCATTGGTAAAATAACAATCAGGTATGTTGATTTTCTTTTTAACTGTGCAGTGCAGTTGGTAATGGATTGACATTTTCTCAAGCAGAGCACATACCTCTTATTAGCAATCACATAATTTTCAACATATTCAAGTTAACCACTTACCCGTATTTATCGGCGTATAACACGCACAGGCGTATAACACGCACACTAACTTTAAGAGGGAAGTTTCAGGAAAAAAACATTTCCACAGTCTCCTGCGTATAACACGCAGGCACAGTTTACCCTCTATTTTTAGGGTAAAAAAGTGAGTGTTATACGCCAATAAATACAGTAAGTACCCGCTCATGTACATTTACAGCAGCTGCTGCCAAAACCGAGATATCCATCTTTTCAGTGAGTGGTCCTGTAAACGATAATGGTGGTCTCTGTGGCGGACTCACCGCATAATCATCGTTATCGGAGGCGGGTGAGGGTCCTTCTCCCTCTGTGGTATGAATACGAGTGAGGGGAAGATGGCCCCCACCCGTCTCCATACCATAGCAGGGCGGAAGCGACGTCAAATCATCACTTCCGCCTATATGTCCTAAAGGCACATTTTTTTGTTGTCATTTTTTCAAATGACAATTTTTTTTTTTATTGCAATTTAGTCTATTACAATGGATGTTTGCATTCCTTGTAATAGGAATAAATGTGACCCATTTTATATTTTATTTTTTAAAACAGTGTAAAAATAAATAAAATCAAGTAAAATAAATAAGAAAACAAAAAAAAAATTTTTTAAAGCGCCCCGTCCCGACGAGCTCGCGCGCAGAAGCGAACGCATATGTGAGTAGCGCCGCATATGAAAATGGTGTTCAAACCACACAAGTGAAGTATCGCCGCAATCGTTAGAGAGCAATAATTCTAGCCCTAGACCTCCTCTGTAACTCAAAGAAGTTGAGCCTATGGAGATTTTTAAGGGTAAAAGTTTGACGCCATTCCACGAGCGGGCCCAATTTTGAAGCGTGACATGTTGGGTATTAATTTACTCAGTGTAACATTATCTTTCACAATATAAAAAAAAATTGGGCTAACTTTACTGTTGTCTTATTTTTAAATTAAAAAAAGTGAATTTTTTCCCCAAAAAGTGCGCTTGTAAGACCGCTGCGCAAATACGGTGTGACAAAAAGTATTGCAATGACCGCCATTTTATTCTCTAGGGTGTTAGAAAAAAAACAATATATAATGTTTGGGGTTTCTAAGTAATTTTCTAGCAAAAAAAACTGTTTTAAACTTGTAAACACCGAGTCTGAAAAACAGACTTGGTCCTTAAGTGGTTAATGTGATGCAGATAAAATAATTACTAATAATAACTGGTTACCTCATTCACTAGTATGAAATTGAAATCCATGAAAGTCCGTGTGGTTTAGCCCCTACTGAACAGCACTCTAAGTGGGTTGTTAGGTGATTAGATACATGTAGGTATTTATGGGAAGCTTAAAGCTATTATGGTAAAACTATGATAATGTTTAGCTACAGTAACAGTAAGGAAATCTGTATGATTACATTATTTGTGTGTTTTCCTCCTTAACTAACTATCTCTTGATCACAAAATTGTCTTTCATTGTATCGCAATCCTTTCATGCTAAAGCAGCTTTTTTCAAACTTTTTAACATGGAGAAACACTTGAATTAACTTTCTAGCCTCAGGGAACCCCTGCTAATAATTGCTATATCTAAAGCATATGGTACATTAGTGTGATGGTCACTTTGGAGAATCTCACCCTTACAGATAGTTACAAAAGATAATTAATGTCAGTGGTTACTTATCAGAGAGGCAGGGATTGATCGTGGCTCAAGGAACCCCTAGCAAGCTCTGTTGGAACTCTAGGGTTCCCCAGAATCCTGGTCGAATATTGCTGTGCTAGAGTGTACCATTTTTTTACCAGATGTTGGCCTATCTCAGAAAAACAACAGTTATCTGCCAAGGGTCTCAGTTTCTCCAATCACGTTCTTGCCTGTAAAAAGTACTGGTGGATTGTCTGATGACACCTGACAGCTATAAGATCCCCTATAAGGCTAATCACACACAATTAGAATTCTCTCATTAACCACAGTGGGCTAAACAAATCACTCAACTCCCTCATCCATGCTAAACAGCGTGGGCGGAGGAAACTCCCCTGCCGGCTACTGTATTTAGGTAGCCACAGTACCTGTGACTGTCAAAATAACCCAACAGTGGCTGCATCTGATTGGCTGTAGTCACTGTTCGGCCAACAATTTTCCACCCAGCTCCTTTTTCAAGATGGTACCAACAGGGTAACTGAAAGCTTGAACTTCAGCTGATTCAGCCAAAATTGGAGCTGTGTAAGGCCAGTTTTAAATTCCTCCGGAATGAGAGTCATCTCATGTCTATGGGCACCTGTAGATTCATCCCAGACTGTTATTTGTTACAAGTAATTTGCATACAGAATGTAGACCTACTACCTGTAACCTTCACACCAGACCTACTATTGTACTTTGCACAAGATACCGCTCCTTGCACTGCTCACAATTCTGCTTTATGTGTTTTATATTTGCATATTATGCATAAAAAATAATTCATATTTCCTTTAATGAGGATGCAGTACAATAGCTAAGTAAAATACTAACCATCTATGTTAAATGTAAACTAATATAGAAACCTAGAAATCAGATCCACATGTAATGTTACACCAGTGGTCCAAAAACGCTGTGTATAATGTTTTCTGTTGAATGGCCAACCAATAAAAATATTGTAAAGACAAAGAAACAGTGACATTTTATTGCAAAACATGCATTGCCTTGAGCTAAAAACACAGGCATTTCCAAAATAGGACAGCTTAAATAATGTCTTTGTTTTAAACTGGCTTTGCAATAGTGTGCAATTCATCATAATGACAGTGGAAATGACCTTCTACCTATTTACTTACAAGTCACATGGACAGTCTGCGATTGTAGCCTTCATATTGCTGCTGCAAGTGAACTTACTAATAACCACATTCTTAGCTCGTCTCCTGTAAATGATACACAATCCTGATAACTCAGATTCAAACAATCTCTAGTTTTTAGGTAATTGAATGGTTACAAGTCCCAGCATGCACTGTTTTTTGTGCCAAAATAACTGCCAATTCATTTTTTCATTTTAAGCTTGACATAATTATTTATTTAATTATCTATCTGTCTATGAATGGTTTATTAGGGCTATGCTCAGAACCATATTAGATACAGACCAAGCACAAAATACGCAGCGACCACCAATGTGTGCATGGAGCTCTTTAGTACATTAAGATTAATAATTTGGGGTGGGGGCACTTGGAAAGCTCAGAACCACCTACCATGTAACCCCTCTAAGTCACAGTGTGAACAAGCCCAAAAGGTCCACCTTGAGAGCAGGTACTAACAAGTAACCACTATTAGTAACAAGAAAAGCTAAGAGCTTGTCCTTAGGGTTAAGCCCTGTCCAACTGAAACCCCCTTATTAAGTGAAAGTGCTTCAGTGGGCAATAACAGTACTCTTATTGGACAGGATGCAGGCAGTTGGGCAAAGTCGGAGAAGTCAAGCTGTGATGAAAAAAGGTAACTAAATATAAGAGGCCCACTGGAGAAGCTTTTCTGGCCATACAGCATAGACCTTATCTAACCTTCTCCCAGATCTTTTCCCATCTAGGTCTCATTCTCACCAGCAGTCATGCTGATTGCGTGGCTGCTGGTGCTCGCTTGGAGGAATCAGTGCCGGAGCACCTATCCCAGCACATCTGATTGTTTACTTTTTTTTTTTTTTTAATTGTCACAAGTGACATTTCTTTCAGTTCTACTGCTGGCAGCACAGTGCAAGTTGGTGGATCATGTTGCACCACGCTGCACTGAAAAAAGTACATGCATTGCGGTAGTATGAACTGGCCTCATAGGGAACCAAGCTTTTTGCCTTGTGTTGCATTGAGACTGCATTGGACATGGCTCCCCAGAGCAGTCCCAATGCACTTGGTGTGAAAAAACCCTTAAACTCTTAAAGAATCTGCCACCAACCTAAAAAAAAAACTGTAGGTAAAAAGCACAGAAAATTCAAGTATTTAAAATGTTAATTTGCGGTGCTTTTCTTTTCCATTATTGATTTTTTTCACTTTTCAATGCCTCTGCATTTGCTGCAAAAAAATGACTAGTCAATTCCCTAGAACAGCTTCATCCCTCCATCCCTCCATAACCTTTATGTAGCTGCCAGGGAAGGAGAGTACTACAAGTGTCACTTGGGTGAAAGCTCTAAGTCTGCTGGGGCTGCTGGTATCACATCCAAGATGGCAGAAGCAGTAGTTTTAGGGCTTTTAAATGTCTACATAAGAGAGGCTTTTAGACAAAAATAACATGCATAAAATACGTTAAATTTACTAATAAACTAATAAAAAAAGATTTTGTTTAAATTAAGGGTCTGGCAACAGGGTCTCACTACTGCCTTACATTTTAAAAAGGTGGAGTGGTGGATTGAGCACCATTTTAAAAGAGTGCCTTGTTTACATTCTGTGTGTGCCTGTGATAGTGATGTCGTTAGACAGGCAAAATGCACAGAGCCAATCAGAGTGGCACTGTGTCTTGTAATCCCTTTGATGGCCAATCACAGAGATCACAAATTAAAACAGTGAGATCTGTTTACATTTGAGAGCCCTCCCCTTCCTCTCACAACAGAAGGGGAATCTATGAAAAGAAGGATTGAACGATTGCTGGGTGGGATTTAACACTTTTGCACATTCCACTTCTCTGAGTGCAAACTGTACACCTTACCTGCAACCTGTCTCTGACCTGTAATATCCCAGATAGCCAAGGTTAGAATACCAGAGTCCCAATGGGATGCCTCCGGCCCCACCTACCCCCACCCCCTCTCTTTTTCTTTGCTTGTTTGGGTGTTGGTGCTTGGTGTACCCGCTTTACTGAGCTATAACACAAACAGCAAGGATAACTTGCCACAAATTTGTGGCAGTGTTGAATTGTAAGTCTGTTTACTTGCTGCACATTTTCCCTGGCAAGTTGTACACTTGTAGAGCATTTGAAGCACAAGTTCTAGTTGACACTTTTCCAATTTATGAGGCAATTTGCGTGGCAAGTCTTTAGCAAGAGCAAAGTTGCAGTGGTGAGTCTACAGAAAGAGCTCTGCAAGCCTAAAACAGGGGATGACTATTGCACAACAAAACTGAACCAGAACTTGCAGCAGACTTGCAGAATGTTTGTAAAGAAAGTTGATCTGGAGTCATGCAATGTGGACTTGCTGCAATTGTGCAACAAACTTGTGAAGCTTGGCAAGTCTAGTAATAGCTTAGCAAGTAATTTTTAAACTTGCAGCAAATTTGCTTGCTATCTGGAATAATGCCTTCCCCTCCCTTATCCTGCACATTAACCCCCTCACCTCCATCCTCCCAAAGTATGTGACCTGTACATTAAGCGCATGCAGTAATACACGTGCGTTGCTCCATGTGTTTCAATATGAACTATTTTGGTAAGAGAACTACATAAGGTAAAATAAAGAATGTCATTAAAGTAAGTATTATAGCTTAGAATTTAACCCATCATACTTTATTGTGATTTTTGCACATAAAAAAGGAGGGGGGGAGTCCTGTGGCGTGGCCATGCAGCCTTGTTTGAACAGACCTGGAATTTTTGGGCATTAAGTTTTCATTAGAACTTAGCACCAATATACTTAATCTTGTCAGGTTTTAATAGATCAATTTGTTAATGCCACCTTTGGCTTTTAAACACCCTTCGGTGATTAACTCCAGGTAGGCCATTCCACGTTAACATCTCTCGGTAGCCTTGTGAATCATATCAAAAATCAAAACAGGCTTTCCAGGCACTGTGCCATGTGTAATGAATTACAGAGAGGTACAGGTCTGTGTAGTACTGCTAAGTCTAGAGCCATACTGTGCTACTTACTATCTTTCTGTCCCAATCAGCCGACGCTTCGGGTTCGGAGCTTGCATGCTATTTTAAGACTTCTAACCCCTGTGAATTTTTCAATGACTTGGCAAAAATCTTAATCCTGAATTTTGGAACTTGCACATTTTTAGATGCATAGACACAACTGTGCTGTATTGTAGCCATAATTACAGTCCTAAATCGTCTATAATGACAGCGATTAATTAAGCCAATGATTAAAGAGTGTTTCTCTTGTCACACAAGAAAGATGAATCAAGACAGCATTCAATGAAACCGTTAATACTGGGGATGCATGTAGATAAACCTACCCAAGGTCGTATTAAAAAGGCAGACTCCAAGCCAGTCACTTCTGAAGAAAATAATTAAAACACTAGGCTGGATTTTCTTCCGTCACAAAGCAAAGCAGGAATTACAGATTTTAGCATCCGATTTGAAATTTTGACCCCCCCACACTTCGTCATTGTACCCTCTCCTTAGAATGACCATTACATATCGCTTTCAGAATGAAATGAATCTGTATTGCCTGCATCTTCTTACGCTGCAATCGAGTGTCCCCAGCCATTCAATGAAGAACTTGAAATTCTTGTTATTCATTCCCAAGAGACAAAAAAAATATCTAAACTGCAGCCGAGACTCCCATCAATCATAAGTCACTCACTGATACAGGGTGCAGGAGGAGACCTACTGATGTCAGCGAGTCACTAGAGAAAATACCCACTGATGACGCATATCCAGGCTTAAAAATAGCTACAGGGCCCCCATAGGGAATCTTCAACAGACACATTTAGATATGCTTACTAGAGACCTGCAGCTGTGTGGTGGCAGTGCAATGTTTGAACTCTGCAGCACACACAGCATTGTAGTGTTGGCAATCACGGTCACCTCTGTATTGTTTCTGAATATGACAGGCAGAAAAGATCAAAGCTTTTCTTTTTATTAATAATACCAGAATCATGTTATCATCAAGCTCAAAGCATATGATTTATTGTAAAGAATGAAGATTACAAGGGAAAATTATTATGATCAAACATCAATATCATTTTATTGCTCAAGAAAGATATTAAAGAGACTCTGTTGCCAGACCATTCATTTCAGCAACAGTCACCCCATATGATTATTTGGACATTTAACATATTAACATAAAAGCCTCACTTGTGTGGATATCCAAAAGCCATGAAAATCCAGACTCAGAGCTGTCATTTCAGTGATGTAAGGGTAGAAAAGCTTGGCATTCCAACTGGGGGGAAACTACAGATCCCATCAATCTCCAGCATATGGGAGTCATGCCTGTGGCTGTCAAAGACTTGTAATGCCTCATGGGACTTGTAGTTCCACAACAGCAGTAGTGCCTAAGTTGCCTAGCCCTTCTCTATAGCATTCCCGTTCACTCCTAAAGCACTATGCAATTTCCCCGCGGCTGCATTTTTTAACCCTTTGGCCACATGCAACTATACGACCACTCGGCAAGTGAGCCTTGGCGCCAAGTGACAGCATATTTGCGTGCATTAATGCAGCTGTGCCAGAGGGAGCGCCCTGCGGCACAGTTACCGGCGGTTAACGGAAAGCTTTCCAATCATGTGACTGCCTGGACAGCCAATCACGGCGGTCACATAATCATAAACCTTGCCTTCCAGGATCCTAAACCCCTTAAAGGGCCAGGAGACATCAGTGCCAAGGGGTTAAAAAGGTGCAGGTTTTTTTTTGCTTGCGTTTCTTGCAGGTACAGCAGCCAATTCAAAATAATGGTCTGTTGTGCCCACACAAATGCAACCCGCACCAATCGCATAGATGTAAACCTAGCTTTAGAGTTTCCCCACATTCCATTAATATATCCCATCCAGTCATTAAAATAAATGTTGCTAAACACCACAACCTATGGCCACATACAAACAACTGAAACGCAGTCCATGGACGCAATTTATCTTTATATGATACCGGAACTCTTGCTGGCAGCATTATGGGAAGTCCTGTAAACACTGCAATTTTAGCAGAGATTAAACAAATAAATCTTCAGCACATCCACCTCCTAGAGGAAAACATGCTACTTTTAGCCTAGGTTCACATTGGTACGATTCGGCATGCGATTTGACACACGTCAAATCGCATGTCAAATCAGCAGCTATTGCCGGCAATGGCACCATCCGAATTGGTGCAGTGTCGACTTTGCGGTGCTGCACCGATTCCCAAAAGTAGTTCCTGTACTACTTTTGGCAACTTTGGGAGGCGATTTGTAAAGACATCTGTGCATGAACCTGCACAGATGTCTGTCAAATCGCCCCCGAAGTCGGACTGCATTGCCGGGTTGAAATCGTACAAGTTCAGCTGAACTTGCACAATTTCTAACCCGCAGCAATGTGAACTTAGGCTTAATGGAAACTTATACTGAGCAAAATTGAGTCTTTCTTTGCTGAACTTTCCTTCTGAAAATACCAGTTGCCTGGTTTTATTGCGTTCTGAAGCACAAACCTGGAAGAAGTATGCAGAGCAGAAGTTCTGACTTTCTAATTTGCATGACTAATATTGAACAAATGAGCCAATGTTGATGCTAGGTGTTTTGCCATATGTGTGCCAATAGGGAGAAAAAGCTAATGCTTTGCAATAGACACAAACGAAAATTTAAAAAAAAAACTGAGCTGCAGCACGGTGGTTTAACAGGATAGGTTCCACTCAGAACAGGCCTCGCCTTGGTCGACCAAAGAAGTTGAGTGCACGGGAAATAGACGGGAAATAGACGCATAAGTGCTGCCAGCATTACTGCAAAGGTTGAAGAGGTGGGGGTCAGCCTGTCAGTGCTCAGACCATACGCCGCACAATGCATCAAATTGGTCTGCATGGCTGTAGAAACATTAGGAAGCCTCCTCTAAAGATGATGCACAAGAAAGCCTGCAAACAGTTTGCTGAAGACAAGCAGACAAAGGACATGGATTGCTGAAACCATGTCCTGTGGTCTGATAAGACCAAGATAAACCTATTTGGTTCAGATGGTGTCAAGCGTGTGTGGCGGCAACCATGTGAGGAGTGCAGAGACAAGTGCGTCTTGCCTACAGTCAAGCATGGTGGTGGGAGTGCCATGATCTGGGGCTGCATGAGTGCTGCCAACACCGGGGAGCTATAGTTCATTGAGGGAACCATGATTGCCGACATGTACTGTGACATACTGAAGCAAAGCATGATCCCTACCCTTCGGAGACTGGGACACAGGGCAGTATTCCAACAAGATAACTACCCCAAACACACATCCAAGACGACCATTGCCTTGTTAAAGAAGCTGAGGGTAAAAGGGATGGACTGGCCAAGCATATCTCCAGACCTAAACCCTATTGAGCATTTGTGGGGTATCCTCAAACGGTGGAGGAGCGCAAGGTGAACTTCATGCCCAAGAGGGTTAAGGCAGTGCTGGAAAATAATGGTGGCCACACAAAATATTGACACTTTGGGCCCAATTTGGACATTTTCGCTTAGGGGTGTACTCACTTTTGTTGCCAGCGGTTTAGACATTATTGGCTGTGTGTTGAGTTATTTTGAGGGGACAGCAAATTTACACTGTTATACAAGCTGTACACTCACTACTTTACATTGTAGCAAAGTGTAATTTCTTCAGTGTTGTCACATGAAAAGATATAATAAAATATATACTGTATATTTTTTTCTCCTTTACAATCAATTTAAATCAGCTCCCTAGAAGTAGACAAGATGTAACACGTAAATGGTACATCTTTTATTTACAGGATACCTCCATTCCTGCTGTCTGCATCATGGGAAGTCCTGTAAAAACAAATCCAAATTTCAAGGAGAAATAAAATGTGGTGGTTCTTTTGTCAAAGGGAAACAAAACGCTTCTGTCTCTGTTATCGCGGCTGCAGGAATTCGACCAGTATAATTGATTTAGCAGTTCCTACAATCAGCAGCTGAACATGTAATGCACCATAGTGCTGTGTTCAAGGATATCATATGGAAATTATCAATGATGTCACTGTATCAGGTGCTGTGACACTGTTGTGACATATACTTTATCGTGCTTACAATGCCAAGCATGCATTGTTACACCTCAGATTAACCACTTGCTTACTGGGCACATATACCCCCTTCCTGCGCAGGCGAAATTTCAGCTTTCGGCACTGTCACGCTTTGAATGACAATTGCGCGGTCGTGCGACGTGGCTCCCAAACAAAATTGACGTCCTTTTTTTCCCACAAATAGAGCTTTATTTTGGTGGTATTTGATCACCTCTGCGGTTTTTATTTTTTGCGCTATAAACAAAGAAAGAGCGACAATTTTGAAAAAAACACAATATTTTTAGATATTTGCTATAATAAATATCCCAATTTAAAAAAAATATATATATATTTCCTCAGTTTAGGCCGATACGTATTCTTCTACATATTTTTGGTAAAAAAAATTACAATCTGCGCTTATTGATTGGTTTTCGCAAAAGTTATAGCGTTTACAAAATAGGGGGTAGTTTTATGGCATTTTTATAAAAAAAAATGTTTTACTAGTAATGGCGGCGATCAGTGATTTTTATCGTGACTGTGACATTATGGCGGACACATCGGACACTTTTGACACTATTTTGGGACCATTCACATTTATACAGCGAACAGTGCTATAAATATGCACTGATTACTGTATAAATGTGACTGGCAGGGAAGGGGTTAACACTAGGGGGGCGAGGAAGGGGTTAAATGTGTGCCCTGGGAGTGATTACTGACTGGGGGAGGTGACCGATCTGTGTCCCTATGTACAAGGGACACAGCATCGGTCTTCTCTCCCTGACAGGATGTGGATCTCTGTGTTTACACACAGAGATTCACGTCCTTGTCTGTGTAACGGCCGATCGCGGGTACCTGGCTCGCGCGCCCCCCAGTGGCCTGAGGAGCGGAGGCCGTAAAAAGACGGCCTCCCGGCATTGTAGAGCCACCTTGCGGCCGTATATAGTCGTACGGCAGGCGCGAGGTGGTTAAATGCAATACACGTTACCTAGTATGACATGAACGCATGCCGAAACAGGTAGTTTTAGTATTAAAGAAACAAATTAAATACAATAATCTGTTAAAGGAATTAAACCCAGAGTAGTACTACTCCTCTAAAGCTCAGGAGATACAAGAATGACAAGCTATTCTAGTTTCCTTACTGCAAACTCTGCGCATTACTTTAGGCTCAAGGGATTTGTGCAAGGCAGCACCTTACCTAGGTAACAAAAACAGTGTTCAAAACAATATAACAATGTCATACCTCTCTGCCCATATCAAGTGACAAGATACATCATCCATTATTCATTTTTTTCATTGTTTCACATTAGAGAATCTACATACACTATGTACAAGCCAGGACGCACTGCTGTTGTCACACATGGGTTACATTTTATGCTGGTTTTACTAGGGGCTGGTGGTTAAAGGGTTAACTACAATGGTACTGGGGAAAAAGGTAAGTGGGTAAAATGACTGCCATATAGTTACCAACATTCATTTCATAAAGGCCACAGCCTATATGGAACTTGATAGAATCGCAAATGTATAGACCATAAATGCAAATAGATGAAATTTTTCTCAACTAAACTTTGAGTAAAAAAAAAAAACTTTAAATATATATCTCAATATACACAAAGAATATAAATCCAATTTCTGTGCACCAAATACTCTTGCAACCCTGGATATTACCTTGTAAACATATAGGTGACATCATCACTGGGCTGTAGTTAGCCTGTGCGGAGAGCAGAGCTGTAGGAGGGACATGGCAGACTCCACCCACTAAAGGCTGCCTGCAGAAAATTAAAGAGTATGGGGGTATCGGTGATTAGAATCCAGAGTGTGCCACATCCCTAAATAAGAATGTAGACATAGAGGTTCTCCAGTTGTGGGACTTTATAGGCACTTCAAACACATAACAGATAAATTGATAAAGCCAGATATTTATTATGAATCATCAGTAAAAGACAAGAAACATGAAATATACATGATATGAACAACTGAAAATACACCAACTGAAACAGCAAGATGATGATACATTCTGGTATCCACCACCTGACACGTTTCAGATACTATGTGGCTCCTTCATCAGGGGTGTAAGCGGTAACCTTGTAGTCATTCATTGGTGTATCAAAGTACATTCCATGTCTCATAAAATTCTTCCTTTCCAACCTTGGAGGTAACATATGTTGTACTGGATAGAAGAGCCAATTGTAAAGAGGAGCATCCAAAAGGTGCTTCACTCAACCTGGAAACACCAGGGGGCACTGAGTACTGGCAAACAGGGTCCTGCCCCTATGGACCCATTATGGAATGGCAGACCTTACATTAGGCATGGGCTGGCTTTAGACATTTCAGCAGAGCTAAAATGATGTGTCCTCCATAAAGGTGTGAAGCAGGATGATTACAGGACAGGGTGGAGACAAGACCAGTTACCCGCATAAGGAGAGAGAGCCGCAGTGACTGGTCTTTATTACAGAAAGCTCATGTACAGAGAGTTTCACACTGGTGTACTGCACAGATCTGGAAGAAATACACAAAGCACACCAAGATTCAAGGAAGAATGCACATGCCTTTTGCATGTAGATGATATTTGCTAAATTTGGAGTTCAGCTTTACAGATATGTCAAACATACAGACAAGCACAATCAAAAATGCAATATATTAATACATTTATTCAATATACAAGTATATAAATGTATGACAAATATATTAACTATATAATCATATAAAAAAAAAACATAGAGTTATCTGATAATACATATAATGTTCTCTGACTGAACAAGGTTGAGAGAGTGACGTCAGCGACCTGCCTCTCCACTTTATCCAATCAGAGAACGCTTTGCATTCATTCAAAAAATGTAAAGCATTCTCTAAATGGCACCCGTGACGAGCAGCCGACCTCCTGTGTTTACAATGCATGAGGCCGGGCGCTCAGCACGGGACCCCGAAGGAAGAGATCACTGAGGTAGCAGTTTCTACTTCAATGATTTCCAGCTTCCAGGGGCATCAGCCAGGTATGGTATATACATAGTTACATTGGTCCAAGCTGGAGCAAAGTAAATATATAAAAATATACCATGCCTGAAATTTTTATTTAATATATTGCAATTTACCAGTCCTTATTGGTGGCTGCGCTTGTTGTTTTTTTTAAGACTTTTTATCATTTATTTTCACCTAGAGTGAAACTATGTCAAATTATCCAATACCTAGAATTCATCTTTGCGTTTTTTTTACTGTGTTTATTTGTCATGTTTGTCATGTG
Organism: Rana muscosa; assembly: GCA_029206835.1. Taxonomy (NCBI): domain Eukaryota; kingdom Metazoa; phylum Chordata; class Amphibia; order Anura; family Ranidae; genus Rana; species Rana muscosa. The sequence goes on from CM055122.1 coordinate 412,163,435, forward strand.
AGGACAGCCCATTCACTTGACAAATGCAACAAAGTAGCTCATTTACCTTTTTTTGGCACTGAACCAAGCACATTTTGCATTGAGTGTTTTGTCGTAGGACTGCTATCTGCATTTAGGGTGTCCTTGGAAAATAATAGCACCGCAAGCTCGATGTACGTTTTGGATGTTCTCGAGTTTCTGGAAACACAGGCAGAAACATACATTTCTCACCTCGTTCCCAGAAGGTGTGAATGCAGCCTTAAAGCCTGACTATAGTAATTAGACAAAATCAACCAACACTTCAAGGGTTAAATGCTCCTTATATCTAGGGAAAGCTGAATAAACTGTATTATTTATCTTAACCCAGCTCTGACCAACTGTAGCGCTCTGCTCCTCTCCCTCTGGGGCTCTTGGCTGTGGACAGTCCCTCAGCATCATCATGCACAGTACAAGCACAGGATATTGGGGAACTGGAGAAAGTGCAGAGAAGGGCAACCAAACTGATAAGAGGCATGGAGGAGCTCAGCTATGAGGAAAGATTAGAGGAACTGAATGTATTCACTCTTGAGAAGAGGAGATTAAGGGGGGATATGATCAACATGTACAAACATATAAGGGGTCCATATTGTGAACTTGGTTTTCAGTTATTCACTTTACAGTCAACACAAAGGACAAGGGGGCACTCTTTACGTCTAGAGGAAAAGAGATTTCACCTCCAAATACGGAAAGGTTTCTTTAAAGTAAGAGCTGTGAAAATGTGGAATAGACTCCCTCCAGACGTGGTTCTGGCCAGCTCAGTAGATTGCTTTAAGAAAGGCCTGGATTTTTTCTTAAATGTACATAATATAACTGGGTACTGACATTTATAGGTAAAGTTGATCCAGAGAATATCCGATTGCCTCTCGGGGGATCAGGAAGGAATTTTTTCCCCTGCTGTAGCAAATTGGATCGTGCTCTGCTGGGGTTTTTCGCCTTCCTCTGGATCAACTGTGGGTATAGAATTGGGTATATGGGATTGTATGATATTATTATTTTATTTTTTTATGGTTGAACTGGATGGACTTGTGTCTTGTGTCTTTTTTCAACCTGACTTACTATGTAACTATGTAAGGCTAATCACCACCATTCACAGTACGTGATTATATGAGCATATAATAATGTTTTTTTCACATTTTCATAAAAAAATGCTACATTGATAAACATCCATCTCTACTTTTAACCAAAGTTATATTCTGTATTTCTGGTACATCGTTTTCTATGACAACTGTTAACATGGCATGCAAATGACAACCAATCAGATTTCAGTTAGCCTAAAGCCTCATACACACTACTACCGCCCCTGGATGACGACATCTTTGTCAAAACGACGTAGGGAGGAGCGGCGTGCTGACGTCACCACACTTTACTATCACACAGTCCAGGAAGCGACGGGCAGTGAGAGCCGGCCGGCTTTGTAACATACCACCCGCTTATATACCTGATGTACATTGTAAGTGCATTTTTTATATTATTTGAATAAAAAGTCCTATACTGGATTACGCTATGGAATGTCTTTTCTGTCTTATCATGGTCCGTTGGGACACCGGGAGGTCACCTATTTAAACATCAGAGGAACCAGGAGAGCTGATTTAAAGAGCCCTTGGCAGGGATAACAGCCGCGTGCACTGATCTCTTACAGGGATCAGTACTTTCGGTAAGGGGCCAGTTTAAATAGAGGTGGTGGATTCTTCACTATTCCAAATCAGCACTGTTCTGTGGTGTTCCAGTTTGATGTCACGGATGCATGTTTAGAAGAATGGACATTTGTTTTTACTATACATGTTTTATATTATTTGTATTATAAGACTTTCTATGCTATCCACACCAGTCATTTTTTAAATAGCCCTACAGGAGAAGTGTATTTTGGACATTACTTTGGACCTAACCTTTTTTCCTTTTTGATGTGGGATCAAACCTACATAGACTATTGGATGTTCTGTTCATTTTAGCATTTATTGTCACTATCACGTCTTTATCTTTGCGCAGCTTATTTTTTATTATTTTTTATTATTATCATACACACTACTGAGCTAACAGCTCAGGTCGGAGCCGCTGTACTAACAATCCAATGTTAGTAAAATTATTTCCCCTGCTGTGCTATTGTGTTCTGACAGGGTGATGGCCCCCACCAGAACACTCCCTCCCATCATCGTTCTCACCCATTGTCTGAGACCACTTATGGAAGCAGGTTGGCAGACCTTTTTCCGTCATGGCCCTTCTACAGAAGCCGGCTTCAGTCAGATCGGCTGCCGTAAACATGGACCAAATGTCGATGCCGCCCAACATTCGGCTCATGCGTACTAGGCTTAAGGCTAGTCATTCACAGATTAATTTCTCACAAATCAGTTCCTGCAAAATGTTCAGACAGGCTGAACAAAAGAAAATCAATGGATTCCGCCATCCACACTAAACAGAATCTCTCCTGCTGACTATTGTATTCAGACAGCCGCAGCACCTGAAGCTGTCTGAATACCCAAAGAGGCTACATCTGATTGGTCACTGTTCGGCCAATAATTTTTCACCCAGCTAAGTTGATTGTTAAATTGACTTTTATCGAGCCGGGTGGTACAGACAGAGCTGCCAACAGTTATTTAGGTTAGACACTGGTTTCCATCTAAACCTATCTTCAGGCATTTGTCTCATAAATTAGAACTATACAAAACAGCAATGAAATATTTACAGCGATGGCAGCATTGAAGGGTGCCCCAGTAAACCAAACGTGAGTAACCAAATGCTCTGTCCACTATATAATGATTGTACAAGGCTTAAAGATAAAACCAGATAAAACAAACACGTTCATAAATCCATCTAGTTAGCAGGCAGGAAGGAGACTATGCCCATGAGGCCACAGACAAACACAGATTTAGCTTTTCTTGTCTCGCTAAAAATACAAGCACTAATTATTTTTAGCTCCAGAACCGAGAAATAGGTTCACATTTCTGTGTTCTGCACATGTTCTGTCAGTCTGCTGCGGCACTTGTCAAAGCTGTCCTCAGGCACCCCTAGCCATATCAGTATCTTGCTAAGTTGAGGATGTCAACTGGCTTAGTTATGACCCGTGTTTATTAGGTGGACTGCCGCTATATTATGAACATTGCTGTATTGGTTTTATAATGCTCTGCATGCAGCTTCATTTCTTGGAAAACAATATCCAAGAAGTTTCCAAACCCACAATGAATGATGCAGATATACATAATTCCCACACATATTTCTCACACTCTAAAGCGCTACATCTTTTCTTTTCTTTCCTTTTTTTTTTTTTTTTTTTTTTTATTAAAAACATATGATTACTTTAGAAAAGACTATAAAGCCTATTCAGCCTATTTGAAAAACAAAAATAACAGTATTTTTAAAACAGGATGGGTATCTGAGGCAACTCATTGGGCATGGGCCAGCAGTCTCATGCCTCAGGACATTCCTATAAATGACAGATATACAAATAATGGATGCACACTTTAAAATAAATGAGAACATATTGTGTAAAATAAAATTATTGGATTCCTTTTTATAGCAATTCAACTGGCACATCTTGAGCAATGCACAATACTCAGGGCCTATGTATAAAGTAGTAAATTTGACTATTACTAAACATTCATTGGTGGTGAATTCTTCACTGTCAGTTAAAACACATACACCTGGAAGATTCAACTTTGATGGATACCAGATTCACTACTTCATAAATATGCACCTTAGGATACACTCCCACAGGCTTGGGCATGCTTCACCCCATTGGTCTGGTTAGTGTGTGTAGTAGTGCACATGCTCTGAACCATACCTGGGACCACTTGAAAGAGGTGTTCTGGACACGGTTCACTTGTAGTCCGGTACAGTTCACCTCAATGTGAGAACAAAATAACTGTACCTGAGCACAGAAATCTCCATAGATGACTGAGCACAGAAGCAGGGATCACTGGTTGGCAGAGGTGGTGATGTAAGTGTGACCAGGAACACTTGTTTAAAGCCCTGTGTGAAGGCAGACCAGCAGGAGAGAGGGGATGGTGGACAATCAAACTCAGGCACTGTTCAGTCCAACCGTGCTTGGTATGAGGTAACCATTAGTGTTAGCAGTACACCATTATTAGATATCAGTGTTCTATGCAGTTTGCTCTGAGGAAAACATTACTAAAGTTCTAGAGAATGATAAGGACTTCCACTGCCTTTGCATCAGAAACTCACCCACAACCCATGCCTAGGCTCTGATCCACACCACTTTTTCTAATCCCACAAAAAATTATATTATTTAGAAGTTTCAATTTTTACAACCCTAGGGGCTTTGTTTCTCTTTATAGACCTGTGATTAGGCCATTGCCTCGTACACACGATCGCGATTTCCGAAGAGAAAAGTGTGATGTGTGCTTTTTGTCGCAAATTCTGACCGGGTGTATGCTCCATCGCACTTTTTTTGTGAGAATTTCCGACAAGAAAAGATTGAGAGCAGGTTCTCTATTTTCGTGACGGGAAAAATTCCTATCCGGAATTGCGATCGTCTGTATGCAATTACGACGCTCAAAAAAACACGCATGCTCAGAATCAAGCAGAAGAGCCGAACTGCCTATTGAACTTCATTGATCTCAGCCCGTCGTACGTGTTGTACATCACTGCGTTCTTGGCGGTCGGAATTTCAGCCAAGATTTGAGTGACCGTGTGTATGCAAGACAAGTTTGAGCCGTTTTCCGTCTGGAAAAAAAAACCCACGGTTTTCTTGTCGGAAATCGCGATCGTGTGTACGAGGCATATCACTTGACAGCTTTAATCACAAGAGCAAGTCAATGTGGTTTCTGTGGCTGTGGAAACTGCCCTCATACAAGCACATTTTTTTTCATTAACTGTGCCCCAAGTTCATGCCAACAGCATTATTAATGTGAATTTTGAAAATGAGTAAAACCTTCACATAGCTTTTATACTTTTGAACTCCAGAAATTTTTTATTTTTTTTGCTTTGTTTTGAAGTGGGGAAAGCTGTCCTACAAGGGTAACAACAATAAAAAAATTAAATAAAAGCAGCCAAAAAATAGTAAGAAATGGAGATGGGTTTCAGAAAACTGTGCTTGTTTAAAATGTGCTGCAGTTTATTTTCCTTAATTCTGATTTGAACTGAGATTATCATTATTTCTACCCCAAATTCGGGCTGTATCGAACATTTGTGTTTTCTAAACTACTACTGGACTATCCGTTTTATACGTCGCTGTAGAGTCCACAACACTGACATCTAATACTAATCAAATTCCTAAAATTTCTTGCTTACATACAATGGATCTTTTCTATGACATAATGTAAAAGAAAGGTAGCTCTTCACAGTCTTTACTAGTTAATAATTGATTATACATACTATCTTAGACACTGAAGATGTCTTTTGCACTCTTCTGTAAAGTGTATGCCATCACTAGGTGTCAGTTAAAGTGCAAAGCAGCCTGCAATATGATATGGATAAAAGTGCATTATATATCACTTTTGAAACAATACATACAGATAATCAATAAATATAGGATATACTTTAAAAGATACCCATACAGTACATACAGTCTGAGTGTGTATAAATGGAAACGTTTGCAACCAACATGCACATCGGGACATCAATCAGATAGGCTGGAAATTTTCCAGATGACTTATGTAATCTCTGATTATTACAACAGAGCTGATTACTGGACACCAAGTTTTTTGGCAGACCTGAGACCTATGTAACTTCAGTGAACATGTACGAGAGTTACAGTACATCATCAGTAACCATCCAATGGGTAAAGAAAGAAGATGCCAATAAAGAAGAGTAGAGGAAAGTGGAAAGATAGCGCTGGACCCGTAGGTTTATTTTACTGTTATTGTTATCTTAAGGTATTAATGTTGGTGTAAATGATCTGGTTCCTTCTACGCCCCAGAGAATCTCCATAGTCTCCCTGGCTTGTAGTGTAATGTAAGAAGGGTTGAAAGTTTAGCGCCATGCCACTGCTAAGAGGCCATATACAACTTTATTTCATTAAGACCCCTTTCACACTGATTGCAGGCGCTATAGCATTAAAAATAGCGCCTGCAATCCGTCCTTAAACTGCTGCTCTATTGTCTCCAGTGTGAAAGCCCGTGGGCTTTCACCCTGCAGTGGTGCGCTGGCAGGGCATCAGGAAAAGTCCTGCCAGCAGCTTCTTTGGAGCGGTGAACTCACCGCTCCTAATGCGCTCCTGCCCATTGAAATCAATGGGCAGTGCCGCCATACCGCCAGCAATACGTTGCTGTAGCGATGCATTGCGGGGGCTTTTAACCCTTTCTCGGCCGCTAGCGAGGGGTTAAAAGCACCCCGCTAGCGGCCGAAATGCGCCGCGAATCCGACGGTAAAATAGCAGCGTTTTACCGCTATTTTACTGCAGACGCTATGGGCGGCAGCAGTGTGAAAGGGCTCTAAAGGTCAGGGGTACAGATCAAGAAATATCCAATGCATTTTTGGAGTCTACGTGCCCCCTTTATCAGGGCTAGAAAGAACATAACAAGATTATCATGTCAATCTGACACCAATATAATATCCCCTCCATGGGATCATAATTAACCTCCCCGGCGGTATGATTCTGTCAGATTTTAGGTGCTGAAAGCTGTACCATTATTTTGCATGGAAATTTGGCGTTTTATATTGTAGGCCTGTAATTCTTAGGAATAACTCACTTAAATCTGTCCAAACAAGAGTCTAGTATGATAAAATTTAAAAAACTAAATCATAAATTATAATATAATAAATAACTATAAAATAATTATAACACATAATAATATAATAATAATAATAAAAGTGTTTTTCAGTGTTTGATGACAAATTTCCCCACAAATCGCTGTCACTAAATTCTGCAAGTTATTCTAATTTATGATCGCTGTTTTCTAGCTGGTCTAAAACCACTTTTGATGTAAAGGGACACTTTTTGGTTGCTACGGACAATCTCCACTTTCCAGGCAGAAAGAACAGTATTTATAATATAAAACTGCATGCAGGACACTGGACAGACCACTAGGGACAAAGGGGATGTGTATTTATTTGATACAGTACTGTAATCTGTAAGATTACAGTATACTATATGTGTACTGTGTGTTTCACTTTTTGAATTTGGCGCCGAACTCCACCCCTGTGCGCCGCAACGTCGCAGGGAACGGAGCTCGGCGGCACTCGGGCACTGTGTGAATCGAGCGAGGAAACAGCTCACTCACACAGCGGGGACAAATCGCAGGATCCATGGGAACAAGGTAAGTAACTTCTCCTGTATCCTGCAATGTGATCCTGAGTCTGGCTCGGGGTTACCGCTTTAGGTACTGAAATTCCACCCCGAGCCAGACTCTGGAATACCGCTAGGTGGGTTAATTAGAAGAAGAGGCATAGTACATGGCAGATGTGGCAATAAGAAGCATGGACCTTCCATCATTGACAGAGATTACTATAGTTGAAGTAAGTGTGTACTATATGGTAAGTACTCCAGAGAATAGCAACTCAGTTCAGCTTTAAGCAAGTATAAGATGGCATGCTCAACACACACCGGGGTTGATTTACTAAAGGCAAATAGACAGTGCACTTTGCAACTGCAGTTGCTTTCGAGCAGGGGTCTCATACTGGCAGCCCTCCAGCTTTTTTGCACATGACTGGATGATGGAGGTCAGCATAGCTTTCCCCTTATTTAGTAAGTTCTGGAGCAGATGCCCTTGCAGAGTTGCCTTTAGTAAATTCACTACACTATCTGTCGAAATTGAATAATCTGAGTTCTCAATACTTTTCCTATTTAGACCAAATGTATAATTGTTTTGTAACTTATTCATTGGGGTGCTTTGTTATATGTAATTCAGTTGTATGTATTGATCCCATAATGAAATAATAACAATGGAAAAATCTCAGACTTAAAGCAGAAGTCCATGTAAACATATGCTAAAAAATGATACAGGGGTCACCACTATTGATTTTCTCCTTTAAATCTTACTTATCTGGCTAACTCTGGCTTCAATTTGTTCTAAAACACTGGCTGAAGAAGAAACACACAGGAATGCCAAAGTAAAGTCAAAGCTCCTAACTTGCATAATTGTTCTAGGTTGGTGATTTAGAAAGTAAAGCCATGGGATCAGCATAGGGGCCAATAAAATACTATTTTCAGAAGGGGAGGTTGGCTATGGCAAACTCTAGACCTCCCCTGTTTAAGTTTCTAATTATGTTAAGCCATTCCTATGATTTACACAATGCTATCTGAAAGCCCAGTTGACAACTATATTTACTGATATCGCTTTAAAGTGTCCTATGTCTAATCTCCACCCTAAACCTGCACATTGGATATTGAATCAACATTCTCACCTTTGTCTCACCTTTGTCTAATAAGCAGGTAGTTAACTCAAGCTGGTCATAGAATATGGATAGAATTTTGAAAGTAAATTCTTAAGAAAAGTTTTAGGAAATATCGTACGAAAATTCTCAAAACTTTTGAATGTCAATAGAAAGAGCATTTGCTTTTAACATTTGATTTTGGAATAAATGGACTTTACTGAACGAAAACCACACACACTGGGGTTGATTTACTAATATTGGAGAGTGCAAAATCTGGTGCAGCTGTGCATGGTAGCCAATCGGCTTCTAACTTCCGCTTGTTCAATTAACCACTTAAGGGCCAAGCCTCTTTTTGACATCTGTTGTTTAGAGGTTAAAATATTTTTTTTTTGCTAGAAAATTTCTTAGCCCCACCAAACAATTATACATTTTTTTCAGACACCCTAGAGAGTAAAATGGCGGTCGTTGCAATACTTTATGTCACACCGTATTGGGAAATAAGACAACAGTAAAGTTAGCCCGATTTTTTTCAATATTGTGAAAGATAATGTTAAGCCGAGTAAATTCATACCCAAAATGTCATGCTAAAAAGTGCGCCCGCTCGTGGTATGGCGACAAACTTTGGCACTTGAAAATCTCAATTGGCGATGTTTAAAAATGTCTACAGGTTTTGAGTTACGGAGAAGGTCAAATGCTAGAATTATTGCTCTCACTCTAACGATCGCGGCGATTCCTCACATGTGTGGTTCGAACATTGTTTTCATATGCGGGCGTGACTTATTTATGCACGCGAGCTCCACGGGAGGAGGCGCTTTAAATTTTATTTTATTTTTCTTATTTATTTATTATTTTTACAATGTCCTTTTAAAAAAAAAAAAATTGGGGTCACTTTTATTCATTTACAAGGAATGGAAACATCCCTTGTAATAGAAAAATCGTAATAGAACCTCTTTATTGTGAGATCTAGGGTCAAAGAGACCTCAGACCTCAGATTTCACATTTACACTTAACTGCAATAAAAAAAAATGTATTAAAAAAAAAATAATAATAATATTTCCCCTTCAAGACCATTGGGCAGAAGTGACATTTGACGTTGCTTCCCTCATCCAATGTTATGGAGCTGAGTGGGGGCCATCTTTCCCTCACTCAGCTCAAGGCCTCTCAGGGGAACAGATCAGATCGTCTCCGCCGCTACTGGCGGCTCCGGTAAGCGGCGGAGACAACCGCAGTGCGGCGGGAGAGGGGAGCCCTCTTCCGCCTCTGATATAAGTGATCTTGTGGCAAATCCGCCGCAGAGACCACTTTTATCTTAAAGAGGGCTGCCAGCCATTGCTGAAAGTACTGAGGTTATGGCAGCTAGCTGCTGCCATAACAACGCTATTTAGCGTCAAAGTACTGACGTACAGCTACCGCGCTTTGCAGTAAGTGGTTAAGTTTTAACAAAAAAAACCTAGAAGCTGCTTGGTTACTATGCAGAGCAGTACCAGATTTAGCACTCTCCAATTTTAGTAAATCAATCCCATAGTTTGTAAAAAAAAAATCCTTCCTGCTCCTTTGAATCTTCTCGTGACTGCAGTCAAAAGCGAATGTCGTTTTGCCCTGTTAATGATTAGAAAGATGAACAAACTTTCTCACAACTTTCTTTTACTAAGAATTTTCATTCACAATTCTACCCATCTATGGCCAGCTTCGGACAGCAGTACAGCTAAACAAAGAAGTAGCAGATTGATTTTCCTAACTATGTAGTGGAAAAGGTTGTGTGAATGACAGGACCAGCTGAACAAAATATAAATTCTTGGGCTGGTAAAATAGATTATATATACAAATTTGAACCTGGATTTAACTTCTTGTTCTTTGAGTTCCACTTCAAACAATTTACAAAAGGGTTACAATAATATTACATTTGCAACAAATCTGTGAAAGGTCATTAAAAACCTATCAAACTATTCATATACTTATTAAAGGGTAACTATTTTTGAGAACGGAATGTAAAATATTTAAAAGTTTCAGGCTTTTATCATTACATTTTGTTAATGTTACAGAAAATAACTTTTCTTCACTTTAACTACAAATGCCATGGTGTGCCTATCCACACACTGGCTGGATCCCACTGCATAACTAAATTATCACTTAGACTTGCTGCGTTATTTTACCATCCCTGGAGCTCTGTTATATCAAGTTTCTTCCAAATGTGTTGAACATCCAGCTATGCAAGGTAAGGAGTATGTTTTGGCAATGATACATGAGAATAAACATAGGTAACTTAAAAAAAAAATATATTGGCAGGTGACTGCAATTTTATCAGTATAGTCATCTGCGGTACCAGCATAAATGTAATTATACAGTCATGTCATGCAGGGACAAGACTTTAACAATTTGAAGAGTCTATGCTGTCTATTGTACTGGTATTTTGCTTAACAGAAAAATATTTATTTTTTAGCTGCCTACAATAAACACGCTGCTACTGTTAAATTGCAGCCCTTTGACAACCGCTGTGCACTCTCTCACCACTGCCAACCTAAAGGAGCTGATGGACACAAAGAAACAAGAAAAGTAGTGGACTGGGTCATATAACACAAAGTGAATGTACATTAGGCTATAGTATTAATCAGAAAAGTGACTTAAAGTGGAGTTCCACCCATTTAACCTCTTGCCGACCGGCTAACGCCAATATGCGTCGGCAGAATGGCACGGCTGCACAAAGCAACGTACAGGTACGGTGCTTTGAATTCGCCAACGCGTGGGCACGTCCGCCGCAAGCTCCGTGACCGTGCCTGCGGGAACCGCGGACTCGAAGTCTGCCGGTGTCTAGCGATCGTGTCACGGACCTTCAGAACGGGGATATGCCTATGTAAACAAGGCATTTCCCTGTTCTGCCTAGTGACAGGGCAGTGATCTACTGCTCCCTGTGATTGGGAGCAGTGATCACTGTCTTGTCACTTGTAGCCAAGCCCCCTCACAGTTAGAATCACTCCTTAGGACACACTTAGCCCCTTCATCGCCCCCTAGTGTTCAACCCCTTCCCTGCCAGTGTCATTTACACAGTAATCAGTGTATTTTTATAGCACTGATCGCTGTATAAATGACAATGGTCCCAAAACAATGTCAAAAGTGTCCGATGTGTCCGCCATAATGTCGCAGTCACGATAAAAATCGCTGATCGCCACCATTACTAAAAAAAAAATAATAATAATAAAAATGCCATAAAACGACCCCCTATTTTGTAAACGCTATAACTTTTGCGCAAACCAATTAATAAACGCTTATTGCAATTTTTTTTACCAAAAATATGTAGAAGAATACATATCGGCCTAAACTGAGGAAAAAGATTGTTTTTTATATATTTTTTGGGGATATTTTTTTAAGGAAAAAGTAAAAAATATTGTTTGTTTTTTTTCAAAATTGTCGCTCTTTTTTTGTTCACAGCCGGGCATGCAATGCAAATGTGCAAGCCGCGCTGTGAATGGCCGGGCAATCTTCTGGGACCGGTGACGTGTCCCAGAAGATTGCAGGGAGGGAGGGGTGAATTTCCTTCCAGCGTCACGGAGCCCCGGGAGGAAGTGGGAGGTGGATGCCTGCCTCTAAAAAGAGGGTATACGCCCCCCTAAAGAAATGACATGCCAAATGTGGCATGTCAGGGGGTCACCGTCACTTAAAGCGGAAGTTCCATTTTTGGGTGGAGATTTTTTCAACCTTTTCAACACAGAAGAACCCTTAAAATAACCTTCAGATCTCAGGAAACCCACTGGTAAATTCACGATACATTGGTGTGATGGTTCGTGGGAACTTCTGGTCATTGGGAAGAATTACCTTCTTACAGATAGCTAAAAAGATCAATGGTGTCAGTGGAAACTTATCTAAGAGGCAGAGACTGCTTATTGCTCAAAGAACCCCTAGCAACTTCTGAAGGAACCCTAGGGTTCCATGGAACCCTGTTCGAAAAAACCTACACTACACAGAGAAAAAAAAATCCTGCATGTGTCTCTGTCTAGATTGAAGGATAACTCCGCTGTGGAACAAGTTATGCTTTAATACTCAATGCAAACCTCTAATCACAAGCCAAACAAATAAAGACTTTTTAAAGAGTTACTTTCAGAAAAAATAAAATTTTTAGACTTACTGTATATCTTTTTCTTGAAGTCAGGCTATACATCTACCCTCAGGAAGTAAAGGCACTGGCAAAAAAATTAACCCTCCCTCCCATATAACTCTGCCTTCAACTGTCATGCCTTCTGTTTTATGAGCAATAAGTACAGGAGTCAATAACATAGAGTGGATGGATTTCAAGAAAAAAAGATTAAATGATAAGCACAAAAATCTTAATTTCTTTATTGTGGATTGAGGGACACAGGATTTGAAGAAATGCTTAACCAGTCAGAATGTCCAAAAACAGTCCAACTGGTGGGTGGGCAAAGCTACTAAGAGGTCCAACAAAGTGGAGATCGTAGTTCAAGAGTATCTGAAGTAATTGATGTGTGATAGAAGGCTGGATGAAAAAGGGCCAACCAATTTGGAAATTGCCTTGACCAAGGAAGGGGACTCAACCTGATATTCCAGACCAGGTCAGATAAACACCACAAAAGGGAAGAACGTGCTACCAGAAGGCGCCATGGGTCTTAATCAGCAAATTCAACCATTCAGCATAACACCTGAACAGGAGAAGAAAAACTAGACCAACAACAAAAGTGATCAACAAAAACATGTTTACTGGGCTAAGTTTTAGTGTAAAAAAAAAGGGGGTGGGGGGGTTGATTTACTAAAGGCAAATATGCTGGTTCACTTTGCAAGGGAATTTACCTCAGAGCTTAGTGAATGAGGTGAAACTTTGCTGACTTCCATAATCCAATCATATGCAAGCAAAAATTTTGTTTTTTAATTTTCCTTGCACACAATTGGGCATTCTTTGCAAACTAGATCAGAGACCAGATTATCTAAGGGGTGCTTTAGAAGCAAGAGTAGCAGTACTAGTGCTTCTTCCAGGCTGAATTGTGGGAAAATCCTAGAGGATAACATCAGCTCTCAGTTTCCATAGCCTCAGTTACCACATTAAAATGGTGGGAATTTTAAAATGGCACCCAACAATACCAACTGTGAGGTAGCAATATTTAGTCTATTCAAAGTGGATAGCTACCTCTAGCAACATAATTGAAGTTTTGATTGAAAACATAATAGAAACAATATTTAGGGTGCACCGAGTACTGTATCTTAGCTAAAGAAAAAAATGCTAGCAAAAATATAGATATAACAAACATCCTCAGACACTAGCAGAAAACTGAGGCACAACGGTTGGAGGTGGGGTATACAGGAACTGGCTTAATGTTCGTTTGTCTGCGTCCCAACCTTCTAGGAGCAGCAGTATAAACCAACTGTTTAAAGTGGTTGTAAACCCACTTTTTAAACAAAGACCTACAGGTAAGCCTAGATTAAGGCCTACCTGTAGGTGCATGAAATATCTCCTTAACCTACACGGTTAAGGAGATATTTGTATGTAAATGCGGCGACGCTGACGTCACCCCATTCACAAATTCGGCTAGGTCGCAACATTCTACGACGTAGCCGAATTCGACAGCTCACGAGCGCATGCGCGGAGTCACGTCTTCGCCGCTCCGGCCAATCACAGCGCCGGAGCGGCGCTGTGATTGGCTGCAGCGGCGATACCCGGAAGTAACATTCCGGCTATCGCCGCAGCGATGGATGTGGCTAGAGGAGGGACACGGACGACTTCGTGGGCCCCGATCTAAGGTAAGTGGTACATAATGAGCTAGTATGCTAGTCATACTAGCTCATTATAGCTTTGTCTTGCAGGTAAGTAAAAAAAAAAAAAATTTGTCTATGTGGTTTACAACCACTTTAAAAAAGTCTTCATTTCCTCTGTCCCTTAATGACCAATAAAGAAAACATTTTAACCATATGGACAAACAATGTAGGCACCCCCTGGGGAGCCAAATGGTTTATCCCAACCCATCTAAGTGTCACTTTTGACGGACAACTTCACCTGCATGTTATTGTGAGGACAAATATAAATAAAAGTATTGTATATACTTGAGTATAAGCTGAGTTTTTCAGCCTTTTTTTAAGGCTGAAAATACCCCCCTCGGCTTATACTCGAGTCAGTGTACCTGAAATTCTTGAAAGGCTGCGGGCGTCCATTGTTTAAAAGTCACGGTCTCCTCCTGGTCCCTTCCGTGATAGGCGTTTCCCAGCAGACACTGTGTTGAGTGTTCCGTCTATCACTGACGTTCTCTCATCCTCGGACTCAGTTTCCCAGCAGACACTGTGTTCAGTGTTCCGCCAATCACGTGGATGTCGAGGATTGTCCGAGGATGAAAAGACATCCGTGATTGGCGGAACACTGAACACAGTGTCTGCTGGGAAACTGAGTCCGGGGATGAGGATGAGAGAACGTCCGTGATAGGCGGAACACTGAACACAGTGTCTGCTGGGAAACGCCTATCACGGGACCAAGAGGAGACTGTGACTTTTAAACAATGAATGGACGCCCGCAGCCTGTCAAGAATTTCAGGTACTCTGACTCGGGCACAGTGAGGTTGCAATGGGCACAGTGAGGTTGGGCACAGTGAGGTTGCAATGGGCACAGTAAGGTTGCAATGGGCACAGTGAGGATGGGCACAGTGTGGTTGCAATGGGCACAGTGAGGTTGCAATGGGCACAGTGAGGTTGGGCACAGTAAGGTTGCAATGGGCACAGTGAGGTTGCAATGGGCACAGTTAGGTTGGGCACAGTGAGGTTGCAATGGGCACAGTGAGGCGTGCAAATGGGCACAGTGAGGCGTGAAAATGGGCACAGTGAAGCTGCAAATGGGCATTGTTGACCCTCTTTTCTGCTTACAGTAGCTGCTGCATTCTCACCCTAGGCTTATACTCGAGTCAATAAGTTTTCCCATTTTTTTGTGGTAAAATTAGGTACCTCGGCTTATACTCGAGTATATACGGGTATGTGAAATTAAAAAAGAAAAAATATTCATATACTGAATATCATCGCAGGTCATTAATCCGATTCAGTTACCAGAATACAATATTTTGTGCTTGTAGTCATTTAGTTCATCTAAATTGCCATCATGGTGGCCTGTTTACCATCACCTTGTGTTCTCCAGATTTAGTAATCTCCTTGTTCACATCTCACACTAGTGACTCCATATTTTATAACCTTACCATAAACAAGATGTCTCATCTATTAGAGAAAAAAAAATTAAGTAGAAATCTTCCTTTGCATGAACATCTTGTTTCTATTCGGCCTGTTATGCTGGTAGCCAGATGAGGATTTTGTAAGTAATCCAGGTGACATACGGTGGGAGAGCATCCCCTTTTACAGAACACTGCTTACCTTGTTCTCCAGTACACAGGCTTTTCTGTTCATCTGTAGTTGGAGCAGCTGAAGAGTTGTGGCAGGGTGATAAAGCTGTTAGAGTCTAGTACAGAAGACTTTGCTTGATTTTATGTCGGGGCCTTCAGCTCATTCCCTACCCATGACCTTAATTTCTTATGTTCTTTTAAGTCCACAAATGTGCGGTCAGGAATAGATAACTTACTGAAAAACATCTGCTTCTATATTGCCACCACAAAATATATGTTTAGATTTAGGCTAAAATATTACTTTACACTTTTGAAAATGGAATGCTAACTCAACGCAATAATCAGTGCCAGACTAACAAGCACAGTTAAAGTGGAACCAACACAAAACTTTTTTTTTTTTGGATAGAGTGAGTAAGGGGAATCTCCACAGTAGGCTGACGGCATAAACAGCCTTAAAATAGTTCTACTCTCTCTATCTTCTCTCTATTAAAAGTGATTTTATTTCTGTATGTATTCTTTTTTAAAGAGATTTTCCCTTGTTCCTATCTTGGTGACTATATAGAAGGGGACAAGAAAGGTTATATGGGATACAGACGGCATTGTAGGTGTGCGCAGTCTATTGCATTAGGGTGTGTATCCCAAAGCTCAAACACACATACGCAGTAGAGCAGTGGATGGGGTCAGTAGTTCTTTGTTTTTATAATTTTATTGTGTTATTATTTAAAAAAAAAATAATAATTATAATATATATATATATATATATATATATATATTTTTACAATTTGTTAGGAGCCCCATTGAGGGGCTTTGGGAAAATAGCAGAGAAGGGGACTGAGGACAGAGATTCCCCAGTCTCTTTCTTCATAGCCTCAGCTGCCATGGGGGTAGGGGCGTTCAGCAGGGAAAATCTGCATCGCACAGGGTGATAAGGGTGTGCCCAGGCACATCCAGCATACCATGTGCACACACCTATGGAAGGCATTTAATACCCGACAAGGGTTATAACCCCTTCTCACCTCAGCCAAAAAAATGGAGTTTGAAAAAAGCAGTTTCTGCACCATCCCTGATCAATACAAAGTGTGCCAGCCCAGGAAAAAACTAGATCATCTACCATAACAGAATTCCTAATAATAGCTGCTCCTATCAATAATATTACAGCAAGATATAAAAATGTTTTAGTGATTCCATGTCGCATACTGAACTTAGAAGATCTAATTTAACAAGGCAGGAAAAACAGGTTCTTCATGGTTTAATGCAAAAACAAAAGTAAAGAACATCATGTTATACCTTAAAGCAGAACTTCACCCTAAAAGGGAAGTTCCGTTTTTGTAATCCACCCCACCCCCTCTAATATTTTTGACACTTCTTTTTTTTTAGGGGGGGGTGGTACCCATTTAATCTGCCACCCCTCCTCTACCAACTTCCAGGGACATGCAACAGGCCCCAGGAGGACGTGGCTCAATTTACAAAGCGCAGCGCAACTAATGCATGTGCAGTAGGAAGCCAACTATGAAGCCGCAGGGAGTCACAGCCACCTTCCCACATCCAACGAAGAGCTGGCTAGGGTGAGGACAGTGCTGGATCCTTGGACAGGTGAGTGTCCTTTTGTTAAAACTCAGTAGCTACAGTATTTGTGCTTACTTCTAATCAAAAGTAAATTGACGCCACCATTCCAAATTACCCAATCAATGAATAGGACAACATTTGAATTTATAAGGTCTAGTTCATGCTTGCGGCAGCCCTTGCCGCCAGTTTGAAAAGTGATCTTCTGTGGATCTATGCAATGCAGGCAAATCATGGCTGGTGGAAGGGGCCAGCGGGGTGCTGTACATAGCTTCCTGAAAACATCACCTTGCCCTGCCTCTGTAGTACTTCCAAGAGCCCTTAGACCTGATGCAAACAGTGTAATGGCTCTTTGAAGGAGTTAGGCAAATATCAAAATGCCTTGAAGGCCAAAGTCAGTCCAGAATATTGGGTGCTTTTGCATGGAAACTGCCCTAGGTAACACCCACACATAATGCTAAACCGCCATGATTGAAGGAACTGAACTCCAATGAAGCAGTAGTAGGGCTGGGGAGAAAAACTCTAGGTGATGTTGGACTTTCTCCGGCCAGGAAACAAGGCAGCCTCTATCTTGAGCTTGTTGCAACTTGTGAGAAGCTCAAAGTGTGCAGTGAAATCAGAGTAAGCTATTTCAGTATAGGAAAGAAGCCATTACAAGGCTAAAAGTACTATGTGGTGAGATTTGAGAAGTTGTTATTATAGAGGGGATATACCTTACTTAATCAATAAAATAAATTTTTGGTGGCAGCAGGAATTAAGAGGATGTTTTTTACATTAAAAGTAAATCACCAAGATTTAGAAGGCTCAGTTTTACCAGTGCAACCCTGCTTCTATATCTCTCTGCTAAAAGAAAACTGAACACTGTAATCATGTAATCATGTAATTACATGAGAAAAGTTTCAAGCAATACAATCTCCAGTCCACCCTAAATACTATATGTCACCAAAAAAACATGATCTACATACACATCTTGCATTTCAATATGCATTCATGCAGAAGACAATTATTCCATTACTGGACACAATCAGGTGTGAATTGGAAAAATTATTAGGTTCTGTTCCTTAACCACTTAAGACCCAGACGAATATGCAGCATAAGGACCAGGCCCCTTTTTGCGATTCGGCACTGCGTCGCTTTAACAGACAATTGCGCGGTCGTGCGACATGGCTCCCAAACAAAATTGGCGTCCTTTTTTTCCCGCAAATAGAGCTTTCTTTTGGTGGTATTTGATGACCTCTGCGGTTTTTATTTTTTGCGCTATAAACAAAAATAAAGCGACAATTTTGAAAAAAATTCAATATTTTTTACTTTTTGCTATAAAGTAACCCCCAAAAATATATAAAAAAATGTTTTTTCCTCAATTTAGGCCGATACGTATTCTTCTATATATTTTTGGTAAAAAAAATCGCAATAAGTGTTTATTAATTGGTTTGCGCAAAAGTTATAGCGTTTACAAAATAGGGGGTAGTTTTATGGCATTTTTATAATTTTTCTTTTTTTTTTACTAGTAATGGCGGCGATCAGTGATTTTTTTCGGGACTGCGACATTATGGCGGACACATCGGACACTTTTGACACTATTTTGGGACCATTGTCATTTTTACAGCGACCAGTGCTATAAAAATGCACTGGTTACTGTAAAAATTACACTGGCAGTGAACGGGTTAACCAGGAGGGGGCGCTGTAGGGGATAAGTGTGTCCTGATTTGTGTTTCTTACTGTGGGGGGGCGTGGCTTAGCATGTGACGTCACTGATCGTCGTTCCCTATTACAGGGAACAGACGATCAGTGACGGCTCACTAGGAAGCACGGGGAGAGGTTTGTTTATACTTACCTCTTCCCGTTCTTCCTCTCTGTGACCCGATCGTGGGACACCAGCGGCGATCAGGTCCGCTGTTCCCGCAGGGACGGTTACGGACAAGAGGACCGGGTCGCGAGCGCGCCACCGGCGGCGCGCTCGCGACCCACGGCTGGGCTCTTAAAGGGGACATACCTGTACGCCCATGTGCCCAGCCGTGCCATTCTGCCGACGTACATCGGCGTGCAGCGGTCCTCAAGCGGTTAAAGAAAAACTAATTGGAGAGCTATTTCTGGTTAAATCAATTACATAAGATAACCCTAATACAAAATCAGAACAATCACTGTTTTGGTATTAGTCTTGCATATAGTATGAGGAAAATGTAAAGAAATAGCCGCTATGTAAGTTTGATACTTCTGCTAAGCATGCCATAGCTATCAAGTTGATAAAAGGCATGGCTCTCAATCCCTCATAAGCTGTAGGCAGTGTAAAGAGCAAATATGATGTGGTAACCAGAGCACCCACTTATGGGGCGACCATGCATATGCTACTAGAGAAGTCATAGAACATCTATGCGGCATATCTACAAGCTTTATGCATAATGTATACCACTAAGCCCGGTATTGCTAAATAAAAGTGCTACTTAGCAGTCAGGGGGACTGCATACATACTTGCCGCCAAATAACATACATATACATCATTTGACTTCAAGTACTTACACCAGGGTGATGCCTGCAGCTATAGGCATGATGATAGTATTGTTTTTTTCAGTCGACTTTCAACTTTCTTGTAAAAGCAATACTAGCAGCTAATTATCTGCTGGATTGCATTTACAAGCAGCAGTGGGGACATCCCCCCTTTCTGCAGCCTTCTGTGGCTCTCCCATTCCACCGGGGGAGACCTGAGTGTTCAGCCGGCACTTCCGCCAGCTTACCATAGAGCTAGTCGAGGACCAGAAGGTCTCCAATGAGCCCTATGGTATAGTAAACCGGGAAGCGATGAGCATTTTCGTGATGCCCGGTTTACCAGATGTAAACAGCGCCATTTTTAAACTTGGAAAGCATGTGAACACACCAATCTTGGTGTGATTAGATGCTTGAAAAGGGCAGAGGAGAAATCGGGGGTCTGATAGACAGCATATCTCTCCTTAAAGAGTACCTGTCACTGCCTATTGATGTTAATAGGGATGTTTACATTCCTTGTGACAGCAATAAAAATGATAAAAAAATAAAGAAACAGTGTAAAAAAATAATAATAATAATAAATAATAAAAAATTAAAGCACCCACCCCCCCCATGCTCACGCGCAAAGGTGAATGCATGCATTGGTCCTGCATGCATAGATAAATGGAAAACGCACCACACATGTGAGGTTATGCCACGAACATCAGAGCAAGTGTCAGTAAAAGGCCCACCCTTCAAGTAGTTAAAATCGCTGTTCATCCTTTGAATAATGAACTGCAAGAATTTGCTGTATTGCATACTAATTTAAATAGTGCCACGCTACTTTAAATTTAAATTAAAATTTGAAATATACTTGGCACATTTATGAGAGTGTGAACAATACCAGCAGCATAGTCAGCTGCTATGGTCATTATTTTCATTTAGTAGCTCGCAGGATTTTCACTATATATATTGCATACTATGTAAACATGCATATCTTATACCTGATGGACCGCTGGGGAAACTGAAAATTACAACAGTAGTGGGTGCTACAACAGTGATAGCCCCTCCACACACTGACTAGAGAAGGTCACTCACTCGACACTGCTATCATTCGTAGAAGGCTTCGCATTTTTTTAATGAATGTAAGGCATTCTCTGATTAGACAACGGTGGAGATTGTGCCAGCACCATCCCTCCTCTCCACCTCCTCCAATCATTGAGCACCTTGTATTCATTGAAAAAATTTATAAGGAGTTCTATGGCAGTGGTACCAAGTGAACACCTCCTTTACGTGCATAAGGGGAAGCTGCTTGCACAGACCCCAACAGGACCCAAAACATCTGGGCCGTACCTGTAGTAGTGCTGACTACTACAATGATTTCAGGTACCCCAGCAGCACACAAGGTATGAAATATGCATACTTACATTGTACCAAGCTAGACTATTGTTAGTATGCAATTAAGATCAACTGAAATACTCTTAACATAATTTTTTTTTTGCTGTTTTTTTTTGATTCACTGCTTTAAAATCACTGGGATACTATAGAAAAACTAATTATGATGATGAAAAACACCATACCTCACCTTTTATTTCTTGCAAACAGACACATATATTAATTACATATAACACAAATATTAATTAATGAACCATATGGACACCGTGATATTAAAAAAATGTAGGGGCTTTGCTTCCTGACCACCTTGTGAAAATTCTAGTTGCCTGACTTATGCTGGCAATACACTATACAAAAATCGGCCGAAAATTCGGTCATTTAGGCAGTTCGTTCGTTTTTTGGCCAGTTAATGGGCACAAAATCGATAATCATTGGGACGTTTTTGAGCCGAAAAAACGAAGGACAAGTTTGGAAATTTTCTGCCGAACGAACGATAAATTGAAACGTTAATGTGTTTCCCGTTCGAACTGTCTGCACTAGGTATCGGTAAATGTAAAAAAACGAATAAAAAATGCATTAATTTATGTCCACTAAACGATTTATCGCTCATTACATGATGGCACTACCATTTGCGCTCACGGCTGAATGTTTGTTTTTCGAAAATGGGTTCGGCCGATTTTTCGTATAGTGTATGGCCAGCATTAGTCTGGCTTATTGTACTTTCCAATTTACTGACCTAGAACTAGTATGCAGCAAATAAAGTCAGAACTCCAACTTGTTTTAAGGTCTGTGATTCTGGAAGCATCAAGGCCAGCGCCAGATAGGCAAATATAATTTTCTAAATGAGGTCAGCCATTCTAGCCTTCATGTTTCTCTTATGACAGGTTTCCTTTAATGGAAACGGTACATTAAACTACAAAAATGTTCTCAAAGTAAGGCACAATATAGAGTGGAAATATGTGCTGTTATAAATAATTTTCCTGTGGCCATTATACAGAAAAGGGCACAGCAAACTACCATTTCCCATCCATTCATTTGTATTTTTCAATGCAAACAGCCTTCTTGTTTCCATGGAGCTAAACCTCTAGTGTTGTACGCCAGCAAGAAAACCAGTGTGAAAACCCCTACTTAGCTGCACATTGTGTCCACGCTTTCCTTTTTAAAATGCTTCATGATTATCTACATTCAGCCCTGTTTTTCCAAATCATTTTATTCATTTCTTCACCCATTTCAAAATATGAAGGGTGATGACAACATCATCATAGTTTACCTTAAAAAAAAAAAGCATATTTGTAATATCTATCTTATCAAAGAACAAGGTTACCATATGGTTTCAAGAACAACAATTATGAATATTAATGACAGTACCTGGGGCACATATGTATTGGCGCATGGTGTTTCAGGAACACAGACAGAAGATAGAAGAGGGACAGAGAAGGAACGCCAAATGGTCCTTCGTGTCTGCACCATTCTTTTTTTTTTTTTACCTTTTTATCTGAGTATAGATCTATGTTTGCCCCAACATGTTTAAGTTGACCTACTGTTGATTGGCTCACTATCTTTTAAAGTGTAACTAAAAAAATAAATAAAAAATTACATACCGTACTTCAAGCTTCACTTCTCAATTGTTTCAACCTGTTTCTGTATATTTAGATCCTAAGTTCTGTTTGCTGATAAGATCCTTGAATAGCTAACTGTTCACCACTAGGGAAGTCTAGATAGTTCCTCTCTGTGGAATTGGACTACAGTTTATCTATTTGTGGTACATTCTGCAGTTCATGACACATGCTGACACAAAGGAATGGGGAGTATCCCATCAACAGATTAGGAAGGAGTTCCTAAGCTGAATGGAGCACATCATAGAAGGGAATTTGTGCTGACATATTCTATACTTTGTTATTTTATTTATTCTTTAAAGTGAACCATGCTAAAGCATTCACATATTCTGAACCAACAGTGAAAGAACTTTAAAAACAAGCCCCCATTCACCTCTGTAGCTATAGGTATTGTGGAAAAAGTAATCTCCAATGTTTACAACAGAGGCACTGAGATCTTTACCTATTACTTTCTATTACAACATAATCTTTGCAGCCTGCTAACCCTCAAATGTAAACACATTGCAGATGTTTAGAAACTGACTTAAACTGGACTTTAGAGTCTTTGTTATAATTTCAGAGATATTTTTAAATGAATGGTGATGGCTTTTAAAACGCTATACTGCCTGTTAAATCTGGGTACAGGTGCATATTAAGGCCATTTAAGGAACCCTGACAATCACAGGATTTGGTCACATCCCCTTGCCACAGGAAACAAAATCATTCTTACAAAGGAGGAAATGTGCACAAGACAGTGCTGTAATACATATATAACCTACATGTATATTTGTAGTGAATACATATATTACCTAAGACTAGGAGGAGGAAAGGGTACAAACTAGTAAAGTATCTAGCACTCATGAATGGTAACAAATGAGATTTAGATTGCATTTTACTAAATAATCCAGAAAAGCAGGAATAGCAAAATGGTAACAGTTCACGCGTTTCAGACATGACGGTCCCTAATCATAACTGGGGAATTTAAAAAGCTAACTTCCTAGCAGAAATGCTTACACAAAGAAAGGTTGGGTACCAAAACATGTCTTTCACAGAAAAGTAATGTGATTATTATATAGAAAACTACAATCAAAAACAGGGTTAGTATTTTCTACATAAGAACTCATCTGAAAGAATGTCATCAGTAACTATTCACTACTGTGTATTTAGCCTGACTACAAGTGCCCATTCCATGAACTAAATCAACAAGAACATAACAAGTACAGGTGAGAAGATGGTGGGTTTTTACTTGAAAAGGTCATTTGGTCTATGTTGTACTTTGAAATGTCTGTCTGTTCACAATCTGCGTCATTGTAGGGTTGATTGCACCTGTAACTGTTCTGCAGGAATGACACCAAAGCTTTCTATAACTGTCATTCTATAACTGTCGCTATGTTGCAATAAGGAAATAAAAACTAAAGAAAATTACTAAAAAGAAAGGTAACTGAACATATGCCATACTCAGTCATTAATTTTATCAATTATTTAATTACTTTGTAGTTCAACTCATGCGACCAACTCCTGATGATTGGCAAGAGGCCATGAAACGCGTTGAGTGTTCACCCAGGGATGCAAAGCTAAGCTTGTTCTAACAACTGTAACAAATCATTTTAATTTTCTGTACATATCAGTTTGATCGTGTATTTATTATCTGTATGTATTTGATTTTTTATGATTCTTATCGTCTGTCATAAATCATGTCCAATGATGAATGCTTTCTTCATTATTAAATGTACTATTATTATTTTATTAATTATGCTGACTTTTTAATAAATATATTATTTCTATCATAAATGTTTCATCCTATTGGTTAATCATGTTTATTATTATTTTTTATCATGAATCACCTCTAGGGGATTGTGACACTCAATTTATTTAGAATCAACATTCTTTACATATTATCATATACATCAACATGCCTCACGCAAAGTCCCAATCCTATTCCCCCAATTTTGTTTACATTAGTATGCCATAGTTTCACAATTACCATGTATAGCCTTGAGTTTGTTGAGTTTGTTTAGTATATGGATACAGTATCTTTACTGTAAATGAATCATTAAAGCCCAACTCCAGCATTATCTCCCTGAAGGGTTCCGCAAACACCTTGTCATATCACATATCAAGATCAAGTCTTCAATACTCACCTCTTCCTTGCTCTGGAAATCGTATGTCCTAACCCATGGACCAGATTGTTTTGGCCACTGGTTGTATTCTTGGGGACAGGTCCACTTGCCACTCCCTGTAGTTCTTCTGCCTCTGAAGTCTCTGCCATAGGAACCCTGACACTGAAACTTGAACATCCATCAAAAGGAATTGTCCGCTTCATGGACATGGACACTTAGTAGAAATACCAGCCAGATGTAAACAGAGTAGAGGAGACTCAGGACCCAAGCGTCGTGTGACCGCAACTTCAGGTGAATAAATAGGACCTTTTGGATTTTAGGTTTCTTTCTATTTATTTTAGGGATTAGGTAGTGAGTATATGAGGTAAGGTGTTCTTGCCCTGCCCAAAATTGGGTTTTAGATTTGTAAGCACCCCTGTCAGTGTTAAAGATGAAGTCCACCTTATAACTGTTCACCATAGCCTATGCAGTCAATGGGCCCCAGTAGGTATTGGAAAACTGTGCAGCTTTGTAAAATGTTCATTCATTGTATTTTTTTTTACATGTAGGCCATTTGGGTCCTCCTGTGACCCTGGCTGAAAAAGTGAGCATCCAATGGTTTTCATGTCTTTGCAACAAGGCAGGATGAGGGGATGTATTGTCTGCCTTGTTGCTAGGACTTGAAAAATGCTAAACGCTCACTCCCAGCATTACAGGGGTGAAAACCAACAAGGCAGGATGTGGGGACTGATAACTGGGAGTTTTTCAGCCAGGCTTCCAGGAGCGCCCAAATGGCGTACAGATGTAAGAAAAGAAAAAAATACAATTAATAAACATTTTACAAAGCTGCAGTTTTTTAATACCTACAGAGGCATCTTAACTGCATAGGCTATTTTAAAGAAAAGGTAAACTTAGCTTTTAAAGCGGAACTAAACCTACAATTTAAATGAAATTGTGGGTAGACAGCACTTTATTGCAGAAGAGATGTGCTATGTATCTTCTGCAATAAGACACACTTGCATGCCTGCTCACTGTCTTGAATGTATACTGTGCTGGGCACACGTAGCTCAGTGTGCATTCAGGGCACACTGCAGCTGTGCTGGCACAACTAACTCCAGTGCATGCACGGGATGATGTCATCTCCCACCATCCAACCAAGAGATTTAAAACCCTGAAGCAGGGGTTGGGAAGATGGCAACGACTTATGAAGGATCGCTTGAAGGTGGGGATGATTATCATGTGGAGTTCATTCACATGTGCGTTCAAGGGGCAGTTAACCAGGAGGTTGAGCCACGGTTTGACCACATACCCCCCCCCCCCCCACCCAACCGCTTGCTTAAACAGTGACATGCCACGGCTCCAGTTTTGTGCTTCGCAGCTGTGGCACTGCAAGTCTAAACAAGCCCTAATGAAGGTCTATGGGAATGCACCACAACCGCATGCAACATATACGACTGTGGTGCGGCACAGCAAGCTGGTTGTACCACAGTCAATTAATGGATTGACTTAGGTACAAACAGCCTGCCCCTGCATGAATTGAATCTCAGCCGGTCCCGGCTGAGATTCAAACCATCTATAGACGGCTTAATTGCCACTTATGCTAGACATCTTGGCTTGTTAAAGAAGCTGAAAAATAAGAGACCCATCAGCAAGGTCAACAGAGAAAAAATATGTTACAGGGGAGACACCGGAAAAAAAAAGAAGCTGTAAATGCTAGTGACAGACTGCATCATACGTGTAATTTTTCTTTTTTTTCTTCTTGCACAAAGTGTTACTTTTACAGCCCATGTATGGCCCATGTATGGCCAGCCTAAGTCTGCTGTCAATTGTTTTATTTTCTTTAGAAATATTAAATATTAATTAAATATTTAAAAATTTGCTCATGTGACAGCACTTCATATATAATACCCATATCAATTATTGCTTGGTTATTATTGTGCTGTGTATAGCCACCATGAAGACTTCCTAAAATGCTTTAAACTCTCGGTAAATATATCCAGAGCAGCAATGAACATCTGGAAGATGAATCACTATGTTAAAAAATTCAAAATCATATATTTTCATGCAAATTGGAGTTACAAAGCCCGAAGTGGTATCAAAAGCAAAATCTTGTTCCCTAATATAGCTCAAGCAAAAGCATATTGCCAAGGCCTGCACATTCCATAGGAGAAAAAATCGGAATCAAACAACACAGATTGCTTCTATAAAGCTCATCCTTGCTAATGAATGATTATTATTAACAATGTAAGAAAAAATCCATTCAATGTGGTCAAAACATGTACAGAAGCCTGTCACATAAAACCTATGTTGCACAGAACGCAGCACCTTGTATAAGTACATCTGACCTCGGAGTCTTACAGGCAGGGTTGCCAGGCTGTCTAGTTTCAACCAACTCTGCTGATCAAAGACACCTCTGAAAATCAAAGTACTTTTGAAAAATCTAATGTTTCTATTAGGATCAGTGCTGTGCTACTTTTAAATCTGAAATTTAGGTATGGTAATTTTTAGTTAGCTTGGTCCAGCTTGAACGAATGTAAGTATGCATGTACCATACCCGTGGGATTCCCGTGGAAGCTGGAAATCACGGTAGTAGGTACCATTACTACCGTGATTTCCACCAGCTTGCAGGTCCCATACCGAGAGGCTGTCCTGCTGCATTGGGAAAATAGGAGGTTGCTCGCTTGAAATGGGCACCATTCAGAGAACACTTTGTATTTTTTTAATAATTCAAAGCATCTTCTGATTGAAAGAGGTGGAGAGGCAGGTTGGTGACATAACAATCTCCACCTCTTCTGATCAGAGAACACTTTACATTCACTGAGAAAATGAAAAGTGCTCTCTGAATGGTGCATATGCCAAGCAAACAACCTCCTGTGTTCAGTAAGCAGCAGGCCAACTGCTCTGCAGAGGATCTGTAAGCTAAAGGCATTTACTGTAGTAGCGGTATCTCCTAAAGAGACTTTCCGCTTTCATAGGGATCCTACAAGTATGCCACATACATACTTATTGTACATTAGTCCAAGCTGGATTAATGTAACTATGTAAAATTTCAGCTTTAAAGTGTTATTACCCCAACATTTCTTATTCCTGATATATGTCTGTTGTATCATGCACTTATGTTAAAAGGTATCCTGTTTTCTTTGTATTTCATTCTTTGTGTGAAATACCTGGTGATCCTGCCAGTCCCCCTTTTTTCCTATTACAAACTGACCACATTATACATGAGAGTTCCCCCATCCCTGTGTAGTCAGTTTGTTGGCTGCACTGGGAGCACAGCCTGCCTGTCTTCCAATAGTCAGACTTGTTCTAACATGTGCCCATGCACAGCCATTCACACGTTGTTTTACAAGGTGACGGTTCAAATATACTTTAAATTACATCTGGTACTGCCTTGGACACTTCAAGTCAGTCTCCATTATAAATATGGACAGTTCTGTCTGCTTTTAAAGTGATTGTAAACCCGTTACAACCACTTTTACCTACAGGTAAGCTTATATTAAGGCTTACCTGTAGGTGCTTGAAATATCACCTAAACCTCCACGGTGAAGGAGATATTTACAAAAATCACGGGCGCCGATGTCTACAGTGCATGCGCTGTAGACAACTGGGCAGGCGCACTTTAGCAACGGCGATCGTGCCATTCCTAAAGGAGGCCGTGCTGTAACTGGCGCATTGCAGCATTTTCACTTAGGGGTGTACTCACTTTTGTTGCGAGCGGTTTAAAAATTAGTGGCTGTGTGTTGAGTTATTTTGAGGGGACAGCAAATTTACACTGTTATACAAGCTATACACTTTACATTGTAGCAAAGTGTCATTTCTTCAGTGTTGTCACATGAAAAGATATAAAAAAATATTTACAAAAATGTGAGGGATGTACTTACTTTTGTGAGATACTGTATATATTCACATACATACAGTATAAGCAATTTCAAAACATGCCTATATATTACAATAGGGACAGGCTCAGTTGGCATTGCCGGCAGGAAACCATGCATGAAACAGTGACATCTGAAAAAGGAACACACACAGGAATGGTCCAAGCAGGTTTGTCCTGCACTTCTAGTCAACATAGCAATTAAACACAACATCAATGCAAGAAGGCTTTGTACAGTAAGCCCATAGTATAAAACAGACAAAGCATCTGCTTGTCTGAGTCAGTTCCTAGCAGGGTGTCCCCTAATGGGTTCTCCAAAACAAACAGCACATGTACCTTGCATACCACACAGAGCCGGAGAGAGAGTCCCTAGGATAAGTCGGCTCTGATATAAAAATGCCTGTGAACAGCTAATTACTGAGGTCTGGCTACGAGGTAAGATATGAGCCTAGGAATGGAGGCTTTATCACATCCAAAGCTCTACCAAGCCTCCAGGCCCCAGGACCAGAAAACAAAAATTACGTTTCCTTTATAGCAGATACAAATGCTGGAGTCCCCCACCATGTGTAGGTGAGAAGCCTAGTTGACGAGTATACACCAGATATATAAATATTACGGGTAAAATGCACAAAACAAACTGGAGTCTCAATTACTATTAAATCTCATTTTACCAATTCTACAATTTATTACACCATATACATGCTTCGAAGTGTATTATATAGCTCACATATATTTACAGTTAAAGCAATAATAGATAGCCCGTGCACCCATAAAATAAAATTGGCTCTACTACAAAGAGCAGCTGGAACTTTACTAGTTGATCAAGTGTATAAAAATACAAAAAAAAACAGAAACACAGGGCAGATGTAGCTCCTGTTACTAGATCCTTTGATGTACTGTGTCAGTGTCTGATTGTGAGATATGATATCCCCCTCCTCCATAAAATCATCCCAGATTGTCTCGGAAAACTAGAAAGGTGTAGGGGTTACATGTTGAGGTCGGCCTACAGAGAACATTAACTCGACTGCCTTGGAAGCACTTACAAGCTGTACAGATTTCTTAAGACCAATGCGGCTTCAAGGATTATTTACTAGAAGTTGAATCTAATAATAGATTTGTTAGCACGTTCAATTATAAAGGCTAAAGCTACAGTGCCACTTTCTGAAGCTGCTTTGACAGATGGCAAACACCTTAGATTGGAGTAAACCCCTATTTTTACATGAAAAAAAATTATCATTCATGAGCAATTATTTTATTAGCCATGCTGTTAAAAAGTACAGGAATCCTGTATATCGTTTATACATTAGTCAAATATTAAAGAGGTTCTTCAGCCTTTTTGAAAAAAAAAATTAAAAGTCAGAAGTTACAAATACTGTAGCTACTGAGGTTTAATTAAAAAAAAACGTAACTATCTATGGATCCAGCACCATCCTTACCCAGGCCAGTTCTTGGCTGGTTTTCGGGTCACTGGAGCTGGCATGTTTAGTGTAGGAAGCCGGCTGTGACTCCTTGTGGCTTCACAGCTGGCTTTCCACTGTGCATGGTCCCACAGCCTGCTGGGACCTGGAACATGTCCCAGAAGGCTACAGGCAGGGTGGAGGGGGGGGGGGTGGTCGAACTTCTGGTGTAATCGCCTATGCGATCAGACCGGAAGTGGGAGCGGGTATCTACCAAAACTAGGTACCCGCATACACCCCCAAAAAATAAAAACAAAAATGTTATAGGCGATTGGGAGAAGAACATAAAGCAGAATTGCCCTTTTAGGGTGAGGTTCCCTGGGTTGCCAACTTTCAGTAAATTTACAAACAGTTTGTAAAATCCATAATTGTTGCATCTGTCCATCAATGTCAGTTACGGACATGCAGCCTACATGTCTGTAATGGACATTCAAGGACAGATGCAAAAAGTACAGATTTTACAAACTGTTTGTATATTTACTGAAAGTTGGCAACCCTGGAGGTTACGCTTTAACCAGCCAGCCTCCATTTAACCAGGGAAATAGGGAAAAAAACAGCGCAATCACACATTTTTAAGGGTTACTATAGAAAAAGATAGGGCTTAAAGTGGTTGTAAACTCACTTATGCAACTTGCATCTACAGGTAAGCCTAGATTAAGGCTTACCTGTAGGTGTTTGCAATATCTCCTACACGGTTTAGGAGATATTTTCCCCCCAAAAATTGCACCGTTGTCTACGGCGCATGCGCGCCACAGACAACGGCGCTGCCGCACTGTCAATGGATAATGCCGGCTTTGACGGCTCCCGCGCGCATGCACGGTGACGTCATCACTGCTCCGGCCAATCAGAGCGCCGGAGCGGCGATACCCAGAAGTAACCTTCCGGAGCAATGTCTGCGGCCGGAGGGGGAGACGAGGATGTCTTTTTGGGCTTCGATCTAAGGTAAGTACTGCATAATGAGCTAGTATGCTAGTCATACTAGCTCATTATCCTGTTCTCTTGCAGGTTATTCTTTAAGAAAAAAAAATTATTGGGTTTACAACCACTTTAAGTAGATAATAAGGCAAGGAAGAATCCCTTGTCAGTATTGTTTTGCCACCTGTGTCCCATTGGGGAGAATTATCTTCACTATCACAAACCTGCAAAGGGAAGCCAGAGGAAAAGCCTCCTAAGTGAGGGAAATCCCAGGTCACCAGAACCAGTGTCCCTGTTGGAAGACTTCCCTTCTATTTCTGATCTGGTATCACTCAAAATGTGGAATTTTTTCTCACTATTGCTTTTGGAAAATGGAGAGTCCTAACGGGGACACAGACAGCAATAAAGACCAGAAGACGTTCTAATCCAGGGGTCTCAAACTGGCGACCCTCCAGCTGTTGTGAAACTACAAGTCCCATCATACATCTGCCTGTGGGAGTCATGCTTGTAACTGTCAGCCTTGCAATGGCTCATGGAAATTATAGTTTTGCAACAGCTGGAGGGCCGCCAGCTTGAGACCCCTGTTAAATCGAATCCCTCTACATTCTATCTAAGGCTAAAAAAGTTCAGTTATACTTTGAAACGTCTTGATAGTGATTTGCATTCATCATTTCAGTAGTATTTTTACTGTTAGTGCTCATGTATTTAGCTTACTCTTCTTATTATGAGCTATACTACAGCTGCTGAGTCCCTTAGCCACCATTCACATGTGTGCACTGGGAGAATGCATGCAAAATCTTGTGTCTCTCGCAGCGTACACAAATGTGTCTTTATTGTAGTTGCACGGCGGTGCCATGAATTCTCAACAGCACTTCAACGCACCTTGCGTTTGAGTAAATCAGAATGCATGGTAACAAAGTACCAATGCATTCTGGTGCAGTGTGTTTTGACAAAAAAAGCACTTCTTTGGCAAGATTGTAATGCATTTGAACGGGCTGCACTAACGCAACACCTATTGGGGGAGATTTACTGAAACTGGTGCACACAGAAAGTGCTGCTGTGCATAATAACCAATCAGTTTCTAGGTTTTATTGTCAAAGCCTAGTTGAACAAGCTGATTGGTTACTATTAACAGCTGCACCAGATTCTGTGTGCACCAGTTTTAGTAAGAGCCGGTTCACACAGGGGCAACACGACTTCCAGCGCGACTTTGGGAGGCAACTTGGACAGGACTTGAGCATGAATCACAGCGCGACATGAGGCAACTTACAAGGAAACTTCAAGTTGCCTCCAGGACAGGAGGCTTTCCAGTGGCCAATCAAACAAGAATCAGCTCTGGGGGAGGGAGGGTTTTGCCTGGAAAACTATTTTTACTTCCTGGAAAGTTGCTTCAGTTAAGACGGGGGATCCGACTTGGAGGCGACTTCCATTGAAATCAATGGGTACAAGTCACCTAGAAGTCGGATTGAAGTAGTACAGGAACCTTTTCTGAAGTCGGAGCCACTGCAGTAGTGTACATTAAGACGGCTCCATTCACTTCCATTACTTTTCTAAACCGCACGACTTGGGGCGACTTGAAGTCGGATCCCAGGACGCCCCTGTGTGAACTGGCACTCCCAAAGAAACTCTTGTCTGTATGTGGTCCACATACACATCGTATGCAGATGATTCTTCACACTTCTGCATAAAATTACACATGCAGATAAAAAGAATAGTATATATCTTTAAAAAGTATAAACAAAAATGGTATACTTTTTGCGGCAATGTTGTTAGATCTTATTTTAAATGCTTCTAGTCCTCCAGCTGCTGCCACTACAGCTCCTATGAAGATCATTCATTCATTTCAGCAAAGGCTGGAGTGTCAATGATTGCTCATCCTTGTGAAAATACAAATACCTATGATCCTTTTCTATTTTCAGAACACTGCTTTAGCAGTGCTAAATATAACCCAGATTAAATCTGATTTTACTAAAAGGTACTTACAGGTTTAGTTGCCGTCTTCTTTAGTCTCAAAGTTCCCAAGCAGGCAACTAATCTTGCGGGTCATGTCACAGCAGCATGGAGAGGTGACGTCTGGGGCAGCCTTGCTTATATTTCCATGAAGCGTGCGGGCATCTAGAAGGGAAACATATGTTGATAAATTTTGAAGTACACAACGCAAGCATGCAAACATAGCCCTTGTATGCTTTTGTTCGACTAAAATGAGTAACTAAACCTGTATGCACACCTGAGCAGAGTGTACTCCTGGTGATTTATCTCAGGGACTTTTCAGGCATTTTACGGTCATTTTACAGTTGTATTACAGTCATTTTACAGTTGTATTACAGGCATTTTACAGACGTATTACATTCATTTTTCAGATGTTTTACAGTTGTTTTGCAGTTGTATTACAGTTGTTTTACAGTTAGGCAAAAAATTATTTGATCCCCTGCTGATTTTGTACGTTTGCCCACTGACAAAAAAATTATCAGTCTATAATTTTAATGGTAGGTTTATTTTAACAGTGAGAGACAAAATAACAACAAAAATATCCAGAAAAATGCATTTCAAAAAAGTTGTGAATTGATTTGCATTTTAATGAATGAAATAAGTATTTGATCCCCTATCAATCAGCAAGATTTCTGGCTCCAGGAGTCTTCTACACAGGTAACAAGCTGAGATTAGGAGCACTCTCTTAAAGGGAGTTTGTTTCTTAGCTTGTTACCTGTATAAAAGACACCTTTCCACAGAAGCAATCAGTCAATCAGATTCCAATCTCTCCACCATGACCAAGACCAAAGAGCTGTCCAAGGATGTCAGGGACAAGATTGTAGACCTTCACAAGGCTGGAATGGTCTACAAGACCATCGCCAAGCAGCTTGGTGAGAGGGTGACAACAGTTTATGCGATTATTCGTACATGGAAGAAACACAAAATAACTGTCAAGCCCTGTACACACGATCGGATATCCTATGGATTCCAATCCGATGTTTTTTTCCATCGGAATTCCGATGAAACTGTCTTCTATCAGTCTTGCCCACACACCATCAGTCAAAAAACGGACCGTTTCAAACGCGGTGACGTAAAACACTCTGATGAGCCGAGAAAAATTAAGTTCAATGCTTCTGAGCATGCGTCGACTTGATTCTGAGCATGCGTGGGTTTTTTATCCGATGGATTTCCACACAGACAATCGGATTTTGCTATCGTTTTTTTTTCCCATCGGATAAATTTAAAACATGTTCTATTTTTTCACACTGATGGAAAAAAGACTGATGGGGCCCATACACGATCGGTTCATCCGGTGAAAACAGTCCATCGGACCGTTTTCATCGGTAAAACCGATCGTGTGTACAGGGCTTCAGTCTCCCTCAGTCTGGGGCTCCATGCAAGATCTCACCTCGTGGAGTTTCCATGATCATGAGAACGGTAAGTTATTAGCCCAGAACTACACGGAAAAATCTTGTCATAGATCTCAAGGCAGCTGGGACCATAGTCACCAAGAAAACAATTGGTAACACACTAAGCCGTGAAGGACTGAAATCCTTCAGCACTCACAAGGTCCCCCTGCTTAAGAAAGCACATGTACATGCCCGCTCTAAAGTTTGCTAATGAACATCTGAATGATTCAGAGGAGAACTGGGTGAAAGTGTTGTGGTCAGATGAGACCAAAATCTAGACCTTTGGCATCAATTCAACTTGCCGTGTTTGGAGGAGGAGTAGGAATGCTGTCTATGACCCCAAGAACACCATCCCCACCATCAAACATGGAGGTGGAAACATTATGCTTTGGGGGTGTTTTTCTGCTAAGGAGAAAGGACAACTTCACCCCATCAAAGTGAAGATGGATGGGGCCATGCACTGTCAAATCTTGGGTGAGAACCTTCTTCCCTCAGCCAGGGTATTGAAAATGGGTCGTGGATGGGTATTCCAGCATGACAATGACACAAAACTCAAGGCAACCAAGGAGTGGCTCAAGAAAAAGCACATTAAGGTCCTGGAGTTGCCTAGCCAGTCTCCAGACCTATATTCCATAGAAAATATGTGGAGGGAGCTGAAGGTTCAGCTTACCAAACGTCAGTCTCGAAATCTTAATGACTTGGAGAGGATCTGCAGAGTAGTGGGACAAAATCCCTCCTGAGATGTGTGCAAACCTGGTGGCCAACTACAAGAAACTTCTGACCTCTGATTGCCAACAAGGGTTTTGCCACCAAGTACTATGTCATGTTTTGCAAAGGGGTAAAATACTTATTTCACTCATTAACCACTTGCCGACCAGCCGCCGTCATTATACGGCGGCAGGTCGGCACATTCCTGAGAGCCATCGTAGCTGTATGTCGGCTCCTTTAAGCGGGATAGCTGCACTGCGGGGGTGCTAAGGGCGTGGCAGGCGGTCGTGATGACCGCTGGCCATCCCTGTTCTGTGAGGAGAGGAGAGGCAATTTGTGAGTTCCTACTAGCTAGGACCCACGATCTGTCATTTCCTCTAGTCACTCCCATCCCCCTATATTTAGAACACACACTAGGGAACACAGTTAACCTCTTGATCGCCCCCTAGTGTTAACCCCTTCCCTGCCAGTGGTGTTTACAAGTTAAAATGTGTATTTTTTGCTAGAAAATTTGTTAGAAACCCCAAACATTGTATATATATTTTTTAGCAGAGAATCTAAAGAATAAAATGACAATTGTTGCAATATTTTATGTTACACAGTATTTGTGCAGCAGTGTTTTAAACGCAACTTTTTTGGAAAAATTTAATTTCATGAATTTAAAAAAAATTAAAAAGTAAAGTTAGCCCAATTTTTTTGTATAATGTGAAAGATGATGTTACGCCGAGTAAATAGATACCAAACATGTCATGCTTTATAATTGCACGCACCCGTGGAATGGCGACAAACTACGGTACCTAAAAATCTCCATAAGCGACGCTTTAATTTTTTTTTACGGTTACCAGGTTAGAGTTACAGAGGAGATCTACAGCTAGAATTATTGCTCTCGCTCTGACGATCGCGGCGATACCTCACATGTGTGATTTGAACACCGTTTACATATGCGGGCGCGACTTCCGTATGAGTTTTCTTTGCTGCGCTAGCTCGCGGGGACAGGGGCGCTTTAAATTTTTTTTATTTTTTTTCTTATTTATTTTATTTGTTTTTAGAATAAAAAATTGCGTTTAAAAAAAAAAAAAAAATGATCACTTTTATTGCTGTCACAAGGAATGTAAACATCCCTTGTGACAGTAATAAGTGGTGACAGGTACTCTTTATGGAGGGATCGGGGGTCTAAAAGTCCCCCAATCCCTCCTTTGCACTTCAAAGTATTCAGATCGTCGAAAACGGCGATTCTGAATACTGCGTATTTTTTTTAATCCGGCGCCATTGGCAGCCGAGTAACCCGGACGTGACGTCATGACGTCGCTTCCGTGGTTACAGTGAAGAGACTGAATCAAAGCCGTTCGCGGCTTTGTTTCAGTCTCTATCTAGACGCCGGAGGTGGCGCATCGTGGATCGGGTCTCGCGGTGGGTTGGGAGGCCCGGTAAGAGCGGTGGAGGCGGGCGGGAGGGGGGGGTGTCCCCTCCCGCTTCTCCGGGATAACAACCGACGGCTTTTAGCCACATCGGTTGTTATCCCTGGAAAGCCAATTGCCGGCTCTAAAAAATGATACTGGGACGATGCCTGCGGCTGCAGGCATCATCCCGGTGTAACCCCCGGAAGCCGAGGACGCATATCTGCGTCCGCTCGGCGGGAAAGGGATAATCTAATAATTATGACATCTGCATGTGTTGGGAACATAAAAAATGTCTCTTGAATAATTGGAGTGTCTTGTCATATAAACATAAGAACAATAAAAAAAAAAAAAAAAAACAGCTGCATACCTACAGTATATAGTCATAAGTTTGAAATGAGAAAAGGGAGACATTGACTCTTTTTTCTTCTGTGTTTCACTGCATTGCAAATGTTGCTTTGTCTAGCAAAACCCAGTTTAATACATCCGGTGCAAGTGGTTAGATTGCCTTCAAACATAAAGGTAACAAGATCTGTCCAAAAGTAAGAGTGGAAGCCAACGGAAGCGAGGGGAGTGCCCTGACAGCTAACATTTACCATCGACCTCATGTTCCCTTGTGTTGACTTAAGGTTATGTAATGGATTAGGGATTTTCCAGTCATTGCCCCTTGGATGAAGCAATAAAGATACTGCAGATAATGACACCATTGTTTTCAAGCAAAGCACATTCCACTCAGAATAACCGCATTTCTCTCATAAAAAGGACATTTTGGCATTTAGTATAAGCAACCTCTTCAACAGCCTGGCAACCTGTTTCACATTTCCTTTCGCAGGACGTTTGGATTTAGACTGTGGACTGGACTGACACGGGAGTGCCACCTGCACATATTATAGACAGCATGTCATTCAAAGAGGGGAAAACGGAAAGGCCCGTTTGAGGGAAGACATGCTTTACCTCATTCCTCTTGTGGATTCCTTTGACATTTTGCAAAACACTGAATGTGCCAGCAAAATACAGCAATAAGGTTTGCACCTCATATACTCATTTGTCGTTATTATTTAGATTACTATCTTCCTTGCACATAGTGTTTTTCCTTCAATTAGGCCTCTAGCACAAAAATGTATTAGGCCCCTTTCACACGGACATCAGGTCCGCCTGTCAGTTTTTTAGGCGGACCTGCACGGACGCTCCATGTAGCCCTATGGAGGCACGGATGTCAGCGGAGACATGTCCGCTGACATCCGCTCCGCTCCGCCAAAGTGTGACGGAGGAAAACCCTATTTTTCCTTCCGTCGGCGGAGCGGATCGGATGACAACAGACTCTACGGTCCGTCGTCATCCGATCCCCCATAGGGGAGAGCGGCGCTCTGACAGGGCGGTCCCTGCACAGTGTGCGGGGACCGCCCAGTCATCTGCCGGCTCAGCGGGGATCAACTGAACGATCCCCGCAGAGCAAGCGGAGGTTCACGGGGCGGATCATGACTGATCCGCCCCGTGTGAAAGAGCCCTTAGGCCCCTTTCACATGGAGGGTCCGTTCAGGTCCGCCTGTCAGTTTTTTAGGCGGACCTGCACGGACGCTCCATGTAGCCCTATGGAGGCACGGATGTCAGCGGTGACATGTGCGGTGACATGTCCGCTGACATCTGCTCCGCTCCGCCAAAGAGTGACGGAGGAAAACCCTATTTTTCTTTCCGTCGGCGGAGCGGATCGGATGACAACGGACTCTACGGTCCGTCGTCATCCAATTCCCCATAGGGGAGAGTGGCGCTCTGACAGGGCGGTCCCTGCACAGTGTGCGGGGACCGCCCAGTCATCCGCCGGCTCAGCGGGGATCAACTGAGCGATCCCCGCTGAGCAAGCGGAGCTTCACGGGGCGGATCATGACTGATCCGCCCCGTGTGAAAGAGCCCTTACTTTACTAATGTTTATACACAGGATCTCAATGCAGAAAGAAGTTATATTTCGTAAACACCTCATGCGTGTACAGGAGCATAAATAGAGCATGTGTATATACGCGTAAAATGCTTATTCATCCTATATTCTATCTGCCAGTGTAGAAAGGTACGCATATATGCTTGTATGTACCTGAATATACATGCATATGTGCATAAACTGCTGTACTCATATGTAACGTTTTCAATTTTTTTTTTTACAGGTCTGAACGCTGCATTACGGATTATTATGCAGCCGTGTGCATTACCCATATCCAACAATACAACTATGTTCAGATAAAGTGAAAAAAAAAGTTACACAGCTACAGACAGCATTTTCTCACCCACGTGCAAAAGGCCTCAGGCCTCGTTTGCACCTGTGGTTTAGGGGAGGTAAAAAAAGTATGGTTTAGCTGTGTTTTAGCACCCCCCCCCCCCAAACTGAAAATAATTTGGGCGGGGGTGTACACAGCAAAAATTAGCTCCCCCTCCCCATCTTATACCCAACGAAATGCAAGCCATTTAACTGAATGGAGCAGCTGCTGTAAATGTCCCGCAAGCACGTGCAATGCAGGTGCCTACAGCGCAATGGGGCTTGTTTTTAGTGGTTAAAACATGCAGTATTCTAAATATGAAACCTTAATTTAAAGATTTTAACTACCAGTAAGAATAAGTCCTTACATTTAAAGAGCACATGTCACTTCAGATCCATCATGGCAGTGTCTGTTAGCGGGCATCCACTCACCTGCTGCCGCCACGTCCCTCACCTTGTTGTGTCACAGCCGCATCACCAGCCATCCCATTAAAGTGAGGAGGAGGAGGAACTGCTGCAGGACAGAGATGACAGTTGCTCTTTAAAAATTATGATTTATATTGAGTTTATTTAAATCAAGCCTTTTTACTAGTGATTTAAATCATGATTTAAATTGTAATTTAAATCGATTTGATTTAAATCAAATCCACCCTGCCTATAGGTGTTTCTAATAGCTAACAATGTAGGACACATTATGTCTACTGACAGCCACACCTACCTACCTAATTCCAGAAGCACATTAGAACTTAACCACTTAAGCCCCGGACCATTTGGTAGCTAAAGGACCAGAGGTGAATTCAGAATTTTGCACTGCGCTACTTTAACTGTAAATTGTGCGGACATGCAATGTTGTACCCAAACAAAATTTGCGTCCTTTTCTTCCCACAAATAGAGCTTTCTTTTAATGGTATTTGATTGCCTCTGCGATTTTTATTTTTTGCGATATAAACGGAAAAAGACCGAAAATTTTGAAAAAAAATGATATTTTCTACTTTTTGTTTTAAGAAAAATCGAATAATCTCAATTTTAGTCATACATTTACGCTTGCGTTTGCCATTGGGCAAGAGCAGGGCAGGACAGGGGTGCTTTTTTTTTTTTTTTTTATTATTAATTTTGCTTTTTTATTTTATTTTTAAACTGTTGCTTCCATATTTATTTATTTTTTTATCATTTTTATTGTTATCTCAGGGAATGTAAATATCCCCTATGATAGCTATAGGTAATGACAGGTACTCTTTTTTGAAAAAACTGGGGTCTATTGGACCCTAGATCTTTCCTCTGCCCTCAAAGCATCTGACCACACCAAGATCGGTGTGATAAAATGCTTTCCCAATTTCCCAATGGCGCTTTTTATATCCGGG
Source organism: Rana muscosa (assembly GCA_029206835.1). Taxonomy (NCBI): domain Eukaryota; kingdom Metazoa; phylum Chordata; class Amphibia; order Anura; family Ranidae; genus Rana; species Rana muscosa. The sequence goes on from CM055122.1 coordinate 412,203,483, forward strand.
GGGGGGACATTCCCTCCCACTGCTTGTAAAAGCAGTCCAAAGGCTAATTAGCCACTAGGATTGCTTTTACATGAAAGCCGGCCGCTGGCTGAAAAGAATGATACCAAGATGATACCTAAACCCGCAGGCATCATTCTGGTATAAACATTCAAAGTCCAGCAACATACCAGTACGTTGCTGGTCCTTGTTGGACATGTATTGTAATCTTTTTTTTCATGCAGCCTGTTGGCTGAACGAAAAAAAAAGATTGATCGGTGGGTATGCCCACCATTAGAATACCGCCCTTCATCCACCCACTTCTAATGATGGGCATACATGCACCATTTATATATGCCGAAGCATGGGGGCATCTTCCCGCAAAAGTTATGCCGCGTACACATGATCAGACTTTTCCACGGGCAAGCCTCCGTCGGAATTTCGACCGTATGTACGCGGCATTAGGAGCCAAATCGCTCCTCCACCCCTGCTGCCCCAATGCTTCGGCATATATGCTTTTTTTTTTTTAACTGTGGTGGCGAAATCACCTCCTACAGCACTGGAGTCGCAGGGATCAGGCCTGTCTCTGCGACCGCTGCAGTTATGTGTGTTGTGTTTTGCAAGTGACAGTGATCGATCGATACTGCACTTGGGTGGCCTGGGCTGGACGGGCTGGACGGAGGGGCAAAACGCAGGTGCTAGCAGGTATCTGGGCTGATCCCGCTAACACTGCGTTTTTGGGAACCCTAAACTGCTGGGGACGCTAGTATAGATCTGATCAGATCAGATATTGATCTGTTCAGATACTATACCACTAAGGGGAGTGTATGCTTCACGCGTGGGTGTTAGCGTTACTGGCACTAACCTGACGCTGCCTGGGGTGTGACGCAGACCCTCTCTGACGCTAAAACCTAATTGATATCACCCGCCGGGCGATCAGGGGGTTAAACCTTTATTGGGTTATATACGGCGGGTGCCCTGACACTATAAAAAGCAAACTAACTAACCAGCGTCACCCGTAACACTTATATGATGATCACTGGTGAAAGGGTTAACTAGGGACAATTAGGGGGTTAAAACCTTTATTAGGTAATATATGGGGGTACCTGACGCTATATAAAAACCTGACGGCGAACCTAAAAAAAAAATTACTGGCTACCGATCTGCATCACCGACACTAAGACAACGATCATAAAAATGATCGCTTAGCGACAGTGGTGATAGGGGGTGAAAGGGTTACCTGGGGGGCGATCAGGGGGTTAAACCTTTATTAGGTAATATATGGGGGTACCCGACGCTATAAAAACCTGCGGCAAACCTAAAAAAAATTATTGGCTACCGATCAGCATCGCCGACGCTAAAACATCGATCAGAAAAATTATCGCTTAGTGACAGTGGTGATAGGGGGTGAAAGGGTTACCTGGGGGGCGATCAAGGGGGTTAAACCTTTATTAGGTAATATATGGGGTACCCGACGCTATAAAAACCTGCGGCGAACCTAAAAAAAATTACTGGCTACCGATCAGCATCACCGACGCTAAGACATCGATCAGAAAAATGATTGCTTAGCGACGGCGGTGCTAGGGGGTGAAAGGGTTATCTGGGGGGTGATCAGGGGGTTAAACCTTTATTAGGGGGGGTTAGGGGGCTACACTGGACCTAAAACTGAATGTACTGACACTTTTACAGTCACAAATGTCACTGATTGCAGTGATCACTAAATAAATGGTCACTGCAATCAGTGACACTGTGACTGGGGGCTGGGGGGTGATCTGGGGGGGCCTGGGGGGGCGATTTATGTGCCTATGTGTCCTGGTGTCAGTGTAGTGTTTTGTGCACTAACCTGCATCTTCTCCTGTACGGCGCTCGGTATATGTGAGCGCCGCAGGAGCGATGACATCACTTCCTCCAGCCTGTGTAAACAGTACACAGGCAGGGGAAGCTCTCATTCGCCGGGAGCGATCGAGAGGGGGTGGCTGGAATCGAACGGCCGTCCCCTCATGCCGGATCGCTCCCGAAGGTAAAACGACCGCTCACTGTAAAGAAGGGGGGTCCGATCGGACCCCCCAACTATACAAAGGCAATCACGTACATATACGTGATTCTGCCTGTCGGTGCCATTCTGCCGACGTATATTTACAGTGGGCGGTCGTTAAGTGGTTAACCTGCCTAGCGGTATTCCCGAGTCTGGCTTGGGGTAAGATTTCAGTACCAAAAGCGGTAACCCCGAGCCTGACTCGGGCTGCATTGCAGGATACAGGGAAAGTTACTTACCTTGTTCCCTGGATCCTGCGATGTCTCCCCGCTGTGTGTGCGAGCTGTCTCCTCGCTCGATTCACACAAAGTGCCGCCAAACTCCGTTCCTTGCGACGTTGCAGCGCACGGGGGCGGAGATCGGCGCCAAATTCAAAAAAGTAAAAACACAATATACATACAGTGCACTGAAATCTTACAGATTACAGTACTGTATAAAATAATTACACGTCCCCTTTGTCCCTAGTGGTCTGTCCAGTGCCCTGCATGCACTATTATATTATAAATACAGTTTTTTCTTCCTGGAATTTGTAGATTGTCCATAGCAACCAAAAAGTGTCCCTTTATGTCAAAAGTGGTTTTAGACCAGCTAGAAAACAGCGATAATAAATTAGAATCACTTGCAGAATTGAGCGATAGTGACTTGTGGAGAAATTCGTCATCAATCTAATGACAGCGACAATTCTGCAACTGAGCAAATTTCAGTGTTTTTGATTTGATTACATTATTGAATAATTTTTATTATTATTATATTATTATTTGTTATAATTATTTATAGTTATTTATTATTTTATAATTTATGATTTTGTGCTTCAAACTTTATCATACCCAGGATGTCCACTAGACTCTGGTTTGGACAGATTTAAGTGAGTTATTTCTAAGAATTACAGGCCTACAATATAAAACGCCAAATTTCCATGCAAAATATTTGTACTGCTTTCAGCACCTAAAATCTGACAGAATCATACCGCCAGGGAGGTTAAAGAGGAAGTCCAGCCTGGGTGAAAAAAATTAAAAGTCAGCAACTACAAATACTGCAGCTGATTTAATATTTTTTTTATTTTTTTAATATTAGGGCACTTACCTGTCCAGGGAGCCCGCGATGTCGGCACCCCAGCCAATCTTTGGATCGACTCCCGGGTGCTGACGCCGCCATTCCTAGTAAGGGAACCAGGCAGTGAAGCCTTTCGGCTTCACTGCTGGTTCCCTACTGCACATGTGCGAAGCGCGCTGCGCTCTCTAATTGGCCCGGCGGCGGGAGAAGGAGGAGGGGGCCGAACTTCTGAGAGATCGGGCCGCGGCTCGTCTCCTGGAAGTGGAGAAGGGGACCTGTCAAAAACGGGTCCCCATTCCCCCCACCCCCCTGAAAGGTGCCAAATGTGACACCGAGGGGGGGGGGAGCGTATAAGCAGAAGTTCCACTTTTGGGTGGAACTCCGCTTTAAAGTATAACTGAAGGCAATTTATTTTTTTACGTTTTGGGTAGAGTGGAGAAGAATTACAACACCTGTCAGTTTTTTATGGCTGCCTGTATCCCCGAAATTCACCCTCTCTATTTGTCCTGGTAACCGTTCTCACCAAATGCAATAGAGGGAAAAAAAAAAAAATAGGTCACCAGATATCGAATAGAGGGGAAATCTTCCAAAAGGGACACTAGAACTGTGACCTCGGTGACTACTAGCGACTTCCCTCACTTTGAAATGATTTCCTGTCACTTGCTGTTCCACAGTCAGCTTTCCACTGCACATGCACGAGATGCGCTGCGCCTCCTCAATGGTCCCGCAGTCTCCTGGGATATGTGACATATCCCAAGAAAGTTGTGGGTGGAGAGGGATTGAACTTCTGCTTGCCTAGGGGAGCAGGGAAATAGGAGGATTAGTGGAACTTCCCTTTTCAGGTGAAGTTCCACTTTAAGTAATTAACTACCAAATTATATAAGGAAGTATAAGTAATCAAAAGGAGGACAGCTTATCTTTAAACCATTGAGGGCAGCAAGAAGGTAAGAGAGGGCCATATGTGTCCCATAAAACACCAGTTTGACATGCCTGCCATAAAGTATACATAACAAAGAGGAAACTTTTCAGAATAGAAACTTGCATTAAAACATACTAATATTAAATTTAGTAGAAGGGCTGGAAGCTTCTAATTTTCTCATTATAAAAGATCACAGATGATGAAATTCAGACACCTTGGCCTTAGCTGCTGATCTGGTGCAGGTACATAATTTGACTTAGATAATAACTAGAAAGTTGGGTCACCAGCCCTGCTGTATGTAACGGCCTTAATGGGTGCTCATCAGGTTTACATACATATGGCTAATGTCTTGTACACACGATCGGATTTCCGGTGGGATAAAACCCGATGGACTTGTTTCATCGTAAATTCCGATCGTGTGTGGGCCCCATCTGACTTTTTCCAACGGAGTAAAAAAATAGAACATGTTTAAAATTTTTCCGATGGGAAATTCCGATCGTCTGTGTTGAATTCCATTGGAGAAAAATCCACGTATGCTCAGAATCAAGTCGACGCATGCTCGGAAGCATTGAACTTAATTTTTCTCGGCTCGTCGTAGTGTTTTACGTCACCGCGTTTTGGATGGTCAGAATTTAGTCTGACAGTGTGTATGCAAGACTGATGGAAGTCAGCTTCATCGGAATTCCGTACGGAAAATTCCATCGGATTTTATTCCATCGGAAATCTGATTGTGTGTACAAGGCATTACAGGTTGTTACAGTGGTACAAATGGTATTCTTCTGGAATAAACATGAATATACCGGAAATAATCTTTCAAACAAAAAAATACTTGCTAAATGAATGCAAATGTGAATGAAGAAGCCGACACCGAGTTTCAGAAGAAAAAGCTGTGCTTGCAGTTCAATGGGATATGCTGTGCCCAAAGAAATACAGCGCATGGCAAAATAAGTCAAACACAGCCCCTGGACTGCCATGTGTATAGCCATGTGTTCCAAGCGCACGTCAAACACAGGAAAACTGTGTCTGTTGACAAGAGCCCTTTCTTTTTTTTATTGGAGATGTTTGCAAAGACAGGTATGTTAAATGCAAATAAAACTCCAATAATTAGTTCAGACATGTAAAACGTTACAATAAAATATATAATATATGACATGCATCAGCAACTCCACATAAAATTTCCTCCAGGTATTCACAATTAATAAATACTGTCCTAGTGGAGTTTGGGATGAAAGGAAAACATTAAAAGAGTACATTGCTGTGACTTGCAGTCTGCTATATATTTGCCTAAAGTGTGTTCAAAGTGTGAAAACAAATCCATTTCCTCATTAAAGTGGATGTAAACCCAATTTCATGAAATTTGAGCTGGGCACATATATCTGCAGTGTTTTCCTATCTCTCTTCAAAGCACTATGTCCTGTAGCTGTCTCGTGCTCTGTTCTTCTGCTATCAGCCTGATAACTCCTGACAAGTTCTCTGTCACATATGATAAAAGCATATGGAGTTTTGTGTTGTGGAGGATGCTATAAATAGATTAGCACAGAGCTAAAGGATTCAACAAACAGATCTGAAAGTTTTTACTAATGAGGAGAAGGGGTGTGTGCCTTTCCTCCAATCAGCTGTCTTGGCTGTATGCCTAGGCTTCACTGCAGTGCTAACCAGGAAGAGAAAATCTCCTACCATGATGTGCACTTTCTAAACAGTATATAAAGAAGACAGCAGATATACATGTAAATCTTATGTAGGGAGATTTGTTTCATCCCTGTGTATCACCTGGGGCTGTTCACTTCACTGGGTATATGTGAGGGTTTACATCCACTTTAAGTCAGGCGGAGTTGAGTTTAGCTTAACGTTGTGGACATGGAAGACATGGCCATTGAGAAGACAAGCAACACTTGACTTCAGATATTATGGCAGCATTGAAAATAAACGGCTTCTGTATTAAAGAGGAAGTAAACCCTGATGGGTTTTACTTCCTCTTTATTCGCCAGAAAGTAAAAGCATAATGAACTAGTATGCATCGCATACTAGCCCATTATGTGCCACTTATCTGCAAACAAAGGCAGCGATGTCCGTGCTGGAGGAAGCATTCATCTTCACCCCTCTTCCTTCCGGGGCCACGGACTCCGCCTCTGTGACTGGCCGGAGTCGCATGACATCTCCCCCACGCATGCACGTGGGAGCAGACGGTCACAGAACGGGCCCTATAGAAAGGGCACAATCGTGCCCTTTCTATAGTGTGCATGCGCCGGTGACGTCAGTGCAAGCGTATATGGTAAATATCTCTTAAACCATACAGGTTTCGGAGATATTTCCAGTACCTGCAGGTAAAGCCCCATACACACTATCAGTTTTCTTGCAGGTTTTTCTCTTCAGGTTTACCAAAACCATCTAATATGAGGTCAAACCTTAAGAGTTTCAATTCGTATGCAATCAGGCAGGCCCTTGCACTACATGGTTTTGGTAAACTTGAAGAGAAAAACCTGCAAGAAAACTGATAGTGTGTATGGGGCTTAAGCCTTATTTTAGCCTGTGTCCCCTCTTTCCCCCCCCCCATTCCGGTCCCCTTTTCCCTGGTCCTTTTCTCCCCCCTCCCCCCCTTTCCTCCCTCCTCTCTAACATTCTGTCTCCTTCCCTTTTCTTTCCTTCTCCCCATCCATGTTCCTTCCCATCCCCAACTTCTCATTCCACTCTTTCCCAACCCTTTAAAGAGGAAGTAAACCCTCCATCAAGAAAAAAAATAAAAATAAGACCCTGCAAGACAAAGGCATAATGAGCTAGTATGCATAGCATACTAGTTCATTATGAATTACTTACCTGAGATCGAAGCCCCCGCAGCGGCCCTCATTCGCCTCCTCCGTCACCGACATGATACCCGGAGTGACTTCCGGGTATCGCTGCTCCGGCGCTGTGACTGGCCGGAGTAGCGATGACGTCACTCCCACGCATGCACGCGGGAGCCGTCAGTGACGGCACGGTCGCCTTCACTAACGGCACACTCAGTGCGCCTGCACCGTTGTCTACGGCGCGCATGCGCCGTAGACATTGGTGCCCTCTTTCTTGCAAATATCTCCTTAACCGTGTAGGTTAAGGAGATATTTCTTGCACCTACAGGTAAGCCTTAATCTAGGCTTACCTGTAGGTCAAAGTGGTCTGTTATGCCGTGTACACACGTTCGGTTTTACCGATGAAAACAGTCCGATGGACTTTTCTCATCGGACAAACCGAACATGTATGGGCCCCATCTGTCTTTTTTTCCATCGGTGAGAAAAAATAGAACATGTTTTAAATTTATCCGATGGGAAAAAAAACTATAGCAAATTCCGATCGTCTGTGTGGAACTCCATCGGAGAAAAAACCCACGCATGCTCAGAATCAAGTCGACGCATGCTCAGAAGCATTGAACTTAATTTTTCTCGGCTTGTCGAAGTGTTTTACGTCACAGCGTTTGAAACGGTCGGATTTTTGACTGATGGTGTGTAGGCAAGACTGATGGAAGTCAGCTTCATCGGATTTCCGATGGAAAAAATTATCGGATTAGAATTCATAGGAAATCTGATTGTGTGTACAGGGCTTAAGGGTTTACAACCACTTTAAACAATTTATTATTTGTTCGGTACCAAGATGGTCCATTTCCTCAAAATTTGGAGATGATTTGGAGAATCATCTCCACCCCCCATTCTTGATTCAATGGGATGATGGTACCCCTTTCTTTGTTTTCTTGATTTTTTTCTTTAATTGAGGCTTCCCTTTGTAATTCAATATTATTATTATTAGATGAGCAAACATCAAGAGCAAACGTTCAATCCCACATTAAAAACACAGCTATTACAGTCACTGCAGTACAAGTACAAGATATACAGAAGGAATTTACTGGGAGAAATGGAATGCAACAACAAACTAGACAACTACAGAACTTAAAAAGAATATTTAAAGCAAACCTGTAAAACAAAAAATTGAAGTTAATACTACTTCTACAGCATTACTACAACTGGAAAAAAAAGCTCAGAGACTGCGCAACATAAAACAACCTCCAGGGTATAGGGACAGTAGAAACGCTCCTCCATACCACAATGTAATCCCCATTGACTGACCCACCTATTGCCACGTTCCATGGCGGCTGAGGGTGTACCTAAACCTATGCAAATGCTTGCTTCCAGGAAGTAGATCATTGCATAGGATCTCTTGGGAGTCCTGAAGGCACTTTGCAGACAACTGCAGAAATTATGCAAGTATTCTTGACCCTAATGGTTCTTAGTATAAAGAAACCTTTCAAATTCATATCATGTTGTTAAGAACAATGAGAGTAAACGCCAAGTTATATGGTCACTGCTGGGAAAGTATGTGAGTTTTAGCAGACAGAAACCAGTTTCTGATTTGGTTTAGCTCTTCCAAAAATGTTGCACCCAACATAAAACATGGTCCTCTGATTTTTGGAAGCTTCCTTGCACCATTCTGCCATGCTACTGGATAGGACCCATCTCTAGTACAGACACGATCTGGTACACAAATTTGCATGTGTTCTTGCAATTGCTAATATAGTAATACCAAAGGACACCAGTCTTCAATGCAATTTAACTACAATACTTGCTGCTGATGTTTAAAGTAATTCCAGATTTCCCATTTGTTGGGAAAATGTCCTCCACTTCATGCAAAGCGTACCTCCACTATTCTATGTGGAGCACACAGTTTTCCTTTTATTACCCATTGAGTAGTACTATACCTTGCTACCTCTATTCAGAAGCCATGAATGCATAAACTCTAAAGCGAGTTAATTCAACAACAAATGCCTGAAAATTAACCATCTGTCAAACCTACAGCTGGTAAAACTAGCTACTAAAACTACAGAGAAGTGACAACAATGTTTAAGATAAAAAAAAGCACACCAAAATCTAATTGAAGATGGAAGCAAGATTTGAAATCAGCCTTTAAATATAAAGAAAATATTAAGATACGTTATCATCATTTATTGATATACAGTCAGGTCCATAAATATTGGGACAACGACACAATTCTAATCTTTTTGGCTCTATACACCACCACAATGGATTTGAAATAAAACAAACAAGATGTGCTTTAACTGCAGACTTTCATCTTTAATTTGAGGGTATTTTCATCCAAATCAGGTGACCGGTGTAGCAATTACAACAGTTTGTATATGTGTCTCCCACTTTTTAAGGGACCAAAAGTAATGGGACAATTGGCTGCTCAGCTGTTCCATTGTGTGTGTTATTCCCTCATTATCCCATTTACAAGGAGCAGATAAAAGGTCCAGAGTTCATTTCAAGTGTGCTATTTGCATTTGGAATCTGTTGCTGTGAACTCTCAATATGAGATCCAAAGAGCTGTCACTATCAGTGAAGCAAGCCATCATTAGGCTGAAAAAAAAAAAACATCAGAGAGATAGCAGAAACATTAGGTGTGGCTAAATCAACTGTTTGGAACATTCTTAAAAAGAAAGAACGCATTGGTGAGCTCAGCAACACCAAAAGACCCGGAAGACCACGGAAAACAACTGCGGTGGATGAACAAAGAATTCTTTCCCTGGTGAAGAAAACACCCTTCACAACAGCTGGCCAGATCAAGAACACTCTCCAGGAGGTAGGTGTATGTGTGTCAAAGTCAACAATCAAGAGAAGACTTCACCAGAGTGAATACAGAGGGTTCACCACAAGATGTAAACCATTGGTGAGCCTCAAAAACAGGAAGGCCAGATTTGTGCCAAACAACATCTAAAAAAGCCTTCACAGTTCTGGAACAACATCCTATGGACAGATGAGACCAAGATCAACTTGTACCAGAGTGATGGGAAGAGAAGAGTATGGAGAAGGAAAGGAACTGCTCATGATCCAAAGCATACCACCTCATCAGTGAAGCATGATGGGGGTAGTGTCATGGCTTGGGCATGTATGGCTGCCAATGGAACTGGTTCTCTTGTATTTATTGATGATGTGACTGCTGACAAAAGCAGCAGGATGAATTCTGAAGTGTTTCGGGGCAATATTATCTGCTCATATTCAGCCAAATGCGCTTCACAGTGCAGATGGACAATGACCCGAAGCATACTGCGAAAGCAACCAAAGAGTTTAACGGAAAGAAGTGGAATATTATGCAATGGCCAAGTCAATCACCTGACCTGAATCCGATTGAGCATGCATTTCATTTGCTGAAGACAAAACTGAAGGGAAAATGCCCCAAGAACAAGCAGGAACTGAAGACAGTTGCAGTAGAGGCCTGGCAGAGCATCACCAGGGATGAAACCCAGCGTCTGGTGATGTCTATGCGTTCCAGACTTCAGGCTGTAATTGACTGCAAAGGATTTGCAACCAAGTATTAAAAAGTGAAAGTTTGATTTATGATTGTTAATCTGTCCCATTACTTTTGGTCCCTTAAAAAGTGGGGGGCACATATACAAACTGTTGTAATTGCTACACCGTTCACCTGATTTGGATGTAAATACCCTCAAATTAAAGCTGCAAATCTGCAGTTAAAGCACATCTTCTTCGTTGTATTTCAAATCCATTGTGGTGGTGTATAGAGCCAAAAAGATTCTAATTGTGTTGATGTCCCAATATTTTTGGACCTGACTGTATTTGCCTCTACCATGCATTGCCCATTATCCATTAATACCAACAGATTAAATTAGATAAAATTAGAAGATTGTAATTAGAAATATTTTAATAATTATAACATTTACACCAATGTTAAAAAAAATAATAATAATTAAGAAACTGGGAGCTTTTTTTCTTGTCTTAGTCTGAGAACATTTGACTATGAGCCTAAAACTATTTAATAAACACAGGAAGTCAAATACTTAGTTTTGACATTGTTCCAAAGAAATCATGCAAAATGTATTTAACTATAAAATAGCAAAATCAATATTAGCAGATGTAGAAGAGAACAGTGAAATCACTCGTCTGGCAAATGCCCGTAAAATATACAAGCCTATGTCCTTGGATTGCAGCAGTGTGAAGGAAACTAGTATACTACAATGCATCTCTTATCAGGACTGGGAAATGGTCCTAGCACTGAAAACCAGTGTAAATAGAGCATGGGCCATCATTTTACTTCCCACGCTAAAGTATATTTAACAGTTCCCTACCTGAACAAACTACTGAACTAAAATAAACCTATGGCACATAACTTCACTATTACTTTTTAACACCTAACAGAGCCCTTAACAATTAACCCCAAAAACCCACCCCTAACCTGACCTCTAATATTAGCCATTAACGCCTCACCATTAACATAAATCCTTACAACAAACTTAACCCATCTAAACCGTAACCCTTAATCAAACCCCTGTAATAAGCCCTTAGCACTAAGCCCCCCAAAATGTAACCACTAAAGTAAGCTGTTAAAACATAACCCCCAACTCTATTCCAAACATATAATCTGAACCTTACACCTAAACTAAGACCTAATATCTAAGTCTCTATTCTACTGCACACTCGCCTCATTCTGCATAAAAAGTCCCTGAGCTGATAGCAAGTAGTCCCATGATTATCCAGGCAAAAGAAGAAGGTTCTATCAGTAAACCACACTCTAATGCCGCGTACACACGATCAGAAATTCCGACAAGAAAAGTTTGATGTGAGCTTTTGGTCGGAAATTCCGACCGTGTGTAGGCTCTATCGGACATTTTCTGTCGGAATTTCCAACAGCAAAAATTTGAGAGCTGGTTCTCAATTTTTCCGACAAGAAAAGTTCTTGTCGGAAATTCCGATCATCTGTATGCAATTCCGACGCACAAAAAAACACGCATTCTCAGAATCATGCAGAAGAGCCGAACTGCCTATTGAACTTCATTGATCTCGGCTCGTCGTACGTCTTGTACATCACCGCGTTCTTGACAGTCGGAATTTCCGACAACATTTGCGTGACCGTGTATATGCAACACAAGTTTGAGCCAACATTCTGTCGGAAAAAAATCCACGGTTTTCTTGTCGGAATTTCCCATCGTGTGTACGCGGCATAACACTGTTTTAAAAAAGCCATTGGCCACAGTTAAAATATTTGAGAAAAGTCTGAACAAGGAAGTATTGATTGTGCCAGGCAAATATTGTGCCAGGTCTAGGTAATGTGAAACAGTCAATTTTCAGTATCCCAGTTTCTTCTGTCCATAAATGTTGCCCCATAGATATATCTGTTAGATGTTTCTGTAATTTTTTTTTCTGGGAAGGAAGGCAATCATGAGACCAAAGAAAAGGGGAAAAAATAGGCTCCTGATTAACTTTAAAATCAATGAGGTGTAGCGGGGTCTCTAAACTTAGGTAGGACACTCAGGTGTGTAAGCATGGGAATAATGGACCATTTGTGTTCGTGGAGGATTGGACGGTGTAATAATCTCCTTGGCCTCTGGGTGGCGTGGTACATGGAGGCTCAGGGTAGATTGGCCGTTACAGTGCTAGCCTTTTTGTCCCTTCCCGGAGATGGTACGGCGAGGGCGGGGAACCTGCTGTGGTGTCAATGGGAGGAGATAAAAGGGGAAGACGCCCTAACCACGAGGTCTTCTGGAGGATCTTCTTCACGCGCCCAGGCACCTTAGGCCTGGGTGCGGGCGGTTCGAGATTCCTGCTCAAGCGCCCTAGGCCTGACCGGGATGGCGTTGGAGTCCATCCCAGGCACCTTCAGCCTGGGGTGAGGTACTAGGTCAGGAGGCCTGGGGCCCAGTGACTTTGACTGGGTCCCGCAAGGGTGGAGAAGTCCGAGGGTCCCTGAAGTGGATGGGGCCCATGTCTGAGGTGAGGAGGCCGGGGAGGTTACCCATTCGGAGAGTCTGGAGCAGCATCAACCCAGTGACGGATGGGCCTCTGGTGACTCCCTTGGAGGGACATCTTCCCCTGATAGGGGCCGCAGCGCAGCAAAGGTACTCCTATCTATGTTCTCTTGAGTCGCTGGTAGAGACTCTCAAGTTCTAAGTCCTTCCGAGCTAATGCTATAGTAACCGCTGGCGAGATCACAGTGGTTTAGCTGATAACCAGGATAGTGCCTCGACCTGCTCATTCCCCGTATCAAAATGTTATCAAGTCGCAACCAGTTGGCTACTGAAGCACTGTTTATTGTGAGATATGCAATACAACAAGAGTTGGACTGTGATCGGTGTGTGGAACTCTGGTTAATGGGAGCAAAGGGAAGTGTTGGCACAGCGGGACTTGATTCTAGACAAAAACACATAGGCCCGAGGAAATATCTGGTGTTGGCCTTCACCTCACCCACAGCTATGGGGAGGACATGGGCCGTAGCGCATCTCACCCTGTCGTATGACATACCCCTAGACAAAGGAGATGGGGTGAGGCCGCTACAGAGGTAATAAAGCACAGCATCTTAGATGCTCATTTCCAGGGGTACAACTTCAGACTGCTGGGCTCAAATACAGAAGAGGTGATAACTATAGCATCATTACGCTTGCGGACTTGCTATTGCGTAAAAAAAAAAAAATGAAGGGATTTTATCTAGTTTATCTGACCAAAGGCCCATGGGTGACTTTTCATGTTGTCACCAAGCACACTTTTTTGGACATTTAATGACATGGAGATATTCTTCTTTATCTATTAGATTATTATGTAAAACATTTTTGCAGCAACAAACACATATAACAAAGAGTTGTATAAAACAACAAAATTATACTCATTGATATCAGTAGAAAAAGAAGAGGATTGAACGAGACAATAAATAAAAGAATATGCCAGATACCTACCTAACTCAAAAGAAAACGGAAACTCATACCTACCTAACTCAAAAGGAAAACAAAGACTCAAACCCCATGTAATAAACCAGTTTCCATGAACCTTCTGCTATCAGTATAAAAATAAACACATAAAAGAGGAACTATAGGCAAAACTTAAATTTTTATTTTTATTTTAAATAAGAGGATTTACATTCCTAAGTAGAAATCCAGTCAAATGCTATCTAAGCTTAAACCTTAAACCCCCCATATGCTTTATACTAACTACCCTGCAAAGAAAAAATGCCTATACTTACATATAGGCGCTCCAGTCTGGTCACGTGATCTCCCCAGTGACTGGCTTCAGTGAAGAGGAGAGATCGCTGACAATGGCTGCAGAGCCTGCTTGCACTATGGGTCATCAGCTGTTAGCTGTCCCTCCTCTAGACTGAAGTCGGTGCTGGGTGCCGATCATGTTACTGGACCAGAGTGCCCTCAGAACGGTAAGTACAGACATCTTTCCTTTACAGGGTAGTTAGTATAGAGCTTAGAATAGAGTGGGGCAGATTTAAGCTTAGTTAGTATATGACTGGACTTCTACTTTAAATCAGCAAGAGTTAACTGGGAGATAGGAACTTTTAGTAAAACTGATGACCTTGCAATGATGTTTCTAGCTAATGGGAGAAATTGGAAAATCAGTTCTTTACTGCAGCTTTTTAAAAACGGATTGTTGGCAAAGAGCTTTTAAGCAACCATATGGGGACAGCTGTAAGCCTTGGAAACTCCCAACCATATGTCACAGCCACTTTCTCTTATATAGGAATGGGCTTAATTATGTATAAACCACAATTAACCATGCTGTAATTTAGTCACCTTGACTTCCACAATCCATCAGTCACTTTATAATTATGGGTACAGCCTTGGTGAAAATGTTCCCTTCAGGCAGAACCAGTATAAAGGCATTTAGGGATCCAGCAGGGGATCCACTGCAGCTTTCCAGTGTAACTCTACATGGAAAAGCTGAACCTCGAAAACACTGGCTCTATTATGATCATACTGTGTAGCCATACAAAGGCACAGGTGCTCGATAAGCATCCTTAAAAAAAATACCAAAATGATTATGGTCATGTCAGTTTCTCATTTCAACCACAAAGTGCTTTGGCAGTGTGGCAAAGGTATATAACTAAGCACTAACATTTAGGGGACCATGGTTAGTAGTTGGAAGGGATTACAACACTCTAAAAACCAACAACCATTGAGATACAAATGCCCTCTGAAATAGAGAGTAGGGGTAGCACCATTCATTGCTCCCCTCAAGAGAGGGGCAGCACAAAATGTTCTCCACTAAGCACGCTCCTAATTGGTTAGACCCTGACCACATGGCCTTAAAACTGGAGAAACCAAGAGGCAAGTGGTTCTAAATGGCTTCATTGTATAAGCATATTCAAGACAAGAACAATAAGATGGAAACATCAAATAGGTAAATCGAGCAGCTTGGCTGAAAAGTTTCCGATATTAGGTTGTTTGCTTTTTTGTTCAGTAGTTCACATGGAAGATCAGCTAATTTCTGAATTTTCTAAATATTCATAAAAATTCTAATATAAGAACTATTACATTTAGCACCTATTAATGCACATACAGTGCCTTGCAAAATAATTCACCCCCTTGGCTTTTTACCTATTTTGTTACAATACAGCCTTTAGTTCAATGTTTTTTTAATCTGAATTATATGTGATGGATCAGAACACAATATTTTAAGTTGGTGAAGTAAAATTTGAAAAATATATACATAAAACAATTTTTCAGAAATAAAAATCTGATAAAATACATTGTTATGAAGCCCATAAAAATCTCTGGTGCAACCAATTACCTTCAGAAGTCACATAATTAGCGTAATGATGTCCACCTGTGTGCAATCTAAGTGTTACCTGATCTGTCAATACATATACACACCTTTTTGAAAGGCCCCAGAGGCTGCAACACCTAAGCAAGAGGCACCACTAACCAAACACTGCCATGAAGACCAAGGATCTCTCCAAACAAGTAAGGGACAATGTTGTTGAGAAGTACAAGTCAGGGTTAGGTTATAAAATAATATCCAAATCTTTGATGATCCCTAGGAGCACCATCAAATCTAACATAACCAAATGGAAAGAACATGACACAACAGCAAACCTGCCAAAAGACAGCCGCACACCAGAACTCAAGGGCATTAATCAGAGAGGCAGCACAGAGACCTAAGGTAACCCTGGAGGGGCTGAAGAGTTCCACAGCAGAGACTGGAGTATCTGTACATAGGACGACAATGAGCCATACGCTTTTTGGGCTTTATAGCGGAGTGGCCAGAAGAAAGCCATTACTTTCAGCAAAAAACAAAATAGCACGTTTTGAGTTTGCGAAAAGGCATGATGGAGACTCCCAAAATGTATGGAGGAAGGTGCTCTTGTCGGATGAGACTAAAATGTAACTTTTTGGCCATCAAAGAAAATGCTATGTCTAGCGCAAACCCATCACATCACCCAAAGAACACCATCCTCACAGTGAAACATGGTGGTGGCAGCATCATGCTGTGGGGATGTTTTTCAGCAGTCGGGACTGGGAAACTGGTCAGAGTTGAGGGAAAGATGGATGGTGCTAAATACAGGGATATTCTTGAGCAAAACCTGTACCACTCTGTGTGTGATTTGAGGCTAGATTAAATAGAGAAAGCACTCACATTAACTCATCCGTAATCAATTATGGAAATACAAAGAAAGGGGACCCACAGGGTAGCCCCAGGTCGGACTTTAACGGTACAGTAAACAATGATAATATACAAAAACAATCTTTAATAAAGTATAAACACATACATGGTATACAAGGGAGACAAACAATGAC
Organism: Rana muscosa; assembly: GCA_029206835.1. NCBI lineage: Eukaryota > Metazoa > Chordata > Amphibia > Anura > Ranidae > Rana > Rana muscosa. The sequence continues at coordinate 412,220,007 of CM055122.1, forward strand.
TTAAAAACCATATACAAAGAACTACAAGCTCCCTTGTATACCATGTATGTGTTTATACTTTATTAAAGATTATTTTTGTATATTATTATTGTTTACTGTGCCATTAAAGTCTGACCTGGGGCTACCCTGTGGGTTCCCTGAGGCTAGGACGGAGGTTCACCTTCCAGCAGGACAATGACCCCAAACACACTGCTAAAGCAACACTTGAGTGGTTTAAGGGGAAACATGTAAATGTAAATGTGTTGGAATGGCCTAGTGAGGCCCAGACCTCAATCTAATAGAAAATCTGTGGTCAGACTTCAAGATTGCTGTTCACAAGCGCAAACTATCCAACTTGAAGGAGCTGGAGCAGTTTTGCAAGGAGGAATGGGCATAAATCCCAGTGGTAAGATGTGGCAAGCTCATAGAAACTTATCCAAAGCGACTTGGAGCTGTGATAGCCGCTAAAGGTGGCTCTAAAAAATATTGACCTTAGGGGGGTGAATAGTTATGCACATTGACTTTTTCTGTTATTTTGTCCTATTTGTTGCTTGCTTCACAATAAAAAAAAAAAACATCTTCAAAGTTGTGGGCATGTTCTGCAAATTAAATGATGCAAATCCTCAAACAATCCATGTTAAATCTAGTTTGTGAAGCAACAAAACACGAAAAATGCAGAGAGCAGTGAAAACTTTTGCAAGGCACTGTATATTTGTCCCATTTCTTTTTTCTTTTTTTTTCCAATAATGTTTATTGAAAGGTTTACAGATAACAGAGATCATACAACATAAGAACAATTGTATACATCAACAGACATTTAGATCCCATAGTTAGCGAGGCACATGGTTAGATACAATAGATACAATAGGATGTACCGTATATACCTGAGTATAAGCCGAGCCGAATCTAAGCCGAGGCACCTCGTTTTACCATAAAAAAATGGGAAAACGTATTGACTCGAGTATAAGCCTAGGGTGTCCATCTGCATGCCTCACTGTGCCTCACTTTGCCTCACTGTGTCCATGCGCATGCCTCACTGTGTCCATGCCTCACTTTGTCCATGCCTCACTGTGTCCATGCCTCACTGTGCCCATGCCTCACTGTGCCTATGCCTCACTGTCACTGTGCCCATGCCTCACTGTGTCCATGCCTCACTGTGCCCAATCTCCCTACCTCATCTCCGGCGCTGTGTGACTAGACTGACTTTTAACATGAGAGTCTATGGAAGGAGGTCCGGCTTTGAAAAATCGGTGCTTCCCGGCCGTAGGTCCTCTGGACAACTTCACACTTGTAGATGAAGAGTGGGGCTACATGTGTGCCAAGTTTGGGGTCCAGGGGACCTAGGGCCGGCCGGTACCGGGTCCCCAAAATCACCTGAGAAATGACCGTTTAACATTGGAGTCTATGGAAGGGTTGCCGGTTTGAAAAATCGGTGCTCCCCGACCGTAGGTCCCCCGGACACCAAACTTAGCATACTTGTAGAGGAGAAGTGGGGCTACATGGGGTCCAGGGAAACTACAGCTGGCTGAGATCAGGTGCAAAAATTTGAAGTCGGACACAGACTCGAGTATAAGCCGAGGGGGGCATTTTCAGCACAAAAAACTGTGCTGAAAAACTTGGCTTATACTCGAGTATATACGGTAGGTATATATGAGTGGAACTTTTAAACATAACGTACCGTATTAACAGTCGGGAACCAGGTTAGGAGTTTAGTCTGGTCCTCCTCGACACCCCAACTGGGATCCAACTGTGTCGGGGAGGGAGACCACACCTCCCACCCTCTGTTCCTTCCCAAAGGTACTAAATAAATCTAGTTACATACCGTCTTGTATCATATATATGTATCAGTGTTAATATTTGAATCAGCATGCAGCTAGACCTCCTGTCCTATAACCATCTTTGTACAGTGTGTTTATGGTGAAAAGGTTTCGTTAGGAGGTATTTATGCCTCCTTGACTCTAAAGTTAACGTATCTTTGGAGGTTATAGAAATCTACATTGAATGTATCATGACCTTTGTTTATCAAGGCTGCTCTGTTATCCTTATAAGGTTTGAGTTAGATTTGTCCCATTTCTTTATATCTTACTACATCAAAGAATGCAAACCTCTGTAATTCATTAAACAGAATTACCCTGTTTGAACCAGTGTGATGTAAAAGTTGTTACGCAGCCTACAAAAAGTAAAGGATGTTCCTTCAATGAGACGACAAACACAGCCAGCACTGTCAAAGTCCCCAACAGCACAGGGCGTGCTATATATATATATATATATGTATGCACACACACGCATTATATATACATGTATATACAAACACATTATATATATATATATATATACATATACACATTATATGTATATATATGCATACGCATAAATATGACAGGGGGACATGGTTACTGTCTTGGGGGGTCTGAACGAGGTAGAAAGAAGTTAAATTCTCTCTTCACTCCCAGATTCTCCACCTCTGAGCTGGTGAATCTGGGAGGTGAATTCTGACACAGATCGCCAGTGAAGCGCTGAGATCGCAGATTCATAAACTGGCCATTTCTGTGTCAGTCAATGAGGATTCTCAGTGTGCGGAGAACATCGGCGGGAGAACATCGGCGGGAGAACATGTTCAAACACTTCTCCCCCGATTATCTCTGTTTCATAAACTGTTTATAGGCTGTGATCAGTGGCGATCCTTGGGATCAAGGACACCTAAATATATTAAAATACCTAAAATACCTAAAAAAATATATACAAAATCAAAACACCATTAAAATAATGCATGATCTGTACAAATGTATAACATGTAGATGGCCTCCCTCAGTAGGCGAGTAGACATATCTCTCTACTTGTAAACAGACCCAGGTCTCTTTTCACTGTTTTAAGGAAAATACTTTTTAGGTAATTAATGATATAGTAATTATAGACAGTTTGAGAACCCCAAAAAAAACGAAATATGTATAAAAATGATACTCTCCAATTAAGGTTACTATACAGCAATAAATGAGTGAGGACTCAAAATAAAGTGCAAGATCACAGTGAACTCGATATCAAACAATCAGATTACAACATATTAGCTGTGTGAAGTAAAAAAAAAAAAAAAAAGCCATCTCCGCGAAAGTGTTCTGAAGAAACACATCTATGTGGACAAAAAGTATGGTGTAAAATAATCTTAATGTGGAAAGGAAACACACTTTTGTTATTTGTGGCTATATGACAGGCTTGGGTTTTGGTGACCAAAAAGAAACAAGTGCTCTTCAGGCCTCTCTAGAAAGCTGAGAGGTTAAAAAGACAGCAGTCACCTGACTGAAGGTATCTTAGTGCTTCTCCGGTTTCACATTGCAAACCTGCCAGTATAAACAGAAGTCACCAGTGACTAAGCGTTTATTTCAGTACATGACAGTCAGTGGTAGTAGTGTACTGCCAGAAAAAGCTTACACAATGCATTGCTTTGTATTTGTCTACCCAAGTCACTATCTGAGACCTTCGCGGTTTCTGTAAAAGTATCCTGCTACAGTAAATGATAGCTCCTCACATGAAAAATCACATCAGAGATACCCTTTCCTAAAAAATTAGGAGCCAGGGTCAAAATATAATAACCACAAGTCTTGTAAGTTGTACATAATTTGGGTTAATTTACTAAAACTGGAGAGTGCAAAATCTGGTGCATCTCTGCAAAGAAACTAACCAGCTTTCAGGTTTTAGGCAGGGTTCACACTGGTACGACACGACTGTTGTACGACTGTCATCCTACTTTGCCCTGCAACATCAGTCCTATTTTGGTCCTACTTCCATCCGACTTGAATGAACAGGATAATGGCCCGTACACACGATCCGAATATCGGACAAAAACGATCGTCCGAGGAAGAATCGTACGATTTTCGGATCGTGTGTACACTACTTTCGAGAGCCGATCAGGACAGTTCATCTGATATTATTCGATCGGACAAGCACGAATATTTTCCTCGTACGATACCAGAACGTACGATTTTCGTTTAGTCAGTATAGTTGTCGTCCGAAAATACAATACAAATACATTACAACAAATCGACATCACTTCCGATTTTTTTTTTCTGTCGTACGAGAATTTACGTGACTTTAGTAACCTATTCAATTTCTACTTGCGACTATTAACCGAAAAAAGTTGTACGATCTGTCGTACGATATTGGGATCGTGTGTACGGGGCATAAGATTTCGCCCCGACTTTGAGATAGTCTGACTTGTCCTTTGACCAAAACAATCCCAGTGCGACATAAATTTATTTTACTGCTGCTGTAATCACCATGTCAGATTGTTACAAGTCAGACCGTTAGGACAAGGATCAGACTTTGATCTGACTTTAATGATATTCAATGGGCTGAAATAAGAACAAAGTAGTGCAGTAACCTTTTTCAAATTCAGACCGACTTGTGTCGGACCAGTTAAGATGGCTCTCATAGGGAATTATTGATTTACACACGTCCTTTTTACACAATGCGGAGGATTAACCCCTTAGGTTCCACAGTGAGTATAACAAGCATGCTTTACTGCATTTACAGACTGATTTTACTGTTGTGGATCTAGTAATACTTTAAGTTACACAACCCTCACTTACATGATCGACTGCAGAAACTGATTTTTTATTTCATTGACAGTTTTTAATTCCAATTTAATTTAAGACTGTATCAACCTGATCAGGAATAATGCAATAATGCAGGTCTGTGTCGAAGGCCTGTGGACTTTTTTTCAATGAAATAATACAGCTTGCTTTCAGGTTCACTTGCATTTGATATGAGTTTTGAGATTATTCAGAGATATTTGACAGGTGCATTTTAACTGCAGTTGACCTGCTTTTAATCTGAGTGTGACCTCCTTTCAAGCTACATCAGCCTCTGTTCATCTACTTGTGTTCTCCTATTGACTTCAATGGGGGGAGAAGCAATTCTGATGTGGACAAAAACTTATCAACACGGACATTTTACACTGTTTTGGAGAGGACAGTGAAAATAAATCCAGTAAATCCAATCATTGTGGCTGGTGCTCTGCTGGAGAAGCTGTTCCTACAAAAATATGGACAAAATTGTGGACATAAAAGCATGCTATGACTTCAGTCTTACCCCTATTCACATGAAAGCACAATTCTTGGACTAGGCCTGTATGTATAGCTACTTTTCTTATAATACATAATGTGATGACTGAAAGAAACAGAAATTCTTGATCCAACAGCTCTTCCCAAAACCAACAAACCACACCCCTCCAGCCCTCTCAGCTACGTGACTGCTACATGGCATATACACAACAAAATACATAGGGCACATAGCACACTAGGCACCTTTTACTATAAAAAATATAAAAATTATGGCAAACATTACATAAAATTTGATTATATGCTTTATGAATAGAACAGATGCCTCCATTGAGAGTGTGCTGCGTTTATCTAAGTAAGCAGTAGTATCAGTCAGTACAATGTATTGGAAGCTGTGGGTACTTAAACAAAACCATGCTGAAACTACCAATTTTGGACCAGCCAGGGTGTGAAGACAAAAAAAAAAAAAATGAGTTGCCAGTAAAATAAGTAAAGGGCTCATATCACGTTTTGGAAATCACATGTCCTGTATTTGTCAGCCAACAGAAAACAATAGGAGGATTTGTTCGTGGACAGCAATGGCAAACTAATGGTAAATATTTGTATTTTGTTTAGTTTTCCTTGACACGGTGTCCATGAGAGACTGAGGGATTGATGTACCAATGGCAAACAGACCACTCAGTTTGCAAGGCAATTTTCCCCGGAGCTTAGTGAATGAGGTGAAGCTCTGCTTATTTCCATCATCCAATCATGTGCAAGCAAAAATTTTATTTTTTGTTTCATTTGTTTCCTTGCAAGTGATTGGGTATTACAAAGCGAACCTTTACCACATTCACTAAATTGTAGGGCAATTTCCTTGAAAATTTTATTGTCATCACGCACGCCTGCCAATCGGATTTTAGAGTCCAGTGCAGCCATTACAGTTTACTAGTTTGGACAAGTATTTTTACTTCCACTATATGCTGTTTTGTTATCCTTGCCCATGCATCAATTGCTGTTGTGTGTATTATCAATGCGAGTGCGGAGGCACTTTTATAAATTAATTACGTTTTTTAATAAATTGTTTTTTTTAACGGAATAAACACTGTGGGCATACTGTATTTCTTTTATCTCCGGATATATGTGCAATATTGGAGGAGTAATCCTGATGGGAGATGTGTTTGGTGTCTGGAGGATCCCTTTTAAAGGGATTAAACAAGCGCTCCTGACCATTTATTCCAATGGTCCACATCATCTGGTAAGAGGCAATAAAATTACAAAAACAGTCTGGCGCCAGGAAACTGGGACATATGTTGCACTGGGAAGCTTGTGAATGTCCTGCAAGAGCCCAAAGAGTAGCTGTGTGGGTGAGCATACCAGGAGGGGTGTGAATACATGTAGAAACATTCAGGGGCAACCACAACTGGAAGCGCTGATCGGGACAGTCTTGAAAGGACAAACAATTAAAAAGCTCAATGAGATAAAATCATATGCCGATTTAATAATAACATTAATAATAATACGCTTTGCAGTCGCTCCATCTATGCATGGAGATTTTTAGACAATTGTTCATCTAAGCACATGTTATTATTAAATCGGCATATGATTTTATCTCATTGAGCATTTTGATTGTTTATCCTTTCAAGACTGTCCCGATCAGCGCTTCCAATTATGGTTGACCCTGAATGTTTTTATCCTCTGGTAAGAGGCTCCCTAATGTGGTGTCACTTGGTAATAGATGCACAGGAGGTTGAAATGTGGGGACACTTGTGAATTATATAGACTGTGGAAGGATTATGCTTCATTTATATATATATGATTTTTCCACATTTCTGGGTCTCTACAGATTGAACTTTCCTTTTTTTTCACATTTGATTTTTTTCACGATTAAGAGGATATATTTGCATTAATGGACTTTCCACTACTATATGAATTTATTAGTTTGTGGTTTACTATCAGGGATGAGCCGAACACCCCCCTGTTCGGTTCGCACCAGAACCTGCGAACAGACAAAATGTTTGTGTAAACTTTAGAACCCTATTAAATACAATGGACTCGAACGTTCGAAATCTAAAGTGTTAATTATAATGGCTAATATGCAAGTTATTGTCCTAAAAAGTGTTTGGGGACCCGGGTCCTGCCCCAGGGGACATGTATCAATGCAAAAAGAAGTTTTAAAAACGGCCGTTTTTTTGGGAGCAGTGATTTTAATAATGCTTAAAATGAAAAAATCAAAGTGAAATATTCCTTTAAATTTCGTACCTGGGGGGTGTGTATGATATGCATGTGAAGTGGCGCATGTTTCCCGTGCTTAGAACTGTCCCTGCAAAAAATGTCATTTTTGAAAGAAAAAAATGCATTTAAAACTGACTCGCGGCTATTAATGAATTGTCGGCTCCCGGAAATACATACAAAAGTCATTGATAAAAAAAAAAAAAAAAGCGTGGGTGTTCCCCAGAATTCAATTACCAGGCCCTTCAGGTCTGGAATGGATATTAAGGGGAACCCTGCCGCAAATTTAAAAAAATAATTGACGTGGGGTTCCCCCAAATATCCATTCCAGGCCCTTCAGATCTGGCATGGATTTTAAGGGGAACTCCACCCCAAATTTTAAAAAAAAATGGCGTGGAGTCCCCCTAAAAATCCATACCAGACCCCTTATCCGAGTACGCAACCTGGCCGGCCGCAGGGGAAAAGGGGGGGACGAGAGAGCGCCCCCCCTCCCTCCTGAACCGTACCAAGCCACATGCCCTCAACATGGGGAGGATGTCCCCATGTTGAATGGGACAAGGGCCTCATCCCCACAACCCTTGCCCGGTGGTTGTGGGGGTCTGCGGGCGGGGGGCTTATCGGAATCTGGAAGACCCCTTTAACAAAGGGGACCCCCAGATCCCGGCCCCCCCCTATGTGAATTGGTAAGGGGTACATTGTACCCCTACCATTTCACGAAGAAAGCGTAAAAAAATGTTTAAAAACCACACAAACACCTTGAAAAAGTCCTTTATTTAAAAACAAAAAACAAAAAAAAAAACATTCCAGCGGTGAAATCCAGTGTCCCGCGGCGATCCCGATGTCCAGCGCTGTCCATCATTGGTTGTGCCTGAGCGGACCTGATGGGGAACTCCCTCTCAGTATTTTAAATGTATAGACCCGCCCCTTCTAAAGTTCCCCATCAGGTCCGCTCAGCGGACCAGATGCGGAACATGAGAAGGGGCGGGTCTATACATGTATTACCAAAGTGAGAGCAGTTCCCCATCAGGTCCGCCCCCTCGGTATGTCGGACCCGCCTACGTCATTGGCTTGAGCGGGGAACTTCCTTCACTATGTAAATTTAAATTACACAGTGAAGGAAGTTCCCCGCTCAAGCCAATGACGTAGGCGGGTCCGACATACCGAGGGAGCGGACCTGATGGGGAACTTTAGAAGGGGCGGGTCTATACATTTAAAATACTGAGAGGGAGTTCCCCATCAGGTCCGCTCAGGCACAACCAATGAAGGACAGCGCTGGACATCGGGATCGCCGCGGGACACTGGATTTCACTGCTGGAATGTTTTTTTTTTTTAATAAAGGACTTTTTCAAGGTGTTTGTGTGTTTTTTTAAACATTTTTTTATGCTTTCTTCGTGAAATGGTAGGGGTACAATGTACCCCTTACCAATTCACATAGGGGGGGGCCGGGATCTGGGGGTCCCCTTTGTTAAAGGGGTCTTCCAGATTCCGATAAGCCCCCCGCCCGCAGACCCCCACAACCACCGGGCAAGGGTTGTGGGGATGAGGCCCTTGTCCCCATCAACATGGGGACATCCTCCCCATGTTGAGGGCATGTGGCTTGGTACGGTTCAGGAGGGAGGGGGGCCGCTCTCTCGTCCCCCCTTTTCCCCTGCGGCCGGCCAGGTTGCGTGCTCGGATAAGGGGTCTGGTATGGATTTTTAGGGGGACTCCACGCCATTTTTTTTTTAAATTTGGGGTGGAGTTCCCCTTAAAATCCATGCCAGATCTGAAGGGCCTGGAATGGATATTTGGGGGAACCCCAAGTCAATTTTTTTTTAAATTTGCGGCGGGGTTCCCCTTAATATCCATTCCAGACCTGAAGGGCCTGGTAATTGAATTCTGGGGAACCCCCACGCTTTTTTTTTTTTTTTTATCAATGACTTTTGTATGTATTGCCGGGAGCCGACAATTCATTAATAGCCGCGAGTCAGTTTTAAAAGACTTTTTTTCTTTCAAAAATGAAATTTTTTGCAGGGACAGTTCTAAGCACGGGAAACATGCGCCACTTCACATGCATATCATACACACCCCCCAGGTACGACATTTAAAGGAATATTTCACTTTTATTTTTTCACTTTAAGCATTATTAAAATCACTGCTCCCGAAAAAACGGCCGTTTTTAAAACTTCTTTTTGCATTGATACATGTCCCCTGGGGCAGGACCCCGGTCCCCAAACACTTTTTAGGACAATAACTTGCATATTAGCCTTTATAATTAACACTTTAGATTTCTCCCATAGATTTTTCGAATTTGCCGCGAACACCCCAATTTGTTCGCTGTTCGGCGAACGGGCGAACAGGCAATGTTCGAGTCGAACATGAGTTCGACTCGAACTCGAAGCTCATCCCTATTTACTATACACATATATGTTTTGATTTAGCACCATTTTTTTATATTTCAATTCCCCTGAAAAGTGCAATATCCCTTGAATGGCCAATTTGCCTTTAGTAAATCAACCAGTGTCCAGTTGACTGAGGCACGGAAGTTTGCTGCACTATTACATGAAAATAGCTCACTTTTTATGTAATAGAGGATGTTCTAGAGCACAGGTGTCAAACACAAGGCACGTGGGCCGATTCCAGCCCTCCAGGTCATTTCATGTGGCCCTCAAACCTCCCTCATCTCTGCCCCCACCTGGTCTCAGCAGTCAGCAGCAGAGAGGACAGGACTCCTCCACCAGATCCTGCACCTCTCTGTCCAGCCCTCCCGGCAGCAGCACAAGGCAAGGGGGTGCACTGATGTAAAGAGATAGTGGTGGGGATGATCGACTTCTGATGGTGGGGGGCTCTTGACATCTGATGTAAGGGGGTGGGGTGCTGATACAAACAGCCCTTTGAGGGCAACCATAATGCTGATGTGGCCCACAAGCAAATTGAATTTGACACTCCTGTTCTAGAGGATCTGCCCCAGTGACGTTCTGATTTCCTTTAGAACAATTAACTACTTCCGGGCCTGCGGGTGGAGGACTATTTGTCCGTAAGTCCCATCTATACATGGAGTGGCAATCATGTGTGTGGGCAGCACTGAGGCTGAGCAGGCCTGTCCATCATAAGTTGCTTCAGCAGTGGACTGTTCAGACTAGGAGTCTGAGACCCCTGTATCCACGCATTACAGCGAACGGGGACAGAATTGCATTACTGCTCGCTTTAAGAAGAACTACAGCAGGGATGTGAGAAGACTGGTGGCCAGGGTAATAGCGGCCACAGGTCTTACAAAATGAAAATCATAAGGTATTAAAGCTGTGATTTAAATAATGCACAATGTTTTTCTCTCAAACTACAGACTGAGCAACTAGATGGACTACATATTCCTATGCACCAGCGAAGTCAGGGAAATAAGTTTTTGCAAAGAGTTCAGCTTTAAAGTAGATCTAAACCCAATCACTAAAATCTCATATACAGTAGGCTTTAACATGTTATAGTGATTTCCATTGTTGTCACTATCAGGGAACCATTCCAGAGCATTGATGTGCAGCTGACACTATAATGAGTGATTGTAGACAGGAAGTAGCTAAAAAGGCTGAAGGAGATTAGCAGTTAACAAAAGGTGAAACCAATATTTCTAAATTCAGCCATAAAAGCTAACAAAACTTCACAAAAAGACAAAAAAGTTTACATGTTTGCTCTTTGTAGTTTTCGTTTTTTTTTTTTTTTTAAAGAAGAAGAATAAAGAAATGCAAAAACAATAATATAGACACACTGGAATTGATATAAAAGAGGTAGAAATAATCTGTTTACTTTGTAGGGGGATTTTCCCTTAGCTAGCTGAATGTGGTAAAAGTTGAAAAGTGAACAGTTCATTTTCCCTTAGTAAATCAACCTCGTGTACACAGTGTAAATTTTCTTTTGATGAAACACATGTATTATAAAACATATGTTGATTAGTAATAATTAGAGCACATAACTACTACAGATCATAGCTCTGGGACATAAGCACAGGATTAAGTTTATTGAAGTAAGGCTTACTAATAGGTAAGCATTAGGATGGATAGTACTTAAAAAAATATTAATCTTGAACAGCTTCAGTCTACTCATTCATACTATTATTCTAACATAGAAGTTATATAAAGTCTTTGAAGTAAAACCTGTCATTCCCAGAGCACACTTATGTGACACAACGTTCGTTAAAATTACTTGCCTGAACTGTAGGAAAGTATAAAATCTAATAAAAATTTATTGCAAAAAAAATAAAAAATTACTTGCCTGAACGTCACCTTCCCAGCTATTTTTTTTACTGGGATCTGGCATGCTGCCTTTTCTGAATGGATCCATTCAAAACTGATATCTCTGTTATAGTGGGTGTTACTCCAGTAATTCATCCACTGGTGCTTTGTGGAGTTCATGACTCCGATCTCACCATGGAATCTCATGACCCCTACTACTTTCTCTCCAAAAGAAAATCTATGCCTCTCCCTCATAAAGGCTATAGCACGTTAGCAATTTACATGCACAAATCTGGTCCCTGAAATTTCCAAAACACATAGGAAATTTGTATCAGTGTAAGCTAGTAGACCAGACCAGAGGAGACCAAACGGATGTAGGTGAAAATACGATAATTTATTAAGATCAATGAACAAACACACACACACACACACACCTCCAACAGAACACTGTGCAATAAATCAACCAATAAACAGTGACTATAGACAATATGTACAATAATGGGAGATACCAGAATTGTAGTAAAAGCCAGGCCGAGGTCATACACAAGGGGATGTCAGCAGATGGGTAAGGAACAGGGAGGGGACGGATGAGTAGGCTGCAGAGCAGGGATCCAAAGTACTCAGGTAACAGGAGGACAGGTGACCATGGTTATCAGGAGACAGGAGGGACAGGTGCAGGATGGGCTCAGGATAGGGATCAGGTCGGATCGGGTCAGGTAGGATGCAGGCTCAAAAGTCAGGATCGCAGATTCTAGGTCAGGGAGAGAGATACCAGGGCAAGGTGTGTTTGTACTTGCCGGGTATAAATAGGAAGGCTTGTAATTGGCTTCAAGTCACACCTGAGCGCAGGAAGAGCAGTTCACTCCACACTGCCAAGATCCATCCACTGGTGGAGACCAGTACTGCATCCAAAGGATAATATAATACCAGCATGGAGAAATTCTCCTGACAGTTCCACACTGCCAGGAGACACCTGCTGGTGGACTTCAGTACTGCAAGCCAAATAATAAATATCACCAGCGGATGGAACCTTTCCTGACAATCAGTTAACAAATATTTACCCCAAAATGTAATAAGATATTCAAAAGCCCGGTATGCCAGTCCCTTTTGGGTTCAGCATTGAAATCCATGGTAATGCCTCACACAAGCACTGGGAGACCACCAAATTCTAAAAACGTTGCGTGGATTACGTCAAAATAGGAGTCTACTGCTCTATAGAAAACAGTTGTTAGGGACCACCTGCACCCATTTCAATAAACTGTAGAAGAAGAATCCAATATGAAGGGAGTGGACAGTCAAAATCTAAAAGCTATACAAATATGTTTATAAAAAAATATAAGGAGGGCTGTCACTGAACGGTGACTTTTGATTAAGGAGGAAGGTAATCAAAAGAGAACACAAAGGAAATGTCAAAGTGACCATGACTTATTCATTCACACATTGTTGTGAAAGGCCTATTGTACTTCTGCGTTTATAGCTAGATCTAGAGATCTCCTATAGTTAAACTTACCAACCAAAAATCCTCAAATCTCTTTGACAGCAGATTATCCTGTTCAACGTGTCAATAAAATATCTTACACAACATAAATTAATATTACAAAAGACGTTCAAATTTCGCTTAAAGAAGCAAATGTACCTTAGCCTCAGACATGCGTCATGCTTCGACTCTGGGCCCAAGCACACTCTTTGGCAGTGATATCCCAAAAGAATACATTCCACACAAAGAAATTAACTGTGAAAGGTGCAGTGCATTTTGGCTGATGCAAGTTCTGCATTTTCCTTTTCACTAGTTCTGCCAAAAACATGGTTTTTGTTCAACAAAAGGAGTTTGCCCAACATAGTTGTGCCATATAAGGATAAAAAATGACCTTGTGGTTGAAGTATACTTGGCAATTCTACTTAAATAGCAAAGTAAAATTATACTGCTGCAGTATTCGAACGTCTAATTATGTTATAGCATAGGCCCCCGTGCAACAATATACAAAGAAGCTATAGACCATCGTTCATGCTTCTCATTCACTTTACCATAATGAGGTGTAGCAGTATAGCAAAGTCCAACCAGTAAAATCCTAGCCATGACGTGTGTCATACTTTTCAGAGATCTTGATAACTAAAAAATGGCGTATGGTCTCAGGTAGTAAATGTCATCAGTTTAGTTATTCCATAAAAACAAGTTATTCATATAAAGGAAGTAACATTGTGACACATGAGTCATTTTATTGACTGACTTGCTAAAACATACTAAAACATACTAAAGCAAAAAGAACACAATGGAGATACTTCCATCTATATTGTTAGTGTGTGCGAGAGAATCAATGGATTTTTTCTCTCTTTGGCGGGCTAACAGCCAAAATTCAAGCTGTCTATGGCCAACCTAGTGAATAATGCAACTTGGATGTCTGTGTTTCGTCCCTAGGGCTCCAACATGCTTTCAAGGGACTATGTCTGGGCTTTTTTGGGCACCTGAATTTGATGCTTGTTCACAGCTTACTTTGTCATTTATAAAGCTGGCCACACACATCGTATTTTGGCTGATTCATCCTGGATATAAAACTGGCCATGCTCACATCCAATTTTGGCTGATTCTTTCTGGATTGGCAGAAATTTGTTCCGTTGGGTGGCCCCGTCAACACCACCCGAATCAACAAATGTAAATTTTTCAATTGACTTTTGTTGAAGAAGCCAGGTGGAAAATTGTTGGCCAAACAGCCCCTGCATCAAATCAGATGCAGACACTTTTTGGGTACTCTGACAGCCCGTGTCCTATCAAAAAGATTTAGACGAATGGCTGTTTTCACAGAACACCGGCAGCGTATACACTACGACAGTGGTTCCCTGTCCTCGGTTACCTCCAACCTGCCATGTTTGCAGGTGTTCCTTTATCTTACACAGGTGCTTTAAATTAGAGTCAATGGCTTGGTATTTTGGACAGCTATTTTATCTAAGAGAAATTGACAAAACATGGCCTGATGGGGGTACTTGAGGACAGGGTTGAGAACCACTGCACTACGATACATGATATAATGAGTGGACATTGTAAGTCCGCACGCTAGTAACCAACAACAAGGCCGCCTACAAATCGGCAACAACTTTTTTACTCCTTAGCCGGTGTCAAAACAGCCAAATGGTCATGTACCATAGTGTATACGCTGCCGGTGTTCTGTGAAAAGTGCCAGGTCGTCGAAAATCTGCAATTACTGCTTGCTGGAGAGTTACAAGAAGTTTTCGTAATTGGAGATTTTGACAACACCGGCACCACCAGCTGTCAGAATATAAAATCTTGCAGTGGTAGAGTTATCCATCCTTGCTGTTAAAGTCGAGGGAGGAATCAATTTTTTTCGTTCAGCCTATATGTGTATAGCCAGGTACACTTTCATGTCAAAGGTAGCTGGACTAATCAATTTAGAATACAAATCTGTAAAAAAAAAAAAAAAAAAATACTAAATGACTGCATCCAGTTGAGATCCTTAATTTTTGCTAAAGAATATTACACTGAATCTATTAATCATCTCACAAACTGAAGCTGAATAATTGAAACAATCCTTTTCACTCACATGCCTGAAATATTAAGACATTTAATAACGGGGCCAAAAAACCCTTACTTTAGAACATTTTTACAATTTTTATGAATTTGATCCAAGCATAACATCGTATCACGTTAACTGTCTATGGGTGCGGTGGAAAAAGTGGCTCACAAACCATACATAGAAAGGAGTGATGACAGCATTTTTTGTTTGGTGGAAAAAGAAAGCTAAGTACAATAACCCATACATGAGAGCATATGTACAACACAACACTTCCATCAGCACTGTATATATTTTTCCGGTGCCATTGATTGCCTTTTACATAATTTTTCATATCTTGTTCTTTCAAAAAGCAGCGTAGGCTTGTAATTGTACCACACATCTACCTACATAACAATGTACACGGGAGCAATTCAACAGAGATCCAGGGACACAAGCAGCAAACACATTAACCCTGCCCATTGGCAGCCACAATTTCACATGAATGAAAAAACAGACCTGTATACCAATGCATGAATGAACAGAACAGAGACTGTCAGAAAAATCACACTTAGACATTTCAATGTAGGTAAAGGGTTTGTTTAAATTTTTTGAAAAAAAAAAATGAAAAGGTGAACTAAGACCAAACATCCTTCCACGTTGGGATTCGAGATTCCCACTCTTCTCCCATTCCTTTCTGCAGTGCTTCCAGGACAGGTCAGAGCAATTCTGATTGGTCAGAGCCAGCACAGGGCATTGCTCTGATCTGTCCTGGAAGTGATGCAGAAAGAAGAGGGAGAAGGGCGGGGATTTTAAATCCCCAGTTTACTGCACTGGCTACGTGGCTACTTACAGCTCATCACCCATGGGGTGGGAGGTGAATTTACTCTCTAAAGTGGGAGTAAACTCTCATGCATGAATTTTTGCTGTAGGTAAGCCTATAATAAGGCTTACCCATAGGTACTGTAAATATCTCCTAAACGTGTACTATTTAGGAGATATTTACAGGAGATGCAGCCGATGACGTCACCAGCGCATGTGCTCTGAAGGAATGGCATACCCGTGCCGTTCCTTCAGAGTCCTGTGAGTCCTGTGCCATAAGCATGCATGCACAGGAGTGACATCATCATGGCTCCAGCCACTCACACAGCCGGAGTCCACGAACCCGGAAGGAAGACCGGGTGAAGATGGAAGCGCCTTCAGCCGTGACAGCGTGCCACTGGAGGGCTTCTTTCTAAGGTGAGTTTCACATAATGTACTAGTATGAGATGCATACTAGCACATTATGACATTGCCTTGCAGGTTAAAAATAAATAAAAATATCAGCGGTTTACTACCGCTTTAAAGAGGAACTACACAGCATCTGAGCGCCACAAACCAAAAATGGTATTTCGTTAATTTTTAATATTCAAAGCAGACTCACCCATCCATCCATGTCTACATGCTTTAAAAAACACCCTCTAGCATTTCTAGTGATGGCCATCTTAAGTAAGGGAATATATATGATTTATGTAGCATTTACTTCCTGGAATCCATCTGCCCTTAGCTCAGGCATGCAGGCTAGGGTGACCACATTTCCAAACTACCATTCAGGGACACCCTCCCTTCCCAAAAATGAGCTTGTGCTGTAACGAATCACAGCACAGTGATTGGACACAATAGGCGGGATTTATGATTTCTCCAATCACAAGCAGGGGGTGGGGATTGTGCTCCTCCAGGCATTCCCGGCCAGGACAAGTACTGTCAGTGAGTAAAGTGGTTATGTGGCGCCCCTTTTTGGGGGCATCAGATTGGCCCGGGGGGTGGCTGTGTCAGTTCCATTCCGGGACACTGTAAAATGCATATATCAATATGTCCATAAAGAAAAGTCCCATGGAAGAATCCGTGCTGAAAGTGTAAATCAAACACACCCACCACACAAACAAAATTGGAGGCTTACCAGAGAGCCAGTGACCATCCTAAGGCCCCTTTCACACGGAGGTCCGTTCAGGTCCGCCTGTCAGTTTTTTAGGCGGACCTGAAATGGATCCTCCATGCACCCCTATGGAGGCACGGATGTCAGCGGAGACATGTCCGCTGACATCCGCTCCGCTCCGCTCCGCTCCGCCAAAGTGTGACGGAGGAAACCCCTATTTTTCCTTCCGTCGGCGGAGCGGATCGGATGACAACGGACTCTACGGTCCGTCATCATCCGATTCCCCATAGGGGAGAGCGGCGCTCTGACAGGGCGGTCCCTGCACAGTGTGCGGGGACCGCCCAGTCATCCGTCGGCTCAGCGGGGATCAACGGAGCGATCCCCGCTGAGCAAGCGGAGCTTCACGGGGCGGATCTGCACGGATCCGCCCCGTGTGAAAGAGCCCTAAGACTCCTTTCACACTGGGGCGGTTTCCAGGCACTTTAGCTTGAGTAAATCCGATACTTTCCTATTTATTTACTAATGCTAGCAGAATAGGGATTAAAAATAGTCAATGTTGATTGAGAGCGTGAAGTTCCACTTTAAGCAGAGGTTCGTCAGTGTTAAAAACGGGGTGCCTAAAAACCACAGAGAGCACTAGGTGTACAAAAGGGCATGGTCTTGGAGAAGGACAGAAAAGTTTGTATTAGAAAAAAAAAAAATCTACTGAAATTATTATTGATTTCTAGGTGGGATGCCTACCTTACAACAATATGTAAACAAAGTGCAGCGTTAAACAAATATGATGCAAACAAGAAAGTGCAATATTGTGCAGTCAAAAAAAAAATGCATATATCAATGCCAGATTAAAGTCCATACCAAAAAATCCAGGGCACACTAGACATTAATAGGCAAAGTGAACTGCTAAACAAGTGTTATAATGCATATAAATAAAATGCAATGCTGTGCAATCAAAAAGTGCATATCTCAAAATATCAAACTGAAGTCCATAAAGAAAAGTCCCATGGAAGAATCTGTGCTGAAAGTGTAAATCAAACACCCACAGGTGTGACACCCACCACACAAACAAAATTGGAGGCTTACCAAAGAGCCAGTGACCACCCTTACTCAGGGGGGTCAATTAAATGCTCAACCTGATCTACAATCCATTCAGTGGGAGCCCAGATGTCATCTCCGACAGCCGCAGATGGTTTAAAGCGGAAAGCCTCGTACACACGACCGGTTTTCTCGGCAAGAACCAGCAAGAAAATTGCTGGCAGAGCTTTCTTGACGAGTAAACCGGCCGTGTGTACGAGGCTTTCAGGTTTCTCGTCAAGAAAACTGGCCAGAATCGCAACGAGAAAAATAGAGAACCTGCTCTCTATTTTCTCGTCGGGATTCTCGTCGGCCTGTTTCCTGCCGAGAAACCCGAGAGTGTGTACATTTACCTGTCGCCGTGGAAACCCGCGCATGCTCGAAATGACTTTGACGCATGCGTGGTAGCTTCCAAGGCATAGGTAGGGTGTAGCAAGATGGCGGCGACGGCATCGAATGTGACGAGCGTACGCTCGTCGTAGTCGATGACGTCACCACGTTCGTTTCATTCAAAAGAACGGCAGTTCTTTTGAATCGAGCGTGTGTACACTCGGCCGGGATAAGTTTCTTGTCAAGAATCTCGTCAGGGAAAAACAACGGGTTTTTTCCTGACGAGATTCTCGGTCGTGTGTACTAGGCTGAAGACTCACAGTAAACCAGGAAGATGGTCTTCTGACGCTGCTTCTTGGTTTACTTTGAGTCCTCCGTCTTACACCACCTGCGGTTATCGGAGATGACATCTGGGCTCCCACTGAGCTTTCATTGACCCCCCTGAGTAAGAACCCTTTCACACTGGGGACACAGCCGTGTTCAAGCCGTTTTAGCCGTTTTAGCCTCAGTGTGAAATGAATGGGAGGCGGTTTTCAGGCGCTTAGCAGAGGCTATTTCCAGGGCTAAAGCGCCTGGAAACCGCCCCAGTGTGAAAGGAGTCTTAGGGTGGTCACTGGCTCTCTGGTAAGCCTCCAATTTTGTTTGTGTGGTGGGTGTGTTTGATTTACACTTTCAGCACGGATTCTTCCATGGGACTTTTCTTTATGGACATATTGATATATGCATTTTTTTGATTGCACAATATTGCGCTTTATTTTTTGCATCATATTTGTTTATCGCTGCACTTTGTTTCCATATTTTCAATGTGCCTAGTATCTGGGTTACAGTGAACAGCTGCTATTTTTTGTAGTTCCAAGCGCAGATATGCTGATGGGGTTAAAAGCGCCCCGCTAGCGTCCGAAAAACGCCGCAAAAACAACAGTAAAGTGCCGCTAAAAATAGCTGCGTTTTACCGCCGACGCCCGGGCGCTGTGAGTGTGAAAGCACTTTAAAGCCTCGTACACACGGCCGAGAATCTCGTCAGGAAAAAACCTGTCTCGTCAGGAATCTTGTCTCGGCCGAGTGTACACACGTTCCATTCAATTCTTTTGAATGGAACGAACGCGGTGACATCATCGACTACGACGAGCGTGCGCTCGTCACATTCGATGCCGTCGCCGCCATCTTGCTACACCCTACCTATGCCTAGGAAGCTACCGCGCATGCGTCAAAGTCATTTTGAGCATACGCGGGTTTCCACGGCGACAGGTAAGTGTACACACACTCGGGTTTCTCGTCGAGAAACAGGCCGACCAGAATCCCGACGAGAAAATAGAGAGCAGGTTCTCTATTTTTCTCGTCGAGATTCTTGCCTGTTTTCTTAATGAGAAACCTGAAAGCCGCGTACACACGACCGATTTACTCGGCAAGAAAGCTCTGCCAGCAAGTTTCTTGCTGAGAAAATCGGTCGTGTGTACGAGGCTTTAGAGTAAAAACAGTAAGCTCCAAAATTCCATAGTTTTTAAACAGTACATAACACTTTTGGTTTAGGTTTTCATCATTACTCAACCAATTATACCTTAATTATATGGGCATTTCTATATTATTTTGAACTTATTCCCACAGTCTGATTAGGTCTCTCATTCCATTTGTCCTTATCAATCAGATAACTTGCCAATTGTCTATGTCAGTGGTCTCCAAACTGCAGCCCGGGTGCTGGATATGGCCCTTTGCATGCCCTTATCTGGCCCTTGGGGCACTATTCCACCAACTGACACCTAATGGTACCATTTCCCCTACTGACACCATCGATGGGGCACTATTTCTCCCATTAAAGCCAATAAAGGGGCATTGATGCAAGGGGATTTTCTACACCTGCTAGCCACATTTTGGCCCCTCTAAAGCCTGAAGGACAGTAATTTAGCCCTTTTCTTAGAAAGTTTGGAGACTTCTGCTCTATGTAATACTTTCCTTCTGTGTATGTTATATTGTGGTCAGCACGGCTTTGAAGTTGCAAGAAGTAGCGCGACTTTGAAGCTGACGATTCAGGGCGACTTCATTGCGACGGTGCGACTTTATTCAACAGGTGTCAATGCAAGTCGCAAAGAAGTCGCGCAAAAATAGTGCAGGAAACTTTGTCAAATGTGTTGCAATTTGAACGGTTCCATTGCCGCTAATGGGGTGAGACTTGTAATGTGACTTTGAACTCTCAAGTTGCATGGTGTGAACCAGGGCTTATCTATTTCTTTGAATAAATAAGTAGTACAACAAGGGTGCATATCTTTGTCAGCATTGATAGTGTTACTTTATAGGCATTTCAATACTAATAAAAAACATTTTTGGATTAAAAAAAAGAAATGTGATTGCTAGCAGTTTGTGCATATCCAGACCTGTATGTTATAATTTAGCTTTTTCTTCTGGATTAACAAAAATATTTTTGAACTCACTAAAGTTCCCATTAGCAGGACATTTTTTTCACCTTATTCACCACAGAGTGATATGACACATAGCTAAATAAATAAAGATACATGTAAAACATTTATCTGAAAATCAAAGCCCAATCGTTTTATCTCTAGCTCTACAATCAATAAATCCAGGTTACTCCTGAGTATGAGATCACTATGACATAACTTTATTAAAGCTATTATGACACAATTACAATAATAAAAACGAATAACGTAAGTTAAATGTATCCCGGAAAGATGAGTTATATGGCACCACATATAAAAGGATCCATCCAGTGAACTGATATTTGATCTAATCATTCTCCATCTTCATATATCTCCTGTGCACTCTGTTTGAGAGTTCCAGCTGTGACTATGAAAAAATGGTCACTCTCTTTGCTCAATTTTTCCCTATTAAATTAGGGAGATTGCAATAGAAGAACCTTGACTTTCCTTGTGGCAGCTTCAGCAGTGAAATCTATCCACGGAAGTGTCCAGATGGTATAAGGAGCTAATGGATGAGCACGTTCAACAGAACTCACTGACCTTTTAATATAAAAATATTAGATCTATGCTGTTTAATGAGCCATAAAAAAAACCTCTAAAGCCCTGTGAATCCTATGGATTCTAATCCGATGTTTTTTTTCCATCGGAAATCCGATGAAACTTGCCCACACACCATCAGTCAAAAAAAACGACCGTTTCAAACACGGAGGCGTAAAACACTCTGATGAGCCGAGAAAAATCAAGTTCAATGCTTCTGAGCATGCATCGACTTGATTCTGAGCATGCGTGGGTTTTTTATCCGATGGAGTTCCCCACAGACGATAGTAATTTTCTATCGGTTTTTTAACCATCGGATAAATTTAAAACATGTTCTATTTTTAAACATGGAAAAAAGACAGATGGGGCCCATACACGATCGGTTTGTCTGATGAAAACAGTCCATCGGACTGTTTTCATCGGTTAAACCTATCGTGTGTACACGGCTTTAAAGCAAAACTGTGGAAATAAAAGCTCAAGTTACCCCCAAATACCATCTATTGCCCACACTTACCTTTTACCTTCATTTTATCGTCCACACTTACCTGCCTACACTCCTGTCCAAAATCTACGCTATGCTGCAGCCATGGTACTTTTAGATATGGGCACATGTGCATGTTCTCACCAGTGTTGCCAACCTACCAGATTGAAATTTACTGACACGACACCCAAAATCTACTGGCACAGCTACGTCTTTACTAACATTTCCAATAGTTACAAATTTACAGTATTAAGTTCAGATTTCAGTATTTAGGCTACAAACAAGTACAATATGAAATTAGCAATGTGATTTAAGGTAGCTATTAGGGCTAAAAACATATTTCTTATGTTATTTTTGATATAGTAAGTAAGTAGCTCAGGGACAGGATTTAGGTCAAGAAATTAGAATGGACAGGCACACACACATGAAATTGACTCTCACAGTGATGCTGACAGGAGTGTGCAGCAGTACAGATGATGATGACACCTCACTGACACTATACGTCCCCTCCTGAGCCACAGTGACAGTTTCTCTCTATGCCAGGTGGTCCCTTCTATCCACTCCAGTCCAAACAGCACTGACAGTCCCGCTCCCGGCTTGCCTTGCTCCCGTCCCGCAGAACCACACACAAGACTCTGGCCGCTCCACTCGGCTCCCTTGCACCATGACATCACACGACAAGCTCAGGCACAGCCTCCACCAGACCCCTACTTCCCCGCGGGCACCACCGGAACACACTGTAGCATGCACTCGGATGGCCTTGGCAGGCTCAGGACCGGAACATGTGCAGTTCGGAGCTGAGCATCAAAGTCATATTTTTTACTGCCTACCTTTTCCTGTCACTGGCATTTACTGTCAGGAGAAAGGTGCCAATTTTTTACTGCCTGCCAGTAAAAATACTGATGGTTGGCAACACTGGTTCTCACTGAATATAGTACTCAGTTCCTGAGCAGCTAATCATCATTCCTGAGCACTGTGTCATAGGCAGGGTTGTAGTGACCATAGTACTGACCATAGGTTTTTTGCATTGGGATTTTTGCAGGGGTTGAAAAAGGGATCAGGGTAGAAGATAGCAGAAGCAACATTAAGAATTGGTACTGGAGGAGGCCTTTTACACAGCGAGGAGTGTTAGTTTGGATTTTTTTTATATTTACCCTTAATTAGGTACACTGTCTAACAACAACCAGTATTCACTAGTAATGAAAGTATGTCTGGGAAAAGTTAAAAATAAATCAGTACATCTGTGTTTTCAAGGGTTTGTCTCTTTAACCACTGAAGGATAGGAAGGATTTTCCCACTTAATGACCAGGCCATTTTTTGCAATACAGCACTGTGTCGCTTTAACTGACAATTGTACTGTACACAAACAAAATTTACGTCCTTTTTTTCCCACAAATGGAGCTTTCTTTCGGTGGTATTTGATCACCTCAGCGGTTTTTATTTTTTGCGCATTAAACAAAAAAAGAGCGACAAGTTTGAAAAAAAAGCAATATTACCGTATTTATTGGCGTATAACACGCACAGGCGTATAACACGCACCCTAACTTAAGAGGGAAGTTTCAGGGAAAAAACTTTCCACAGCCCCCTGCATATAACACGCAGGCACAGTTTTCCCCTTTATTTTCAGGGTAAAAAAGTGAGGGTTATACGCCAATAAATACAGTATTTACTTTTTGCTATAATAAATATCCCCCCTAAAAAAAAAAATAAAAAAAAAATCTCTTTATCAGTTTAGGCCGATACGTATTCTTCTACATATTTTTGGCAACAAAAAGTCGCAATAAGTGTATATTGATTGGTTTTGCGAAAAGATATAACGTCTACAAAATAGGGGATATATTTATGGCTTTTTTTATTATAATTTTTTTTTCTTTTTTTTTACTAGTAATCAGCGATTTTTAGCGGGACTGCGACATTGCGGCGGACAGATGGGACACTTTTTTTGGACCGTTGACATTTATACAGCGATCAGAGGTAAAAATAGCCACTGATTACTGTATAAATGTCACTGCCAGGGAAGGGGTTAACACTAGGGGCGATCAAGGGGTTAAGTGTTCCCTAGGGAGTGTTTCTAACTGTGGGGGGAGTGGACTGACTGGGAGTAGAGAGAGACCACTGTTCCTGATCACTGGGAACAGCGGATCTCTCTCTATTTCCCTGACAGAACGGGGATCTGTCTGCTTACATTGGCAGATCCCTGTTTTGGCTCTCTGAGGAGCGATCGCGGGTCGCCGGCGGACATCGCGGCCACGCGCATCGGCTCCGGCGTTGCACCGCCGGCACCCCCTAGAGCTCTTACACCTATGGTGATTTGCACAGTTAGGAGCTCACTGAATTTTGAGCAGGATCAACGGGTATCTTGCAACATTTTGTTGCGTACATTGCAGATACGTAGTAAATATGTTTTATTCATTTTATTTTCATTTTATTCATTTATTCATTTTATTTTGCACAGACATACTGTACACTTTTAAAAACAGGTACTTTACAAATGTTAAACCACTTTATGATTGCCTTCCGGATTTTACTTACTGGCTGCTTGTTTTCACGTTATTTACTCTAGTTTTAGAGAGGTGGTTTAAATAAACACCAATGATGTATTTGAGTTAGCGCACGCCTCTGGGTAAGATGGCAGGAGCTTTCTCAATGGTGATGGTCTATTCCTGGTCAGGGCTTGCATGACTTATTTTAATGTGTTTGTAAGCACAGTTTGCACATGATGTTTTCCTGAATCCCCAGGAAGTCTAAAGGTGAAACACATAATTTGGGAATTAATGCTACTAGGCTCCAAATAACAGGCAACGGAATAGTCATTCTACAACGTTATAAACAAGTTCTGCCAATTACAAACCTTGTTTACCGATGCATTTGCCATATCCATGCTATATTAACCATTTTGTTCATGCAAGAAAATATTTACTGTTTGTTTGATAGAGGGGTGGATGGTTAGAGCCTCTGTCAGTTCCTGTCAGATCAGAAAATGATTGGAAGTTGCTCCACATCAGAACAGAAAACAAAAACACATTTTTAGTAGTGTAAGAAAGGGTTCGAACTTTAGAATTTTTTATTTTTTTTGCTGCATGTGATTCCTGACCCTAATGTCTGATACACACGATGAGATTATTTTGCATGCTAGTCTCCATATCGAACATGAAGAGTTTACTAAAGTTACGAAAATTATCGTACGTCAGAATAGAAATTCAGAAGTGATGTAATGTGTTGTAGCGTATTTGTATTGTATTTGCGAACAACTGTACTGATTAACCACTTCAGCTCTGGACCATTTGGCTGCCAAATGACCGGGCCACTTTTTGTGATTTGGCACTGCGTCGCTTTAACTGACAATTGTGCGGTCGTGCGACGTGGCTCCCAAACAAAATCAACGTCCTTTTTTTCCCACAAATAGAGCTTTCTTTTGGTGGTATTTGATCAAGTCTGCGGTTTTTATTTTTTGCGCTATAAACAAGAATAGAGCGACAATTTTGAAAAAAAAGCAATATTTTTTACTTTTTGCTATAATAAATAGCCCTAAAAAATATATAAAAAAAACAAATTTTTTCCTCAGTTTAGGCCGATACGTATTCGTCTACATATTTTTGGTTAAAAAAATCGCAATAAGCGTTTATTGATTGGTTTGCGCAAAAGTTATAGCATCTACAAAATAGGGGATAGTTTTATGGCATTTTTAATAATAATTTATTTTTTACTAGTAATGGCGGTGATCAGCGATTTTTATCGTGACTGCGACATTATGGCGGACACATCGGACACTTTTGACACTATTTTGGGACCATTCACATTTATACAGCAATCAGTGCTATAAAAATGCACTGATTACTGTATAAATGTGACTGGCAGTGAAGGGTTAACCACTAGGGGGCTAGGAAGGGGTTAAGTGTGTCCTAGGGAGTGATTCCAACTGTTAGGGGGCGTGGCTACGAGTGACACGTCACTGATCGCTGCTCCCGATGAGAGGGAGCAGACGATCAGTGCTGGGTCGCTAAGAAAATCGGGGAGATGCCTTGTTTACACTTGCCTCTCCCCAATCTGCAGCTCTGTGACCCGATCGCGGGACATCCGCGGACATCGAGTCCGCAGGTCCCGCGGGCACGGTCACAGAGCTTGCGGCAGGGGCGCGCGTGCGCCCACACGGCGGGAAATTCAAAGTGACGTAAATATACGTCACTTTGCCCAGCCATGCCATTCTGACGCCGTATAAGTGCGTGAGTCGGTTGTTAACCGGTTAAACAAAAATCGTACAATCTGGTATCGTACAAGAAAAATGTTTTTGCTCGTCCCATCTGATAATTTTGCATGAATTGTTGTGATTGGCTCTCGAAAGCTGTGTACAGGCCTTTATACACATGATAAGGATATCAGCCAATTTATTGTCTGTTTTTTTTTTGCATGGTAGTCTCATTTTGAAAACCAATAGGTTACTAAAGTTACAAAAATCCAGAACACAACTTCAGAAATAATATAATGCATTGCATTGTATTGTAATGTATTCTTTTGTTTCAGAGAATGTGTGGTCTTGGTCACATGATTTTTGTTTTACAAATACTACACTAATTCCACAAAAATCGTTTGTTCTGTCATCGTACGAGAAACATTTTCGTGCTTGTCCCTTCGAATATTTTTGCATGAACTGTCGTGATTGGCTCTCGAAAGTTGACACAGTGACTATAACAAGCATGCTTTACTGCATATACAGATTGATTTTCCTGTTGTGGGTTTAGTAACACTTTAAAGTGGAGTTCCATCCAAAACTAGAACTTCCGCTTTATGGAATCCTGACCCCATAACATGGCACATTTGGCATGTCATTTTTTTTTGGGGAGGGAGCAGGTACCTAGTTTTGACAGGTACCCAGCTCCCACTCCTGCTCTGGCCACCTAGGCGGCCCCTCCCTCCCTGCAATCTTCTGGGATACGTTCCGAGCCCAGAAGATTGCCCGACCATTCAGGATGCGCACCCGGCTATGAACCGCAAGCTGTCACTACCGGGTGCCCACAGTAGTGATGCCGGCGCCGCAGAGAGGAGAGAACCAATGCTTAGGGCGGCCGGATCGCTGGACCGTGGGACAGATTAATGGGTGTTTATTAAAAAGTTATACTTTTTGTAGCTGCTGACTTTTATTAAAGGAGAGAAATGGCTGGAACTCCGCTTTATGTATCTTTCTTTGTACCTGCATATCTTCCTGCCCCTTTGGAGGTACGAGCGCCATACATGATATAATTGATGTGTTAGCCCTATACAAGCTAGACATTTTGAAGAAGGTCTTCTTCTACATGTAGATAACAGGGTTACATTTAGTTATTTGCAAAATGAGCTGGCTCTATTACAGCCCTGCAGTATTCTGGAAAAATGCACTCATCCTTTAACGTGAAAACACATTAATTCAGTCAGAATCTACAAAAATGTATATACTGTAATGTGTTAAAAAAAATAGGGGTTATTCACATGTCTCCACCTTCCTCCTAAAATTCTTGGCCAGATTTGGGAATTTAGTTGCCTGCAATTCAGCTTTGGTGCTTTTTGTACATTCTATGAGGTACTCCCAAACTCCTGCATAGAACGTTGTGCGCACTTTACATAGGGGGTTATTTACGAAAGGCAAATCCACTTTGCACTACAAGTGCAAACTACAAGTGCAAAGTGAAAGTGCACTTGAAAGTGCAGTCGCTGTACATCCGAGTGGGACATGCAAGGAAAATAAAAAACAGCATTTTAGCTTACACATGATTGGATGATAAAATCAGCAGAGCTTCCCCTCATTTCAGATCTACCCCTCAGATTTACAGCGACTGCACTTCCAAGTGCACTTTCAGTGCAATTTCAAGTGCAAAGTGGATTTGCCTTTTGTAAATAACCCCCATAGTGTTCAGTGATAGACCTCCTTCTAGGATACCTTAGCACCAAACTGAATCTGCACTCAAGTTTACTACAGAGGATACCATGTTCTGTAAATGAAATCTGTCATACCAAACTTACAGTATGAAGAAGAAAATTCATAGTCATACCAGTAAAAAACACGTGCATTATTTAATTAAATCATATCTATACTAAAACCATACAAATATTATATTACAGTTTGCCGATCATTAAATACTGTATGGTGGGTGCATTTGTTTTTTATTTTTAGGCTTATTTTCCTTTATTTTCACCTGGCGATCTAGTCTTGCGGTGACTCCACTCTGGATGGAGGAGCAATGGAGACATCTCCTAGATTATAAGCTCTAACAAGCAGGGCCCTCTGATTCTTCCTGTATTGAACTGTATTGTAATTGTACTGTCTGCCTTACTGTTGTAAAGCGCTGTGCAAACTGTCGGCGCTAAATAAATCCTGTATAATAATAATAATAATAATAATAATAATCTCTGAACAGCTAACACTTTTTAAATGTTTTTTTTTTCTTTTGAGGATAAAGGTTTTACATAAATAAATAAAAAGGTAACCATTGTAAGCACCCCAGTCAGTGTTAGATGGTTTGTTCCAACCCTATAACTGCCACTTTAGCAGGGCAGCTTGATCCTTTGGTAACGGAAGTTAACAAATAATAGACTTAGACCCCATTCACACAGGGGCAACTCGTCAGGCGTCTCAGCCGCCTGACAAGTCGCGTCCCGTTCTGTACAATGGAACCGTTCTAATAGGAGCGACTCAAGTCGCTCCGACTTAGAAAAAGGTTCCTGTACTACTTCAAGACGACTTCAGGGCGACTTCCATTGACTTCAATACAGAAGTCATTTTGGAAGTCACCTTTGAAGTCGTGTTAGGATCGCCCGGCAGAGTCGCGGGACAAGTCGTGCCGCCCCTGTGTGAATGGGCTCTTATTGGTCAGATCAACAGGTAAAAATAAGGAAAAAAGCCTAAAAAAAAACAAACAAATGCAGCTACCACATCTAATAAGTGCTTATGTACAATATAAAACATTTTTGGTTTTTTGGTTTAGCTATGCTTTAAGGTGTATCAGGTCAAAAGGGAAATAGGATAAAATGACTATTTGCATTCCCAACAGGAAGTATTTACATGCCATCACTACCAACACCAATCCAAAAAAAAACCCAATATGGACTTTAGATTATTGGACATGGCCATGCAGATCATTTCTTAGTCTTCCTTATATAAAGCCAACACCTTTTTTAATTTTTGGATAGAGTCGGTCAGATTTTATTTAACATCTGTGTTCTTTCCGTAATGTTTTCCTTCAATTCCTGGTCCAGAAACACAGCAAGAATGTCTCTGAAGTTCTCTCCAAAGTAAAGGCTCTCCCCTCTTAGAAAGTTGTACCAGAAACAGGCTTCCCCATTGAAGAATGCCCCTTTGCTTTTGTTGTGGTAACTAAACAGTTTTGGATTTCCTATCACATTCTGTACTGGAGACAATAGTCAGCAGGACCTATGGTGGGGGAAAATTTCCCCAGCGGGGACAAAGACAGCAATAAAAGCTAAAAATGAAAAAAAGTATTGACTTTACATACACTTTTTACCCCAACACTTCATATTCCTGATATGTGCCTACTATATCATGTACTTGTATGAGAAAGTATCCTGTTCTCTTTGTATTGCTTCTTTTATGTGAAATCCCTGGTATTCCTTCCAGTCCCTCTGCTTTCCTATTATAAACTGACCATACTAAGCAGGAGAACACACTGCAGTCAGTTCTCTAGCTATGATGGGAACTCAGTGTGCTCTCCTCTAATGATCAGACTATTCTGACATGCCCCCCCCCCCCACATAGCCTCTCACTGGGAAGCTCAGTGTACTGCTGCTTCTCCTCACCCCAGCTGTAATGTAGCAGAGAACCGAGGGAATGTGATCACTTATAAAAAAACAGGGGAAAAAGGTACCGTATTTTCCGGCGTATAAGACGACTTTTTAACCCATGAAAATCTTCTCAAAAGTCGGGGGTCGTCTTATACGCTGGTACCTGACATGCAGAATCTCAATCAGACCGTGGCGGTCCATTTTTCAAAAGCCGCACCTCCTCCTCGTGCTGTTCCGTGATAGGCGGAACACTCAGTTTCCCAGCAGAGCCTCTGTTCAGTGTTCCGCCTATCACGGATGCCCTCTCGTCCTCGGCCTCAGACGAGAGGGCATCCGTGATAGGCGGAACACTGAACACAGTGTCTGCTGGGAAGCTGAGTGTTCCGCCTATCACGGAACAGCACGAGGAGGAGGAGTGGCTTTTGAACAATGGACGCCCGCAGTCTGACTGAGACTCTGCATGTCAGGGATAAGGTATGGGATAGTCAAGGCATGCAATGGCACAGTGAGGTAGGCGATGAGCACAGTGAGGTATGCAATGAGCACAGTGAGGTATGCAATGGCACAGTGAGGTATGCAATGGCACAGTGAGGTATGTAATGGCACAGTGAGGTATACAATGGCACAGTGAGGTATGTAATGGCACAGTGAGGTATGCAATGGCACAGTGAGGTATGTAATGGCACAGTGAGGCATGTAATGGCACAGTGAGGTGAGGTGAGGCATGACTAGTTGGAAGGGTTTCATCTTATACGGCGAGTATATCCCAAAACCAACATTTTAGCTGGAAAAATAGGGGGTCGTCTTATACGCCCAGTCGCCTTATACGCCGGCAAATACAGTATTTAGAATGTTTTTTTTTAAATATCTATACAAAAATGTTTTGCCTTTAATTTCTATTTTAAACTGAATGGGTTGTTTTACAAGGTGGTCGTTTCCAATCACTTTAACTGTGCATGCAACCTCACAGACAGTTTAAATTCCAGTTATGAATTCCAACTTGCACATAGCTATTAAAGCCCAAGAGTCGTAGGTTTGGTAAGAGTTTACTGGATGGATACATTTCCAAAATATTTTTGTAGGCAACAGATGGCACCCCTCTTTGGGGAGCAGTGATGGTCACAGTGCCCCTTGGAAGTTCTGGGTATTGATCTATCCATAATGAATTATTCATCTAATGTGTGCATGATGATGATTTATTCCCATCTGAAAGTAATACAGAGAAATGAACCAAATGAACCAAAATGTAGTACAGTATCTTATATGCAAACCACTTCTACAGAAAATGGACCGTGAATAATCAGTCGTTTTTTTCTGCATTATTCACAGCTTAATTTTTGAACAAATCCCTTGTTGGACCTAATGGAGACATTCTGGTTAACCTTTGGCACCCAAAACACTTAAGTATCAAATGCTTAGACTATTTTAAAAACATTCTAAAATAAGATTTTATTATTACAAAACCGCAGTATACAAATAAGATCGCTTGCTGTATAATTTGAAGCATATTTTAAGATTTATTACTTCTACAACATACCCCGCTGTCTATTCTTAGTATAAGACTGTCTTTACAAACACAGCAATGCGCAGCTCTAATATACCCATGGGCCACTAGGCATCCTACACGGTTCTGAAGTAGAACTAGGAATGATGGTCTATTTTTTTGACAGTTATTTCTCTATACTCACATTAAGAAAAACTGAAAAATGAATTTCTAAAAATATGAATATGGGATTGAAGGTTGAAGGAAAGTCAAGAGAAAATAATGCATACAAACAAGCAAACAGAAATGGTGAAAGAAACTGCTTCTCTTGCCAATACCAAAAGATTCTTCCACTTTATACAGTGCCTTTATAATGAACATGTCAGCCAGATTAAACTTTGACATGTCCAAGATGAGATACCATCCCCCCAAAAAATGCGGTAAAAAAATGTCTCCGTGACTTATGGAGCGAACATTGACCAGCCCCGGGACCGTCTGCTGAAAATTACTGGGGTCCGCAGCGGCAGCGGCCATCTTTTTCAGGCCCGGCCGGGCCCCAGCAGCACGCATGATGATCATATATCAAGGTAAGGAGGCCCAGTTCGGATAGAAGAAGCCCAGGAAGCTTTGTAACAGGTGAGCAGGCCCAGTGCGCAGAGGCACGCCCATGCAACGTCATTATGTGTTAGACCAGGAGAGGTGTCAGACCAGCAAGCCACAACAGGGCCAGGGACCAGGAGTCATTGGCATAGGTCAGGCTGCATTTCATGGGACTGGTAAGGCTGCATTTCATGGGACTGGTAAGGCTGCATTTCATTGGCACAGGTTAGGCTGCGTTTCATGGGACTGGTAAGGTTGCATTTAATTGGTACTGGTAAGGCTGCATTTAATTGGCACTGGTCAAGCTACATTTCATGGGCACTGATAAATATTCTAATACACCATTTGGTTCAGAATATTTTTTTCTTGTTTTCCTCCTCTAAAACCTAGGTGCGTTTTATGGAGCGAAAAATACGGTAAGTATAACATCTTTTTTTTATTTTATTTTGAAAAACATATCCTTTAGAATCACTTAAATTGTTTCTTAAAATGCTAGAAAAGTCAATATTCGTCCACTTCAGAAGGGATCGACCAGGATTCGGACCAGTGTGTGACCATCCTGATTCAACAGAAGTCGATCTGTTATTCCTACACAGGCACACCTTTAAAGAAACAAATTTCATTTTTATGACATAAAGCACATTTTAATTTGAGCAAGCGCACCCTTACTGTTTTCTATGCTAATTATTTCTAATCAATGCAACATCCTCTCTCTCCTGCCAGGCAAAAACTGGTAATTAGCTCACAGTACACGTGTTTTTTTCCCCTGACTTCCAAAATGCTGAAGCGAAGAAATCTTCCACAGTAACACAATGTGCTAAACAAGAGCGTGTAAAAAATTGCAGCTCCTCTAAAACTTGCTAAGTTGGTAGAAATCTGTGAGCTTTGTTAGCAGGCCTTCTCACTTCTTCCCCTCTCCTGTCAAGCTGAGCTTCACGCACTGATGTCAGCAGGCAGAACTTGGAAGCAAGGTGTGTGAAAGCATCCAAGGTGTGCTAGAGCAGCAGGCATGTATCAGCCTCATGTGCAACTAACTTTACTTGGAAGTGTAAATTGGCTTGGCCTTGGGCTAATGCTAAGCTGACGTCAGCATAGTAACACAGAAAGCAAAAATAAATAAAAGTTTTAGCAAGTATTTGTTCACAGCCACACCAAGAAGAGACATGCAAAACATTTAGAAAGCACACATTACATAAAAACATATACTGTAGGACTACACCTATAAAGTTAACATGTCAAGTACATACAGATTACAGCAGCTTTGGTCAGCTTGGCGCCACGCTAGACACTGCAAGCTGGTGACCATTTTCATACTTTATTGACAATGCAGGGTGAAGCAACAGGATCACTTTAACTTAGCCCTCCCCAGCATCTCCTTCCTTTCGCTCCCCTCCCCGGTGCTCCATTCAGTCACATGGAGTAAAAAGAAAAGTCTCGTGTAAGCTATGAGTCCTTGGAGTAGTAGCTTACATAGTGCTATGAACTCACTGTGGGACCACTGTTTGCTTCATAGAGGGAGTCACACGCTCCTCCATACTCAGAAGTACCAAGTGCTTTCCTCAGCTCCCGACTCCAAGCATAGCAGTAGGAGTGTAAAGGAAATGGAAGTATATGTTGGGGAGGGCTAGATTACCGGTAGTTTAATTTAGCCACTAACATAAACATACACTTTTAATCCCTGTGATCCTCCCAATTCAGTCACATGGAGTAAAACGTTTAGTCCAGGGAAATCTATGGGATTGATTTACTAAAACTGGAGAGTGCAAAATCTAGTGCAGCTCTTCATCGAAACCAATCCACTTCCAGGTTTGTTTGGCAAAGCTAAATTGAGCAAGCTGAAGCTGATTAGCTACCATGCACAGCTGCACCAGATTTTGCACTTTCAAGTTTTAGTAAATCAACCCATATGATATCACTGGAGTAGTAGCTTACACAGTGATATGACCTTCCTATGTGACACTACTGCCCTGACAGCACTGCCTTGTAGAGTAAAGCCTGGTACACACTATTATTTTATTTTTTCCATTCAACCCAGCGGGCTGAACGAAAAAAAACTGAGGAGCTCTGCGATGTCAGTACAGCAATCTCCCTACTGAGCTATTGTGTACTTCTAGGGGGACTGGTCAGTGCTTGCAGCCATTGGCTGTGAGCCCTGATTGGATGCCGATCAGCTGCTGTTTTTCACAGGCTGATGTACACATTGGCTGAACGTTGGCCGGTTTCTGTTGAACCGACTGATACCGGCTAATATTCGGCCCATGTGTACCAGGCTTAAAGTGATTGTAAAGTTTTGTTTAAAATAAAATAAATAACAAACATGTTATACTTACCTCCTCTGTGCAGTGGATTTGCACAGATCAGCTCGGATCCTCCTCTTGTCAGGTCCCTCCTAGCTGCTCCTGTCCCCTCCCCCCTTTCGAGTGCCCCCACAGTCAGTATCTTCCTATGGGGGCACCCGAGCCAAGTCATAGCTCTGTGTGTCCATTCAGACACTGAGACCTGATCCGGCACCGCCCCATCTCTTCCCTGATTGGCTGGCTGACTTTGATTGACAGCCTCGGGAGCAAATGGCACCGCTACTGTGTCTCAGCTAATCAGGAGGAGTGTCCCGGGCGGCTTAAACATTCGTGGACATCGCTGGAGAGAGATGGAGCTCAGGTAAGTAATTAGGGGGTGCTGGGGATGCTGCTACACACAAAAGGTTTTTTATCTTAATGCATATAATGCATTAAGATAAAAAAACTTTGTGCCTTTACAACTCCTTCAACTCATGCTCCTCCATTCTCAGAAGTGCCAGATGCATTTTTAGCTTCCAACATTGATTGGGGTCTGTGCAGTTCACAAGATTTACATGACTATGTCATCTCTGTTAAACGTACATATTAATTAGCGTGCATGTACCTTACCTAAAAAATATATCTGATGCTAGGTCCACAAATTTTACTTAAAAATTATTATTATTATGCACGATTTATATAGCGCCAACAGTTTACGCAGCGCTTTACAATGTAGAGGGGGGACAGCACAATTACAGTACAGTTCAATACAGAAGGTACAGGAGGGACCTGCTCGTAGAGCTTACATTCTAAATAGGGGGGGGGGGAGTACAAAAGGTAATAGCTGTAGAGAATGATTTGATGGGGGGTGGCTCTGGGACAGTTGTTTGGTGGGTGTTTTTAGAGTTCATCTTTAAGGTGAACTTGATCTGGCTTTAAAAGTGCCTGAGAGGTAAACCCTAAATTACATGGATCAAAAATGGACTGCAATGCATTGCTAAGCGAACTTGCATCTGCTTGCATATACTGTATATCCACATCTAGGTCTGATCAGGTTTGCAAGATCTACCACAAAATTAGCTTTTACTGACCTGACCAGACGTGGGTGGGTATAGGCAGATGCAAGACTGCATATATCTAGCCACCATAAGGGCTAGATACAAGATAAAGGAAAAAGCAGAATAGACATGGATATCTGCTTCAATCCGACTCAGCAGGGAATCAGTCTGGGATCCCCTGATAAAATGTAATAGTTGGCACCCATTTTAAATGTGCTAAAGACTAACACAAGGCTTTGCCCTTAAAGCAGAGTTCCACCCAAAAGTGGAAATTCCGCTCATTTGTCTCCCCACCCCATACGGTGCCACATTTGGCACCTTTCAGGGGGAGGGGGAGCGGATACCTGTCTTTGACAGGTAGCCTGTCCCCACTTCTGGGGGACAGGGCCATGGCGAATTGCGGCAGCGGCTCGGCTCCCCTCTCTGCCACCGGGCCAGTAGGAGAGCTCAGTGGTGCCTCGCGCGGGCAGGAAGCCGTAATGCTACACTGCCAGGTGCCCGTGCCCGTACCCGCAATGGCGGTAGCAGCACCCGACAGCTGATGTGTCCTATTATTAAAAGTCAGCAGCTGCAGTATGTGTAGCTGCTGGCTTTTCATTTTTGAAGGGGTGGGTGGACCTCCACTTTAAGCAGCATTGTTTCCTTTTAAAAATGTCTACATTAATTCTATCATATCTAGTAAAGCATAATGGTCATTACTATTGCTAATGATGAAAGATAAAGAAATACAAGGTCCTTCAGCCTAGCATGTCCTATACCTCTGCAAGGTAAAAGGCCAACTTCACTCTTGGGTGTCAAAACAAGTACCTAAATTGTGAAACCATACAGCCTACAGTCTTTTTGGCAGATTGTATCTTTGCACAATGGCTTCTACACTATGTTTAAATCAGGCCTGGCTGTTGATGTGTATCTGTCATTTACACATAGTAGAGGAAGTAACTTATTAACCTTACCAATATTCAAGAATTTGATTCACGAGAAACCGGTAACAACAGTGAGCACTTCTGATACATAATTAGAATTGCTAAAGAAAAGCAAGCATTTACAACATAGTCATATGTGGTAAAGTAGTGGTAAACGTGCCTTGAAAAATATAGAATATTTTACTGCCTGCAAAGTAACTCATTGCCATTGTTACTGGAGCAGAAGTTCCCAACACAAATTACTGGTCAAAATACATAGCAGCTGCTGAACTTTAAGGCCTCTTTCACACATGTGAGCCGTTTGTCCATTTTTCATCCATCCGTTGATTTGTGCCGTGTGAAAATGTGTCTGCATCTCTATGGAAAAACAGATGTAAACGGAAGATCAGTTTACATCCACATTCGTCAACATCTGTTTTTTTTTAAACGGATCAAAGCCTTTTTTTTTCCTTCATTAAAAAAATGAAACGTACGGAAAATGGATGTAAACCGACAACCAGTCTGTTTTTGCAATGGTGGTGGATGTAAAAAAACTGATGTAAAAACTGATGAGAAACTGATGTAAACTGATGCATAGTTCATCCTTTTTTATTTTTTTTTATAAAACGTGACTGAACTGATGAAATGAACGGTATGTGTGAAAGGGGCCTAAAGCTGGACAGTAGCCCCCCAACACTATTATGTCTAATTATGTTGTAAAATGTATTAATCACAAGTGAATCTCAGGTCTTGGGATTTGATATCACCTGCGGTTTTCTCTGTGGATCATTCAAGCAAGGTAGTAAAATAAAATAATGGTCACAGTGTTGGCCAATACTGTATATCAGGTGTTTGCTAACCAAAAGTAATTATTTGTCAAATACATTTTGGGCAGTTTTCAGCAGCTCTGGGGTGAAAATGGATGTGGCCAGTTAACATTGTAAAATACCAAAGCAATCCATTTTAGGTAGAGAATATCTAAACATGACTTTTCTAGAAAAACAATTATGGACAAAGTGGCAGAGTCTCTTTAAAGCTCACCCCCCAAATAACCCACCCACCACCTCACAAAATATAAGGGGCTTTAAGGTATGGGAAAACAGGTAACATCATTGCAGGATGCAGTAAGTGTAAACGACCCACCAGGCCCAAACACTGACAAGTGAGGAGAAGAAGATCACCAATCCTATGTGAATTCCAACACCACCCAACATGAAGTTTACACAGAGTATCCTGAATCCTAGCTCTAAGGGAAGAAGGCAAATATTGAGAAATACTGGTAAAAGGTAGCTACTGTGTATATGACGAACACCCTTTTATAAAGAAAAAGCTATAAAATCAATAATCCTTGACTGATGGTCCTGTTCCACCATAACTACTGCACATTTTTGCACAGAAGGGCCAAAAGTGTCTCATGAATGTTTTTTCCAGTGGGTAAAGAGCACATAGAAAACAGTGGTTTTCCATGTACCCTTGCATAAACTGGCATGGATCAGGTGTAGAAAAATGCCAGTCACCACACTAACGCACTGCCCATCCCATCACCACTGCATTGTGGTGAACTGAGTTCTTCTTGTGTAGAAAAACACAGGTCACTACAAGTCGACAGTGTTGCATCTTTTCCAGCATGTGATCTGTCAACATGATTGTCTGACTGGTTCGCATATAAAAGTTGTTGGAATAAAACCTCTGTTAGAAAAATGATGTCTAAAACATGTCCTTGTATGTAGAATATTAAAGAAGTCACCATGGTGCCCTCAGCAACCAGACCATGGTTAACAATAGGTCAAATGTTGGTATAGTCAAGACATAACATGTTCATTGCACGGAGTGTAGTCTTTGGTATCCAAGGATATTATACAGATTTTTAAAGCAGTTTTATTAGCAGTTTTTGTGTTCTAAAAGTAATTTCTACTTAAACTTCTTACCCACAAGGTTTTTGACACAATTAACAACATCGCTCTTTCCAGACTTCTCATTATTAGTCATTGAATATATGTTGTTATAAAAAAAAAAAGCTTGCACAATCAGAATAGGAATTTGGACATCGGAAACTGTTTATCTTTATTGTCAGCTAATATATGCTTACAGCAGAGCTATGATATAAGTCTCATGACTACGGTTTACACAAACAAACCCTCAAACATAACCATTTCTTCAGGTAATCAATTAGGCCCCTTTTCACACAGGGGCGAGGAGGTGCGCTGGCGGTATAGCGGCGCTATTTTTAGTGCTGCTATACCGTTGTATTCGGCCGCTAGCGGTGAGGTTTTAACCCCCGCTAGCGGCTGAAAAAAGGTTAATACCGCCCGCAATGCGCCTCTGCAGGAGATTTTTTTTCCTCCCGCCAGCGCATCGCCTCAGTGTGAAAGCCTTCGGGCTTTCACATTGAGAATGCTGGGGCAGGATTATTTCAGGCGTTATTTATGCGCTATTTTTAGCGCTAAAACGCCTGAAATACGCCTCAGTGTGAAACTACAATCTTCTCAAAAGAAATGCAGGTTTTGCAAGAAAATAAATACAGTTTAGCCCCTGCTAGCACTTTTTTCTTTAATGTGGTTGTAAATCCTTCCATTTACCCAGTGAAGTGACTGGATAAACAGAGATGAAACACATAACCCTACATAAGTTGTACCTGTTTATCTGTAGTCCTCTCTTCTCTACGCCCCTTCAAACTCAAAGTCCAGAATTTATACAGCTTGTCTGAGATTTCAGAAAGCAGGGAGCGTGGATCTGAAGTTACACTCTGTAGAGATCAGTAACAGCTAATTAGAAGGAAGGGACACACCCCTCTTCACGCAGCACCTAGGAACAGAGCTGAGACTGTCAATCACAGGCATTAGTATGGGTGATCACAGGTGTTGGATTTCCCTCCCCTTTCACATTTTTTCTCTTGGTGTCAGGAAAATGTGTCAGTAGTGATTCATGCTGATAGCAGAGGAACGAAGCAGCAGACACAAATGACACGTAGTGCTCTGTATTGAGACAAGCACACACTATAGAGGGATATTCTATGTTCATATATTATGTCAAAGGTTTACAACTACTTTAAGACAAAATATGTCTTCATCATCCAGTACAACCAGTAAAGCCCCATACACACTATCAGTTTTTCTGCAGGTTTTTGTCTTCAGGTTTACCAAAGCCATATGATAGGTTTGGTTTTACAGATGAAAACAGTCCGACAGACTATTTTCATCGGACGAACCAATCGTGTATGGGCCCCATCAGTCTTTTTTCCATCAGTGTTTAAAAATAGAACATGTTTTAAATTTATCCGATGTAAAAAAAAAACGATAGCAAATTACTATCGTCTGTGGGGAACTCCATCGGATAAAAAAAACCATGCATGCTCAGAATCAAGTCGACGCATGCTCAGAAGCATTGAACTTAATTTTTTTCGACTCATCAGAGTGTTTTACGTCACAGCGTTTGGAACGGCCGGTTTTTTGACTGATGGTGTGTAGGCAAGACTGATGGAAGTCAGCTTCATCGGTTTTCTGATGGAAAAATCCATCGGTTTAAAAACCATAGGAAATCCGATCGTGTGTACAGGGCTTAAGAGTTTCAATTCGTATGCAATCAGGCACGCCCTTGCACTACATGGTTTTGGTAAACCTGAAGACAAAAACCTGCAGAAAAACTGATAGTGTGTATGGGGGACCAGACAACTGACAGATAACATCTACCAGTATGACTGTCTTACTGTTTTATACACCATGCACTGTAATAAAATGGTCAATCCACATACAGCACTTCTAAAAATATAATTTTTTTAGAAACAAACTTAACAACTAATTCTTAAAGTGACACGAAATAGTGGTTTAAAAAAAATCTATTGAAGTATGTGTTCTTAACTTAAAAAGTACCTTCTATTCTCCTCTATCTCAGCCTCCTCTAAATTTCCCAGTTTTTGGGGATATTTTTGATGCTGTGATATGACATCCTGTTATAGAGGGTGGGGCCTTACTGTACGTGGGAATGTAGTCACCCTCTCTTGCTTCTTCCCAAGATGGACTATGGAGCATGGAATTTTTAATATGTAATCGCAGGGATTAAAGGGATTAAATAGTCGAAAATGTACTGCGGGCGGAAATAAATAATATTTCAGACACGGAAGACAACAGTTGAGATGGCGCCGGCTATTATGAAGAAGCAGCGTTTCGAATATAAAGAATATTTACAGTAAGAACTATTTTTATGCTTACTAATAGTGCCCATTGAATCTAAATTAATAGTTATTTTATAATATTGTTAAAATCG
This sequence comes from Rana muscosa, assembly GCA_029206835.1. Classification (NCBI taxonomy): domain Eukaryota; kingdom Metazoa; phylum Chordata; class Amphibia; order Anura; family Ranidae; genus Rana; species Rana muscosa. The sequence goes on from CM055122.1 coordinate 412,260,074, forward strand.
TTTTTCTTTAGGAGGGTTTACTACCGCTTTAAGAACATATTATTTATCACAATTATCTTGTCCCGTTTTTAACACCAACAACTGAGTGATATTTTAGTAATAAGATCATTTTATAATGCACTAGTATGTAGGCAACCAACTTTAAGGTAGTGTAAGTCATGTACAGGACTTTTCATGGCTTCTAGCCAACCATCAGATAGTTATGACGGTAGATTTAAATCCTAATTCAATGGTATTTTGATTGCTAAAATACTGTGTATCATGAATAACTGCCATTCCCCCCCCCCCCCCCCCCCCGTAAATTACCTGTTTTAATTTTTTCAACCTTTGTTGTATCTTAATGCTGCCTTCCCATCTACATGGATGCACTCCAGTGATGGGCACATGGCGTTTCTCATGGCGGGGTTTCCTGAGGGAAACAACAGAGGACAATGGCCACCTAACAGTTGACAATGCAGGTGCACAACCTCAAGACATAACAGAGCATTGTCACTCTACATAAGGAAGTGCCTGAACAAGAAGTATAAGAAGTACAGTATAAGGTGTAATACCTGCTTTACTTCCATCTCTGGCAGGCTTTCTCCTTCTGTGCAGTAACTGATCCCCCAAAGCCTTTTCTAAAAAGCACTCTGGGTTGCGGTTGCATAATGATGTCATCAAGTACTACGCAGGGCCAACTGCCCTATATTGTCCGTAAGGAAAATGAGGGATCAACCCCAAGCCAAATTAGAGGAGAAGGCCAAAGCTGTAGCGAGGAGTAAGGTAAAGTAATACACCTTAGGCCTCGTACACACGGCCGAGATTCTCGTCGAAAAAAACGTCATTTTTTTCGACGAGATTCTTGGACAAGACAATTGTCCCGGCCGAGTGTACACACGCTCGATTCAAAGAACCCGCGGTTCTTTGAATGGAGCGTACGCGGTGACGTCATCGACTACGACGAGCATGCGCTCGTCACATTCGATGCCGTCGCCGCCATCTTGGTATACCCTACGTATGCCTAGGAAGCTACCGCGCATGCGTCGAATTCATTTCGAACATGCGCGGGCTTCCGGGAGGACAGGTAAGTGTACACACACTCACTTTTCTCGTCGAGAAACATGCCGACGAGAATCTCGACGAGAAAATAGAGAGCAGGTTCTCTATTTTCTCGTCGAGGTTACTTGTCGGTTTTCTCGACGAGAAACCATACACACGGACGAATTTCTCGGCAAGACATCTCTGCCAGCAAGTTTCTTGCTGGTTCTTGCCGAGAAACTCGGTCGTGTGTACGAGGCCTCATTCCTCATCCTCTAGAGTTAATGAGCATTTAACCCTTGCAGTGCGGGAGGCACCACAGCAAGGGTAGATTTTTTGTAATTTCTGGAGTTGGGCTTTAAGGCCTGAAGTAAGTCGTGTGTGAGAAAATAACTTAAGGCTGGTGTGGTTTCACACATCTCTGCAGCAGCTCCGGTGCTAATTGCCCTGTGTGTCTTTTAGTCCATTTCAGGTCCGAATTCAGCCCATAATTTGGGCTGAAATCGGACCTGAAACAGTGAATGGAGACACACCGGGCTCCTGTTGTGAGCCGCTGCATTCTCAAGTGTGAACCCAGTCTAAGGCCGCGTACACACGACCGTTTTTCATGACGAGAAAACTGCCATTTTTTAGATTGGTCGTGAAAAACGGTCGTGTGTATGCTCCATAGCAGTTTTCTCGACGAGAAAACTGCCCGAAAAAAATTAGAACCTTCTCTATTTTTTCTCTTCGTTTTTCACGTTGTTCTTTTTAACGTCGTGTGTATGCTTTTACGAGGGGGAAAAAAACCACGCATGCTCAGAATCAAGTATGAGACGGGAGTGCTCGTTCTGGTAAAACTAGCGTTCGTAATGGAGATAGCACATTCGTCACTCTGTAACGGACTGAAAAGCACGAAGACTGAAAAGCACGAATCGTCTCTCACCAAACTTTATTAACACGAGGATCAGCAAATGCAGCCCAAAGGGTGGCGCCATTCGAATGGCACTTCCCTTTTATAGAGCCGTTGTACGTGTTGTACGTCACCACGCTTTACTTGAGCATTTTCTTTCATGAACGTGTGTATGCAAGGCAGGCTTGAGAGGAATCACGACGAGAAAAACGTATTTTTTTTGCATGACATGAATAACGGTCGTGTGTACGCGGCATTAAGGTTGTTTTCTGTCCAAACTGTGCGTGAGTTCATGGAAGACTGACTGGGAATTTCTGGTTTATGCTTCTGTTTATAGAAGGCACAACAAAATGGGGCAAACAGGTATTTTCTCAGACAGTACTTGTTTTTCTTCCCTAGCAGCAAATACATATCTGTTGTACTTTTCTTTTTTCCTTGAAACATTTGTTTTGCATATTCCGGCTTTGACTTGAGCAAATGCCTTCAGGGCTGCTCAACAGGTCAGGGGAGTCGGGGAGATACTGAATGTGCGTCACACATGGACATTCCACTACATAACGCTACAGCTGGTATGCAAAGTCTTACTGAGCCAACAGGAAAAAAAAGAAGAAAAATTTAAATTCTTTTCATTTTCACTTGTCATTTTCAGACCTGAAGTCATATTTTCATATAGTTTCCTGGTCCTAGAAAAGTTTTTAAGAATGTTATACGTAACTTTATTATGAGTAACTGCAATGGCCTCCAGTTATAAAATGACATTACCACATACTGAAACCAGTGCATATGGATGTCCCTGTACCTCAGTACCTTAAACATTTTGCCTTACTAAAATGCGATGGAGTTTCTATACAGAAATGAGGCAATGTCGCCAGCGAACAATAGTCAAGGATGGCCCCATGGATGAATTCAGCCAGTTACATTTTACAGGGTTAATGTACAATAACCAATATACAAGAACATTGTCTCCCCTGGGACTTTACTGCAGCAACATACAATGTTTGGCATAAAAACAATATCCTTTATTGTACAATACATTAAAAGATAACTATATACACATCAAAACTCATATACACATACACATGTACTGTATGTTGCTGCAGTAAAGTCCCAGGGGAGAACGAGCAGGGCCATCTGATTCCTCCTGTATTGAATTGTATTGTAACTGTATTATCTTCCCTGATGTTGTAAAGCGCTGCGCAAACTGTTGGCGCTATATAAATCCTGTATAATAATAATAATAATTTCTGTGTATTTGTTCATAGGGACTTAGCAGCTTAAAGAGGAACTGCAGTCTGCTTACATAAGTTGTAATAAAAACATTGTTGCTTCCCTCCAACCACTTTGCATATTATTTTATATATACTGTGATTCTGTACCTGCCAAATATGCTGCAGAAATCTCCCTCCACTGAGTCTGGCTGCATCCATTTTAACTGTGGGCAGCTGAAGCTGCTGCCTGTTCACTTCCTGGATTTACACAGACACACAGAGGCAAACTTCCAGCTCTGCAGCTCTCATTGGTCATCTTATGACTCATCCCCCCCTCCCTTCCTGGCAAACTCTCACGAGAGTCAGAAAGATAGCTGTGCATGATGTCATAAGCCTAGGCTAATGACCAGACAAGAATCAGAATGTGGGCTGTAGAAGGTATTTACTGGCAGAAAAAAAATGTTTTACTATCCAAAGTTAAAACAATAAGGGCAGAAGATTTAATAGGTGGAAAGTTGAAAAAATTACTGAAGGTCCGCTTTATGTTTGCTCCAGGGAGGACCACCTGTTCTATTTTGAATGTACAATAACCTGGAACCTCATGAAAATTACCATTTAATTTTAAGAACCGTCCACAAACACAGAAGCCTCGACTTTGTTCTAAGGGTCTATTTGATATCGCTAGCATCTTGGCTACCATTACCCTCCCTGGGCTGGCTCAGGCCACAATATGGCCACAGGGCACACGTCTGAATTAAATGTTTTATACCGGGCACCAGTCAAAACAATGCCATTAGTCTTCTGCAATGGACTTTTAGTGGCACGTATATTTTTTCTCATCTCCTGACTAGATGACAGGTGGTCAAACAGAAAGAAAACAATGGAGAATCTCTCCAATCAGAACAGAGCCAGCAACAAAAAAACTATATTTTAGTGGGGAAAGGGTTAAAAAAAAATTTAAAAAAATATTGTTCTAAAACAATTCTCCTAGCTGGTACTAAACTTGGCGGCAGTCAGCTGATCAAGAAATATTTTCCAACAATCCTATTTTACAGAGGCCAAATTTCGATCCATCTATGGGCAGCTTAAAGTGGTAGTAAACCCTATAAAAAAAAAAAAAAAAAAAAAAAAAACCCTGCATGACAAAGGCATAATGAGCTAGTATTCCTCGTACCCCCCTCCGGCCGGGTATCGCGGCTCCAGCGCTGTGATTGGCCAGAGCCGTGATGACGTAACTCCCGCGCATGCACGCGGGAGCCGCCGGTAACAGCACACTGACTAAAGCAACGGCACATACGTGCCATTGCTTCAGTTTGCTCTCGTGCGCATGTGCTGATGACATTGGCACATGCAGGGGACAGGGGGTAACTCCTAAACCATGCAGGTTTAGGAGATATCCTCGGTAGCTACAGGTAAGCCTTATTATAGGCTTACCTATAGCATAAAGTGGTTGTTAAGGGTTTACAACCACTTTAACTGTAAGAGCCGGTTCACACAGGGGCAACACGACTTTAACACGACTTCAGACTTCAACACGACTCAGACACGACTTGAGCATGAATCACAGAGCGACTAAGTGGTGATTTACAACACGACTGAAGTTGCCTCCAGGACAGGAGACATTCCAGTGGCCAATAAAACAAGAATCAGCTCTGTGGGAGGGAGGGGGCGGGAGGGGTTTTCCTGAGAAATGTAGGTTATCTTCCTGTAAAGTTGCCTTCAAAATGAACAGTGATCAGACTTCTAATCGACTTCCATTGAAATCAATGGTACAAGTTGCCTAAAGGTCGCCTAGAAGTCTGATTGAAGTAGTACAGGAAACTTTTTTGAAGTCAGAGCGACTGCAGTCGTGTTCATTAAAACATCTCCATTCACTTCAATTAGTTTTAAAAATAGCATGACTTGGGGCAACTCGGGGCGACCAGAAGTTGCGTCCAGAGTCGCCCCTGTGTGAACCGGGTCTAAGCCTAGGTAAAACAATGTTTTTTATGAAGATGTAACAGTTGACAAAAAATACAACTAATGCTTTAGCAAACAAAGGTTACAATTGGGCAGCACAGTGGCTTAGGGTTCATGCACACTGGCTTAAATTTTTTTTGCTCCTAGAGGAATTTTGTGTTTTGCCTGTAGAAGCAACTAATGTTATCCTATGTGTCCATGCATCGTTTAGGCCTCATGCACACTGGACGATTTTACAGCTGCTAATTTTGGCTTCAGGCATTTTTTTCTGCAGCCAGTAAAATCCCCAGCATGTTATCCTATGTATTCATGCACACATAGGCTGTTATCAGCGTTTTTGGCTGGGGTGTGTTCTGGGTGGAAAAAAACACCAGAACAAGTGGGTTTTCAGAGGAGTTTTTCAGCTGTAAAAAGGCTCTAACTCTGATAAAAGCTTAAAAATGCTAAAAAATGCAAAAAAAAAAAAAAAAACACAGTTATTCTGCATTTATCAGCGTTTTTGAGCCATTAGCTTTTGTGGGAGTATAGTTTTGCTTAAAAACAAGCTAAAAAGCGCTACAGCTAAAAAAACGCTTTAAAACACTGAAAAATGCTAGTGCAAGAATACTGCAAAACTCATTCTACAGCTAACAATACTGGCGTTTTTATACCATCCAGTGTGCATGAGGCCTTAGAGGCATATTCTAAGCTCAGCGTTTAGAGGCAGAAAAAAAACCTTCTGTTTTGCGTTTTTGAGAGTTTTCTGGCAGAAAAAAATGCTAATTGCTCCTAAATGCTAGTACAAAAAAACACTCAAAACTAGCATTTATTTCTGCCAAGAACACTGGCATTTTTTTAAGCCAGAGTGCATGGACCCTAAGGGCTTATGTACACTGCAGCTCAAAGAAGCGGCTCCTACAGGCTTTTGAGCTTTTTTGAGCTGTCATTTTTTTCTGCCTGGAAACTCCCCTCCGTGTTAGCCAATGTGTCCATGCACACTATGGCTTTTTCAGGAGTTTACAGGCATATGCTTTTACAGGCAGAAAAAAAAATCCACCAAACTTGTGTATTTGAGAGTAGCTTTTGAGCAGAAAAGATGCCTAAGTGCCCAGAAATGCGCATTAAAAAGCATATAAAAAACAAAGACACACGCCCAAAAAAAATGGAAAATTTAACTGAGGGGAGGGTTTGTGAAAAAAAAATGCTTATGCTCAAAAAATCTCAAGGAATCTCAAAGGAGCTCAGAGAAGCTCAAATAAGCTTAATAAAAGCGTGCAAAAGAGCCCAAAAAGCATCTTTTTTTTTGAGCTGCAGTGTGCATGAGGCCTAAGTGTTTAGAACTTCTGCCTTTGACTAGGGTGCTCAGTTTGTATTGCGGTCAAGATATTTCCTGCATGGAGATTTCATGTTCTCGCTGTGCTTGTACGGGTATTGTCCTGTACTTCAAAGACATGTTGTTGGTTGAACTGTATGCTGTCTAAATTGGCCCTCAACTATATGTATGTGAGATAGGGACCTTATATTTTAAGCATCTTGAGGGCAGGGGCCGATGTAAAAGTATAGTACGTAAAGTGTTGCGTAAAGTGATGGCCCTACATAAACAGCTAAAATAAATAAACATAGTGTTCTATGCGCCGGCACATTGCTTCACTTGTTAATTACTCAATTACTTTCACCATGTGCATCAAGGCCGTCAATTAAAACCTGACCAAGCAGCCATATTCTGTACACTGGGCAGTTATTCAAGTATGTCAGGAAATCCCTTACCTGTTGCAGCAGATCAACAGTCTGGCATTCCATAAATATTATCTGTGAGCACAGAGGCGATAAAATACACCTGAACAAGTGTCATTTAAACTAAATGGCAGAATTGTCTGACATTATAGTGATTCATCACCTGGCATTACAAAAGATCATTTAGAAGGTTTTCTCATGATTTACATGATGAATCACAAAGGTGAACTCAGCTAAATGACAGGTACAAGCCCTTGTATCAAGGCTAGTGCTATTGCACATAACTTATTATGCAGAAATTCAAACTATATATTCATCATACAATGGTAACGAATTAGAGCACAACATCTTTGCTAAAAAGTAACGCCAACCAAGTAACACCAAGATTGTCCAAGCTCTTTAGCTACTAACAATGGAGGACCTAATAACAATGTATAACTGCAGTAGAAACGTTTTCACCCGGAACTCACATGCCAAGCTGAAATAACCCCCTCTCGAAAACCTCATAGAAGCGCTAAAATTGTTGCTAAATGCTAGGTTTTGAACTTTCATGCACATTTTAGATTAATGTACACCCGAAAAGTGAGTATATGGTTTTGTGCTTTTAAACCTGCTTTGAATATCTGTTTTTTTATATACTGTATATCTAGGTAAATGGTCATCCTACCATTTTGTATGCAGTCAATAGCATTTCCCTAAAGCAAACCATTACTGCTTTGAATGACGATAGGTCCCTGTTTCCCTCCTTCCCTCTGCAGTTTAATAAAACGCAGATTTTTTTCTGGCTTTGTTCACTTTTTTTTGGTCCAGTCCTGGCCATTTACCACTATTTTCACCTATGCAAGAATGATGTACATGTCTCTTCTCTCACAGCCTCCTGTGATATCCCCATCACATATTTACAAGCTGTTTAATTGAGCAACTGTGTGGCAAACTAGGTTTAATGTTGATAAATGTAAAGGTATGCACTTGGGGGCTAAGAATATGCATGCAACATACATACTAGAGGGAGTACAACTGGGAGGATCAATGGTGGAGAATGATCTGGGTGTTCTGGAAGAACATAAGCTTAATAATGGCATGCAATGCCAAGCTGCGGTTTCCAAAGTGAGCAAAATCCTTTCTTGTATTAAGAGAGGTATAGACTCCAGAGAGAGAGATATCATTTTGCCCCTGTACAAATCATTAGTAAGACCTCATCTGGAATAAGGAGTTCGGTTTTGGGCCCCAGTTCTCAAAAAGGCTATTGGGGAACTGGAGAAAGTGCAGAGAAGGGCAACCAAACTGATAAGAGGCATGGGGGAGCTCAGCTATGAGGAAAGATTAGAGGAACTGAATTTATTCTCTCTTGAGAAGAGGAGATTAAGGGGGGATATGATCAACATTTACAAATACATAAGTGGTCCATATAGTGAACTTGGTGTTGAGTTATTCACTTGAAGGTCATCACAGAGGACAAGGGGGCACTCTTTACATCTAGAGGAAAACAAATTGAATCTCCAAATACGGAAAAGTTTCTTCACAGTAAGACCTGTGAAAATGTGGAATAGATTCCCTCAAGAGCTAATTCTGGCCAGCTCAGTCGTTTGCTTTAAAAAAGGCCTGGATTCTTTCCTAAATGTATATAATATAACTATATACTAACATTTAAGTTGATCCAGGGATTATCCAAATGCCTTTTTGGGATTTTTTTCCATGGGCGGAGCTGAAGCGTTTCATCAGGGGCCTGCTGCCCTAACCTGGAAGAAGCAGCCCGCTGACAATCACTACGGAAGACCAAAATGGCATCCAGGCTGTGACACCTGAACAGTAGGAGGACAGCAGGACAATGCGGGATGCGCTGCCCAGGTGAAAATGTGATTTTAAGACAAGCCATCATAAGACCCCTTTCACACTGTGCCGCCCACAGCGTCGGCGGTAAAATAGCGGTAAACCGCAGCTATTTTAACCATCGGATTTGCGGCGCATTTCGACTGCTAGCGGGGCACTTTTAACCCCTGCTAGTGGCCGAGAAAGGGTTAAAACCGCCCGCAATGCGCCGCTAGTACGGCGGCGCTGCCCATTGATTTCAATGGGCAGGAGCGCATTAGGAGCGGTGAGTTCACCGCTCCTAATGCGCTCCAAAGAAGCTGCTGGCAGGACTTTTTCTGATGCCCTGCCAGCGCACCGCTCCTTCGGGCTTTCACACTTTAGTGAATAGAGCAGCTGTTTAAGGGCGCTATTTTTAATGATATAGCGCCGCAAAATGCCTTCAGTGTGAAGGGGGCCTTACAGGTAAGGTGAAAACATGCTGGAGGGAATACATTTTTTAATAACCTGACAACGATCAATGCCCTGCATGCAATGCACCAATGCCAGTGTCACCCTTTTGTCAGCACCCTTGCATCAGGACTATAGGCCTAAGTGGTGATGTACAGCCTTTCCACATCCTGTTATCCTGCCCAGCTTGTCAATGCCCTCTGCTCAACTGCCAATAGTTCTGATGGGAGCAGCATTATCAGCCAATTGGGGCTGCGTTATTAAACTGGCAGAAGTGGCGTTCCCATGCAGCCCTTGCCTTTAGAGTAGAAAACTGCAGTCATATGACTGCTCTAAAAAAAAGAAGAAAAAAAAAGTTTACAGGGAAAGGAAAGGGGAACAAACATAGCTGTTGCCCACAGTGACCTATCAGATGTCTTGCACCATTTCTCAGAGAATAAAAGGTTAAACCATAGTGGTAAAGACTGGCAACAATTCAAGTTTTGTTCCTTTTTTCTGTACTCATTTATTTTTAAGAAGTGGAACCTTTGGTCTTTTTTTTTTTTTTTTTTCATTTCACCAGTAAAACTGTCAAACTGCAACATAAAGCAAATATCATACATTGTTGCATATATTTATTGTCCTGCTCTATAGCTCTGCCAGCCACTGTTATTTTTTCATAAGGAAAAAAAATCTAAGGCGTAATATAGAGATACATATGAACTCAAATCCCTAAAGGTCACAAAATAAATCAACACTGAAGAATGTTGGGCATTTATACCGGTAGCAGTTATCACACATTTAGTGTTGTATTTTCCCACACATTCGTTTAAATGCTTTTTTGGAATTATCAAAGATCGAGAAGCCTGTCAACAATATGTATCTACAAATGCTAAAGATAATCTAGTAGTAAAGTAAACCCGTCAGAAGAGGCATACACAGAATGTAATAGCTGACCCTTCTCTGAAAATGTTAATTGGCTGCCATGATGATGCGATGGCCTCAGTCGTTTTTGAGTCAGTGGTCAAAAATTGAGTTTACAAATTCTGAAGCTTTCCTGACTTTTGTTTGTTGCATGCTTGTTCCAGTTTGGGACTAATAAATATAACAGCCAGGCAATCAACATTTTGAGAAGGAGGTCAACAAAGGTAAATGCCACACTTGTCTAATGTCAGCTGTACTTTAAAATGAGCAGCATGGCTTAAAAGACTATACATTACAAGTCAACCCATTCCAAAGCTGATTTCCTATACAATGTACAACTGTCACAAAAGATTATCCTGAAGTTAGGAACAGTGTAGGCCTCATTTACACAAGAACTGCCAAACTTGGTCATCCACTACCAAATAAACAAAAAAAAAACATTCCAAAAGGTTCTACAGATGGTTTAGAAATGGTGAATACAGGAGTGTGTGTCTCAGCAAACTGTACAATAATGTCACTCCCTCTGAAGCTGGTGCCACCTTGGATGTGTCCTTGCACCTACCTACTCTGCCCCTTCTTCTACCCATCATTGACACCAGCAACAAATCCCATGCATAGGCAGAAGAACATTGGGTTTGCTGGAAGAAGTATCACAAGCACTTATGCCGAAGCTAGAGACTGATGTCATCTCGGCAAGGATGCTGAGAATGAAGGCCAAACTGGACATGCGCAGGTATACGCTACCTTCTAAAAAGCTGACAATGACTTGACAAAAAAAAATGCTTTGGAGGACTTTTCTACAATGGATGCTGCACCTTGATATGGGGGAAAGTTTCCATGGAGAGTTTAGTTTTGCTTTAATCTTGTAATGCTACTCTAAAGATAATCGGATTTAGCAACATTTACAAACTGTTTAACAAGCTTTCAGCAGCTTTCTTGAATCCCTTACAAAAACTACTCAGCTCTATTCTAGGAGTGCTGTATACAGATCTTAATGGAACATTGGCTGTAGCTTTAAACAAGCTTTTAGCAGGCTTTTTTTTTTAAATAACCTTCACCTCCAGTTATCATTGGACTGACCACTGAGAAATGTGCACTTGCATTCACTAAAAGATGGTGATCTCCCTCACAGCTAAATCTGCAGCAGACAGCCAGTCACTGGAGATGCTGGCAACATGAGGGTACACAAGCCCCACAGAGAAACATCAAACAGTTCCCAACATGGCTAAAACCATTAAAAATCTGTTTACTGTTGCTCCAGTTTCACATGCCCCAAATATGAATCCCCTCAAGCGCATGTTTAGCCGAAACACTAAGGCTGATGTCAGATGAGCGACTCTTTTGCTAGTGATCCTGCCATAGATAAGGCAGCAAGATGGCGGTCCCATTGCTAGCACTGAAGAGTCAGCATCATTTGGGCCAACAAGAGAGTGATATTACGCTGCATCTGCCTACAGAGGGAGCAACTCCATAGGGGCAGATAGAGATCCTGACAATGGTAATTTGTCTCTACCAGAAACGCCTGTTTGACATCAGCCTTTAGAAATGAGTCAAATACCAAAGAACTGGAGCTTATAGTAGTTGTAAATGAAAATTCTAGAGAAATCTAAAATATTTTTGTCTTGGATGAAAGGTGATTAGGTAACAATACATGCAAAAATATTCATTCATCTGCCACTCTCATTCAGTCTCTTTATCTTGGTAATCTGCTGCATGCGCCTCTCATTTTATCAGTCACACTGACTTCAAAAGGTGAATATACTGACAATAACAGAAGCTAGAGGAGTTCAGCAAAGGAAATTCATACCGACTCGAAACTTAGCAATCTCTGACAGTGTGAAGGTGTACTGGGGTGGCGGGGTAACAAATGGAAGGTTAGTACACTGTGCTTATGGTTCCTCCTATGCCTAGTATGAGCAAAGGACAGATTTTCTTCAATTTGCTCATTTCCAGTGGAGGGTCTATAAAACTTTGAGCGTCAGTCCTTTCAAGCCAGATATCAAAGGTTTGGACATATGCCAGAAGGTTCAACCACTCGCTTGTGTGTGAGGCTCTGTAATGGTTGCTGTTGCAAACCATGAAGATAAAAGAAGTAGCTGGGTTACTCAACCCATATATCAGTTTAGGACTGACTTGCCTATTACTAGAAATTCTTTCTACAATGCCGCACAAAAAAATTATGAAATTCAACAAGAAAACAAACACCACATAATAAATGCCTATCATACTCCATAGGAGAGCACCTAGAGCTGTCTTTCTGGAATGTTGCTGTAGGTGAAACCTTAGGATGAGGGAATACCTCTTTTGATAACTCACATGGATCCGTAGATTCTACATCAGTTGTAAGAAAAAATGGATGAAGTGTTGCAATAAAGTAGGGATCGACCGATATCGTTTTTTCAGTGTCGATCCGATACCGATATTTTGACCACCTCTCCTGCCGATAGCAGATATTTTTTGGCCATATGTTGTACATTAAAAAAAAATAATTTTACACTGTCATTTTTTTTTGTTTTTTATCACTGTTATTGCTGTCACAAGGAACGTAAACATCCCTTGTGACAGTAATAGGCATTGACAGGTACTCTTTATGGAGAGATCGGGGGTCTATACGACTCTAAACCCCTCCTCTGCCCTTCAAAGTATTCAAAACATCAAAATCAGCGTTTTTGAATACTTTATTTTTTAAAACTGGCGCCTTTAAGTTGCCAGTAATCTGTGAAGTGATGTCATGACATTGCTTCTGGTTTACTAGATCTGAGACCCAAACGAAGCATCGGCTTTGTTCGGGTCTTCGGCCATCCGGCGGACGTGCCGGCTGGTTACTCGGGCCTCCCAGTGGGACGGGAGAGCCCGAGCAGCGGAAGGTGGTGCAGGCATCACCCTGGTAAAACCCCTTGAAGCAATAACGGTAATATCGGTCCGTTTTTTGACCGATACTTCTAAAAAAGTGAATATCGGGCACACCGATAATTGGTCGATCCCTACAATAAACACAATTTTTAATTTTTATTTTATTTTAACATGGAGAATATTAAAAGAAAACGGGAAGGTTGTTGAAGTGTGTACTAATTCCTGTTAGGTAGTATTGACGAGAAGCAATGTTGCTTGGTGGTCAACCTTCTACAGGCAGAGCTAATGCTTAGAGGTCTGTGGTGTCCATTTATTAATGAAAAGATAACTAAAAAATCTGCCTTTTCAATACATATGGTCATGTTTTCCTTAAATAAAGATGTGCCAGCTCTGTTCCCATATATTTGTTCATGTGCAGAGTAGTTGGAGGCACACAGTGCTCTGAGTGTGCTCCTCAGCTTGAGTGCACCACTTAGTGAAAAACAAGAGGGCACACTCTCATGCATTGGGACTAATTAGGTTTTTGATGATTTACACACACACACACACCCAAACCAATCTTTTATCAAGTACATACGAGTACCTCCTAAGAAGGAGTACCTACTTAACTGACTTCTCCTTCCGGGGATTCTTATCACACATGAATAATATCAGCATACATCCCAGATGAGCTTGAGACATTCTGATTCATGCTCTATCACTAAGCTGCCTTGAAAAAAAACAACTTGCAGATTATGTGGGAGTTTCCTTGAAAAGCTTCTTGGCATTCAATGAAAAAACTGAGTATATGTAAAAAAAAAAAAAAAAAGTATGTGTACCTCAGCCAGGAATGTGCGTCTGTGCGTGGATCATATAGTTTCCAACAGTCAGCTGGCGATTGCCAATCAGAAAGCTTGTCAGCCTTTTCTATAGACAGGAGGGTGGTCGTCCATACAGGCACAATCTGACAACCCTCTGATAGCTGTGCTGGGCATGAGGAATGGGTAGGAGTGTTGCTGCCAGATGCTGTTGGCACTGCTCTTTATTACTGGGGGAACAGTATTGATTGGCATATGTTTGTTAACCTGCTCGACGTATATTTGCCCCTGGGAGAAGTGGCATACACATCAGATCATCACTCAATCCATCTGGCATGCCAGCTATGGGTAAACGATCATCTTGTATCATAGTTTTAACTGTCTGTACCAATATATCCAAGCTGCCTGATATGTTTATTGGGATTTTTAATTATTATTGAACTACAGTAATTATTATTAGTTGTGAGATCACCTGACAAGCACTTGACGCACTGGGGTTGATTTATTAAAACTGGAGAGTGAAAAATATGGTGCAGCTCTCAAATCAAAAGCCTATTTAAAGTGGTTGTAACTTCTATTACACCACTCGTACCTACAGTTAAGCCTATAATAAGGCTGACCTGTAGGTACTGTAAATATCTCCTAAACTTGCACAGTTTAGGAGATATTCACTATATGCACTGCTGGCGATGTCATTGTGTCATTTCCTCAGTACACGTGCCATGACTGCCGGCACCCGCACGCATGTGCGGGAGTGACGTTATCGTGGTTTCCGCCAATCACAGCGCCGGAGCCCACGAACCCGGAAGTAACTGCAGTGAAAGATGTCAGCCGCCGGAGCAGAGTGCGGACAGCACTGCAGGGCATCGTTCTAAGGTAAGTATTTCATAATGCGCTAGTCTGCGATGTATACTAGCTCATTATGCCTTTTGTCTTGTAGGTTTTTTTTTGTTTTTTGTTTTATTTTGGAGGTTTACAACCTCTTTAAAGTGGTTGTAAACCCACAAATAAAATATTTAAAACCTGCAAGACAAAGGCATAATGAGTTAGTATGCATAGCATACTAGCTCATTATGAAATACTCACCTTAGATCGAAGCCCCCGCTGCAGTCCCCACACGCTGCTCTGGCCGGCGACATCGCACTCAGAGTTATTTCCGGGTATTGCAGGCTCAGGGAGCCGCCGGTGACTGCACACTAGCTGAAGCAACGGCACGAACGAGACATTGCTTTAGTGTGCATGTGCCAATGACGTCGGTACATGCAGATACGGGGATATTTCCTAAACCGTGCAGGTTTTTTATTTTTCTTGTTAAAAAAAAAACGTGCAGGTTTAGGAGATATCCACGGTAGCTACAGGTAAGCTTCATTATAGGCTTACCTGTAGTAAAAAGTGGACTGTAAGGGTTTACAACCACTTTAAACAAGCTGAAGTTAGAAGTTGATTGGCTACCATGCACAACTGCACCAGATTTTGCACTCTCCAATTTTAGTAAATCAACCCCAGTGTAACTGCATCTATACAATTTTTAAACTATCCCTTTATTTTGAATGAGACAACTTGATGTAGGCAAGGAAGCGTTACTGACCCAGACAATTTGTAGCCATAGTTACACATGGCCAATTATTACCGAAAACACGGCTTAGTCACTGCAGGTCCACACTGGTATTTAGCTATACTACGGGGTATTTCATGAAAAATACATTTTGTGATCTTTGTGTTTTTTTCCAACAAAACAACGCACTTTTATAAAAGGGGCATCGTTTAGCAATAAATAAAATCAAACATCAATTGTAACACTAGTTAAATTACATAAAGACTCCTATATCTAAAATGGCAAAGTCTTTGCAGTGTTTTTTTTTTTCTTAGTTTGAGACTTCAGATGTGGCAATATGTGTTGTTTCGTATGATGTGGCATTATGTGTTATTTCCTATGAGAATTCTGCTCAAGTCAAAATTGCATAGCTACTTTTGTGCCAAAATTAAAATCCCTCTGTGATTGGATGACATTTTTTACTGTTTATAATTTTGGATTCTAAAGAAGTGTGGACCACCCTGGCTGTCATCATTATGTGGGTAACCAGGTGCCCGCCATTGAGTAGAGAGAGCTTCGTGTGACACACCACCTCTCCATCATTTTAAAAACTTTAAGAAAAAAAAAAACTTTTTTGAAATGACGCAAACACTTTGCTGTTAAAATTCTGCGTAGGTCTCAGTTATGCTAGTACTATTTTTTATAAGTTTGGACTCTAAAGAAGTGGGGACCTCCCTGGCTGTTATTATGTGGCTAACCAGGGACCCACCATTGGGTAGAGAAAGCTTTGTGTCAATCATTTTACAAACTTTTCTGAAATGACACAAACACTTTGCTGTTTAAATTCTAAATAGGTCTCAGTTATGCTAACATTAGTTTGAAAATACTTAAAAAAGGATAGGTGCATAGGCGTGCGCACAGTGTGTGCCGGATGTGCCATAAGAGAAGTGTTTATGCTCTTCTCTTTCACCGTGTAGGCAGGCAGATCAATGTGCCAGGGTCATATATATGTAGACACATACACACGTGTGTTTGAGCTTAAGGGTGCACACCCTAATGCAATAGGCTGCGCACACCTATGGATAGGCGATAGCATAAAAAAAGCAACCAAAATAGAACAGAGGGATGTGCTCTAGTCTGTGGCCTTTATAAATATGCAACATAGTACTACACAAGCAAGTCAACAATAATATGCAAAAATGTTTCGTTATTTTCTACGCCGCATTTATTTATCCAGCCTATCATTGAAATCATAAACATGCATAGTACTATAATAAATGTTGAGAAATAAATAAAAAAATGAAATACTCAATCAAATTGTATGCTATAATATCAGTTGCTGCTTGTACATTTTGGACTCTAAAGAAATGTGGACATCTCTAGGTATCATTCTTCTATAATGTACCTTGTATACATCGATTTATGACATTTTATTTACCCACTTGCGTGGTTTACATTTACTTTTCAGCGCTGTTATAACTGACCATTACTTGGTTATGCTGTACCCAAAACAAATTGGGTACAGTGCCCAAAAAACTATTTA
This sequence comes from Rana muscosa, assembly GCA_029206835.1. Taxonomy (NCBI): domain Eukaryota; kingdom Metazoa; phylum Chordata; class Amphibia; order Anura; family Ranidae; genus Rana; species Rana muscosa. The sequence goes on from CM055122.1 coordinate 412,276,752, forward strand.
TACTCATTATTTATTTGAGACAGATAGAACTTTCTTTTGATGGTATTTAATATCATTTACTTATTATTATTTAATAACCACTGTGTTTTTAATTTTTATTATGTAAAAGAAAAAAGAAAAAACCAACAAATAAAAAATAAAAAAAAGTCCCCCTTACTTTTTGTTAAAATACAAATACCAGGATAGTATGAACACCCCCCGAAATGGAAACCAAAGGCGATCTCATTTTTGTTGCCCAATTTTTGGGGGAAATGAAGAAACATGCTAGTATTGAGGTGGTTAACATGACGGTAAGCCTTCAAAGGCATAAAAACAATCGGCAGCTTATGTTTCAGATAAGAGCCATGAGATAGATCTGCCATTGTCTCCAGGAAGAAAAGAGAAGTGTGAGTAAAGGTATGCAGGAATTTGGTATTTTCCAGTTCCAGTACAGGAACCCCTGAGCAAGCAAGGACAGCACCATTCTTTTGTAATAGGAAATCCCTCTGGGATGGTGTATAACCGCCTCAGTGCACAACTTCCCAGCATGTCACTGGAGACGGCTGCACGCCTGCCTATCTACAATGGATCACTGCTATTAGTATATAGATGCATCATTACAAATATCCAGACAGAAAGCGAGTTTTATTCCATCCCTGCAGGGCAATGTTTTGCAAATACAGAAGAGAGACAGAAGGAGAGGGAGAACATCTGGTTTGATGGCAGGCAGAGCCCCTTGTTAACCCCCTTCCTGTGACTATTACACGTCATGGAACATTCCCGGAACGGGCCAATGTTCCACCCACTCCTGAGAACACACAGGCATCTGAAGACACACAGGCAAAAGCAACACAGACAGCTCTCATCTGTGGATGTGGAAGAGGTGGCCTGCTCCTCTCCCTGCAAAACATGTTTGTCTTCTTTCTACTAGGCATTGGCAATGGCATGCACACTGAGCAAGCAACTGCCATATTGTCTTACCAACATCACTACTAACACAAACTATACAACATGCAATAATAATAAAAGGTAATAATAGTAATGATATAGGAATTAAATATACTAGCTACCATACCGAGGTATTGCGATCAACCATACAAGTCAAACACACACATTATAGTATATACCATACCAAAAACATCATGCACACATAACTTTTATTATATATATATATATATATATATATATATATATATATATATATATACGGTACCAAGTCAAACATATATTTTTTATTATATATAAACTGTATAGATATGTGTGTGTATGTGTTTTGACATATTATATATGAAGCACATTATATGCTACATTGCAATACCTTTTAATTTATTAGATTGTAAGCTCTTATGAGCAGCTCTCTCTTAATCCTCTTGTATTTTATTGTATTGTAACGGTTCTGTCTTCCCTTATATTGTAAACTGCTGCGCAAACTTTTGCTGCTATATCAGTTCTGTACAATGATAATAATAATAATAATAATTATATATATATCTATATATCTATATATATATATATATATATATATATATATATATATATATATATATATATATATATATATATAGATATATATATATACACACACACACACTGTATCTATCCCTACATTTATATTATGTGTATATATACATATATATATATCCCAATATTTAAGTAAAGTGCTGCACAAAATGTTGGCACTATATCAGTTTTTTACAATAATAATAATAATTATATACACACACACATACTGTATATATATATACATGTATATATCTACATTTATATATATATATATATATATATACTTATACACACACATACTGTATATATCCCTACATTTATATTATATATATATATATATATATATATAAATACTGTATATATCCCTACATTTATATTATATATATATATATATATATATATATATATATATATACACACACATACTGTATATATCCCTACATTTCTATTTATATTATTATTATATATATATACACACACATACTGTATATATCCCTACATTTATATATATATATATATATATATATATATATATATATATATCCCTACGTTAATTAAAGGCATACATACAGTATAAATATTTGAACAGCAAGCTGTATGCAGACAAGCAGAGTAAAACAGCAATGAAAGGCTTACTATGACTGGGAGCCAGTGTGAATGCCAATATGCTGCTATATACTATACTTTACAAATACAAAGCTCTAAGAATATGAAATGAGAAAACTAGGAAGGAATCAGAGACCCAATGAACATACTCTGATGAGCTGAAGTGACACTGGCCTACTCTTTCCCAGTTGTGCAGCATACAAAGTACTGTAAAGGCAATCAGTCACATCAGGGCAGAACTGGGCATGTCAAAACAACAGAGCAGCCAAGCTCTCACCCATGGTGTACTAATGGGAGGAAGGAAGCAGATATTTTTTTTTTTTTTTTTTTTTTAGCAAGAAGTTTAAGAAGTCAGGTTGTAGCCTTGAATCCCCTGCTCTGTTCACAGAGATGAGTAGAAAACCTTAAATAGACTGAGCCCAGGCAGTTGCTCTGATCTTTGCCCCCCTCTCTCTGCCTGGCTGTCATTAGGAGCCATACAAATTCCTGTGGATATTACGCAAACCTCCCCCTAATCTGCATACATTTACAGCCTGGGTATTCCCCACATTTCCCAACCATCTCGAACAAATGTAAAACACTCTAGTGATCCGAATACTTGTGTGAAGGGTGTGGGAGCTTATCCTTCACGCCGCTTTATCCCAAATGAATTCGATGAGCCCTGTTTATTAAATGTTGAGTTTTAAATAAAATAAACTAAGACCTCCTTCCAAGAGATCCCACTGCATTGGTGGGACAATCTGGCTGCATCCATTGAGTTTCCTCCATAGACATCCATGATCATACCCAGTGCTTTCACTATTCAAAGGTGGCTAGAGGTCAATGTAAAAAGCTGGTGGGGAACCAGTTGCTGAATTTGTACGTTTTAGTTTATCATTATTGTATAGAAGCCAGATTCTAATCTGGGTCTACAGATTCATATTATCAGGTTGAGCCTGTCCCAATCAGGACTTGATGATCAGTTAGGACTTGAACACTTGAGATGACCTGAAGGCCCAAAGCACTATAATAGCTAGCTACCTTCTCTCTATACTGACCCCCCTCTCCTTCTTCTGCCAGCTTGCTGTAATCACTAGCTGGGCTAACCATCCATGCAGCATCATTGGGGTTCCCCCCCCCCCTTGTGACAACCAAATCCACAAGGGTGGGTTTGTTTACAGATCCTAAGGAGTCCTAGAACAGGCACAGGTTCCATCAGGAAATCCATAGAGCAGTATTAGAAGCATTGCCAAGGAAACCAGGAGCAAGGAAGGGATACTGCCCAGCTATATAATAACATGCACTCTTATTTATTATACATGGAATAGGTGTTTACAAATCCTGATCTCCTTGTAAATACAGGATCCTGAGTGGGACACATACATACTGTATATACAATATATATATATATATATACACACACACAAGACTGATGACAGATGCCATGCCATGGGGCTCTCAGCAATCTATGTGGCTTGTCGCATTGTGCCCAGCCATGGTATTGGTATGTACCAAGATCAGGATGACCCAGAGGAGTGAGATTAACCCCTACAGTGCTGGAGGTGTGCAGCAAGCCTAATGAGATCACATCTTTACATGCAAATGGAGGCAGCAGTGACTCACCGGATCTGGAGCTGTCACAGTCCAATTCCAAAAATCAATCCGAAAAAAATAAAATAATAATAATAATAGAAGAGCAGCAACAATAAAACACAAAAAGAAAAGAAAAAAAAAAACAACACACAAATCCTGGAGACTTTTGTTCTTCTGTTGGGTGTTTTTCTTTTTTTCCCTTCCCAGGGAAGCCAGAGAGAGCAATGATCATGAAGTGTAACAAGTTGTTCCTGATCAGCCTCTGATCCTTCCTCTAGATATGCAGCCACTGCCTGTCACTGGAGGAGAGGAGAAGGAGAAGAAGAGAGGGCCAGCCTGCTGATCGCCGGAGAGGAGCTCTTCTCCTGCCTCGAGACAAGCAGCTTGTCAGAGTGTGCATGATCTATGTGTCAGCATGGGTGCCTGCCTGTCACTGTGTGTGTGTGTCAGTGTGTGTGTGTGTCAGTGTGTGTATGTGTGTGTGTGTGTGTGCTGATCAGGGGCAGGCACACAGAGGAGAAGAGGGTAAGGGAGAGTTCACAGGAAGAGGAGGAGGGAGGGAGCTTCTACTCATAGAAAGGGGTGGTGTTTTCAGGGGGGATCCCTGCTGCAGCCAACCAACAAGTATCTATAGAAAGGATGCCTAGGACACACTGCAAGGGATCTGTCATCAGCTGGGAGGGATCGCTAGGGAATCCCTACTGCAAAATGTCCTCAGTCATCAGGACTGACTGAGGGTGACCCTGGAGCTGGGGATACATACATACATACATACATACATACATACACTATACCTGTGTGTGATCACACTGACAGCTCTGCTCTCCTTACGTCCACCTGGCATGTCCCCCCAATCAGCTGATCGCTGGGATGAGGAGGATGATGATGAGGAGGAGGAGGAGGAGGAGGATGATGGAGATCAGTGCTGTGCTGCATACACCCCCGATCATCTGCTCAGCTCTGCCACTGTGGCGGGCTCTGCAGGGAGAGAAAAAATGTCTATTTTGCTGGCAATGCACGAGTCTAAAAATAAGCTATTGAGAGCATAGGGAGGGGGAGGGGGAGAGGCTTGTCAGGGTACAGGGGGGGGGGGGGGGGGCTGTGCTAGATGAGGAGCCTCCTGTACTCTGCACACACACACACACACACACACACAGACACCGAGACAGGGCTATTCCTGACACTCCGAGGGGGGAGCGCAGCCTCTGACGTCATCGGATCCCCCAGTGCTTCCCTCAGAGAGAGGAGGAACAACAGCACACAGCAACACTCACTGCACCATGTCACCACCCTGCAAGGGGACAATACTGACTGCTCCATGTCACCCTGCAAGGGGACAACACAACACTCACTGCACCATGTCACCCTGCAAGGGGACAACACAACACTCACTGCTCCATGTCACCCTGCAAGGGGACAACACTCACTGCTCTATGTCACCCTGCAAGGGGACAATACTCACTGCACCATGTCACCCTGCAAGGGGACAACACTATGTAACTATTCACCTCCAAATACGGAAAGGTTTTTTCACAGTAAGAGCTGTGAAAATGTGGAATAGACTCCCTGCAGAGGTGGTTCTGGATTCTTTCTTAAATGTACATAATATAACTGGGTACTGACATTTATAGGAAAAGTTGATCCAGGGAATATCCGATTGCCTCTCGGGGGATCAGGAAGGAATTTTTTCCCCTGCTGTAGCAAATTGGATCATGCTCTTCTGGGTTTTTTTTTGCCTTCCTCTGGATCAACTGTGGGTATAGAATTGGGTATATGGGATTGTACGATATATGTTTATTTTTTTTTATTTTTATTTTTTTACGGTTGAACTGGATGGACTTGTGTCTTTTTTAAACCTGACTAACTATGTAACTATGTAACACAACACTCACTGCTCTATGTCACCCTGCAAGGGGACAACACAACACTCACTGCTCCATGTCACCCTGCAAGGGGACAACACAACACTCACTGCACCATGTCACCCTGTAAGGGGACAACACAACACTCACTGCTCTATGTCACCCTGCAAGGGGACAACACAACACTCACTGCTCCATGTCACCCTGCAAGGGGACAACACAACACTCACTGCTCCATGTCACCCTGAAAGGGGACAACACTCACTGCTCTATGTCACCCTGCAAGGGGACAACACAACACTCACTGCTCCATGTCACCCTGCAAGGGGACAACACAACACTCACTGCACCATGTCACCCTGTAAGGGGACAACACAACACTCACTGCTCTATGTCACCCTGCAAGGGGACAACACAACACTCACTGCTCCATGTCACCCTGCAAGGGGACAACACAACACTCACTGCTCCATGTCACCCTGCAAGGGGACAACACTCACTGCTCTATGTCACCCTGCAAGGGGACAACACAACACTCACTGCTCTATGTCACCCTGCAAGGGGACAACACAACACTCACTTCTCCATGTCACCCTGCAAGGGGACAACACAACACTCACTGCTCCATGTCACCCTGCAAGGGGACAACACTCACTGCTCTATGTCACCCTGCAAGGGGACAACACAACACTCACTGCTCTATGTCACCCTGCAAGGGGACAACACAACACTCACTGCTCCATGTCACCCTGCAAGGGGACAACAAAACACTCACTGCACCATGTCACCCTGCAAGGGGACAACACAACACTCACTGCTCTATGTCACCCTGCAAGGGGACAACACAACACTCACTGCTCCATGTCACCCTGCAAGGGGACAACACAACACTCACTGCACCATGTCACCCTGAAAGGGGACAACACTCACTGCTCTATGTCACCCTGCAAGGGGACAATACTCACTGCACCATGTCACCCTGCAAGGGGACAACACAACACTCACTGCTCTATGTCACCCTGCAAGGGGACAACACAACACTCACTGCTCCATGTCACCCTGCAAGGGGACAACACAACACTCACTGTACAAGGGGGGGGCTGTGCTAGATGAGGAGCCTCCTGTACTCTGCACACACACACACACATAGACACACAGACACAGAGACAGGGCTATTCCTGACACTCCGAGGGGGGAGCGCAGCCTCTGACGTCATCGGATCCCCCAGTGCTTCCCTCAGAGAGAGGAGGAACAACAGCACACAGCAACACTCACTGCACCATGTCACCACCCTGCAAGGGGACAATACTGACTGCTCCATGTCACCCTGCAAGGGGACAACATAACACTCACTGCACCATGTCACCCTGCAAGGGGACAACACAACACTCACTGCTCCATGTCACCCTGCAAGGGGACAACACTCACTGCTCTATGTCACCCTGCAAGGGGACAATACTCACTGCTCCATGTCACCCTGCAAGGGGACAACACAACACTCACTGCACCATGTCACCCTGCAAGGGGACAATACAACACTCACTGCTCTATGTCACCCTGCAAGGGGACAACACAACACTCACTGCTCCATGTCACCCTGCAAGGGGACAACACAATACTCACTGCTCCATGTCACCCTGCAAGGGGACAACACTCACTGCTCTATGTCACCCTGCAAGGGGACAACACAACACTCACTGATCTATGTCACCCTGCAAGGGGACAACACAACACTCACTGCTCCATGTCACCCTGCAAGGGGACAACACAACACTCACTGCACCATGTCACCCTGCAAGGGGACAACACAACACTCACTGCTCTATGTCACCCTGCAAGGGGACAACACAACACTCACTGCTCCATGTCACCCTGCAAGGGGACAACACAACACTCACTGCACCATGTCACCCTGAAAGGGGACAACACTCACTGCTCTATGTCACCCTGCAAGGGGACAATACTCACTGCACCATGTCACCCTGCAAGGGGACAACACAACACTCACTGCTCTATGTCAACCTGCAAGGGGACAACACAACACTCACTGCTTCATGTCACCCTGCAAGGGGACAACACAACACTCACTGTACAAGGGGGGGCTGTGCTAGATGAGGAGCCTCCTGTACTCTGCACACACACACACACATAGACACACAGACACAGAGACAGGGGTATTCCTGACACTCCGAGGGGGGAGCGCAGCCTCTGACGTCATCGGATCCCCCAGTGCTTCCCTCAGAGAGAGGAGGAACAACAGCACACAGCAACACTCACTGCACCATGTCACCCTGCAAGGGGACAATACTGACTGCTCCATGTCACCCTACAAGGGGACAACACAACACTCACTGCACCATGTCACCCTGCAAGGGGACAACACAACACTCACTGCTCCATGTCACCCTGCAAGGGGACAACACTCACTGCTCTATGTCACCCTGCAAGGGGACAATACTCACTGCACCATGTCACCCTGCAAGGGGACAACACAACACTCACTGCTCTATGTCACCCTGCAAGGGGACAACACAACACTCACTGCTCCATGTCACCCTGCAAGGGGACAACACAACACTCACTGCACCATGTCACCCTGCAAGGGGACAACACAACACTCACTGCTCTATGTCACCCTGCAAGGGGACAACACAACACTCACTGCACCATGTCACCCTGCAAGGGGACAACACAACACTCACTGCTCCATGTCACCCTGCAAGGGGACAACACTCACTGCTCTATGTCACCCTGCAAGGGGACAACACAACACTCACTGCTCTATGTCACCCTGTAAGGGGACAACACAACACTCACTGCTCCATGTCACCCTGCAAGGGGACAACACAACACTCACTGCTCCATGTCACTCTGCAAGGGGACAACACAACACTCACTGCTCTATGTCACCCTGCAAGGGGACAACACAACACTCACTGCTCCATGTCACCCTGCAAGGGGACAACACAACACTCACTGCACCATGTCACCCTGAAAGGGGACAACACTCACTGCTCTATGTCACCCTGCAAGGGGACAACACAACACTCACTGCACCATGTCACCCTGAAAGGGGACAACACTCACTGCTCTATGTCACCCTGCAAGGGGACAACACAACACTCACTGCACCATGTCACCCTGCAAGGGGACAACACAACACTCACTGCTCCATGTCACCCTGCAAGGGGACAACACAATACTCACTGCTCTATGTCACCCTGCAAGGGGACAACACAACACTCACTGCTCCATGTCACCCTGCAAGGGGACAACACAACACTCACTGCTCCATGTCACTCTGCAAGGGGACAACACAACACTCACTGCTCCATGTCACTCTGCAAGGGGACAACACAATACTCACTGCTCCATGTCACCCTGCAAGGGGACAACACAACACTCACTGCTCCATGTCACCCTGCAAGGGGACAACACAACACTCACTGCTCCATGTCACTCTGCAAGGGGACAACACAACACTCACTGCACCATGTCACCCTGCAAGGGGACAACACAACACTCACTGCACCATGTCACCCTGCAAGGGGACAACACAACACTCACTGCTCCATGTCACCCTGCAAGGGGACAACACAACACTCACTGCTCCATGTCACTCTGCAAGGGGACAACACAACACTCACTGCACCATGTCACCCTGCAAGGGGACAATACTGACTGCACCATGTCACTCTGCAAGGGGACAGCACAACACTCACTGCACCATGTCACCCTGTAAGGGGACAATACTGACTGCTCCATGTCACCCTGCAAGGGGACAACACAACACTCACTGCACCATGTCACCCTGCAAGGGGACAACACAAAACTCACTGCTCCATGTCACCCTGAAAGGGGACAACACAACACTCACTGCTCCATGTCACTCTGCAAGGGGACAACACAACACTCACTGCTCCATGTCACTCTGCAAGGGGACAACACAATACTCACTGCTATATGTCACCCTGCAAGGGGACAACACAACACTCACTGCTCCATGTCACCCTGCAAGGGGACAACACAACACTCACTGCTCCATGTCACCCTGCAAGGGGACAACACAACACTCACTGCTCCATGACACTCTGCAAGGGGACAACACAACACTCACTGCTCCATGTCACTCTGCAAGGGGACAACACAACACTCACTGCTCTATGTCACTCTGCAAGGGGACAACACAATACTCACTCCTTTATGTCACCCTGCAAGGGGACAACACAACACTCACTGCTCCATGTCACTCTGCAAGGGGACAACACAACACTCACTGCTCTATGTCACCCTGCAAGGGGACAATACAACACTCACTGCTCCATGTCACCCTGCAAGGGGACAACACAACACTCACTGCTCCATGTCACTCTGCAAGGGGACAACACAACACTCACTGCTCTATGTCACCCTGCAAGGGGACAACACAACACTCACTGCACCATGTCACCCTGCAAGGGGACAACACAACACTCACACAACACTCACTGCACCATGTCACCACCCTGCAAGGGGACAACACAACACTCACTGCTCCATGTCACATTGCAAAGGGGACAACAAAACACTCACTGCTCCATGTCACCCTGCAAAGGGGACAACACTCACTGCACCATGTCACCCTGCAAGGGGACAACACAACACTCACTGCTCTATGTCACCCTGCAAGGGGACAACACAATACTCACTGCTCCATGTCACCCTGCAAGGGGACAACACAACACTTACTGCTCCATGTCACCCTGCATGGGGACAACACAACACTCACTGCTCCATGTCACCCTGCAAGGGGACAACACAACACTCACTGCTCCATGCCACCCTGCAAGGGGACAACACTCACTGCACCATGTCACCCTGCAAGGGGACAACACAACACTCACTGCTCCATGTCACTCTGCAAGGGGACAACACAATACTCACTGCTCCATGTCACCCTGCAAGGGGACAACACAACACTCACTGCTCCATGTCACCCTGCAAGGGGACAACACAACACTCACTGCTCCATGTCACATTGCAAAGGGGACAACAAAACACTCACTGCTCCATGTCACCCTGCAAAGGGGACAACACTCACTGCACCATGTCATCCTGCAAGGGGACAACACAACACTCACTGCTCCATGTCACTCTGCAAGGGGACAACACAATACTCACTGCTCCATGTCACCCTGCAAGGGGACAACACAACACTCACTGCTCCATGTCACCCTGCAAGGGGACAACACAACACTCACTGCTCCATGTCACTCTGCAAGGGGACAACACAACACTCACTGCACCATGTCACCCTGCAAGGGGACAACACAACACTCACTGCACCATGTCACCCTGCAAGGGGACAACACAACACTCACTGCTCCATGTCACCCTGCAAGGGGACAACACAACACTCACTGCTCCATGTCACTCTGCAAGGGGACAACACAACACTCACTGCACCATGTCACCCTGCAAGGGGACAATACTGACTGCTCCATGTCACTCTGCAAGGGGACAACACAACACTCACTGCACCATGTCACCCTGCAAGGGGACAATACTGACTGCTCCATGTCACCCTGCAAGGGGACAACACAACACTCACTGCACCATGTCACCCTGCAAGGGGACAACACAAAACTCACTGCTCCATGTCACCCTGAAAGGGGACAACACAACACTCACTGCTCCATGTCACTCTGCAAGGGGACAACACAACACTCACTGCTCCATGTCACTCTGCAAGGGGACAACACAATACTCACTGCTATATGTCACCCTGCAAGGGGACAACACAACACTCACTGCTCCATGTCACCCTGCAAGGGGACAACACAACACTCACTGCTCCATGTCACCCTGCAAGGGGACAACACAACACTCACTGCTCCATGTCACTCTGCAAGGGGACAACACAACACTCACTGCTCCATGTCACTCTGCAAGGGGACAACACAACACTCACTGCTCCATGTCACTCTGCAAGGGGACAACACAATACTCACTCCTTTATGTCACCCTGCAAGGGGACAACACAACACTCACTGCTCCATGTCACTCTGCAAGGGGACAACACAACACTCACTGCTCTATGTCACCCTGCAAGGGGACAACACAACACTCACTGCTCCATGTCACCCTGCAAGGGGACAACACAACACTCACTGCTCCATGTCACTCTGCAAGGGGACAACACAACACTCACTGCTCTATGTCACCCTGCAAGGGGACAACACAACACTCACTGCACCATGTCACCCTGCAAGGGGACAACACAACACTCACTGCTCTATGTCACCCTGCAAGGGGACAACACAACACTCACTGCACCATGTCACCACCCTGCAAGGGGACAACACAACACTCACTGCTCCATGTCACATTGCAAAGGGGACAACAAAACACTCACTGCTCCATGTCACCCTGCAAAGGGGACAACACTCACTGCACCATGTCACCCTGCAAGGGGACAACACAACACTCACTGCTCTATGTCACCCTGCAAGGGGACAACACAATACTCACTGCACCATGTCACCACCCTGCAAGGGGACAACACAACACTCACTGCTCCATGTCACATTGCAAAGGGGACAACAAAACACTCACTGCTCCATGTCACCCTGCAAAGGGGACAACACTCACTGCACCATGTCACCCTGCAAGGGGACAACACAACACTCACTGCTCTATGTCACCCTGCAAGGGGACAACACAATACTCACTGCTCCATGTCACCCTGCAAGGGGACAACACAACACTTACTGCTCCATGTCACCCTGCATGGGGACAACACAACACTCACTGCTCCATGTCACCCTGCAAGGGGACAACACAACACTCACTGCTCCATGCCACCCTGCAAGGGGACAACACTCACTGCACCATGTCACCCTGCAAGGGGACAACACTCACTGCTCCATGTCACCCTGCAAGGGGACAACACAACATTTACTGCTCCATGTCGCCCTGCAAGGGGACAACACAACACTCACTGCTCCATGTCACTCTGCAAGGGGACAACACAACACTCACTGCTCTATGTCACCCTGCAAGGGGACAACACAACACTCACTGCACCATGTCACCCTGCAAGGGGACAACACAACACTCACTGCTCTATGTCACCCTGCAAGGGGACAACACAACACTCACTGCACCATGTCACCACCCTGCAAGGGGACAACACAACACTCACTGCTCCATGTCACCCTGCAAGGGGACAACACAATACTCACTGCTCCATGTCACCCTGCAAGGGGACAACACAACACTCACTGCTCCATGTCACCCTGCATGGGGACGACACAACACTCACTGCTCCATGTCACCCTGCAAGGGGACAACACAACACTCACTGCTCCATGTCACCCTGCAAGGGGACAACACTCACTGCACCATGTCACCCTGCAAGGGAACAACACTCACTGCTCCATGTCACCCTGCAAGGGGACAACACAACACTCACTGCTCCATGTCACCTTGCAAGGGGACAACACAACACTCACTGCACAATGTCACCCTGCAAGGGGACAACACAACACTCACTGCACCATGTCACCCTGCAAGGGGGCAACACTCACTGCACCATGTCACCCTGAAAGGGGACAACACTCACTGCTCCATGTCACCTAGCAAGGGGACAACACAACTCTCACTGCTCCATGTCACCCTGCAAGGGGCAACATAACACTCACTGCTCCATGTCACCCTGCAAGGACAATGCACACAACAACACACACATACAAGTCACCCTGCAAGGAACACAACATAGACATACAAGTCACCCTGCAAGTGACACAGAATACACATAGAAGTCACCCTGCAAGGGACAACACACATAACATGCACATAGAAGTCACCCTGCAAGGGACAATACACATAACATACACATAGAAGTCACCCTGCAAGGGACAATACACATAACATACACATAGAAGTCACCACACAATGGGGTTGATTTACTAAAGGCAAATAGACTACGCCCCTGGCGAAGTGCAATTGCACTCTACAAGTGCAGTTGCTCCAAAGCTTAGTAAATGAGCAGAAGCTCTGCTGACTTCCATCATCCAATCATGTGAAAGCAAAAAACATTATTTATTTTTTTCCTTGCATGTGATTGGGTATTCTTTGCAAAGTGACCATTCATCTCATTTACTAAGCTCTGGAGCAATTGCACTTGCATAGTGCAACTGCACTTTTCAAGGTGCACAGTCTGTTTGCCTTTAGTAAATCTACCCCAGTGTGTGTCAGCTAAATGTTGCATATCACACTGCAAATAGACTGTGTAGTTTTGAAGTGTGGTTGCACTCTGCAAGGCCATTTACTCCAGGGCTTAGTAAATGAGGTGAAGCACTGCTGACTTACATCATCCAATCATGTGCAAGCAAAAATGCTGTTTTTTTTTTTTGTTTGTTTTTTTAACTTTCCTGCATTTGATTATTTTATTTTATATTCTTTGCAAAGTGAAGCTTTACTTAATTTACTAAATTCTGGAGCAAATACCCTTGCAGAGTGCAAAGTCTATTTGCATTTAGTAAATCAATCCCACTGCCAGCTATACTGCTACATACACAACATACACATAGAAGCAGTGCAATGCTTACTTACAATAGGCTAAATGACGATACATTTTTCTGCTGGAAGAACAACATTTATGTTTTTTATTGGTAGAAGCTTATGGCAGGGTATTTCCAGTTTTGCTTATTCACTCCAGATGCTCTTAAACCACATGCACTGATTTGCACTGTGTTTCTGACAGGCTTCTTGAATGGAAAAATGTATGTCAATGCACCAAAAATTTAACACAGAGAACCTATTTCCAGTGCAACAAATTGATGTTGAATGTCCCCATTGTTAACAACCTTTATTAAATATATTTATGTAGCGCCCTCCCCAAAAGGTTGGGACGCTATTTAAAAATATAGAGGGATGTCTGAGCCAGTAGTTGGGCTCAGACGGTTGAATTGCATTTAATTTTACCTCTGCTCTAGCTGTGGTCTGCCCGATAGCATTTTCCCTTATTGCCTTACCACCTTAGGCACCTGTTGGAACATGGGCAGACCATGGTGCATTGAGTGGCCCTTCTCGGCAGCGGTACAGTGGGGGTGGTCGACCCGCTGTGCCTGCTGGGAGGTGATACTTAAGGGGCAGACGCCATTGATTGGGGTTCGTTCCCCCCCCCACAGCCCTCTGGGTGCGAGGTATGTGTGTGTGGTCCTGGTCTCGGGGCCACGTTGGCCTGAGGCTGTATCGCTGTCTTGTAGGCCCAGCTAGTCTGGCTGGGGTCTATGTTCGGAGAGGGGATCCCAAATTGTCCATCCAAATGGGGAGGAAGCTATCTTGGTGAAGGAGACCAGGGGAGGACCTGCCCTGAAGGAGACCGGCAAAGTGCTGCTGTCTCGTGTGAGGCCTGGCAACTTTATCAAGGAGGGATTCACTATACTACAAGCCCTGCAGTTCGCCGGATTGGCTTAAAGGCTCTTAAACTGTATGGCTGGATGTTTGGGACATTGAAATCCTGCGGCAGAGGATTCCTGGACAATTCATTGATTCACTTAAAAAGGTCTGTGGCAGAGACTTGGTTCACATAAAAAGGTCTGTGGCAGAGACCCATTTCAATTTGGCAGTCTGTGGCAGAGACTGCCACATTGCTGATTCGTGTGTCACTCCGGCTGCTAGGCCATGTGAGAGGGGACTATCCGGGTGAGAGTGGTGAGTGACTTTGAACTTATACCTTTGTCATTTTTGTGGCGAGTGCCTGAACCTTCCCCTATTCTTCTATACCTTCTACTTTCTCAACGTTTAATGCATAAGAAAAATAAAGCCTGGCTGTTTAAGGTTTTACATCTGTGTGGACATTGCATTACTACAGACTTTCCTACCCAGACAACGAAGCTGAAGAGGTAACGTGCAAAACCCAAAACTAACTGGCAGCCCTAAAGAGGGTATTGCTACATTTAAAGTATAATTAATGGAAAACCCTTTTTTTCTTCTTCTTTTTTTTTCGATAGAGCAGAGAGGGATTAGAACCCCCTGTCAGTTGTTATTGCTGTCTGTGCCCCCTTTAGAGAGATTCACCCCCTCCATTTGACCTGTTTACCTGTTCACCAAAAGTGAAAGGAAGTTCAAAATTTGGGCTTATCCCCAGAACAGGAATAGAGGGAAAATCTTCCATTGGGGACCCTAGTTCTGGTGACCTGGGGTCAACCAGGGATTCCCTCGCTTTGAAGGAATTCCCTCTAACTTCCTGTTTTGGCTATAGGACAAGAGGTGAAGGGAAATCTCCACAAGTTGCCAAAACATAATTGGCAGAGGTTATAATCCTCCCTAATGCTATTCAATATAGAAAAACAAGTTTTGCCTTTAGTTCTTTTCTTTCTAAAGAGATGCATTTAAAATGAACATATCTTACAACCATAGTGTAAAGGAACAGGTTCAGCTAAAGGCACAAGCCTTACAAAGTATGGTCTTAGCTATGTCTCATATGCTCCCCATCCCAGACATCGCAGTTCACAGTGGAAGGGCTTCAGGAGCAGAGGCCGCACTGTCAATCTAGAAAGCCGTGGTCAGGACTAGGTGCGACCAGGGGCTGAATTGCAAATTACAGGCTTTTAATCTGCAGTGACAATGCTGATAGCCACACCCCCCCCCCCAACATATAATCATCTAACTGGAGCGCAAGCAGGCACAGCCTATGTAATTGTGGCAACTCTGCGCTAAAGTCAGGAGCAATACAGCATTGTTGTCACCTCCTCACAGAACGCTAAATTGGGTGGACATAATTGGCAGGATCAACAGGACTTTGTAGGTGAACTAAGAAAACATTTTAAATGCATATGCACTTATAATTACATTCTACAACACATTTTTTTTTTTTTTAAAGAAGCCATAGTTCTACTTAAAATACCACCCTTCTCAGTTGCACATAACATTCTTTTGCTCCCTCACTGTTTAATGGCCAGAAGCAATACAAGAGGTCCTCTGTAAGCTCTAGATCACAGCTTGAAGCTTACACAGGGCTGAAGACTTTCTACCCTCTCCGCATGAAAGGGGTGGGTGCCTAAGTGGTCTAACACCAGCATTGTCATGTAGGAGCATGCATACCCTTACCAGAAAGTAAAGGATATTTAAATTTAATGGCAGGTGTCCCAATATTTTTGACAATATAGTGTATATAGTATATATATATACATATATATATATATATATATATATACATATATATATAAATATATTTGTATATATATATGTAGCGGGGTCTCCTTTAAGGCCCCGCGACTATGTTACCCAGAACCCTGTTCGGCACCCAGGGTGCATGGAGCCACCGCAGAGACTCATGGGAGGGGCTATATAGGAAGAGAGAGAGGCTGAGCTCGGCCTCTTTTGGACACCGCGCTGCAATCAACAGGTCTTCCTTGCGGATCTGCTGCAGTGCAGGGCCTGAAGCCAGGGCCTTGCACAACTTCCAGAGAGACTTTCACCCCACTGCGGAGCCTGGGTGGCACCTGACTTTATCGAGTTTGGACATCAGTTGGACCGGAGACCCGGCCGTTGCAGACACTGTGTGCGGAGACACAGTAGGTGGAAGTCCCGGACTGAGATCGCGTCCGGAGTGGTGAGGCGAGCACCTGCTCATTCATATAAACAGTACTTTGACTAGGCCTAGAGACTGCCTTGGCCCTCCGGGTTCTACTTTACTGTCCCACAGTAGACTAGTGGCGGAACCGTTTTGAGTAGTCTCCTGTGAGGGGTTCATTCGGCCCTCTTCATTTTTCTACCCGTTGGATTACAAATTACTGTTCCTGTTGTGCACCACCAGTCAATTTGAATGCGAAGAAACTGTTCTTCTAGAGACTGAGTTTAAAATCTGGATCAGGCCTGATCTGCAGTTAGAATTTAAGTTGCTGCGCCATAAGGGCGCATAGATAGAGATAGCAGTACTTGGCGGGTAATCGCCTGTGTTAGATTTTCTGCTGCAGTGCTCTGCAGATATATATGTGTTATGTGTTAACCTTATGCCTTTTACTCAAAGTAAAGAAACATTATATTTTATCTCTTGCTATCAGTGTGTTGCCTTTATGCAAAGAGGTTACCCATGCAATACAGATAGATTGTGTGCATATACTGTTAGATTGTGATACTAGAGAAATCCCTAGACTAACTGTGCCAGAGTGGGTCGAGTAAATTGCTGGGGGTTGGCGGTGCTGTAGACAGGGCCCGAAACAAAATCCAGCGGCTCTCTTAACTGGGGGTAGCGCTACACGTGGGGGCTCGTTAGGGACCGTTTCTATTGGCCCTGCATGAGGGCTGAAGTTGAAGAATACTGCCACTCATGTGCACGATGCATCCAGAGAAAGATTTTACCCCATCAAGCTGCCCCAATGGGCCATCTGCAAAGTCAAAGCCCACTTGATCTGGTATGCATTGATTTTCTCTGCCTCAAACCCGACCTGAGTGGACTAGGAAATGTTCTGGTAGTAACTGACCATTTCACCCGGTATGCCCAGGCCTTTCCAACCAAAGACCAGAAGGCTTCCACGGTAGCCAAAGTCCTTATGGAAAAATACTTCGTACACTATGGGCTGCCACAACGGCTTCATTCAGATCAAGGGAGGGATTTTGAAAGTCGGTTGATCCGGAAGCTCCTGGATTCTTTGGGGATTAAGAAGACAAGAACTACCCCATATCATCCACAAGGTGATGCTCAGCCGGAGAGGTTCAACCGAACCCTGCTCAACATGCTGGGGACCTTAAGCAGTGAGAAGAAACAGCATTGGAGCAGCCACATAGCGGCAGTTGTGCATGCATACAACAGCACCCCCAGTGACGCCACAGGGTACTCACCCTATAGACTTATGTTTGGAAGAGAAGCAAGACTACCGGTAGATCTGGCCTTTGGCACCTCCATAGACCATTGTTCTGCCACTTCTCACAAAGGATATGTTGATAGACTCAGACACAATTTGAAATTGGCCTATGAACAGGCTCAGGCGGCCTCAGAACAAAGGGGGGCCCGCAACAAGAAAAACTTTGATCTGAAAATTCGGATTCAAGATTTACAACCTGGAGACAGAGTGTTGCTACGGAACTTGGGAGTTCCTGGAAAACACAAGCTTGCAGACAGATGGAGACCTGAACCCTATGTTATTTGCAAGAGACTACCGGGCCTACCCGTTTACAGACTTAAGCCAGAGGGAAGGGTGGGGCCCTTAAAGACCTGGCATCGGAACCACCTACTCCCACTAGCTGAAGCAGTTCGGATTCCCCTTGCGATGAGTTTCCCCGAGTCAATTTCCATCCTGGATACTCCCAGACCAAACACTCGGTCCCAGACCCCTCAGATTGGGGATACAGAGAAAGTGAAGACGAGGGAGAAGAACTTGATTGGCTTTGGCCTTCTCAGGCCCCAGAAACTTCTGCGATTGATCTTCCACCTGAAGAAGACACCATAGACGGAACACTGAATGCAGAAGCTACTGAGTTCATCCCGTCCAGTTCTTTATTGGATTCTTAGGAAAATGCCTGTGACGTACTCTCAGAAGAGGATCCAAGAGATTCCATGTACCTCCCTGCTCCGGAGTCAAGTATTCCTGAACCTATGGAAACTCCCAAGTCGGTTCCAGAAGGGGAACCTGTTTTAGTAGAAATAGAAAACCCAAGAGGACAAAGGATGCGGAGGGCCATAAAGCCTCCCAGGAGATTGACTTACCCACAGATGGGGAGGAGCTCGGAAGACACTGTGGTTACTGCCAGGAGGAGTATGGAAGACCCTAATCCCTCCACTGTTCATTTGGTGGGTGGCAACCCCAACTCACTCTCTGGCACAGTTAGGCAGGACACTAATGATAGTGTGACCTGTGGGCGGGGAAGTTCACCTCCTTGTTTTTGGTGGGAATTTCCTCTGCCAACATCATACGCAACTTTGGTTGATGTTGTGCGTGCTATAATTTAATGTTATCTTTGGGGACCAAAGAGTTTAAGTGGGGGGAGTGTGTAGCGGGGTGTCACGTACCTGGTAGGAGTCTGATATGACGAGGTCGGCCTCCCTTGTATCTCCTACCCAAGCCCCACTGAAGGTGGAACAGATGGTGGCTAGGGTCAGGAGGAACACGAGTGCCAGGGAATGTTGCTTGTAGAACCTGCGGTGGAAGTAGTAGGCTCGGTGGTACCAGCAGGACAGCAGGTGAAGAGCTGCGGTGGAAGCTAAGGAGGAACTCCAACCAGTTTGCAGGTTCAGGCTTGGTGGCTTGTCAGTACTTCCTATGGTCAGGAGACAGGAGAGCACTGGACACAGGAGAGCTGAGACCATAGAGAGCCAGCGCAGGTTTCCAGAGGCAGTGTCAGACCTGGGCAGATGATGGAAGCGGGGTCGTGGAGATAGCCGGGTTCGGTAACAGGCGGGCTGCAGAGTACAAGGCATAAGCAGGAGGAAGGTCAGATGCAGGCCGTAGTCGGGTACCAGTAATCAAGCAATCAGAGTCCAGAAGCAGAGTCAGAGGAAGCCGGGATCAGTAACAGGTATCAAGCAGGTTATAGCAGGGTTCAGAGGAACAGGACACAGCTGAAGACCAGTCAGCACTTGTGGAAAGTCAGAGCACCCTTTAAATAGGCCGTCTGGCGCCAACTGGTGTTAGGGACGCGCTCCTGCGCGTGCACGCCGTTCATTGCGCACGCGCATGCGCATTGGCGCACGCATATGCGCCATACGTGAATCAGCAGTTCTCTTACACGGGGTCTCCTTTAAGGCCCCGGGACTACGTTACCCAGAACCCCGTTCGGCACCCAGGGTGCATGGAGCCACCGCAGAGACTCATGGGAGGGGCTATATACGAAGAGGTAGAGGCTGAGCTCGGCCTCTTTTGGACACCGCGCTGCAATCATAAGGTCTTCCTGTGCGGATCTGCTGCAGTGCAGGGCCTGAAGCCAGGGCCTTGCACAACTTCCAGAGAGCCTTTCACCCCACTGCGGAGCCTGGGTGGAACCTGACTTTATCGAGTTTGGACATCAGTTGGACCGGAGACCCGGCCGTTGCAGACACTGTGTGCGGAGACACAGTAGGTGGAAGTCCCGGACTGGGATCGCGTCCGGAGTGGTGAGCGAGCACCTGCTCATTCATATAAACAGTACTTTGACTAGGCCTAGAGACTGCCTTGGCCCTCCGGGTTCTACTTTACTGTCCCGCAGTAGACTAGTGGCGGAACCGTTTTGAGTAGTCTCCTGTGAGGGGTTCATTCGGCCCTCTTCATTTTTCTACCCTTTGGATTACAAATTACTGTTCCTGTTGTGCACCACCAGTCAAGTTGCATGCGAAGAAACTGTTCTTCTAGAGACTGAGTTTAAAATCTGGATCAGGCCTGATCTGCAGTTAGAATTTAAGTTGCTGCGCCATAAGGGCGCATAGATAGAGATAGCAGTACTTGGCGGGTAATCGCCTGTGTTAGATTTTCTGCTGCAGTGCTCTGCAGATATATATGTGTTATGTGTTAACTAGGGATGAGCTCGGTGTTCGAGTCGAACATACGTTCGACTCGAACATCGGCTGTTCGATCGTTCGACGAAGATCGAACGATTTGGGCCGTTCGCGCCTAATTCGAGTGACGCGAACGGCCCACAATGCACTACGCCATCGCAGTGTCATCCAGGCACTGTGATTGGCCAAGCATGCACTGTGACCCCGCATGCTTGGCCAATCACAGCGCCGGCAGCGAGGAGAGCAATGATTGGCCACAGGCAGGATGCCTGTGGCCAATTATTGCTGAGGGTGTTTAGTACACGCCCCACACTATAAAAGGCCGCCAGCATGGCGGCCTAGTGTAGTGTGTTCCGGAGCAGGGAAAGAGAAGCATAGGCAGGGACAGTGACATTTTTTTTCTTGCTTAACCTGGATTCCTTTAGTTTAGGGAAAGAGAAGGATAGGTAGGGAGAGTGTCAGTGTGTTTTTCTGTGCGAATCCTTGTTTCTAGGGACAGGGAAGGACAGTGAGGGAAATTCTCCTTGTGCTATAGTGTGCTAAAGCATTGATCATCAACCATCTTTAAAAAATCATTTTTTCTAGGGACAGAAAACTATAGGTAGGGAGAGTGTCAGTGTGTTTTACTGTGATAATCCTTGTTTCTAGGGACAGGGAAGGACAGTGAGGGAAATTCTCCTTGTGCTATAGTGTGCTAAAGCATTGATCATCAACCATCTTTAAAAAAACATTTTTTCTAGGGACAGAAAACTATAGGTAGGGAGAGTGTCAGTGTGTTTTACTGTGCTAATCCTTGTTTCTAGGGACAGCGAAGGACAGTGAGGGAAATTCTCCTTGTGCTATAGTGTGCTAAAGCATTGATCATCAACCATCTTTAAAAAAACATTTTTTCTAGGGACAGAAAACTATAGGTAGGGAGAGTGTCAGTGTGTTTTACTGTGCTAATCCTTGTTTCTAGGGACAGGGAAGGACAGTGAGGGAAATTCTCCTTGTGCTATAGTGTGCTAAAGCATTGATCATCAACCATCTTTAAAAAAAAAATTTTTCTAGGGACAGAAAACTATAGGTAGGGAGAGTGTCAGTTTCTTTCACTGTGATAATCCTTGTTTCTAGGGACAGGGAAGGACAGTGAGGGAAATTCTCCTTGTGCTATACTGTGCTAAAGCATTGATCATCAACCATCTTTAAAAAAACATTTTTTCTAGGGACAGAAAACTATAGGTAGGAAGAGTGTCAGTTTCTTTTACTGTGCTAATCCTTGTTTCTAGGGACAGGGAAGGACAGTGAGGGAAATTCTCCTTGTGCTATAGTGTGCTAAAGCATTGATCATCAACCATCTTTAAAAAAACATTTTTTCTAGGGACAGAAAACTATAGGTAGGGAGAGTGTCAGTTTCTTTCACTGTGATAATCCTTGTTTCTAGGGACAGGGAAGGACAGTGAGGGAAATTCTCCTTGTGCTATACTGTGCTAAAGCATTGATCATCAACCATCTTTAAAAAAACATTTTTTCTAGGGACAGAAAACTATAGGTAGGAAGAGTGTCAGTTTCTTTCACTGTGATAATCCTTGTTTCTAGGGACAGGGAAGGACAGTGAGGGAAATTCTCCTTGTGCTATAGTGTGCTAAAGCATTGATCATCAACCATCTTTAAAAAAACATTTTTTCTAGGGACAGAAAACTATAGGTAGGAAGAGTGTCAGTTTCTTTCACTGTGATAATCCTTGTTTCTAGGGACAGGGAAGGACAGTGAGGGAAATTCTCCTTGTGCTATAGTGTGCTAAAGCATTGATCATCAACCATCTTTAAAAAAACATTTTTTCTAGGGACAGAAAACTATAGGTAGGAAGAGTGTCAGTTTCTTTCACTGTGATAATCCTTGTTTCTAGGGACAGGGAAGGACAGTGAGGGAAATTCTCCTTGTGCTATAGTGTGCTAAAGCATTGATCATCAACCATCTTTAAAAAAACATTTTTTCTAGGGACAGAAAACTATAGGTAGGGAGAGTGTCAGTTTCTTTCACTGTGATAATCCTTGTTTCTAGGGACAGGGAAGGACAGTGAGGGAAATTCTCCTTGTGCTATAGTGTGCTAAAGCATTGATCATCAACCATCTTTAAAAAAAAAAATTTCTAGGGACAGAAAACTATAGGTAGGAAGAGTGTCAGTTTCTTTCACTGTGATAATCCTTGTTTCTAGGGACAGGGAAGGACCGTGAGGGAAATTCTCCTTGTGCTATAGTGTGCTAAAGCATTGATCATCAACCATCTTTGAAATCCTTGTTTTTTGGACAGTCAGGGAAATTGTCGTTGTGCTATTCTGTGCGAAAGCAATCATCCTCAACCATATTTAGAAATCCTTAAGTAAAGGGACAGAGAAGGACACCTGAAGGTAGCCCTTATTGCTTTTTTCCCATCTCCCTGCAGGCCATCTATTAGAATGTCTGGAAGGCAAACAAGGAGAGGCAGACAGTCAGGAGGCAATAAAAGAGGGCAAGCAGGCTCTGTGTCTGGGGGCAACAGTGCTGGTCGTGGACGCGGTGCATTGTCATCAGCACATGGCCATGGGACACGCTTGTCCTTCTTTTCGGCAGCTGGACATGTTGAGCCACATCATGCCGAAGACTTGGTAGAGTGGATGACCAAGCCCTCCTCCTCCTCCTCATCCTCTCTCACCCAGGCTCAGGGTACTGGCAAAGCAGCTGCCAAAGCGTCCTCTTCCCTGGTATCAATGTCAGACTCATCATCAGTCACTCCTTCCCTAGACCCACCATGTCCTCCTCCTGAGGAATCCCCCGAGCTGTTTGAGCACAGTGTTGGGTACATGCTCCAGGAGGATGCCCAGCGTTTCGAAGGGTCTGATGATGAAACCCAGCTACAGGAAGGCAGTAGCGTGAGAGCAGACAGAGGGGATGCTCAAGAAGGACACCAATCTGGCAGTCATGTTCCAGCAGCTGCAGCATACTGCCAGATTGGCTCCAGTGATGAGGAGGGAGGGGATGATGAGGTCACTGACTCCACGTGGGTGCCTAATAGGAGAGAGGAGGATGAGGAGGAGGCACATCTCCAACGAGGCAGGATGCCCTTTGGTGGCCAGCGTAAGGGCAGTACACCGACGGAATCACACCGCAGAGCTCCGCCTGTGCAGGGCGCTGCCTCTGCCCGTCATTCCAAAAGTTCTTTGGTGTGGGCCTTTTTTGAGGCTAGTGCATCAGATCGCACAGCTGCTATTTGCAACATATGTCTCAAGCGTATATCGCGTGGCCAAAACATCAGCAGCTTGGGTACCACATGCCTGACCAGACATATGTTGACCTGCCATGCAGCTCGTTGGCAAGCCTACCTCAAAGACCCACACCAAAGAACAAAGCGGACCTCTCCTTGCACCGCATCAGCTGGGATCTCCAACCCCACTATAACTTCAGTCCTCTCTGAAACATGCACTGAGAGGAATGAAGGTGTAGAATTAGGTGTGTCACAGCCAAGTAGTTGCGTCCACTCTGCTAGCAGTACACCGACGTCCGATTCTAGCAGGCAAATTTCCCTGCCCCAGCTGCTGGACCGTCGAAAGAAGTTCACTCCCAGCCATCCACATGCCCAGCGGTTGAATGCTAGCTTGGCTAAATTGCTAGCGCTTCAAGTGCTGCCTTTTCAGTTGGTAGACTCGGCCCCCTTCCGTGAGTTTGTGCAATGTGCGGTTCCTCAGTGGCAGGTTCCCAAACGCCACTTTTTCTCACGGAAGGCTATTCCGGCTCTCTACCGGCATGTGGAAGGCAATGTCTTGGCCTCGCTGGACAGGGCGGTCAGCGGTAAGGTGCATATTACCGCTGACTCATGGTCCAGCAGGCATGGACAGGGACGTTACCTTTCTTTCACGGCCCATTGGGTCACTCTTTTGGCAGCTGGGAAGGATGCAGGACAAGGTGCAGTAGTGTTGGAGGTTGTTCCACCGCCACGCCTCCAAAATGCTACTACTGGTTGTGACACACCTCTCTCCTCCACCCCCTCCTCTTCTTCTTCCTCCATGGCCTCTTCCTGTGCTTTGTCCTCTGAACCAGCGATGCTCCGTAGCCGTTCAAGGGGCTACGCAAGTACGCAGGCAAAAAGATGCCATGCCGTGCTTGCGCTGGTGTGTTTGGGGGACAGAAGCCACACTGGGGCAGAGGTCCTGTCTGCTCTGCAGGGCCAGGCCGAGAGGTGGTTGACGCCACGCCAGCTTAAGCCAGGAATGGTGGTTTGCGACAATGGCACCAACCTCCTCTCCGCCCTCCGACAGGGACAACTGACCCATGTGCCCTGTGTGGCTCACGTCCTTAACCTGGTGGTGCAGCGGTTCTTGGGCAGGTACCCGGGCTTACAGGATGTCCTGAGGCAGGCCAGGAAAGTCTGTGTGCATTTCCGCAGATCTTATAATGCCAGTGCTCGCCTGGCTGAGCTGCAAAAGGAGTTGAACCTGCCCAAGAACCGCCTTATATGTGACATGCCCACCAGGTGGAACTCAACGTTGGCCATGCTGCAGTGGCTGCACACGCAGCAGAGGGCCATCAATGAGTACCTGTGCGACTACGGCACCAGGACAGGGTCAGGGGAGCTTGGTTTTTTTTCTCCACACCAGTGGGGCATGATCAGGGATGCATGCACTGTCCTGGCACCATTTGAGGAGGCCACGAGGATGGTGAGCAGTGACAGTGCATGCATCAGTGACACTGTACCTCTTGTCCACCTGTTGGAGCACACGCTGCGTGGAATAATGGACAGGGCACTTGAGGCAGAACAGAGGCAGGAAGAGGAGGACTTCCTTGCCTCTCAAGGCCCCCTTTACCCAGACAGTGTTCCTTCTGTCCCACCCATCGCACAGGAAGAGGAGGAGGAGGAGGAGGAGGAGGAGGAGGATTGTGTCAGCATGGAGGTGGAGGCTGGCACTCAGCATCATCAGCAGCAGTCTTTTAGGGATGATTTACAGTCCCAAGAAACCAGTGGACTTGTACGTGGCTGGGAGGAGGTGGCTGCGGATCATGTCGTCCTTAGTGACCCAGAGGACTCCGGACCGAATGCCTCAGCAAACCTACGCTGCATGGCCTCCCTGATCCTGCAAAGTCTGCGGAAGGATCCTCGTATTCTTCGGATCAAGGAGAGGGACCATTACTGGCTGGCCACTCTCCTTGATCCACGGTACAAGGGTAAGGTTGCGGACCTTATGTTACCGTCGCAGAGGGAGCAGAGGATGAGACAACTCCGGGAGGCCTTGCAGAAAGGTCTGTGCAATGCGTTCCCAGAGACTGGGAGGTTACAAACTCCTGGTCCTGGACAACGAGTTGCTGAGGCTTCGGCCAGTCAAAGAAGGAGCAGTGGGGAAGGTGGCCGTCTGACCGATGCGTTCAGACAATTCTTTAGTCCGCAGCCCCAAAGTATGATCGGTTCCAGCAACCATCGCCAGCGTCTGATAAACATGGTGCAGGAATATCTAGGGGCAAGGTCAGACTTGGACACCTTCCCCACCGAAAATCCTCTGGCTTACTGGGTCTTGAGGATGGATCACTGGCCAGAGCTTGCACAGTATGCAATTGAGCTACTGGCCTGTCCTGCATCCAGCGTTCTTTCGGAACGCACATTCAGTGCTGCTGGAGGATTTGTCACGGATCACAGGGTGCGCCTGTCCACCGACTCGGTTGATCGACTGACTTTCATCAAGATGAACCAGTCTTGGATCACCACCAGCTACCACACACCTGATGCTGATATAACAGACTAATTGATTTTAACATGTCACATCCCTTCAAGACTGATGCTGATGCTGAGTGCCTGTGCTGTTATGTTGACTGGCTATCCTCCTCCTCCGAGTCCTCAATGATACGATTGATGATGATAGCTTGGAAGATCATTTTTGTTTATGGGTGCCGCCACCAGTGGCTAAGGCCCAATTTTTCAGCCCCTGTTTAACAGGGGCGTGTAATTACAATTTTTTTAGCAATAATTTGCCATAGGGCTCATTGCTGTGCTCCAAGTACAGTATCTGTGAGGGGTTGGAGTGTTGTGCCACCAGTGCCTAAGGCCCAATTTTTCAGCCCCTGTTTAACAGGGGCGTGTCATTACAATTTTTGAAGCAATACTTTGCAACAGGGCTCATTGCTGTGCTCCAAGTACAGTATCTGTGAGGGGTTGTAGTGTTGTGCCACCATTGCCTAAGGCCCAATTTTTCAGCCCCTGTTCAACAGGGGCATGTAATTACAATTCTTGATCTAATAATTCACAGCAGGGCCCATTGCTGCACCCACCAAGAGTAACTCTGAGGGCTTACAGTGTTGTGGCAACGCCACCACCACCACCACCACGAAAGGCCCAATTTTTCAGCCCCTGTTCAAAAGGGGCATGTAATTACAATTCTTGATCTAATAATTCACAGCAGGGCCCATTCCTGCACCCACCAAGAGTAACTCTGAGGGCTTACAGTGTTGTGGCAACACCACCACCACCACCACCACCACGAAAGGCCCAATTTTTCAGCCCCTGTTCAACAGGGGCATGCAATTACAATTCTTGATCTAATAATTCACAGCAGGGCCCATTGCTGCACCCACCAAGAGTAACTGTCAGGGCTTACAGTGTTGTGGCACCAGCACCACCATCAAAGGACCAATTTTTACTACCACTGTTCAACAATTATATGTAATTAAAATTCCTGATATAATAGTTGACAGCAGGGCGTTCCAGCACCAACCAAGAGTAACTGTGAGTGCTTACAGTGTTGTGCCAACACCAACAACTAAGGGGCCTATTTCTGCAGAGTATATACGGCAGGTCCCTACTTTCAAACATCCAACTTACAAACGACTCCTACTTGCAAATGCAAGAAGACAACAGGAAGTGAGAGGAAATCTACCCCTTGGAAGGAAAATTCTCTCCTGTAAGAATTAATATGGGAGAAAGGTGTCTCCTCTGTACTGATGCTTTATCACCAATCCTTGTTTCAAGAAAAACACCACATTTCAAAAACAGTTGTCATTGGGACGGAAAGTGAGGTGAAATGTTCTGAACAGGGGCACAGACAGCAAAACAAATGTTACAGGGGTGATAACCCTTACCTATGTTTTCCAAAAAGTTTAAAAATAGATTTTTGGGCTGGAACTACACTTAAACAATGTACCTGTTCAAAATTACAAACAGATTCTACATAAGAACAAACCTACAGTCCCTGTCTTGTATGCACCGCCTGTATACGGCTGTTCAGAGTATATAGGGCCTTTTTTATTTTATGTGCGGGGTTCCCCTTAATATCCATACAAGACCCAAAGGGGCTGGTAATGGGCTGGGGTAGGGGGGGGGGGTCATGGGGTAGCTATGCCATTTTTCTTAAAGATTTTCATCCATATTACCGGGACCAGACATTACATTAAAGCCGCAAGCAGTTTTAAATGGCTTTTTTTTCCTTTAGAAGTGTCATTTTGTGCAGGGACAGTTCTAAACACGGGAAACACGTGGCACTTCACAGGCATACTTTAGACACCCCCCAGGTACGATATTTAAAGGAATATTTGACTTTTTTTTTTTCACTTTATGCATCATTAAAATGACTGCTCCCGAAAAACGACCGTTTTTAAAACTTCTTTTTGCATTGATACATGTCCCCTGGTGCAGAACCCGGGTTCCCAAACCCTTTTTAGGACAATAACATGCATAATAGTTGTTATAATTAGCACTTTAGAATTCGAACGTTCGCATCCATTGTATTCAATAGGGTTCTAATGTTCGTACGAACTTTCGGTCCGTTCGCGGGTTCTGGTGCGAACCGAACCCGGGGGTGTTCGGCTCATCACTAGTGTTAACCTTATGCCTTTTACTCAAAGTAAAGAAACGTTATATTTTATCTCTTGCTATCAGCGTGTTGCCTTTATGCAAAGAGGTTACCCATGCAATACAGATAGATTGTGTGCATATACTGTTATGATACTAGAGAAATCCCTAGACTAACTGTGCCAGAGTGGGTCGAGTAAATTGCCGGGGGTTGGCGGTGCTGTAGTCAGGGCCCGAAACAAAATCCAGCGGCTCTCTTAACTGGGGGTAGCGCTACATATATATATGTGGGTGCAGTGTGATGCAAGGGCAGAAAACACTCAGTCCTGGTGCAGAGTAACAGGAATATATTGTAACCAAAATTTGGCAATACACAAGCCCGACAGAAAAGGCAACCCTACTTGGAACACTCAAAGGATGTAACAGCGATGTGCCAGCAGCAGAAGATTTTAGGTGTGCTTCCAGACTCTGTCTCGAGGAGCAGAATGCGGCCTGGCTGGTCCGTACCTAAGTTAGGAGGTTTTCAGGTAGGAAGGCATGTCCCTGCACTTTCCCTACTTCTCAGGAACCTTTCCTTGACACTAAGCACTGTCCCTGACAGACAGGTGAATTGTCCCTACTCTAGCTACTTGCAAAATGAGCACCAAACTTGGGAGTTATCGTAAATAGACTATATCTGACCCAAGATAGCCACCAAGGTCACATTGGGTGCCTGCATCCAATGGGATAGCTGCCTCCCTGTAACCGAGGAAACCATAGAGGAACTAGGTTCCTTTCATCTTCCTCCTTCACCTGCATTGCTCTGTTCGCACTTGCGTGGGTGCTCTCTCACCGGAGATGGCTTTTAGCCTTTGTCAGCTGAACTGTATTGGAGTGTGTTGTTCCTCGAGATTTCTTATTGTATTTTCTGTATACTCATAAATAGGGATGAGCCAAACACCCCCCGGTTCGGCTCGCGGCAAAACATGCGAACGGACCAAAAGTTTGCGCGAACATTCGAACACCATTAAAGTCAATGGGACCCGAACGTGAAAAATCAAAAGTGCTAATTTTAAAGGCTAATATGCAAGTTATTGTCATAAAAAGTGTTTGGGGACCTGGGTCCTGCCCCAGGGGACATGTATCAATGCATAAAAAAAGTTTTAAAAACTGCAGGTTTTTTGGGAGCAGTGATTTTAATAATGCTTAAAGTGAAAAAATAAAAGTGAAATATTCCTTTAAATATCGAACCGGGGGGGGGGGGGGGGTCTATAGTATGCCTGTAAAGTGGCGTGTTTTCCCCGTGTTTAGAACAGTCCCTGCACAAAATGACATTTCTAAAGGAATAAAAGTCATTTAAAACTGCTTGCGGCTGTAATGTAATGTTGGGTCCTGGAAATATAGATGAAAATTATTGAAAAAAACGGCATGGGTACCCCCCCAGCCCATTACCTGGCCCTTTGGGTCTTGTATGGATATTAAGGGGAACCCCGCACCCAAATTAAAAAAAGAAGAGGCGTGGGGCCCCCAGGCCCTATATACTCTGAACAGCAGTATACAAACAAGATAGGGACTGTAGGTTTGTTCTTAAGTTGAATCTGTTTATAATTTGGAACAGGTACATTTTGTAAGTGTAGCTCCAGCAAAAACATCGATTTTTAAGCTTTTTGGATAACATAGGGAAGGGTTATCATCACCCCTGTAACATTTGTTTTGCTGTCTGTGCCCCTGTTCAGAAGATTTCACCTCACTTTATGTCCCAATGACAATTGGATTTAGAAAATTTTGGGTTTTTAGGGAAACAAGGCTTGGTGATAAAGCATCAGCGGAGACACCTTTTTCCCATATTAACTCTTACAGGAGAGAATTTTCCTTCCTAGGGGTAGATTTCCTCTCACTTCCTGTTGTCTCCCTCCATTTGTAAGTAGGAGTAGTTTGTAAGTCGGATGTTTGAAAGTAGGGGACCACCTGTATATACTATACGGCCTGCCCTATATACTCTGCAGAAAATTGGGCCTTAGGTGTTGGTGGTACCAAAACACTGTAAGCCCTCACAGTTACTCTTGGTTGGCGCCGAAATGGGCCCTGCTGTGAAATATTATATCAAGAATTGTAATTACATGCCCCTGTTAAACAGGGGCAGAAAAATTGGACCTTTGGTGGTGGTGGTGCCACAACACTGTAAGCCCTCACAGTTACTCTTGGTGGGTGCAGGAACGGGCCCTGCTGTGAAATATTAGATCAAAAATTGTAATTACACGCCCCTGTTAAACAGGGGCAGAAAAATTTGGCCTTAGGCAGTGGTGCCACAACACTGCAACCCCTCACAGATACTCTTGTTGAGTGCAGGAACGAGCTTTGCTGTGAAATATTTGATAAAAAAATTTAATTACACGCCCCTGTTAAACAGGGGCAGAAAAATTGAGCCTTAGGCAGTGGTGGTGGTGCCACAACACTGCAACCCCTCACAGATACTCTAGTTGAGCGCAGGAACGAGCCCTGCTGCAAAATATTAGATCAAAAATTTTAATTACACGCCCCTGTTAAACAGGGGCAGAAAAATTGGGCCTTAGGCAGTGGTGGTGCTGCCACAACACTGCAACCCCTCACAGATACTCTTGTTGAGCGCAGGAACGAGCCCTGCTGCAAAATATTACAGCAAAAATTGCAATTACACGCCCCTGTTAAACAGGGGCAGAAATATTGGGCCTTAGGCAGTGATGGTGGTGCCACAACACTGCAATCCCTCACAGATACTCTAGTTGAGCGCAGGAACGAGCCCTGCTGCAAAATATTACAGCAAAAATTGTAATTAGACGCCCCTGTTAAACAGGGGCAGAAAAATTGGGCCTTAGGCAGTGGTGGTGGTGCCCTGAAACCAAAAATATTCTTAGAAGCTATCAACATGAACATTGAGGAGGAATAGGATAGTCACTCAGCATAATAGGATAGTCACTCAGCATAGGCAGTCTTCAAAGCGTCCCACATCCATAGAAAAATTAATCGGTTACATCAGCGTCAGGTGCTTGGTAGCTGGTAATCCAAGACTGATTCATTTTTATGAAGGTGAGCCGATCAACAGAGTCTGTGGACGGGCGCACTCTGTGATCGGTTACAAAGCTTTCAGCAGCACTGTTCAGAAAGAACGCTGGATGCAGGACAGGTCAGTAGCTCAATTGAATATTGTGCAAGCTCTGGCCAGTGATCCATCCTCAAGACCCAGAAACCCAGAGGATTTTCTGTGGGAAAGGTCTCCAAGTCTGATCTTGCCCCTAGGCAGGGCCGGACTTACCATTGGGCTTGACTGGGCTCAAGCCCATGGGCCCCGCCCAATAGGGGGCCCCTGCCTGTTAAAGTCTCCTTACTTTTTTTTTCGTCCTGCAATCAGTGGCGGAACTACCGCCATAGCGACCCACGCGGGCGCTATGGGGCCCGCAGCTGAGTGGGGCCCCGGGAGGATGAGGATGCATTCTTGCCAACTTTTTTTTTTCTTTTTTTTTTTTTCTTGCTGCCGCTAGAGGTCTGCGGCACTGGTCATTTCTGTATCCACCGCCATTTTACAGAAGACCAGTTAAGGAAGAACCAAGAGGCGGAGCCCGGGTGGCAATGAAAGCGGCTGCAATAGAAATGGAGCCCCATTTCTATTGGCCGCTTTCTTGCCACCCAGGCTCCGCCTCTTGGTTCTGTAAATGGCGTGGAGACGAGCACAGTGAGCATCCTGAGCGGCGCGGAGGCCCGATGGAGTCCTGGGTCCCGGCGCCGCGCTGTGCTGTGCTGTTTCACTCTCACTGGCTGCCAGTGCCTCCTATCACATCATGCCGCCCGGAGAGTCAGTGACAGTCTGAGCAAGTAACTCTCCGGGCGGCTCCAGGTGCATGAATGGGGTGGGGGGTGAATTGTCCTGGGGGGGTCTGTACTCCTGATGGGGGAGTTGAATTGTCCTGGGGGGGTCTGTACTCCTGATGGGGGAGTTGAATTGTCCTGGGGGGTCTGTACGCCTGATGGGGGAGTTGAATTGTCCTGGGGGGTCTGTACTCCTGATGGGGGAGTAGAATTGTGCTGGGGGGTCTGTACTCCTGATGGGGGGGGAATTGTCCTGGGAGGGTCTGTACTGCTGATGGAGGTTAATTTCCAGGGGGGTTGTACTCATGGGGGGTTAATTGTCATGGGGGGGTGAATTGTCCTGAGGGGGTCTGTACGCCTGATGGGGGTTAATTTCCAGGGGGGGGTTTGTACTCCTGGGGAGGGTGAATTGTCCTTGGCGGGTCTGTACTCCTGGGGGGGGTGAATTGTCCTTGGGGGGGTCTGTACAGATGGAGGGGGTTGAGTTGTCCTGGGGGGATCTGTACAGATGGGGCTGGTTTGTCCAGGGGGTCTGTACTGATGGAGGAGGGGGTGGTTTATCCTGAGGGGGTCTATACTGATGGAGGAGGGTCTGTACTGAGGGAGGACTATGGGAGGAGGGGGTAACGCCATGTTTTTCCGCACCGGGTGACACCAACCCTTGTGACGTCACTGGGGACAGCTGATGTAAGGAGGGACTCTACTGGGAATGTCTGACGTAAGGATGAACTCTGCTGGGGACACCTGATGGCATCTGGTGGCAGGCGACGTGGCAAGTGACAGGCTTGGGGCTCCCATTGATTCTGCATTATGGTGAGTTGAACTATTTCATTTTATATTACAATGTAATATAAGAAATAATGCACTTTAATCATCCTGACTAGTGATGAGCCGAACACCCCCGGGTTCGGTTCGCACCAGAACCCGCGAACGGACCGAAAGTTCGTACGAACATTAGAACCCTATTAAATACAATGGATGCGAACGTTCGAATTCTAAAGTGCTAATTATAACAACTATTATGCATGTTATTGTCCTAAAAAGGGTTTGGGAACCCGGGTTGTGCACCAGGGGACATGTATCAATGCAAAAAGAAGTTTTAAAAACGGTCGTTTTTCGGGAGCAGTCATTTTAATGATGCATAAAGTGAAAAAAAAAAGTCAAATATTCCTTTAAATATCGTACCTGGGGGGTGTCTAAAGTATGCCTGTGAAGTGCCACGTGTTTCCCGTGTTTAGAACTGTCCCTGCACAAAATGACACTTCTAAAGGAAAAAAAAGCCATTTAAAACTTCTTGCGGCTTTAATGTAATGTCTGGTCCCGGTAATATGGATGAAAATCTTTAAGAAAAATGGCATAGCTACCCCATGACCCCCCCCCCCCCACCCCAGCCCATTACCAGCCCCTTTGGGTCTTGTATGGATATTAAGGGGAACCCCGCACATAAAATAAAAAAGGCCCTATATACTCTGAACAGCCGTATACAGGCGGTGCATACAAGACAGGGACTGTAGGTTTGTTCTTATGTAGAATGTGTTTGTAATTTTGAACAGGTACATTGTTGAACTGTAGCTCCAGACCAAAAATCTATTTTTAAACTTTTTGGGAAACATAGGTAAGGGTTATCACCCCTGTAACATTTGTTTTGCTGTCTGTGCCCCTGTTCAGAACATTTCACCTCACTTTCCGTCCCAATGACAACTGTTTTTGAAATGTGGTGTTTTTCTTGAAACAAGGATTGCTGATAAAGCATCAGTACAGAGGAGACACCTTTCTCCCATATTTATTCTTACAGGAGAGAATTTTCCTTCCTAGGGGTAGATTTCCTCTCACTTCCTGTTGTCTTCTTTCGTTTGCAAGTAGGAGTCGTTTGTAAGTTGGATGTTTGAAAGTAGGGACCTGCCGTATATACTCTGCAGAAATAGGCCCCTTAGTTGTTGGTGTTGGCACAACACTGTAAGCACTCACAGTTACTCTTGGTTGGTGCTGGAACGCCCTGCTGTCAACTATTATATCAGGAATTTTAATTACATATAATTGTTGAACAGTGGTAGTAAAAATTGGGGCTTTGATGGTGGTGCTGGTGCCACAACACTGTAAGCCCTGACAGTTACTCTTGGTGGGTGCAGCAATGGGCCCTGCTGTGAATTATTAGATCAAGAATTGTAATTGCATGCCCCTGTTGAACAGGGGCTGAAAAATTGGGCTTTTCGTGGTGGTGGTGGTGGTGGTGGTGTTGCCACAACACTGTAAGCCCTCAGAGTTACTCTTGGTGGGTGCAGGAATGGGCCCTGCTGTGAATTATTAGATCAAGAATTGTAATTACATGCCCCTTTTGAACAGTGGCTGAAAAATTGGGCCTTTCGTGGTGGTGGTGGTGGTGGCGTTGCCACAACACTGTAAGCCCTCAGACTTACTCTTGGTGGGTGCAGGAATGGGCCCTGCTGTGAATTATTACATCAAGAATTGTAATTGCATGCCCCTGTTGAACAGGGGCTGAAAAATTGGGCCTTAGGCACTGGTGGCACAACACTACAACCCCTCACAGATACTGTACTTGGAGCACAGCAATGAGCCCTGTTGCAAAGTATTGCTTCAAAAATTGTAATGACACGCCCCTGTTAAACAGGGGCTGAAAAATTGGGCCTTAGGCACTGGTGGCACAACACTCCAACCCCTCACAGATACTGTACTTGGAGCACAGCAATGAGCCCTATGGCAAATTATTGCTAAAAAAATTGTAAGTACACGCCCCTGTAAAACAGGGGCTGAAAAATTGGGCCTTAGCCACTGGTGGCGGCACCCATAAACAAAAATGATCTTCCAAGCTATCATCATCAATCGTATCATTGAGGACTCGGAGGAGGAGGATAGCCAGTCAACATAACAGCACAGGCATTCAGCATCAGCATCAGTCTTGAAGGGACGTGACATGTTAAAATCAATTAGTCTGTTATATCAGCATCAGGTGTGTGGTAGCTGGTGGTGATCCAAGACTGGTTCATCTTGATGAAAGTCAGTCGATCAACCGAGTCGGTGGACAGGCGCACCCTGTGATCCGTGACAAATCCTCCAGCAGCACTGAATGTGCGTTCCGAAAGAACGCTGAATGCAGGACAGGCCAGTAGCTCAATTGCATACTGTGCAAGCTCTGGCCAGTGATCCATCCTCAAGACCCAGTAAGCCAGAGGATTTTCGGTGGGGAAGGTGTCCAAGTCTGACCTTGCCCCTAGATATTCCTGCACCATGTTTATCAGACGCTGGCAATGGTTGCTGGAACCAATCATACTTTGGGGCTGCGGACTAAAGAATTGTCTGAACGCATCGGTCAGACGGCCACCTTCCCCACCGCTCCTTCTTTGACTGGCCGAAGCCTCAGCAACTCGTTGTCCTGGACCAGGAGTTTGTAACCTCCCAGTCTCTGGGAACGCGTTGCACAGACCTTTCTGCAAGGCCTCCCGGAGTTGTCTCATCCTCTGCTCCCTCTGCGACGGTAACATAAGGTCCGCAACCTTACCCTTGTACCGTGGATCAAGGAGAGTGGCCAGCCAGTAATGGTCCCTCTCCTTGATCCGAAGAATACGAGGATCCTTCCGCAGACTTTGCAGGATCAGGGAGGCCATGCAGCGTAGGTTTGCTGAGGCATTCGCTCCGGAGTCCTCTGGGTCACTAAGGACGACATGATCCGCAGTCACCTCCTCCCAGCCACGTACAAGTCCACTGGCTTCTTGGGACTGTAAATCATCCCTAAAAGACTGCTGCTGATGATGCTGAGTGCCAGCCTCCACCTCCATGCTGACACAATCCTCCTCCTCCTCCTCCTCCTCCTCCTCCTCTTCCTCTTCCTGTGCGATGGGTGGGACAGAAGGAACACTGTCTGGGTAAAGGGGGCCTTGAGAGGCAAGGAAGTCCTCCTCTTCCTGCCTCTGTTCTGCCTCAAGTGCCCTGTCCATTATTCCACGCAGCGTGTGCTCCAACAGGTGGACAAGAGGTACAGTGTCACTGATGCATGCACTGTCACTGCTCACCATCCTCGTGGCCTCCTCAAATGGTGCCAGGACAGTGCATGCATCCCTGATCATGCCCCACTGGCGTGGAGAAAAAAAACCAAGCTCCCCTGACCCTGTCCTGGTGCCGTAGTCGCACAGGTACTCATTGATGGCCCTCTGCTGCGTGTGCAGCCGCTGCAGCATGGCCAACGTTGAGTTCCACCTGGTGGGCATGTCACATATAAGGCGGTTCTTGGGCAGGTTCAACTCCTTTTGCAGCTCAGCCAGGCGAGCACTGGCATTATAAGATCTGCGGAAATGCACACAGACTTTCCTGGCCTGCCTCAGGACATCCTGTAAGCCCGGGTACCTGCCCAAGAACCGCTGCACCACCAGGTTAAGGACGTGAGCCGCACAGGGCACATGGGTCAGTTGTCCCTGTCGGAGGGCGGAGAGGAGGTTGGTGCCATTGTCGCAAACCACCATTCCTGGCTTAAGCTGGCGTGGCGTCAACCACCTCTCGGCCTGGCCCTGCAGAGCAGACAGGACCTCTGCCCCAGTGTGGCTTCTGTCCCCCAAACACACCAGCGCAAGCACGGCATGGCATCTTTTTGCCTGCGTACTTGCGTAGCCCCGTGAACGGCTACGGAGCACCGCTGGTTCATAGGACAAACCACAGGAAGAGGCCATGGAGGAAGAAGAAGAGGAGGGGGTGGAGGAGAGAGGTGTGTCACAACCAGTAGTAGCATTTTGGAGGCGTGGCGGTGGGACAACCTCCAACACTACTGCACCTTGTCCTGCATCCTTCCCAGCTGCCAAAAGAGTGACCCAATGGGCCGTGAAAGAAAGGTAACGTCCCTGTCCATGCCTGCTGGACCATGAGTCAGCGGTAATATGCACCTTACCGCTGACCGCCCTGTCCAGCGAGGCCAAGACATTGCCTTCCACATGCCGGTAGAGAGCCGGAATAGCCTTCCGTGAGAAAAAGTGGCGTTTGGGAACCTGCCACTGAGGAACCGCACATTGCACAAACTCACGGAAGGGGGCCGAGTCTACCAACTGAAAAGGCAGCAGTTGAAGCGCTAGCAATTTAGCCAAGCTAGCATTCAACCGCTGGGCATGTGGATGGCTGGGAGTGAACTTCTTTCGACGGTCCAGCAGCTGGGGCAGGGAAATTTGCCTGCTAGAATCGGACGTCGGTGTACTGCTAGCAGAGTGGCCGCAAGTACTTGGCTGTGACACACCTAATTCTACACCTTCATTCCTCTCAGTGCATGTTTCAGAGAGGACTGAAGTTATAGTGGGGTTGGAGATCCCAGCTGATGCGGTGCAAGGAGAGGTCCGCTTTGTTCTTTGGTGTGGGTCTTTGAGGTAGGCTTGCCAACGAGCTGCATGGCAGGTCAACATATGTCTGGTCAGGCATGTGGTACCCAAGCGGCTGATGTTTTGGCCACGCGATATACGCTTGAGACATATGTTGCAAACAGCAGCTGTGCGATCTGATGCACTAGCCTCAAAAAAGGCCCACACCAAGGAACTTTTTAGGTGACGGGCAGAGGCAGCGCCCTGCACAGGCGGAGCTCTGCGGTGTGATTCCGTCGGTGTACTGCCCTTACGCTGGCCACCAAAGGGCATCCTGTCTCGTTGGAGATGTGCCTCCTCCTCATCCTCCTCCTCCTCTCTCCTATTAGGCACCCACGTGGAGTCAGTGACCTCATCATCCCCTCCCTCCTCATCACTGGAGCCAATCTGGCAGTATGCTGCAGCTGCTGGAACATGACTGCCAGATTGGTGTCCTTCTTGAGCATCCCCTCTGTCTGCTCTCACCCTACTGCCTTCCTGTAGCTGGGTTTCATCATCAGACCCTTCGAAACGCTGGGCATCCTCCTGGAGCATGTACCCAACACTGTGCTCAAACAGTTCGGGGGACTCCTCAGGAGGAGGACATGGTGGGTCTAGGGAAGGAGTGACTGATGATGAGTCTGACATTGATACCAGGGAAGAGGACGCTTTGGCAGCTGCTTTGCCAGTACCCTGAGCCTGGGTGAGAGAGGATGAGGAGGAGGAGGAGGGCTTGGTCATCCACTCTACCAAGTCTTCGGCATGATGTGGCTCAACATGTCCAGCTGCGGAAAAGAAGGACAAGCGTGTCCCATGGCCATGTGCTGATGACAATGCACCGCGTCCACGACCAGCACTGTTGCCCCCAGACACAGAGCCTGCTTGCCCTCTTTTATTGCCTCCTGACTGTCTGCCTCTCCTTGTTTGCCTTCCAGACATTCTAATAGATGGCCTGCAGGGAGATGGGAAAAAAGCAATAAGGGCTACCTTCAGGTGTCCTTCTCTGTCCCTTGAAACAAGGACTTGCACAGTGAAAGAAACTGACACTCTCCCTACCTACAGTTTTCTGTCCCTAGAAAAAATGTTTTTTTTAAGCACAATATAGCACAAGGAGAATTCACTCACTGTCCTTCCAGGTCCCTAGAAACAAGGACTTGCACAGTGAAAGAAACTGACACTCTCCCTACCTACAGTTTTCTGTCCCTAGAAAAAATGTTTTTTTTAAGCACAATATAGCACAAGGAGAATTCACTCACTGTCCTTCCAGGTCCCTAGAAACAAGGACTTGCACAGTGAAAGAAACTGACACTCTCCCTACCTACAGTTTTCTGTCCCTAGAAAAAATGTTTTTTTTAAGCACAATATAGCACAAGGAGAATTCACTCACTGTCCTTCCAGGTCCCTAGAAACAAGGACTTGCACAGTGAAAGAAACTGACACTCTCCCTACCTACAGTTTTCTGTCCCTAGAAAAAATGTTTTTTTTAAGCACAATATAGCACAAGGAGAATTCACTCACTGTCCTTCCAGGTCCCTGGAAACAAGGACTTGCACAGTGAAAGAAACTGACACTCTCCCTACCTACAGTTTTCTGTCCCTAGAAAATTTTTTTTTTTTAAGCACAATATAGCACAAGGAGAATTCACTCACTGTCCTTCCAGGTCCCTAGAAACAAGGACTTGCACAGTGAAAGAAACTGACACTCTCCCTACCTACAGTTTTCTGTCCCTAGAAAAAATGTTTTTTTTAAGCACACTATAGCACAAGGAGAATTCACTCACTGTCCTTCCCAGTCCCTAGAAACAAGGACTTGCACAGTGAAAGAAACTGACACTCTCCCTACCTACAGTTTTCTGTCCCTAGAAAAAATGTTTTTTTTAAGCACACTATAGCACAAGGAGAATTCACTCACTGTCCTTCCCAGTCCCTAGAAACAAGGACTTGCACAGTGAAAGAAACTGACACTCTCCCTACCTACAGTTTTCTGTCCCTAGAAAAAATGTTTTTTTTAAGCACAATATAGCACAAGGAGAATTCACTCACTGTCCTTCCAGGTCCCTGGAAACAAGGACTTGCACAGTGAAAGAAACTGACACTCTCCCTACCTACAGTTTTCTGTCCCTAGAAAAAATGTTTTTTTTAAGCACACTATAGCACAAGGAGAATTCACTCACTGTCCTTCCAGGTCCCTGGAAACAAGGACTTGCACAGTGAAAGAAACTGACACTCTCCCTACCTAGAGTTTTCTGTCCCTAGAAAAAATGTTTTTTTTAAGCACACTATAGCACAAGGAGCATTCACTCACTGTCCTTCCAGGTCCCTGGAAACAAGGACTTGCACAGTGAAAGAAACTGACACTCTCCCTACCTACAGTTTTCTGTCCCTAGAAAAAATGTTTTTTTTAAGCACAATATAGCACAAGGAGAATTCACTCACTGTCCTTCCAGGTCCCTGGAAACAAGGACTTGCACAGTGAAAGAAACTGACACTCTCCCTACCTACAGTTTTCTGTCCCTAGAAAAAATGTTTTTTTTAAGCACAATATAGCACAAGGAGAATTCACTCACTGTCCTTCCAGGTCCCTGGAAACAAGGACTTGCACAGTGAAAGAAACTGACACTCTCCCTACCTACAGTTTTCTGTCCCTAGAAAAAATGTTTTTTTAAGCACAATATAGCACAAGGAGAATTCACTCACTGTCCTTCCAGGTCCCTAGAAACAAGGACTTGCACAGTGAAAGAAACTGACACTCTCCCTACCTACAGTTTTCTGTCCCTAGAAAAAATGTTTTTTTTAAGCACAATAT
The DNA here is from genome assembly GCA_029206835.1 of Rana muscosa. Classification (NCBI taxonomy): domain Eukaryota; kingdom Metazoa; phylum Chordata; class Amphibia; order Anura; family Ranidae; genus Rana; species Rana muscosa. The sequence continues at coordinate 412,317,476 of CM055122.1, forward strand.
AGCACAAGGAGAATTCACTCACTGTCCTTCCAGGTCCCTGGAAACAAGGACTTGCACAGTGAAAGAAACTGACACTCTCCCTACCTACAGTTTTCTGTCCCTAGAAAAAATGTTTTTTTTAAGCACAATATAGCACAAGGAGAATTCACTCACTGTCCTTCCAGGTCCCTAGAAACAAGGACTTGCACAGTGAAAGAAACTGACACTCTCCCTACCTACAGTTTTCTGTCCCTAGAAAAAATGTTTTTTTTAAGCACACTATAGCACAAGCACAAAACACACTGACACTCTCCCTACCTATCCTTCTCTTTCCCTAAACTAAAGGAATCCAGGTTAAGCAAGAAAGAAATAAAAGTCACTGTCCCTGCCTATGCTGCTCTATCCCTGCTCCGGAACACACTACACTAGGCCGCCGTGCTGGCGGCCTTTTATAGTGTGGGGCGTGTACTAAACACCCTCAGCAATAATTGGCCACAGGCATCCTGCCTGTGGCCAATCATTGCTCTCCTCGCTGCTGGCGCTGTGATTGGCCAAGCATGCGGGGTCACAGTGCATGCTTGGCCAATCACAGCGCCTGGATGACACTGCGATGGCGTAGTGCATTGTGGGCCGTTCGCGTCACTCGAATTTGGCGCGAACGGCCCAAATCGTTCGATCTTCGTCGAACGATCGAACAGCCGATGTTCGAGTCGAACGTATGTTCGACTCGAACACGAAGCTCATCCCTAATCCTGACACCATAACAACCATGGTGCTGTGATGATTGAAGCGCTAACACCAGGTGTTTGGAGTATCTTTATCTGCTGATTGCTAAACTTTCTGGAATACACATATTGCTATTGTGGTGTAGGATCTGGGCGTGCTGTCCCTCCATCTCTCTTTCTTTCTTTCTTTCTTTCTTTCTTTCTTCCTCCATCCCTCATTCATCTCAGACTCTAACCACACACCCTTCCGAGCCACGCCCATTTACGCCACGCCCACTATTTGCGTGAACCACGCCCATTTTTCGTAATGTGTAGAAGGTAGGGCCCGAAAGTGACTCAAGCCCAGGGGCCCCCACCACCCTAAGTCCTGCCCTGCCCCTAGGTATTCCTGCACCATGTAATTCAGACGCTGGCAATGGTTGCTGGAACCGATCAGACCTTGGGGCTGCGGACTGAAGAATTGTCTGAAGGCATCGGTCAGACGGCCACCTTCTCCATCGCTCTTTCTGTGACTGAACGAAGCCTTAGCAATACATTGTCCAGCACCAGGAATATGTAACCTCCCAGGCTCTGGAAACGCATTGCACAAACCTTTCTGCAAGGCCTCCCGAAGATGTTTCATCCTCTGCTCCCTCTGTGAATTCTGGATAAGTTCTGCAACCTTACCCTTGTAACGTGGATCAAGAAGGGTTGCCAGCCAGTAATGATCCCTCTCCTTGATACCACGAATCCTAGGGTCCTTTCGCAGGCTTTGCAGGATCAGGGAGGCCATGCAGCGTAGGTTTGCTGAGGCATTCGATCCGGAGTCCTCTGGGTCACTAAGGATCACATGATCCACAGCCACCTCCTCCCAGCCACGTACAAGTCCATTGGTTTCTGGGGATTGAAAAAGATCCCATGAAGACTGCTGCTGTTGCTGAGGGCTATGTTCCACCTCCATGCTGACACAATCCTCCTCCTCCTCCTTCTACTCTGCCTCTTCCTGTATGATCGGCGGGCCTGCAGGAATACTATCTGGATAAAGGGAGCCTTGAGAGGTAAGGAAGTCCTCCTCTTCCTCCCGCTGTTCTGCCTCAAGTGCCCTGTCCATTATTCCATGAAGCGTGTGCTCCAACAGGAAGACAAGAGGGACAGTATCACTGATGCATGCACTGTCACTGCTCACCATCCTCGTGGCCTCCTCAAATGGTGACAGGACTGCATGTATCCTTGATCAGTAGCCAGCGGCATAGCGAAAAAAAGCCAAGCTCCCCTGACCCAGTCCTGGTGCCATACTCACACGGTTACTCATTGATGGCCCTCTGCTGCATGTGCAGCCACTGCAGCATTGCCAACGTTGAGTTCCACCTGGTGGGCATGTAACAAATGAGGCGGTTCTTGGGCAGTTTGCATTCCTCTTGAAGGTCAGCCAGCCGAGCACTGCCATTATATGACCGGCGGAAATGACCACAGACTTTGCTGGCCTGCCTCAGGAGATCCTGTAAGCCTGGGTACCTGCACAAGAACCGCTGCACCACCAAATTCAGGACGTGAGCCAAACAGGGAACATGGGTCAAGTGTCCCTGTCGTAGGGCAGAGAGGAGGTTGGTGCCATTGTCGCATACAATTATTCCTGGCTGAAGCTGGCGTGGCGTCAACCACCTCTGAGTCTGCCCCTGCATAGCTGACAGAACCTCTGCCCCAGTGTGGCTCCTGTACCCTAAGCAGACCAACTCAAGCACCGCATGGCATATTTTTGCCTGAGTGCTTGCGTAGCCCCTTGAATGCCTACGGAGCACCGCTGGTTCAGAGGACAAATCTGCAGAGGAAGAGGCCATAGAGGAAGAAGAAGGGGAGGGGGTGGAGGAGAGAGCTGTGGCAGAGTTACCCAGTGCACCGTGAAAAAAAGGTAACGTCCCTGTCCATGCCTGCTGGAACATGGGTCAGCGGTAATATGCACCTTACTGCTGACCGCCCTGTCCAACGAGGCCAAGACATTGCCTTCCACATGCTGGTAGAGAGCCGGAATTGCATTCCGTGAAAAGAAATGGCGTTTGGGAACCTGCCACTGAGGTACTGCACATTCCACAAATTCACGAAAGGGGGCAGAGTCTACCAGCTGAAAAGGCAGCAGTTGCAGTGCTAGCAATTTAGCCAAGCTAGCATTCAGATGCTAAGCATGTGGATGGCTGGGACCGAATTCCTTTCAACTGTTTAGCAACTGGGGTAGGGAAATTTGCCTGCTACAATCGGATGTTGGTGTAGCGATAGCAGATTGTCCGCAAGTACTTGGCACACCTAATTCTACACCTTCATTCCTCTCAGTACAGGTTTCTGAGAGGACTGAAGGTATAGTGGGGTTGGAGATCCCAGCTGATGAGGAGCAAGGAGAGGTCCACCTTATTCTTTGATGTGGGTCTTTTAAGTACTGTTGCCCAAGGACTGCATGGGAGGTTGACATATGTCTGGTCAAGCATGTGGTACCCAAGCGGCTGCTGTTTTGGCCACGCTTGATACGCTTTAGACATATGTTGCAAACAGCAACGGTGCGATCTGCTGCTCACGTGTCAAAAAAGGCCCAAAATACGTGGGGAGTCAGCAGCGCCCTGCACATGCTTAGCTCTGCTGTGTGATGCAATAGGGTGGCTGCCCTAAAGCTGGCCCCTGGAGGGCATCCTGCCTCATTTGAAGATGTGCCTCCTCCTCCTCCTCTTCTATCAGGTACCCATGTAGAGTCAGTGACCTCTTCATCCCCTAACTCCTCGTCACTGGAGTAAACTTGGCAGTATGCTGCAGCTGGGGGAACATGACTGCCAGTTTCTTGTCCTTCTTGTGCATCCCCTCTCTCTAGGCTCACGTTACTCCCTTCCTCAACCTGGGTAGCATCATCGGAGCCTTAAAAACGCTGCGCGTCCTCCTGCAGCATGTACCAGACACTGTGGTCGAACAGTTCGGGGGACTCCTCCGTGCATGATGGTGGGGCTAGGGAAGGAGTGACTAATGACATGGAGCCAATGGAATAGGCCGCTTTGGCAGCTGCATTGCCAGGCAAAATACTCTGAGCCTGGGTGACAGAGGATGAGGAGGATGAGGGCGGCTTTGTTATCCATTCCACCAACTCTTCTGCATGTTGTGGCTCAATAACACATCCAGCTGCAGAAAAAAAGGACAAGCGTGCCCCACGGCCACGTGCTGAGGATGCACCATGTCCATGACGAGCACTGTTGACTGTAGACACAGAGCCTGCTTGCCCTCTTTTAGTGGCCTGTGAGCGTCTGCCTCTCCTTGGTGGCCTTCCGGACATGCTGTAAATTTTGATTAGCAAAACACCGCCTGAAGTTTATTAGAAAAAGTACACCAGGAATGGCCTGCAGTCACATATAGGCTTGGCTAGATTGGATGCCGTGGATATATATATATGTAGGAGACTGTATATATATATTTAATGCACTGCAGCTCACTGAATCACCTGCCTGCCTGAAAGTATATTGGAAAAAGTACACCAGGAATGGCCTGTAGTCAGAAATAGGCTTGGCTAGACTGGATGCAGTGGATATATATATGTAGGAGACTGTATATATATATTTAATGCACTGCAGCTCACTGAATCACCTGCCTGTCTGCCTTAAGTATATTTGAAAAAGTACACCAGGAATGGCCTGCAGTCAGATATAGGCTTGGCTAGACTGGATGCAGTGTATATATATGTAGGAGACTGATATATATATATATATATATATATATATATATATATATATATATATAATGATATAATGCACTGCAGCTCACTGAATCACCTGCCTGCCTTCCTGAAAGTATATTTGAAAAAGTACACCAGGAATGGCCTGCAGTCAGATTTATGCTTGGCTAGACTGGATGCAGTGGATATACAGTATATATATGTACGAGACTGTATATATATATATATATTTTTAATGCACTGCAGCTCACTGAATCACCTGCCTGAAACTATATTTGAAAAAGTACACCAGGAATAGCCTGCAGTCAGATCTAGCTACACTGGATGCAGTGGATATATATATATATATATATATATATATACGAGACTGTATATATATATATATATTAAATGCACTGCAGCTCACTGAGTCACCTGCCTGTCTGAAGTACCGTATATTAGAAAAAGTACATCATGAATGGCCTTCAGACAGATCTAGCTACACTGAATGCAGTAGATATATATATATATGGGACTGTATATATATATATATATATATATTAAATGCACTGCAGCTCACTGAGTCACCTGCCTGCCTGAAGTATATTGGAAAAAGTACACCAGGAACGGCCTGTAGTCAGATCTAGCATCACTGGATGCAGTAGATATATATATATATATGGGACTGTATATATATATATATATCCGTGATTGGCGGAAACTGAACACAGTGTCTCCTGGGATGGGTGAGGATGAGAGAACATTCGTGATTGGCGATTCTCAGCAGACACAGTTCCGCCTATCACGGAAGAGACCAGTTTTAAACGATGGACGGCGCAGCCTTCAGGTACAATTTACAATTTACAATGTTCAATTTTAATTCTAGGGGCACAGTGAGGATGGGCACATGTGAGGATGGGAACAGTGAGGATGGGAACAGTGAGGATGGGAACAGTAAGGTGGCAATGGGCTTAGTGAAGTTGCAATGGGCACAGTGAGGCGTGCAAATGGGCATTGTTGACCCTCGGCTTATACTCGAGTCAGTACGTTTTCCCAGGTTTTTGTGGTAACATTAGGTACCTCGGCTTATACTCGGGTCGGCTTATACTCGAGTATATACGGTATATATATATATATATATATATATATATGAGACTGTATATATATATATATATTAAATGCATTGCAGCTCACTGAGTCACCTGCCTGCCTGAATATTACAAAAAGTACACCAGGAACGGCCTGCAGTCAGATCTAACTACACTGGATGCAGTGGATATATATATATATATATTATATATATATATATATATATATATATATATATATGTAGCGGGTATGTACTTTCCCGGGTGTAAATTTGAATTTGACAGAGACATTGGTGATGTGTAATTCCCTGCAGCCCAGTAGGTGGCGCTGTTGCCCTGGGCTGGGATTGAATCATTGCTGTGTGCTGTGCCTCCTTTTTGTCCTCCCTCAGCAGCGGTATGGTGGGGCGGGAAACCCGCCGTGCTTGCTGGTAGAGGGTATAAAGGGGCCGGCCATCTTGGTCACGGGGTCGAAGTCCCAGGCACCTTCAGCTTGCGGACGGTGGTTCTTGTCGGTCCTCTGGGCGGCCTAGGCCTGGAGGACAGCCGGAGGTCGTCTTCCATCCCAGGCACCTTTAGCCTGGGGTGAGGTACTCGGATGGAGGTCCGGAGCTCTGTGCCCAACACTGAGTTCCGCGAGGGAAGGAGATCCTAGGGAACCCCGGGAGTGGGTACCCGAATCCGTGAAGGCACAATGAACCGGGGGGAGCTCCTCACTTGAAGACCCGGTGCAGCATATTGCCGGTGACAGGTGAGCCTCTTGTCGGAGACTGCCTGGAACGAAATCCCCCTCGTGCGGAGACCGTAACCACCTTTCAGGAAGGAAAGTGGAGAACTACATTGTGTCTGGGCCTATTCGCATCCACACCTCCTTTTCTGTTCTGTTTCTACCAAGGGAGTTCAACTGATTGTGTTCATTCGAGAAGAATAAAGGAGTGTTGAACTTTAATGGTGTGGGGCTCATTTCCTGACAGACATTGTTCAAGGTGACTCTTGGAGGGAGGATCCAGGTGCACAGCACTGACCCGAAGGTAATACAAGAACGTTGCTTATACCGCACTGACACAGGTGGTGGAAGCCAGGTGTGGTGTCCCGCTCCCTCCCCTCTAAGATACCCCTAGACAAGAGAAAGACGAGACGAGAGAAAGAGGGGAGTGGAGGTGGCCGCTACACGTGGGGGCTTGGGTCCGGTATAGTGTTGTGCACCACAGTATTGAACGTGTCTGTTGAAAGAGTTAAGCGAATAGGCAGGCCTTCATTGGCCGAAGTGCATCCCTGCTCGAAGTTGTGGACATGACCCAATGAAGGGAAAGGCCCGCGCAGAAGAGTGGAAAGAGGGGGAAGTTCAGCCGTGTGAAGTAATACACGTGGGGGCTTCTATTGCACTCCGCCACCGCCACCATATATATTAAATGCACTGCAGCTCACTGAGTCACCTGCCTGCCTGAAGTATATTGGAAAAAGTACACCAGGAACGGCCTGTAGTCAGATCTAGCTACACTGGATGCAGTAGATATATATATATATGGGACTGTATATATATATATATATATATATATATATATATATATATATATATATTAAATGCACTGAGTCACCTGCCTGCCTGAAGTATATTACAAAAAGTACACCAGGAACGGCCTGCAGTCAGATCTAGCTACACTGGATGCAGTGGATATATATATATATATATTTACACAAGACTGTATATATATATATATATTTAATGCACTGCAGCTCACTGAATCGCCTGCCTGAAGTATATTTGAAAAAGTACACCAGAAATGGCCTGCAATCAGATATAGGCTTGGCTAGACTGGATGCAGTGGATATATATATATGTAAGAGACTGTACATATATATATATATATATATGTTTAATGCACTGTAGCTCACTGAATCACCTGCCTGCCTGCCTAAAAGTAAATTTTAAAAAGTACACCAGGAATGGCCTGCAGTCAGATTTAGGCTTGGCTAGACTGGATGCAGTGGATATATATATGTAGGAGACTGTATATATATATATATATATATTGTGAGGGGGTTAACTCGGTAGCGGGTGTGTGTGACCCTCTGGTTGGGCTCCCCACACAAAAACAGGTCCAGCAGACGGAGGTTGTGGTTTTCAAAATCAAAAGGTGCGGTTTATTTCTCTATGTACAGTGACAAAAACACAGCAAAGCCAAAAAGAAACATAAACAAAATAAATCCTGGTCAGCTTGACCTCTGACTAAACATGCAGGTTTCCTAACTAACAACTGGGATCAGCCTGGTGCTGTCCTAGTCCCTAAGTCCCTGGTTTAGTCAATGTCCAAACAAATAGCCACACAGGCTTTTTCTCACCGCACAGGGGTTCACTCTCCCTAGACAGTCCACACAGGTCTGGTTCCAGGCATGAGCAAACACCTAATGAATCTGGGAGTTTTTTATAGAGGCCTTAAACGAACTGACAGGCTTCAGCTGGTCTCATCAACTCCCTGCCTGCACGACGCCCAGCCCTCTCCCTAGAGGTATGAGTCATCCATGAGCCCACTAGCCTCAGCTGGGCTTCATCAACTCCCTCCCTAGTTGTATAAGTCGGCATAAAGCCTGAATCTGGGAGAAATATATCTACCCACCTGGATGCAACCAGGTGACTTTACCTTCCTGCTGTCACATACCCCCCCCTCTTGTTTTAACCTTGGGGTTGGAACACCAGCAATCAGGCATTCATGTACTCGAGACAAAGCATCCACATTCCCCATTTGAACGCCAGGGCGATGCTTTACTGTGAAGTTGAATTCCTGTAGGGCCAGGAACCACCTATTCACTCTTCTATTTGTCTCCTTGTTTTGAGCCATCCACTTTAACGGAGCGTGATCCGTAACCATGTCAAAGTGCCTACCTAGCAGATAGTACCGAAGGGAATCTAGAGCCCACTTCACCGCTAAACACTCCTTTTCAACCGTGGCGTAATTTACCTCATGGGACTTCAACTTCCTGCTGAGGTAAATGACTGGGTGCTCTTCCCCGTTCCAGACCTGGGACAATACTGCTCCTAACCCCACATCTGACGCATCACTTTGTACGACAAAGTCTTTAGAGAAGTCGGGTGAGTACAACACTGGCTGGCTACATAAGGCTTGTTTCAAGAATTGGAATGCTGCCTCAGCCTCGGGGGTCCATTTAATCATGACCGACCCTTTCCCTTTCGTCAGGTTGGTTAGGGGCACAGCCTTAGAAGCAAAGTGGGGAATGAAGCGCCGATAATAACCCGCGATTCCCAGAAAGGCCCGTACCTGCTTCTTGCTGTTGGGACGTGGCCAACTCTGGATGGCCTCGACTTTGTTGAGTTGGGGTTTTATTACTCCCCTGCCAATGGTGTACCCAAGATATTTGGCCTCCTCCTGCCCAATGGTACACTTCTTGGGGTTAGCCGTAAACCCCGCTTCCCGGATAGAGTCTAGGACTGCTTGCACTTTTGGCAGATGTGAGGCCCAATCTGTGCTATGGACAATTATGTCATCCAGGTAAGCCGCAGCATACTTCCGATGGGGCCTCAGTATCTGGTCCATTTTCCGCTGGAATGTGGCCGGCGCATTCTGTAACCCGAACGGCATTCTCTTATATTGGAACGCCCCGTCTGGGGTTACAAATGCGGTTTTCTCTTTGGCCGACTTGGCCAGGGGAATTTGCCAATACCCTTTTGTGAGGTCAAGAGTCGTCATGTATCGGGCTGTTCCCAGCCGGTCGATCAATTCATCTATACGTGGCATGGGGTAGGTGTCAAATTTTGTAACTTTGTTCAACTGACGAAAATCGTTACAAAATCGCCAGCTCCCATCCGGTTTAGGCACCAACACAATGGGACTAGACCAATCACTTTGGGACTCCTCTATCACCCCTAAGTTCAGCATTTTCTGTACTTCCTCCCGTATTGCCTCCCGTCGGGCCTCTGGGATCCGATAGGGTTTTAACTTCACCCTTTCACCGGGCGGGGTAATAATATCATGCTCTACCCCAGATGTTTGTCCCGGCAGCTCAGAGAACACCTCCTTGTTGCGAAGCACAAACTCCTTAACCTCCTGTTGTTGGGGTTGTGACAAGGTGGCTGCTATTCCAACCTCCGGAATCACGCAACCAGTTTGAGCTGGTGACCAAGTTTCTGCGACTAGGGACTCTCTATCCCTCCAGGCTTTCAACAGATTAACGTGATAGATCTGTTCGGGCTTTCGCCTTCCTGGTTGTCTGACCTTGTAATTCACTTCGCTCACTTTTTCCATTATCTCGTAGGGGCCTTGCCATTTGGCAAGGAATTTACTTTCAACCGTAGGGACAAGTACCAATATCCTATCCCCCGGGGAAAAGGTACGGGTCTTGGCTCCACGGTTGTACACTCTCTGCTGTGCCAACTGCGCTTGGGCCAAATGTTCCTTCACGATGGGCATTACCTGTGCAATTCGATCTTGCATCAGGGCGACATGCTCAATCACACTCCTGTGGGGAGAACTCTCACTTTCCCAAGTTTCCTTGGCAATATCCAACAGCCCTCTTGGGTGTCTCCCATACAGTAACTCAAAGGGGGAGAATCCCGTAGAGGATTGGGGCACCTCCCTAATAGCAAACATCAAATAAGGAAGTAGACAGTCCCAATCCCTTCCATCTCTATCCACCACTTTCTTCAACATTTGTTTTAGGGTTTTGTTGAATCTTTCAACCAGCCCATCGGTTTGGGGGTGATACACAGATGTACGCAATTGCGTCACTTTGAACAATTTACACAGCTCTTTCATAACCCGGGACATAAAGGGTGTACCTTGGTCCGTAAGCAGTTCTTTACAAATACCCACCCGGCTAAAAACAAGAGATAGCTCTTTGGCTATGGTTTTGGCCGAGGTATTTCTGAGAGGGATCGCTTCTGGATAACGGGTGGCATAGTCCATTATAACCAATATGTACTGGTGCCCCCTAGCCGACTTGATTATAGGACCTACCAAATCCATTGCGATTCTCTCAAACGGGACCTCAATGATGGGTAGAGGGACCAGCGGGCTACGGAAATGTGGCATCGGGGCCGACCTCTGACACACAGGGCAGGAGGAACAATAATTTTCTATGTCCTTCATCACCCCAGGCCAATAGAATCTCTGTAATACCCTCTCTCGGGTTTTCTCTGTCCCCAGATGACCTCCAAGAATGTGCCCATGGGCCAACTCCAACACCAACTTCCTGTAAGGTTTGGGCACCACAAGCTGCTCAACGGTTTCTTCTGCCCTTTTTGCCACCCGATACAGTAGGTCCTTCTCTACGCTGAAGTATGGGTAAGTGCAGGTATTATCTGGGTTCACTAACTCGCCATCTATTTCCACTACGTTTTCCCGTGCCTTTATTAGGGCGGGGTCTTTTAACTGTTCTGTGGCAAAATTTTCCATGTGAACCTCCAGATCAGAAAACTCCACAGACGGTAGGTTTTCGTCTGAGGAGGTGGGCTCCTCTCCAGTTTCTTGAGTCTCCCCTGCCAATACTGACAAGGGAAATTCTGGAGAGTCCTCACCACTCTCAGAGGAGTTCTGGCTATCACATTCCTGGTACATAGGGGCACCAGTGGGGGGCTCAGGATCATCCCACAGTTCCCAGAACTTCGGAAAATCCATTCCCACAATGGCATCATGCGGTAATTGAGATACTAACTCCACTGGATGAGAGAGGGTACCTTTGGGGGTCTCGAAACACACTGTAGTCACTGGATACTCTCGGGTGTCCCCATGCACACAAATAACAGCTACCTTGCTATTCCCAGAGACCTCTGTTTTAACTAATTCAGCCTTTATCAGGGTCACAAGGCTACCTGAATCCAGTAATACCACAACATTTCTACCATTAATACACATTTTGCATAAATGTTTCTCAGTTCCCCGAATGGCAGTGCATGCGACTGTCGCACACAGCGACTGACGTCGGTCCGTCAGAAAGTCACATTGCATGGGTTCCTCCACAACCGGGCAATTTGCTGCAATATGTCCCGCTTGCCGGCAGCGGTAGCAAACAATCCATTTGGCTGCCTCTTGAGCCCCTGACTTCCCAGGCTCTTCTCGCCAAACTTTGGGTAGAGCTCCCACCCTCTCACTCTCTCCACCCTCACCCCTTGGAATCCTCTTATCCGCCCCTGGGGATGATCTGGTCTTAGGGTGGAAAGTCCGAGAGTCTCTGGAAGAGGCCGTCAGGTTCTCTGTAGCCAAGTATTTCTCGACACGATCCACAAGACCACCGGCCGTCTCTGGGTCTCCATGGCTTACCCACTTTTGGATGGCAGTAGGAAGAGCTCTCAAAAACCGATCCATTACAACACGTTCCACAATCTCTGGTGCGGACAAAGTCTCTGGCTGTAGCCACTTCCTGCTCAGGTGAATGAGATCATACATTTGAGACCTGGGGGGTTTTCCAAGCTGGAAAGTCCAGTTATGCACACGCTGAGCCCGGACAGCCAGGGTGACACCCAGCCTTGCCAATATTTCAGCTTTTAGCATCACATAGTCTTTTGCTTGGTCAGGCTCTAGGTCATAGTAAGCCTTCTGCGATTCACCAGTTAACAGAGGAGCCACCAGTCCAGCCCACTGCTCCTCAGGCCACTTTTCTCTTTCAGCAGTCCTTTCAAATGTGGTCAAAAATACCTCTGGATCATCCTCTCCAGTCATTTTTGTCAATAAACGACTCACCCCAAAGGACGCGGTATTAGTGGGACGGCTTTCCTCACTGGTCTGCGGACGTTGCTGCATTACTGCTTCCATTTGTTGTAGTCTCTGCTCTTGCTTCTGTAACAGGTCTATGAAGCGGGCCTCAGATTGCTGCTGGGCTTGTTGCTGAGCTTCCAGACTCTGTTGGTGAGCTTGCTGCTGGGCTGCAAGGCTCTGTTGATGAGCTTGCTGCTGGGCTGCAAGGCTCCTTTGTAAACCTGCATTTGTCTGCTGTTGATTGGCATTTGCTAGAGCCAGCTGTTTCAGTATCTCCTCCATGCTGGCTTAAAAAAATTGCCCGCATTCTCCACCAACTGTGAGGGGGTTAACTCGGTAGCGGGTGTGTGTGACCCCCTGGTTGGGCTCCCCACACAAAAACATGGCCAGCAGACGGAGGTTGTGGTTTTCAAAATCAAAAGGTGCGGTTTATTTCTCTATGTACAGTGACAAAAACACAGCAAAGCCAAAAAGAAACATAAACAAAATAAATCCTGGTCAGCTTGACCTCTGACTAAACATGCAGGTTTCCTAACTAACAACTGGGATCAGCCTGGTGCTGTCCTAGTCCCTAAGTCCCTGGTTTAGTCAATGTCCAAACAAATAGCCACACAGGCTTTTTCTCACCGCACAGGGGTTCACTCTCCCTAGACAGTCCACACAGGTCTGGTTCCAGGCATGAGCAAACACCTAATGAATCTGGGAGTTTTTTATAGAGGCCTTAAACGAACTGACAGGCTTCAGCTGGTCTCATCAACTCCCTGCCTGCACGACGCCCAGCCCTCTCCCTAGAGGTATGAGTCATCCATGAGCCCACTAGCCTCAGCTGGGCTTCATCAACTCCCTCCCTAGTTGTATAAGTCGGCATAAAGCCTGAATCTGGGAGAAATATATCTACCCACCTGGATGCAACCAGGTGACTTTACCTTCCTGCTGTCACAATATATATATATATATATATGGCACTGCAGCTCACTGAATTACCTGCCTGGAAGTATATTTTAAAAAGTACACCAGGAATGGCCTGCAGTCAGATATAGGCTTGGCTAGACTGGATGCAGTGGATATATATGTAGGAGACTGTATATATATATATATTTAATGATAAAAAAAATTAATATACTGCGCTGTCTATGTGTAGATCTAATTCCACATAATAAAACGTGAATGTAATCTAAAAATCCCTACAAATGCTGCAACTTAAAAGTGAGACACACACAGTAAACAATAATAAAAATGATAAAGCTGCGCAACGTTTGAATTAAACACCAAACTTGCATAAACATAAGGTGTGACCAAAAATAACTCCTATACAAAAATGTTTCAACCACCAATGATGGTGAATTGAATAAAATAACAAATCCCAACCAATAAAAAATCACAACCACTAAAATTGATTGATAACTAATCGAAAATGCTGAAAAATGCTGAAAAAAAAGGGAGAAGAAGAAAGTTCAGTCCTGTGGATAATTATTGCAATCAATAGAGTATAAAGATCGTGTAAGCAAAGGACAGCAAACAGGGGTCTTCTCACTGGTGACTTCAAACTCTAAAAACACCCTTGGAATAGTGCCTGGTATTCGATAGACAGAGATTCCACCACCACTAGTAATCGCTGCCGCTTACCAGAGCAAAGGATCTGTGCACAGATCAATATCAACAGATGGCCAATTCCCTGCCAGGGTCTCTTTAATGATGATTACTTCCCCTCCTCTGGATTCCACGCCACTTCTCTCCAAATACCACCATAGATCTGTGTGCCGGAGCACTATAATGTGACATGTAGTGGCATCTTCTGACCCAAGAACAGATATTGAACTGTCATTTGGAGTTGTAGCAGCCAGTTCCCTTTGATGAATGTATAGACAACCTTTAGGTCCAAATATCTGTAATTGTTGACTGGTTAGTTCTTAGGCTCGCTCCTTAATCTGACCGTGCATCTGTATAATCCGAGCTATGGGCTGGGTAACATCGAGCCTTTGACTCCCAATTAAAACAGAGCATGCCTGTGTTAATTGGGAGTAGTGATGAGCCGAACACCCCCGGGTTCGGTTCGCACCAGAACCCGCGAACGGACCGAAAGTTCGTACGAACATTAGAACCCTATTAAATACAATGGATGCGAACGTTCGAATTCTAAAGTGCTAATTATAACAACTATTATGCATGTTATTGTCCTAAAAAGGGTTTGGGAACCCGGGTTGTGCACCAGGGGACATGTATCAATGCAAAAAGAAGTTTTAAAAACGGTCGTTTTTCGGGAGCAGTCATTTTAATGATGCATAAAGTGAAAAAAAAAGAGTCAAATATTCCTTTAAATATCGTACCTGGGGGGTGTCTAAAGTATGCTTGTGAAGTGCCACGTGTTTCCCGTGTTTAGAACTGTCCCTGCACAAAATTACATTTCTAAAGGAAAAAAAGCCATTTAAAACTGCTTGCGGCTTTAATGTAATGTCTGGTCCCGGTAATATGGATGAAAATCTTTAAGAAAAATGGCATAGCTACCCCATGACCCCCCCCCCCCTACCCCAGCCCATTACCAGCCCCTTTGGGTCTTGTATGGATATTAAGGGGAACCCCGCACATAAAATAAAAAAGGCCCTATATACTCTGAACAGCCGTATACAGGCGGTGCATACAAGACAGGGACTGTAGGTTTGTTCTTATGTAGAATCTGTTTGTAATTTTGAACAGGTACATTGTTGAAGTGTAGCCCCAGCCCAAAAATCTATTTTTAAACTTTTTGGAAAACATAGGTAAGGGTTATCACCCCTGTAACATTTGTTTTGCTGTCTGTGCCCCTGTTCAGAACATTTCACCTCACTTTCCGTCCCAATGACAACTGTTTTTGAAATGTGGTGTTTTTCTTGAAACAAGGATTGCTGATAAAGCATCAGTACAGAGGAGACACCTTTCTCCCATATTTATTCTTACAGGAGAGAATTTTCCTTCCTAGTGGTAGATTTCCTCTCACTTCCTGTTGTCTTCTTGCGTTTGCAAGTAGGAGTCGTTTGTAAGTTGGATGTTTGAAAGTAGGGACCTGCCGTATATACTCTGCAGAAATAGGCCCCTTAGTTGTTGGTGTTGGCACAACACTGTAAGCACTCACAGTTACTCTTGGTTGGTGCTGGAACGCCCTGCTGTCAACTATTATATCAGGAATTTTAATTACATATAATTGTTGAACAGTGGTAGTAAAAATTGGGCCTTTGATGGTGGTGCTGGTGCCACAACACTGTAAGGCCTGACAGTTACTCTTGGTGGGTGCAGCAATGGGCCCTGCTGTGAATTATTAGATCAAGAATTGTAATTGCATGCCCCTGTTGAACAGGGGCTGAAAAATTGGGCCTTTCGTGGTGGTGGTGGTGGTGTTGCCACAACACTGTAAGCCCTCAGAGTTACTCTTGGTGGGTGCAAGAATGGGCCCTGCTGTGAATTATTAGATCAAGAATTGTAATTGCATGCCCCTGTTGAACAGGGGCTGAAAAATTGGGCCTTTCGTGGTGGTGGTGGTGGTGGTGGTGTTGCCACAACACTGTAAGCCCTCAGAGTTACTCTTGGTGGGTGCAGCAATGGGCCCTGCTGTGAATTATTAGATCAAGAATTGTAATTGCATGCCCCTGTTGAACAGGGGCTGAAAAATTGGGCCTTTCATGGTGGTGGTGGTGGTGGTGGTGTTGCCACAACACTGTAAGCCCTCAGAGTTACTCTTGGTGGGTGCAGCAATGGGCCCTGCTGTGAATTATTAGATCAAGAATTGTAATTACATGCCCCTTTTGAACAGGGGCTGAAAAATTGGGCCTTTCGTGGTGGTGGTGGTGGTGGCGTTGCCACAACACTGTAAGCCCTCAGAGTTACTCTTGGTGGGTGCAGCAATGGGCCCTGCTGTGAATTATTAGATCAAGAATTGTAATTGCATGCCCCTGTTGAACAGGGGCTGAAAAATTGGGCCTTTCGTGGTGGTGGTGGTGGTGGTGGTGGTGTTGCCACAACACTGTAAGCCCTCAGAGTTACTCTTGGTGGGTGCAGCAATGGGCCCTGCTGTGAATTATTAGATCAAGAATTGTAATTACATGCCCCTTTTGAACAGGGGCTGAAAAATTGGGCCTTTCGTGGTGGTGGTGGTGGTGGCGTTGCCACAACACTGTAAGCCCTCAGAGTTACTCTTGGTGGGTGCAGCAATGGGCCCTGCTGTGAATTATTAGATCAAGAATTGTAATTGCATGCCCCTGTTGAACAGGGGCTGAAAAATTGGGCCTTAGGCACTGGTGGCACAACACTACAACCCCTCACAGATACTGTACTTGGAGCACAGCAATGAGCCCTGTTGCAAAGTATTGCTTCAAAAATTGTAATGACACGCCCCTGTTAAACAGGGGCTGAAAAATTGGGCCTTAGGCACTGGTGCCACAACACTCCAACCCCTCACAGATACTGTACTTGGAGCACAGCAATGAGCCCTATGGCAAATTATTGCTAAAAAAATTGTAATTACACGCCCCTGTAAAACAGGGGCTGAAAAATTGGGCCTTAGCCACTGGTGGCAGCACCCATAAACAAAAATGATCTTCCAAGCTATCATCATCAATCGTATCATTGAGGACTCGGAGGAGGAGGATAGCCAGTCAACATAACAGCACAGGCACTCAGCATCAGCATCAGTCTTGAAGGGATGTGACATGTTAAAATCAATTAGTCTGTTATATCAGCATCAGGTGTGTGGTAGCTGGTGGTGATCCAAGACTGGTTCATCTTGATGAAAGTCAGTCGATCAACCGAGTCGATGGACAGGCGCACCCTGTGATCCGTGACAAATCCTCCAGCAGCACTGAATGTGCGTTCCGAAAGAACGCTGGATGCAGGACAGGCCAGTAGCTCAATTGCATACTGTGCAAGCTCTGGCCAGTGATCCATCCTCAAGACCCAGTAAGCCAGAGGATTTTCGGTGGGGAAGGTGTCCAAGTCTGACCTTGCCCCTAGATATTCCTGCACCATGTTTATCAGACGCTGGCGATGGTTGCTGGAACCGATCATACTTTGGGGCTGCGGACTAAAGAATTGTCTGAACGCATCGGTCAGACGGCCACCTTCCCCACCGCTCCTTCTTTGACTGGCCGAAGCCTCAGCAACTCGTTGTCCAGGACCAGGAGTTTGTAACCTCCCAGTCTCTGGGAACGCGTTGCACAGACCTTTCTGCAAGGCCTCCCGGAGTTGTCTCATCCTCTGCTCCCTCTGTGACGGTAACATAAGGTCCGCAACCTTACCCTTGTACCGTGGATCAAGGAGAGTGGCCAGCCAGTAATGGTCCCTCTCCTTGATCCGAAGAATACGAGGATCCTTCCGCAGACTTTGCAGGATCAGGGAGGCCATGCAGCGTAGGTTTGCTGAGGCATTCGCTCCGGAGTCCTCTGGGTCACTAAGGACGACATGATCCGCAGCCACCTCCTCCCAGCCACGTACAAGTCCACTGGTTTCTTGGGACTGTAAATCATCCCTAAAAGACTGCTGCTGATGATGCTGAGTGCCAGCCTCCACCTCCATGCTGACACAATCCTCCTCCTCCTCCTCCTCCTCCTCGTCCTCTTCCTGTGCGATGGGTGGGACAGAAGGAACACTGTCTGGGTAAAGGGGGCCTTGAGAGGCAAGGAAGTCCTCCTCTTCCTGCCTCTGTTCTGCCTCAAGTGCCCTGTCCATTATTCCACGCAGCGTGTGCTCCAACAGGTGGACAAGAGGTACAGTGTCACTGATGCATGCACTGTCACTGCTCACCATCCTCGTGGCCTCCTCAAATGGTGCCAGGACAGTGCATGCATCCCTGATCATGCCCCACTGGCGTGGAGGAAAAAAACCAAGCTCCCCTGACCCTGTCCTGGTGCCGTAGTCGCACAGGTACTCATTGATGGCCCTCTGCTGCGTGTGCAGCCGCTGCAGCATGGCCAACGTTGAGTTCCACCTGGTGGGCATGTCACATATAAGGCGGTTCTTGGGCAGGTTCAACTCCTTTTGCAGCTCAGCCAGGCGAGCACTGGCATTATAAGATCTGCGGAAATGCACACAGACTTTCCTGGCCTGCCTCAGGACATCCTGTAAGCCCGGGTACCTGCCCAAGAACCGCTGCACCACCAGGTTAAGGACGTGAGCCACACAGGGCACATGGGTCAGTTGTCCCTGTCGGAGGGCGGAGAGGAGGTTGGTGCCATTGTCGCAAACCACCATTCCTGGCTTAAGCTGGCGTGGCGTCAACCACCTCTCGGCCTGGCCCTGCAGAGCAGACAGGACCTCTGCCCCAGTGTGGCTTCTGTCCCCCAAACACACCAGCGCAAGCACGGCATGGCATCTTTTTGCCTGCGTACTTGCGTAGCCCCTTGAACGCCTACGGAGCACCGCTGGTTCCGAGGACAAACCACAGGAAGAGGCCATGGAGGAAGAAGAAGAGGAGGGGGTGGAGGAGAGAGGTGTGTCACAACCAGTAGTAGCATTTTGGAGGCGTGGCGGTGGAACAACCTCCAACACTACTGCACCTTGTCCTGCATCCTTCCCAGCTGCCAAAAGAGTGACCCAATGGGCCGTGAAAGAAAGGTAACGTCCCTGTCCATGCCTGCTGGACCATGAGTCAGCGGTAATATGCACCTTACCGCTGACCGCCCTGTCCAGCGAGGCCAAGACATTGCCTTCCACATGCCGGTAGAGAGCCGGAATAGCCTTCCGTGAGAAAAAGTGGCATTTGGGAACCTGCCACTGAGGAACCGCACATTGCACAAACTCACGGAAGGGGGCCGAGTCTACCAACTGAAAAGGCAGCAGTTGAAGCGCTAGCAATTTAGCCAAGCTAGCATTCAACCGCTGGGCATGTGGATGGCTGGGAGTGAACTTCTTTCGACGGTCCAGCAGCTGGGGCAGGGAAATTTGCCTGCTAGAATCGGACGTCGGTGTACTGCTAGCAGAGTGGCCGCAAGTACTTGGCTGTGACACACCTAATTCTACACCTTCATTCCTCTCAGTGCATGTTTCAGAGAGGACTGAAGTTATAGTGGGGTTGGAGATCCCAGCTGATGCGGTGCAAGGAGAGGTCCGCTTTGTTCTTTGGTGTGGGTCTTTGAGGTAGGCTTGCCAACGAGCTGCATGGCAGGTCAACATATGTCTGGTCAGGCATGTGGTACCCAAGCGGCTGATGTTTTGGCCACACGATATACGCTTGAGACATATGTTGCAAACAGCAGCTGTGCGATCTGATGCACTAGCCTCAAAAAAGGCCCACACCAAAGAACTTTTTGAATGACGGGCAGAGGCAGCGCCCTGCACAGGCGGAGCTCTGCGGTGTGATTCCGTCGGTGTACTGCCCTTACGCTGGCCACCAAAGGGCATCCTGCCTCGTTGGAGATGTGCCTCCTCCTCATCCTCCTCCTCCTCCTCTCTCCTATTAGGCACCCACGTGGAGTCAGTGACCTCATCATCACCTCCCTCCTCATCACTGGAGCCAATCTGGCAGTATGCTGCAGCTGCTGGAACATGACTGCCAGATTGGTGTCCTTCTTGAGCATCCCCTCTGTCTGCTCTCACGCTACTGCCTTCCTCTAGCTGGGTTTCATCATCAGACCCTTCGAAACGCTGGGCATCCTCCTGGAGCATGTACCCAACACTGTGCTCAAACAGTTCGGGGGACTCCTCAGGAGGAGGACATGGTGGGTCTAGGGAAGGAGTGACTGATGATGAGTCTGACATTGATACCAGGGAAGAGGACGATTTGGCAGCTGCTTTTCCAGTACCCTGAGCCTGGGTGAGAGAGGATGAGGAGGAGGAGGAGGGCTTGGTCATCCACTCTACCAAGTCTTCGGCATGATGTGGCTCAACATGTCCAGCTGCCGAAAAGAAGGACAAGCGTGTCCCATGGCCATGTGCTGATGACAATGCACCGCGCCCACGACCAGCACTGTTACCCCCAGACACAGAGCCTGCTTGCCCTCTTTTATTGCCTCCTGACTGTCTGCCTCTCCTTGTTTGCCTTCCAGACATTCTAATAGATGGCCTGCAGGGAGATGGGAAAAAAGCAATAAGGGCTACCTTCAGGTGTCCTTCTCTGTCCCTTTACTTAAGGATTTCTAAATATGGTTGAGGATGATTGCTTTTGCACAGAATAGCACAACGACAATTTCCCTGACTGTCCAAAAAAACAAGGATTTCAAAGATGGTTGATGAGGAATGCTTTAGCACACTATAGCACAAGGATAATTCCCTCACTGTCCTTCCCTGTCCCTAGAAACAAGGATTCGCACAGTAAAAGACACTGACACTCTCCCTACCTATAGTTTTCTGTCCCTAGAAAAAATGTTTTTTTAAAGCACACTATAGCACAAGGAGAATTTCACTCACTTTCCTTCTTTGTCCCTAGAAACAAGGATTATCACAGTGAAAGAAACTGACACTCTCCCTACCTATAGTTTTCTGTCCCTAGAAAAAATGTTTTTTTAAAGCACACTATAGCACAAGGAGAATTCCCTCACTGTCCTTCCCTGTCCCTAGAAACAAGGATTCGCACAGTAAAACACACTGACACTCTCCCTACCTATAGTTTTCTGTCCCTAGAAATTTTTTTTTTTAAAAGCACACTATAGCACAAGGAGAATTCCCTCACTGTCCTTCCCTGTCCCTAGAAACAAGGATTCGCACAGTAAAATACACTGACACTCTCCCTACCTATCCTTCTCTTTCCCTAAACTAAAGGAATCCAGGTTAAGCAAGAAAAAAATAAATGTCACTGTCCCTGCCTATGTTTCTCTTTCCCTGCTCCGGAACACACTACACTAGGCCGCCGTGCTGGCGGCCTTTTATAGTGTGGGGCGTGTACTAAACACCCTCAGCAATAATTGGCCACAGGCATCCTGCCTGTGGCCAATCATTGCTCTCCTCGCTGCCGGCGCTGTGATTGGCCAAGCATGCGGGGTCACAGTGCATGCTTGGCCAATCACAGCGCCTGGATGACACTGCGATGGCGTAGTGCATTGTGGGCCGTTCGCGTCACTCGAATTTGGCGCGAACGGCCCAAATCGTTCGATCTTCGTCGAACGATCAAACAGCTGATGTTCGAGTCGAACGTATGTTCGACTCGAACATGAAGCTCATCCCTAATTGGGAGTCAAAGGCTCGATGTTACCCAGCCCATAGCTCGGATTATACAGATGCACGGTCAGATTAAGGAGCGAGCCCAAGAGCTAACCAGTCAACAATTACAGATATTTGGACCTAAAGGTTGTCTATACATTCATCAAAGGGAACTGGCTGCTACAACTCCAAATGACAGTTCAATATCTGTTCTTGGGTCAGAAGATGCCACTACATGTCACATTATAGTGCTCCGGCACACAGATCTATGGTGGTATTTGGAGAGAAGTGGCGTGGAATCCAGAGGAGGGGAAGTAATCATCATTAAAGAGACCCTGGCAGGGAATTGGCCATCTGTTGATATTGATCTGTGCACAGATCCTTTGCTCTGGTAAGCGGCAGCGATTACTAGTGGTGGTGGAATCTCTGTCTATCGAATACCAGGCACTATTCCAAGGGTGTTTTTAGAGTTTGAAGTCACCAGTGAGAAGACCCCTGTTTGCTGTCCTTTGCTTACACGATCTTTATACTCTATTGATTGCAATAATTATCCACAGGACTGAACTTTCTTCTTCTCCCTTTTTTTTCAGCATTTTTCAGCATTTTCGATTAGTTATCAATCAATTTTAGTGGTTGTGATTTTTTATTGGTTGGGATTTGTTATTTTATTCAATTCACCATCATTGGTGGTTGAAACATTTTTGTATAGGAGTTATTTTTGGTCACACCTTATGTTTATGCAAGTTTGGTGTTTAATTCAAACGTTGCGCAGCTTTATCATTTTTAATATATATTTAATGCACTGCAGCTCACTAAATCACCTGCCTGCCTGCCTGAAGTATATTTGAAAAAGTACACCAGGAATGGCCTGCAGTCAGATATAAGCTTGGCTAGACTGGATGCAGTGGATATATATATATGTATGAGACTGTATATATATATTTAATGCACTGCAGCTCACTGAATCGCTTTCCTGAAACTATATTTGAAAAAGTACACCAGGAATGGCCTGCAGTTAGATCTAGCTACACTGGATGCAGTGGATATATATATATTGTGACAGCAGGAAGGTAAAGTCACCTGGTTGCATCCAGGGGGGTAGATATATTTCGCCCAGATTCAGGCTTTACGCCGACTTATACAACTAGGTGGAGTGTTGTATAAGCCCAGCTGAGGCTAGTGGGCTCATGGATGACTCATACCTCTAGGGAGAGTGTGGGGCGTCGTGCAGACAGGGAGTTGATGAGACCAGCTGAAGCTTGTCAGCTCATTTAGGCCTCTATAAAAACTCCCAGATTCATTAGATGTTAGCTCATGCCTGGACCCAGACCTGTGTGGACTGTCTAGGGAGAGTGAACCCCTGTGCGGTGAGACAAAGCCTGTGTGGCTATTTGCTTGGACATTTAAAACCAGGGACTTAGGGACTAGGACAGCACTAGGCTGATCCCAGTGGTTAGTTAGGAAACCTGTATGTTTAGTCAGAGGTCAAGTTGACCAGGATTTATTTTGTTTATGTTTCTTTTGGCTTTGCTGTGTTTTGTCACTGTAAATAGAAAATAAACCGCACCTTTTTTTGATTTTGAAAACCACAACCTCCGTTTGCTGGGCCTGTTTTTGTGTGGGGAGCCCATCCCGGGGGTCACACACACCCGCTGCCGAGCTAACCCCCTCACAGTTGGTGGAGAACCAGTGGCAGTTTTTTTTTAAGCCAGCATGGAGGAGATACTGAAGCAGCTGGCTCTAGCAAATGCCAATCAACAGCAGACAAATGCAGGTTTGCAAAAGAGCCTTGCAGCTCATCAACAGAGCCTTGCAGCTCAACAACAGAACTTCGCAGCCCAGCAGCAAGCTCATCAACAGAGCCTTGCAGCCCAGCAGCAAGCTCACCAACAGAGTCTGGAAGCTCAGCAACAAGCCCAGCAGCAATCTGAGGCCCGCTTCATAGACCTGTTACAGAAGCAAGAGCAGAGACTACAACAAATGGAAGCAGTAATGCAGCAACGTCCGCAGACCAGTGAGGAAAGCTGTCCCACTAATACCGCATCCTTTGGGGTGAGTCGTTTATTGACAAAAATGACTGGAGAGGATGATCCAGAGGTATTTTTGACCACATTTGAAAGGACTGCTGAAAGAGAAAAGTGGCCTGAGGAGCAGTGGGCTAGACTGGTGGCTCCTCTGTTAACTGGTGAATCGCAGAAGGCTTACTATGACCTAGAGCCTGACCAAGCAAAAGACTATGTGATGCTAAAAGCTGAAATATTGGCAAGGCTGGGTGTCACCCAGGCTGTCCGGGCTCAGCGTGTGCATAACTGGACTTTCCAGCTTGGAAAACCCCCCAGGTCTCAAATGTATGATCTCATTCACCTGAGCAGAAAGTGGCTACAGCCAGAGACTTTGTCCGCACCAAAGATTGTGGAACGTGTTGTAATGGATCGGTTTTTGAGAGCTCTTCCTACTGCCATCCAAAAGTGGGTAAGCCATGGAGACCCAGAGACGGCCAATGGTCTTGTGGATCGTGTGGAGAAATACTTGGCTACAGAGAACCTGACGGCCTCTTCCAGAGACTCTCGGACTTTCCACCCTAAGACCAGACCATCCCCAGGGGCGGATAAGAGGTTTCCAAGGGGTGAGGATGGAGAGAGTGAGAGGGTGGGAGCTCTACCCCAAGTGTGGCGAGAACAGCCTGGGAAATCAGCGGCTCAAGAGGCGGCAAGAAGGATCGTTTGCTACCGCTGCCGGCAAGCGGGACATATTGCAGCCAATTGCCCGGTTGTGGAGGAACCCATGCAGTGTGACTTTCTGACGGGCAGACGTCAGTCGCTGTGTGCGACAGTCGCATGCACTGCCATTCGAGGAACTGAGAAATATTTATGCAAAATGTGTGTTAATGGTAGAAATGTTGTGGTATTGCTGGATTCAGGTAGCCTTGTGACCCTGATAAAGGCTGAGTTAGTTAAAACAGAGGTCTCTGGGAATAGCAAGGTAGCTGTTATTTGTGTGCATGGGGACACCCGAGAGTATCCAGTGACTACAGTGTGTTTCGAGACCCCCAAAGGTACCCTCTCTCATCCAGTGGGCTTAGTATCTCAGTTACCGCATGACGCCATTGTGGGAAGGGATTTTCCGAAGTTCTGGGAACTGTGGGATGATCCTGAGCCCCCCACTGGTGCCCCTATGTACCAGGAATGTGATAGCCAGAACTCCCCTGAGAGTGGTGAGGACTCTCCGGAATTTCCCTTATCAGTATTGGCCGGGGGTGATGAAGGACATAGAAAATTATTGTTCCTCCTGCCCTGTGTGTCAGAGGTCGGCCCCGATGCCACATTTCCGTAGCCCGCTGGTCCCTCTACCCATCATTGAGGTCCCGTTTGAGAGGATCGCCATGGATTTGGTAGGTACTATAATCAAGTCCGCTAGGGGGCACCAGTACATATTAGTTATAATGGACTATGCCACCCGTTATCCAGAAGCGATCCCTCTCCGAAATACCTCGGCCAAAACCATAGCCAAAGAGCTATCTCTTGTGTTTAGCCGGGTGGGTATTTGTAAAGAACTGCTTACGGACCAAGGTACACCCTTTATGTCCCGGGTTATGAAGGAGCTGTGTAAATTGTTCAAAGTGACGCAATTACGTACATCTGTGTATCACCCCCAAACCGATGGGCTGGTTGAAAGATTCAACAAAACCCTAAAACAAATGTTGAAGAAAGTGGTGGATAGAGATGGAAAGGATTGGGACTGTCTACTTCCTTATCTGATGTTTGCTATTAGGGAGGTGCCCCAATCCTCTACGGGATTCTCCCCCTTTGAGTTACTGTATGGGAGACACCCAAGAGGGCTGTTGGATATTGCCAAGGAAACTTGGGAAAGTGAGAGTTCTCCCCACAGGAGTGTGATTGAGCATGTCGCCCTGATGCAAGACCGAATTGCACAGGTAATGCCCATCGTGAAGGAACATTTAGCCCAAGCGCAGTTAGCACAGCAGAGAGTGTACAACCGTGGAGCCAAGACCCGTACCTTTTCCCCGGGGAATAGGATACTGGTACTTGTCCCTACGGTTGAAAGTAAATTCCTTGCCAAATGGCAAGGCCCCTACGAGATAATAGAAAAAGTGAGCGAAGTGAATTACAAGGTCAGACAACCAGGAAGGCGAAAGCCCGAACAGATCTATCACGTTAATCTGTTGAAAGCCTGGAGGGATAGAGAGTCCCTAGTCGCAGACACTTGGTCACCAGCTCAAACTGGTTGCGTGATTCCTGAGGTTGGAATAGCAGCCACCTTGTCACAACCCCAACAACAGGAGGTTAAGGAGTTTGTGCTTCGCAACAAGGAGGTATTCTCTGAGCTGCCGGGACAAACATCTGGGGTAGAGCATGACATCATTAACCCGCCCGGTGAAAGGGTGAAGTTAAAACCCTATCGGATCCCAGAGGCCCGACGGGAGGCAATACGGGAGGAAGTACAGAAAATGCTGAACTTAGGGGTGATAGAGGAGTCCCAAAGTGATTGGTCTAGTCCCATTGTGTTGGTGCCTAAACCGGATGGGAGCTGGCGATTTTGTAACGATTTTCGTCAGTTGAACAAAGTTACAAAATTTGACACCTACCCCATGCCACGTATAGATGAGTTGATCGACCGGCTGGGAACAGCCCGATACATGACGACTCTTGACCTCACAAAAGGGTATTGGCAAATCCCCCTGGCCAAATTGGCCAAAGAGAAAACCGCATTTGTAACCCCAGACGGGGCGTTCCAATATAAAAGAATGCCGTTCGGGTTACAGAATGCGCCGGCCACATTCCAGCGAAAATGGACCAGATGCTGAGGCCCCATCGGAAGTATGCTGCGGCTTACCTGGATGACGTAATTGTCCATAGCACAGATTGGGCCTCACATCTGCCAAAAGTGCAAGCAGTCCTGGACTCTGTTCGGGAAGCGGGGTTTACGGCTAACCCCAAGAAGTGTACCATTGGGCAGGAGGAGGCCAAATATCTTGGGTACACCATTGGGAGGGGAGTAATAAAACCCCAACTCAACAAAGTCGAGGCCATCCAGAGTTGGCCACGTCCCAACAGCAAGAAGCAGGTACGAGCCTTTCTGGGAATCGCTGGGTATTATCGGCGATTCATTCCCCACTTTGCTTCTAAGGCTGTGCCCCTAACCAACCTAACGAAGGGGAAAGGGTCGGTCATGATTAAATGGACCCCCGAGGCTGAGGCACCATTCCAATTCTTGAAACAAGCCTTATGTAGCCAGCCAGTGTTGTACTCACCCGACTTCTCTAAAGACTTTGTCGTACAAAGTGATGCGTCAGATGTGGGGTTAGGAGCAGTATTGTCCCAGGTCTGGAACGGGGAAGAGCACCCAGTCATTTACCTCAGCAGGAAGTTGAAGTCCCATGAGGTAAATTACGCCACCGTTGAAAAGGAGTGTTTAGCGGTGAAGTGGGCTCTAGATTCCCTTCGGTACTACCTGCTAGGTAGGCACTTTGACATGGTTACGGATCACGCTCCGTTAAAGTGGATGGCTCAAAACAAGGAAACAAATAGAAGAGTGAATAGATGGTTCCTGGCCCTCCAGGAATTCAACTTCACAGTAAAGCATCGCCCTGGCGTTCAAATGGGGAATGTGGATGCTTTGTCTCGAGTACATGAATGCCTGATTGCTGGTGTTCCAACCCCGAGGTTAAAACAAGAGGGGGGGGGGTATGTGACAGCAGGAAGGTAAAGTCACCTGGTTGCATCCAGGGGGGTAGATATATTTCGCCCAGATTCAGGCTTTACGCCGACTTATACAACTAGGTGGAGTGTTGTATAAGCCCAGCTGAGGCTAGTGGGCTCATGGATGACTCATACCTCTAGGGAGAGTGTGGGGCGTCGTGCAGACAGGGAGTTGATGAGACCAGCTGAAGCTTGTCAGCTCATTTAGGCCTCTATAAAAACTCCCAGATTCATTAGATGTTAGCTCATGCCTGGACCCAGACCTGTGTGGACTGTCTAGGGAGAGTGAACCCCTGTGCGGTGAGACAAAGCCTGTGTGGCTATTTGCTTGGACATTTAAAACCAGGGACTTAGGGACTAGGACAGCACTAGGCTGATCCCAGTTGTTAGTTAGGAAACCTGTATGTTTAGTCAGAGGTCAAGTTGACCAGGATTTATTTTGTTTATGTTTCTTTTGGCTTTGCTGTGTTTTGTCACTGTAAATAGAAAATAAACCGCACCTTTTTTTGATTTTGAAAACCACAACCTCCGTTTGCTGGGCCTGTTTTTGTGTGGGGAGCCCATCCCGGGGGTCACACACACCCGCTGCCGAGCTAACCCCCTCACAATATATATATATATATATATATACACGAGACTGTATATATATATATTAAATGCACTGCAGCTCACTGAGTCACCTGCCTGCCTGAAGTATATTGGAAAAAGTACACCAGGAACGGCCTGCAGTCAGATCTAGCTACACTGGATGCAGTGGATATATATATCCACTTGTCCCCCGCCCACTGTCAATTGACGGCGGGCGGAGGACACTCTCGTTCTGGGAGGACGTCATATGACGTCCTCCCTTTAAAATGAGCTAGGAGGCGCGCGCGCGCACGCGCCCGCCGCGTTCACAAGGCCCCGGTGCGCGTGCCCGGTGGCCGCGATTGCCGCCGGGCACCCGCGATTGCCCGGGAAACGAGCAGGAAAGTGGATCTCTGTGTGTAAACACAGAGATCCACGTCCTGTGAGGGAGAGGGGACCGATGGTGTGTCCCTTGTACATAGTGACAACCATCGGTCACCTCCCCCAGTCAGTCCCCTCCCCCCACAGTAAGAACACATTGAGGGAACATATTTAACCCCTTCCTCGCCCCCTAGTGGTTAACCCCTTCCCTGCCAGTCACATTTATACAGTAATCAATGCATTTTTATAGCAGGGATCGCTGTATAAATGTGAATGGTCCCAAAAATGTGTCAAAAGTGTCCGATGTGTCCGCCGCAATATCGCAGTCACAATAAAAATCGCAGATCGCCGCCATTACTAATAAAAAAAAAATGCTATAAATCTATCCCCTATTTTGTAGACGCTATAACTTTTGCGCAAACCAATCAATACGCGCTTATTGAGATTTTTTTTTTTTTTTACCAAAAATATGTAGAAGAATACGTATCACCCTAAACTGAGGAAAATTTTATTTAAAAAAAAAAAATGGGTATTTATTATAGCAAAAAGTAAAAAATTGTGTTTTTTTTCCAAACTGGACGCTCTTCTTTTGTTTATAGCGCAAAAAATAAAAACCGCAGAGGTGATCAAATACCACCAAAAGAAAGCTCTATTCGTTTGGGAGCCACATCGCACAACCGCGCAATTGTCATTCAAAGTGTGACAGCGCTGAAAGCTGAAAAATGGCTTGGGCAGGAAGGGGGTTTTCGTGCACAGTAGGGAAGTGGATATATATATACACGAGACTGTATATATATGTATTAAATGCACTGCAGCTCATTGTGTCACTTGCCTGAAGTATATTAGAAAAAGTACACCAGGAACGGCCTGCAGTAAGATCTAGCTACACTGGATATAGTGTATATATATATATATATATATATATATATATATATATATATATATACGCAAGCCTGGATGTATATATATACTAAATACACTGCAGCTAAGTGAATTACCTGCCTGCCTGCTCAATCTAAATGGCACTCTCTCTCGGTCCACGGCAGCAACACACTACACAGGGCCGACGTGCAGGCGGCCTTATATAGTGTGGGGCGTGGACTTAGTCCCCCTGAGCCATAATTGACCAAAGGCACCATGCCTTTGGCCAATTATGGCTGTCTTTACTGACGGTGCTGGGATTGGCCAAAGCATGCGGGTCATAGTGCATGCTTTGGCCAATCATCATACAGAAATGCACTGCGATCTCGCAGTGCATTATGGGGCGTTCCGCGATGCTTGAATTTGGTGCGAACGCCCCATAATGTTTGTTTTTTGACGAACGGGCGAACAGCCAATGTTCGAGTCGAACTCATGTTCGACGCCAACATAAAGCGCATCCCTACTCATAAATAAAGATTTCTTTTGTAGCACGACCCCCTTGGGAACTGCTTGGATTTACCTGCTCATCTGCATCACCATGACCCTGTAAACATTTCAACCCACCTGACACTCTGGGTTCAGACATCTTTGCACCACCTTTAAGTAATAAGTCAAACAACTCATTATATTCTAATAACGTTTACTGGATTACTTCAAAGAATATCTTGTTGCACAGAAGAGGTAATAGATCAACTGAGCTTTGAATAACAATCCTAGCTCAGTAGAAGAATTCCTCTATAATAATACAAGATAAGACAGTTTGGCAATAACGGGATATTATATTTGCATATATACAATGAAATACCACTTGAACATGACCTGAAAAGAAAAGCAAGAGTTAAGCATTAATTCTGGCAATACTTCTACAGGGAAACCCAGGCCGGCCTATTTAACCTTTAATCCTAATGAGAGATCAAGCAAACAAGAATGGTATGAGGGCCCTTTAAGCAATGTCCCAGTTGCAGGTCTGATGGTCTTCTCCGGCAGTCAGAGTTCATTAACTATATCCAATAAGGTGCAGTAACAGGGTAATGGTATTTCTTGGAATGGTTGAACCTAAAGGTGTCTATGTACAGTGTTAAAATAGAAGTGCAGTAAAGTATTCCCACTGTAAACTCCAAAGAAATGTGAATAGTATAGAATATTTCAGCAAAGCACAATATACACAGTATACAATCCAAAGTGCAAAATACCTAAAATATAAGTAATAGCTTCCAATGTGCAATGAAAGTGCCAGTAGTGCAAAGGGATAGCATCTAGATCAGTGCTGTCCCAAACTAAATAAAGTGCTAGTGCCAAAAGAACAATGAGAGAAAGGGTAATGAGGTTGAGTCCAAAGTGAACATAAATCTTCAAATAATCACTGGTGAATAAAGTGCTGATTTCCAACTAACACGCTGTGTTAGTGTGAGGGTGTGAATAAATGGTGTTTTTCT
This sequence comes from Rana muscosa, assembly GCA_029206835.1. NCBI lineage: Eukaryota > Metazoa > Chordata > Amphibia > Anura > Ranidae > Rana > Rana muscosa. The sequence continues at coordinate 412,347,760 of CM055122.1, forward strand.
TCGATGTAGTCACACCTCATGCCGCATACACATGACCATTTTTCTCGTCGGGAAAAATTAAATTTTTTCTCTTTGATGAGAAAAACACCCGTGTGTGGGCTTTTCAGCATTTTTCCTGACGAGAAAAACGGCAAGAATCACGACGAGGGTGTCCAAGATGGCGGAGTGAGAGGACATGCTTTTTAGAGCTCTGCTGCACAGTTTATCCTGTATTGCCTCTAATCGGCCTTTTTCCCCACTATACACCCGCCCGAACGGCGGTGGATGTCTACTAGACTTTCCGGACGTGGCAGGCGCGGTAAGAAACTTCATTTTCCCCCCCGTGGTGTCTCTGGAGACGAGTCCCGCTGTCCTGAGGCCTAGCAAACAGGCGCCTCGTGTCAACATGGCGTCACAGACGAACGCTCAGGAGGGCCTTACTACTTCCACCTCTGGCATCCCGGAGGTCATGGCGGCGGTTGCTGCATGTCAGGCCGCTGTGGCTTCTTGCCAAGTGGCCCTGACCAACAAGATTGAACTGGTGCAGTTGGATGTAGGTCTCATCCGACAAGACCTGGACAAGGTCCGCTCCAGACTCTGAGGCGGAGAGTCGGGTGGGTCAGGTGGAGGATGCCGTGGGCGAAAACACCGGGGCGATCCGCTCACTTACCTCTCGGGTGAAACTGCTGGAACATCGCGTGGAGGATTCCGAGAACAGATGCCGCAGGAACAACATCCGTATCGTGGGACTCGCGGAAGGTGCCGAGGGTAAGAACCCGACTGAATTTGCGGAAGGATTGCTCCGCTCCCTTCTCCCGGCGGCCCGCTTGTCTCCCAACTTCACGGTGGAAAGAGCGCACAGAGTGCCACCGCAACCCGGCCCGCAGGGTTCCCCCCCGTACCGTCATCCTGCGGCTTCTGAACTTTAGGGACCGGGACGAGCTGCTCAGGGCGGCTAGAGCGGCGGGGGGAGCTGCTGCACTGTAATGGCCGCCTGATGCTATTCCCTGACTTTTCCATAGAGACTCAGAAGCTCCGGCGCTCATTTGATGGAGTTAAAGCAGCTCTCCGCTCCAAGGGCATCAAATACAGCGTACTCTTTCCTGCCAAGCTGCGGGTCATCGACGGAGAAACGGTCCGCCTCTTCACCACTCCGAGGGATGCTGCACGGTGGTTAGAAACTCTCCCCCCTCTGGGATGAGATCAGCGGAGATGCCGCTAGTAAGTTAGACCTGTCTGGTGCCGGGACCCCTTGGATTGCCTCACTTGTCACAGTAATTTTTCAGCAGTCTGCTGTGCTTTACTGGCTGGAGGATTGGATGTCAGCCCCACTCTATTGTGCCTTCATACAGACATTCGTAGGAAGTTTACAGCGCGGCATGCTCTGGTTGCTGCTTTCTGCTGTCCGCACTTCATCACTGTTCTGCATACTAGAGGAAGTTTTCTGGGGGGGAACTGACTGCCTGAGCGTGACAGCTGTGCAGGAGTACTGATTCCCCACACCGCAATTGATCTGGCTGTTGCTCATATCTCCCCCACCTCTCCTTTCCTGACTCCAATCCGGCCCCCTCTGTCCTGTGTTGGTTATTGGGGAAAACTCTTAATTTTTCATTTACACTATATTTTGTTGTATCTCGTTTTGCACCTTTTTACTGTTACTTTGTGGAACCGGTTAGTTACAAGCAATGAGCCCCTGGTGATACCAGGTGAACTATATAATCCGATTGAAAAATAATAAAAAATCCGTGCCAACACTAGTAAATACTTATCAATTAATTACTTTACAGCTGCTACTCTGCAAAATGGGAGCCGTGGCGACTACCAGAATGATCAAGTGAAAAAAATTATTTAAATAAATAATTAGAGTGCGCTTAATATACCTACAGATATGATCACACCTACTTAAGTGATAATTCATAAATATAAAGATAGCCCCGTTAAAGGTATCTCAGGTGAATGCCTCACAAATACCCCTAATGAGCAAACTACATTAATAATGTTATTTAGTGCTTAGTTACTATGTAGTACTTAAGTCCAAACAAAAAAATAAATAAAAATATAAATGTATGTAAATGTGAGTCCCAATAAAAGTGCAGTCAGAGAATCTAATTTCTCCAAAGAAAAGATCTCCAATAAAAGTTCCAACCAAATGCAGGTAATAAATCAAATATTGCTTCAAACATCGGTTAACCGTAGATCATTTGTTGCTAGTGACAATCAAAAAAAATCTTCTTAGTTTGCGTGATGTTCCTCCACCAACCACTAAATATCACCCGAAGTGCTCAGACAAAGGATGCGCTTACCAGATTTTGTTGACCAATTTAATTAAAAAGATGGTCCTTAGAGCTTGTGCAGGATTGTGCCTGCATGCACATCGACAGTCAAACACAGGAAATATTCAGACCCCTCTTGTCAGGCATAGAGACAGGATATGCAAATAGAAACAGGAAGCCTCATAGCGTATTACAGTTTATTAAAAGAATGATAAAAAACAAAAAGTGCCAAATGGCCTCTTACTTTAAAAAGTGCCTTTCCCGGCACTAGGGCTGTGAGCTTGTCTATACGTGAACTCCTCCGCTGTTTCCTCCAAGGTGACGCGCTTGGTGTTCACAGATCGATTCAAACCAGAGCGCCGGGATGACATCAGCAAATCACGTGATCAGGTACCGCCGCCTGATTGCTAATGTCATCCCGGCGGGTAAGACTCCTGGGATGGACGGTCTGCCGACGGAATTCTACTCCCAGCATCAGGGCCTGCTGGGCCCGCGACTGGTGGCGTTGTTTGCCCAATCATTTGAGCTAGAGGCTCTCCCTGCATCCATGTCTGAGGCGGTGGTGGTGTTGATCCCCAAACCGGGCAAGGATCCTGAGGAATGCTCCTCGTATAGGCCAATCTCACTCCTGAACGTGGATGCCAAGATTCTGGCAAAGGTTTTGGCGAACAGGCTATCTCCAGTTCTGGAAGACGTGATACACCCGGACCAGACTGGATTTATGCCTGGGAAGGGAACGGACATTAACTTGCGATGTCTATTTCTCAACATGTCAATTCCCCATGACAACGGTGGCAAGCGGGTCATCGCCTCGCTGGACGCCGAGAAGGCGTTCGACTCGGTCGAGTGGGTCTTTCTGTGGGAGGTCCTGCACCGGTTTGGCTTTGGGCCTAGGTTCCTCCAGTGGTTGCTGATGCTCTACCGGGTGCCCTCGGCCCGAATCCAAACCAATGACAGGTTGTCGGTTCCGCTCTCGCTGCAGAGGGGCATGAGGCAGGGATGTCCCTTATCTCCGGCCCTGTTCGCACTTGCACTGGAGCCCCTGGCCGTCTCTATCAGAGCCTCCGACAGGGTTCGGGGGTTGATGGTAGGATCCCTGGAAGAAAAGCTCTCTCTTTACGCGGACGACGCTCTATTATACTTGCAAGATGCGGACGAGTCGCTGACGGCAACTTTAGAGATTTTCGACATTTTTGGTAGATTCTCGGGGATACGTATTAACTGGTCAAAATCTATTATTTTCCCCCTCGATCCGCAGGTCCACGATTCGGGCAAGGAGACACCCTTGCTCTGGGTGGATCAATTTAGGTATTTGGGTATCCAGGTGCGGAGGGAGCTGTCGAGCTACAGGGAACTTAATTTGTCCCCTATCCTGTCCCAGCTTCGATCCAGGTGTGCCTCATGGGCCTCCTTGCCTCTGAACCTCATGGGGCGTATAAATCTTCTGAAGATGTTGTTTCTCCCCAAGTTTTTGTACGCCTTCCGCAACAGCCCCACCTGGATACCTAATTCCTTCTTTGCGGAGGTAGATAGATGCATGGGCTCCCTTATCTGGGGGGGGCACAACCCCCAGACTGGCTAAATCAACGTTAATGCTCCCCGTCCGTAACGGGGGCCTTGCAATGTCGAACCATCGAACGTATTTTTGGGCAGCGGTGCTAGTTACAGTCCAGTGGTGGTTTGTTCTCTCAAAGAGCAATGCTGCGGTGTGCCTGGAGGCGGCAGTTGTGGGTTCGCTTTGGGAATTGGGTAACTTAGTTTACAGGGGGCACAGGGCATATGCTGCCCTTCCGCAACTGACTCGTACGACCCTGAGGGCCTGGATGGTGGCCAGATGGGGGCTTTTGGGCCCGCGAGACTGGTCCCCTCTTTGTCCGCTGTGGGGGAATCCCAACTTGCCGCACCTTAGGACGGTTCCTGACCCTCAGATCTGGGCCGAGTACGGGATAAAGACTCTTGGGGATGTATTTTCGGCGGGAGCTCTGATGCCATTTACAACCCTCCGGGATAAATATCAATTACCCGGATGGATGTACTTTCGATACCTGCAGGTCCGGCACGCTATCCGGGCCCAGTTCCCGTCTCCTCCTAGACTGGCTATGGACTCGCTCGAGGAGCTGCTGGCCCAGGAGCGACTCCTGAAGCCCCTGTCTGCTGTATATTTGGGGTTGCTGAGGACTGGTTCGACTGGAGTGGACAGACTTTGGGACCAGTGGAAGACTGACATACCGGATATTGACAGGGAGGACTGGGAGGACTGCTTAGCAGACAGTACTACTTTACTGACCTCGGCTAAAGAAAGGTTGATACAGGTCAAATTCCTGCATAGAGTTTACTACACCCCCCAGAGACTCCACAAGGTATATCCGCAGCGCACACAGGAATGTCCCCGTTGCCAGTCTAGTGTGGGCACATATTTTCACATGTTCTGGAGCTGTCCTGGGATTGCCAGGTATTGGGCTAGGGTGGTAGACACTATCAATGGCCGCCTCAGCCTGACACTCCCTGTGTCCCCAGGGTTGGCGCTCCTGGGCGTTCAGGACGATGGTCAGAGACCCCGTTACACCAAATTACTGATTACGTACCTCTTCTTCTATGCAAAAAGGGAGATTGTTTTGCGCTGAAATGCCCCCTCCCCCCCGACAGTGGAATCTTGAGAGAAATCTATTAATGCTGTGCTGCCACTATACAAATTAACTTACATTAGCAGGAACTGCCCACAGAAGTTTGACAAGATCTGGCTTCCTTGGATGGAAGTGGGGGGGAGTGGCCTTTTGACCCTAGACACCAGAGGGTGGGGGGTGGTACTGTTGCGGGCTCTGGGTCGATTGGGATCTGTAAATAGTCAGATGTATACATGATGCTGTTGTTGGGTGGTATGAGAATTGCCTTTTATGCAACCGTTTATTTGGTTCACTATGTACTGTACTTTCCCTTTTATCTCGGTGTATGATTTGGTCCATTCTGGACTATTGGTGTATAATGCTTGTTTTTTCCTGCCTCAATAAAGGAACATTTTGTTGTAAAAAAAAAAAAAAGAATCACGACGAGAAAAATTAGAACATGCTCTAATTTTTCTCGTCGTGATTCTTGGCATTTTTTTCCGGGGTACTGTAATAGGTCACCCTAGGTATATCCTATAGATGGCAGTATGGTGTCCTGGTAGGTGCTTCTTATTGGGATATATCTCCTATATATGGATCAAGTGGCAGTAGAAGTCCTCCCAAATGGGCACATCAAATCATATACAAAGAAAGAACGGTGGATCCCAATGGTGAAGTATGTAACACTAGAGCCCTGTACACACGATCGGATTTCCTGTGGTTTTTTAACCAATGGATTTTTCCATCAGAAAACCGATGAAGCTGACTTTCATCAGTCTTGCCTACACATCATCAGTCAAAAAACCGACCGTTCCAAACGCGGTGACGTAAAACACTCCGATGAGCTGAGAAAAATTAAGTTCAATGCTTCTGAGCATGCATCGACTTGATTCTGAGCATGCGTGGGTTTTTTATCCGATGAAGTTCCCCACAGACGATAGTAATTTGCTATTGGTTTTTTAACCATCGGATAAATTTAAAACATGTTCTATTTTTAAACACCGATGGAAAAAAGACCGATGGGACCCATACACGATCGGTTTGTCCGATGAAAAAAGTCCATCGGACTGTTTTCATCGGTTAAACCTATCGTGTGTACAGGGCTTTAATGTTTATTTAAATAACAGTCAAGATGTGGTACTCACATAAAAGCAGGTAAAAATGAATAAAACAAAAACAAGCAGTGAGCTTGCGGCCTGACGTCACTTCCGGTGTATTCCGACGCGTATTGTCACGATCACATGACTTCATCAGAGAAAGAATGAAATCAAGTGATCGTGACGATACACGTCGGAATACACGGGCACGGAAGTGACGTTGACGTAGGGATAAGTTCGTCAGAATTTTCCCCAAAGGTAGCATACGTCAGTCTTTTTGGAGGGCATATCTTCTGTCTCAACCTGGAGTAGATATTTTCCAGCAGCTCCGGTCCCTAATCTGTTCCCTAGAGATGACATCCGGATTCAGGGTCTGTTCTGAGTCAGGCTCTGGCTCAGGTTCTGGTTCTGGTTCTGTCTCTCTCTCTGTACCTCATTAGTAGGGGAAGTGGGAGTTTCCAAAACACAAGATACTTCATAGGATTCCATCTTGATTTCCTCATCTCCTCTTAGTGAGTGAAGGTCTGGTGTTTCAACTTCCTGTAATGGGAGACATGTCTTCCTCATGAAGGGTGTCCCCTGACTGTCTTCCTCCCCAGTCCCAGGAGTGATGGGATTGTCTTCAAGAGGGGGGGACCCATAACCAATCAAGAGTTAATGCTTCCTCATCGCTCTCCTCTTCAGGCGGCAGGTTTTTCCCTAGGCCTCAGCGTAGGGGACTTATAAGTCTCTGAGCAAGAGCATGGAGGTACTCGGACAGCCTCGGATATAGGCAGCAAATGGTTTCGATTCTAAGTCTTCAGAGGGCCAGTTTTCCCTTCAGGCTGAATCTGGTACACAGGGAGCCCAGATAATCATTTACAGACAATGTAGGGCTGACAGCGCCATCGATCAGCTAGCTTATGTTTCCCGGGCACCCCTAAATTGTTCAACAACGCTCGATCACCTGGTTGTAGATCCTGAATCCTCACTCTGAGATCAAAGTTTTTCTTGTTCCTCTGTTCTCTGATGGTAGATGCTTCCTTGGCTTTTTCATAGGGACAACACAACACTCACTGCAACCCTGCAAGGGGACAAACTCACTGCACCATGTCACCCTGCAAGGGACAACACAACACTCACTGCTCCATGTCACCCTGCAATAGATTGTTCAACAACACTCATTCTCCGTGTTGTAGATCCTGAATCCTCACTCTGAGATCAAAGTTTTTCTTGTTCCTCTGTTCTCTGATGGTAGATGCTTCCTTGGCTTTTTCATAGGCCATTTTTAGATTCTTATGAAGTCTGTCAACATACCCCCAGTATGAGGCCTGAGAGGTGTGATCTAACGATGTTCCAAAGGCCAGGTCTACTGGTAAACAAGCTTCTCTTCCGAACATTAATCTGTAGGGGGAGTATCCAGTAGAATCATTTGAGGTGCTATTATAGGCATGAACCACTGCAGCTATATGGCTGTTTCTTCTCCGAAGGAAGGGTTCCCAACATGTTCAGCAGAGTACGGTTGAAACGCTCAGGTTGTGGATCCCCTTGAGGGTGGTAAGGAGTGGTCCTGGATTTCTTTATACTTAGGAGTTCACACAATCTTCTGATCAGCTTGCTCTCAAAATCCTGACCTTGATCTGAGTGTGGGCGCTGAGGCAGCCTGTAATGAACGAAAAACTTCTCCACTAGGGTTTTTGCTACAATACTGGCTTGTTGGTCCCGAGTGGGGAAAGCTTGAGCATAACGGGTAAAATGATCTGTCACAACCAGGACACTACTCTGCCCACCCAAGTCAGGTTCCAAACACAAGAAATCAATGCATACCAACTCCATTGGCCCCTGGCTTTGAAGATGGCCCATTGGGGCTGCCCTGCCTTGTAAGGTCTTACTATGAATGCATCTGATACAAGAGCGACAGTAGCTTTCCACCTCAGTTCTCATAGACAGCCAGTAATATTGATCCCTGACTAACTTGAAGGTTCTATCTGGGACTAAGTGACCATGATTATCATGAAGAGTGGTCAACACTATTAGTCTGTGTTTCTCAGGAAGGAACAGTTGATGAACACCCCCTGGTTCCTCAGATGGGCCTCTCTGGTATATTTCTTCATCTTCCAACCGCATTCGTTCTCACTCTCTATGAACTGTTTTTGCTACCTCAATGGAGCTATTCAACAGTATCTGTGGGTCCTTGGTGAATAAAGATTTCCTCATAAGATTCCCCAATGGATCTTCACCTTGGTCGCGTCTCATCTCCTCTCTCGTCAGCTGAGGCAGGTCTTGGCTGCGCACTTGGGTCAAATCACAGCAATATCTTGGCACTCCCACAGGGGTGACTCTCACAGCTTCAGCCCCTATTGCCCCTCTGTGTTTATGCTCTGCTCCTTTACACACAATCAATACTCTTTCCAGGTAAATGGACTCAACTCTTCTGGCCAGCGTTTGTGGCATGAGGCCTTCAGGAAAGAGCGCCAACGTATCGATTTCCCACTTCTGGCTAGTATTTCAAGCTGAACCGGAATTCAGACAGAACAGCCAACCACTGATGTCCAGTGGCATCCAGCTTGGCAGTGGACAGTAGGTAAGTCAACGGGTTGTTATTTGTTTTCACCACAAAGGTAGCCCCATACAGATAATCATGTAGCTTATCTACCACAGACCACTTGAGGGCAAAGAACTCCAATTTGTGTACAGGATAGTTTTTCTCCCTGGGGGAGTGAGACTGCGACTCACATAGGCCACAGGGCGGAGTCTCCCCATACCTGCTGGCATCCACATGCAATTCATAAGGTTTGGATGGATCAGCGTAGGCCAGCACCGGTGCTTCAACAAGGCTCCCCTTCAGTCGTTTAAAAGCCCTGTCCACTGCTCTTAAACAGGTTCACGTGGCTTCCTGGTGCCGCCCTTCTGAGCCTTCTGCTGATCCCCCTCCATTTGTTTCTGTAAAAACTCATTCAACGGCCAGGCAATCTGTGAGAAGTTCTTCAAAATCTTCTATAGCAGGAACAGAAACCCAGAAACGACCTCAGCTCAGTGACGGTGCTCAGGCGAGGCCAGGAAGTAAAACCCCTCAACTTCTGAGGGTCAGTAGCTTTTCCCTGAGACTACATGCCCAAGATACGTGACCGAAGTCTGGTAGAACTGACACTTCTCTAACGACAGCTTCAGCCCCTCCGTGTGTAACCGATGGAAAACTTTCTCCAACCGAACTTTATGCTCCTCCAACATTCTGCTGAACACAATGATATCATCAAGATACACTAGCACTTCTACCAAGTTCATATCACCCACAGTGTTCTCCATCAGTCTCTGGAAAGTGCTGGGAGCCCGTGCCAATCCTTGTGGCATTTGGTCGAATTTGAAAAACCCAAGAGGACTGATGAAGGTCGTTTTTTCTCAGTCGTCCGGATGCATGGGTATCTGGTAGTATCCACTCTTTAGATCCAGCACACTAAGCCATTTAGCTCCTGATAAGCATTGCAGGGCCTCTTCTATGTGGGGGTTTGTGTACTGATCTGATATAGTCAAGGTTCGGTAGTCAATACACTTCGGAGGGGACCCATTCTTCTTTCTCACTACCACAATCGGGGAAGCATAAGGGCTCCTTGATTCCTTAATGACCCCTGAGTTTTTTCAGTTCAGCCAACTGTTCTCTAAGATCCTCCAGATCACACAAAGGAATTTGCCTGGATCTTTCACGAAAAGGCTTATATTCAGTTAGCTGAATTCGATGTTGAGCCATTCTGGCACAGCCCACATCAAAGTCATTCTTGGAGAACATTTTCTCCCATCTGGCTATTTGAGCTTTGATCTCCTCCCATCCGGAGGGCAGATTTGGGCAGTGGTCAGTGGTCTCTCTTCCATTTCCCTTCTGGACTAGATCATATCCCGTCACTGCGGTGGCAGCACTCACTTTTCCAATAACCATCCGGGACTTCAGACTGATTAGGTGATCAGTGACGTTCCTTACACAGGAATTCACCCCTTGCTTCTCAATAAGGCCCTAGTGCAGTGGTTCTCAACCTGGGGGTCGGGACCCCCTCGGGGGTCAAATAACGATTTGCCAGGGGTCACCAAATCCTGGGCTGTTCTTGAAGTTCGCAGCACTCTCAGCCTTTTCGCAGCCTCCCAGCAGGGTAGTCCCTGGAGCCCATTCAGTTCACGGCATGGCTGTGGGGCAGGCAGAGACTAGAGGTCAGCTGACTGGTGAGGAATGTGAAGTGTGAGGGGCTGGAGGAGACCCTATCTCCTGATTTCGGCATAGGTGTCACTGCTATGAGACACCACAGAGCTGGAGACACAGTGAGTAACACTACCTGTGATTAGAGTTGCAATTTAAAGTCCCCAATACAGTTCTCAGATCAGCAGGTGATCTTGATCAAGAGCACCCAAGTTGGCTGATCAGAATTCCCCCGTCAGCACTGCCACTCATCCCCCCCAAAAGGAGTAAGAGAAGGAATACAAATAGAGAATATATGGAAGGGAGAGAAAAAGAGGGAGAGAAAGAATAAGAGAAAAAACAGGAAAGATGGCTAGAGAGAGGAATGGGGGGAAAAAAACAAGAAATTAAGATAGAGAGATAAAAGGGAAAGAAAAGAGAACATAGAGAGAGTGGTACATCCTAAAAGGTACTAGAAGGGGTTTTAATACTGTAAGAGTGGAAGGGACTCGGGGAGCGCTAAATGTCTGTGGGTTAGGGGCGCAAATTACTTGTCTTACCTTGGGTGCTGACAAACCACGCTAAGAAAATTTTACTATTAGGGCTCCCCACAACTTGGGAAATTTTATCAAGGGATCACGACACTATTAAGGTTGAGAACCACTGCCCTAGTGGGTATGATCTCTGGGACCAATTTGATTCCAACCTCCTACTCTGTTGAATCAGCTTCTACCACCACATAAGGACCCGGCTGGTCCCATGACAGCTTAACCGTGGCTTTCAGGCAGGCCCTCTCACCAGGCTGCAACACCCTTTCATGGGTATCCAATCGCCACAGTCTTCCTACCCCTTCCGCGGGGGCCTTCTTCTCCTGCTGGAAGGCCTGCCGCAACTGAGGATGAATCTTCCCTACTGGAGCACCCTCCACAGCTAGTGGAGTGAGTAGTCTCTTCACAAGATTGGTGTTGGTGCTTATCAACAAGGAATTTCGGTCTGCCCCAGGTGGTCGGGGACCGACAACAGCCAACGTATCAAAAGTCTCTGGTTGTCCAGCCAGGGCAGTATCAAAGGTTATCTTGCTGGGTATGTATCCGCCGTATGGGCACTTCTGGGTCCCTATGCCCCAAATCTCTAACTTCCCTAGTTTTCACAAAAGGATATGCCTCAAGTACTTGTGGTAAAATTCCCAGTACAGCAACGTCACCTGAGCTCTAGTATCCAGTAGAGCTTGAATATAGATGCCCTCTACTTGTAGCGAGACTATAGGGGAGGGCCCCACCAGGTTCTTTGGCAGGTTTCCAGTGGGTGACTCTATAGTTTGTGCTCTAATCAGCCTCTTTGAAATCAGTGGAGTTGGTCTAACTACTCGCTCAGTAATGTGTGCATTGATTTCTTGCCCTTGTCTTTCCTTCCCTGAGGGTTTTGTTTCTTTTGTTTTTCTTGGTAAGGAAGGGGAATCAGCAGGTGGCTTGCATTCTTTTTTCTTCTTAGATCTTTTCTTGACGTTGGAGTGCAGTTTTCCCTCGGGACTCTCAACTAGCTCCTTCACTGAGGTTCACTGAAGTTTCCCGCCAGGCTTTGGGAAGAGTAACTTCTGTAAGGCCTTCAGAACTTCCGTGAGTAATTGAGGGCTGATGCTAGTCTTGGGGCACTCGGCCTGAAAGTGTCCAATCTCTCCACACCCGTAACATCTTTTTTCTCGCCCTTGGGAAAGTTTTGGCTCCCCTTGGCGAGTCCCTTGTTCTTGCACCTTCGCTTGGGTCTCTATCACTTGCATAAAGGCATGATACATCTGGGTTTGGACCTGAGCTACCGGGGCCATCAGTTTGGTTGGCCCAAGTTCACTTACTGGCTTATTAGTGTCAGGAATGGCCAGCCCCTCCAGTTCAGACTCAGTTCCACTATCCTCGTCCGAGAAACCCATTTCCACATGAACTGCTCGAGCCACCACTTTCTCTGTATTTCCAGAAATAGAGCTTGATTCTCTCGTTCTTCGGCTTTTCTCTTCTAATAGAGCATCCTCTTCTCGTTCTTCTCTTATCAATTCAAGGTATGTAGGCACCACCTTGGTTCTCTTCAGTAACATATTTTATACAACAGGATGGTTTGGCCAAGCTCCTTGAAAAACCTGGTCTAGACGAGCTTGATCAACACCCTTGGGATCAATACCCCTCTTGAGGGTAATTTGGTGCAGCCTTCTGTCTACTCAGGATATGTATTCCAACTGACTCTCCCCTTTTTTTTGGTGAGTGTGGTTGAATTTGTACATCAGGTCTGCGGTAGTTTCAACCCTCCCGAATACAGCATACAGAGCACCTATGTAGTCCATGGTAACACAAGTTTTCTTTCTCATCCACAGATTACAAATAAGGATGAGCCGAACACCCCCCTGTTCGGTTCGCACCAGAACCTGCGAACAGACAGAAAGTTCGCGCAAACTTTAGAACCCTATTAAATACAATGGACTCGAACGTTCAAAATCAAAAGTGCTAATTATAAAGGCTAATATGCAAGTTATTGTCCTAAAAAGTGTTTGGGACCTGGGTCCTGCCCCAGGGGACATGTATCAATGCAAAAAAAGTTTTAAAAACTGCCATTTTTTCGGGAGCAGTGATTTTAATAATGCTTAAAGTGAAACAATAAAAGTGAAATATTCCTTTAAATTTCGTACCTAGGGTGTGTATATAGTATGCCTGTAAAGTCGCGCTTGTTTCCCGTGCTTAGAACTGTCCCTGCACAAAGTGTAATTTCTGAAGAAAATAATGCGGCTATAATGAATTGTCGGCTCCCAGCAATATAGAGAAAAGTCATTGGTAAAAAAAAAAAAAAATGCGTGGGGTCCCCCCAAATTGATTTACCAGGCCCTTCAGGTCTGGTATGGATATTAAGGGGAACTCCACCCCAAATAAAAAAAAAAAATGCCGTGGAGTTCCACCAAAAATCCATACCAGACCCTTTATCTAAGCACGCAACCAGGCAGGCCGCAGGAAAAGAGGGAAGTTCCCCATCAGGTCCACCCCCTCGTATGTCAGACCCCGCCTACGTCATTGGCTAATGGAGAAGCAACAGAATGTATTTTGGGGTGCAATTCCACATATAACCATGGCATGTTTGAGCAATATATCATTTAGTGACAACTTTTTGTACATTTTTTTTTTCTTTTTGTCATTATTCAATCACTTGGGACAAAAAAAAAAATATTCAAAGGGCTCAACATGCCTCTCAGCAAATAGCTTGGGGTGTCTACTTTCCAAAATGGGGTCATTTGGGGGGGTTTTGAACTGTCCTGGCATTTTATGCACAACATTAGGAAGCTTATGTCACACATCATCCACTCTTCTAACCACTTGAAGACAAAGCCCTTTCTGACACTTTTTGTTTACATGAAAACATTTTTTTTTTTTTGCAAGAAAATTACGTTGAACCCCCAAACATTATATATTTTTTTAAAGCAAAGGCCCTACAGATTAAAATAGTGGGTGTTGCATTTTTTTTTCCACACAGTATTTGCGCAGCGATTTTTCAAACGCATTTTTTGGGGAAAAAACACACTTTTTTTATTTTTAATGCACTAAAACACACTATATTGCCCAAATGTTTGATGAAATAAAAAAGATGATCTTAGGCCGAGTACATGGATACCAAACACAACATGCTTTAAAATTGCGCAGCGGCGACAAACTACATACATTTTTAAAAGCCTTTAAAAGCCTTTACAGGTTACCACATTAGATTTACAGAGGAAGTCTACTGCTAAAATGACTGCCCTCGATCTGACCTTCGCGGTGATACCTCACATGCATGGTGCAATTGCTGTTTACATATGACGCTAGACCGACGCTTGCGTTCGCCTTTGCGCAAGAGCAGGGGGGGACAGGGGTGCTTTTTTTTATTATTATTTATTTCGCTTTTTTATTCTATTTTTAAACTGTTCCTTCCATAAATTTTTTTTTTTTTTACCATTTTTATTGTTATCTCAGGGAATGTAAATATCCCATATGATAGCAATAGGTAGTGACAGGTACTCTTTTTTTTTTTTTTTTTAATTGGGTGGTTAGACCCTAGATCTTTCCTCTGCCCTCAAAACATCTGACCACACCAAGATCAATGTGATAAAATGCTTTCCCAATTTCCCAATGGCGCTGTTTATATCCGGGGGGGGGGGACATTCCCTCCCACTGCTTGTAAAAGCAGTCTATAGGCTAACTATCTGCTAGGATTGCTTTTACATGAAAGCCGACCGCTGGCTGAAAAGAATGATCCCAAGATAATACCTAAACCCGCAGGCATCATTCTGGTATAACCATTCAAAGTCCAGCAACATACCAGTACGTTGCTGGTCCTTGCTGGACACGTATTGTAATCTTTTTTTTCATGCAGCCTGTTGGCTGAATGACAAAAAGAGATTGATCGGTGGGTATGCCCACCATTAGAATACCTCCCTTCATCAACCCACTTCTAATGATGGGCATACATGCACCATTTATATATGCCGAAGCATGGGGGCATCCTCCCGCAAAAAAGTTATGCCGCGTACACACGGTCAGACTTTTCCACGGGCAAGCCTCCGTCGGAATTTCGACCGTATGTACGCGGCATAAAAGGTTATGCTGCGTACACACGGTCGGATTTTTCCACGGGCAAGCCTCCGTCGGAATTTCGACCGTATGTACGCGGCATAAAAGTTTATGATGCGTACACACGGTCAGACTTTTCCACGGGCAATCCGCCGTCGGAATTTCGACCGTATGTACGCGGCATTAGGAGCCCTTGCTGCCCCCATGCTTCGGCATCGGCATATATGCTCTTTTTTTAACTGTGGTGGTAAAATCACCTCCTACAGCACTGGAGTCATGGCTTTATGTATCGTGGGAGCAAACGCTGTTGCTGTCAAGATAAATAATTCCGCGCTGCAGCTGAAAACAAAAAATTACATACCTGAAAAGCAAGCATGATAAAAGATTGCAGAATAGAATACAGTAAAAAAGAGCAGAACAAAAGAGAGAAAATAGAGAGAGAGAGAGAGAGAACAATAAAACGACAACTATTTTTTTTTTTTTACGTTTTCTTTTTTCTTTTTTACACTTTTTTTTGTAACTTTAACAACTGTAACAGTTCGGGTCTCTCAAAATGCAATGACATCTTGGGAGACCCTGTGTAAGTGTGTCCTAGTCTGTGAAATGCTGTACCCTATGCTAAAACTTCACTTTTGTGTGGAAGCGTTCAAAACATTTACCAATGGAAAGACCAGGATTGTCAGGACAGAGTGGACAAAAATAACGGGTGTCACGCCTAAATCCGCGCTTGCTACAGACACGACATCTTTTTTGGGGGGCTCGTTGGGTAAGGGTACTCTCGAGGACATACTGAAAATGCCTCTCATGCAGCCGGCTTACTGCATTTGGTTGGGGATAGTGAGGTGCAGAACCGCCTGGATACAGGAGTTCTGTGACTATCTCATCCTGGAATTTTAGGAAGGATAAAGTCCCGCCTGAAGCTCTGTATAGCACATGAGCGTTCAGCAAAGCCAATTGAAATAAGGATAGAGAAACTTTTTTGGACCACCGTCTCGCCTTACGGGCAACGTGATACGGCGCCAACAACTGGTCGTTGAGGTCCACCCCTCCCATATTTTGGTTATATTCGTGGACACAGAGGGGTGGTAAGGGAGGTAAGAAGGAAAACATTCTTATTATCCCTCCACTTCACAGCGAGCAAATTATTACACCTTAAGCAGGGTCTCTCCCCCAGCCTAAGATGGGAATCTACAAGCCCCTGGGGAAAGCCCCGGCGATTAGGTAGCACAGTGCCACATGCTCCAATCTGATGATCAAACAAGTGACTAAACAGTGGCACGCTTGTGTAATAATTGTCCACATACAAGTGGTACCCCTTTCCGAATAAGGGTGACACCAAGTTCCACACTATCTTGCCAGCGCTCCCTATGTAACCTGGGCAGTTCTCCATCTCTACATGACTATCTTTTCCCTCATAAACCGTAAAGCTCCATACATAGCCTGTTGCCCTGTCACAGAACTTATAGAGCTAACTCAATCCACTCCCCCGTTGGAAACTAAGCACTGTCTCAGTGCAGAAAACTGCTGAGAGACATCTATATGTCCCCCAACACAACACTGACTGTTTTCACAGCCAATGGCTAAGCGCTGGACCACAATTACCAATATTCAGCTCTAGTTTATATATATATATATCAGATATTACCAATATACCATTTACTCAATACTGATTATAAACGCATGTAATTTTTTGTTCACACTGTGGTGTTATGCAATTTGCATTTGCATGCACCAAGTGTCAACTTAATATAATTTCCCATCATGGGCCATTCCATCTGTGCATCTCAGGGCTTCATTGCTTCCTCCTTGACCTGCGTCATCCTTAGTGTGGGCGGCGCATGCGTGTGCATCCTCCTGACAAGGGGGAGGGGGAGCATTGTGCTCCCACCATGCTCATTGGGCGACGGACCTGGTTGTTCCGCCTGCCCATTTTGGGCGTTCCTTCCTTGTCGGCGGCGTCCCTGAGCCCCTCTGGACGTCCTTGCCATCCGCGCGTGCGTGGGATGCTAGGATGTCGCGCTCTTGCGGCGGAGGAGACGGCAGCTGTCGGAGACCTTGAGTCCTTCCGGAACGCCGAGGGAGCCACTCAGGGAGGACTGCTCACTGCGGTGGGGATATCCCTGGAGGATGGTGCATGAACAAAGGCGGAGCGCCTACTGATTACATCAGGGCCTCCCTAATTAAGGGCAGTACTAATATAACCTGAGAGCTGTGTGGCTCACACTCTGATCCCCAGCTCCTCTATGTGGATGACTAGACACAGCCTGGAAAATGTAAGTACACCAGCCCTACACAGGCTGGCTGACAAATTTCTTTCAGACCCATTCAAGCACCATGCACCAGGCCTGACTAGCATTACTTTTATTAATTTACAACTAATTACAGCTTTATCTGTTGTGTTGGTTAGTCTCCTTGGCTCATAAAATGAGCCTGGGACTCTCCAAGTCTAATGGAACCCACATATTTCTTTATACAACACTGTGGCCAGCACATGCTATGCAACAGTACATATCCAGTACATCTGATTTGAATGACCTTCATCACATCTTTGTTTAATCTCATCACCACTTTCACCATTGTCATCCCATTAACACACACATTCATTCCACACACAATCATTTCAATCCATTTTCACTTTTTACACGCATCACATTATATCACTTTTTCATACACATAACACACCACACCACCATTATCAATTTTCACATTGCTGATGTTTTATTTTACCTTTTTTCACTTCTATATTTTTTATTTTTGTGACATTCGTTTTTGTCCTCCACTATCCCATTCATAGTGCACATCACCTTCATCATAATTTTTTCACAACCTTTATATTCCATTTATTTTACTTAGAATATGACCAACATACCCTATTAGTTAAATACCACCATAGAAGCACATCGATTATATTCCATTTATTATGCTTAGAATATGGCAAATATATTTTATTAGCCAAATACTACTACAGAAGCACATTGATAATATACAAATATATGCTCAAGGACACACCACTGCTGTCCTCTAGTCTGTCCACTTAATACTCTATACTCAGCAACCACATAGTGTATATGGATGCATCACGGATGCATCCTACATTTATGCCCATGGTGTTCTATTACAGGTTGCGGCTGCCCGTCCGTGCGCTCCCCCTCTCGGGTCTCTCCCTCTCCATATGACTCCTTGCAGGTCGCACACGCCTTGGTGGCGCCCTACCTTTGGGTGTCAGATGTCCGGGAGGCTGCTGATTTCCCTTGGGATTCTAGTGATGGAACTCCGGTTAGAAACCATGGTTCTAACACACAGTTGACTGGTAATCATATACTCTATATTTTTTACTATTGGGCATATACCCATGTAGAGAATTGAAATTTAATACATATATTTCCCACAGCAAACCACCCATCCTCTGAAGAGATCCATTGGGATCGAAACGCGTCAGCATATTTTTATACAGATGCATGTGAAATGTTAAAACTGTATGGCAATGTTGTGTCTTAATTCTGTGTGGTTATTTATACATGTTTTTACCGGAGTATATATATGTTGGGACTGCACTTAATGTTTATACATAATAAATTTTTAATATGCATTATTGCAAATTACATTCGGAATGTTGCTGTCAAAAGCCCCTTGGGGAAAACTTCCTATTCTTCTGTAAATTTTCGGGGTACGCAGCGCTTTTCACTCCCAGTATAAGTGTCCTTCCCATTTTTTCAGAACTTATAGAGCTTGACCCCATATCTGGCACGCTTGCTGGGAAGGTACTGCTTGAAAGACAAGCGGCCAGAAAATTTAATCAGGGACTCATCAACACAGACAGCTTGATCGGGAATAAAGCAGGCTGCAAAACGTTTGTTGAAGTGGTTTATGAGGGGCCGAATTTTGTAGAGTCGATCGTATTCAGGGTCTCCATGTGGACGACAAAGTTCATTGTTGTTGAAATGCATGAACTGCAAGATCTGCTCGTATCGTTTCCTGGGCATGGAGGCAGAGAACACGGCCATATGGTCAATTGGGCGCGTGGACCAATAGGCGCACATTGACGAGAATTTATGTGTCCCCATGTTGAGGGAAAGGCCCAGAAAGGTTTTAAATTCGGAAACCGTAATTGGTTTCCAATCTCTGGCAATGGAAGGCAACTGGGGATTAGCCGTGATGAATTGACCAGCATATAAATTACTCTGGTCCACAATAAATCTATAGAGATCTTCCGTGAAAAACAGCGAATAAAAATCAAGTAGCGTAAAATCAGCTGTTTCCACCTAAATACCGGGATGGGGGAAGTACGGGTTCTGCAGAAGTGTTGGGCACACAATCAGGATAGGCAAATTCTGCAGGAAGGGCACTATGGACACAACGGGCCTGCCTTTGTCTTCTTCTTGGTGACAGCGGGACACTACTTGTGCTTGCCACCTCGCCAGCTTGAACTGCACTTATGGGTCTCGCCACGTCACCAAGTGATACTGCAGTGCTGGATGTACGCCCAGGCTGTACTAGGCCGCTGGTGCTTGCCAGTTCACCAGAAGGAATAGCGGCGCTAGTACTACTCTGCTCCATAATACGAGAGCCCTGCGGTTCTTGCTCCTCAACATCAGAAGATCGGGATCGGATACGCCTGACCTTAGCAGGGACCTCATCATCTTCGTCGTCAGTGCTATCTGACATGGGGCCGCTGTCTTCTACGGGAATGTATTCTGAGCCTGAATCTGACAGATACGTGACCTCCTCTTCACTATCTGTCATGCTCAGAATCTCGTAGGCCTCTTTACTAGTGTACCTTCGATTTGCCATTTTGGGCTCTAAATTTAGTGGTACACTAGTAAGATTCACAGGTAAAAAAGCACCTGACTGTCAGCAAATGTATCAAACGCTACAAAAAAAAGGGATTTTTATAACCGCTTACCTGTAAAATCCTTTTCTTGGAGTACATCACGGGACACAGAGCGACTTAGTCATTACTAATGGGTTATATAGTTTACCTTCAGGTGCTGGCAACTTCCAAACCGGAAGTACCCTCCCCTATATAAGCCCCTCCCATCCGGGAGCACCTCAGTTTTGTAGCAAAGCAATAAGTGTCCCAAAAAGAGGGGTGGGAGCTCTGTGTCCCGTGATGTACTCCAAGAAAAGGATTTTACAGGTAAGCTGTTATAAAAATCCCTTTTTCTTTTTCGTACATCACGGGACACAGAGCGACTTAGTCATTACTAATGGGACGTCCCAAAGCAATGCCAAATGAGGGGAGGGATACATAAGCTGGGCGCCATCAGGCATGAGGATCTTTTGCGGCCTGCAACACACTGCGCCCAAAGGCGACATCCTCCTGACTTCTAACGTCTACCTGGTAGAATCTAGTAAACGTGTGTACTGAAGACCATGTTGCGGCCTTACAGACTTGAGCCAGGGAGGCCTGGTGATGCACTGCCCATGAAGTTCCAACTGCTCTTGTGGAGTGCGCCCTAACTTTGAACGGAGGCGGTCTCTTTCTCAAGCCATAGGCTTGTATTATGACCTGTCGAATCCACTTGGCTAAAGTAGATTTTGATGCTGCCTGACCCTTTCTAGGGCCTTCCGGCAGAATAAACAAAGTATCCGTTCTGCGAATCTGAGCAGTGGCTTTTAAATAAGCTTTAACTGCTCTTACTACATCCAAAGAATGCAATAACTTTTCCTCTACCGAGCTAGGTTTGGGGAAAAAAGAAGGAAGAACCACATCTTGGTTCAAATGAAACCTCGATACCACCTTAGGAAGAAAGGCTGGATGAGGACGTAATACTACTCTGTCCTTATGGACAACCAAATATGGCTCCTTACAGGACAAGGCGGCTAATTCCGATACTCTTTTAGCCGAACAAATGGCTACTAAGAAAATCAATTTCCTGGTGAGAAGAACCAAGGAAATGTGTTGCAATTGTTCAAACGGTTGTTTCTGTAGAACCGACAGAACCAGGTTTAAGTCCCATGGACATATGGGAATACTAATACTAACGCATCACTCCTTGTATGAAAGCTTTGACTAGTGAATGCGAAGCCAAGGGCCTTTGAAAAAATATTGACAAGGCCGAAATCTGACCCTTGATAGTACTCAAGGCCAGCTTCCTATCTACAGCCCACTGTAGGAAGTCCAAAATCCTACCTATTATGTACTTACGTGGATGCCATTTCTTGGCCTCACACCATGTAATGTACGCCTTCCAGATCCTATAATAGATCTGCCTGGGTACCGGCTTCCTGGCATTGATCATGGTAGATACCACAGGATTAGAGAGCCCTCTCTTTTTCAGAATGTGGGCTTCAATAGCCAGGCCGTCAAACCTAGGGCTGGTAAGGAAGGGTGGTATATCGGTCCTTGCGACAGCAGGGGTGGACGATGTGGGAGGGTCCAAGGACTCCTCACTGACATTTTTAAAATCTCCGCGTACCATGCCCTTCGGGGCCACGCTGGAGCCACCAGAATCACTGGTTTCTTTTCTACCCTGATTCTGCGGAGTAATCGAGGTAACAATTGTGGCGGTGGGAATGCATATATCAGCTTGAACTGATCCCAAGGGAACACTAGGGCATCCGAGCCGCAAGCTAGGGGATCCCTTGTGCGAGACACAAATCTGTCCACCTTTGCGTTGAATCTGGATGCTAGCAGATCTACATCCGGTGTTCCCCACCGCTGGCATATTGCCTGGAAAACCTCGGGGTGAAGAGACCATTCCCCCGGGCATAATTGCTGGCGACTTAAAAAGTCCGCTCTCCAATTTTCCACTCCTGGGATGAAAACCGCGGATATGGCTGGGACATATCTTTCTGCCCATTCCAGGATGCAATTCGCTTCCCTCTGGGCTGCACGACTCCTGGTGCCACCCTGGTGATTGATATATGCCACTGCTGTGGCATTGTCTGATTGAATTCTGACAGGGGACCCATGGAGTTTGGATGTCCATGCTACTAGGGCATACCGGGCTGCTCGTACCTCTAAGAGATTGTTGGGCAGGGCCTTCTCTGCTTCTGACCACTTGCCCTGGAGAGACCATTGCTCCAGTACTGCCCCCCAGCCTATGAGGCTGGCATCTGTAGTGACCACCTTCCAAGAAACCGGACTGAAGGGTTTCCCTTTTTCCAGATTCTGGGGCACCAACCACCAATGGAGGCTCTTGCGAACGGAAGGGGACAGGGACATTGGTAAGTCTAAAGCCTGAACTTTTTTGTTCCAGGCTGACAGTATGGCCCTTTGCAAATTCCTTGAATGGAATTGACCGTAGGGTACTGCTTCGAATGAAGCCACCATTTTTCCCAGCAGCCTCATGCACAGGCGTATGGATGGTTTTCTTTTTGTACCCACTAAGTGGGTCAAATCTTTTAAAGACGACACCTTCTCTGGAAGTAAGAAAATCTTTCTCTGATTTGAATCCAGCCTTAGCCCTAAGTATTCCAGACTTTTGACTGGTCTTAGAGCTGACTTGTCCCGGTTGATAATCCAACCGTGATATTCCAGATACTTGATTGTCTTGTGAATAGCTACTTCCAGCTTTTCCACTGAGTGGTCTATTAGTAGCAGGTCATCTAGATATGCCATTATCATTACACCTTGTGTTCTTAGATTGGCCAATAGTGGGGCCAGAATTTTTGTGAACACTCGTGGTGCTGTGGCCAGACCGAAAGGTAAGGCTCTGAACTGAAAATGGCGCCCTTCTACTGCAAAGCGTAGAAATTTCTGGTGGGCCGGAAAGATGGGAATATGCAGATAAGCATCCCTTATGTCGATTGAGGCTAACCATTCCTGCCCTTGTAGGGCGGTGGCCACCGATCGGATCGACTCCATCCGAAAAGTCCTGATATTTAGGAACTTGTTTAGTCCTTTTAGATTTAATATGGGCCTCACGTCCCCATTTGGTTTGGGGACTGTGAAAAGGTTCGAGTAAAACCCGAATCCGCTTTCTTCCAGGGGAACCTTCATGATTACACCTTGGAGCAATAGTTGTTCTAGTGCCAGAAGGAGGGATCCTCTCTTCTGGGGATCTCTTGGCACGTTTGACCTCATAAATTGGGCAGGAGGAGTGTCTTTTAACTCCAGCTTGTATCCCAGACTTACTGCGGAGAGCACCCATCTGTCTCTGATGGTGTCCCGCCAGGTCTCTGTGAACAACTGAAGTTTTCCCCCCACCCGATTGAGTGGGGGCAACGCTTCATGACTTGGGGGGAGGTTTTGTACCTCTCTTGATCCAGGGTTTCTTGTTACCCTGTGATTGTCCCTGATTTCTGCCCCCTGAATTTGACCGCGGAGGCCGTTGAACTGTTTCACAGCCGATGTGCCCGGGACTGGAGAAGCAGGCCTCTTAAAAGAAGGACTTCTACTCTTGTTCTTAACCGGTAAGAGTGAACTTTTACCGGCAGAAATTTTCTGGATATATTTGTCCAGATCTTCTCCAAATAAGCGTTCTCCATGAAATGGGAAGCTAACCAGCAATTTCTTACAGGGAGCTTCAGCAGACCAGTTTTTGAGCCATAGAAGCCTACGCATATGTACTACAGACAGCGTAAAGCGGGAGGCCTGTTGGATTGTATCCTTTATGGCGTCCACCGCAAAACACAAGGCTCTAGGCAGGTCAGCTAGGGCAAGAGCCTGCTGATCTGGTAAGTCCCTTAAGACTTGTTTCAACTGATCTTTCACCGCTTGGCAGACTCCAATCGCTGCTACCGCAGGTTGTGTCACCATGCTTGCTGTAGAGAAAGCAGATTTTAGTAAAGACTCAAATTTTTTATCTATTGGGTCTTTGAACATTGGAACATTATCTACTGGACATGTCAGTGATTTGTTCACAGAAGAGATGGCTGCGTCCACTGTAGGGACCCTCCATTTTTTTTATGAACTTATCCTCCATGGGATAGATCACCGGAAATCTCTTGGGGGGGGGGGGGAGCAAATATTTTATCAGGATGCTCCCAATCCTGGTAAATAAGCCCTTCTAATAAAGGGTGGATTGGGAAGGAACAGACAGCCTGGGGAGCTTTTAGCGACCCCAGCGAGGAAACCGTAGTGGTTGATGGTTCCGCCAGAGGCATTTTAAATGCTGATCGGACCATGTTAGTCAGAGACTGAACCCATAATCTTTCAGCCTGAGATGCTGAGAAAGGTTCTTCCACTGTTGATTCCTCCATAACTGAATCAACCTCATCCTGATCCCCTTCAGGTAGGTCGATCTCTGTGTGGGGCTGTTCCTCCACTAACAGGCACTCTGAAGGAGGAGACGGAGATCGGACGCGCTTTCCCTGTGACAGGGAAGCAGCGATCAATGCTGTTAATCTCTCTTCCAATCCTCCCAGAGTTGAGGATAAAACCTCCTCTGTTATATATACAGGAGCAGGTGGACTGGGGACAGCCGCAGCACCAGGCACTCCTGCGGGGTTTCTACGGCTACTGACCTCTGAATTCTCAGGGGAGATTGGTGCAGTACAAGCATGCCCAATATCCTCAGAGCCCGATGGAGACCCCTTTGGCTTCCTGGAAGACTTATTTCCGGAGCGTCTGGACGACATATCCTTTAAGCACAAAGCTGAGGTATTCCCGTCGTCATACACCAATTTTGCTGGTAATAGTCTAACACAGTTGCTGCTATATACCAGCTGGTGTCCACTAAAGTGCCTTTCTATGGGGATGCCTGCATCAACCGCCTCTGTGTGCCACTGTTTGTTTCTAGCTCTGTTTGCATCCAGCTGACACTTGTACTGTGTCTTTTATACAAGCTGGGACGCCTGCACATGCGCAGAAGCGCCGTGGCGCGCATCGAGCGTCATCCACCCGCCCCGCCCCTTTTTTTTTCATAGGAGGCGCATGCACGCGCCCGCGCGCCCGTGCGCCATTGGCGCCCTTTTCGAAAACCAAACAGGGACTAGGAGCCAGGGCCCTTTTTGCCGGAGGGCCTGTGCGGTGGATGAGCGCAGCAACAGGGCAGAGGAAGTGGATTCCCACAGAGAAACTTACCAACTGCCTGGATCTTTTGACTTGAGAAAACCAAAGATCCACATGACAAGAAAAAATGGACCACAGCGGCCTCTAGTGGTTTAACACAGGTACCGCGGTCCTCCTTTTTTTTTTTTTTTCCTTGACTACTATTAAAATTTTTCATTTTTCAGTAGTTACAGGCATACACAGATATTAGCGGGAATACCGTTAGGTAACAGACAGACAAATTAGGCTTGGGGGTCCCCTAATAGAACCAAGTTCCTGGGGGCCCCCACTTACCTGTTCCCCGCCGCAGGACTCTGTTTGGTCCACAGAAGCCCAAACTTCACCTATCACGGCAGGCATTGTAATTAAACCTTCAGGGACCGGGTTCCCAAGGATTCCACTCCCCTGGACCTGTATAGCACCCTGCACAGAAAACATCTTGGTCGTGGGTATGACCAGAGCTCGGGATCCCAGGGTCCAGCCCTCCTAAGAGAGGCATTACAGGCAAAACCTTGCTCTTCTGTTGCAAGGCCCGGGTACCGACCGTTTAGCTATGAAGCTTTTTTGGTGGGATCCGGAACAGCTTACTAAGGCCCGTAAAAGAACCTGTACGCAAGCCCAGGAAAACACATGTTACTCTTTGGCCAACACCTTAGACACTGGCAAAAAACTGAGGTGCTCCCGGATGGGAGGGGCTTATATAGGGGAGGGTACTTCCGGTTTGGAAGTTGCCAGTGCCAGCACCTGAAGGTAAACTATATAACCCATTAGTAATGACTAAGTCGCTCTGTGTCCCGTGATGTACGAAAAAGAAAAACAGTTAGCGATCGCAGGGATCAGGCCTGTCTCTGCGAACGCTGCAGTTATGTGTGTTGTGTTTGGTAAGTGACAGTGATCGATCGATACTGCACTTGGCTGGGCGGAGGGGCTAAACGCAGGTGCTAGCAGGTATCTGGGCTGATCCCGCTAACACTGCGTTTTTGGAAACCCTAAACCGCTGGGGACGCTAGTATAGATCTGATCAGCTACTATATCACTAAGGGAGGTGTATGCTTTGCGCGTGGGTGTTAGCGTTACTGGCACTAACCTGACGCTGCCTGGGGCGATGCAGACCCTCTCTGAGTCTAAAACCTAATTGATATCACCCGCCGGGCGATCAGGGGTTAAACCTTTATTGGGTTATATACGGCGGGTGCCCTGATGCTATAAAAAGCAAACTAACCAACCAGCATCACCCGTAACACTTATACGGTGATCACTGGTGAAAGGGTTAACTAGGGTCAATCAGGGGGTTAAAACCTTTATTAGGTAATATATGGGGGTACCTGACGATATATAAAAATCTGACGGGTAACCAAAATAACTAAATAACTAACTAACTGGCTAACCAGTGTCACCAGTGACACTTATACGGTGATCACTGGTGAAAGGGTTAACTCTAGGGGCAATCAGGGGGTTAAAATAATATATGGGGGTACCTGACGCTATAAAAACCTGCGGCGAACCTAAAAAAAAATAACTGGCTACCTTTGGGCACCACCGACATGAATACAGCGATCGGAAAAACAATTGCTTAGTGACGCTGGCGATATGGGGTAAAAGGGTTACCTGGGAGGCGATCAAGGGGTTAAACCTTTATTAGGGGGCTACCCTGGACCTAAAGGGGCCTAAACCTAACTGCCTTGCAACTGTTTACTGTCACAAATGACACTGATTGCAGTGATCAGTAAAAAAATGACCACTGCAAACGGTGACACTGTGACTGGGGGGTGTAAGTGTGCCTACGTGTGCTGGTGTCAGTGTAGTGTTGGTGCACTTACTGTGAGATGTCTTCTCTCCTTGCGCTGGACCGAAAAGACCGCCGCATGGAGAGATGACATCACTTCCTCTGCCTGTGTTTACATTACACAGGCAGAGGAAGCATCCCATTCGCTGGAAGAGATCGCGAGGGGGTGGCCAGAAACCAATGGCCACCCAATCATCCCGGATCACTCCTGCACGGAAAACCACCGCTCCATTTACCGTAGGGGGGGGTCCGATTGGAACCCCCACCCATACGAAGGCAGTCACGTACAGGTACGTGATTGTGCCTGTCCGTGCCATTTTACCGACGTATATGTACATGGGGCGGTCATTAAGTGGTTAAAGGGGTCTTCCAGATTCTGATAAGCCCCTCGCCCGCAGACCCCCACAACCACCGGGCAAGGGTTGTGGGGATGAGGCCCTTGTCCCAATCAACATGGGGACATCCTCCCTATGTTGAGGGCATGTGGCTATTTGGGGGGAACCCCACGCATTTTCTTTTTTAAATTTGCGGCAGGGTTCCCCTTAATATCCATACCAGACCTGAAGGGCCTGGTAATTGAATTTGGGGGGACCCCCACGCATTTTTATTTTTTTTTATTAATGACTTTTCTCTACATTGCCGGGAGCCGACAATTCATTATAGCCGCGAGTGAGTTTTAAATGACTTTTTTTCCTTCAGAAATTACACTTTGTGCAGGGACAGTTTTAAGCACGGGAAACAAGCGCGACTTTACAGGCATACTATACACACACCCTAGGTACGAAATTTAAAGGAATATTTCACTTTTATTGTTTCACTTTAAGCATTATTAAAATCACTGCTCCCGAAAAAACGTCAGTTTTTAACACATTTTTTTGCATTGATACATGTCCCCTGGGACTGGACCCGGGTCCCCAAACACTTTTAATGACAATAACTTGCATATAAGCCTTTAAAATTAGCACTTTAGATTTCTCCCATAGACTTTTCGAATTTGCAGCGAACACCCCAAATTGTTCGGCGAACGGGTGTACAGACAATGTTCGAGTCTAACATGAGTTTGACTCGAACCCGAATCTCATCCCTAATTACAAATCACATCAGCCTCTGGGTCTCGAAGACTCTCACTGAGCCGCTGTCGTTTCACAGCCTCTGAAACACTCCACACTTCCATGGCCTGGCTCATCCAAGTTTCAAATTCATCTTCCTCCATAGGAGTCAGTAACTGCCCTGAGAAAAACCTGAGTCTCCAATAGCTCTGGCTGGCATTTCCAGACCCGCTCTTCACTAATCTATCAACTAGCCGGCTCATATCCATATAGAAAGACAAGGGGGGGCATTGGCCCCTTGAGAGTCGGCTCCCACAGATACGGGGCCCTTCACCTGAGCCCTTGACACTGGCTGCCTCTCAGCAGACTCTGCCCCCACTTTAAGTTGGATCATGCTAGCAATTACCCCTTCGGCTAGACTTGCCCCTTCCCCCTGAAAGCACTAAGGTATCTCTTCCTGCCTTTCCAACACTACCCTGACTTGGTCCAGGTCGTACTCAGCTTCCATATCCACAATGTAAGCCCGGTGTCTTGGGGCCAGAGCTCTCACCTGCTTTATAAACTCTCTGTGTGTTCACTCCCAGAGATCTTTAGAACGATGCTCCTCCCCATTTTAGCTCTCTGACAACTGCGGCCATTGAAGCAACTTCCCGCGCGGATTGCGGCTCTTGTCTAAGTCGACTAGGGCCGGCTGCAGATGGCATCCCGGATGAGCCCCCAAATGTAGCACGACCCCCTTGGGGACTGCTTGGATTTACCTGCTCATCTGCATCACCATGACCCTGAAAACATTTCAATCCACCTGACACTCTGGGTTCAGACATCTTTGCACCACCTTGCAGTAATAAATCAAACAACTCAGGGCGTTTATAATCTAATAACGTTTACTGGAGTACTTGGGTATTGTCTTATTGAGTATTAGTCTTATGTAGGGATGAGCTTTGAGTTTGAGTCAAACTCATGTTCGACTCGAACATCGACTGTTCGACCGTTCGCCGAATTTCGAACATTATGGGCCGTTCGCGCCAAATTCGAGTGGCGCGTCACGGCCCATAATTCACTGCGGCAACGCAGTGCATTGCTGGCTGATGATTGGCCAAGCATGCACTATGACCCGCATGCTTTGGTCAATCACAGCGCGGTAAGAACGGAGAGCTATAAATGGCCAAAGTCTCAGGGGGTTTAGTACACGCCCCACACTATATAAGGCCGCCTGCGTGGCGGCCTTGTGTAGTGTGTTGCGGCGGCGGTGAAAGTTAGACAGAGAGAGACAGTGTCAGTTCAATTGAGTTAGATAGAGCAGGCAGGCGAGTCAGTTAGCTGCAGTTACAGTGTGTAGAGGATATATATGCACCCCAGGTGTTGTGTGTGTGTGTGTGTGTGTGTGTATATATGTATATATATATGTGTGTGTGTGTGTGTGTGTGTGTGTGTGTGTATATGTATATGTATATGTATATATATATATATATATATATATATATATATATATATATATATATCTCACTGTATTCAGTTTAGCTAGATCTGTTCCTGTTATTCTCTTCCTAATATACTGACAGGCAGGCAGGTGATTGTGGTAGCTGCAGTATTTTCAGTTAGTGTACTGTGCCCTTTGCACAGTGTGCACCTAAAGCTACCTGAAGACAATTGTTGGTGTTCTCATACTAATACCACATGCAGGGAGCTGCAGTATTTTCAGTTAGTGTACTGTGTCCTTTGCACAGTGTAGCCCTAAAGCTACATGAATACAATTGCTGGTGTTCTAATACTTATACCACAGGCAGGGAGCTGCAGTATTTTCAGTTAGTGTACTGTGACCTTTGCACAGTGTGCACCTAAAGCTACCTGAAGACAATTGCTGGTGTTCTCATACTAATACCACAGGTAGGGAGCTGCAGTATTTTCAGTTAGTGTACTGTGTCCTTTGCACAGTGTGCACCTAAAGCTACATGAATACAATTGCTGGTGTTCTAATACTTATACCACAGGCAGGGAGCTGCAGTATTTTCAGTTAGTGTACTGTGTCCTTTGCACAGTGTGCACCTAAAGCTACCTGAAGACAATTGCTGATGTTCTCATACTAATAATACTACAGGTAGGCAGTTGATTCTGCTAGCTGCAGTATAATCAGTATATATATACATCCCAGCTTTGTGCAGCTACATCTCACTGCAGGCCATTAGTATGTCTGGAAGGACAACAAGGAGAGGCAGACAGTCACAAGGCAATAAGAGGGCAAGCAGGCTCTGTGTCTAGAGGCAACAGTGATGCTGATCGTGGACACGGTGCATTCTCATCAGCAGGTGGCCGTGGGAAACGCTTGTCCTTCTTTTCGGCAGCTGGCCATGTTGAGCCGCAGCATGCCGAAGACTTGGTAGAGTGGATGACCAAACTGTCCTCATCCTCCTCATCCTCTCTCACCCAGGCTCAGGGTACTTTGTCTGGCAAAGCAGCTGCCAAAGCGGCCTCTTCCCTCGGCTCAATGGCATCAGTCACTCCTTCCCTAGCCCCACCATGTCCTCCTGAGGAGTCCCCGAACTGTTTGACCACAGTGTTGGGTACATGCTCCAGGAGGATGCCCAGCGTTTTGAAGGCTCCGATGATGGAACCCAGCTGGAGGAAGGCAGTAACTTGAGCTCAGAGAGAGGGAGTAGTAACGTAAGCCCAGAGAGAGGGGGTGCCCAACAAGGTCAGCTATCTGGCAGTCATGTTCCCCCAGCTGCAGCATACTATCAGATTGGCTCCAGTGATGAGGAGGGAGGGGATGATGAGGTCACTGACACCACATGGGTGCCTGATAGGAGAAAGGAAGAGGAGGAGGAGGAGGAGAAGGCACATCACCAACAAGGCAGGATGCCCTCCAGGGGCCAGCTTAAGGGCAGCACACCGACTGCATCACACCGCAGAGCTCCGCATGTTCTTTGGTGTGGGCCTTTTTTCAGACGTGTGCAGCAGATCGCACCATTGCCATTTGCAACATATGTCTAAAGCGTATCTCGCATGGCCAAAACATCAGCCGCTTGGGCACCACGTGCTTGACCAGACATATGTCGACCTGCCATGCAGTCCGTTGGCAAGCACACCTAAAAGACCCACACCAAAGAACAAGGCGGACCTCTCCTTGCTCCTCATCATCTGGGATCTCCAAGCCCACTATACCTTCAGTCCTCTCTGAAACCTGCACTGAGAGGAATGAAGGTGTAGAATTAGGTGTGTCACAGCCAAGTACATGCGGGCAATCTGCTATTGTTACACCGACTTCTGATTGTACCAGGCAAATTTCCCTGCCCCACCTGCTGCACCGCCGCAAGAAGTTCGCTCCCAGCCATCCACATGCCCAGCGGTTGAATGCTAGCTTGGCTAAATTGCTAGCACTTCAACTGCTGCCTTTTCAGTTGGTAGACTCTGCCCCTTTCCGTGAGTTTGTGGAATGTGCGGTTCCTCAGTGGCAGGTTCCCAAACGCCACTTTTTCTCACGGAAGGCGATTCCGGCTCTCTACCGGCATGTGGAAGGCAATGTCTTGGCCTCGCTGGACAGAGCGGTCAGTGGTAAGGTGCATATTACCGCTGACTCATGGTCCAGCAGGCATGGTCAGGGACATTACCTATCTTTCACTGCGCATTGGGTGACTCTGCTGGCAGCTGGGAAGGATGCAGGACAAGGTGCAGTAGTGTTGGAGGTTGTTCCGCCACCACGCCTCCAAAATGTTGTTACTGGTGATTCTGACACGCCTCTCTCCTCCTCCTCTTCTTCTTCCTCCATGGCCTCTTCCTGTGCTGATTTGTCCTCGGAACCAACGGTGCTCCGTAGGCGTTCAAGGGGCTACACCAGTACGCAGGCAAAAAGATGCCATGCGGTGCTTGAGCTGGTGTGTTTGGGGGACAGGAGCCACACTGGGGCAGAGATTCTGTCAGCTCTGCAGGGGCAGGCTCATAGGTGGTTGACGCCATGCCAGCTTAAGCCAGGAAAGGTGGTTTCCGACAATGGCACCAACCTCCTCTCCGCCCTCCGACAGGGACAACTGACCCATGTGCCCTGTTTGGCTCATGTCCTTAACTTGGTGGTGCAGCGGTTCTTGGGCAGGTACCCGGGCTTACAGGAGGTCCTGAAGCAGGCCAGGAAACTCTGTGGGCATTTCCGCCGGTCATATAATGTCAGTGCTCGGCTGGCTGAGCTGAAAGGATTACAACCTGCCCAAGAACCGCCTAATCTGTGACATACCCACCAGGTGGAACTCTACGTTGGCCATGCTGCAGCAGCTGCACAGGCAGCAGAGGGCCATCAATGAGTATCTGTTGCAATATGGCACCAGGACAGGGTTAGAGGAGCTTTGATTATTTTCCCCATGCCAGTGGGCCATGATCAGGGATGCATGCACTGTCCTGGCACCATTTGAGGAGGCCACTAGGATGGTGAGCAGTGACAGTTCATGCATCAGTGACACTGTCCCTCTTGTCCACCTGTTGGAGCACACGCTGCGTGGAATAATGGACAGGGCACTTGAGGCAGAACAGAGGCAGGAACAGGAGGACTTCCTTACCTCTCAAGGCCCCCTTTATCCAGACAGTGTTCCTGCTGGCCCGGCTATCACACATGAAGAGGATGAGGAGGAGGAGGAGGAGGATTGTGTCAGCATGGAGGTGGAGACTAGTACTCAGCATCAGCAGCAGTCTTCAAGGGATCAATTACAGTCCCAAGACACCCATGGACTTGTACGTGGCTGGGAGGAGGTGGCTGCGGATCATGTCATCCTCAGTGACCCAGAGGACTCAGCACCGAATGCCTCAGCAAACCTGCGCTGCATGGCCTCCCTGATCCTGCAAAGCCTGCGTAAGGATCCTCATATTCGTGCGACCAAGGAGAGGGATCATTACTGGCTGGCAACCCTCCTTGATCCACGGTACAAGGGTAAGGTTGCGGACCTTATCTTGCCATCGCAGAGGGAGCAGAGGATGAAACATCTTCGGGAGGCCTTGCAGAAAGGTCTGTGCAACACGTTCCCAGAGACTGGGAGGTTAAAAATTCCTGGTCCTGGACAACGTGTTGCTGAGGCTTCGGTCAGTCAAAGAAGGAGTGGTGGAGAAGGTGGCCGTCTGACCGATGCGTTCAGACAATTTTTTAGTTCGCAGCCCCAAGGTATGATCGGTTCCAGCAACCATCGCCAGCGTCTGGTTTACATGGTGCAGGAATACCTAGGGGCAAGATCAGACTTGGACACCTTTCCCACCGAAAATCCTCTGGGTTACTGGGTCTTGAGGAAGGATCACTGGCCAGAGCTTGCACAGTATGCAATTGAGATACTGGCCTGTCCTGCATCCAACGTTCTTTCGGAACGCACATTCAGTACTGATGGAGGCTTTGTATCCGATCACAGGGTGCGCCTGTCGACCGACTCGGTCGATCGACTGACCTTCATAAAAATGAATCAGTCTTGGATCACCACCAGCTACCAGGCACCTGATGCTGATGTAACAGAATAATTTTCTTTGAAATGTCAGATTCCTTCAAGACTGCCTATGCTGATGCAGACTGACTATACTGTTATGCTGAGTGACTATCCTCTTCCTCCTCAATAATCATGCTGATAGCTTGAAAGAACATTTTTGGTTCTGGGCACCGCCACCAGTGGCTAAGGCCCAATTTTTCAGCCCCTGTTTAACAGGGGTGTGTAATTAAAATTTTTGATGCAATACTTTGCAACAGGGCTCATTGCTGCGCTCTAAGTACAGTATCTGTGAGGGGTTGCAGTGTTGTGGCACCAGCACCAGTGCCTAAGGCCCAATTTTTTCTGCCCCTGTTCAACAGGGGCATGTAATTACAATTCTTGATCTAATATTTCACAGCTGGGCCCATTCCTGCGCCCACCAAGAGTAACTGTGGGGACTTACAGTGTTGTGGCAACACCAACACCTAAGGGGCAAATTTCTGCAGAGTATATATGGCAGGCCCCTACTTTCAAACATCCAACTTACAAACGACTCCTACTTGCAAACGGAAGGAGACAACAGGAAGTGAGAGGAAATCTACCCGTAGGAAGGCAAATTCTCTCCTGTGATGCCGCATACACATGACCATTTTTAATGTCATTAAAAAAAACGTCGTTTTTCTCGACGTTATTTTTCGTGTTTCCTCTCAAGCCTGCCTTGCCTACACACTATCGTGAAAAAAAATTATCTAGCAAAGCGCGGTGACGTCCAAAACGTACGACGGCACTATAAAGGGGAAGTTTCATTATGTTCGCGCCACCCTTTTGGCTGCTTTTGCTGATTTCGTGTTACCGCGTGTTAGTAAAAGTTTGGGAAGAGACGATTCGCGCTTTTCAGTCTTCGTGCTTTAAAGATCGTTTTCGGGAGTTCAGTTTGTGCTTGTGGGTTCGTATCTGTCTTTCAGTGCTTGTAGTCAGTTCGTATCTGTTTTTGCAGTGCGTTCTTGTCCGCTCGTTACTGTTTTTCAGCTCGTTCTTCAGAGGCCTTGCTGTTCTTCAGTGCGTTCTTTTAGTTCGTTCTGATTAGACGACCGTTTTGAAGCCATGTTGCGGGTACGTTCTTGTCGCCGAGATCGTGCTGTGCTTGCTTCTGGGCTTGATGCTATATCCCAGATCCGGTCCATGAACAGGGTGAGGAGGAGTTGTGGGACCAAGAATTGGTTGCTCCAGCGGGACCAATTCTGTCACATGCCTCTGCTGCGGGAGATCCAGGAGAATAACCCTGATGATTTCAGGAATTTTCTTAGGATGTCTGACCCCGTTTTTCAGCAGCTCTTGGCTTTGGTGTCCCCCTATATCACCAGGCAGGACACCGTTATGCGGGAAGCCATTACTGCTGAGCAGAGGCTAGTTGCTACGTTGCGCTACCTGGCAACAGGGCGAAGCTTGCAGGACCTCAAGTTCTCGACAGGCATCTCCCCCCAGGCTCTGGGCGTCATTATCCCAGAAACCTGCTCTGCCATTATCCAAGTCCTTCAGGAGGACTATATTAAGGTAAGTTTTCTCCTTTATAAACCTCACAATCTATGTTTTTTATGCTTGCTAATGTATAGTATTTTTTTTAACTGTCTCTAATTAATTACCATGATTGTAATATGCTGTAAATGTCCCCTTTGTCCCCATGCATGTTGTAAGCTTTTAATGGTCCTTTTTTTGGGCCTACATGCATATTTTAAAAAACCAACCTCTCCAGCATTATATCCTGGGCCCAAACACACCTAGCCTAGTCACTCCCCAATGTTTTTTGTCCACTCCATTGTAGTGCTTAGCTTGCCCGAACCCCCCCCCCCCCTTCCCATAATTTTTTGCTTTTGTCTAATTTCACAAAATAAATTACATAGTACTAGAGCTTTTATTTATGATGTCCCCAACTCATCTCAACCCCCCACCCTAAAATAATTTCACAGGTCCATCAGAGTGGGTGATGTTTTTTGTGCTAATTTTTAGCTCTTATTAAAGCGGAGCTCCACCCTAAAGTGGATTTTCCGCTCAGCGGAACCCTCCCCCCTCCGGTGTCAAAATTGACACCTTTTCAGGGGGGAGGGGGTGCAGATACCTGTTTCACCCACATCCGGGAGTCGTCTCTGCGGCAAATCTGCCGGAGACAAGTCACTTCCCGCAGAATACCCGTAGTGTTCTTGGAGACACTTGGCTCCCAGAACACAGGAGGACCAGTCAGAACTGCGCAGCGCTTCTCGTGCATGTGCGGTAGGGAACCGGGCAGTGAAGCCGCAAGGCTTCTCTTCCTGGTTCCCTCACCGAGTATGGCGGAGGGGGCAGCAGAGTGACAAGCGATCGTTCGTCCTCTGCTGCGGACGTCGCTGGACTCCAGGACAGGTAAGTGTCCAATTATAAAAAGTCAGCAGCAGCTGTAGCTGTTGGGTAATTTTATTTTATTTTGGCTGCGGAGCTCCGCTCTAAAATACTCCTTCCAAATTAATGCTATACTGATGTTTTGCCCAGAGGGTTTTGTGATAACATGGTAGCAAAGTATTTTAATTTATTTATTTGGTTTGACTCCACAGTTACCATCGACACCACAGGAATGGCAGAATGTGGCATCTGAGTTTTCTCATCGGTGGAACTTTCCCAACTGTGGAGGAGCCATTGATGGCAAGCACGTCCGCATCGTGCCACCACCCCAATCGGGATCCTTTTTTTTTAAAATTATAAAGGGTTCCACAGTATTGTGCTGATGGCGGTGGTGTCTGCCAACTATGATTTTCTTTATATTGATGTTGGGAAAAATGGGCGGATGTCTGACGGTGGTGTTTTTGCCCAGACCGATTTCGCCGACCGGCTTCTATCAGAGG
This sequence comes from Rana muscosa, assembly GCA_029206835.1. NCBI lineage: Eukaryota > Metazoa > Chordata > Amphibia > Anura > Ranidae > Rana > Rana muscosa. The sequence continues at coordinate 412,383,504 of CM055122.1, forward strand.
ACCTGGCATTGCCACCTGCGGCAGAAAATGAACATGGCCTCCCCTTTGTTTTCCTGGCAGATGAGGCATTTGCGCTTGGTCCCCATTTGATGAGGCCTTTTCCACAAAGGACCCTCACCCCTGAGAGGAGGGTCTTTAATTATAGGCTGGCCAGAGCGAGAAGGGTGGTCGAAAATGCCTTTGGCATCATGGCCAGTCGTTTCCGCCTTTTTTATGACTGCTCTCAACATGGCGGAGTACAAATGGAACCATTTAATCATGTGCTGTTGCATTCTACACAATTATTTAAAAAAAAAATCGAACAATTACCTTTCTTCAGTTGCCCTTCAGGGCACAGAGTTCTCCGATGGACCATTGCCAGCCCAGGTAGCTGGCCCTACAGGCTTGGCCCCCCCAAAGCGGGCGTGATGTGCGCCAACGCTATGTTGAATATTTTATGGGTAGGGGGGCCATTGCAATGCCTGATCATATTTGAAAGAATCTTTTGAATAATAAAAAAAAATATCATGAAAACATCTTGTTTGCTTTTATTTTGGTTGATTTGTTCTTTCTCCTAGCTCAGTGATGGTGAACCTTGGCACTCCAGATGTTTTGCAACTACATTTCCCATGATGCTCAACTCCACTGCAGAGTGCCTTAGCAACATGGGAAATGTAGTTCAAAACCATCTGGGGTGCCAAGGTTCACCATCACTGTCCTAGGTTATACTAGTGCAGTTGTAGTGCCATGTTTATTTTTCTGAAGTAAATTACCATCATTTGGAGTGTAAACACACCCATTTTTTGGTGTGTGTGTGTGTGTGTGGGGGGGGGGGGGCAACATTGATATAAGAAGCTACACATTGTTTATTTCCAAATATTTTTAAAAGGAGCATAAAATTTGGGTTATTTTTATAAAAATACAATTTTTAAAATTTTTTTTGGGGGGGATCATTTTTTGGCTAAAACGCATGAAACAAATGTACAACATGTACAATAGTAATTATAAATTAAAAGCTTCCCAAAAAAATGAGAAAATCAACAATCAAAAAAATAATAACAAAACATAATTTTCACCCATATAAAAGTTTTAAACCCTCCCAAGAACCTGTTCTATTTTTTTTTTATTCTTTGCTCCAGCTGCTTGGTGTTTTGTCTCATCTGGAACAAGTTATCTTTCATTTGTTCCAGGTCACGAGAGCAGACCCTCAGTTCTTTGACCAACATCTGGGCAATGAGTCTGCTGAAGGTTGCTTGGGCCGCAGGCATTAAAGTACCTTAAATTGGAAAAATAAAAGTCTTACTAAATATACAGGCCTACATCTATTACCTGAAGCTGTGGTGTATGACACTGACCTGTTGATTTGCCATTTCCCACTGCTTCAGCCACATCCTGCGGTTGTTGGTCTTGGGATGGTGGTGGGGGGTTTGCAGCCTCCTGTCTCTTAGCTCTTTGAAGCCCTATGAGATAGAACCCAAAGGTAGACTTGAGTAACTAAATATATTTAGGCCTGAAAGAGGAATATTAATCATTCTTTGGAAGTGTGGTACAATTGTATTTTTGGAAATTATTTCTAAGCTGAACACATGATTGTATCCATTTCCCAAGCTGGTAGATTAAGCTATTTTGGTCATGTTTCACACATGGAAACACACCAAGTATCCACTGGATCACCTGTGTGTGACACCATCAAAAGGTTGTTCTTGTGGCCCACACTTGTGCTAATGAGTACAGATGTGTAAGCAGCTGCTGAGCATACTCTCCTAACCGTACACTGAATCCAGTTACATTAGTTAAATATAGTTACCAACACATACACAACCATGTTTCTAATTATCACATAAACAGTTCAAGATGTCAATTTTCACATTCTTGGGCACAAGAATCAGTCGTAGGAATCCTCGTTCAATCGTTCACTAAATGACGATCTTTTGGTCCAATTCAGTGTTAACTACATTTGATCATTCCTAATAATAGGCATGTTCAAATTTAGTTATCACTGTATTCCCCCAAAACATAGTTTTTTTGGTAATGAACGAGGATTTTGACGATTGATTCTTGTGCCCAAGAACATGAAAATTGACATCTTGAACTGTTCAAGATGCCCGGTTTTATGTTCTTGGGCACAACAAGAATCAATCGTCGAATTCCTCGTTCTTTACCAATAATACGATGTTTTGGGGGAATACAGTGATAACTACATTTGATCATTCCTAATAATAGGCATGTTCAAATTCAGTTAACACTGAATTGGACCAAAAGATCGTCATTTAGTGAACGTTTGAACAAGGATTTCTACGATCGATTTGTGTGCCCAAGAACATGAACCCGGACATCTTGAACTGTAACACATACATTAAATAAAAAGCACATGCAGCACCATGCTATTAATAAAAATCTGAGTAAATGTAAATCTACTTACTTTTTCGGATCACTTTTTTTTAATTTTCTTATATTGCTCCGGCTCCCTTAACTTAATGTCCGACCATTTTTTTCTGATCTGTTCCTTCGACCTGCGAACCCCATATTTCCTGGACAGTTTGGACCACTTTATCCATGATCTGGCCCTTCACCTGATTCGGCTTTTTATATGGGCCATGTTTTGCGTCATAATCCTCCTTCAGCAATATGGTGACCATATCCACCATCTCCTCAAACGACATGTTAGTGGCTTTGTATCTCCTCTTCATCTCGGTGAGTCGCCGCCATGTTGTCAGTCTCCGTCATTAAGGACGAGCGAGAAGGGGCGGGGAAAGTAGTCTAACGAACGTCAGGGGCGGGAAAGCGTGCGGAGCGTCACGCATGCGCACTGTAATATAACGGAAATGAGCATTGTTGAAAGCGACGTTCAGTGAGTGGAAGAAGGTCGGAAGCTACGAACGTGTAGATCGCGGGTACGTAACATTTTTCAGACTTGATATGTCGAGGGTTGAGCGGACCCGAACTGTAAAGTTGGGTACTGTACAGAACTATTGTGTTTTTGGGTCCCGGAGCCGAAACCTAAAAATTCACTGTATGTTTGGGTCCGGTGTTGGGCAATATGCATGTAACTTCGCGCTTGCTTCCCATGCTGTTAGAAGTGGCCCTGCACAAAGTGTCATTTTGGAAAGTTAAAACTTCATTTAAAACTCAATCGCGGCTAGAATGAATTATCGGGTCCCGGCAAATGGCAATACATTGAAAAGTAATTAAAAAAAAAAAAAAATGTGGGGGTCCCCCCAAATTCTATTTGCAGGCCCTTCAGGTCTGGAAAGGATTTTAAGGGGAACTCCACTCCAAATTAAAAAAAAATGGCGTGGAGTCCCCCCAAAAATCCACACCAGACCCTTATCCGAGCACGCAACCTGGCCGGCCACAGGGGAAGAGGGGGGGACGAGAGAGCGCCCCCCCCCCTCCTGAACCGTACCAGGCCACATGCCCTCAACATGGGGAGGATGTCCCCATGTTGATGGGGACAAGGGCCTCATCCCCACAACCCTTGCCCGGTGGTAGTGGGGGTCTGCGGGCGGGGGGCTTATCGGAATCTGTAAGACCCCTTTAACAAAGGGGACCCCCAGATCCCGGCCCCCCCTATGTGAATTGGTAATGGGGTACATTGTACCCCTACCATTTCACCAAAAAAGAGTACAAAATGTAAAAAATTACAATAGACGGTTTTTGACCATTCCTTTATTAATGTCTTTTTCTTTCTTCCATCTTCTTCCATCTTCTTCCTTCTTCTTTTGTTCCATTCGGGTTTCTTCATCCATCTTCATCTTCATCTTCCTTCTTCCTTCGGTGTTCTCGTCCGCATCTTGCTCCGGCTTCTTCTTTCTCCGGCCGCTCCGTTTGAATTGGAGGTTCCCGCTGTGTGACGCTTCAGTTCATGAGTTCTCCTCTTGGTCCGGTGACCCTGCCCCCCTCTGACGCACATGGATTTCACGGGTACTTTCCCCGTGCTGTCAGAGGGGGGCGGGGCCACCGGGTCGCAGCGGACCTAGAGGGGAACTGAAGAACTTAAGCGTCACACAGCGGGAAACTCAAATTCAAACGGAGTGGCCGGAGAAAGAAGAAGCCGGAGCAAGATGCGGACGAGAACACCGAAGGAAGAAGAAGATGGAAGAAAGAAAAAGACCTTAATAAAGGAATGGTCAAAAACCGTCTATTGTCATTTTTTACATTTTGTACTATTTTTTTTGGTGAAATTGTAGGGGTACCCCATTACCAATTCACATGGGGGGGCCGGGATCTGGGGGTCCCCTTTTGTTAAAGGGGTCTTCCAGATTCCGATAAGCCCCCCGCCCGCAGATCCTCACAACCACTGGGCAAGGGTTGTGGGGATGAGGCCCTTGTCCCCATCAACATGGGGACATCCTCCCCATGTTGAGGGCATGTGGCCTGGTACGGTTCAGGAGGGAGGGGGGGCGCTCTCTCGTCCCCCCTCTTCCCCTGCGGCCGGCCAGGTTGCGTGCTCGGATAAGGGTCTGGTATGGATTTTTGGGGGGACTCCACGACTTTTTTTTTTACATTTGGGGTGGAGTTCCCCTTAAAATCCTTTCCAGACCTGAAGGGCCTGGTATGGATATTTGGGGGGAACCACACGCATTTTTTTTAAACATTTGCGGCGGGGTTCCTCTTAATATCCATTCCAGACATGAAGGGCCTGGTAATTGAATTTGGGGGAACCCCAATGCTTTTTGAATTTTTGTATCAATGACTTTTCTATGTATTGCATTTGACAGGAGACAACAATTCATTATACCCAGGAGTGAATTTTTATGTAATTTTGGAAAAGCACAAATGACAATTTGTGCAGGGACAGTTCTAGGTACTCCTTTACTTTTTTGGAGGCATTTTAGTCCTCAGATTTTCGGGGGCCCCATTGACTTCAATGGGGTTTGGGTTCGGGGTCAAGTCCCGTCACGAAATCGAGCTTTTTACAAAGTTTGCAAAAAAGAGTTTAACACAAACATCCAGGTGTCCACTCAACTCTATGATGACTGATCAATTGCTACGTTTGTGGCCTATATATGGTGAGAAAGATTAGTAGTAGTCTTGACTGTCATTCAAATTTTTGTCTGTTTTTTGACTTGCAGAAAAAATGCAGGTATTTAAGGACCCAGATTTTATGTTAGAATTCCTGCAAAGGTGGAAGAATCTTCCTGTTTTATGGGAGAACAAAAACAAACAAAATAAAAATAAAGACGCCAGGAAGAGAGCACTGGAGACCTTGCTGGAATTTGTGCAAACTCAGATCCCCACAGCAACACTACAGGATGTGAAGACGAAAATTGGGACCATTAGGGGCACATATTGGACTCAAAGAAACAAAGTCCGAACATCTATGCGGTCAGGAGCAGCTGCAGAGGACAGATACATTCCGAATCTCTGGTACTACCAGCATTTAAGTTTCCTGGATGACCACCTGGAATCAAGGGAATCCCTTTCCAGCCTTCCACCCAGAACGAGCTCCAGCCTTCCCTCCAGCCTTCCCTGCAGCCAACCCTCCAGCCTTCCCTGCAGCCAAGTTGAGGTGTCTTTGGAGGAACAAGCTCAACTCCTGGAGGAGCCTGATTTGAACATTTGGAGCCAGGTATAATATTTAGCAAAAGATTTCTAGTACTAAAAGTCTAATGTTGTCAAAGATGTTAAACTTGTGTGAAAAATGTTACCAGTTAAACCAAAGTGTCTGACATATCAATAGACAGCAGTGGTCAAAAATTATGGGGACAAGAATGAAAAATGCTGGTGTCAGAATGATTAACTTTAATATTTATTAGCATTCAATTAGGAAATGTCATGAGGTCACAAATGTGTGTGAAAGATAAAAGGCAAAAATTACAATATGTAACTTTTTTATACAGGACGAGGAGGCAGGCGCCAGTGTGACCCACGAGGAGGCAGGTGCCAGTGGAACCCAGGAGGAGGCAGGCCCCAGTGTGACCCACGAGGAGGCAGGTGCCAGTGGAAGCCAGGAGGAGGCAGGCCCCAGTGGGACACAGCGCAACACCAGACCCCAGATACCTCCGCTGCGTATTCCACAAAAAAGGGCAAGGAGGCTGATTCAGATGGAGGAGGAGACCCAGGCCCTAATTGGGGAGGCCACTGCGGCCCTCAGAGAGCCCCCCACCGCTGCAGAGGGATTTTCTGCCTTTATTGGGCACAAACTGCCCGAAGTGCAAATGGAACAGCGGCTAAAATGCGAGACCCTGATCTTGAAGGTCGTAAATATGGGCATGTTGGGGAAACTCAATGACTTTACGGACGTTGTGGATGTTTCTTATGTCCTTGCTCCCTGCTCCTGCCCCACTCCCCACTCCCTGCTCCTGCCCCTGCTCCAGTCCCTCCTCCACGGACACAGCCTCCAAGGAAGGCTGCAGGGAAGGCAACAAAGAGCAGAAAATAAGCCCAGGATATGTCCTTCAGATGGTCCCAATTTTCGTCTTCACATCCTTTGTTGTTTGCTGTGGTGATCTGGGTCTGCACTAATTCAAGCAGGGTCTCCAGTGCTGTCTTCCTGGCTTCTTTAGTTTTACTTTACCTGTGGTTTTGTTTTGCCTTAACCTTTAATTTGTTTTTAGGCCAGAATAAATGGTATTTTTGTTTCAGGATAAAAAATGAACATGTGTTTTTATTCTAAATAGACAGTTTGCTAGTGAGTAGGCAGGGATATTGGGAAAAAAAATTGTGAAACTAACAAGGGATACTAACCTCCTTGAGGGTAAATTAGAATAAATAATAATGTTGTTGTGGTAACTTGACACACTCAAAAATATCAAATAATATGGGAAAACAGTCTAAAATATATTATCAAAATAATTATCAAAAATAACATCTTCAATACAAGATGGAAACTCAAAAAAATTGGGTATTTAGGGAGATCTGGCTTACAATAAATATAGATTAATCATGAGAAAACAATAAATAAAGACAAAACTTTTTCATAACTCTGTGAGAATATCAGCAGCAAGAGAATTGGATTATTGCAGCATTAGAACGAAGAAAAGAATGCGCTGCATTAAACAATGCAATAATTTCCTGCATGACGAATGTACCATCTCCAGTATGAACGGTAGTTTTACCAGAACGAGTGCTCCCTTCTCATCACTTGCTTCTGATCATGCGCGCTTTTTTCATGTCGTTAAAGCCTACACACGACCATTTTTCATGACGAGAAAAACGACGACGTGCAAAACGGCGAGAAAAATTTGAGCATGTTCTAATTTTTCTCGTCGTGATTAATGACGTTTTTCACGTCGAGAAAAACAAGAAAAAGCCCACAGACGATCGTTTTTCTCGTCCAAAGGAAAAAATTTAATTTTTCTCGACGAGAAAAACGGTCGTGTGTACGCGGCATAAGAGTTAATATGGGAAAAAGGTGTCTCCTCTCCACTGATGCTTTATCACCAATCCTTGTTTCAATAAAAAAACAAGTTTTCCAAAAACATTTGTCATTGGGATGAAAAGTGAGGTGAAATATTCTGAACAGGTGCACAGACAGCAAAACAAATGTTACAGGGGTGATAACCCTTCCCTATGTTCTCCAAAAAGCTTAAAAATAGATTTTTTGGCTAGAGCTACACTTAAAAAATGTACCTGTTCCAAATTACAAACAGATTGTACTTAAGAACAAACCAACAGTCCCTGTCTTGTTTGCACCGCCTGTATACTGCTGTTCAGAGTATATAGGGCCTTTTTTTTTATTTTGGGTGCGGGGTTCCCCTTAATATCCATACAAGACCCAAAGGGGCTGGTAATGGGCTGGGGTGGGAGGTGGGGTGATGGGGTAGCCATGCCATTTTTCTCAATGATTTTCATCCATATTGCCGGGACCAGACATTACATTAAAGCCGCAAGCAATTTTAAATGGCTTTTTTTCCTTTAGAAATGTCATTTTGTGCAGGGACAGTTCTAAACACAGTAAACACGTGCCACTTCACAGGCATACTTTAGACACCCCCCAGGTACGATATTTAAACGAATATTTCACTTATTTTTTTCACTTTATGCATCATTAAAATCACTGCTCCCGAAAAAACGACTGTTTTTAAAAATTATTTTTACATTGATTCATGTCCCCTGGGGCAGGACCCGGGTCCCCAAACCCTTTTTAGGACAATAACATGCATATTAGCTGTTATAATTAGCACTTTAGATTTTGAACGTTCGCATCCATTGTATTTAATAGGGTTCTAAAGTTCGCACAAACTTTTGGTCCATTCGAAGGTTCTGGTGCGAACCGAATGGGGGGGTGTTCGGCTCATCCCTAGCTAAGGCCCAATTTTTCAGCCCCTGTTTGACAGGGGCATGTAATTACAATTTTTGATGCAATACTTTGTAGCAGGGCTCATTCCTGCGTTCCAACTATAGTATCTGTGAGGTTTTGCAGTGTTGTGGCACCAGTGCCTAAGGCCCAATATTTCTGCCCCTGTTTAAGAGGGGCGTGTAATTACAATTTTTGATGCAATAATTTGCAGCAGGGCTCATTCATGTGCCCCAACTAGAGTTTCTGTGAGGGGTTGCAGGTTTGTGGCACCAGCACCTGTGCCTAAGGCCCACTTTTTCTGCCCCTGTTCAACAGGGGCATGTAATTTATATTAAAAGTGCTAGGGATAAAGAATATATACAAATTGATGCCTTCGTCCCATTAACGTTATGTGGAGAGAAGAATGAGGCTAGTATGGACTGTGTTGGCACCATATGAGGACTGATAAACAGTTGAAGATAGAAGTTTAAAAGATTTTTATTACAAAATTATATATATAAAGAGTTTATACATTTCATAGAAACAAAAGATGATTTCGTGGCATTCCATATATCGTACCATTACAATCAATGGAGAAAAATACAACTGTACATACATGATATGTGGTGCTCTACATGTTTCACGTTAAGATTCAAAAGAGAATCCGCTTCTTCAGGAGCTATATCTAAATATGTATAGGTTCTCAGTGGACATATGAAACAATTGTGTTGTCACGAGACATGGGTGCTGAACCAGAGGGGACCAAATCGCGGATCAAGTTTCCGGGTATGTCATATGGGGTTGGTAACCCCACCATAGACACCAGAATCAGGAGGTATGGGTAATCTCCTAGGAGGACACATCCAAGAGCATCTCACAGATAATCGGCATGCCGGTTGAAATATATAAAAAGGAAGATCAGGTCAATGGTGGACTCGTCATAGTATAGGAAGGTCTCTTAAATTTTCCTAGACATGTAGACACCAATTTTATGTTTCAGTAGATGGATATTGGGAGATCTCTGAGGTATGTAGTGGTAACCATATCAGGTGCTCGGTTGCAATCTGCGACCAAGGTGGGTTTTTTAAAACAGAGAATCCAAAAGCCAGTATAGGTCAGACTTCCCAAGTAAGGAGAAGATTTGACATGCCAGGGAGATGCGTACGGATGTGTCCTCCTGACAACACACAGCTGGCATATCAAATCTTCTCCTTACTTGGGAAGTCTGACCTATACTGGCTTTTGGATTCTCTGTTTTAAAAAACCCACCTTGTTCCCAAGACCCAAATGGGCTGGGGGGGGGTGGTACCCATGCCGATTTTCTCAATGATTTTCATCCATATTGCCGGGACCACACATTACTTTAAAGCCACAAGCAGTTTTAAATTACTTTTTTTCCTTTTAGAAATGTAATTTTGTGCAGGGACAGTTCTAAACACGGGAAACACGTGCCACTTCAAAGGCATACTATAGACACCCCCCAGGTACAATATTTAAAGGAATATTTCACTTTTTTCTTTTCACTTTAAGCATCATTAAAATCACTGCTCCCGATTAAAAACCGGCCATTTTCAAAACTTCTTTTTGCATTGATAGATGTTCCCTGGGGAAGAACCTGGGTCCCCAAACCCTTTTTAGGACAATAACTTGCATATTAGCCTTTAAAATGAGCACTTTTGATTCCGAACGTTCGAGTCCCATAGACTTTAACAGGGTTCGATAATTTGCGTAAACTTTCGGTCCGTTCGCAGGTTCTGGTGCGAACCGAACCGGGGGGTGTTCGGCTCATCCCTAGTGTTAGGAAGCTAGTTGTTAGGTAATTTGGACAGGGTATAATCCCCAATCCTCATTAAATTAGTAGGTACGATGCCTGGCGGGTGTGGAGATGTGACTCTGTGCAGTGTCGGCCCAAGACATTGTGCTGCCTGGTACCAAAAATGAAATGCTGCCCCCCCCCCAAAAAAAAAATCACGCCCACCAAAATGCCCCCACATCCATTATTTTATATTATGATAACTAAAGTGGACCTGTCATGGCTCTATACATGTATATAAGAGTATAAAGTGGACCTGTCATGGCTCTATACATGTATATAAGAGTATAAAGAGGACCTGTTATGGCTCTATACATGTATAGGAGTGTAAAGAGGACCAGTCATGGCATTATACGTGTATATAGAAGTATAATAAGGACCTTACATGGCTCTATACATGTATGTAGGAGTATAAAGAGGACCTGTCATGGCTCTATACATGTATGTAGGAGTATAAAGAGGACCTGTCATGGCTCTATACATGTATGTAGGAGTATAAAGAGGACCTGTCATGGCTCTATACATGTATGTAGGAGTATAAAGAGGACCTGTCATGGCTCTATACATGTATGTAGGAGTATAAAGAGGACCTGTCATGGCTCTATACAGGTATATAGAATTATAAAGAGGACCTGTCATGGCTCTATACATGTATATTGGAGTATAAAAGGACCTATGCTTGGCCGGCGGCCGCGATGCCACCCACGATCGCTCCACAGAGAGCCAGAACGGGGATCTGTCAATGTAAACAGACAGATCCCCATTCTGACAGGGGAGGAGAGACAGATCTGCTGTTCCTAGTGATTAGGAACAGAGATCTCTCTCCTCCTCCAGTCAGTCCCATCCCCCCCAGTTAGAAACACCTCCCCATTTAACCCCTTTCTAGACAGTGACATTTACACAGTAATCAGTGCAGTTTTATAGCACAGATCGCTGTATAGATGTCAGTTGATCCCAAATATGTGTCAAAAGTGTCCGAACCTGTCCACCGCAATGTCGTAGATCACTGCCATTACTAGTAAAAAAGTTAATAATAAAAATGCTTGAAGTGCAGCGGGGAGTGGAGCGGGCAATTTGCCTCACAGTGCAGGGGGCAGTGCCGGGACAAAGTCAACCAGCACCCAGGGCGAACATGCCAAGCTGCGCCCCCCCATGACCAATTATCTTACACACACACACAAATACATTATATATATATATATATATATATATATATATAGTGCAGAGGTCAGAATTGGATAGATTACAAAGTACAAGGATCAGGAGCAGTGTGTACAGTGTTCAGAGGTAGAGTATGTACAGTAATATACAATGTGCAGAAGTCAAGAGCAGTAAACTGCAGAGTACAGAGACCAGGAGTATATACACCCTAGTGCATAGCAGTAGCCCCTATAAATTATATCAAATTTAGTGTATGTGTCATTATCAAATCTGACCAAGTGAAATATATAGCACATGAATATGGAACCAAAATACCAGTGCTGCAAACAAAATTATGAAGGGGCGAATCCCAAAACATATAATGCGAACAACTCATAAATATTCAATTACATATCACATGTGGGACCAAAATCCCTGTGCTGCAAAAACATTTTGTGAGGGAACTGTAAATAAAAAATGTAAAATACTATAACATATAATGTGAATAACTCCCAAATATTCAAATAACTCTAGTCAAATTCTTATGGTTCATTTGTACACAATTTGGTTTTGGAGTTACTACCAAACTCCCAGTGCTGCAAATCAAACACACAGTGCAAAGTAATATTAAAGTGCACTATAAAAAAACAGTCCACTAGAGCAGTGGTCTCCAAACTGCGGCCCTGGGGCCGGATGTGGCCCTTTGCTTGCCTTTATCTGGCCCTTGAGGCATTATTCCTGCCAATGACACCAATGATGGGGCATAATTCCTTCTACTGACAAAAAAAGGGGCACTATTCCTCCCAACGACACCAGATCGCACATTGTTAACTCCCACTGGGCACAGTTCGGCCCCCCTGAAGTCTGAAAGACAGTAAACTGGCCCTTTAGAGAGTTTGGAGACCCCTGCACTAGAGAGCAAGTGCTCTTGTGCACATTGCTGGATCGAGATGGGGCTCAAGCAAGTGGCTGACAGATTCCTCCATGTGGGAATTGTATTCTGACAGCAGGGACTCTCCCCTATCAAAATACACTGATCAGCACTGCTTCTGTTTGGCTGCAAACAGCTAATCGAACAAGGATTTCCAGCAGAAGTGGATATAACAAATCGGTTTCTGTCTAACAGAGAGGGTTACACATCGATCAAAAATTCAGCCCCTGCTGAACCCAATGAATTCTTTGCTGTGTATTCAGTTTTACCTTGTACTTTGCTTCAGCGGGCTCTCTGCAGTTCTGTTACTGGTCCCCTGCAGCTCCTGTGTCAGTTAGGAGTGACAGTGGTCACACTCCAGCCTCCAATTTAGACCATACAGGGTTAATCTTCCTCTATATGTGATAGGGAGGAGGAGGAGAGCACTGGAGCTGGCTGAAGCATAGAATCAAGTAAAAAAAGACTATACAGTGCCCCCCTTCTCCCCCCTCCCCCACACTGCAAGAGTGGACTTTCTTGAAGTTGGGCTGGGATAAGAAATCACATCCTTTGCTGTGTAATGTTATATTCTTGAACAGGTTAGGGATTAGTGTGACATTTCAGGTGCTACATAGATGTAATCCACATACACATTATATCTTATTAAAAAATCATTCTTTTTAGAAGATATAATGTGTATGTGGATTACATATAATGCAGCACCTGAAATGTCACACTAATTCCTAACCTGTTTAAGAATTTTACTTTCAATAAACCTGCAGTGAAAAGTGCAGGGCACGTTTATAATCACAGTATATGGAATGCAGAGCAGTCGGGACTCACAGTAGAAGAGGATCCAGCCTGTCATCCGTGATTTACACACCTTCACTCTGCTCTGGAGGAGGAGCGCTTTGCTGTGTGCTGGGCGGGAACCAAAGATCGATGCTGCAGTGTGAGGTTCTCTTTCTGCTCCGCCCACATGCACTTTCGCTGGGACTGTACCACCTCCGATCCAGGGGGGGGGGGGGAGACTCATAGGAACTCAAGAAGGGAGCCTAGAAAGGGGTGCATCTGCTGCCGCAGAGCAGTGAGCAGGAGCGCATAATCCTTAAATTAGGCAGGCAACAGGGGCATACAAGTTTTACAGCTACATTTTGTGGATAGATTTTTCTGCTCACAGCTTTGCCGCCCCCCTAAAAGTGCCGCCTGGTACAATGGTACCATCTGGTCCCATGGTAGGGCCGGCCCTGACTCTGTGTACATCTTGCGGCATGTATGCATTCCTTGATCATCCGAACGAATACTGCTGTGCAAAATGTAAGCACATTGTTTCCCTGGAAGCCCAGGTTCTGAATCTGGGGAAGCAACTGTCAGCACTGAGAAGACCCTTCATACTAAAGGAGAGCTGGGAACGTACCTGGCAGTTTCCGGCAGGGGCCAGCACAGAGGCGGGTGGAGACAAAGAGGTGCAGGCACTAGAAAAGAGTATATGGGTGACAGTCAGGAAGGGTAGAGGGGGAAGTGCCAGGGAGGCCGATCCAGGGCTGGAGCATCCCAATAAGTACGCTCCATTGAGTGACATTGGTGAAACCAGTCAGGGACCAGCACTGCTGGAGCTGAGGGACTCCCCTAGCTGCCAGGGGAAGAACTCCTCCAGTGAGAGTGGGGAGAAAGCAAAGGGAAAGGAAAAAGATATTCTGGTGGTAGGGGACTCAATTCTTAGAAGGACAGAGAGGGCAATCTGTGACAAAGACCTGAAGCGCCAAACTGTATGTTTTCTACCAGGCGCTCGGGTTTGGCACATCACAGATCTGGTGGACAGATTACTGGGAGGGGTTGGGGAAGACCAGGCTGTCATGGTGCACGTTGGCACCAATGACAAAGTCAGAGGCAGATGGAGTGTCCTAAAGAACGATTTTAGGGACTTGGGAGCTAAATTGAGGAAAAGGACCTTCAAGGTAGTATTCTCAGGAATAATTCCGGTACATCGAGCCACATCAGAAAGGCAGAAGGAGATTAAGGAATAGGGATGAGCTTCGAGTTCGAGTCGAACTCATGTTCGACTCGAACATTGCCTGTTCGCCCGTTCGCCGAACAACGAACAATTTGGGGTGTTCGCGGCAAATTCGAAAAGTCTATGGGAGAAATCTAAAGTGCTAATTATAAAGGCTTATATGCAAGTTATTGTCCTAAAAAGTGTTTGGGGACCCGAGTCCTGCCCCAGGGGACATGTATCAATGCAAAAAAAAGTTTTAAAAACTGCCATTTTTTTTAGGAGCAGTGATTTTAATAATGCTTAAAATGAAACCATAAAAGTGAAATATTCCTTTAAATTTCGTACCTGGGGGGTGTGTATGATATGCATGTAAAGTCGCGCATGTTTCCCAGTGCTTAGAACTGTCCCTGCACAAAGTGTCATTTTTGAAGGGGAAAAAAAGTCATTTAAAACTCACTCGCGGCTGTTAATGAATTGTCGGCTTGTATCAATACATAGAAAAGTCATTGATAAAAAACAAAAAAAAAAAGCGTGGGGGTTCCCCAAAATTCAATTACCAGGCCCTTTAGGTCTGGAATGGATATTAAGGGGAACCCCGCCACAAATTAAAAAAAAATGGCGTGGGGTTCCCCCAAAAATCCATACCAGGCCCTTGAGATCTGGCATGGATTTTAAGGGGAACTCCACCCCAATTTTTTTTTAAAAATGGCGTGGAGTCTCCCCAAAAATCCATACCAGACCCTTATCCGAGCACACAACCTGGCCGGCCGCAGGGGAAGAGGGGGGGACAAGAGAGCGGCCCCCCCTCCCTCCTGAACCGTACCAGGCCACATGCCCTCAACATGGGGAGGATGTCCCCATGTTGATGGGGACAAGGACCTCATCCCCACAACCCTTGCCCGGGCGGGGGGCTTATCGGAATCTGGAAGACCCCTTTAACAAAGGGGACCCCTAGATCCCGGCCCCCTATGTGAATTACTAATTCACATAGGGGGGGCCGGGATCTAGGGGTCCCCATGTGAATTGGTAAGGGGTACATTGTACCCCTACCATTTCACGAAGAAAGTGTCAAAAAATGTAAATAAAAACACACAAACACCTTGAAAAAGTCCTTTATTTAAAAAAAAAAAACATTCCAGTGATGAAATCCAGTGTCCCACGGCGATCCCGATGTCCAGCGCTGTCCGTCATTGGTTGTGCCTGTGCGGACCTGATGGGGAACTTCCTCCGCTGTGTTTTAAATGTATTTTTTTTTTCATTATTTTTTTATTTTTTAATAAAGGACTTTTTAAAGGTGTTTGTGTGTTTTTATTTCAATTTTTGGACACTTTCTTCGTGAAATGGTAGGGGTACAATGTACCCCTTACCAATTCACATAGGGGGGGGCCGGGATCTGGGGGTCCCCTTTGTTAAAGGGGTCTTCCAGATTCCGATAAGCCCCCCGCCCGCAGACCCCCACAACCACCGGGCAAAGGTTGTGGGGATGAGGCCCTTGTCCCCATCAACATGTGGACATCCTCCCCATGTTGAGGGCATGTGGCCTGGTACGGTTCAGGAGGGAGGGGGGGCCGCTCTCTCGTACCCCCCTCTTCCCCTGCGGCCGGCCAGGTTGTGTGCTCGGATAAGGGTCTGGTATGGATTTTTGGGGGACTCCACGCCATTTTTTTTTAAATTTGGGGTGGCTATCCCCTTAAAATCCATGCCAGACCTAAAGGGCCTGGTAATTGAATTTGGGGAAACCCCCACGCTTTTTTTTTTTTTTTTTTTTATTAATGACTTTTCTATGTATTGATAAAAGCCGACAATTCATTAATAGCCGCGAGTGAGTTTAAATGACTTTTTCCTTCAAAAATGACACTTTGTGCAGGGACAGTTCTAAGCACGGGAAACATGCGCCACTTTACATGCATATCATACACACCCCCCAGGTACGAAATTTAAAGGAATATTTCACTTTTATTTTTTCATTTTAAGCATTATTAAAATCACCGCTCCCGTAAAAAACGTCTATTTTTTTTGCATTGATACATGTCCCCTGGGGCAGGACCCGGGTCCCCAAACACTTTTTAGGACAATAACTTGCATATTAGCCTTTATAATTAGCACTTTAGATTTCGAACGTTCGAGTCCATTGTATTTAATAGGGTTCTAAAGTTCACACAAACACTCTGTCTGTTCGCAGGTTCTGGTGCGAACCGAACAGGGGGGTGTTCGGCTCATCCCTGTTAAGGAAGTAAACAAGTGGCTGAGGAGCTGGTGTAGTAAGGAGGGGTTTGGGTTCCTGGAGGAGTAGGCCGACTTCTCAGTCGATCACCAGTACTACAGAAGGGACGGACTGCACCTAAATGAGGAGGGTGCAGATCAGCTGGGAGTAAAGATGGCCAAAAAGTTAGAGAGGTTTTTAAAATAGGCAATGGGGGGAGGGCTTAGAGGTAGAGATAGTCAGCGCGGAACATATTCCGGAGGGTGGTATCGGGAGCATTAGTGGTAGGTTGACTAAAGCACATAAACCCAAGGTAAGTATAGTAACAAGTCCTAGTTGCAATCTCGGAACACCCAATAAGAGGATAGAATGCAAGTGGTCTAAACTAAGTGGCATGTTCACCAATGCCAGGAGCCTGGTGGATAAGATGGGTGAACTAGAGATACTGTTGTACATGGAGGATTTGCATTTTGTGGGAATTTCAGAGACGTGGTTCAACAGCTCTCATGATTGACTGGCAACCATAAAAGGGTATACCCTTTATCACAGGGATAGAGATGGTAAAAAAGGGGGAGGGGTATGCCTATATATCAAGAATAATGTACAAGTGAATGTGAGAGAAGACATCACTAAGGGAGCTATGGAGGAGGTGGAATTCTTATGGATAGAGCTCCAAAGGGATGAAGCTAAGGGGAAAATAATACTGGGAGTATGCTATAGGCCCCCTAACCTGAGGTAGGAGGAGGAGACGGATCTCCTATCACAATTTGGATTAGCAGCAAGGGTGGGAAATTTTATCATAATGGGGAATTGTAATTCTCCAGACATAGACTTGGAACCACGCATTCGTTTAAGGCTCGACAGTTCCTAAATGTCTTGCAGGACAATTTCATGGTTCAGATGGTAGACACACCAACTAGATGTAGCGCTCCTTTACTTTCAGGGGTGCCATGTGCCTAAATTTAGGGGTTGGTGTGAGTTAGTAGCCAGGCTCAGACCACTTCAATTATTAGGTTTGCTCTTTGCTTCGGTTAAGTGATGTTGCTGGTGTGCAGTTCCCTGTGGCCTGTAGGTGGCACTGTCATAACAGGTCAGGGTTGAACCACAGGTAGCATTGCTATGCCCTTGGATGTCCCCTCTCGGCGGTGGTACAGTGGGCGTGGTCGGCCTGCTGTGCATGCTGGGAGAGGATACAAGGGGACAGAGAGCAGTACCGAGGAGGAGTACCGAGGAGGAGTCCATCTGCGCCTCATGGCCCTCCAAGCCATGGGGGTGCGTATGGGCGAATCGGTCTCAGGCACCTTTGGCCTGGGGCTGCATCTCTTCATGTAGGTTCAGCACCTTTAGCTGACCTACCCCCGAAGGAGGAGTTCCAGGGCACTCGAGGGTGACCCGTTCTGGAGAGGGAGCCAGGGTTACCGGTGAAGGGAGTCACCGCCTCAGATGAGGCCTGGTCACCTACAGAGGGATTCCACAATTCCGCCACAGGCCTTGTAACGTGCTTCCATTGGCACCTGTCCTTATGTTACAAGCACTGGGAAGTTCGGAGCTAGGAAAATTGGGTTCCAATCGTATCCCTAGGAAGTTCAAGTCAAGTTCATGCATCACTCCGGCTGCTAAGACCGTAAGAGGGAATTATCCGGGTGAGCAGAGTCCACTCGGGATTGAGTGGTGATACCAAGTGCTGATTAAGTGCTGCGTGCCTGAACCTGCCTCCCTGTTACTTTTATTCTTCAATCTTCAACTTTCCAAGCATATAGAAAATAAACCTTCGTACATTGAGGTTTAACCTTGTCTGGACATTGGCCTTATTGATACGCAAACAACAGACTCTTCCCTACACTCTAGGGATAAGAACCAGCCGAAGGTTGGTAACTCGCTGCAGGATCCAACAATTTAGAACACCGCTTAACCTCCTCAAACAGGAGGGTACGGGCATATAGAACGGTGTGCCTTAACTTGCAAGTGAGCCAGGCAGGAAAAAGGTCCGTGTGCTACATGTGGGGGCTCGTCCTGGATTTTGCAGCTACCCCCCCCCAGAAGTTGGACTGTTATTCGGCCATTGTGAAAGTTGGACTACGTCACATTTTATTGGAGAAAATGGAGGTACAGGACTGTGTTTGAGTTTTTTTCTAAGTGTGTAGTTCGTGGGCGTATCCAAAACTAGGAAAAACCCGCGAGCTGCGTACAGAAGAGAAAAAGAGGGAGGAGCCCCCGCCAAGTGTGCATTGCACGTGGTGTCTTTGGCGCCAAAGGGACAGTACGAGCCAAACCAGTGAAGAAGAAGCAACATGTCCGCTACTACTCCATGGATTCCTTTTCCACCGGGACCTCGGATGTTCCTGACTACCTCGTCCATGGATATCGCTTCCATCACTGCTCCCCTGATGAATACAGGGATCCGACTCAAGCCCCGGGGCCGCTTCGCACTCTATACTTGTAGGGATGCGGAGGCCCTGGGCGTGTTCTGTCCCAAATGCCAAGGGCTAGCCGTGCAGATACGGCCATTGGGAAGATGTCTGACCTGTGCAGAGTTCTTGTTTGAAATGGAACAACCCACCGAGTTACCCCGAGTTCTCTGGGTCAACTTCGTTACAGGGATGGTTACTTCCGAGGAAGGGAAATTCGCCCCCGTGGCCGGGCCCACGCGCACCACTACGGCTGCAGCGGATGCGGAAGATGGTGTTCCTTCCACCGCAGAGCCAGTGACTGATGTTACAGCAGATGCTGCCTCTGTCATTACTGAGACGTCCATCCCGCCTGCAAAAAGAAAGGTGGGCTACGTAAAAGCCTCCTGCGGCCGCGGTCGAGGTCCACCCAGCGCTTGCCTGAACCGGAGCTTCAACCTCAAGGGATTTCCGGGAGATCCACGTCAGAGGACGGTAAGGAGGCTGGGGGAAGTGTGTCAACAAGTTTGCCGGGGAAGGGAAAGAAGCCTATACCCCATACTAGGGATGGGTGGACAGCCAGCCCGCGGGACTTTTGTCCTTAGAAGGCAGTGTGTCAGCGTCCACTAGGAACTATCTGCCTGCCGAAGAATATGATACTTCGGACTTGGATTCATCGTTTGATGTGGGTGATGATGTGGAGGTCGATGCGATCTTCATAAAGAAAGGTTGGGACAGAATTCCGGTAACCTCACCCCGAAGCTTCAGAGAGGGATCACCTAGGGACTCTGGGGAAACAACTCCCCGGGTGAAGGCCCCTATACATGAGGAAGGAATTGTTCCCGTACCCGCATTGTCCGCACTTGCATCGCCCTTGTCTGCCACTACCGGGGGACGTATGCCACTGCGGGCGCCTTTACCAAAGCTTAAGGCAGTGAAAGTGCCTAGATCCCCGGACGCTATTGTTTTACCTGGGAGAGGAAACCGTGCAACCCTTCCTCACATTTCAAGGTTGCAGCGGCTCCTTAACAAGAAAGTGGCCACCGAATATGGCTGGGAATACCCCTATGTTCCCAGGGAACTTTTGTTTGAGATTGAGGCCTACCAGGAGAGATGGTATGCTGACTTTGTTTGGGATCACTTGAAAGTGCTGGCAGCCTGCAGATACTTTGTGTGTTCAGCTGCCGACCGTTTCAAAGGATGTCGACAGGAGTGGAATTACGGTCGACACATACATGCTGACCGAGTGGTCATTTGTAACAAAGAGCGAGAGGACGCTATGTATTCTATCGAAACTTTTAATGCAAAGTGGAAACTTCTTGTTCTGCCGGATCCTAACTTCTACCTTTTTTAAACAGGGTTTTTTTCTCTTTGTTGTTTCTGTACCCTGTCACCGGAGCCAAATCGCTTCGGAACTTAACAACTTTGACCTCCGCTACTTGGGGCTAATCTACTCTGCTGAGGATAAGGAGAGCTTTGCTGTTTTTGTTTTCTCTCTCTCTCTCCACAGCACCACAAAGAACTGAACTTTGGGGTAGATAAGTTAGAGCCAAAGCTGGAGACCCGCCGGGTTCAAGATAAGAAGTGCCTGATTTTTGGCATGCATTTCTATGTGAACAATTGTTGGTTGTAGTGACTTTACACTGCCACCAGATGGCAGGGATTTGAAGAACTTTCAATAGTCTCTATTGGGAAAAGTCGTATAACATATACTAGGCTTAGTATGTGCAGCTTTTAGTGAAGGGAGTTGTTTCTTTTCGGGGAAACTGCTCACTTCTTGTACATAGTACATAGGTAGGATGTTTTATAGTGTGTGTGTTTTGTTTTTTTTTCTCTCCATCTGCAGGTGAAACTACCAGCAACTCTGCCGGAGGATGGGTGGAGTAGTCAGTCAGGAGGGGGTGGAATTTTATTGTGTGTATTTTATAAATGTGACATTGAGAATGGGATGTCAAAAATGTTGTACTCTTTGTTCCTTTATGCTTTTCTTCTTGTCCCTTCCCTACATATAGGTTCAGGCACAAATTCTAAATTGTACTTAGGTTTGGGAATAAATTCTCACTTGCTCAGGCTTGAGAGGGTTCGGATTTATTTCAGACATTGGGGACAGTGTCTATTTCAGAAGGGGGTGAATGTAGTGCCCCTTTACTTTCAGGGGTGCTATGTGCCTAAATTTAGGGGTTGGTCTTAGTTAGTAGCCAGGTTCAGACCGCTTCAATTATTAGGTATGCTCTTTGCTTCTGTTAAGTGATGTTGCTGGTGTGCAGTTCCCTGTGGCCTGTAGGTGGCACTGTCATAACAGGTCAGGGTTGAACCACAGGTAGCATTGCTATGCCCTTGGATGTCCCCTCTCGGCGGCGGTACGGTTGGCGTGGTCGGCCTGCTGTTCATGCTGGTAGAGGATATAAGGGGACAGAGAGCAGTACTGAGGAGGAGTACTGTGGAGGAGTCTGTCTGTGCCTCATGGCCCTCCAGGCCATGGGGGTGCGTATGGGCGAATCAGTCTCAGGCACCTTTTGGCCTGGGGCTGCATCTCTTGATGTAGGTTCAGCACCTTTTAGCGGACCTACCCCCGAAGGAGGAGTTCCAGGGCACTCGAGGGTGACCCGTTCTGGAGAGGGAGCCAGGGTTACCGGTGAAGGGAGTCACCGCCTCGGATGAGGCCTGGTCACCTACAGAGGGATTCCACAATTCCACCACAGGCCTTGTAACATGCTTCCATTGGCACCTGTCCTTATGTTACAAGCGCTGGGAAGTTCGGAGCTAGGAAAATTCAAGTTCGTGCATCACTCCGGCTGCTAAGACCGTGAGAGGGAATTATCCGGGTGAGCAGAGTCCACTCGAGATTGAGTGGTGATACCAAGTGCTGATTAAGTGCCGTGTGCCTGAACCTGCCTCCCTGTTACTTTATTCTTCAATCTTCAACTTTCCAAGTGTAGCGATACCCCCAGCTAAGAGAGCCGCTGGTATGATTTTCGGGCCTGTAACACACCGCTGTCAACCCCCAGCAATTGGCTCTACCCTCCCTTGGCACAGCTAGTAGGGGATGATAGGATTGTGAGGCCTGCAACTTTAGGCAACACAATCCAGCAACACAAGAACACAAAGTGATATAGCGGACACTGACCATTTCTTCTGCACAGTAATAACACCAACAACTAGGGATAAGCTCGGTGTTCGAGTCGAACATAGGTTCGACTCTAACATCGGCTGTTCGCAGCGTTCGGCGAACAACGAACGATTTGGGCCGCTCGCGCCAAATTCGAGTGACGCGAACGGCCCACAATACACTGCGCCATCGCAGTGTAATCCCGGCGCAGTGATTGGCCAAGCATGCACTGTGACCCTGCATGCTTGGCCAATCACAGCGCCGGCAGCGAGGAGAGCAATGATTGGCCACAGGCAGGATGCCTGTGGCCAATTATAGCTGAGGGGGTTTAGTACACGCCCCACACTATAAAAGGCCGCCAGCGCGGCGGCCTCGTGTAGTGTGTTCCGGAGCAGGGGAAGTGAAGGATAGGCAGGGACAGTGTCAAATCTATTCTTTGCTAAACCTTGTGTGTAGGGACAGAGAAGGAAAGGCAGGGAGAGTGTCAGTGTCATATTCTTTGCTAAACCTTGTGTGTAGGGAGAGAGAAGGATAGGCAGGGAGAGTGTCAGTGTCATATACTTTGATAAACCTTGTGTGCAGGGAGAGAGAAGGATAGGCAGGGGACAGTGTCAGAGTCATTGTTGCTAAGCCTCCTGCACATTATACACCTGAAGTTAGCCCGTATTGCTGCTTTTTCCTGGTGTGTTACACCAACAGGCATTTGCGGCACTTACAGCGGGCGGAGTGTGCCACCTGATCATATTACACCTGAAGTTAGCCTGTATTGCTGCTTTTTCCTGGTGTGTTACACCAACAGGCATTTGCAGCACTTACAGCGGGCGGAGTGTGCCTCCTGATCATATTACACCTGAAGTTAGCCTGTATTGCTGCTTTTTCCTGGTGTGTTACACCAACAGGCATTTGCGGCACTTACAGCGGGCGGAGTGTGCCACCTGATCATATTACACCTGAAGTTAGCCTGTATTGCTGCTTTTTCCTGGTGTGTTACACCAACAGGCATTTGCGGCACTTACAGCAGGCGGAGTGTGCCTCCTGATCATATTACACCTGAAGTTAGCCTGTATTGCTGCTTTTTCCTGGTGTGTTACACCAACAGGCATTTGCGGCACTTACAGCGGACGGAGTGTGCCTCCTGATCATATTACACCTGAAGTTAGCCTGTATTGCTGCTTTTTCCTGGTGTGTTACACCAACAGGCATTTGTGGCACTTACAGCGGGCGGAGTGTGCCTCCTGATCATATTACACCTGAAGTTAGCCTGTATTGCTGCTTTTTCCTGGTGTGTTACACCAACAGGCATTTGCGGCACTTACAGCGGGCGGAGTGTGCCTCCTGATCATATTACACCTGAAGTTAGCCTGTATTGCTGCTTTTTCCTGGTGTGTTACACCAACAGGCATTTGCAGCACCTACAGCAGGCGTAGTGTGATTCCTGCAAAATATACTCCTGAAGCTAGGCCTTATTGCTGGTTTTCCCATTTCCCTGCAGGCCATTAGAATGTCTGGAAGGCAAACAAGGAGAGGCAGACAGTCAGGAGCCAATAAAAGAGGGCAAGCAGGCTCTGTGTCTAGAGACAACAGTGCTGGTCGTGGACGCGGTGCATCGCCATCAGCACGTGGCCATGGGACACGCTTGTCCTTCTTTTTGGCAAATGGACATGTTGAGCCGCATCATGCCGAAGACTTGGTAGAGTGGATGACCAAGCCCTCCTCATCCTCCTCATCCTCTCTCACCCAGGCTCAGGGTACTGGCAAAGCAGCTGCCAAAGCGTCCTCTTCCCTGGTATCAATGTCATCATCAGTCACTCCTTCCCTAGACCAACCATGTCCTCCTGAGGAGTCCCCCGAACTGTTTGAGCACAGTGTTGGGTACATGCTCCAGGAGGATGCCCAGCGTTTCGAAGGGTCTGATGATGATACCCAGCTAGAGGAAGGCAGTAGCGTGAGAGCAGAGAGAGGGGATGCTCAAGAAGGACACCAATCTGGCAGTCATGTTCCAGCAGCTGCAGCATACTGCCAGATTGGCTCCAGTGATGAGGAGGGAGGGGATGATGAGGTCACTGACTCCACGTGGGTGCCTAATAGGAGAGAGGAGGAGGAGGAGGATGAGGAGGAGGCACATCTCCAACGAGGCAGGATGCCCTCGGGGGGCCAGCGTAAGGGCAGCACACCGACGGAATCACACCGCAGAGCTCCGCCTGTGCAGGGCGCTGCCTCTGCCCGTTATTCAAAAAGTTCTTTGGTGTGGGCCTTTTTTGAGTCGAGTGCATCAGATCGCACAGCTGCTGTTTGCAACATATGTCTCAAGCGTATATCGCGTAGCCAAAACATCACCCGCTTGGGCACCACATGCTTGACCAGACATATGTTGACCTGCCATGCAGCTCGTTGGCAAGCCTACCTTAAAGACCCACACCAAAGAACAAAGCGGACCTCTTCTTGCACCGCATCAGCTGGGATCTCCAACCCCACTATACCTTCAGTCCTCTCTGGAACCTGCACTGAGAGGAATGAAGGTGTAGAATTAGGTGTGTCACAGCCAAGTACTTGCGGGCACTCTGATAGCATTACACCGACGTCCGATTCTAGCAGGCAAATTTCCCTGCCCCAGCTGCTGGACCGTCGAAAGAAGATCACTCCCAGCCATCCACATGCCCAGCGGTTGAATGCTAGCTTGGCTTAATTGCTAGCGCTTCAACTGCTGCCTTTTCAGTTTGTAGACTCGGCCCCCTTCCGTGAGTTTGTGCAATGTGCGGTTCCTCAGTGGCAGGTTCCCAAACGCCACTTTTTCTCACGGAAGGCGATTCCGGCTCTCTACCGGCATGTGGAAGGCAATGTCTTGGCCTCGCTGGACAGGGCGGTCAGCGGTAGGGTGCATATTACCGCTGACTCATGGTCCAGCAGGCATGGACAGGGACGTTACCTTTCTTTCACGGCCCATTGGGTCACTCTTTTGGCAGCTGGGAAGGATGCAGGACAAGGTGCAGTAGTGTTGGAGGTTGTTCCACCGCCACGCCTCCAAAATGCTACTACTGGTTGTGACACACCTCTGTCCTCCAACCCCTCCTCTTCTTCTTCCTCCATGGCCTCTTCCTGTGCTTTGTCCTCGGAACCAGCGGTGCTCCATAGGCGTTCAAGGGGCTACGCAAGTACGCAGGCAAAAAGATGCCATGCCGTGCTTGCGCTGGTGTGTTTGGGGGACAGGAGCCACACTGGGGCAGAGGTTCTGTCTGCTCTGTAGGGGCAGGCCGAGAGGTGGTTGACGCCACGCCAGCTTAAGCCAGGAATGGTAGTTTGCGACAATGGCACCAACCTCCTCTCCGCTCTCCGACAGGGACAACTGACCCATGTGCCCTGTGTGGCTCACGTCCTTAACCTGGTGGTGCAGCGGTTCTTGGGCAGGTACCCGGGCTTACAGGATGTCATGAGGCAGGCCAGGAAAGTCTGTGTGCATTTCCGCAGATCTTATAATGCCAGTGCTTGCCTGGCTGAGCTGCAAAAGGAGTTGAACCTGCCCAAGAACCGCCTTATATGTGACATGCCCACCAGGTGGAACTCAACGTTGGCCATGCTGCAGCGGCTGCACACGCAGCAGAGGGCCATCAATGAGTACCTGTGCAACTACGGCACCAGGACAGGGTCAGGGGAGCTCGGGTTTTTTTCACCACGCCAGTGGGGCATGATCAGGGATGCATGCACTGTCCTGGCACCATTTGAGGAGGCCACGAGGATGGTGAACAGTGACAGTGCATGCATCAGTGACACTGTACCTCTTGTCCACCTGTTGGAACATACGCTGCGTGGAATAATGGACAGGGCACTTGAGGCAGAACAGAGGCAGGAAGAGGAGGACTTCCTTGCCTCTCAAGGCCCCCTTTACCCAGACAGTGTTCCTTCTGTCCCACCCATCGCACAGGAAGAAGAGGAGGAGGAGGAGGATTGTGTCAGCATGGAGGTGGAGCCTGTCACTCAGCATCATCAGCAGCAGTATTTTAGGGATGATTTACAGTCCCAAGAAACCAGTGGACTTGTACGTGGCTGGGAGGAGGTGGCTGCAGATCATGTCGTCCTTAGTGACCCAGAGGACTCCGGACCGAATGCCTCAGCTAACCTACGCTGCATGGCCTCCCTGATCCTGCAAAGTCTGCGGAAGGATCCTCGTATTCTTCGGATCAAGGAGAGGGACCATTATTGGCTGGCCACTCTCCTTGATCCACGGTACAAGGGTAAGGTTGCGGACCTTATCTTACCGTCGCAGAGGGAGCAGAGGATGAGACAACTCCGGGAACCCTTGCAGAAAGGTCTGTGCAACGCATTCCCAGAGACTGGGAGGTTACAAAATCCTGGTCCTGGACAATGAGTTGCTGAGGCTTCGGTCAGTCAAAGAAGGAGCGGTGGGGAAGGTGGCCGTATTACCGATGCGTTCAGACAATTCTTTAGTCCGCAGCCCCAAGGTATGATCGGTTCCAGCAACCATCGCCAGCGTCTGATATACATGGTGCAGGAATACCTAGGGGCAAGGTCAGACTTGGACACCTTCCCCACAGAAAATCCTCTGGCTTACTGGGTCTTGAGGATGGATCACTGGCCAGAGCTTGCACAGTATGCAATTGAGCTACTGGCCTGTCCTGCATCCAGCGTTCTTTCAGAACGCACATTCAGTGCTGCTGGAGGATTTGTCACGGATCACAGGATGCGCCTGTCCACCGACTCTGTTGATTGACTGACCTTCATAAAGATGAACCAGTCTTGGATCACCACCAGCTACCAAACACCTGAAGCTGATATAACAGACTAATTTATTTTCAAATGTCACATCCCTTCAAGACTGATGCTGATGCTGAGAGACTGTCCTGTTATGTTGACTGACTATCCTCCTCCTCCTCAATGATCCGATTGATGATGATAGCTTGGAAGAACATTTTTGTTTCTGGGTGCCGCCACCAGTGGCTAAGGCCCAATTTTTCAGCCCCTGATTAACAGGGGCATGTAATTACAATTTTTTATGCAATGCTTTGCAGCAGGGCTCATTTCTGCACTCCAACTAGAGTATCTGGGAGAGGTTGCAGTGTTGTGGCACCAGCACCAGTGGCTAAGGCCCAATTTTTCAGCCCCTGTTTAACAGGGGCGTGTAATTAAAATTTTTGATGCAATACTTTGCAACAGGGCTCATTGCTGTGCTCCAAGTACAGTATCTGTGAGGGGTTGCAGTGTTGTGGCACCAGTGCCTAAGGCCCAATTTTTCTGCCCCTGTCTAACAGGGGCATGTAATTACAATTCTTGATCTAATAATTCACAGCAGGGCCCATTCCTGCGCCCACCAAGCGTAACTGTGAGGCCTTACAGTGTTGTGTCAACACCACCACCACCACCACCAAAGGCCCAATTTTTCAGCCCCTGTTCAACAGGGGCATGCAATTACAATTCTTTTTTTTTTTTTTCTCCAAAAGGATGTTTATTGAAAAATATATTAAGCAAAAGTTTACAAACCATTGCACAATGTGTAGTATTATATCCATAGAACACTTGAATATTTAGATAACTTTTGAAATAATAAACAAAAACACAAATACAAAGCTGTAAATATACCATAATTCTCTCCCGCACTCCCCAGACCCCCATATCTCCAAATTATACTCAAACAAGACTCAACCCCGTCACCCCCACCAGGCCCCAACTGCAAACTGCAGATGGGACCCGCAAACCCCCACCCCCGTTCCCCCACCAAACAGCCTATAAAAGCATTCTGTCCAGTACAAGTTCGAGCGGAGAGAGCCCCGGGGTATTCAACCAAG
This sequence comes from Rana muscosa, assembly GCA_029206835.1. Lineage (NCBI taxonomy): Eukaryota > Metazoa > Chordata > Amphibia > Anura > Ranidae > Rana > Rana muscosa. The sequence goes on from CM055122.1 coordinate 412,411,063, forward strand.
GAGCCCATAGCTTTTCAAATTTCCCCTGGCGACCTCTGTGCTGATAGATGTATTTCTCTAGGCGTAGGGTACGTCCCATCTGAGTTATCCATTCACTCAGTCTAGGAGGTTCTTCCGCTTTCCAATGGTGAAGAATGAGTTTGCGGGCTCTACCGATGGCTGATTTTGGATTGTCCTCTAGTGGCAGGCCATCCACAACCCTCAGGATACAGATCCTGGGGTCCTGCGGAATCTCCACCGAGAACACCTCCCCTATGGTTTTAAGAACCCCCCTCCAGTAGAGATGCAACTTGGGGCATCGCCACAGCAAATGGATGAGGTCCCCGTGATCCCTAGCACATCTCGGGCAGCTGTCCTCCTCCTCTCCCAGACCCATTCTGTGCAATCTCGCAGGCGTAAAGTGTACTCTCAGCAATATGTACAATTGGGACAGGCGTTGGGCAACGTTAAGCGAACTTCCCTGAACTGCTAACAACGCCTCCTCCCACTGACCCTCCTCAAATAGACCAACATCCCTTTCCCACAAGGCTATTACCCCCGCAGGAAAGCCCGGCAAAAAAGAGGATAGTAGCATGGTGTATGTTCTAGAGATGAAACCCTTAAAACTGGGCACCCCCATCATAGAGTGAAAGATTGGGGCTGGAGACAATATCCACGGGTTGTTTCCCGCCTGGGCCCTAACTGCATGGCTCAACTGTAAGTAATAAAAGTGCATGGACCCATGCAGCCCAAACTGCTCCTGCAGCTCCACAAAGGGCCGCAAACAGCCATTGGAAAAGATGTGGCCCAAATGGGTAACTCCACCCCTCCTCCAATGCTCCGCACAGGTCAAAAGAAGCAGCTCCCCATAATACCGGTTGCTCCAAATCGGGCTGTAAACTGTAAACCCCTCAATCTTTTGTATTTGACGTGTTTTATTCCAAATTTTTTGGATCAGGGCATAGGTGGGGAAGAGCTTGTTTGACTTGGCAAATTGCAATGCCTCAAGGCCTGTTACTACACTGTCCGCTCCCGTGGTGCGCAGCATCATGGCAACTGTCGGGTCCCCCACCTCCCCCTCCATGACCGGCTTCTCTGTTAGGGCTCTAGCAACGTGCTGCAACTGCGCAGCTACATAATATAACCATGGATTTGGGAGGGCCAGACCCCCCTCCTCCTTGGATCTCTGCAACTGGTCCAATTTGATTCTAGGGGTTTTGTTAAGCCAGAGAAGAGATCGAAATAGAGAATTAATGATTCTGAAAAATTTCAACGGGATCACAATGGGAGTGTTATGTAGAACGTACAAAAGTTGTGGCATATAAATCATTTTAATGAGGTTGGCCCTGCCCGCCATGGACATCCTCAGTTTAGACCATATTTTGGATTTATCCCTAATCCTAGTCAGAAGGGGCGATAGATTGAGAGAAATGTACTCACTAAGTTGTGGAGTGACCCATATACCCAAATATTTAAATTGCCGTGAGACTGGGATATCCTGCAGCATGGGTCCCTGGTCCCCCGGGGAGTCCAATAGCATCATTGAGGATTTAGTCCAGTTAATTACCAGGCCAGAAAATGAGCCAAAGTTCCGGACCACCGCCATAGCCTCTCTCAGGGACCCCCCGTATCCCCCAGCAGCAACATCGTATCGTCCGCATAGAGCATGATTTTTTCATGCGTCTGGCCATACTTAAACCCAGATGTTAAGGGGTTGGACCTAATGAGAGCAGCCATTGGTTCTATGGCGATGGCAAAAAGCAACGGGGATAGGGGACACCCCTGCCGCGTCCCCCTATGAAGAGGGAATGGAGGAGAGACCCTGCCCGCCTCCCTAATGACCGCCGAAGGGGAATAATATAGAAGCTGCACCCAGGAGCGGTACACCGGTCCAAAACCAAATTTTTTCATCGTTTCCCACAGATATTGCCACTCGATGCTATCGAATGCTTTATGAGCATCAAGGGACAGCAGAGCCCTATCCCCAATATTATCCGCAGGAGACTGCATGTTAAGAAACAATCTCCGAAGGTTAATAGCTGTGGATCTTTCCGGTATAAAGCCGGATTGGTCCGAGTGTATTATGGATGCAATTACCCCATTCAATCTTGTGGCCAATACCTTAGCAAGGATTTTAATATCAGTCTGCAGTAGCGATATCGGCCTATACGAGCCCGGGTCTAATGGGTCCTTCCCAGGTTTGAGCAGGAGGACTATACTGGCTTGTCTCATAGATTCGGGTAGACGGTGTGTTTCCCTGGCCATATTTAGGGTACGGAGCAGTTGTGGTAAAATCTCTTCCCCATATTGTTTATACACCTCTATCGGGATGCCGTCGTCTCCAGGTGCCTTGGAGTTGGGAAAGGAGCTGGTGGCTGCAAGCATTTCCTCCACTGTAATGGGAGCTTCCAGAGATTCCGCCTGGGACTCTGTCAAACACGGTAGTTCTATTCCCCGCAGAAAATCCTGAAGCTCCTCCATCGTATGGGTCTGTTTAGATCTATATAGATCCGCGTAGAAGTCCCTCAATTCCCGCATGACAAGATCTGGGGTATTAACCATCCTCCCCGCTGTGTTGCGTAATGCCCCGATGGATGGAGATGACTGCTGGGATCTAACCAATTTAGCTAGTAGTTTGCCTGTCTGTTCCCCCTCCTCATAGAAAGCTAGTTTAGTAAAAAATCTTCTTTTATCCGCTTTGGATGCATCTATTCTATTTAATGCGTCCTGTGCCGCTATCCAAGCCTCCCGGGAGCCCTCCCCGGAGTTGGCGATGTACTCCGCCTCCAAGTGTCTAACCATGCGGGCGGCCTGCTCTCTCTGTTCCGAGGTATTGCGCTTAATGACATTGACTTCAGATATAAAGACCCCCTCAGGAAAGCTTTAAAAGCATCCCGAGAGGCGTTCAAATCAGGGTGGCCAGCATGTCTCTGCCAGTACTGCGCAATGTCAGCCTCTATTTTAGCATGAGAGGGGAAGAGATTCAGCCAGAAAGCGTTTAGCTTCCATGGCGCTCTTTGCAAGGTAGATTCCGGCCTCACCCTCAGGTGAACCAGTAGGGGAGAGTGATCCGAGATTCTCCTGGGAAGATACTGCACCTTCTCAATATACTGGTACGCCTCTGCTGAACACAGACACAGGTCAATTCTGGATAAAGACATATGCGTCTTTGAAAAGCAGGAAAACTGCTTCTCCAGAGGATTTCTATTTCTCCAGGGATCCATCCACCCCACTTCCTCCATAAACCTAGCCAGAGCTGACTTGTTATTCCCTGTTCCACCCGATGGGGAAGGGTGCCTATCTAATTTTAGGTCCGTAACACCATTCAGGTCCCCTGTTAAAATCAGGGGAACCCCTGGACTACAGAGCTGGAATGCCAGCAAGGCACGCAAAATCAGCCTGTTAAATGGTGGCGGGACATATACTGCTGCCAGAATGAACGTAAAGTGGTAGAGGCTACAGTGCAAAAAAACATATCTCCCCTCCTGGTCAATCCTTGAATCAAACAATTGGAAGTCCAGTGACTTATGTATCAGGACACTCACACCCCGCGAGTACGAGGTATGAGTGGAGTGATATGCCCATCCCGCCCAAGCATACCTCACCCCCGACAGTGTGTCAGGAGTCAAATGAGTTTCCTGGAGAATACACACTGCCGGGAGATGTTTTCTGATGGAAGTGAACACCATGGTGCACTTAAGTGGATCACTCAGGCCCCTGATGTTCCAAGACACTAAAGGTACACTAGCCATCATGTAACCATATAATAGTAAATGCAACAGTGCAGTTGAGCGACTAGGGTTGTCCACCGGCCAAACCCGGCGTACAATGGACCCCCGCAGTCACCATTCAAAAACATACAGATAACACATAGTTTTATATCCCCCCTCCACCCAACATCCAATGTCTTTCTCCTGCCCCCTCTACCGAGGTGCGACATGTGCAGTGTTAGTACTTGGGTAACAAAGTTGGGAAGAGGGGGGGGACCAGCTGGGGCGGAAAGATTGTCAATCAGAGAGGGACTCCGGGCGGGGGAAGGGGCTATCCAGTGCCCACCAGGCAAAGCCTGCACGGCCAGCGCCGGTCCTGGTATGTACCCGTATAGAAAAACGAGGGGGAGGGGGGCGGGGAAGGGTGCATCAAAGTCATTTGTCCGCCTGTGACAACAGGGCCTCCAGAGCGCGAGAGAGAGAAAAAAAAAAAACAACCTATCAACCGTACTAGAAGGTCCTGGGAGTGAACAGAAACCCAGTGCGGGCTCAGGTGCAACAGGCATACACTGGCCCAAGTCCGATACCCCTCGGGGTATACCAACGATAGTTCAAATTGCATGCTGATTTCTAATGCTCACTTCCTGGCAAAAACATAGGTATGTGTCTCCCGGTCGTGTGACCATGTGGCTGCAACGTATCTTGCTTCAAACTAAGGATACTTCAAGGGTATACCCCACCGCAGGGGTCAGTCTGCATCCGCCGCCGGCCCACCTGCCTGGTGGAAGAGATGATCATTTGTGTCTAGCCAGGCTGAGGCTTCCGTCGCCGTTTCAAAGAACTGTACCCTGTCCCCTGCCACTATTCGGAGCTTGGCAGGATACAACATTGCATAGTTGGCCCTCAGGCGCTGCAGTCGCTTCTTCACCTCCCCAAATTTAGCCCTGCGTCTCTGCACCTCCGCCGAGAAGTCTGGGTAGAAGGATACTCTCACTCCATTAAGCTGGATATTGCGTTTTTCTCTAGCCAGTCGCAGGATAACCTCCTTGTCCTTAAAGTTAAGGAGTTTGGCCAGCATGGTGCGGGGCGGATTTCCCGGAGGCAATGGCCTAGGAGGCACTCTGTGTGCGCGTTCCACTGAGTAGAAGGGGGTAAAGACATCTTTGCCAAAAATCTCTAGCAACCAGCCCTCCACAAACGCCGTAGGGTCTCTGCCTTCCGTTTTTTCTGGAAGACCCACTATGCGGACATTGCTCCTTCTCAAACGATTCTCAATGTCCTCATTTCTAAGTTCATTGGCAGTGGCAATCCTGGCAGTGACCTGCATATCTCTGATAAGGGGAGCCATCCTGTCTTCCACTTCACTGACCCGACCCTCCACCACAGTGGTACGTTCCCGGATCTTCTGGATGTCATGGCGGATCAGCCCTACATCCTCCCTCAGCCCTCCAAAGTGTACCTGCAGAGTTTCCACAGAGGCCGTGCATTTATTTACAGCTCTAAGGATTTCTGCCAGGGTGGGTTGTTCAATGTCTCCCTCCTCCTCCTCCTCTACCATGTCTGGTGAGGACTGATCTGAGGCCTGCTGTAATGACTGCATGGAGGATTCCTCTGTGTGCTGTGGGCAGAGGATAGCTGGAGTAGCTTCCAGGTCCTCCTCAGCAGATCGTCCCCCCACACTGTTCAGTTTTTGTGTATAGTATGTCATATCCTTAGGGCCATCTTTCCCCTGTGCTTTGGGGGTTTTGGGTGCTTGCTTACCCGAGTCCTTCTTGTCCCCTCGTGTGCGCTGCTGCGCCGCGGCGCCATTTTGGCTGACCTGCATGTCGTCCCCCTTCTGCTGGTTGCGTGTCAGCATGCCGGTTTTAGAAGCTGGCGGTGGGCTCAGGACGTGCCTGGGTCTTTCGGGATACTGCTGGTGGGTTCCGGTGCCGGTTTCAGCAAGTGGTTCGGCCGGGAGAAGGATCACTAAAGGATCACTCAGGGAGCTCTGTGAGACACGTCCGCTCACATGCCGCTCTTGGCCATGCCCCCCGCAATTACAATTCTTGATCTAATAATTCACAGCAGGGCCCATTCCTGCGCCCACCAAGAGTAACTGTGAGGCCTTACAGTGTTGTGTCAACACCACCACCAAAGGCCCAATTTTTCAGCCCCTGTTCAACAGGGGCATGCAATTACAATTCTTGATCTAATAATTCACAGCAGGGCCCATTCCTGCGCCCACCAAGAGTAACTGTGAGGCCTTACAGTGTTGTGTCAACACCACCACCAAAGGCCCAATTTTTCAGCCCCTGTTCAACAGGGGCATGCAATTACAATTCTTGATCTAATAATTCACAGCAGGGCCCATTCATGCGCCCACCAAGAGTAACTGTGAGGGCTCACAGTGTTGTGGCAACACCAACATGTAAGGGGCAAATTTCAGCTGAGTATATACGGCAGGCCCCTACTTTCAAACATCCAACTTACAAACGACTCCTCCTTGCAAACGGAAGGATACAACAGGAAGTGAGAGGAAATCTACCCCTAGGAAGGCAAATTCTCTCCTGTAAGAGTTAATATGGGAAAAAAAGTGTCTCCTCTCCACTGATGCTTTATGACCAATTCTTGTTTCAATAAAAAACCCAAATTTTCAAAAAACATTTGTCATTAGGACGGAAAGTGAGGTGAACTGTTCTGAACAGGTGCACACTGCACAGACAGCAAAACAAATGTTACAGGGGTGATAACCCTTCCCTATGTTTTCCAAAAAGCTTAAAAATAGATTTTTGGGCTGGAGCTACACTTAAACAATGTACCTGTTCAAAATTACAAACAGATTCTACATAAGAACAAACCTACAGTCCCTGTCTTGTATGCACCGCCTGTATACGGCTGTTCAGAGTATATAGGGCAGGGGTCTCAAAGTACCGGCCCGCGGGCCATTTGCGGCCCGCGGACTGGTTAAAAATGGCCCGCAGCGCCGATCCAGGACGTCTTTTTGCACAGGCACCGCAGAGGGGGAGGCGCCGAAGAGCTTTACCTCTCTATCACCTCTGTCCACTCCGCTGCACACTGCCGCAGCCCAGAGAGAGAACAGAGCGGAGGAAGGATCCGCCCATCGCCCCGCCCACCTAAGCACTGACGATCAGAGCCCCGATCCAGGGTCCTGCTGCTCAGAGCGGGAGATTGATTTCTCTGGGTGCCCTGTCACTAGGCCTCTGTGGAAGCCAGGAGGAGAGGACTCGGGAGCCAGACGATCCTGACTGCCAGGAGAGGTGAGTGAGGCAAAGTCCTTAGTGGGGTGAATGGGGTATTTTATGGAGTGTGGAGGGGGGGTAATTGTGTAGTGTGGGGCTATTTGTGCAGTGTGGGGGGTATTTTATGGAGTGTGGGGGGATTTGTGCAGTGTGTGGGGTATTTTATGGAGTGTGGGGGGTATTTTATGGAGTGTGGGGGGTATTTTATGGAGTGTGGGGGGTATTTTATAGAGTGTGGGGGTATTTTATGGAGTGTGGGAGTATTTTATGGAGTGTGGGGGGTATTTTATGGAGTGTGGGGGGGATTTGTGCAGTGTGGGGGTATTTTATGGAAAGTGGGGGGTATTTTTGGAGTGTGGGGGTACTTGTGCAGTGTGGGGGTACTTGTGCAGTGTGGGGCTATTTGTGCCATGTGGGGGGCTATTTGTGCAGTGTGGGGGGCTATTTGTGCAGTGTGGGGCTATTTTATGGAGTGTGGGGGGTATTTTATGGAGTGTGGGGGGTATTTTATGGAGTGTGGGGAGTATTTTATGGAGTGTGGGGAGTATTTGAGTATTTTATGGAGTGTGGGGAGTATTTTATGGAGTGTGGGAGGTATTTTATGGAGTGTGGGGGGATTTGTGCAGTGTGGGGGTATTTTATGGAAAGTGGGGGGTATTTTTGGAGTGTGGGAGGATTTGTGCAGTGTGGGGCTATTTGTGCCATGTGGGGGGTATTTTGTGCAGTGTGGGGGGCTATTTGTGCAGTGTGGGGGGCTATTTGTGCAGTGTGGGGCTATTTTATGGAGTGTGGGGGGTATTTGTGCAGTGTGGGGGGATTTGTGCAGTGTGGGGGGTAATTGTGTACTGTGGGGCTATTTGTGCAGTGTGGGGGCATTTTATGGAGTGTGGGAGGTAATTGTGTAGTGTGGGGGGATTTGTGCAGTGTGGGGGTATTTGTGCAGTGTGGGGGGTATTTTATGGAGTGTGGGGGGATTTGTGCAGTGTTGGGGGTAATTATGGAGTGTGGGGGGTATTTGTGCAGTGTAGGGGGATAATGCTGGGGGTTAATAATGTGTTTGCTGACACCAGTGATGGGGGTTAATAATGCGTTTGCTGACATCAGTGCTGGGTATAGTATAGTATATTATTGCTGGTATAGTTTATTGTTTTAAAAGTTTGCATGCGGCCCCCATGGGATATGAAAACTTGTCATGTGGCCCTCAGGCAATTTGAGTTTGAGACCCCTGATATAGGGCCTTTTTTATTTTGTGTGCGTGGTTCCCCTTAATATCCATACAAGACCCAAAGGGGCTGGTAATGGGCTGGGGTAGGGGGGGGGGGGGTGTGATGGGGTAGCTATGCCATTTTTCTTAAAGATTTTCATCCATATTACCGGGACCAGACATTACATTAAAGCCGCAAGCAGTTTTAAATGGCTTTTTTTCCTTTAGAAATGTAATTTTGTGCAGGGACAGTTCTAAACACGGGAAACACGTGGCACTTCACAGGCATACTTTAGACACCCCCCAGGTACGATATTTAAAGGAATATTTGACTTTTTTTTTTCACTTTATGCATCATTAAAATGACTGCTCCCGAAAAACGTCAGTTTTTAAAACTTTTTTTTTGGATTGATACATGTCCCCTGGTGCAGAACCCGGGTTCCCAAATCCTGTACAAAGATAACTAAGGAACCCCGCTGCAGATCTCCCCCCTCGTGATCAAGATGGCGCCCAGCAATGTCTACACTGATAAGTCAGGCCTGACTGTAACTATGTGTAAGTTCCGTAGAGAAGAATCTTTGCTAGCAAACGGTGGTGCACTTTTTAAACAATTTGTAATCCACAGGAATAAAGGTTGACAAACTTGGTGAACAAAGATAAAGTCACTAATGCTACTCAATGCACTGTCCCTCCGGTGTGCGTATGCAAACTCTAAACAGTGGGCCCCGAACAACAGTTACTGGGCCTAGAGATCCTGTATTAACCTCTGAGCAGGTGCTCTCTCACCCAACCGGACCAGTCCGCGTCCGTATCTTCCGTAGCTGTGTCTCGGTACACAGGTTCCACGACACCCGGGTCTTCGGTCCTCCTGGAAGTAGTGGATGGGTAGCAGGATGAGACGTCCCTCAGGCTCCTCAGTGGAAACGGAAGGCTCTTTGGAAGCACAAGGCCTAAACTTCAGGCCCTGTCTGGAACAACAGACTCAGCAGAGAGTTCCACTTACTGGGCGGGCGATGTCCAAAGAGACCATACTCCAGTCCGCCCCTCGGTTAAATAGCCCACCCCAGCAGTCCTTGCGCAGGGCAATGCACCTTGGGTATGGTAGTCTCTGGGTTCTTCAAGCAACACCCCCCTACACAAGCATATAGAAAATAAACCTTCATTCATTGAGGTTTAACCTTGTCTGGACATTGGCCTTATTGATACGCAGGGCTGGACTGGCCCACCGGTAGGGATGAGCTTCGTGTTCGAGTCGAACATACGTTCGACTCGAACATTGGCTGTTCGATCGTTCGACGAAGATCGAACGATTTGGGCCGTTCGCGCCAAATTCGAGTGACGCGAACGGCCCACAATGCACTACGCCATCGCAGTGTCATCCAGGCGCTGTGATTGGCCAAGCATGCACTGTGACCCCGCATGCTTGGCCAATCACAGCGCCGGCAGCGAGGAGAGCAATGATTGGCCACAGGCAGGATGCCTGTGGCCAATTATTGCTGAGGGTGTTTAGTACACGCCCCACACTATAAAAGGCCGCCAGCACGGCGGCCTAGTGTAGTGTGTTCCGGAGCAGGGATAGAGTAGCATAGGCAGGGACAGTGACTGTTATTTCTTTCTTGCTTAACCTGGATTCCTTTAGTTTAGGGAAAGAGAAGGATAGGTAGGGAGAGTGTCAGTGTGTTTTGTGCTTCTGCTATAGTGTGCTTAAAAAAAACATTTATTCTAGGGACAGAAAACTCTAGGTAGGGACAGTGTCAGTTTCTTTCACTCTGCAAGTCCTTGTTTCCAGGGACCTGTAAGGACAGTGAGTTAATTGTCCTTGTGCTATATTGTGCTTAAAAAAAACATTTATTCTAGGGACAGAAAACTCTAGGTAGGGACAGTGTCAGTTTCTTTCACTCTGCAAGTCCTTGTTTCCAGGGACCTGTAAGGACAGTGAGTTAATTGTCCTTGTGCTATATTGTGATTAAAAAAAACATTTATTCTAGGGACAGAAAACTGTAGGTAGGGAGAGTGTTTTTTTTCTTTCACTCTGCAAGTCCTTGTTTCCAGGGACCTGTAAGGACAGTGAGTTAATTGTCCTTGTGCTATATTGTGCTTAAAAAAAACATTTATTCTAGGGACAGAAAACTCTAGGTAGGGACAGTGTCAGTTTCTTTCACTCTGCAAGTCCTTGTTTCCAGGGACCTGTAAGGACAGTGAGTTAATTTTCCTTGTGCTATATTGTGATTAAAAAAAACATTTATTCTAGGGACAGAAAACTCTAGGTAGGGACAGTGTCAGTTTCTTTCACTCTGCAAGTCCTTGTTTCCAGGGACCTGTAAGGACAGTGAGTTAATTTTCCTTGTGCTATATTGTGATTAAAAAAAACATTTTTTCTAGGGACAGAAAACTGTAGGTAGGGAGAGTGTTTTTTTTCTTTCACTCTGCAAGTCCTTGTTTCCAGGGACCTGTAAGGACAGTGAGTTAATTTTCCTTGTGCTATATTGTGCTTAAAAAAAACATTTTTTCTAGGGACAGAAAACTGTAGGTAGGGAGAGTGTTTTTTTTCTTTCACTCTGCAAGTCCTTGTTTCCAGGGACCTGTAAGGACAGTGAGTTAATTGTCCTTGTGCTATATTGTGCTTAAAAAAAACATTTATTCTAGGGACAGAAAACTCTAGGTAGGGACAGTGTCAGTTTCTTTCACTCTGCAAGTCCTTGTTTCCAGGGACCTGTAAGGACAGTGAGTTAATTGTCCTTGTGCTATATTGTGCTTAAAAAAACATTTATTCTAGGGACAGAAAACTCTAGGTAGGGACAGTGTCAGTTTCTTTCACTCTGCAAGTCCTTGTTTCCAGGGACCTGTAAGGACAGTGAGTTAATTTTCCTTGTGCTATATTGTGCTTAAAAAAAACATTTATTCTAGGGACAGAAAACTCTAGGTAGGGACAGTGTCAGTTTCTTTCACTCTGCAAGTCCTTGTTTCCAGGGACCTGTAAGGACAGTGAGTTAATTTTCCTTGTGCTATATTGTGATTAAAAAAAACATTTTTTCTAGGGACAGAAAACTGTAGGTAGGGAGAGTGTTTTTTTTCTTTCACTCTGCAAGTCCTTGTTTCCAGGGACCTGTAAGGACAGTGAGTTAATTGTCCTTGTGCTATATTGTGCTTAAAAAAAACATTTTTTCTAGGGACAGAAAACTCTAGGTAGGGAGAGTGTTTTTTTTTTTTCACTCTGCAAGTCCTTGTTTCCAGGGACCTGTAAGGACAGTGAGTTAATTGTCCTTGTGCTATATTGTGCTTAAAAAAAACATTTATTCTAGGGACAGAAAACTCTAGGTAGGGACAGTGTCAGTTTCTTTCACTCTGCAAGTCCTTGTTTCCAGGGACCTGTAAGGACAGTGAGTTAATTTTCCTTGTGCTATATTGTGCTTAAAAAAAACATTTATTCTAGGGACAGAAAACTCTAGGTAGGGACAGTGTCAGTTTCTTTCTCTCTGCAAGTCCTTGTTTCCAGGGACCTGTAAGGACAGTGAGTTAATTTTCCTTGTGCTATATTGTGATTAAAAAAAACATTTTTTCTAGGGACAGAAAACTATAGGTAGGGAGAGTGTTTTTTTTCTTTCACTCTGCAAGTCCTTGTTTCCAGGGACCTGTAAGGACAGTGAGTTAATTTTCCTTGTGCTATATTGTGATTAAAAAAAACATTTTTTCTAGGGACAGAAAACTGTAGGTAGGGAGAGTGTTTTTTTTCTTTCACTCTGCAAGTCCTTGTTTCCAGGGACCTGTAAGGACAGTGAGTTAATTGTCCTTGTGCTATATTGTGCTTAAAAAAAACATTTTTTCTAGGGACAGAAAACTCTAGGTAGGGAGAGTGTTTTTTTTTTTTCACTCTGCAAGTCCTTGTTTCCAGGGACCTGTAAGGACAGTGAGTTAATTGTCCTTGTGCTATATTGTGATTAAAAAAAACATTTATTCTAGGGACAGAAAACTCTAGGTAGGGACAGTGTCAGTTTCTTTCACTCTGCAAGTCCTTGTTTCCAGGGACCTGTAAGGACAGTGAGTTAATTTTCCTTGTGCTATATTGTGATTAAAAAAACCATTTATTCTAGGGACAGAAAACTCTAGGTAGGGACAGTGTCAGTTTCTTTCACTCTGCAAGTCCTTGTTTCCAGGGACCTGTAAGGACAGTGAGTTAATTGTCCTTGTGCTATATTGTGCTTAAAAAAAACATTTATTCTAGGGACAGAAAACTCTAGGTAGGGACAGTGTCAGTTTCTTTCACTCTGCAAGTCCTTGTTTCCAGGGACCTGTAAGGACAGTGAGTTAATTTTCCTTGTGCTATATTGTGATTAAAAAAAACATTTTTTCTAGGGACAGAAAACTGTAGGTAGGGAGAGTGTCAGTTTCTTTCACTCTGCAAGTCCTTGTTTCCAGGGACCTGTAAGGACAGTGAGTTAATTTTCCTTGTGCTATATTGTGATTAAAAAAAACATTTTTTCTAGGGACAGAAAACTGTAGGTAGGGAGAGTGTTTTTTTTCTTTCACTCTGCAAGTCCTTGTTTCCAGGGACCTGTAAGGACAGTGAGTTAATTTTCCTTGTGCTATATTGTGATTAAAAAAAACATTTTTTCTAGGGACAGAAAACTGTAGGTAGGGAGAGTGTTTTTTTTCTTTCACTCTGCAAGTCCTTGTTTCCAGGGACCTGTAAGGACAGTGAGTTAATTGTCCTTGTGCTATATTGTGCTTAAAAAAAACATTTATTCTAGGGACAGAAAACTCTAGGTAGGGACAGTGTCAGTTTCTTTCACTCTGCAAGTCCTTGTTTCCAGGGACCTGGAGAGACATTGAGTGAATTGTCCTTGTGCTATATTGTGATTAAAAAAAACATTTATTCTAGGGACAGAAAACTCTAGGTAGGGACAGTGTCAGTTTCTTTCACTGTGAAAGTCCTTGTTTCAAGGGACAGAGAAGGACACCTGAAGGTAGCCCTTATTGCTTTTTTCCCATCTCCCTGCAGGCCATCTATTAGAATGTCTGGAAGGCAAACAAGGAGAGGCAGACAGTCAGGAGGCAATAAAAGAGGGCAAGCAGGCTCTGTGTCTGGGGGCAACAGTGCTGGTCGTGGACGCGGTGCATTGTCATCAGCACATGGCCATGGGACACGCTTGTCCTTCTTTTCGGCAGCTGGACATGTTGAGCCACATCATGCCGAAGACTTGGTAGAGTGGATGACCAAGCCCTCCTCCTCCTCCTCATCCTCTCTCACCCAGGCTCAGGGTACTGGAAAAGCAGCTGCCAAAGCGTCGTCTTCCCTGGTATCAATGTCAGACAAATCATCAGTCACTCCTTCCCTAGACCCACCATGTCCTCCTCCTGAGGAGTCCCCCGAACTGTTTCAGCACAGTGTTGGGTACATGCTCCAGGAGGATGCCCAGCGTTTCGAAGGGTCTGATGATGAAACCCAGCTAGAGGAAGGCAGTAGCGTGAGAGCAGACAGAGGGGATGCTCAAGAAGGACACCAATCTGGCAGTCATGTTCCAGCAGCTGCAGCATACTGCCAGATTGGCTCCAGTGATGAGGAGGGAGGGGATGATGAGGTCAATGACTCCACGTGGGTGCCTAATAGGAGAGAGGAGGAGGAGGAGGAGGAGGCACATCTCCAACGAGGCAGGATGCCCTTTGGTGGCCAGCGTAAGGGCAGTACACCGACGGAATCACACCGCAGAGCTCCGCCTGTGCAGGGCGCTGCCTCTGCCCGTCATTCAAAAAGTTCTTTGGTGTGGGCCTTTTTTGAGGCTAGTGCATCAGATCGCACAGCTGCTGTTTGCAACATATGTCTCAAGCGTATATCGCGTGGCCAAAACATCAGCCGCTTGGGTACCACATGCCTGACCAGACATATGTTGACCTGCCATGCAGCTCGTTGGCAAGCCTACCTCAAAGACCCACACCAAAGAACAAAGCGGACCTCTCCTTGCACCGCATCAGCTGGGATCTCCAACCCCACTATAACTTCAGTCCTCTCTGAAACATGCACTGAGAGGAATGAAGGTGTAGAATTAGGTGTGTCACAGCCAAGTACTTGCGCCCACTCTGCTAGCAGTACACCGACGTCCGATTCTAGCAGGCAAATTTCCCTGCCCCAGCTGCTGGACCGTCGAAAGAAGTTCACTCCCAGCCATCCACATGCCCAGCGGTTGAATGCTAGCTTGGCTAAATTGCTAGCGCTTCAACTGCTGCCTTTTCAGTTGGTAGACTCGGCCCCCTTCCGTGAGTTTGTGCAATGTGCGGTTCCTCAGTGGCAGGTTCCCAAACGCCACTTTTTCTCACGGAAGGCTATTCCGGCTCTCTACCGGCATGTGGAAGGCAATGTCTTGGCCTCGCTGGACAGGGCGGTCAGCGGTAAGGTGCATATTACCGCTGACTCATGGTCCAGCAGGCATGGACAGGGACGTTACCTTTCTTTCACGGCCCATTGGGTCACTCTTTTGGCAGCTGGGAAGGATTCAGGACAAGGTGCAGTAGTGTTGGAGGTTGTCCCACCGCCACGCCTCCAAAATGCTACTACTGGTTGTGACACACCTCTCTCCTCCACCCCCTCCTCTTCTTCTTCCTCCATGGCCTCTTCCTGTGGTTTGTCCTATGAACCAGCGGTGCTCCGTAGCCGTTCACGGGGCTACGCAAGTACGCAGGCAAAAAGATGCCATGCCGTGCTTGCGCTGGTGTGTTTGGGGGACAGAAGCCACACTGGGGCAGAGGTCCTGTCTGCTCTGCAGGGCCAGGCCGAGAGGTGGTTGACGCCACGCCAGCTTAAGCCAGGAATGGTGGTTTGCGACAATGGCACCAACCTCCTCTCCGCCCTCCGACAGGGACAACTGACCCATGTGCCCTGTGTGGCTCACGTCCTTAACCTGGTGGTGCAGCGCTTCTTGGGCAGGTACCCGGGCTTACAGGATGTCCTGAGGCAGGCCAGGAAAGTCTGTGTGCATTTCCGCAGATCTTATAATGCCAGTGCTCGCCTGGCTGAGCTGCAAAAGGAGTTGAACCTGCCCAAGAACCGCCTTATATGTGACATGCCCACCAGGTGGAACTCAACGTTGGCCATGCTGCAGCGGCTGCACACGCAGCAGAGGGCCATCAATGAGTACCTGTGCGACTACGGCACCAGGACAGGGTCAGGGGAGCTTGGTTTTTTTTCTCCACGCCAGTGGGGCATGATCAGGGATGCATGCACTGTCCTGGCACCATTTGAGGAGGCCACGAGGATGGTGAGCAGTGACAGTGCATGCATCAGTGACACTGTACCTCTTGTCCACCTGTTGGAGCACACGCTGCGTGGAATAATGGACAGGGCACTTGAGGCAGAACAGAGGCAGGAAGAGGAGGACTTCCTTGCCTCTCAAGGCCCCCTTTACCCAGACAGTGTTCCTTCTGTCCCACCCATCGCACAGGAAGAGGAGGAGGAGGAGGAGGAGGAGGAGGAGGAGGAGGATTGTGTCAGCATGGAGGTGGAGGCTGGCACTCAGCATCATCAGCAGCAGTCTTTTAGGGATGATTTACAGTCCCAAGAAACCAGTGGACTTGTACGTGGCTGGGAGGAGGTGGCTGCGGATCATGTCGTCCTTAGTGACCCAGAGGACTCCGGAGCGAATGCCTCAGCAAACCTACGCTGCATGGCCTCCCTGATCCTGCAAAGTCTGCGGAAGGATCCTCGTATTCTTCGGATCAAGGAGAGGGACCATTACTGGCTGGCCACTCTCCTTGATCCACGGTACAAGGGTAAGGTTGCGGACCTTATGTTACCGTCGCAGAGGGAGCAGAGGATGAGACAACTCCGGGAGGCCTTGCAGAAAGGTCTGTGCAACGCGTTCCCAGAGACTGGGAGGTTGCAAACTCCTGGTCCTGGACAACGAGTTGCTGAGGCTTCGGCCAGTCAAAGAAGGAGCGGTGGGGAAGGTGGCCGTCTGACCGATGCGTTCAGACAATTCTTTAGTCCGCAGCCCCAAAGTATGATCGGTTCCAGCAACCATCGCCAGCGTCTGATAAACATGGTGCAGGAATATCTAGGGGCAAGGTCAGACTTGGACACCTTCCCCACCGAAAATCCTCTGGCTTACTGGGTCTTGAGGATGGATCACTGGCCAGAGCTTGCACAGTATGCAATTGAGCTACTGGCCTGTCCTGCATCCAGCGTTCTTTCGGAACGCACATTCAGTGCTGCTGGAGGATTTGTCACGGATCACAGGGTGCGCCTGTCCACCGACTCGGTTGATCGACTGACTTTCATCAAGATGAACCAGTCTTGGATCACCACCAGCTACCACACACCTGATGCTGATATAACAGACTAATTGATTTTAAAATGTCACATCCCTTCAAGACTGATGCTGATGCTGAGTGCCTGTGCTGTTATGTTGACTGGCTATCCTCCTCCTCCGAGTCCTCAATGGTACGATTGATGATGATAGCTTGGAAGATCATTTTTGTTTATGGGTGCCGCCACCAGTGCCTAACGCCCAATTTTTCAGCCCCTGTTTAACAGTGGCGTGTAATTACAATTTTTGAAGCAATACTTTGCAACAGGGCTCATTGCTGTGCTCCAAGTACAGTATCTGTGAGGAGTTGCAGTGTTGTGCCACCAGTGCCTAAGGCCCAATTTTTCAGCCCCTGTTTAACAGTGGCGTGTAATTACAATTTTTGAAGCAATACTTTGCAACAGGGCTCATTGCTGTGCTCCAAGTACAGTATCTGTGAGGAGTTGCAGTGTTGTGCCACCAGTGCCTAAGGCCCAATTTTTCAGCCCCTGTTTAACAGGGGCGTGTCATTACAATTTTTGAAGCAATACTTTGCAACAGGGCTCATTGCTGTGCTCCAAGTACAGTATCTGTGAAGGGTTGCAGTGTTGTGCCACCAGTGCCTAAGGCCCAATTTTTCAGCCCCTGTTCAACAGGGGCATGTAATTACAATTCTTGATCTAATAATTCACAGCAGGGCCCATTGCTGCACCCACCAAGAGTAACTGTCAGGGCTTACAGTGTTGTGGCACCAGCACCACCATCAAAGGCCCAATTTTTACTACCACTGTTCAACAATTATATGTAATTAAAATTCCTGATATAATAGTTGACAGCAGGGCGTTCCAGCACCAACCAAGAGTAACTGTGAGTGCTTACAGTGTTGTGCCAACACCAACAACTAAGGGGCCTATTTCTGCAGAGTATATACGGCAGGTCCCTACTTTCAAACATCCAACTTACAAACGACTCCTACTTGCAAACGCAAGAAGACAACAGGAAGTGAGAGGAAATCTACCACTAGGAAGGAAAATTCTCTCCTGTAAGAATAAATATGGGAGAAAGGTGTCTCCTCTGTACTGATGCTTTATCAGCAATCCTTGTTTCAAGAAAAACACCACATTTCAAAAACAGTTGTCATTAGGACGGAAAGTGAGGTGAAATGTTCTGAACAGGGGCACAGACAGCAAAACAAATGTTACAGGGGTGATAACCCTTACCTATGTTTTCCAAAAAGTTTAAAAATAGATTTTTGGTCTGGAGCTACACTTCAACAATGTACCTGTTCAAAATTACAAACAGATTCTACATAAGAACAAACCTACAGTCCCTGTCTTGTATGCACCGCCTGTATACGGCTGTTCAGAGTATATAGGGCCTTTTTTATTTTATGTGCGGGGTTCCCCTTAATATCCATACAAGACCCAAAGGGGCTGGTAATGGGCTGGGGTAGGGGGGGGGTCATGGGGTAGCTATGCCATTTTTCTTAAAGATTTTCATCCATATTACCGGGACCAGACATTACATTAAAGCCGCAAGCAGTTTTAAATGGCTTTTTTTTCCTTTAGAAGTGTCATTTTGTGCAGGGACAGTTCTAAACACGGGAAACACGTGGCACTTCACAGGCATACTTTAGACACCCCCCAGGTACGATATTTAAAGGAATATTTGACTTTTTTTTTTTCACTTTATGCATCATTAAAATGACTGCTCCCGGAAAACGACCGTTTTTAAAACTTATTTTTGCATTGATACATGTCCCCTGGTGCAGAACCCGGGTTCCCAAACCCTTTTTAGGACAATAACATGCATAATAGTTGTTATAATTAGCACTTTAGAATTCGAACGTTCGCATCCATTGTATTTAATAGGGTTCTAATGTTCGTTCGAACTTTCGGTCCGTTCGCGGGTTCTGGTGCGAACCGAACCCGGGGGTGTTCGGCTCATCACTACCCACCGGGATAGCGGGAAAAATCCCGGTAGGCTGCCTGTCCTGGGGCTGCTTTGAGCTGCGGCTGACTGCAGCGCTCCCCTCCCTCTCTCTCTCCTATGTATCACACACCAGGCATCTCCACGCTGTGTGTGAGAGCTGACTGTCTGTGTTAGGCTGTGCTGCCTGCCTGTAGGAAGGTCCCGCCCCCCTAGACTGACTCATGTGATAGGCGAAACACTGATTCATTCAGTGTTCCCATCTACTATCACACAAGCAGGTCTACAGGCAGCACAGCCGAAGACAGACCCAGCCAGATCTCACACACAGCGCTGGAGATGCCTGGTGTATGTAATCCAGGCAAGTCTCATGTATTGATGGGCTTAGTAAGGCTGTATTCATGCACAGTAAGGCTGCATCCATGGGCTGCATTCATGCACAGTAAAGCTGCATCCATGGGCTGCATTCATGCACAGTAAGGCTGCCTTCACGGGCTGCATTCACGGGCTGCATTCATGCACAGCAAGGCTGCATTCACGGGCTGCATTCATGCACAGCAAGGCTGCATTCACGGGCTGCATTCATGCACAGCAAGGCTGCATTCACGGGCTGCATTCATGCACAGTAAGGCTGCATTCATGCACAGTAAGGCTGCATTCATGAGCTGCATTCATGCACAGTAAGGCTGCATTCACGGGCTGCATTCATGCACAGTAAGGCTGCATTCATGCACAGTAAGGCTGCGTTCATGGGCTGCATTCATGCACAGTAAGGCTGCATTCATGCACAGTAAGGCTGCGTTCATGGGCTGCATTCATGCACAGTAAGGCTGCGTTCATGGGCTGCATTCATGCACAGTAAGGCTGCGTTCATGGGCTGCATTCATGCACAGTAAGGCTGCGTTCATGGGCTGCATTCATGCACAGTAAGGCTGAATTCATGCACAGTAAGGCTGCATTCATGGGCTGCATTCATGCACAGTAAGGCTGCATTCATGGACAGTAAGGCTGCATTCATGCACAGTAAGGCTGCATTCATGCACAGTAAGGCTGCATCCATGGGCTGCATTCATGCACAGTAAAGCTGCATCCATGGGCTGCATTCATGCACAGTAAGGCTGCATCCATGGGCTGCATTCATGGACAGTAGTGATGAGCCAAACACCCCCGGGTTCGGTTCGCACCAGAACCCGCGAACGGACCGAAAGTTCGTACGAACATTAGAACCCTATTAAATACAATGGATGCGAACGTTCGAATTCTAAAGTGCTAATTATAACAACTATTATGCATGTTATTGTCCTAAAAAGGGTTTGGGAACCCGGGTTGTGCACCAGGGGACATGTATCAATGCAAAAAGAAGTTTTAAAAACGGTCGTTTTTCGGGAGCAGTCATTTTAATGATGCATAAAGTGGAAAAAAAAAGTCAAATATTCCTTTAAATATCGTACCTGGGGGGTGTCTAAAGTATGCCTGTGAAGTGCCACGTGTTTCCCGTGTTTAGAACTGTCCCTGCACAAAATGACACTTCTAAAGGAAAAAAAAGCCATTTAAAACTGCTTGCGGCTTTAATGTAATGTCTGGTCCCGGTAATATGGATGAAAATCTTTAAGAAAAATGGCATAGCTACCCCATGACCCCCCCCCCTACCCCAGCCCATTACCAGCCCCTTTGGGTCTTGTATGGATATTAAGGGGAACCCCGCACATAAAATAAAAAAGGCCCTATATACTCTGAACAGCCGTATACAGGCGGTGCATACAAGACAGGGACTGTAGGTTTGTTCTTATGTAGAATCTGTTTGTAATTTTGAACAGGTACATTGTTTAAGTGTAGCTCCAGCCCAAAAATCTATTTTTAAACTTTTTGGAAAACATAGGTAAGGGTTATCACCCCTGTAACATTTGTTTTGCTGTCTGTGCCCCTGTTCAGAACATTTCACCTCACTTTCCGTCCCAATGACAACTGTTTTTGAAATGTGGTGTTTTTCTTGAAACAAGGATTGCTGATAAAGCATCAGTACAGAGGAGACACCTTTCTCCCATATTAATTCTTACAGGAGAGAATTTTCCTTCCAAGGGGTAGATTTCCTCTCACTTCCTGTTGTCTTCTTGCGTTTGCAAGTAGGAGTCGTTTGTAAGTTGGATGTTTGAAAGTAGGGACCTGCCGTATATACTCTGCAGAAATAGGCCCCTTAGTTGTTGGTGTTGGCACAACACTGTAAGCACTCACAGTAACTCTTGGTTGGTGCTGGAACGCCCTGCTGTCAACTATTATATCAGGAATTTTAATTACATATAATTGTTGAACAGTGGTAGTAAAAATTGGGCCTTTGATGGTGGTGCTGGTGCCACAACACTGTAAGCCCTGACAGTTACTCTTGGTGGGTGCAGCAATGGGCCCTGCTGTGAATTATTAGATCAAGAATTGTAATTGCATGCCCCTGTTGAACAGGGGCTGAAAAATTGGGCCTTTCGTGGTGGTGGTGGTGGTGGTGGTGTTGCCACAACACTGTAAGCCCTCAGAGTTACTCTTGGTGGGTGCAGGAATGGGCCCTGCTGTGAATTATTAGATCAAGAATTGTAATTACATGCCCCTTTTGAACAGGGGCTGAAAAATTGGGCCTTTCGTGGTGGTGGTGGTGGTGGCGTTGCCACAACACTGTAAGCCCTCAGAGTTACTCTTGGTGGGTGCAGGAATGGGCCCTGCTGTGAATTATTAGATCAAGAATTGTAATTACATGCCCCTTTTGAACAGGGGCTGAAAAATTGGGCCTTTCGTGGTGGTGGTGGTGGTGGCGTTGCCACAACACTGTAAGCCCTCAGAGTTACTCTTGGTGGGTGCAGCAATGGGCCCTGCTGTGAATTATTAGATCAAGAATTGTAATTACATGCCCCTGTTGAACAGGGGCTGAAAAATTGGGCCTTAGGCACTGGTGGCACAACACTACAACCCCTCACAGATACTGTACTTGGAGCACAGCAATGAGCCCTATGGCAAATTATTGCTAAAAAAATTGTAATTACACGCCCCTGTAAGACAGGGGCTGAAAAATTGGGCCTTAGCCACTGGTGGCGGCACCCATAAACAAAAATGATCTTCCAAGCTATCATCATCAATCGTATCATTGAGGACTCGGAGGAGGAGGAGGATAGCCAGTCAACATAACAGCACAGGCACTCAGCATCAGTCTTGAAGGTATGTGACATGTTAAAATCAATTAGTCTGTTATATCAGCATCAGGTGTGTGGTAGCTGGTGGTGATCCAAGACTGGTTCATCTTGATGAAAGTCAGTCGATCAACCGAGTCGGTGGACAGGCGCACCCTGTGATCCGTGACAAATCCTCCAGCAGCACTGAATGTGCGTTCCGAAAGAACGCTGGATGCAGGACAGGCCAGTAGCTCAATTGCATACTGTGCAAGCTCTGGCCAGTGATCCATCCTCAAGACCCAGTAAGCCAGAGGATTTTCGGTGGGGAAGGTGTCCAAGTCTGACCTTGCCCCTAGATATTCCTGCACCATGTTTATCAGACGCTGGCGATGGTTGCTGGAACCGATCATACTTTGGGGCTGCGGACTAAAGAATTGTCTGAACGCATCGGTCAGACGGCCACCTTCCCCACCGCTCCTTCTTTGACTGGCCGAAGCCTCAGCAACTCGTTGTCCAGGACCAGGAGTTTGTAACCTCCCAGTCTCTGGGAACGCGTTGCACAGACCTTTCTGCAAGGCCTCCCGGAGTTGTCTCATCCTCTGCTCCCTCTGCGACGGTAACATAAGGTCCGCAACCTTACCCTTGTACCGTGGATCAAGGAGAGTGGCCAGCCAGTAATGGTCCCTCTCCTTGATCCGAAGAATACGAGGATCCTTCCGCAGACTTTGCAGGATCAGGGAGGCCATGCAGCGTAGGTTTGCTGAGGCATTCGCTCCGGAGTCCTCTGGGTCACTAAGGACGACATGATCCGCAGCCACCTCCTCCCAGCCACGTACAAGTCCACTGGTTTCTTGGGACTGTAAATCATCCCTAAAAGACTGCTGCTGATGATGCTGAGTGCCAGCCTCCACTTCCATGCTGACACAATCCTCCTCCTCCTCCTCCTCCTCCTCCTCTTCCTGTGCGATGGGTGGGACAGAAGGAACACTGTCTGGGTAAAGGGGGCCTAAGAGGCAAGGAAGTCCTCCTCTTCCTGCCTCTGTTCTGCCTCAAGTGCCCTGTCCATTATTCCATGCAGCGTGTGCTCCAACAGGTGGACAAGAGGTACAGTGTCACTGATGCATGCACTGTCACTGCTCACCATCCTCGTGGCCTCCTCAAATGGTGCCAGGACAGTGCATGCATCCCTGATCATGCCCCACTGGCGTGGAGAAAAAAAACCAAGCTCCCCTGACCCTGTCCTGGTGCCGTAGTCGCACAGGTACTCATTGATGGCCCTCTGCTGCGTGTGCAGCCGCTGCAGCATGGCCAACGTTGAGTTCCACCTGGTGGGCATGTCACATATAAGGCGGTTCTTGGGCAGGTTCAACTCCTTTTGCAGCTCAGCCAGGCGAGCACTGGCATTATAAGATCTGCGGAAATGCACACAGACTTTCCTGGCCTGCCTCAGGACATTCTGTAAGCCGGGTACCTGCCCAAGAACCGCTGCACCACCAGGTTAAGGACGTGAGCCACACAGGGCACATGGGTCAGTTGTCCCTGTCGGAGGGCGGAGAGGAGGTTGGTGTCATTGTCGCAAACCACCATTCCTGGCTTAAGCTGGCGTGGCGTCAACCACCTCTCGGCCTGGCCCTGCAGAGCAGACAGGACCTCTGCCCCAGTGTGGCTTCTGTCCCCCAAACACACCAGCGCAAGCACGGCATGGCATCTTTTTGCCTGCGTACTTGCGTAGCCCCTTGAACGGCTACGGAGCACCGCTGGTTCAGAGGACAAACCACAGGAAGAGGCCATGGAGGAAGAAGAAGAGGAGGGGGTGGAGGAGAGAGGTGTGTCACAACCAGTAGTAGCATTTTGGAGGCGTGGCGGTGGAACAACCTCCAACACTACTGCACCTTGTCCTGCATCCTTCCCAGCTGCCAAAAGAGTGACCCAATGGGCCGTGAAAGAAAGGTAACGTCCCTGTCCATGCCTGCTGGACCATGAGTCAGCGGTAATATGCACCTTACCGCTGACCGCCCTGTCCAGCGAGGCCAAGACATTGCCTTCCACATGCCGGTAGAGAGCCGGAATAGCCTTCCGTGAGAAAAAGTGGCGTTTGGGAACCTGCCACTGAGGAACCGCACATTGCACAAACTCACGGAAGGGGGCCGAGTCTACCAACTGAAAAGGCAGCAGTTGAAGCGCTAGCAATTTAGCCAAGCTAGCATTCAACCGCTGGGCATGTGGATGGCTGGGAGTGAACTTCTTTCGACGGTCCAGCAGCTGGGGCAGGGAAATTTGCCTGCTAGAATCGGACGTCGGTGTACTGCTAGCAGAGTGGCCGCAAGTACTTGGCTGTGACACACCTAATTCTACACCTTCATTCCTCTCAGTGCATGTTTCAGAGAGGACTGAAGTTATAGTGGGGTTGGAGATCCCAGCTGATGCGGTGCAAGGAGAGGTCCGCTTTGTTCTTTGGTGTGGGTCTTTGAGGTAGGCTTGCCAACGAGCTGCATGGCAGGTCAACATATGTCTGGTCAGGCATGTGGTACCCAAGCGGCTGATGTTTTGGCCACGCGATATACGCTTGAGACATATGTTGCAAACAGCAGCTGTGCAATCTGATGCACTAGCCTCAAAAAAGGCCCACACCAAAGAACTTTTTGAATGACGGGCAGAGGCAGCGCCCTGCACAGGCGGAGCTCTGCGGTGTGATTCCGTCGGTGTACTGCCCTTACGCTGGCCACCAAAGGGCATCCTGCCTCGTTGGAGATGTGCCTCCTCCTCATCCTCCTCCTCCTCCTCTCTCCTATTAGGCACCCACGTGGAGTCAGTGACCTCATCATCCCCTCCCTCCTCATCACTGGAGCCAATCTGGCAGTATGCTGCAGCTGCTGGAACATGACTGCCAGATTGGTGTCCTTCTTGAGCATCCCCTCTGTCTGCTCTCACGCTACTGCCTTCCTGTAGCTGGGTTTCATCATCAGACCCTTCGAAACGCTGGGCATCCTCCTGGAGCATGTACCCAACACTGTGCTCAAACAGTTCGGGGGACTCCTCAGGAGGAGGACATGGTGGGTCTAGGGAAGGAGTGACTGATGATGAGTCTGACATTGATACCAGGGAAGAGGACGCTTTGGCAGCTGCTTTGCCAGTACCCTGAGCCTGGGTGAGAGAGGATGAGGAGGAGGAGGAGGGCTTGGTCATCCACTCTACCAAGTCTTCGGCATGATGTGGCTCAACATGTCCAGCTGCCGAAAAGAAGGACAAGCGTGTCCTATGGCCATGTGCTGATGACAATGCACCGCGTCCACGACCAGCACTGTTGCCCCCAGACACAGAGCCTGCTTGCCCTCTTTTATTGCCTCCTGACTGTCTGCCTCTCCTTGTTTGCCTTCCAGACATTCTAATAGATGGCCTGCAGGGAGATGGGAAAAAAGCAATAAGGGCTACCTTCAGGTGTCCTTCTCTGTCCCTTTACTTAAGGATTTCTAAATATGGTTGAGGATGATTGCTTTTGCACAGAATAGCACAACGACAATTTCCCTGACTGTCCAAAAAACAAGGATTTCAAAGATGGTTGATGAGGAATGCTTTAGCACACTATAGCACAAGGAGAATTTCCCTCACTGTCCTTCCCTGTCCCTAGAAACAAGGATTATCACAGTGAAAGAAACTGACACTCTTCCTACCTATAGTTTTCTGTCCCTAGAAAAAATGTTTTTTTAAAGCACACTATAGCACAAGGAGAATTTCCCTCACTGTCCTTCCCTGTCCCTAGAAACAAGGATTATCACAGTGAAAGAAACTGACACTCTTCCTACCTATAGTTTTCTGTCCCTAGAAAAAATGTTTTTTTAAAGCACACTATAGCACAAGGAGAATTTCCTTCACTGTCCTTCCCTGTCCCTAGAAACAAGGATTATCACAGTGAAAGAAACTGACACTCTTCCTACCTATAGTTTTCTGTCCCTAGAAAAAATGTTTTTTTAAAGCACACTATAGCACAAGGAGAATTTCCCTCACTGTCCTTCCCTGTCCCTAGAAACAAGGATTATCACAGTGAAAGAAACTGACACTCTTCCTACCTATAGTTTTCTGTCCCTAGAAAAAATGTTTTTTTAAAGCACACTATAGCACAAGGAGAATTTCCCTCACTGTCCTTCCCTGTCCCTAGAAACAAGGATCCGCACAGTAAAACACACTGACACTCTCCCTACCTATCCTTCTCTTTCCCTAAACTAAAGGAATCCAGGTTAAGCAAGAAAAAATAAATGTCACTGTCCCTGCCTATGCTTCTCTTTCCCTGCTCCGGAACACACTACACTAGGCCGCCGTGCTGGCGGCCTTTTATAGTGTGGGGCGTGTACTAAACACCCTCAGCAATAATTGGCCACAGGCATCCTGCCTGTGGCCAATCATTGCTCTCCTCGCTGACGGCGCTGTGATTGGCCAAGCATGCGGGGTCACAGTGCATGCTTGGCCAATCACAGCGCCTGGATGACACTGCGATGGCGTAGTGCATTGTGGGCCGTTCGCGTCACTCGAATTAGGCGCGAACGGCCCAAATCGTTCGATCTTCGTCGAACGATCGAACAGCCGATGTTCGAGTCGAACGTATGTTCGACTCGAACACCGAGCTCATCCCTAATGGACAGTAAGGCTGCATCCATGGGCTGCATTCATGCACGGCAAGGCTGCATTCATGCACAATAAATAAAGAATCTTTCGCGCTACTATTGAGTAATAGATTATACAAACTAAAATGTTATGTGCCAAAAAATATATAAAATTATATATTGCACACAACCCTAAAGCAGCAGCAACCAAATGTGTTCACTTTACACAATGTGACAAATAAATAAAAATTGTTTCCGCGCTAAAAGGCTCCCACACAATAGGTGATAAAATTAATACATAGTGATATACAATGTGTACATGTATAAATAAATAAAATATAATAAATTATATTTTATAATAAACAAAGTGCCTGTGCACTGTAAAAATAAACTCCTATGTGCTAAATTGTTAAAATTACTATCATGTGCAAAATAGCTGCTATGTGCAAATCTTAACAAGTGCAAAAAAATAGCAATGCATATATATAGTACTATATGTAAAAGAATCATAAACAAATAAATAAATAATAATCCAACGTGATCCGGGTGAAATAGTTATAATATAAACCAAAAGTTCAAATAGTGATTTGCTTAAATCAGTTTTTCCAACTATGTGAGTCTGCTCAATAAAAATGTATTCTTATTTCTGGACGTCTTGAACTATGGCCTCTCAGGACTCTTACCTCCACATAGATTTATTTGAGCAGTGAATTGTTCTCTCTCTCTTCACTAGTTGTCTTCTCCCGGCGCTATTCCTCTTTCCTCCACTGAGCTCTATGGCGCCTGCTCCTATTCAAAACAAAGGGGAGGGGGGGGGGGGGGGGGGGGGAGAAGGTCTGTGTGTGGAGCATGGAAAGCTCCGCGGAATGAAGGGAAAGAGAGGGGAAGACTCCAATGGTGTAGTAAATTTAAATAATATAGATTTTATTAAGTGATATCTATTATGCGTACATCGAATTAAAAAAGACAGGCATTAAGATCAAGCGGCGCAACCGCTGTCTTACTCTAAGTCCGTGTACTTCCGGTCTGCGACACCTCTCAATTCCCTACGGCGTTACGTCACGTACCTCGTGACTTCTTCAGGGGCTGCATTCACGGGCTGCATTCATGCACATTAAGGCTGCATTCACGGGCTGCATTCATGCACATTAAGGCTGCATTCACGGGCTGCATTCATGCACAGCAAGGCTGCATTCACGGGCTGCATTCATGCACAGTAAGGCTGCATTCTTGGACAGTAAGGCTGCATTCATGAGCTGCATTCATGCACAGTAAGGCTGCATTCACGGGCTGCATTCATGCACAGTAGGGCTGCATTCATGCACAGTAAGGCTGCATTCACGGGCTGCATTCATGCACAGTAAGGCTGCATTCATGCACAGTAAGGCTGCATTCACGGGCTGCATTCATGCACAGTAAGGCTGCATTTATGGACAGTAAGGCTGCGTTCATGGGCTGCATTCATGGACAGTAAGGCTGCGTTCATGGGCTGCATTCATGCACAGTAAGGCTGCGTTCATGGGCTGCATTCATGCACAGTAAGGCTGCGTTCATGCACAGTAAGGCTGCATTCATGGGCTGCATTCATGCACAGTAAGGCTGCATTCATGGACAGTAAGGCTGCATTCATGGACAGTAAGGCTGAATTCATGCACAGTAAGGCTGCATTCATGGGCTGCATTCATGCACAGTAAGGCTGCATTCATGGGCTGCATTCATGGACAGTAAGGTTGAATTCATGGACAGTAAGGCTGAATTCATGGGCTGCATTCATGGACAGTAAGGCTGCTTTCATGGGCTGCAATAATGGACAGTAAGGCTGCATTCATGGACAGTAAGACTGCGTTCATACGCTCATTAAGGCTGCATTCATATGCTCAGTAAGGCTGCATTCATATGCTCAGTGAGGCTGCATTGGTGGGCACAGTGAGGCTACATTCATGGGCACCGTAAAGCTGCATTTGATGGGCACAGTGAGGCTGCATTCATGGGCACTGATGAGGCTGCATTGATCTCCTGTACCATGTCTGCATTCTCTGACCATCTCCTGTACCATATCTGCATTCTCTGACCATCTCCTGTACCATGTCTGCATTCTCTGACCATCTCCTGTACCATGTCTGCATTCTCTGACCATCTCCTGTACCATGTCTGCATTCTCTGACCATCTCCTGTACCATGTCTGCATTCTATGACCATCTCCTGTACCATGTCTGCATTCTATGACCATCTCCTGTACCATGTCTGCATTCTCTGACCATCTCTTGTACCATGTCTGAATTCTCTGATCATCTCTTGTACCATGTCTGCAGTCTCTGACCATCTCTTGTCTTATATCATGTCTGCAGTCTCTGAGGGAGTCTGGAGAGGAGTCAAGAAAGGGAGTGCTGCCGGGATGGGGGTCATGGGAGAAGTCAGACATGTGTGGACTGTGGAGAGGAAACTATGGGATAAAACTAGAGCTGGAGCTGACTGACTGATCCACAGTGCACCTGAGAGGAGGTCAGTGACAGCGCCACAAGGCCAGTCCGAGGGGGGGTCACTGATGTAAGGGGGGGGGGGAGTGAATACAACAATGTAAGGGGGGTTCTGATATAAAGGTTTCCCCCTATATTAGTAAACCCACCCCCCTTACCTTAGTGTATTCTTTCTGCGGAAGGTGTTCTCTAGTCAAGAGTCCCCCTCCGCCCACGTTCCCAGAGTTCCTGGGGTCCCCCTTGATGATTGACCACTTTTAGCACTTTTAACTGGAATTTGCTTTTATATATATATATATATATATATATATATATAGTATCCCTATGTGCTTTCATATCTGTCTTCTCTATGTATAATACACTCTTCAAATGTGCTTTCAAATGCATCGTCTTCCCTTTTATGAACAAGAAATAATGACGTTTTGCTGTTGGGCCGGTATAATAATGCTATGGGGCTGGTATGATTTTTTTTCCAGGGCTGGTTTTTACTCCCAGTTCGGCCCTGTTGATACGCAAACAACAGACTCTTCCCTACAATCTAGGGATAAGAACCAGCCGAAGGGAGGTAACTCGCGGCAGGACCCAACAATTTAGAAATACTGCTTAACCTCTTCAAACAGGAGGGTATGGGCATATAGCACGGTGTGCCTTAACTTGCAAGTGAGCCAGGCAGGAAAAAGGTCCGTGTGCTACATAGAAATAAAGCGTTACTGGATCTACTGATTACCAACAATACAGACCTGATCATGGATGTGGAAATACGGGGCAATTTAGAAAACAGCAATCACAGGTCAATTGGCTTCAGTATAAACCACACAAATAGGAAACACAAGGGGAATACAAAGACACTGAATTTAAAAAGAGCCAACTTCCCTAAAACTATGAACCTTGCTAGAAGGCATAAACTGGGATAAAATCTTAGAAACAAAGAACACGGAGGAGAGATGGGTTTGCTTTAAGAGCATATTAAATAAGGGCATTAGCCAATGCATCCTATTAGGTAATAAATTAAAAAGGCGAACAAAAGTCCTGGATGGCTTAACTCCAATGTGAAAATGCATATAAAAGCAAAGGAGAAGGCCTTCAAAAAATTCAAGGTTGAGGGATCATTATCAGCATTCAGACTTTATAAGGTATGAAACAAGAAATGTAAGGGTGCAATTAGGGCGGTTAAGATAGAACACGAAAGACACATTGCGGAGGAAAGCAAAAAAAATCCCAAGAAATTCTTTAAGTATGTAAACAGTAAAAAAGGGAGGACAGACCAAATTAGCCCCATAAAGAATGAGGAAGGTCATCTGGTTACAAAGGATGGGGAGATGGCGAAGGTATTGAATTTATTCTTCTCCTTTTTTCACAAGGGAATCTGGGGGCTTCAGTAACCAAAACTGCAGTGTTTATCTTCATAACACATCACAGGAAGCACCTGCATGGTTAACAGAGGACAGAATTAAAATTAGACTTGGGAAACTTAACATTATTAAATTGCTGGGGCCAGGTGGCTTGCACCCGAGGGTACTTAGGAAACTCAGTCAAGTAATTGCTAGACCATTGTTCCTAATTTTTACTGACAGTCTACTGACTGGAATGGTACCAGCTGATTGGAGAAAAGCCAATGCAGCACCAATATTTAAAAAGGGCCCAAAATACATCCCTGGGAATTACAGACCAGTTAGCCTAACATCAATAGTTTGCAAGCTCTTGGAGGGGATGAAAAGGGACTATATCCATTATTTTAGTATCGAGAACGGTATCATTAGCAGCAATCAGCATCAGCAATCATTCATGAAGAATCGTTCCTGCCAAACCAATCTATTAACCTTCTATGAAGAGGTGAGTTGCCATCTAGATAAAGGAAGGTGTATCTGGATTTTGCAAAAGCATTGAACACAGTTCCCCATAAATGTTTACTGTACAAAATAAGGTCCATTGGCATGGACCATATGGTGAGTACATGGATTGAAAACTGGCTAAAAGGGCGAGTTCAGAGGGTGGTGATAAATGGGGAGTACTCTGAATGGTCAGGGGTGGGTAGTGGGGTCCCCCAGGGTTCTGTGCTGGAACCAACTTAATTTGTTCATAAACGACCTGGAGGATGGGATAAACAGTTCAATCTCTGTATTTGCGAACGATACCAAGCTAAGTAGGGCAAAAACTTCTCCGCAGGAGGTGGAAACCTTGCAAAAAGATCTGAACAAATTAATGGGGTGGGCAACTACATGGCAATTGAGGTTTAATGTATAAAAATGTAAAATTATGCATTTGGGTGGCAAAAATATGAATGCAATCTATACACTGGGGGGAAAACCTCTGGGGTAATCTAGGATAGAAAAGGACCTGGGGTTCCTAGTAGATGATAAGCTCAGCAATGGCATGCAATCTGCAAAACTGCTGCTTACAAAGCAAACAGAATATTGTCATGCATTAAAAAGGGAATCAACTCCAGAGATAAAACAATAATTCTCCCGCTCTACAAGAATCTGGTCCGACCGCACCTAGATTATGCTGTCCAGTTCTGGGCACAAGTCCTCAGGAAGGATGTACTGGAAATAGAGCGAGTACAAAGAAGGGCAACATAGCTAATAAAGGGTCTGGAGGATGTTAGTTATGGGGAAAGGTTGCGAGCACTGAACTTATTCTCTCTGGAGAAGAAACGCTTGAGAGGAGATATGATTTCAATCTACAAATACCGTACTGGTGACCCTACAATAGGGATAAAACTTTTTTGTGGCAAGGGAGTTTAACAAGACACGTGGCCACTCATTAAAATGAGAGGAAATGAGGTTTAACCTTAAACTACATAGAGGGTTCTTTACTGTAAGAGCGGGCAAGGATGTGGAATTCCCTTCCACAGGCGGTGGTATCAGTGGGGAGCAACGATAGTTTCAAAAATGATAAGATAAGCACCTGAACGACCACAACCTACAGGGATATACAATGTAATACTGACATATAACACACACATAGGTTGGACTTGATGGACTTGTGTCTTTTTTCAACCTCACCTACTATGTAACTATGTATATGTAACTTCAAAGAATATCTTGTTACACAGAAGAGGCAATAGATCAATTGAGCTTTGAATAACAATCCTAGCTCAGTAGAAGAATTCATCTATATTAATACAAGATAAGGCAGTTTGGCAATAACAGGATATTATATACACATATGTACAATGAAATACCACTTGAACATGACCTAAAAGGATAAGCAAGAGTTAAGCATTAATTCTGGCAATACTTCTAAAGGAAAACCCAGGCCGGCCTGTTTAACTTTTAAACCTAATGAGAGATCAAGCAAACAAGAATGGTATGAGGGCCCTTTAAGCAGTAATGACAGCAATGTCCCATTTGCAGGCCTGATGGTCTTTACTGGCAGTTGGAGTTAATTAACTATATCCAATAAGGTGTAGTAGCAAGGTAATGGTATTTCTTGGAATGGTTGACGCTAAAGTTGTCTATGTACAGTGTTCAAGCAGAAGTGCAGTAAAGTATTCCCACGGTAAAGCTGTCTGTACACAGTGTCCCAGTGAAGCAACAAAGAAAGGCTTGCAAAGGTGGGCAGTTGCCCTCTCACCAAAGACCAGGCCGATTGAATGCCTTCCGAACAGCGACTTACGGAGAGGCGTCCTTTTAGCGGATCTGCTTGTGACGATCACCTAATGCGAAGCACAGAGTGTGGGTTGTCGGACGACTGAGTTGATGCTGGAAAGATGTCTGACGAACAGCAAGCAGTGCTAGGCCCTTCTTGGCCAGTTTGGAATGTTGTACACCGTGTGGTAGGCCGCGACCTCACTCTCCCTGTACAGAGAGGTTCGTCACACACCGGGCCCAGGAGGAAGAGAGCGTGGGGCGAGTCTCTGGTCTCTTTTATAGCTCCTCCCAGCAATCTCCCTGATGGTAGCAAAGATCCCTGGGTAATGTAGTTCGGGTGTATAGTCATTCTGAGGAACTACTAATCCCACAATCCCTTTGGTTTCTCTCACAAATACTGTATGATGTCAGTTAGTGACGCTGGGCACTATAGGGACAATACGATCTATAGAATGACAGGGAATTGCTGTACTTTGCAATCATAGTCTACATTGCTAAATTTTAAAAAAAAGAACCTGGCTCCCAGGTCTTGCGTGCATTTTGCGACTGGCTATTTTATTATATATACAGTGAAACCTCGGATTGCGAGTAACGCGGGTAACGAGCGTTTCGCAATACGAGCACTGTATTTTGATAAATCCTAATTCGGTTTGCGAGTGTTGTTTCGCAAAACGAGCAGGATTCAGGTCAAACCGGTGTGCAGTACCGCGTTTGGCCTGAGGTGGGGCGGCGACTGAGCCGAACGGCGCAGTTCGGAGCCGTTCGGAAATGCTCCGAAAGACTTGGAAATACTACGTTCCCGAGCCTTTCCGAGGTCAGCTGAGCTGTCCTCTGGCCTTTCCGGCTGTTTCCGAGGCTCTCCGGCCTCTGGCTGCATGCGGTATTGCATGCTATTGAAGTCAATGCGGAACAAATTATTTTTGTTTCCATTGACTTCAATGGGGAAACTCACTTTGATATGCGAGTACTTTGGATTATGAGCATTCTCCTGGAATGGATTAGGCTCGAGTCGAATTTGCATGGGAGGGAAAAGGTTATGTTTAAGGCCACTTTCACACTGAGGCGCTTCTAAACTGCCAGTGAAAACACTGAGCGCTTTTGAAGAGCTTTTCAGGCGCTTTTGAAGAGCTTTCCATTCATTTCAATGGAGAGGGAAGTTTTTCACAGCCCTGCCAGCACACTGCCCCAGTGTGAAAGCATTCATTGATTTTAATGGAAATAGGTTTTCGTGAGCTTTTTAGGCACTGTTTTTAGCGTGAAAGCACCCGAAAAGCGCCTCAGTGTGAAAGTGGTCTTAAAGTTGCTTTGCCCTGCATGTTTGCCCTTCTTGGAAGTGCTAGATTCTTAATCACTTACTGTCAGCAGGAAAGTGAGGGGAAATCTCTCTTATCAAGCACTGGACAGCAGTAAAACCCAACACTAAACTCCACTTTATTATTCTTTCCATGAACTCAGATAATTGGATTCAAGGAAATGTTTATAAAATCTCGGTGAGCTCCTGTACCTAGATGTTACCTCCTGTGTTTACATTTGCCTCTGCTATTTTCAGTAGTTGTAAATGAGCTGGTTGACGGAGGTCGATGTTGAGAACCTAAATTGTATTTAAGGAATGGATGCTCATTTGTAGGGTGCCAGTGAACTGACCTTCACCACTTTGAAAAAAAATGTCCTTTTGTTTCCTTTTGTCAATGGCCTACACAGGAAAGAACTTATCCACTCCACCACAGCCATATTTAGAGTTTTTGGCACATGTGAATAAAGAAATCTTTATTACTGTAAGGTATCAAACTTTGAATTGTTATTGAAGACAGAATTGCTTCTGGATGTACTGCACAAGTTGACAGTTGTAAGAAAGAGAACATGGCTGCATGCTACATGAGTTGTAGAGAGTCTTGTGACTTGTCTTAGCAGTCCCAACGTTTCTTTCCCCCCTTTTCCCCGCTGCTGATTAGGCGGTTGCAAGGTGAATCTACGCAAAAAATACTACATTGTTTACGCACACATACAAAACCACTGATCCAAGAATCTAGCAAAATAATATTTCTTATATACAGATGCATCTCATAAAATTAGAATATCATCAAAAAGTTTATTAATTTCAGTAATTCAATTCAAAAAGTGAAACTCATATATTAAATAGATTCATTTTTTATTTTAATTTAGATGATTATGGCTTACAGCTAGTGAAAACCCAAAATCCAGTATCTCAGAAAATTTGAATATTGCATAAGACCAAAAAAAAAAAGGATTTTAATACAGAAATGTTGGCTTACTGAAAAGTATGTCCATGCATAGTATATTATGCACTCAATACTTGGTGGGAGCTCCTTTTGCATGAATTACTGCATTATTAGACGCATGCGCGAAGCCGCCTGAGGTAGTCATGTCTGCCTGAGCGCTCCGCACCGACCGGGACACAAACGGCCAATAATCCGGGTCTAAGCTGGTAATATACATAAATTGGTGACAGGTATACTACTAATACTCTTGGGCACCTTTTGAAATGATGTATAGCAGGAGGAAAACTAAACCTAAGGCAGGGAAAGCACAAGAAGCGCTGACTAAATCTACATCTAAAATGGCTGTGCCACTTCCCTCACAAATCCTCTCACAGAAGGAGCTGCAGTCTCTAGCCTCCTCACAGCACTCAGAGACAGAATATGACATAGGGATATTTACAAACTCCCTACAACAAACATCACCTAATATTGACTTAATTAATCAATTTGAAAAGGTCCTACATAAAGCTCTTCAGAATACATCTGATAGCATTACAGAAAAGCTGACTAGAGAAATTCGTGAGGTGGGTAGACGCACCTCAGTTCTAGAACAGAGAACAGATGAACTTGATGCTGCAATCTCTAACTATGCTGATGAATTAGACTGCCTTAAAGAAGATTATTATTCCCTCCAAAATAGACTTGAAGATTTTGAGAACAGGAATAGGAGATCTAATCTCCGCATCAGAGGACTCCCTGAGAGTATAGAGGATCTCCATTCTACAGCCACAGCATTATTTCAAGAACTGGCACCCTCTATCCCACTGGAAAGACTTGAAATGGACAGAATTCACAGATCATTAACACCAAAAAAGGACAAGGGTCCTCCCAGGGATATAATAATCAAATTTCATTATTTCCGTACAAAGGAACAACTATTAGAAGCAGCTCGCAACAAAGGCTCACTATCATTACAAGGTCATCAATACCAAATATACCAAGACCTCTCTCAACAGACACTGATGAAAAGGAAGGAAATGAAACCCCATCTACAGGTCCTCCAATATAATCACATCACATGCCGCTGGACTTTCCCCTTTGCCATCCGCTTTACATACAAAGGAACTACCTATATCTGTAAATCTGCAGATGATTTGCTTTCTACTATTCTAGATCTTCGCCTGTCAACTCCAGAAACCACAACAGAAGGAACCAAAAGCGGACACACTCTGGTTCCCCCTCACAACGCGAACAAGACATTTCAGATCAACCTGCCTCTTCTAGTACCCATAAGAGAAGTCGTTTTGCTTCACCTATTCCAGACACTGCACCAATGACATGAAGTGATTTGATTCAATATATAGGCCAATACTTATTAACACATATATTATACTGATCCTAGAAAACACACCCCTTAGATGAGACAGTATATATATAGAATACTTAGATTAATGTTATGAGTCAAAACTGATATTGTTGCTTTACTCTGTTTTTATATTTCATCTTCTCACCATATTATTAAGATCCCAATCTTGCTTAGATGAAATATGACTATTGCAGGAACTTAGTTAATATTATACTTTTATTTATAAGAAAAACACGCCATTTTCCCCCCTTTTTTATTTCTTCATGAGGAAAAGAATGGTTTATTCCCCTCTCTTCTCCTGTGGTATGAATTAATAACTAATTATTATTTATTTTTAACTATTGATTCTGATCCAAAATTAAAAAGTTTAACATAAGCAACTCTATATACACTAAACAAAAGAAATGTTTTTTAGCATAATATTGAATCAAAATATGTATTCACATACTTATATGCTATAATAGGTGGCATGCTCACAAGGCGGTATGAATACAAATAATACTGTCTTGCAATGTACACCCCAAAATATAGTAGACCTTACTGGTCTATATTTATTTATTTTTTGTTTTATTTTTAAGCTTATATTTATCCTTTCATACATATTACTGTACTCATTTTGTTTATATTTCTATAAAACGATATATCTTAGCTTATTTTTTCATTTAGGCTCTAGAAGATCTAGATCTCTATGGCGTAGACATAATATTGAACTAATGTAGTTTATTCACCTTTTATTTGTATTTCTTCTATTTAATTTACTATTTTTTATTCATACTCCAACTAGCCTTTATAATGCAATGCATCTCATAATAGAAAGTAGAGTGGTTTATCCCCGCTCTATTTCCTATGATATAAACTTATTTTCAGCATCTTTACCATATCTAGAATGTTGATTTTGTCTCAAATTCTGGTATGACTGTAACTCTGTTGAATTTTGATATACATAGTTACCGATTTAAAATACACTATTCGTTGGCTTAGACTTGGAGTTTATATACTTATTGCATTTTTTCTTGATGGTCTTTGTAGTCCCGGAGATAGCCACTGCGTCTCCAACATATCCTCGAGTGCCCGCCAAATAGTTTGGACACTCTTTGGATACAGAGTACCCATAGATCGGTATTTTATACCAATCTTTGGATACTTGCTCCTTTTGGGAGCTAATTGCTCTTTTTACATTTTCTTTTTTGAACACAAAAGAAAACTTCTTGATTTATTGTTTATATACTATTTACAGAATAATAACTAACCCATTAACGGATCTTATTTTTTCAGGCCCCTTTTTCTCCCCTTTTTCCTCTTTTTCTTTACCCCATACCTCCAAACATAGTCCCTATTACAATATCCTCCAGAGAAATATTGCTATAGTTAATTCTTAACGCTCCTCTCCTTTCCTATTCACATATAATGGCACCTCTAAATATAATAACGCTGAATGTACAGGGTCTAAATTCACCACCTAAAAGAACAAAAGCTTTTCGTTCCTTTTCTAAACTAAAGGCACATGTGGTCTGCCTTCAAGAGACGCATTTTGCCTCCTATTCTTGTCCTAAATTTTTTAGCCGTAAATTCCCTCAAGTTTATACCGCATCAGCAGCTACCAAACAAAGAGGTGTCCTAGTCGCGTTTCACCATACAGCATCATTTACACTACAAACTGAACTTAAAGACCCTGAAGGTCGCTACATAATATTGACTGGCCTTTTACAAGACACCGAAGTCACCATAGTTTCATACTATGCCCCAAATAAAAACCCATTGTCCTTCTTATCTCACTTATTCTCTGTTATAGAAAATCATAAACGAGGTACACTTATACTTAGTGGAGATTCTAATCAGGTAATATATCCATTTTTAGATAAATCTCCGACCCCGATACAAACCCAACGCTGCTCATACCAACAACTTCTTAATCAATATTCTTTAATAGACACATGGAGGGAGCAACATCCAGCTAGACGACATTATACCCATTATTCCCATCCACATAAACAATTTTCCCGCATTGACCATCTTCTCATTAATATCAACATCTCAGCTTATATCTTAGACTCAAACATTATACCGTGTACATGGTCTGACCATAACATAGTTCTGACAATACTTTCCTCACTTATACCACGACCGAATAATAAAACTTGGTATATAAATGATGGTTTATTAGCACAGCCTTCATATGGAAAGGTCATTGAGAAAGCTATCACAGATTATATTGCAAATAATAAAATTACTATCATAAGCAAAAACGGCAGCTTCACAATGAGTTAGAAAAAGCTTTCTATGATGCTTCGGAGAAATTCCAAACTGATCCAAACCCATCTACAAAAATACAATATGATAAAGCACGTTTGGAACTAGATTTACTTTTGACGGAATCAGCGGAAAAGATTCTCCGAAAATCCAAGCACACCTTTTATATGAAGGCTAATAAACCTGACACTTTCTTAGCACTTGCTCTAAGAAAGAAAGTTTATACTCCAAAACCAATAAGACTAAAATTAACCAAAGATAACTTCACTAGTAACCCACTTAAAATACTACAAGAATTTCAAAAAAGATTGTCAGAACTATATAAAGATCCTCATAATTTTGACCAAAATAGACTAAATAATCTCCTATCTACAATCACTTTGCCATCACTCTCCATCTCACAACCAGAAAACCTAGACAAACCGATCACAGTTTTAGAAATACAAAATGCGATCAAGTCCCTAAAACCACGTAAACGCCCAGGTATTGATGGTTTTTCAGCCACATATTATAAAAAATTTG
This sequence comes from Rana muscosa, assembly GCA_029206835.1. NCBI lineage: Eukaryota > Metazoa > Chordata > Amphibia > Anura > Ranidae > Rana > Rana muscosa. Next base: position 412,449,580 of record CM055122.1, read on the forward strand.
CTAACCTACTATCACCCCTCATGGTTGTTGCCTTTAATTCCCTTCTCACTGACCACTCATTCTGTCCAGAATCCCTCCTGGCCTCCATTTTTATGATACCAAAACCAAATACGGATGATACATCTTGGTCTAACTACAGACCTATATCAATAATTGGAAGAGAAAAAACTGCGCCACTTATAGGAAATTAATTGACCAAAGTCTAATATGAATATTAAATGCACATAATAAACCAGCAGGCTTTTCACCAACTAGTCCAGTAATATTCCACAAATGTCCATAAATCCTTATGGCGGGGGAGCCACAGATATCACACCACAGTGACTAATCACAATAAACCGTGAGGTATCCACCACCAACAGAAGGGGAAGCAGCTTACCAGAAGGCAAGCGGTTTAGGGCATCCGACTGTTACCCAGCCGCGGCCTTTAGTGCTGTAATCCTCCCTTCGTGAGCCAGTGCGTCCCGTTCGGATGGACCGTGAGTCACAATATCCAGATCACCCCAGCATGGAATAGAGAGGGCAGACCAATAGTGTAATTCCGTAGAAAATTGGTTTAATAAAAAACGTAAGTTATACTTACAGAGGTAACAGTAAAAACAGCATGTGAACAATAAATGCCGGCCGGCATATCAGGAGCCTCACTCCTCAAGCGTGGTGACGTCACTGGTATTGATGGTTTTTCAGCCACATATTATAAAAAATTTGCTAACCTACTATCACCCCCCATGGTTGTTGCCTTTAATTCCGTTCTCACTGACCACTCATTCCGTCCAGAATCCCTCCTGGCCTCCATTTTTATGATACCAAAACCAAATACGGATGATACATCTTGGTCTAACTACAGACCTATATCAATAATTAACATTGGTATAAAATTATTAGCTAAACTTCTCTCAAATAGACTCAACCCTATAATAGGTACTCTAATACACCGAGACCAAACAGGATTTATTCCTTGTAGACAAATGGGAGATAACATACGTCGGGCGGCGATTGGCCAGCAGACACGCCTGACCTAAACCCTATAGAGAATCTGTGGGATATTGACAAGAAGAAGATGAGAGGCACCAGACCCAACAATGCAGATGAGCTGAAGGCCGCCATCAAAGCAACCTGGGCTTCCATAACACCTCAGCAGTGCCTTAGGCAGATCGTCTCCATGTCACATCACATTGATGTAGTAATTCATGCAAAAGGAGCCCCGACCACGTATTGAGTGCATACTATACTGTACATTAACATACTTTTCAGTAAGCCAACATTTTTTTATTAAAAATCCTTTTTTTGTTGGTCTTATGTAATATTCAAATTTTCTGAGATACTGGTGTAGTGGTACCCCTGTAGGGGCTGCTAAAATGTTGGATTGTTTGTCACCCTGTCCAGCCCGGCATTCACCTCTCAGATACTCAGAGACATAGAACAGTCCATATGCTTTGTTTTTTTGTATTTTATTGAGGGGATTGAACTTGGCTGGGGTAAGGGAAATATGGGATGCCCAGTATAATTGATAACACTTGCTTGGGACAACTATATACAGTCCAGTATATACACTCCATTTCTCCTCCTGCACATCACTTCCTCTCTAATCTCTAGGTCTTTCTCCTCCAGCACATTGCTTCCTCTCTAATCGCTAGTTTTTTTTCCTCCAGCACATCGCTTCCTCACTAATCTTCTGGTACAGCTAGCACAAAGTTGTTAGTCCTGACACTGGCTCAGCCAGGACTTTAGCAATTGCCCCTTGCAGGCAGGGGCCGCAGCCCATATAGTGTAGCAAAATAGAGAGTCTCTGGTACCAGCTGTCCTACACGCAGCTACTGAGCCCAGTAACCCATCTTCAGGCACTGCCAGTCCTTCTGGCTGCAGCTGCCTCTCTCCACTGCCTCATTTACCACAGTCCACTCTTCTGGTTCTGCACCCATCTCAGACTGAATGCTCCCAGTCCTCACAGGCGTGCCTCCCCAGTCCTCCCGACTGTGCCTCATTCACCAGCCCTCTTGGCTGTGACCAGTTGTCCTCCCTGGAGTCTCTTAGTAGTGCTTTTTTCCGCTGTACTCTCCTTGCTCTCTCTTGTGCCTCTGGTCCAGGACCTCTTCATGCATTCTTGAAGGTGGTCCTGACTGCACTCAAGCCCTTTCCCAAGATTCCCCCCCCCAGAGCTCCCTCAAAGGCCCTGACAGCCTCCACACTCTCTCACTCCAGGTCTTCCACCCGACAGCTCCTCCCCAGCTGGGCTGACCCTGGGTATTTAAGGAGACCTGCCCCTGCCAATCCAAGTTGGGGATTGGTCAAGGCTCCTTAGAATACCCCAGACAGCTCCTCCTCTCTTTCCAGAATCTTCAGGAAAGAAGAGGGATGTCTTGGTGATGCTGCCTGTGAGTCACCAGCTGCTACCCTGAGCCACTCCCAGCCCAGAATGAAACAAAAAAAACAGGCCTGACTGCCAGCCAGCCCTGCATAAATTTACCTGTCCACAAAAATCCTACCTCTAGCAAGTCACTGGATTTGGAGTTTTCACTAGCTGTAAGCCATAATCGTACAAATTAAAATAAAGAAATGCTTGAAATATATCACTCTGTGTGTAACGCATCTATATAAAATATATGAGATTCACTTTTTGAATTGAATTACTAAAATAAATTAACTTTTTGATGATATTCTAATTTTATGAGATGCACCTGTATATATATTTTTATTTTAGCTGTTTTCATTTGTATTTTGTACAGTATATTTATCACTTTTTATGTAGGAAGTATATTTCATTACATAACTTTCACCTACTTCTTCCAGGAAACTTCTTGGTTCTTTGTATAAAAAATATAGATCAAAACATTAAAAACAATATGATTTCCTGCAGCAATCACCAGGTGCTCAACCACATTTTAACCCCTGTATGCGGTAACAATGTTAGGAATTTACCAGATGCTTTGCACAGTAACTGCAAATATAACATGCCTTGTTTGTACTTCCTTCTACACCATTTTTTAAATTTTAACTTTAAAATGATAACAATGTAGTTTGAATTTTTCAGTGCTTTTGTGCATGAATGAAATGTGGTGACATATGAGCCAAAGAGACTATACCACTGCTTTAGAAAAAAACACATATTTATTTAAAACACTGCGCTTCATAAATGTTCTTAGCACTCTACTAAATTGACACTGAACTATTTTCTTCCTCTCCAAAAATAATCTATATACATTCACTAATTAATAGCCCTGTAATTTATTTTTCATTAAAATGTTTCTCTGTCTTCTTGAAACAATCTCCATGAGCTCCTGAACCTCTTATTTTCAGCCTCACTTACACTATATTGCCAAAAGTATGGGGACTCCTGCCTTTAAACGCACATGAAGTTTAATGGCATCCCAATCTTAGTCCGCAGTGTTCAATATTGAGTTGTCCCACCCTTTGCAGCTATAACAGCTTCAACTCTTCTGGGAAGGCTGTCCACAAGGTTTAGGAGTGTGTCTATGGGAATGTTTGACCATTCCTCCAAAAGCACATTTGTGAGGTCTGGCACTAATGTTGGGCGAAAAGGCCTGGCTCTCAGTCTCCTCTCCAATTCATCCCAAAGGTGTTCTATCGGGTTGAGATTAGGACTCTGTACAAGACAGTCAAGGTTCTTCACTCCATACTCGCTCATCCATGTCTTTATGGACCTTGCTTTGTGCACTGTTGCTCAGTCATGTTGGAACAGGAAGGGGCCATCCCCAAACTGTTCCCACAAAGTTGGGAGCATGAAATCATCCAAAATGTCTTGGTATGCTGACACCTTAAGAGTTCCCTTCACTGGAACTATGGGGCCAAGCCCAACCCCTGAAAAAGAACCCCACGCTATAATCCCGCCCACCAATCTTTACAGTTGGCACAATGCAGTCAGGCATGTTTTAAAAAGATTAAACAATTTTTAGCGCCCCCCACACACTAACCCACACCTACAAAATGCAAAATGCACCTTCCTGTCAGTTTGTATTGTTGTCTGTATCCCCTTTAGGGCGATTCACCCTCTTTATTTGTCCTGTTTACCATTATCATTGAAAGTGAAAGTAAAACTAAATCCCAATTTTTGTATTGTCCCCAGAAAAGTAATAGAGGGGAAATCTTCCAATAGGGACACTAGTTCTGGTGACCTGGGGGTCTCCAAGAAATTCCCTTAATTAGCAGGGATTTCCTCTCTCTTCTTGTTTTAGGTATGGGATAAGGAAGTGAAGGTAAATCTCCCCAATGGAACAATGATGAAAACAATAAACCCTACAGGGATTATAACCCTTATGTATTCTATCCAAAATAAAAGTATAGCTTAAAGTTCTACTTTAACCACAAGTCTACCGCTCGCCATCAAATGACGGCGGGACGAAGACCCTCCCGTTCTGGGCGGACGTCATATGATGTTGCGCCCTCCCGAGCCACTAGGGGGGCGCGCGCATGACCGACGCATCACTGGGGACCCGATGCCGCCGGGCACCCGCGATTGCCCAGTAACTGAGCAGGACCATGGATCTGTGTGTGTAAACACACAGATCCACAACCTGTCAGGGAGAGAAGACCGATGGTGTGTCCCTTGTACATAGGGACACCGATCGGTCACCGCCCCCAGTCAGTCCCCTCCCCCGACAGTAAGAATCACTCCCTAGGGAACACATTTAACCCCTTGATCGCCCCCTAGTGTTAACACCTTCCCTGACAGTCATATTTATACAGTAATCAATGCATTTTTATAGCAGGGATCGCTGTATAAATGTTAATGGTCCCAAAAATGTGTCAAAAGTGTCCGATGTGTCCATCGCAATATCGCAGTCACGATAAAAATCGCTGATCGCTGCCATTACTATTAGAAATAAAAAAAATGCTATAAATCTATCCCCTATTTTGTACCCCGCTATAACTTTTGCGCAAAACAATCAATATACGCTTATTGTGATTTTTTTACCAAAAATATGTAGAAGAATACCGTACATATCGGCCTAAACTGAGGAAAAAATTTGTTTAAAAAAAAAAAACATTTGTTATTTATTATAGCAAAAAGTATTGTGTTTTTCAAACTTGCCCCTCTCTTTTGTTTATAGCGCAAGAAATAAAAACCGCAGAGGTAATCCACCAAAAGAAGGCTCTATTTGTGGGGAAAAAATTATAAAAACTTAATTTGGGTACAGTGTTGCATGACTGCGCAATTGTCATTCAAAGTGTGACAGCGCTGAAAGCTGAAACATGGCTTGGGCAGGAAGGGGGTGAAAGTGCCCTGTATTGAAGTGGTTAAAGGCAGACACGGAAGAGTCTACAGTTCATGGCTGGAGACCATCAAATAGTTTCAACACAGAAAAGAGGCTCTACTCACTGGATCCTGGTACACAGGCAGTCCATAGGGTAATCTCTCACAAAGTAGTCCCATATTCAGTTCAAAGGCCTCCAGGGGTAAGCTGCCCCCTCTGTCTCTGAGCTCACTGATTCATGCCCATGGGGGGGGGGGGTGACTCCAGACTATTTACCAGCAGCCCAGCCATTATCTGGGCAATTTCCCCCCAGGGATAATCAGTGCCCAGTTTAACTTTACACATTTTTCCTGTAAGTGAGAGAGGAAAAGCCGATAAACGGCTCTTCCTTGTCTACATGTGATCGGCTGTGGTTGGACACAGCCAATCACATGTGTAAAGAGCCGCGGCCGTGGCTCTTTGCTGAGATTGGGGTCGCGCCGTGTCCCAGGACGGTACCAAACTGGGTACCGTCATTTTACGTCGTCCCAGAACGAGAGCCACACTGCTCCGCCATCATTTGACGGTGGGCGGGCGGGAAGTAGTTAAAGTGATACTAAACACTAGGCTTGTGCAATTCGTTTCGTAACGAATCGAAATTCGTCCGAATTTAGCAACTTTCGGACATTCGGAAGCATTCGAATTTCCGAACAGAGCAATTACGAATAAAACCGAATCCGAAATAAATTATACCGCAAAATAGCGAATGCCCGAAGGTCTTCGGCATAATTCGTTATGAAAAAAGTTACGAATGTACGAATCCATTCGAAGCACAATAACACTCACTCTGCTCTCTGCTTCTCCCTCACCATGCTGAACTCCCTCTCAAAATGGTGTACAGGGGCGGAGGCTATAGCCGCATGAAAAAACGAAAGTAAAATACGAGATTTCAAATCCATTCGAAGCACAATAACACTCACTCTGCTCTGCTCTCTGCTTCTCCCTCACCGTGCTGAACCCTCTCAAAATGGTGTACAGGGGCGGAGCCTATAGCCGCATGTAAAAAACGAAAGTAAAATACGAGATTTCGAATCGTTACAAATAACCGCTATGTATTTAGAAAAGTACAAATCCATTCGAAGCACATTAGGCATAATAGGCAGCGTCGTTGTGAGAGAGACACGGAAAATTACGAATCAACGAACCCAAAAAAAGTTACGAAAGTAGGAGTTGTGTCCAGAATCAACGAAAAACAACGTACTCTACCGAAAGTACGAATTATAAAGCAACAAAAAATTCAACGAAAAATGTCGCTTGCAAAAATACGAATGAGTCCGAACACGAAAAATCCCGTCTAGCAAAATTACGAATGATTACGAATCAACAGGACCGGAAAGAAACGAACCAAAACGGAACAAATTTTTCCGTTGTGCACAAGTCTACTAAACACACTGTTTAATTTACATTTCTATATATGAAGGATGGCACTGTAATTATTTTAATAAAAAAAAGTACCTTTTTCCTAAATAATATACAACTGTCACATGACCCAGATCTTTCCCAGCCTGTCTGCAGGAAATAGGTAGGATGAGCTTCTAGTCCTCTGCTGCTGGTAACATAATAAAAAAAAAAAACAGCCTTTGGAAAAATAAATAATTAAGATCAATAAACTGTTTTAAATTGTCATACAAATATATTTTTGATATCAAATCTTTATTATTTTTTGGCAATAACATGGTGTGGGCAGATTTCTGCCAGTCACAAGCTGTGTGATGCCCCTCCAGCCTGTTTCTTAGAATAAGAGGGAGGTAAAGCCACCATCAATCTACATGTAATATCCCGCCCCCATTGTGTTTAACTGGTTAGTGGGCATGGAGGAGGAGGGAGGGAGTGGGTTGTGATTTATTACTGTGTATACACCCACATGTGTGACTCTATTCTCACATGGGCTGCTCAGATTTGATAGGGAGGAAATGCTCAGCATAGAAACTCACTGAAAACTGAGCATGTGTAGAGCTGCCACCACAGCTGCAAAATCCCTAGCTGAATTGAGGACATGGACAGAAGGTGGAGATAGAGAACAGCAGGATACAGAAAAGGAATCTTGTAGTGACTGAGTGAGTATGAACAGTATGTAACACAGCATTTATTGATAGTTTTTTTTATGATGTGGGTTTAGTGACACCTAATATAGTGAATCTTTTTTTTTTTTTTATTTCCTTTGCAAATATTTGGGTACTTAAGGTAAGCACAGTTTTATTTTTTTCACTAAGCTAAGTGAACAATGACATTGCAAGGTAAGCATTTACTATTCCTTTAGTAAATCAGACCAAAGGAATTATAAGTTCATCATGGAAATTTAGGGATACTAAGCTAAGGGACAGGACATGGATCTGAAGATATTAATTACTACATATTATGTGTAAATGACAGAGGAAAAAAAGCCTGATAAAGACTCTAACCCTTCTCCAGTTTACATTTTGGCAGAGTTGGGCTCTAATTATTACAAAGTGTTAAACTCTTGCACTGTTTTATGACTTTAAGTACAATAAGGTCAGTAATACAGAGTTAAAGAAAACCAAATGGTAATATAATGCGCTTTAAATGCACAAATTCTAATTCACTGTGTAAGTAAATGGCATTGTAATGCAAGCAGTATATTGAGTAGTCCTCTTGTGAGTTACAATACCATCAGTGTAAAAGCAAATGGCACCCATGAATATACTGTAAATTAGGACTAATTATCTACTTAAAATGTGTGTAGATTATCCAGGGAGCATATGTCCTCTCAGTGTAGATGACAACTTCTGATATTTATAACCGGTCACCTAAAGCAAGCCAGAGAAGGCAACCACCATTTTCCCTTTCTCTTTCTCTTTCAATATATTATAGAAATGGCTCAATCGTGAATTATTAAATGTATCTGTTCCAGATTTAGAGCTGTCTTAATTGTAATTTAAGGCATGATGCCTTGAAAGTTATAAAATTACCTGCCTGTTAAATAAAGGTACACATGCAAAATCATAATAATAATTCATTATCGGCCAGAGTTATAGGTAAGCAGTCTTGCTCCTTTCTTTCCCCATGTATATATTTTTATTGTTTTCATTATATGAGACTACCATTAATTTGGTCAACTGTATATTTATTGATTATTTGTCAATCAGATTACAGATATTCTCCTGACGAAGAGGCAATTGACCACAAAACTAGTTGAGATTCCCACTGTGATCTTTCCCTTTTAGGGACCATTATACTGGTGATATGTATGTTTTGTCACCATGCTTTTAATTTGTATATGATTATGTGTTGTTTTTGATCAACTGTGTATTAATAAAAACTTTATATATATTTTTCTATACATGTGTTTTCACACTTGAACCCTTTTTTCAACCTGTACCGAGATAGTCCAATTGCCCCTGCCCTTTGGAACTTTGGTTTGGGGACCAAAAATTTTCGATTTCTACATTTCTAATTTCTTGAATGATGGTACTATTACTTATTACATTTTTATTATTGTAGAGTAGGGATGAGCTTCGAGTTCGAGTCAAACTCATGTCGAACTCATACTAATACCACAGGCAGGGAGCTGCAGTATTTTCAGTTAGTGTACTGTGTCCTTTGAACAGTGTGCACCTAAAGCTACCTAAATACAATTGCTGGTGTTCTCATACTAATACCACAGGCAGGGAGCTGCAGTATTTTTCAGTTAGTGTACTGTGTCCTTTGCACAGTGTGCACCTAATGCTACCTGAAGACAATTGCTGGTGTTGTCATACAAATACCACAGGAAGGGAGCTGCAGTATTTTCAGTTAGTGTACTGTGTCCTTTGAGCAGTGTGCATCTAAAGCTACATGAAGACAATTGCTGGTGTTCTCATACAAATACCACAGGCAGGGAGCTGAAGTATTTTCAGTTAGTGTGCTGTGTCCTTTGCACATTGTGCACCTAAAGCTACCTGAATACAATTGCTGGTGTTCTCATACTAATACCACAGGCAGGGAGCGGCAGTATTTTCAGTTAGTGTACTGTGTCCTTTGCACAGTGTGCACCTAAAGCTACCTGAAGACAATTGCTGGTGTTCTCATACTAATACCTCAGGCAGCAAGCTGCAGAATTTTCAGTTAGTGTACTGTGACCTTTGCACAGTGTGCACCTAAAGCTACCTGAAGACAATTTCTGGTGTTCTCATACTAATACCACAGGAAGGGAGCTGCAGTATTTTCAGTTAGTGTACTGTGTCCTTTGAACAGTGTGCACCTAAAGCTACCTGAAGACAATTGCTGGTGTTCTCATACTAATACCACAGGCAGGGAGCTGCAGTATTTTCAGTTAGTGTACTGTGTCTTTTGCACAATGTACAGCTAAAGCTCCCTGAATACAATTGCTGGTGTTCTCATACTAATACCACAGTCAGGGAGCTGCAGTATTTTCAGTTAGTTTACTGTGTCCTTTGCACAGTGTGCACCTAAAACTACCTGAAGACAATTGCTGGTGTTCTCATACTAATACCACAGGCAGGGAGTTGCAGTATTTTCAGTTAGTGTACTGTGTCCTTTGCACAGTGTGCACCTAAAGCTACCTGAAGACAATCGCTGGTGTTCTCATAAAAATAATACCACAGTCAGGGAGCTACAATATTTTCAATTAGTGCACTGTGTCCTTTGCACAGAGTGCACCTAAAGCTACCTGAAGACAATTGCTGGTGTTCTCATAAAAATACCACAGGCAGGGAGATGCAGTATTTTCAGTTAGTGTACTGTGTCCTTTGCACAGTGTGCACCTAAAGCTATCTGAAGACAATTGCTGGTGTTCTCATAAAAATAATTCTACAGGCAGTTGATTCTGCTAGCTGCAGTATAATAAGCATATATATATACATCCCAGCTTTGTGCAGCTACATCTCACTGCAGGCCATTAGTATGTCTGGAAGGACAACAAGGAGAGGCAGACAGTCACAAGCCAATAAAAGAGGGCAAGCAGGCTCTGTGTCTAGAGGCAACAGTGCTGGTCGTGGACACGGTGCATCCTCATCAGCACGTGGTCGTGGGACACGCTTGTTCTTTTATTTCGGTAGCTGGTCGTATTGAGCCGCAACATGCCGAAGACTTGGTAGAGTGGATGATCAAGCCGTCCTCATCCTCTTCATCCTCTCTCACCCAGGCTCAGGGTACTTTGTCTGGTAAAGCAGCTGCCAAAGCGGCCTCTTCCCTCGGCTCAGTGGCATCAGTCACTCCTTCCCTAGCCCCACCATGTCCTCCTGAGGAGTCCCCCAAACTGTTTGACCACAGTGTTGGGTTCATGCTGCAGGAGGATGAGCAGCGTTTTGAAGGCTCCGATGATAGTACCCAGCTAGAGGAAGGCAGTAACGTGAGCCCAGAGATGGAGTGCCCAAGAAGGACAGCAATCTGGCAGTCATGTTCCCCCAGCTGCAGCATACTGCCAGGTTTGCTACAGTGATGAGGAGGGAGGGGATGATGAGGTCACAGACTCTACGTGGGTGCCTGATAGGAGAGAGGAGGAGGAGGCACATCTCCAACGAGGCAGGATGCCCTCCAGGGGCCAGATTAAGGGCAGCACACCGACTGTACCACACCGCAGATGCTATGCAGTTCATTGGCTAGCCTACCTAACAGACCCACACCAAAGAACAAAGCGGACCTCTCCTTTCTCGTCATCAGCTGGGATCTCCAACCCCACTATACCTTCAGTCCTCTCTGAAACCTGCACTGAGAGTAATGAAGGTGTAGAATTAGGTTTGTCACAGCCAAGTACTTGCGGGCAATCTGCTATCGGTACACCAACGCAAGATTGTACCAGGCAAATTTCCCTGCCCCAGCTGCTGCACCATCGAAAGAAGTTCGCTCCCAGCCATCCACATGCCCAGCGGTTGAATGCTAGCTTGGCTAAATTGCTAGCACTTCAACTGCTGCCTTTTCAGTTGGTAGACTCTGCCCCCTTCCTGGAAGGCAATGTCTTGGCCTCGCTGGACAGGGCGGTCAGCAGTAAGGTGCATATTACCGCTGACTCATTGTCCAGCAGGCATGGACAGGGACGTTACCTATCTTTCATGGCGCATTGGGTGACTCTGCTGGCAGCTGGGAAGGCTGCAGGACAAGGTGCAGTAGTGTTGGAGGTTGTTCCGCCACCACGCCTCCAAAATGCTACTACTGGTGATTCTGACACACCTCTCTCCTCCACCCCCTCCTCTTCTTCTTCCTCCATGGCCTCTTCCTGTGCTTTGTCCTTGGAACCAGCGGTTCTCCGTAGGCGTTCAAGGGGCTACGCAAGTATGCAAGCAAAAAGATGCCATGCGGTGCTTGAGCTGGTGTGCTTGGGGGACAGGAGCCACACTGGGGCAGAGATTCTGTCAGCTCTGCAGGGGCAGGCTCAGAGGTGGTTGACACCACGCAAGCTTAAGCCAGGAATGGTGGTTTGAGACAATGGCACCAACCTCCTCTCCGCCCTCCGACAGGGACAACTGACCCATGTGCCCTGTTTGGCTCACGTCCTTAACCACTTAAGCCCCGGACCATTTGGTAGCTAAAGGACCAGAGGTGAATTCAGAATTTTGCACTGCGCTGCTTTAACTGTAAATTGTGCGGACATGCAATGTTGTACTCAAACGAAATTTACGTCCTTTTCTTCCCACAAATAGAGCTTTCTTTTAATGGTATTTGATTGCCTCTGCGATTTTTATTTTTTGCGATATAAACGGAAAAAGACAGAAAATTTTGAAAAAAAAATGATATTTTCTACTTTTTGTTATAAGAAAAATCGAATAAACTCAATTTTAGTCATACATTTAGGCCAAAATGTATTCAGCCACATGTCTTTAGTAAAAAAAATGTCAATAAGCGTATATTTATCGGTTTGCGCAAAAGTTATAGCGTTTACAAACTAGGGTACATTTTCTGGAATTTACACAGCTTTTAATTTATGACTGCCTATCTCATTTCTTGAGGTGCTAAAATGACAGGGCAGTACAAAACCCCCACAAATGACCCCATTTTAGAAAGTAGACACCCCAAGGAAATTGCTGAGAGGCATGTTGAGCCCATTGAATATTTTTTTTTTTGTCCCAAGTGATTGAATAATGACAAAAAAAAAAAAAAAATTACAAAAAGTTGTCACTAAATGATATATTGCTCACACATGCCATGGTTATATGTGGAATTGCACCCCAAAATACATTCTGCTGCTTCTCCTGAGTACGGGGATACCACATGTGTGGGACTTTTTAGGAGCCTAGCCACGTACGGGACCCCGGAAACCAAGCACCGCCTTCAGGATTTCTAAGGGCGCAAATTTTTGATTTCACTCCTCACTACCTATCACAGTTTTGAAGGCCATAAAATGCCAAACTAGCACAAAACCCCCCCAAATGACCCCATTTTAGAAAGTAGACACCCCAAGGAAATTGCTGAGAGGCCTGTTGAGCCCATTGAATATTTTTTTTTTGTCCCAAGTGATTGAATAATGACAAAAAAAAAAAAAAAAAAAATTACAAAAAGTTGTCACTAAATGATATATTGCTCACACATGCCATGGTTATATGTGGAATTGCACCCCAAAATACATTCTGCTGCTTATCCTGAGTACGGGGATACCACATGTGTGGGACTTTTTAGGAGCCTAGCCACGTACGGGACCCCGGAAACCAAGCACCGCCTCCAGGATTTCTAAGGGCGCAAATTTTTGATTTCACTCCTCACTACCTATCACAGTTTTGAAGGCCATAAAATGCCAAAATAGCACAAAACCCCCCCAAATGACCCCATTTTGGAAAGTAGACCCCAAGCTGTTTGCTGAGAGGCATGGTGAGTATTTTACAGCTCTCATTTGTTTTTGAAAATGAAGAAAGAACATTTTTTTTTTTTTTCTTTTTTTTTTCAATTTTCAAAACTTTGTGACAAAAAGCGAGATCTGCAAAATACTCACAATACCTCTCAGCAAATAGCTTGGGGTGTCTACTTTCCAAAATGGGGTCATTTGGGGGGGGGTTTTGTGCCATCTGGGCATTCCATGGCCTCCGAAACTGTGATAGGCAGTGAGAAGTGAAATCAAAAATTGACACCCTTAGAAAGCCTGAAGGCGGTGCTTGGTTTTTGGGGTCCCGTACGCGGCTAGGCTCCCAAAAAGTCTCACACATGTGGTATCCCCGTACTCAGGAGAAGCAACAGAATGTATTTTGGGGTGTAATTCCACATATGCCCATGGCATGTTTGAGCAATATATCATTTAGTGACAACTTTGTGCAAAAAAAAATTAATTATTTTTTCCGCAACTTGTGTCAACATATAAAATATTCCATGGACTCGACATGCCTCTCAGTATATAGCTTGGGGTGTCTACTTTCCAAAATGGGGTCATTTGGGGGGGTTTTGAACTGTTCTGGCATTTTATACACAACATTAGGAAGCTTACATCCACTCTTCTAACCACTTGAAGACAAAGCCCTTTTTGACACTTTTTGTTTACATGAAAACATTTTTTTTTTTGCAAGAAAATTATGTTGAACCCCCAAACATTATATATATTTTTAAAGCAAAGGCCCTACAGAATAAAATGGTGGGTGTTGCATTTTTTTTTTCTACACAGTATTTGCGCAGTGATTTTTCAAATGCATTTTTTTGGGAAAAAATACACTTTTTTTTAATTTTAATGCACTAAAACACACTATATTGCCCAAATGTTTGATGAAATAAAAAAGATGATCTTAGGCCGAGTACATAGATACCAAACACGACATGCTTTAAAATTTCGCACAAACGCGCATTGGCGACAAACTACATACATTTTTAAAAGCCTTTAAAAGCATTTACAGGTTACCCCGTTAGATTTACAGAGGAGGTCTACTGCTAAAATTACTGCCCTCGATCTGACCTTCGCGGTGATACCTCACATGCATGGTGCAATTGCTGTTTACATATGACGCCAGACCGACGCTTGCGTTCGCCATTGGGCAAGAGCAGGGCAGGACAGGGGTGCTTTTTTTTATTTTTTATTTTTTTTTATTATTAATTTTGCTTTTTTATTTTATTTTTAAACTGTTGCTTCCATATTTATTTATTTTTATCACTTTTATTGTTATCTCAGGGAATGTAAATATCCCCTATGATAGCAATAGGTAATGACAGGTACTCTTTTTTTGAAAAAACTGGGGTCTATTGGACCCTAGATCTTTCCTCTGCCCTCAAAGCATCTGACCACACCAAGATCGGTGTGATAAAATGCTTTCCCAATTTCCCAATGGCGCTTTTTATATCCGGGGGGGGACATTCCCTCCCACTGCTTGTAAAAGCAGTCCAGAGGCTAATTAGCCACTAGGATTGCTTTTACATGAAAGCCGGCCGCTGGCTGAAAAGAATGATACCAAGATGATACCTAAACCCGCAGGCATCATTCTGGTATAAACATTCAAAGTCCAGCAACATACCAGTACGTTGCTGGTCCTTGTTGGACATGTATTGTAATCTTTTTTTTCATGCAGCCTGTTGGCTGAACGAAAAAAAAAGATTGATCGGTGGGTATGCCCACCATTAGAATACCGCCCTTCATCCACCCACTTCTAATGATGGGCATACATGCACCATTTATATATGCCGAAGCATGGGGGCATCTTCTCGCAAAAGTTATGCCGCGTACACATGGTCAGACTTTTCCACGGGCAAGCCTCCGTCGGAATTTCGACCGTATATACGCGGCATTAGGAGCAAAATCGCTCCTCCGCCCCTGCTGCCCCAATGCTTCGGCATATATGCTTTTTTTTTTTAACTGTGGTGGTGAAATTACCTCCTACAGCACTGGAGTCGCAGGGATCAGGCCTGTCTCTGCGAACGCTGCAGTTATGTGTGTTGTGTTTTGCAAGTGACAGTGATCGATCGATACTGTACTTCGGTGGCCTGGGCTGGACGGAGGGGCAAAACGCAGGTGCTAGCAGGTATCTGGGCTGATCCCACTAACAGTGCGTTTTTGGGAACCCTAAACTGCTGGGGACGCTAGTATAGATCTGATCAGATCAGATATTGAGCTGATCAGATACTATACCACTAAGGGGGGTGTATGCTTCACGTGTGGGTGTTAGCGCTACTGGCACTAACCTGACGCTGCCTGGGGTGTGACGCAGACCCTCTCTGATGCTAAAACCTAACTGATATCACCCGCCGGGCGATCAGGGGGTTAAACCTTTATTGGGTTATATACGGCGGGTGCCCTGACACTATAAAAAGCAAACTAACTAACCAGCGTCACCCGTAACACTTATATGATGATCACTGGTGAAAGGGTTAACTAGGGGCAATTAGGGGGTTAAAACCTTTATTAGGTAATATATGGGGGTACCTGACGCTATATAAAAACCTGACGGCGAACCTAAAAAAAAATTACTGGCTACCTATCGGCATCACCGACACTAAGACAACGATCATAAAAACGATTGCTTAGCGACAGTGGTGATAGGGGGTGAAAGGGTTACCTGGGGGGCGATCAGGGGGTTAAACCTTTATTAGATAATATATGGGGGTACCTGACGCTATAAAAACCTGCGGCGAACCTAAAAAAAATTACTGGCTACCGATCAGCATCACCGACGCTAAGACATCGATCAGAAAAATGATCGCATAGTGACGGCGGTGCTAGGGGGTGAAAGGGTTACCTGGGGGGTGATCAAGGGGGTTACACCTTTATTAGGTAATATATGGGGGTACCCGACGCTATAAAAACCTGCGGCGAACCTAAAAAAAATTACTGGCTACCGATCAGCATCGCCGACGCTAAGACATCGATCAGAAAAATTATCGCTTAGTGACAGTGGTGATAGGGGTGAAAGGGTTACCTGGGGGGGCGATCAAGGGGGTTAAACCTTTATTAGGTAATATATGGGGGTACCCGACACTATAAAAACCTGCGGCAAACCTAAAAAAAAATACTGGCTACCGATCAGCATCACCGACGCTAAGACATCGATCAGAAAAATGATCGCATAGCCACGGCGGTGCTAGGGGGTGAAAGGGTTACCTGGGGGGTGATCAAGGGGGTTAAACCTTTATTAGGTAATATATGGGGGTACCCGACGCTATAAAAACCTGCGGCGAACCTAAAAAAAATTACTGGCTACCGATCAGCATCGCCGACGCTAAGACATCGATCAGAAAAATTATAACTTAGTGACAGTGGTGATAGGGGGTGAAAGGGTTACCTGGGGGGCAATCAAGGGGGTTAAACCTTCATTAGGTAATATATGGGGGTACCTGACGCTATAAAAACCTGCGGCGAACCTAAAAAAAATTACTGGCTACCGATCAGCATCACCGACGCTAAGACATCGATCAGAAAAATTATTGCTTAGTGACAGTGGTGATAGGGGGTGAAAGGGTTATCTGGGGGGTGATCAGGGGGTTAAACCTTTATTAGGGGGGGTTAGGGGGCTACACTGGACCTAAAACTAAATGTAGTGACACTTTTACAGTCACAAATGTCACTGATTGCAGTGATCACTAAATAAATGGTCACTGCAATCAGTGACACTGTGACTGGGGGCTGGGGGGTGATCTGGGGGTGTCTGGGGGGGCCTGGGGGGGCGATTTATGTGCCTATGTGTCCTGGTGTCAGTGTGCTGTTTTGTGTACTAACCTGCATCTTCTCCTGTACGGCGCTCGGTATATGTGAGCGCCCGAGGAGAGATGACATCACTTCCTCCTTCCTGGCAGGCAGGGGAAGCTCTCTCATTCGCCGGGAGCGATCGAGAGGGGGTGGCCGGAATCGAACGGCCGTCCCCTCATGCCGGATCGCTCCCGAAGGTAAAACGACCACCCACTGTAAAGAAGGGGGGTCCGATCGGACCCCCCAACTATACAAAGGCAATCACGTACATATACGTGATTCTGCCTGTCGGTGCCATTCTGCTGACGTATATTTACAGTGGGCGGTCGTTAAGTGGTTAACTTTGTGGTGCAGCGGTTTTTGGGCAGGTACCCGGGCTTACGGGAGGTCCTGAGGCAGGCCAGGAACCTCTGTGTGCATTTCCGCAGGTCATATAATGCCAGTGCTCGGCTGGCTGACCTTCAATAGGAATACAACTTGCCCAAGAACCGCCTAATCTGTGACATGCCCACCAGGTGGAACTCAACATTAGCCATGCTGCAGCGGCTGCACACGCAGCAGAGGGCCATCAATGAGTATCTGTGCCAATATGGCACCAGGACAGGGTCAGGGGAGCTTGTTTTTTTTTGCCGCGCCAGTGGGTCATGATCGGGGATGCATGCACTGTCCTGTCACCATTTGAGGAGGCCACGAGGATGGTGAGCAGTGACAGTGCATGCATCAGTGACACTGTCCCTCTTGTCCACCTGTTGGAGAACACGCTGCTTGGAATAATGGACAGGGCACTTGAGGCAGAACAGAGGGAGGAAGAGGAGGACTTCTTTACCTCTCAAGGCCCCCTTTATCCAGACAGTGTTCCTGCTGGCCCGCCTATCACACAGGAAGAGGAAGAGGAGGAGGATTGTGTTAGCATGGAGGTGGAGCCTAGCACTCGGCATCAGCAGCAGTCTTCAAGGGATCAATTACAGTCCCAAGAAACCCATGGACTTGTACGTGGCTGGGAGGAGGTGGCTGCAGATCATGTCATCCTGAGTGACCCAGAGGAATCCGGAACGAATGCCCCAGGAAACCTACGCTGCATGGCCTCCCTGATCCTGCAAAGCCTGCGGAAGGATCCTCGTATTCGTGTGATCAAGAAGGGGGATCATTACTGGCTGGCAACCCTCCTTGATCCACGTTACAAGGGTAAGGTTGCGGACCTTATCTTGCCATTGCAGAGGGAGCAGAGGATGAAACATCTTCGGGATGCCTTGCAGAAAGGTCTGTGCAAAGTGTTCCCAGAGACTGGGAGGTTACAAAATCCTGGTCCTGGACAACGTGTTGCTGAGGCTTCGGTCAGTCAAAGAAGGAGCAGTGGAAAAGGTGGCCATCTGACCGTTGCGTTCAGACAATTTTTTAGTCCGCAGCCCCAAGGTATGATCGGTTCCAGCTACCATCACCAGCGTCTGTTTTACATGGTGTAGGAATACCTAGGGGCAAGATCAGACTTGGACGCCTTTCCCAACAAAAATCCTCTAGGTTACTGGGTCTTGAGGATGGATCACTGGCCAGAGCTTGCACAGTATGCAATTGAGCTACTGGCCTGTCCTGCATCCAACGTTCTTTCGGAACGCACATTCAGTGTTGCTGAAGGCTTTGTAACCGATCACAGGGTGCGCCTGTCAACCGAATCGGTCGATCGGCTGACCTTCATAAAAATGAATCAGTCTTGGATCACCAGCTACCAAGCGCCTGATGCTGATGTAACCGAATAATTTTTTTTTTTAATGGGAGATCGGTTCAAGACTGCCTATTCTGATGCTGAGTGACTATCCTGTTATGCTGAGTGACTATCCTCTTCCTCCTCAATGTTCATGCTGATAGCTTGTAAGAACATTTTTGGTTCTGGGCACAGCCACCAGTGACTAAGGCCCAATTTTTCTGCCCCTGTTTAACAGGGGCGTGTAATTACAATTTTTGATGCAATAATTTGCAGCAGGGCTTATTCATGCGCTCCAACTAGAGTTTCTGTGAGGGCTTGCAGGTTTGTGGAACCAGCACCTGTGCCTAAGGCCCAATTTTTCTGCCCCTGTTCAACAGGGGCATGTAATTACAATTCTTGATCTAATATTTCACAGCAGGGCCCGTTCCTGCGCCCACCAAGTGTAACTGTGAGGCCTTACAGTGTTACGGCAACACCAACACCTAAGGGCCAAATTTCTGCAGAGTATATAGGGCAGGCCCCTACTTTCAAACATCCAACTTACAAACGACTCCTACTTGCAAACAGAGGGAGACAACAGGAAGTGAGAGGAAATCTACCCCTAGAAAGGGAAATTATCTTCTGTTATGCCGCGTACACACGATCATTTTTCCCGTCGGGAAAAATTACATTTTTTTTTTTTCGCCGAGAAAAACGATCGTCTGTGGGCTTTATGCCGTTTTACTCGTTGAGAAAAACGGCAGGAAAAATGACGAGAAAAATTAGAACATGTTCTAAATTTTCTCATCGTTTTTTCCATCACTTTTTTCCGCGGCAGTTTTCCCATAGGGAGACACTGCCGCGGAGCCCACAGACGGTCGTTTTTCTCGTCAAAGAAAAAAATGACGGGAAAAATGGTCGTGTGTGGGGGAACATGCCGTTCCCTCGTTTTTCATTTTTTTTCATGCCGTGATCCACGGCGGTGTTTTCACCGCCGTGAATCACGATCGTGTGTACGCGGCATAAGAGTTAATATGGGAAAAACGTGTCTTCTCTCCACTTATGCCTTATCACCAATCCTTGTTTCACTAAAGACCCCAAATTTTCAAAAACCAATTGTCATTGGGACAGAAAGTGAGGTGAAATCTTCTGAAGAGGTGCACAGACAGCAAAACAAATGTTACAGGGGTGATAACCCTTCCCTATGTTTTCCAAAAAGCTTAAAAATAGATTTTTTGGCTGGAGCTACACTTTAAAAATGTACCAGTTCTAAATTGCAAACAGATACTGCTTAAGAACAAACCTACAGTCCCTGTCTTGTTTGCACCGCCTGTATACTGCTGTACAGAGTATATAGGGCCTTTTTTTTTAATTTCTGGGGGGGTGACAATTTTCACACATTACATTAAAGCCGCAAGCAGTTTTAAATGATTTTTTTCCTTTAGAAATGTCATTTTGTGCAGGGACAGTTCTAAACACGGGAAACATGTGCCACTTCACAGGCATACTATAGAAACCCCCCAGGTATGATATTTAAAGGAATATTTCACATTTTTTTCACTTTAAGCACTGTTTTAATCACTGCTCCCGAAAAAATGGCAGTTTTTAAAACTTCTTTTTGCATTGATACATGTCCCCTTGGGCAGGACTAGGTCCCCAAACCCTTTCTAGGACAATAACTTGCATATTAGCCTTTAAAATTAACACTTTTGATTCCGAACGTTCGAGTCCCATAGACTTTAACGGGGATCAATAGTTTGCGCAAACTTTCGGTCCGTTTGCAGGTTCTAGTGCGAACCGAACAGGGGGGTGTTCGGCTTATCCCTAGTTCTGAGCATGCGTGTTTGTACTTTGGACTTTAGTCCGATGGACTTGTGTACACACGATCGGATTTTGCTCCATCGGACATTTGTTGCCGGAAAGTTTGTCTGTTTTCACAGCGAACATTTGTCCGATGAAGCATACACACGGTTGGATTGTCCGCTAAAACAGGTCCGTCGGACAATTGTTGTCAAAAAGTCTGATCGTGTGTACGGGCCTTAAGACCGCTGCGCAAATACGTGTGACATAAAATATTGCAATGACTGTCATTTTATTCTCCAGGGTGTCTGAGAAAAAATATATAATGTTTGGGGGTGCTAAGTCATTTTCTAGCAAAAGAAAATTATTTTACTGTAAACAACAAGTTTGAAATATAGGGCTGGTCCTTAAGTGGTTCAATGAAAGGATAAAGCAAAAATTAAAGCATAGAGGGAGGAATTTAAACAGCACAGGCATCAGGAAATACCCTTCTACTATCCTCCTACTGATCTCATATAAAGGGATGTATGCTTAATCATACGCAAAAAAAATTAAGTGAACCTTCTGGCTTTATCACATTCTTGTGATTACTGCGTATTATTAGTGCCTCCATGAATGTTTACATTTGTCGGCTGAAGAGGTTTTTTAATTGTACTCATTATTACCCCCTATGACATCAAAGGCTATTTGCCAATAGTGGACATGAGGGGTTTAAAGGATAGGTCCACAGCCTACAGCAAAATACCAAGACTGAATATGGTTGTTGTCTACAGTTTGCGCCCTGGCTGGTGCATTTCAACATTACAAAGCGACGGGGGGGAGGGTCCAGAAATAGTGAGAGTCAGCAGGGAACATATTCTAGAGGGTAGTATTAGGGGCATTAGTGGTAGGGTAACCAAAGCACATAAACCCAAGGTAAGTATAGTAGCAAGTCCTAGTTGCAATCTGGGAACACCCAAGAGGATAGTATGTGACCGGTCAAAATATATTAATGCATTAAAGTGTCTGTTCACCAATGCCAGAAGTCTGCCAAGCAAAATAGGTGAGTTGGAAGCTCTGGTGCATGAGGAGAGCTATGATGTAATCGGTATTGCTGAAACTTGGCTTCATTTCTCACATGACTGGGCTATTAATATTCCTGGCTATGCACTCTTTCGGAAAGACAGGGTAATAAGGAAAGGTGGAGGGGTCTGTCTCTATGTGAGAAGTGATCTCAAAGCGAGTGTGAAAGAGGACATGGTGGATGGAGAGTGGGATGAGTCTGAAGCATTATGGGTGGAACTGCATACAGATGTGCGTAGTTCAAAGCTAATCAACGGAGTTTGTTATAGACCACCCAATGTTAATGAGGAGGTGGAGACTCGGCTCCTTGCACAGATGGAAAGGGCTGCAAGGGCTGGGACGGTGATAATAATGGGGGATTTTAACTACCCAGAAATTGACTGGAGTAATGGAACTGCTGGGACAGTTAAAGGGCAAACATTTTTAAACCTATTGCAGGACAATTTTATGGTCCAGTTTATTGAGGCCCCAACTAGGAATGATGCTCTGTTGGACCTGGTAATCTCAAACCATGCAGAGCGTATTACTAATGTTCAGATAAAGGAACACCTGGGTAGCAGTGACCATAACACGATTTCATTTGATGTTAGTTGTAAGCAGAAATCACATGCGGGAAAGATAAAAACACTTAATTTCAAGAGAGCAAATTTTCCAAGGATGAGTGCTGCTCTCCAGGACTTAGACTGGGAGGGAATATTGGCATCAATGGGCACAGAACAGAAATGGGAATTCTTCAAAAAGACTGTTTGTGAACTCACTGCAAAGTATATTCCCATGGGCAATAAGTTTAAAAGGCTAAAAATAAAACCTATGTGGCTCACTGCCAAAGTTAAAAACGCTATAAACTATAAGAAAAGAGCTTTTAAAAAATATAAAAATGAGGGAACACTAGTGTCATTTAAATGTTACAAAGAATATAACAGGATATGTAAAAAGGAAATCAAGGATGCAAAAATTCAAAATGAACGACAGATTGCAAAAGATAGTAGGACAAACCCCAAAAAATTCTTCAAATATATTAATAGTAAAAAGGTCAAGTCTGAGCATGTAGGCCCTTTACAAAATAATCTAGAGTGGGTGACTGGGGACAAAGAGAAGGCTAATTTATTAAATACTTTCTTCAGTTCTGTGTATACAAAGGAGCATGGGGGAGCTCATGTCCAAAATGGGGGTAGTAGTAATGACACAGCCCCAAATCCACAATGGCTCAAAAGTGATATGGTCCAGAAATATTTAGATGGAATAAAGGTGGATAAAGCACCTGGACCAGATGGCATACACCCACGGATCCTAAAAGAATTGAGCTCTGTAATTTCAAAGCCATTGTATTTAATTTTTAGGGACTCATTAATGACAGGAATAGTACCACTGGATTGGCGCAGGGCCAATGTGGTGCCTAACTGCCTATATTTAAAAAGGGAATAAAGTCTTTACCAAGTAACTATAGACCTGTTAGTTTAACTTCCATAGTTGGGAAGATACTGGAGAGATTAATAAAAGACCACATAGATGAGTTCTTGCTGGAAAAAAACAATTTAAGCAACAGACAGCATGGATTCATGAAAGACAGAAGTTGTCAGACAAACCTGATTTCTTTTTATGAAGAGGTAAGTAAGACCTTGGACAGAGGGGTGGCTGTGGACGTGGTATACTTGGATTTTGCAAAAGCATTCGATACAGTTCTCCACACACGGCTCATGTGCAAGGTAAGGTCTACAGGATTGGAAATATCAGTTTGTAAATGGATAGAAAACTGGCTAAAAGACAAATAACAGAGAGTAGTGGTTAATGATTCTTACTCTGAATGGTCCAAGGTTATCAGTGGTGTACCCCAAGGTTCAGTGCTGGGACCCTTACTTTTTAATATGTTTATAAATGATATTGGGTCTGAGATCAAAAGTACAATTTCTGTCTTTGCAGATGACACCAAGCTATGCAGTGGAATAACGTCCTTACAGGATGTCGCCAATTTACAAGCCGACCTCAATGCTCTGTCTAATTGGGCGACTATGTGGCAGATGAGGTTTAATGTTGATAAATGTAAAGTTATGCACTTGGGGGCTAAGAATATGAATGCATCATACATACTAGGGGGAGTAAAACTGGGGGGATCCGTAGTGGAGAAGGATCTGGGGGTTTTGGTAGATCATAAGCTCAATAATGGCATGCAATGCCAAGCTGCGGTTTCCAAAGCGAGCAAAGTCCTTTCTTGTATTAAGAGAGGTATGGTCTCCAGAGAGAGAGATATCATTTTGCCCCTGTTCAAATCATTAGTAAGACCTAATCTGGAATATGCAGTTCAGTTTTGGGCCCCAGTTCTCAAAAAGGATATTGGGGAACTGGAGAAAGTGCAGAGAAGGGCAACCAAACTGATTAGAGGAACTGAATTTATTCACTCTTGAGAAGAGGAGATTAAGGGGGGATATGATCAACATGTACAAATATATAAGGGGTCCATATAGTGAACTTGGTGTTGAATTATTCACTTTACGGTCAACACAAAGGACAAGGGGGCACTCTTTGCGTCTAGAGGAAAAGAGATTTCACCTCCAAATACGGAAAGCTTTCTTCACAGTAATGCCCCGTACACACGATCGTTTTTCATGCCGTTAAAACTGCCATTTTAAAAAATGGCCCTGAAAAATGATCGTGTGTATGCTCCAGAGCATTTTTAACGACGTGAAAAACGGCCATTAAAAATTCCGGACATGCTCTCTTTTTTCACGTCGTTTTTCATGTCGTTTTTTTTAACGACGTGAAAAACGATAGTGTGTATGCTTTAACGACGTGAAAAAAAACGCGCATGCTCAGAATCAAGTATGAGACGGGAGCGCTCGTTCTGGTAAAACTAGCGTTCGTAATGGAGATAGCACATTCATTACACAGTAACGGACTGAAAAGCGCGAATCGTCGCCCAAAAAACTTTACTAACATGAAGGGTGGCGCCATTCGAACGGAACTTCCCCTTTATAGTGCCGTCGTACGTGTTGAACGTCACTGCGCTTTGCTTGATCGTTTTTTTTAATGATGGTGTGTATGCAAGGCAGGCTTGAGAGGAAACATGAAAAAAAACGAGGAGAAAAACGTTGGTTTAAAAAATGACATTAAAAACGATCGTGTGTACGGGGCATAAGAGCTGTGAAAATGTGGAATAGACTCCATGCAGAGGTGGTTCTGGCCAGCTCAGTAGATTGCTTTAAGAAGGGCCTGGATTATTTCTTAAATGTACATAATATAACTGGGTACTTACATTTATAGGTAAAGTTGATCCGGGGAATATCCGATTGCCTCTAGGGGGATCAGGAAGGAATTTTTCCCCCTGCTGTAGCAAATTGGATCATGCTCTGCTGTTTTTTTTTGCCTTCCTCTGGATCAACTGTGGGTATAGAATTGGGTATATGGGATCGTACGATATATATGTGTAGCGGGGTGTTCCCCTTTAATGCAGAGAGACAAGAAGTTCCAAGTGAGAGGTGAGTCAGGAGGAAGTAGAGAAGAGACATTACTGGAAGTGAAAGCAGAGGAGAGAGACTACATTACCCAGAACCCCATTTGGCAATGTTTCCACCACAGAGACTCATGGGAGGGGTTATAAAAAGAGGAGGCGAGGCTGGGCTTGGCCTCTTTGGGACACGAGACTTCAGTGACTGATCCTCCTGTGTGGATGTGCCGGAGTGCAAGGCCTGAAGCCTGAGGCCTTGCGCAGCACCAAAGAGCCTTCCACCCCACTGCGAGCCTGGGTGGCATCTGACGTCGCTTATCTACAGCCTTGGTTGGATCGGGGACCCGATCGCTGGAGAGACTGTGTGTGTGAGTACACAGTCGGTGGAAGTTCCCGGACTGGGATCGCGTCCGGATGGGTGAGAGGGCGTATGCTCAGATCTTATACTGTTGTTGCTAATGTGCCTATAGACTGCCGAGGCCCACAAGTTATTTCTGATACTCTCACTGGAGAACCTTATCAGAGCTGAACTCAGAGTTCATAAAGTAACGTGTTTAGTTCATCACAACTTTCCCATTGGTTTACAAATGGTATTCTGTTAATGTGAACCACCTTTAAAGAATTGCCGGTGAAGAAACCATCATCCCCTATAGACTGAGTTGTAGTTATCTGAGCCAGGCCTGGCCAGCTAGTTAGTTCATTTAGTCACTGCGCCACAGGGCGCCTAGTTAACGGTCGCCCACACGGCGCACCTTTACTGTTCATTTAATGCAAAGTATGTTTATTGCTGCAGGGCTCTGCAACTTATTACCTATGCACTGTTACCACTGTTAACCTTTTACCATAAGTTTAAAGTAAATTTGATACCCCTTTCATTATTGCCTTGGTGTCTGAGTTTACTTATACAGTATAAGAATTTTATTGCTGCCGTAACTAACTGTGCCAGTAGGGGGTCGAGTATATTGCCGGGGGTTGGCGGAGCTGTTTTCAGGGCCCAAACTAAATCTGTGGCCTTCTTAGTTGGAGGTATCGCTACACGTGGGGGCTCGTCCGGGATCCTGATACAGCAAGCGAACACGCCAAAAGACTGACATGGACCCGCTAGAAGTAGGACAGTGGTACACAGTGGCTGGCACAGATCCGGCCGCGGCGGCAGTTATTGAACTCCCGGGGATCTGGCAAAGAGATGCGATAAAGCAGCTAATAACGTCCCTATCACCATGTCAGAAATCATGGGTGATGGATGTGAGACCAAATGCTTCGCGTACATACGCATTAATAGAGTGGAAAGACGAAATTCCAGAGCATTTTAAAAGCCCGAGCATATGGATGGTCAGACCTACCATCTGATACATGCGCTGCCACATAAGGGAGATCGGTTCCAAATAAGAAAACCCTCATCTCCACAGATACCTTCCCCGCCATCCCCTAAGGCGGAAAAGCAGAAGGATACAGAGAGTCCCAGATCGTCACCGGCCACCCTTAGCACAGAACTATGCGCTGTCCTGGCAGAGATTGTGGCCCAGTGCAAGAAGAATCCCACAGATTACCCGATGTCGGGGTATAGAAAGCTCCGGATATTCTCAGGGAGGAAACCTGTACCCTCAGGGGAAGAGGGATTTGAGGAGTGGCTAGATGGCACCACTCAGGCCTTAGAGGAATGGGAAGTTCCAGAACGCAGCAAGAAACAGAGAATTGCTGAAAGTTTGAAGGGGCCTGCTCTGGATGCCATACGCAACCTGAAGATGAGCAGGAAAGGCTGTACTGCACAGGACTACTTGGACATCTTGCAGAATGTGTTCGGAGGGACAGAAAAAGTTACCGAGCTCACCTATCAGCTGGAGCACTGCTACCAGAAAACAGGAGAGAAACTATCAGAATATATGGGACATCTAGACAAGATCCTGCATAGAATTATCCTGAAGAAGGGGATCGACCCAGGGAAGGTAGACGAGGCCCGGGCTCAGCAGGTATTGAGGGGAGCTCAGCCCCGGGATCCTATTGCATTGGCGCTACGCACCCGACAGGATGGGAAGAACCTGGAATATCCCAACCTCATTCGAATGGTCAGAGAGGAAGAGGCCATGTTGGAGGAGAAAAAGAGGGAACAGCCAGTCGAGCCAACCAAATCTCCGGTGGTGATGGTCAGCTCGGCCATGACCCCCGAAAGAGATGCAGAAGTGGACACCCTGAAATCGCAGATGTCCCAAGTGTTGGGGATGCTGACCTCTTTGATGGAGAAAGATCAAAGGAAACCAGAGAAGGAAAGTCCAAGAAAGGAGTTGTTCCCGAATACCTCAGCACCCGCTTCTCTACAGGATCGGGAAGAGGTGATTTGTTACAACTGCGGAGGGATTGGTCATTTTGCAAACATATGTTCCAGTCCCAGGAAGAAAAAGACAAATAACTGCCAGCCGGCGGAAAACTTCAGAGGGCCCCGGTGAAGGAGTCAACCGGGTGCCCATCATCTTCAGTGGGCTCCAAGCTGAATGCGAAGCAGAAGAAGAGAGGAAACAAAACACCTTGAAGGAAACACAATATTCCTCAACAGAGATACACCCCAGAGAAAGGGGGCAAGACCCCTCAGAAGGGGCACAGCATTCCCCAGAGGGGATGCACACCTAAGAAAAACGATAATATCCCTCAGCGGGTCTGTACACCCATTGGAAGGAGGGAAATCAATGCATACCAGGCTCAAAAAAAAACTAAAGTCCAAAAGGAGCTGGACGAAAGAGAGTCAGAAGGTGACCCCTACCAGGCCATATCCGGAGAAGCTGGTAGGCCCATCTCCTGTAGTGCCCATTCAAGTGGAGGGAGTCTACACTAGGGCCCTCTTGGATACCGGGGCACAAGTGACCCTACTATACCGGGACTTCTGGATAGGCAGATGACTCAAGTGCCTATCGTAGAAGATAGAAGAGCTGGAAATATGGGGAATTGGAACCCAGAGTTTCCCTTACGACGGCTACCTGCCCATCAAGATGACCTTTGACCCATCCGTGGCTGGAAAGGCCGAAGTGTTTGACACCCTGGCAGTTGTGTGCCCTAGGCCACCTGGAGCCAACAAGAGTTCCCTTATAATAGGGACGAACACGGACCTGGTCCGAAGACTCCTGACCCCTCTAGTGAAAGAGGAGGGGCAAGAAGCCACCAAGATCCATCCCATGCTGAAGACAGCCTACCAACGGCTGGTCCAAGAGCAGGAGACCCCTGGAGAGGGGATAGGGAAGGTGTGGAGACTTGGAAGAGAAGGGGTAGTGTTGCAGCCCAGCGAAGTAACCTGTCTCAGAGCCACTGTGAAGCTTACTTGGGAGCAGCCTGGCCCCTTTGTCATGTTGGAGTCTGACCCAAGGGAAGAGTCCCCTGGTCTGGAAGTGATACCAGAAGTGATTCCACTGAAGGCCCTGAAGAAGGCCCATTGTAGAGTTCCGGTGAGTATTAGGAACAATACAGATGGCCCCATGGAGATCCCAGCCAGGATGCTGCTAGGCCAGGTGAGCCCTGCTGCCCCTGTTACCCTGTCAGAAGTGAAGGGGACGGGTGAAGGAGGAGATGCTTGGGAGAAGCTGTCCATGGAAAACCCGAATCTGCCTAGGGCTTGGAAAGAGAGAGCCAAGGCCCAGTTGACCAGATGGGAGAAGATCTTCTCTAAAGATGAGTTCGATGTGAGGTGTGCAAGGAGTGCCACCCATCGGATCCGCCTCCAGGAAGATAAGCCCTTCAGAGAGAGGGTCAGGCGGGTCCCACTAGCAGATCTGGAGGATCTAAGGGAACAACTTGCAGAACTCAAGAGAACTGGTGTGATACAGGAGTCTAGAAGCCCCTATGCCTCCCCGATAGTTGTGGTCAGGAAGAAGAATGGGTCATTGAGGCTCTGTATAGACTACAGGACTCTCAACAGGAGAACCATACCCGACCAATACACCACTCCGAGGATAGATGATGCCCTACAGAGCTTGTCTGGAGCCAAATGGTTCAGCGTTATGGATCTCAAGAGCAGGTACTATCAGATCCCTATGCATCCAGAAGACAAGGAGAAGACAGCTTTCATAACCCCAGTGGGGTTCTTTGAATTCGACCGGATGCCCCAAGGTCTGTCTGGAGCCCCAGCTACTTTCCAACGTCTCATGGAGAAGACTGTAGGAGACATGAACCTTATTGAAGTCCTTGTATACCTGGACGATGTCATTGTCTTTGGAAGAACCCTGGAGGAACACGAGGAGAGGCTGGAAAAAGTCTTGAGTAGTGTTGAGCGAACCCGAACTGTAAAGTTCGGGTCCGTACCGAACTTTAGCTTTTTTCCGAACCCGAACCCGGACTTTGCGCAAAAGTCCGGGTTCGGGTTCGGCAATCTAATTACGCAGTTAGAAATGCTTCAGGGGCCAGCCAATCACCTTTTGATTGGCTGGTGTGCCCTTAGAAGCCATCATAGCCCTGCCTACTAATGGCATGGCTGTGATTGGTCAGTGCAACATGTGACCCAGCTTCTATATAAGCTAGAGGCACACAGCACACACGTCACTCTGCTTCAGAATAGATAGGGAGAGGATCTTGGCTGCTGCTGTTGCTAATAGGGAGAGATTGTAAAATACATGAGGTAGTCCTGATTCTGCAATCTGAGGGAAAAGATAGAGAGATAGTGTAGTGTAGGGCCAGGTTCCTGTTGGTGCTTTCAGGGAGAGAGATATATTATATAGGAGTCCAGATTCAGAGATTAAAATCAGCGATCTGCATAGGTTTACCTGTTTGTGTTGCAGTGCACAGTCTTTTTATACTGCCATGAGCCCAGTGTCAGAGAAAATCTACCTTTTATCTGCAAGCTCAGTGCACCAGCACTGCATATATTACGTTGAGAGATACACCGTTTCCATACTGTGGGTGTATTCTGCTCTTTGAAAAAGATCCATTTAGGGGGAAAAAAAAAGGCACTTTATTGTGCTCTTTTCCAAAAGACCCATAGGGTAAAAAAAAAAAAAAAAAAAGACCCGTTTAGGGCAAAAAAAAAATAAAAAAAAAATTGCACTTTAATGTACGCTTGCAAAAAGAGCCATTCAGGGCCACAAAAAATAGTTTGCAGTGTGTTATACATATGTGGAGGTGTGTGAAGTAAACAATTTCTATATAGTTTTCTCCTACTGTGCTATACTAAAAAAAAAACATTTTTTTTGAATAGCATTTTCTGCAGTTCTGTAGCTGTGCGATTCAGCGGTTACGTACTGTGGCTGTGTTCTGCTCTTCCAAAAAACACCGTTTAGGGGTACAAAAAATAGTTTGCAGTGTGTTATACATATGTGGAGGTGTGTGAAATAAACAATTTCTATATAGTTTTCTCCTACTGTGCTATACTAAAAAAACAACATTTTTTTTGAATAGCATTTTCTGCAGTTCTGTAGCTGTGCGATTCAGCGGTTACGTACTGTGGGTGTGTTCTGCTCTTCCAAAAACATCCATTTAGGGCAAGATCCTAAATTTGGAAAATATGAGGAGAAGGTCAAAGGGACGTGGTGGCCCCAGTCGTGGTGCTGCTGGTGGAACTCCTGTAGCAGGGAGAGGACGTGGTGGATCTGTGCCAGATACACGCACAAGTGAAACACCTTCCTCAGGTGCGAGTAGGCGACCGAGCCTGCGGCGGTATTTTGTCGCGCCTAATGAGGCTGTACGAATGTTTAGGCCAGGACAAGTACAGGCGATAGTAGATTGGGTTGCTGACAGTGCCTCAGGTTCCTTCACATGGTCTCCCACCCACTCTTCTGATGAAAGATCAGAGTTGGCACCTGAAACCCATGTCCATCAGTCTTTCACCTCACCCCCTTGCAAATCAGCCAGGCAGTCTGAGCCCCAAATCATGCAGCAGTCTCTTCTGCTTTTCAATGACTCTGTTAGCAGGGTTTCCCAGGGCCATCCACCTAGCCCTGCCCCAGAAGTGGAAGAGATTGAGTGCACCGATGCCCAACCACTTATGTTTCATGATGAGTACATGGGAGGACCATCGCAGTACGTCTCAGATGATGACGAAACACAGGTGCGCACTGCTGCTGCTTTCGCAATTGTGCAGACAGACAAGGAGGGCAGGGGTGAAGACTGGGTGGAAGATGATGTGGAGGACGATGAGGTCCTCGACCCCACATGGAATCAACGTTATGCAGGTGACCAGTGTAGTTTGGAGGAAGAGGTGGTGGTCGCACAGAGCCACCAGCACAGCAGAAGAGGGAGCAGGGTGCAAAAGCGGAGCGTCCGTCCCCTAGACAGTATGTCTGCTACTGCCCAACGCAGCAAGGGACCGAGCACACCAAAGCCAGGTCCAAGGAGTTCCCTAGCGTGGCAGTTCTTCACACAATGTGCTGATGACAAGACACGAGTGGTTTGCACGCTGTGCAATCAGAGCCTGAAGCGAGGCATAAACGTTCTCAACCTGAGCACAACCTGCATGACCAGGCATCTAAGTGCAAAGCACGAGCTGCAGTGGAGTAGACACCTCAAAAACCAAGAAAGGTCTCTGGCTCCTCCTGCTTCCTCTTCTGCTGCAGTCTCGGCCTCTTCATCCACCTCTGTAGTGACAGTGGCACCTGCCACCCCGCAAACAGAGGATCTGCCAGCAACACTACCACCTGGGTCACCAACCATCTCCACAATGTCCCATGGAAGCGTTCAGCTCTCTATCTCCCAAACATTGGAGCGGAAGAGGAAGTACCCCCCTAGCCACCCGCGATCCCTGGCCCTGAATGCCAGCATTTCAAAACTCCTGGCCTTTGAAATGCTGTCATTCCGTCTGGTGGAGACGCAGAGTTTTAAAAGCCTGATGGCATTGGCTGTCCCACAGTACGTCGTGCCCAGCCGCCACTACTTTTCCAGGCGAGCCATCCCTTCCCTGCACAACCAAGTGGGGGACAAAATCAGGTGTGCACTGCGCAACGCCATCTGTGGCAAGGTCCACCTAACTACGGATGCGTGGACCAGTAAGCACGGTCAGGGACGTTATATCTCCCTAACAGCACACTGGGTAAATGCAGTGGCGGCTGGGCCTGAGGCAGATAGCAGTTTGGCGCATGTCCTTCCACCACCGAGGATTGCAGGGCGCTTCAGTTTGCCTCCTGTTGCTAACTCCTCCTACTCCGCTTCCTCATCCTCTACTGCCTCCTCATCCGGTCAGCGTAAAACACCTTCACCACCAACTTCAGCACAGCCAGGGGTAAACGACAGCAGGCAGTTTTAAAACTTTCCTGTTTGGGGGAAAAACCCCACACCGCGCAGGAGTTGTGGAGGGACATGGAACAACAGACCAATGAGTGGTTGCTGTCAGAGAGCCTCAAGCCCGGCCTGGTGGTGTGCGATAATGGGCGAAATCTCGTAGCAGCTCTGGGCCTAGCCGGTTTGACGCACATCCCTTGCCTGGCGCATGTGCTGAACTTGGTGGTCCAGAGGTTCCTTAAAAATTACCCCAATATGCCAGAGCTGCTGCAGAAAGTGCGGGCTGTGTGTGCGCACTTTTGGCGTTCTCACCCTGCTGCTGCTAGCCTATCAGCACTGCAGCGTAACTTCGGCCTTCCCGCTCACCGCCTCATATGTGACGTGCCCACAAGGTGGAACTCCACCTTGCACATGCTGGCCAGACTGTGCGAGCAGCAGCAGGCGATAGTGGAGTTTCAGCTGCAGCAATCACACGTGAGTCACTCTGCGGAACAGCACCACTTCACCACCAATAACTGGGCCTCCATGCGAGACCTGTGTGCCTTGTTGTGCTGTTTCGAGTACTCCACCAACATGTCCAGTGCCAATGACGCCGTTCTCAGCGTTACTATCCCAGTTCTATGCCTCCTTGAAAAAACGCTTCGGGCGATGATGGAAGAGGATGTGGCACAGGAGGATGAGGAGGAGGAGGAGGAAGCGGGATCATTTCAAAGGCTTTCAGGGCAGTCTTTCACAAGTGGCTACGAGGGTGGGTTCCTGCACCAACAAACGCCAGGTACACAATTGTCTGGCAGAAAGGGCACAGTTCTGGAGGATGACGAGGTGGAGGAGGAGATGGAGGAGGAGGAGCCATTTTCACAGCAGGGTGGCACCCAGACCAGCTCGTGGCCATCACTGGTGCGTGGCTGGGGGGATACAGAGGACACAGACGATACACCTCCCACAGAGGACAGCTTTTCTTTGCCTCTGGGCAGCCTGGCACACATGAGCGATTACATGCTGCAGTGTTTCCGCAATGACCGCCGAGTTGCCCACATTTTAACTGGTGCTAATTACTGGGTGGCCACCCTGCTGGATCCCCGTTACAAGGACAACGTACCGTCCTTAATTCCCTCACTGGAGCGGGATCGTAAGATGCGCGAGTACAAGCGCACGCTGGTAGACGCGCTGCTGGTGGCATTCCCACCTGACAGCGGGCGTACGGTGGAAGCACAAGGCGAAGGCAGAGGAGGAGGAAGAGGTCGCCAACGCAGCCGGGGCACTGGCAGCACCTCAGAAGGCAGGGTTAGCATGGCTGAAATGTGGAAAAGCTTTGTCAGCACGCCACAACAACCAGCACCACCAGCTGAGATGGAACGTCTTAGCAGGAGGCAGCATTTCACCAACATGGTTGAGCAGTATGTGTCCACAGGCCTACACGTACTGGATGACGGGTCTGCCTACTTTAACTTCTGGGTCTCCAAATTGGGCACATGGCCTGAGCTTGCCCTTTATGCCTTGGAGGTGCTGGCCTGCCCTGCAGCCAGTGTATTATCTGAACGTGTATTTAGCACGGCAGGGGGCGTTATCACAGACAAGCGCAGCCGCCTGTCCAGAGCCAATGTGGACAAGCTCACGTTCATTAAAATGAACCAGGCATGGATCCCACAGGACTTGTCCGTACCTTGTGCAGAATAGACATGTATACCGGTGTTGTGACAAAAACTGTCAGGCCATCGGATTGTGTCCGGCCCATACTGCGAAGGCGCAGCGCTTGCGCAGTACAGAGGACAAGGAGATTCACAAAATCTCCGAAGATGAACGGCGCCTGCGCCGTGAGTGCAGGTTCAAGCCCCACCATCCAAGTGGACATACGGTAGCACATAGTAACAGGGCCCCTCACGGGCTCGGTTCGATCGCCACGCTTCGGGCACGGCCTCACTTGGCTCGGCTTGAACAACGGATGGTGTGGCCTTCACCTGAACTCACCACGCAGGCGCCGTTCGTCTTGGGAGATTTTCGAAATCCCCTTGTCCTACATACTGAGCAAGCGCAGTACAGGGTGGACACTATTTGACGGGGGACAGAATTCGACACATCACCGGCCTTACCCAGCCATTGTTGTATTTTTGAACCAGTGTTGGCTACCTCGTCCTCCTCCACCGCCGCTTCCACCTACACAGCCACATCCACCGCCACCTCAACCTCCTACTCCATATGGACCTCGTCCTCC
This sequence comes from Rana muscosa, assembly GCA_029206835.1. NCBI lineage: Eukaryota > Metazoa > Chordata > Amphibia > Anura > Ranidae > Rana > Rana muscosa. The sequence goes on from CM055122.1 coordinate 412,483,762, forward strand.
TAGGTCAAGATTATAATTTTTATTAAAAATTTTTGTAGCGCACAGATCCTTTCCCCCTTACCTGCCTTTATGTTGTTGGCTCCTCGCAGGAGGGAGAAAGGCACTACCAGCCCGTACCCTCCTATATAAAGAGGTTGAGCGGTGTACTTGACAGGCCGTGTCCACAGCCGGAGTCAAAACTCCTCCAGAGGATGATTCTCACCTCTACTGTAGGTAGAGGCAAGTCCTTTAATTCCCAGTAAAGTCAATGTCCACACCAGCTGAAATTACAACTCTTATTCTCTCATGGCAAAATAAACTCTATTCGGATAGAAAAGGTTAGAGCAAAGAAACAGGACAGCTTAAGGTGTGGAGGAGGTCCAGGCACAAACGTAGCACATTCACTTCACTGCTTAGGTTTCTCAAACAGTTTTAGGTGCACGGTCTCTGCCACAGACCTTGAGGTTGGTCTCTGCCACAGACCGGGTGTACAAGGCCCCTGCCACGGACCTGGAGAACTTTGGTCTCTGCCACAGACCAGGGTGTATAAGGCCCCTGCCACGGGCCGGGTGAATAAGGCCTCTGATACAGTCAAGATGACCTTGAGCTTCTCCTTCTACGAACCTAGCCCATATCAAGGGGAAGACATCTCTCCAGGGAGTCAACAGACCCTTCCTTCACCGTGACTCCCGCATCGGTCCATCAGAATGATCCTCCCTTCCCTGGAACATGGTCCCCTACATGAGGCGGCACCCTAAGACTCCTCGACCCTTAGCGGACTCCAGACGAAGGCTCTGGACTCCAGGCTTTACTCCCGCACCTAGGCCTCCATACCCAGGGCAGCAGGAACTCCAGGATAGTACCTCACCCCGGGCTAAAGGTACCCGAGATGGAACAGGAACACATGCACCCAGGCTGAAGGCACCTGGGCGTGGACCCCACTGGACATCAGCCCCCAGGCCAAAGGTCTGCCCCTTTTATATGCTCTCCCGGCATGCACAGCAGGTTCCCCGCCCCGCTGTACTACTGCCAAGAGGGGACACAAAAGGCACAGCACTGTATCGGCGGTTCAACCCTAGCCTACCATGGCAGCGCCACCTGTAGGCCGCAGGGAACTGATAACCAATACTGTCCCCCGAGGACAAAATGGTCCATGAATCCTACAGAATTAGGGTGTTTGAGCCTATTTACCACTCAAACACTTCCCTTAAATTTAGCACCCCGCTACATTTTTATTTCAAAGTATTTTATTTTCCCACTAGCTTATCCATTAAATTGAATAATTTATTCCAGAAAGGGCGTATTCTGGGGCATTCCCACCATATGTGTGGCATCGTGCCGTTGAGTTTCTGAGGTTCTTAATGACTTCCCGTACCTCTTCTGCTGAAAAGGGGGCCTCCAGCATATTTTTTTATTTTTTTTTATGTTATTTTAAGTTATTTCCCTATGCACTTGCCATGCTCTTAACAACATTTTGCTGCCATTTGCAGCCCTCTAGCCCTTTCCATTACTTTTTTAGAGCCTTTTTAGTCCTTAGAAGTCCGGGTCCCCATTGACTTCAATGGGGTTCGGGTTCGGGTCCGGGTTCGGGTCCGGGTTCAGGTTAAAGTTCGGTCCCGAACCCGAACTTTTTTCCGCAGTTCGGCCGAACCCGTCGAACCCGAACATCCAGGTGTCCGCTCAACTCTAGTCTTGAGGAGACTCAGTGAGGAGGGACTCAAGCTTTTGCCTGAGAAGTGTCGGTTCTACCAGTCTTCTGTGAACTATCTGGGGCACATAGTGTCTGAAGAAGGGGTGGCCACAGGCCCTGAGAAATTGGAGGTAGTTACCTCCTGGCCATGGCCCACCACAGTAACAGAACTCAGATCCTTCTTGGGGTTCTGCTCCTATTACAGGAGTTTTGATGAAGGATTCACCCGAATTGCCAGACCATTGAATGAACTACTCAAGACCGAGGGGGAAGAGGACGACTCAGGGCCCAGAAAGCCGGGAGAGTCAGTCAGAGAACAGTGGAACCAGAAGTGTGAAGAGGCCTTCCAGGCGTTGAAGAAGAGCCTAACCACTGCCCCAGTCTTGGCCTACGCAGACCCAACCAAACCCCATGAACTACATGTACATGCTAGTCATGACGGTCTGGGGGGAGTACTTTACCAAGAACACGAAGGACAACTGCGGCCTGTTGCCTACGTGAGTAGGAGCCTGACCCCCTCTGAGAAGAACTACCCCACTCACAAGCTGGAGTTCCTGGCCCTTAAGTGGGCGGTAGTAGACAAGCTCAAAGACTACCTGTATGGGGCGGAGTTCACTGTGAAGACTGACAACAACCCCCTTACCTACCTTTTAACCATGGCCAAGCTGGACGCCACTGGACACAGGTGGCTGGCCGCACTGTCTGGGTTCAACTTCAGCCTAAAGTACAGGCCAGGGGCTGGGAATCGAGACGCAGACACTCTGTCCAGGAGATCTCATGCCCCCACCAGTGACGTAGAAGATTGGACCTAAGTGGCACCGGACGGGGTGCGGGCCCTTTGTCAAGGAGCTGAATTCCAAGCCAGAGGAGGCTCCAGAGCAGAGGAAATAGGAGTTACCATGGTAGGAGTCCCCAAACACTACTGTGGAGTAACTCAACTGGAAGAAGACAACCTGCCGAGACTGTCCAAGAAGGAGTTGAGGTGCGACCAATTGGAAGACCCCATGGGGAGATTGGTCCTGGAGGCCCTGGAGAATCAGGATCCAAACACACTCCTGCGTCATCCCTCAAGGGAAGCTCGCCTGTTGAGGAAAGAGTGGGACAGGTTGCAGGTACATTAGGGAGTGGTCTACCGAAGGGGCCCCTCTGATGACTCAGAAGATAAATGGCAACTGTTCCTCCCAGAGAAACATCGAGAGACTGTTCTGATTGCCCTGCATGACAATCATGGCCACCTAGGGGCTGAAAGGACCTTTCAACTTGTCAGAAGTCGGTTCTATTGGCCCTGCATGAGGGCAGAGGTAGAGTACTGCCACTCATGTGCACGATGCATCCAGAGGAAGACTTTACCCCATCAAGCTGCCCCAATGGGCCATCTACAAAGTCAAGGCCCAATGGATCTGGTATGCATTGATTTTCTCTGCCTCGAACCCGACCTGAGTGGACTAGGAAATGTTCTGGTGATAACCGACCATTTCACCCGGTATGCCCAAGCTTTCCCAACCAAAGACCAGAAGGCTTCCACCGTAGCCAAGGTACTTATGGAGAAGTACTTTGTCCACTATGGGCTGCCACAGCGACTTCATTCCGACCAAGGAAGGGACTTTGAGAGTCGGCTGATCCGGAAACTCCTGGATTAGGAATCAAGAAAACCCGAACCACACCTTACCACCCGCAGGGAGATGCTCAGCCGGAGAGGTTTAACCGGACCCTGCTCAACATGTTGGGAACTCTGGATAGTGAGAAGAAACAACATTGGAGCAAACATATATCAGCCCTAGTACACGCTTACAACTGTACCACAAGTGATGCTACAGGCTACTCCCCATATCGGCTCATGTTTGGGAGAGAAGCAAGGTTACCCGTGGATCTGGCCTTTTGCACCTCCTTAGACTATTCCTCAGCCACATCCCACAAAGGATATGTGGACAGGCTCAGACGCAGCCTAAAAGTAGCCTATGAACAGGCTCAAGCGGCCTCAGACCAAAGGGGAGCTCGGAACAAAAGGAACTTCGACCTGAAGGTCCGGGTGCAAGACCTGCAGCCCGGGGACCGAGTACTGCTACGCAATCTGGGGGTCCCTGGAAGACACAAACTTGCAGACAGATGGAGATCTGAACCCTATGTCATTTGTCGGAAGCTGCCAGGCCTGCCTGTGTACAAGTTAAAGCCAGAAGGGAAGGTGGGACCACTGAAGACCTGGCACCGAAACCACCTGCTCCCACTTGCCGAAGCAGTCCGGATACCTCCAGTGAGGGACTCCCCTGAACCAGTCTCTATTCTGGATACTCCCAGGCCGAACACTCGGTCACAGACCTCTCGAGCTGAAGATAGAGAGGCCTCTCAACTTAGTGAAGATGAAGACAGAGAACTTGATTGGCTGTGGCCTTCCCCAACTCCAGGAACTTCTACTATAGATCTTCCAACCACTGGAGGCACTCCAGATGGAACGCTGAACCCAGAAGCCACAGAGTTCATCCCGTCTAGTCCTTCATCAGATTACTGGGGGGAGGCCTGTGATACCTACTCAGAGGAAGACCCTAGAGGCTCCACCCCCGAGCCTGTTTCAGAAGAAGAACCGGTGGCGCCAGAGCCAGAAAACCCAAGAGAGCAGAGGGCTCGAAGAGTCATCCGGCCTCCTAAGAAGCTGACCTACCCACAAATGGGGAATAGCTCAGAAGACTCTGTAGTTACTGCTCGTAGGAGTGTTGAAAATCCGGATCCCTCCCCTGTCCATTTGGTGGAGGGCAACCCCAACTCGCTCTCTGGCACAGTTAGGCAGGCCACCCATGATAATGTGACCTGTGGGCGAGGGAATTCTACCCCTCAGTTTTGGTGGGAATTCCCTATGCCAACATCGTTCGCAGGATTGTCTAGAGTTGTACATAGTCTTTGTTAAGGATTATCTTTGGGGACCAAAGAGTTCAAGTGGGGGGAGTGTGTAGCGGGGTGTTCCCCTTTAATGCAGAGAGACAAGAAGTTCCAGGTGAGAGGTGAGTCGGGAGGAAGTAGAGAAGAGACATTACTGGAAGTGAAAGCAGAGGAGAGAGACTACATTACCCAGAACCCCATTCGGCAATGTTTCCACCACAGAGACTCATGGGAGGGGTTATAAAAAGAGGAGGCGAGGCTGGGCTCGGCCTCTTTGGGACACGAGACTTCAGTGACTGATCCTCCTGTGCGGATGTGCCGGAGTGCAAGGCCTGAAGCCTGAGGCCTTGCGCAGCACCAAAGAGCCTTCCACCCCACTGCGAGCCTGGGTGGCATCTGACGTCGCTTATCTACAGCCTTGGTTGGATCGGGGACCCGATCGCTGGAGAGACTGTGTGTGTGAGGACACAGTCGGTGGAAGTTCCCGGACTGGGATCGCGTCCGGATGGGTGAGAGGGCGTATGCTCAGATCTTATACTGTTGTTGCTAATGTGCCTATAGACTGCCGAGGCCCACAAGTTATTTCTGATACTCTCACTGGAGAACCTTATCAGAGCTGAACTCAGAGTTCATAAAGTAACATTTTTAGTTCATCACAACTTTCCCATTGGATTACAAATGGTATTCTGTTAATGTGAACCACCTTTAAAGAATTGCCGGTGAAGAAACCATCATCCCCTATAGACTGAGTTGTAGTTATCTGAGCCAGGCCTGGCCAGCTAGTTAGTTCATTTAGTCACTGCGCCACAGGGCGCCTAGTTAACGGTCGCCCACGCGGCGCACCTTTACTGTTCATTTAATGCAAAGTATGTTTATTGCTGCAGGGCTCTGCAACTTATTACCTATGAACTGTTACCACTGTTAACCTTTTACCATAAATTTAAAGTAAATTTGATACCCCTTTCATTATTGCCTTGGTGTCTGAGTTTACTCATACAGTATAAATTTTTTATTGCTGCCGTAACTAACTGTGCCAGTAGGGGGTCGAGTATATTGCCGGGGGTTGGCGGAGCTGTTTTCAGGGCCCAAACTAAATCTGCGGCCTTCTTAGTTGGAGGTATCGCTACATATATAATTTTTTTTTTATGGTTGAACTGGATGGACTTGTGTCTTTTTTCAACCTGACTAACTATGTAACAAGAGTGACCCCTATTCCTCAGAGCTAATTGGCATATACATCTACTTCCTTTATATAGTCTTCCTCATCATTAAAACTGATCTCTGGGTGACACCCCCCCCACCCCCACAAACAGAATATACACACACACACAAGCCATTTCATTGTGATGGGATCTCCCCGAATCCCATCACAATGTATACATAATATTTTACTTAAATAAAAACAAAAATATATGTATAATATGATAATATTAATAATAATAAACCATCTCTCCACTCCCCATATATTTTTATATTTTTTATATACCTTATATACAGGTCCTTCTCAAAAAATTAGCATATTGTGATAAAGTTCATTATTTTCTGTAATGTACTGATAAACATTAGACTTTCATATATTTTAGATTCATTACACACAACTGAAGTAGTTCAAGCCTTTTCTTGTTTTAATATTGATGATTTTGGCATACAGCTCATGACAACCCAAAATTCCTATCTCAAAAAATTAGCATATCATGAAAAGGTTCTCTAAACGAGCTATTAACCTAATCATCTGAATCAACTAATTAACTCTAAACACCTGCAAAAGATTCCTGAGGCTTTTAAAAACTCCCAGCCTGGTTCATTACTCAAAACCGCAATCATGGGTAAGACTGCCGACCTGACTGCTGTCCAGAAGGCCATCATTGACACCCTCAAGCAAGAGGGTAAGACACAGAAAGAAATTTCTGAACGAATAGGCTGTTCCCAGAGTGCTGTATCAAGGCACCTCAGTGGGAAGTCTGTGGGAAGGAAAAAGTGTAGCAGAAAACGCTGCACAACGAGAAGAGGTGACCGGACCCTGAAGAAGATTGTGGAGAAGGACCGATTCCAGACTTCGGAGGACCTGCGGAAGCAGTGGACTGAGTCTGGAGTAGAAACATCCAGAGCCACCGTGAACAGGCGTGTGCAGGAAATGGGCTACAGGTGCCGCATTCCCCAGAAGCGCCTGACCTGGCCTACAGAGAAGCAGCACTGGACTGTTGCTCAGTGGTCCAAAGTACTTTTTTCGGATGAAAGCAAATTTTGCATGTCATTCGGAAATCAAGGTGCCAGAGTCTGGAGGAAGACTGGGGAGAGGGAAATGCCAAAATGCCTGAAGTCCAGTGTCAAGTACCCACAGTCAGTGATGGTCTGGGGTGCCATGTCAGCTGCTGGTGTTGGTCCACTGTGTTTTATCAAGGGCAGGGTCAATGCAGCTAGCTATCAGGAGATTTTGGAGCACTTCATGCTTCCATCTGCTGAAAAGCTTTATGGAGATGAAGATTTCATTTTTCAGCACGACCTGGCACCTGCTCACAGTGCCAAAACCACTGGTAAATGGTTTACTGACCATGGTATTACTGTGCTCAATTGGCCTGCCAACTCTCCTGACCTGAACCCCATAGAGAATCTGTGGGATATTGGGAAGAGAAAGTTGAGAGACGCAAGACCCAACACTCTGGATGAGCTTAAGGCCGCTATCGAAGCATCCTGGGCCTCCATAACACCTCAGCAGTGCCACAGGCTGGTTGCCTCCATGCCATGCCGCATTGAAGCAGTCATTTCTGCAAAAGGATTCCCGACCAAGTATTGAGTGCATAACTGAACATAATTATTTGAAGGTTGACTTTTTTTGTATTAAAAACACTTTTCTTTTATTGGTCGGATGAAATATGCTAATTTTTTGAGATAGGATTTTTGGGTTTTCATGAGCTATATGCCAAAATCATCAATATTAAAACAAGAAAAGGCTTGAACTACTTCAGTTGTGTGTAATGAATCTAAAATATATGAAAGTCTAATGTTTATCAGTACATTACAGAAAATAATGAACTTTATCACAATATGCTAATTTTTTGAGAAGGACCTGTATATACTATAAATGTGTGATTGCAGTTACAGCGATGGTATGAACCTTCATAACCAGATAATTGTCTGGACGAAATAGTTGTCTAGACATTTAGGGGTTGATTTACTAAAGGGAAATCCACTTTGCACTTGAAAGTGCACTGAAAGTGCACATGGAAGTGCAGATGCTGTAGATCTGAGGGGGACATGCAAGGAAAATAAAAAACAGCATTTTAGCTTGCACATGATTGGATGATAAAATCAGCAGAGCTTCCCCTAATTTCAGAGCTTCCCCTCCGATTTACAGCGATCTACAGCGACTGCACTTCCATGTGCACTTTCAAGTGCAAAGTGGATTTTCCTTTAGTAAATCAACCCCTTAGTGTCTGTGAGAGTTCATACCATGGCACGTGGGTTTGTGTGTACAACATGCCAAATGGACAATGTGATATTTCAGTTTTTCTTTTTTAATAAATCTGCAAAAATGTCAACAATTCTGTGTTTTTCTGTCAATATGGGGTGCTGTGTGGACATTAATGAAGAAAAAAATGAACTTAAATGAGTTTAGCAAATGGCTGCAATATAACAAAGAGTGAAAAACTTAAGGGGGTCTGAATACTTTATGTACCCACTGTATATTGACAGGTAAAGGGTATTTGGAGCTGAATATAACGCCCTGCAATATTTACTGTCCCTAAGGTTTAAACTGTTAGCATTTTATGGGCGATTATGGTGTCATATGTATGTACACTTTATTTTATTACACTATTTTTTTTCTTCTTCTGTCAGGATTTCCCTGGTTAATAAAAAAATCACTAATATGCGTGGAGTAACTTTTTTTATAGTTTTCTTTCTTGTTCTTATTCCTTTCTGCACACCCAGACCTTCCCTGTTATACGTATTGGGTAAAGAGTTATTTTTAACTTATTATTACTAATACTCTGCTAAACCCAACCTATAATTTTTTCTCAGTTCATCATAGCATGCTTAGTACATTGCCAGGAGTGGTAACTGATGTAGCAACAATAAGATCCTTATCTACACCCTTTTGTAAACATCCAAAAGAACTGCCAAGTATATGGCTTACTGTAAAATAATAATAAAATAAAATAAATAAATGTCCTGCTCTCCTCCACCTCAAAAAAACTTTAAGGCTGGGTTCACACTACTGCATATTGGATGTGGGTTTCCCCCCCGCATCCAATTTGCATGACAGGAGATTGTGACCGACTCTCTATGGAGCCGGTACACATATCTCCGGTGCGGCTGTGGAGCGGATTCCACAGAGGTCCTTTGGCTCCATTTCAGGGCTGAATTCAGGCAAAAATTCAGCTCTGATTTGTCCCTGAAATGGAGAACAGGGACGCACAGGACTCCTGCTGCAAGTTTCATGCGGCTTAGATGTGAACCCAGCCTTAAACTTCATGAAACCATTATACTTAATTTTGGAGAAATTTGGAATTTGTTTTGTATTTTTGTACTGCAAAATACATAGAGACTAGGACTAGACCCAAAATAGAAAATTGTCACTATTTAAAGTAGGGTTGTCACGACTAGTATCGGTATCGGTCCCGATTCCGAGTATTTGCAGGAGTACTTGTTATCGTGCAAATGTTTCTGATTCTTCACCCGATACCTGGACACTCAGGAACAATCGGTGCGGCGGCAGGGGGAAGTTAAAATTACCAATCTCCCTGTGTGTCTTTCAATAAAGCAGCTGAAAGCCATGGAGGGGAGAGGAGGAGAAGCACACAGGGAGATTGGTGATTATAACTTCCCCCGCCACCGCATTGATTGTTTCTGAGTATCCCATGTATCCTCCTCAGGATCCCCTCTGTGTTCCTCCATGCGCTCCTCCGGTCACCCCCCGTCCTCCTCCGGTCACCTTTTGTGTGCTCCTTCGGTCCCTCCCCAGTCCTCCTCTGCTCCCCCCCGTGCGCTCCTCCAGTCCCCCCCCTGTCCTCCTCCGGTCTGCTCCCCCTCTGTGCACTCTCCCATCCCGTGGATAATGTCTCACAAATGGCTCCCCCTAGGTTGTAGTTCAATGATTGAGCCTAGAATGCAGAGCAGTGAAGGATAACAAAAGGGAAAATGATAAATATCCTTTCAATTCCGGATATCTTCAGCTAGCCTGTTGTTTATACTGCAGTGTAATTTGTAATCCAGGTAGATAAAAGACAAAAGAACCGAAGAGCAAAGATGATGGATAAATGCTTAAACTGAAGAAGTATTATCACATGTACTGTATGTTCCCCTTTGATTATGATAATGAGTTGAATACAGTACTGACTTTACAGCACAGTGGGGAAGAGTAGGCCCCAAGCGCCCTGCTGCATGTGACCTGTGAAGAAGTAGATTCACATCTGTGGAACTACAAGTCTCACCAGCCAGTCTGTAGAAAACCACTCAGCAATACTGTTATCTCTATCTGGATGGGCTGTGCCCGCTCACCCCTATGGACCCAGTCAGATGAAGGGCTCCAGCCGGAATCCCTCCTGGGGTCTCTGCCCGCTGCGCTGCGAATCCCGGTGGGCTAGAGTGCAGGGGTGCCCGAAAACTCTGGAGTGCAGGCCGTTCCGCTGGAATAACAATGCTGTCCTCTGAGGTCCCTCTCAATCTGGTGATCCGGCTCTCTGCTGTGTAGGCTGCAGACTCTCACTCCCTGTCATATAGACCTCCTGCTGGCAGATTCAGAATGGCGTCCAGAGAGAGAGAAAACAGGCCGCGCCTGCCTTTTTATTTCCCCTCCCAGCAGGTTGTTCTGTGCGCTTTGCATTGTGTGTCCTGTAGTCCAGAACTGGACTGGCCAACAGTGTCACTAAAAATAAAAAGCTACACTGTCACATTACATTAAAAAAAAGTATAGGTACTTGTCAGGGCCCGGACTGGCGGCTAGTGAGGACACAGGAGGTGAATCCTCTGTGCCAAAGAGGCGAAGGCACGGGTCGCACTGGAGGACCGGTTCTAAGCAGCTACCGGTTTTCACCAGAGCCCGCCGCAAGGCGGGATGGACTTGCTGCGGCGGTAGCAACCAGGTCGTGTCCCCCAGTAGCGGCTCGACTTCTCTGGCAGCTGAGATAGGCACGGTACACTGGGACTAGGCAGAGGCAAGGTCAGACGTAGCGGAAGGTCAAGGCAGGCGGCAATGGTACGTAGTCAGGGGCAACGGCAGAAGGTCAGATACACTGGAAAGGCAAGTACAAAACGCTTTCTCAGGGCACTAAGGCAACAAGATCCGGCAAGGACAGGAAGGGGGAGTGGGTTTTTAAGTGTTTTGGAGTGTGACACAGTAATTGGACCAGGCACCAATCAATGGTGCACTGGCCCTTTAAATTTAAGAAGACCGGCGCGCGCGCGCCCTAGAGAGCAGCGGGACCGCGCGTGCCGGGACGGAGCAGGGGGAGGAGGCCGGTGAGCAGGATGGGATGCGATCCGCGGGCGGACAGGTGCCGCCGCATGGATCGCATCCCCGCCAGCATCAGAGCAGCGCTCACGGTCAGAGGAGCCGACCGGAGCGCTGCAGGGGGACAGACGCCGCGGGCGCTCCGGGATGGATGGGACACCCGGAGCGCTCGGCGTTACAGTACTTGTGCTCAGTCTTAAAAAAGTGTTATAGGGACAACCCTAATTTAAAGCATATTTTATGTTTTAAACTTTATGTAGCGGGGTCTCTAAATTTATGTGGACACCCAGGTGTGTAAGTATAGGAATAGTGGACCACTTGTGTTCGTGGAGGATTGGATGGTGTAATAATCTCCTTGGCCTCTGGGTGGCGGGGTACCTGGAGGCTCAAGGTAGATTTGCCATTACAGTGCTACCCCCTTTGTCCCTTTCCGGAGATGGCACGGCGAGGGCGGGGAACCCGCTGTGGTGTCGATGGGAGGAGACAAGGGGGGGGAGATGCCCTAACCACGAGGTTCCTCCGGAGGATCTTCCTCACGCGCCCAGGCACCCCAGGCCTGGGTGCGGGCGGTTCTGGATTCCGGCTCAGGTGCCCTAGGCCTGACCGGAATGGAGTTGGAGTCCATCCCAGGCACCTTCAGCCTGGGGTCAGGTACTATACTAGGAGGCCTGGGGTCCAGTGACTTCGACTGGATCCCGCGAGGGTGGAGACGTCCGAGGGTCCCTGAGGTGGATGGGGCCCATGTCTGAGGTGAGGAGGCCAGGGAGGTTACCCATTCGGAGAGTCTGGAGCAGCATCAACCCAGTGACGGATGGGCCTCTGGCAACTCCCTTGGAGGGACATCTTCCCCTGATAGGGGCCGCAACGCAGCGAAGGTACTCCTATCTACGTTCTCTTGAGTCACTGGTAGAGACTCTCAGATTCTAAGTCCTTTCTAGCTAAATGCCATAGTAACCGCTGGCAAGATCGCAGTGGTTTAGCTAATAACCAGGATAGTGCCTCGACCTGCTCATTCCCCGTATCAAAATGTTATCAAGTCGCAACCAGTTGGCTACTGAAGCACTGTTTATTGTGAGATGTACAATAAAGCAAGAGTTGGACTGTGATCGGTGTGTGGAACTCTGGTTAATGGGAGCAGAGGGAAGTGTTGACGCAGCAGGACTGTATTCTATAACAGAACACATAGGCCCGAGGGAATATCTGGTGCTGGCCTTCACCTCACCCACAGCTATGGGGAGGACATGGGCCGTAGCGCATCTCACCCTGTCGTGTGACATGCCCCTAGACAAAGAAGATGGGGTGAGGCCGCTGCACGTGGGGGCTCGTGAGTCCGGGATGATATGTGTTTTAACTTTGGAAGAAAGAATGGCTGTGTCTGGACTTTGCTGCCCGGAGGAGTTCCGAGCAGGTCGGCCATGTGATTGGCCAAAGTGCATCCCTGCTCAAAGTCGTGGAAATGACCCTAGGACAGGAAAGGCCCATGCAGAGGAGCGAGAAGAGGGAGGAGTCCAGCCGTGTGAAGTACTACATGTGGGGGCCTTTATTACACTGCGCCACGAGGCACCCCGTGACTGTACAGTTCATGGGCGGAGCTTGAAGGAAGCCCGCGAAAACGTGCAAGTCATGGGAGGAGTCTGGCCATGTGGAGGAACTCACGTGGAGACTTCGGCGCGTGGTCAGTGCGTGATGGAGCAGCAGATAGTCGGGATGGCATCAAGCTCCCCGTGGATTTCAGTTCCCTACCCCACGAAGATGACTACATTCGCTGCTCCCCTTACAGACACGGGGATAAGACTCAGGCCCCGAGGGCAGTTGGCTTTGTACTCATGCAGAGACACGGAGGCCCTCAGCGTGATCTGTCTCAGGTGCTCGGGACTGGTGGTCCACCTGAAGCCATTCGGGCGTTGCGAGGCATGCAAAGAGTTCTTGTTCGAGGTGGAGCCATCCACAGTAAGGCCCCGGGCCCTTCGCCTCAACAGCCTCACAGGTACCGCTACTCTAGAAGGAGAGATCCAGGCCTTTGCGGAGGTTCCCGTACGCACTGACCAGGGCGATGTGACTGCCCAATCAGAGACTGAGAGAGAAAAATCCAAGGATGCTGCTTCGGTCACCACAGATTCTCTGCTCCCACCTCTGAAGAGGAAGGTTGGCCTGGTGCAGGCCTCCTGTGGTCGTGGTCGAGCTTCACCCCGTCGCTTGCCTGGCCTGGATGGATCCGGTTGGAAGAGTCCTGGACATCCCAGTTCTACAAAAGGTCAAGGTGAGCCAGGGGCTGGGACTGTGGTGGTGGTTGGAGGTGTCGGGGGTCCACAGCCAGTGGAGCCCGCAAGGGAGGGCAGCACCACGTCTACCAGAGACCACCTTCCTGCCGAGATGTATGACACCTCCGACCTAGAGTCGCTGTCAGATTGTGGAGATGATGGGGAGATTGATGAACTGTTTCATCGGAAGGGCTGGGACAAACGCCCATTGCCTGTAATACGTGTACCGCAGGATTCCCCTATGTCAATAGGAGACAGCACGCCCCGGGTACAAGCCCCAGAGTCTACGAGGAAGTCTAGTCCTCAGAGTACCTTCCCACAATCCACAACATCGCCCGTCTTGGTTGCGGGGATGCAGGGAGCCTCACCACGAGCACCGAGAGAAAAGCCATTAGAGGTAGTGAAAGTACCTCGGCATCCGGAGGCCATCGTTCAACCCGGAGAAGGTGAGCGGGAAGCCATGCCTCCCCTGGCCAGATTGCAACGACCTTTCTCACAGAGAGTCGCCCGTGAGTATGGGTGGGAATATCCCTACTTGCCTCAGGACTTACTTTTTGAAGTTGAGGTCATACGCCAGAGATGGTATGACGAATTTGTTTGGGAAAAGCTCAAAGTACCCCATGCACGAAGATATTTGTCCTGTTCGCCATCCGTGTCGAAAAAGTTTTGGGACTGCAGAGCAGACTGGATGTGGGGTCACCATATCCACGCAGACAAGGTGCGCATCTGTAGGAAGGATGGAGAGGATGCTGACTATTCGATTGAGGTTTTTGATAAACATCTGAAGCCCTTGTTCTTGCCTGACCCGAAGTTCTACTTGTGAGAAGAGACTCACTTGTTGTTCCTTTCCTACAATCTTCTAGAGGTGTTCCTGCCGGAGCATCCGAACTGTGCCCTAGTTTTTTTATTTGGGCTTTTGTTTTCTACTCTTCGGGAGGACTGAGAGAAGTTTTTTTTGTTGTTGTTGTGCTCTCTTCCTCACAGTTCAAAGACAGACTTTGGGGTAGAATTAGTGTAGGGACGCAGGAAGAATGAAGATTGCACCAAGTGTCATTACCGCGGCACTGTCACCAGGTGGCAGTGTTGTGCAACGGCTGTTTGTTTGTTTGTTTTTCTCACACGCATCACCTTACTCATTGGAGCGAGAGGGTCCATTGGTTGATGGACCCATTCATTCCAAAATAACACCTAATGTCAGGATGTGATTTTATTTGTGTGTTGTGTTTTTTTTCCCTCTGCAGGAGATTCGTCTGTCAAGACTGCTGAGTATGGGGTGGTTCTTAGACAGTGAAGGGAGGGATTGTATATGTGTACATGATAGATGTTTTTAGGGAAAAGTTTTATTGTTCTATATTCCCTTTCCCCTTTGAGCAGGTCTTGGTATGGTTGAGGTTCAAATTTTTTTTAGGGATAGCCTCTGGGGCTAAGCTTGTGTCCTCACTCCATGGGAGACATGGGTTTGCACCAGACGCTGGGGACCAGCGTCAAATCACAGGGGGGAGTATGTAGCGGGGTCTCTAAATTTATGTGGGACACCCAGGTGTGTAAGTATAGGAATAGTGGACCACTTGTGTTCGTGGAGGATTGGATGGTGTAATAATCTCCTTGGCCTCTGGGTGGCGGGGTACCTGGAGGCTCAAGGTAGATTTGCCATTACAGTGCTACCCCCTTTGTCCCTTTCCGGAGAGGGCACGGCGAGGGCGGGGAACCCGCCGTGGTGTCGATGGGAGGAGACAAGGGGGGGAGACGCCCTAACCATGAGGTTCCTTCGGAAGATCCTCCTCACGCGCCCAGGCACCCCAGGCCTGGGTGCGTGCGGTTCTGGATTCCAGCTCAGGTGCCCTAGGCCTGACCGGAATGGAGTTAGAGTCCATCCCAGGCACCTTCAGCCTGGGGTCAGGTACTATACTAGGAGGCCTGGGGTCCAGTGACTTCGACTGGATCCTGCGAGGGTGGAGACGTCCGAGGGTCCCTGAGGTGGATGGGGCCCATGTCTGAGGTTAGGAGGCCGGGGAGGTTACCCATTCGGAGAGTCTGGAGCAGCATCAACCCAGTGACGGATGGGCCTCTGGCAACTCCCTTGGAGGGACATCTTCCCCTGATAGGGGCCGCAACGCAGCAAAGGTACTCCTATCTACGTTCTCTTGAGTCGTTGGTAGAGACTCTCAGATTCTAAGTCCTTTCTAGCTAAATGCCATAGTAACCGCTGGCGAGATCGCAGTGGTTTAGCTAATAACCAGGATAGTGCCTCGACCTGCTCATTCCCCGTATCAATATGTTATCAAGTCGCAACCAGTTGGCTACTGAAGCACTGTTTATTGTGAGATGTACAATAAAGCAAGAGTTGGACTGTGATCGGTGTGTGGAACTCTGGTTAATGGGAGCAGAGGGAAGTGTTGACGCAGCAGGACTGTATTCTATAACAGAACACATAGGCCCGAGGGAATATCTGGTGCTGGCCTTCACCTCACCCACAGCTATGGGGAGGACATGGGCCGTAGCGCATCTCACCCTGTCGTGTGACATGCCCCTAGACAAAGAAGATGGGGTGAGGCCGCTTCATTTATATTATACAAATATATATTTATTAATATTCAAATACAATATTTATACATATCAAAACAATTAATTATGAATTTCAAAATTCTAAAGTTGTAAATGAATTTAAAAGTGTAAAATTAGAAGAATAAACTCTTAAAAAAGGAAATTGCACTTCAAGACATTGCTTTGGAATACATTTCCCAGGCTGAAAGAATGTCTAAGGAACTTGGCTAAATTCTCATATTCTTCCTGACAGATCAAAATGTGGTCCTGGCCAGACAGCAGAGGAAAAGACAATAAAGAGGAGGGAGGAGGGAAGTGCAGAGAAGGGGAGATGCGCGGAAGGAAGGAGGATCCCACATCCTGGCAGGAAATTCTTAAGCTGGGAAAGACGCACAAGTCTGACATGACAACTTGTGACTGATTCTCAGGGGAGCTCCCTCCTGCTATAATTTTTCAGCTCAGAGGAGTGTGAGTGACTGCTTCAACAATCAAGATGTGCAGCTAGTGGACCTGTAGGAACTTTCCCATCATTATGTTTTCCCTCTCCACATTCATTCCCCTCTCTATACTAGTATGCTTTCCAGTGTAACCTCATCACAGCTATGCAGGGCCTGTCTGTGCTCCTATATAGACTCATGCAGGATATTATTATTATGTCTACATGGACATGCAGATGTTCTGACATGGCAGTTATAACAGAAAATATCTCTGAATAAAAACTAAAATGAAAACTAAAACTAAACTAAAGAAAAAATAAATAATTCTATATAGCAAATAATGTTCATGTGTGTATGACAATCTGTAAAAGAATGGCTTTAATTTTTCTGGTTTTTATTCTGTGCTGTTAAAAAGGAACTTCACTCACTCCTATGAGTTTTATCCCTCTTGCCTGAATCATACCTGCCAACTAGGGATGAGCCGGACACCGCCCGGTTCGATTCGAACCAGAACCTGCGAACGGACCGAAAGTTCGCGCAAATTTTAGTACCCTATTAAGTACAATGGACTCGAACTTTCGAAATCAAAGGTTCTAATTTTCTAGGCTAATATGCAAGTTATTATCCTAAAAAGGGTTTGGGGACCCGGTCCTGCCCCAGGGGACATGTATCAATGCAATAAAAGTTTTAAAAACTGCAGTTTTTTCGGGAGCAGTGATTTTAATTATGCTTAAAGTGAGAAAAAAAAAGTGAAATATTCCTTTATCGTACCTGGGGGGGGGGGGGGGGTGTCTAAAGTATGCCTGTGAAGTGGCACGTGTTTCCCGTGTTTAGAACTGTCCCTGCACAAAATGACATTTCTAAAGGAAAAAAAGGAATTTAAAACTGCGGCTTTAATGTAATGTCTGGTCCCAGCAATATGGATGAAAATCATTGAGAAAAATGACATGGGTACCCCCCCCCCCAGCCCACTACCAGCCCCTTTGGGTCTTGTATGGATATTAAGGGGAACTCCGCACCCAAATTAAAAAAAGGCAAACAAGACAGGGACTGTAGGTTTGTTCTTAAGTGGAATCTGTTTGTAATTTGGAACAGGTACATTTTTCAAGTGTAGCTCCAGCCCAAAAATCTATTTTTAAGCTTTTTGGAAAACATAGGGAAGGGTTATCACCCCTGTAACATTTGTTTTGATGTCTGTGCCCCTGTTCAGAACATTTCACCTCACTTTCCGTCCCAATGACAAATGTTTTTGAAAATTTGAGTTTTTTATTGAAACAAGAATTGGTGATAAAGCATCAGTGGAGAGGAGACACCTTTTTCTCATATTAACTCTTACAGGAGAGAATTTGCCTCCCTAGGGGTAGATTTCCTCTCACTTCCTGTTGTCTCCTTACGTTTGCAAGTAGGAGTCATTTGTAAGTTGGATGTTTGAAAGTAGGGGTCTGCCGTATATACTCTGCAGAAATTTGGCCCTTAGGTGTTGGTGTTGCCACAACACTGTAAGCCCTCACAGTTACTCTTGGTGGGCGCTGGAACGCCCTGCTGTGAACCATTATATCAAGAATTGTAATTACATGCCATTGTTGAACAGTGGTAGGAAAAATTGGGCCTTTGGTGGTGGTGCTGGTTCCACAACACTGTAAGTCCTCACAGTTACTCTTGGTGGGCGCAGGAATGGGCCCAGCTGTGAAATATTAGATCAAGAATTGTAATTACATGCCCCTGTTGAACAGGGGCAGAAAAATTGGGCCTTTGGTGGTGGTGGTGTTGCCACAACATTGGAAGTCCTCACGGTTACTCTTGGTGGGCGCAAGAATGGACCCTTCTGTGAATTATTAGATCAAGAATTGTAATTACATGCCCCCTGTTGAACAGGGGAAGAAAAATTGGGCCTTAGGCACTGGTGCCACAACACTGCAACCCCTCACAGATACTGTACTTGGAGCGCAGCTATGAGCCCTCCTGCAAAGTATTGCATCAAAAATTGTAATTACACGCCCCTGTTAAACGGGGGCAGAAAAATTGGGCCTTAGGCACTGGTGCTTGTGCCACAACACTGCAACCCCTGACAGATACTTTATTAGGAGCGCAGGAATTGGGCCTTAGCCACTGGTGGCGGTGCCCAGAACCAAAAATGTTCTTACAAGCTATCAGCATGATCATTGAGGAGGAAGAGGATAGTCACTCAGCATAAGAGGATAGTCACTCAGCATCAGCATAGGCAGTCTTGAAGGGATCTGACATTTCAAAAAAAAATATTTGGTTACATCAGCATCAGGTGCTTGGTAGCTGGTGGTGATCCAAGACTGATTCATTTTTATGAAGGCTAGTCGATCGACCGAGTCGGTGGACAGGCGCACCTTGTGATCGGTTACAAAGCCTCCAGCAGCACTGAATGTGCGTTCCAAAAGAACGCTGGATGCAGGACAGGCCAGTAGCTCAATTTCATACTGTGCAAGCTCTGGCCAGTGATCCAGCCTCAAGACCCAGTAACCCAGAGGAGTTTCGGTGGGAAAGGTGTCCAAGTCTGATCTTGCCCCTAGGTATTCCTGCACCATGTAAACCAGACGCTGGCTATGGTTGCTGGAACCGATCATACTTTGGGGCTGCATACTAATAAATTGTCTAAACGCATCAGTCAGACGGCCACCTTCTCCACCGCTCCTTCTTTGACTGACCGAAGCCTCAGCAACACGTTGTCCAGGACCAGGAATTTGTAACCTCCCAGTATGTGGGAACACGTTGCACAGACCTTTCTGCAAGGCCTCCTGAAGATGCTTCATCCTCTGCTCCCTCTGCGACGGCAAGATAAGGTCCGCAACCTTACCCTTGTAACGTGGATCAAGGAGGGTTGCTAGCCAGTAATGATCCCTCTCCTTGATCGCACGAATACGAGGATCCTTCCGCAGGCCTTGCAGGATCAGGGAGGCTATGCAGCGTAGGTTTGCCGAGGCATTCGGTGCAGAGTCCTCTGGGTCACTGGGGAAGACATGATCCGCAGCCACCTCCTCCCAGCCATGTACAAGTCCACGGGTGTCTTGGGACTGTAATTGATCCCTTGAAGACTGCTGCTGATGCTGAGTGCTAGTCTCCACCTCCATGCTGACACAATCCTCCTCCTCCTCCTCCTCGTCCTTTTCCTGTGTGATAGCCAGGCCAGTAGGAACACTGTCTGAATAAAGGGGGCCTTGAGAGGTAAGGAAGTCCTCCTCTTCCTGCCTCTTTTCTGCCTCAAGTGCCCTGTCCATTATTCCATGCAGCGTGTGCTCCAACAGGTGGACAAGAGGGACAGTATCACTGATGCATGCACTGTCACTGCTCACCATCCTCGTGGCCTCCTCAAATGGTGCCAGGACAGTGCATGCATCCCTGATCATGCGTGTGGAAAAAAAATCCAGGCTCCCCTGACCCTGTCTTGGTGCCATATTGCAACAGATACTCATTGATGGCCCTCTGCTGTGTGTGCAGCCGCTGCAGCATGGCCAACGTAGAGTTCCACCTGGTGGGCATGTCTTAGATTAGGCGGTCCTTGGGCAGGTGGTATTCCTTTTGCAGGTCAGCCAGCCGAGCACTGGCATTATATGACCAGCGGAAATGCCCACAGAGTTTCCTGGCCTGCTTCAGGACCTCCTGGGTAAGCCTAAGTACCTGCCCAAGAACCGCTGCACCACCAAGTTAAGGACGTGAGCCAAACAGGGCACATGGGTCAGTTGTCCCTGTCGGAGGGCGGAGAGGAGGTTGGTGCCATTGTCGCAAACCACCTTTCCTGGATTAAGCTGGCGTGGCGTCAACCACCTCTGAGCCTGCCCCTGCAGAGCTGACAGAATCTCTGCCCCAGTGTGGCTCCTGTCCCCCAAGCACACCAGCTCAAGCACTGCATGGCATCTTTTTGCCTGCGTGCTTGCGTAGCCCCTTGAACGCCTACGGAGCACCGCTGGTTCCAAGGACAAAGCACGGGTAGAGGCCATGGAGGAAGAAGAAGAGGAGGGGGTGGAGGAGAGAGGTGTGTCAGAATCACCAGTAGAAACATTTTGGAGGCGTGGTGGCGGAACAACCTCCAACACTAATGCACCTTGTCCTGCATCTATCTCAGGTGCCAGCAGAGTCACCCAATGTGCCGTGAAAGATAGGTAACGTCCCTGTCCATGCCTGCTGGACCATGAGTCAGCGGTAATATGCACCTTACCGCTGATTGCCCTGTCCAGTGAGGCCAAGACATTGCCTTCCACATGCCGGTAGAGAGTCTTCCGTGAGAAAAAGTGGCGTTTGGGAACCTGCCACTGAGGAACCGCACATTCCCAAACTCACGGAAGGGGGCAGAGTCTACCAACTGAAAAGGCAGCAGTTGAAGTGCTAGCAATTTAGCCAAGCTAGCATTCAACCGCTGGGCATGTGGATGGCTGAGAGCGAACTTCTTTCGGCGGTGCAGCAGCTGGGGCAGGGAAATTTTCCTGGTACAATCGGACGTCGGTGTACCGATAGCAGATCGCCCGCAAGTACTTGGCTGTGACACACCTAATTCTACACCTTCATTCCTCTCAGTGCAGGTTTCAGAGAGGACTGAAGGTATAGTGGGGTTGGAGATCCCAGCTGATGAGGAGCAAGGAGAGGTCCGCTTTGTTTATTGGTGTTGGTCTTTTAGGTAGGCTTGCCAATGAACTGCATGGCAGGTCGACATATGTCTGGTCAAGCACGTGGTGCCCAAGCGGCTGATGTTTTGGCCAAGCGAGATACGCTTTAGACATATGTTGCAAATGGCATCGGTGCGATCTGCTGCACACGTCTGAAAAAAGGCCCACACCAAAGAACTTTTGGAATAACGCGCAGAGACAGCAGCGCCCTGCACATGCGGAGCTCTGCGGTGTGATGCAGTTGGTGTGCTGCCCTTAAGCTGGCCCCTGGAGGGCATCCTGCCTCGTTGGAGATGTTCCTCCTCCTCCTCCTTCTCCTCTCTCCTATCAGGCACCCACGTGGAGTCAGTGACCTCATCAATCCCTCCCTCCTCATCACTGGAGCAAATCTGGCAGTATGCTGCAGCTGGGGGAACATGACTGCCAGATAGCTGTCCTTGTTGAGCACCCCCTCTCTCTGGGCTCATGTTACTACACCCAGTCTCTGGGCTCACGTTACTGCCTTCCTCTAGCTGGGTTCCATCATCGGAGCCTTCAAAACGCTGGGCATCCTCCTGGAGCATGTACCCAACACTGTGGTCAAACAGTTCGGGGGACTCCTCAGGAGGACATGTTGGGGCTAGGGAAGGAGTGACTGATGCCATTGAGCCGAGGGAAGAGGCCGCTTTGGCAGCTGCTTTGCCAGACAAAGTACCCTGAGCCTGGGTGAGAGAGGATGAGGAGGATGAGGACGGCTTGGTCATCCACTCTACCAAGTCTTGGGCATGTTGTGGCTCAACATGGCCAGCTGCCGAAAAGAAGGACAAGCGTGTCCCACGGCCACATGCTGATGAGGATGCACCGTGTTCACAACCAGCACTGTTGCCTCTAGACACAGAGCCTGCTTGCCCTCTTTTATTGCCTCGTGACTGTCTGCCTCTTCTTGTTTGCCTTCCAGACATACTAATGGCCTGCAGTGCAGTGAGATGTAGCTGCACAAAGGTGGGATGTATATATATATATATATATATATATACACTGTATATCTGTACTGATAATGCAGCTATCAGAATCAACTGCCTGCTGTGGTATTAGAATGAGAAAAGCAGCAATTGTCTTCAGTTAGTTTTAGGTGAACACTGTGCAGAAGACACAGTACACTAACTGAAAATACTTGCAGCTCTCTGCCTGTGGTTTTATTATGAGAACACCGCAAATTGTATTCAGGTTCCTTTAAGTTAACGCTGTGCAAAGGACAGAAGTACACTACATGAAATTAATGCAGCTCTCTGCCTGTGGTTTTATTATGAGAACAGCACTAACAGAATTCAGGTAAGCTTTAGGTGAACGCTATGCAAAGCACACTGACTGCAGCTATACCAATCACCTGCCTGCCTGTCACAGTATAGAGAATAACAGGAATGGATCTAGCTAAACTGAATACAGTGTATAAATATATATACAACACTTAGGATGCATATGTATCCTCTACACACTGTAACTGCAGCTAACTGACTCGCCTGCCTGCTCTATCTAACTCAATATAAATGACACTGTCTCTCTCTTTACTTTAACCAATGCCAACACACTACACAAGGCTGCCAAGCAGTGTGGGGCGTGTACCTACTCCTCTAAGCCATGATTGGCCAAAGCCACCCTGGCTTTGGCCAATTACGGCTCTCCGTTCTTACCGCGCTGTGATTGGCCAAAGCGTGTGGGTCATAGTGCATGCTTGGCCAATCATCAGCCAGCAATGCACTGCGATGCCGCAGTGAATTATGGGCTGTGACGCGCCACTTGAATTTGGCGCGAACGGCCCATAATGTTCGCAATTCGGCGAACAGCCGATGTTCGAGTCGAACATGGGTTCCCGCTACAATCTTGAAAATTGTACTCTCTAACCGATCTGAGCGTGCCCCGATCAAAGTCCCGATTTTTTGCCTTTGTCCCGGGAATCAGAACTTTTTTGGGCAACGGCCACTGCAGCTTCTGGCTATGAAGACATGGCCGCAAGATTTCCGTCCGGCTAGGAGGTCTCTTTCCCTGTGTGCTTAGTGGACAGGGGAGGGGCCTCCGATCCCTGCAGCTAATCGGCTTCTCAGTGTACAAGTAGACAATTCGCTTGTGTACTGAAGCTGGTTAGTCTCACGGAATGGAGGCCCCTCCCCTCCCCACTGAACACACTGGGAAAAAGACCTGCCAAGCTCGGCCTCCACGACCTCCACGGAGATCAAATCATGCAAGAGGGACTCTACTAGGGGCACCTGTGATGTAAGGAGGGACTCTACTGGAGGTACCTGTGGGGGCATCTGTGATGTAAGGAGGGACTCTACTGGGGGCACCTGTGATGTAAGGAGGGACTCTATTGGGGGCACCTGTGGGGGCACCTGTGATGTAAGGAGGGACTCTACTGGGGGCACCTGTGATGTAAAGAGGGACTCTACTGGGAGAACCTGTGATGTAAGGAGGGACTCTGCTGGGGGCACCTGTGATGTAAGAAGGGACTCCCTGGGGGCACCTGTGATGTAAGGAGGGACTCTACTGGGGGCACCTGATGTAAGGAGGGACTCTGCTGAGGGAGCCTGTGATGTAAGGAGGGACTCTACTGGGGCACCTGTGATGTAGGGAGGGACTCTACTGGGGCACCTGTGATGTAGGGAGGGACTCTACTGGGGGCACCTTTGATGTAAGGAGGGACTCTACTGGGGACACCTGTGATGTAAGGAGGGACTCTACTGGGGCACCTGTGATGTAAGGAGGAAATCTACTGGGGGCACCTGTGATTTAAAGAGGGACTCTACTGGGGGCACCTGTAATGTAAGGAGGGACTCTGCTGGGGGCAACTGTGATGTATGGAGGGACTCTGCTGGGGGCACCTGTGATCTAAAAAGGGACTCTACTGGGGGCACCTGTGATAAAAGGAGGATATCTACTGGAGGCACCTGTGATTTAAGTAGGGACTCTATTGGGGGTACCTGTAATATAAGGAAGAACTCTGCTGGGGGCAACTGTGATGTAAGGAGGGACTCTACTGGGGGTACCTGTGATGTAAGGAGGGACTCTACTTAGGGCACCTGTGATGTAAGGAGGGACTCTACTGGGGGCACCTGATGTGAGGAGGGACTCTACTGGGGGCACCTGTGATGTAAGGAGGGACACTACTGGGGGCACCTGTGATGAAAGGAGGAAATCTACTGGGGGCAACTGTAATGTAAAGAGGGACTCTGCTGGGGGCACCTGTGATCTAAGGAGGGACTCTACTAGGGGCACCTGTGATGTAAGGAGGGACTCTACTGGGGGCACCTGTGATATAGGCAGGGACTCTACTGGGGGCACCTGATGTAAAGAGGGACTCTACTGGGGTGCACCTGTGATGTAAGGAGTAACTCCCTGGGGACACCTGTGATGTAAGGAGGGACTCCCTGGGGGCACCTGTGATGAAGGAGGGACTCTACTGGGGGCACCTCCCTGTGATGTAAGGAGGGACTCTACTGGGGGGCACCTGTGATGTAAGGAGGGACTCTACTGGGGGCACTTTTGATGTAGAGAGGGACTCTACTGGGGGTACCTGTAATGTAAGGAGGGACTCTGCTGGGGGCAACTGTGATGTAAGGAGGGACTCTGCTGGGGGCACCTGTGATGTAAGGAGTAACTCTACTGAGGGCACCTATAATTTAAGGAGGGACTCTACTAGGGCACCTGATGTAAGGAGGGACTCTACTGGGGCACCTGTGATGTAAAGAGGGACTCTACTGGGAGCACCTGTGATGTAAGGAGGGACTCTACTGGGGGCACTTTTTATGTAGAGAGGGACTCTACTGGGGGCACCTGTGATTTAAGGAGGGACTCTCCTGGGGACACCTGTAATGTAAGGAGGGACTCTGCTGGGGGCAACTGTGATGTAAGGAGGGACTCTGCTGGGGGCACCTGTGATGTAAGGAGGGACTCTAATGGGGCACCTGATGTAAGGAGGGACTCTACTGGGGCACCTTTGATTTAAGGAGGGACTCTACTGGGGGCACCTGTGATTTAAGGAGGGACTCTACTGGGGCACCTGTGATATAAGGAGGGACTCTGCTGGAGGCAACTGTAATGTAAGGAGGGACTCTACGGGGGGCACTTTTGATGTAAGGAGGGACTCTACTGGGGCACCTATAATGTAAGGAGGGACTCTACTGGGGCACCTGATGTAAGGAGGGACTCTACTGGGGCACCTTTGATTTAAGGAGGGACTCTACTGGGGGGGCACCTGTGATTTAAGGAGGGACTCTACTGGGGACACCTGTAATGTAAGGAGGGACTCTGCTGGGGGCAACTGTGATGTAAGGAGGGACTCTGCTGGGGGCACCTGTGATGTAAGGAGGGACTCTAATGGGGCACCTGATGTAAGGAGGGACTCTACTGGGGCAATTTTGATGTAGGGAGGAAATCTACTGGGGACATCTGTGATTTAAGGAGGGACTCTACTGGGGGCACCTGTAATGTAAGGAGGGTCTCTGCTGGGGCCAACTGTGATGTAAGGAGGGACTCTGTTTGGGGTACCTGTGATGTAAGGAGGGACTCTATTGGGGGCACCTGTGATGTAAGGAGGGACTTCCTGGGGGCCCCTGTTTGTAAGGTGGGACTCTACTGGAGGCACCTGAGATGTAAGGAGGGACTCTACTGGGGGCACTTGTGATGTAAGGAGGGACTCTACTGAGGGCACCTGATGTAAGAAGGGACTCCCTGGGGGCACCTGTGATATAAAGAGGGACTCTACTGGGGGCACCTGTGATGTAAGGAGGGACTTCCTGGGGGCCCCTGTTCGGAACGTGGGACTCTACTGGAGGCACCTGAGATGTAAGGAGGGACTCTACTGGGGGCACTTGTGATGTAAGGAGGGACTCTACTGGGGGCACTTGTGATTTAAGGATAGACTCTACTGGGGGCACTTGTGGTGTAAGGAGGGACTCTACTGGGGGCACTTGTGATTTAAGGAGGGACTCTGCCGGGGGCACCTGTGATGTAAGGAGGGACTCTACTGGGGGCACCTGTGATGTAAGAAGGGACTCCCTGCGGGCACCTGTGATGTAAGGATGGACTCTACTGGGGCACCTGTGATGTAAGAAGGGACTCCTTGGGGGCACCTGTGATGTAAGGAGGGACTCTCCTGGGGACACCTGATGTAAGGAGGGACTCTGCTGTGGACACCTGATGGCATCTCGTGGCAGGCGACGTGGCAAGTGACACGCTCATCGCTTCCACTGATTCTGCTTTATGGTGAGTTGAACTAACCATTATGGTGAGTTGAACTAACCATATTTATATTACAGTTGGTTGTCCTCAAAAAACATTCTGACGTGAGTAGTGAATCTGGTGTTGTCTGATGATACCTGTTGCTCGTTCATCATTATCAAGAGGCTGGGTGTCTCTTCTGGGTCCTTACACCAGGCCACCTGATGATACGCCACTGCATATGTGCAGTGTGCTTGAAATTGTCCATTGCATGTGCAAATAAATGTATATTATTTAGTCTGTGTGTCTACAAACTATATTATACTGTATATAATTTAAATGTATCAACCCTGTTGTTCTGACTCCCTACCTAATTTCTTGAGGACCTAAAATGCCAGGACAGTTTAAACACCCCCAAAATTACCAATTTTGCGAATGTAGACACTCCACTCTATTTAGTAAGAAGCATTGTGAGTGTTTTTGAAGTTGTAATTTTTCAACACAATTTTTGGGAAAATTAAGAAAGTAAACAAAATTTGACTTTATTTCACAAAATTGTCATTTGACCAAGTTATTTCTCGCTCACGACAAAGGCATACTTACAATTGTACCCCAAAACACATTCTTCTACTCCTCCTAAGTAGGGATGAGCTCGGTGTTCGAGTCGAACATACGTTCGACTCGAACATCGGCTGTTCGATCGTTCGACGAAGATCGAACTATTTGGGCCGTTCGCGCCTAATTCGAGTGACGCGAACGGCCCACAATGCACTACGCCATCGCAGTGTCATCCAGGCGCTGTGATTGGCCAAGCATGCACTGTGACCCCGCATGCTTGGCCAATCACAGCGCCGGCAGCGAGGAGAGCAATGATTGGCCACAGGCAGGATGCCTGTGGCCAATTATTGCTGAGGGTGTTTAGTACACGCCCCACACTATAAAAGGCCGCCAGCACGGCGGCCTAGTGTAGTGTGTTCCGGAGCAGGGAAAGAGAAGCATAGACAGGGACAGTGACATTTTTTTTTCTTGCTTAACCTGGATTCCTTTAGTTTAGGGAAAGAGAAGGATAGGTAGGGAGAGTGTCAGTGTGTTTCACTGTGCTAATCCTTGTTTCTAGGGACAGGGAAGGACAGTGAGGGAAATTCTCCTTTTGCTATACTGTGCTAAAGCATTGATCATCAACCATCTTTAAAAAAACATTTTTTCTAGGGACAGAAAACTATAGGTAGGGAGAGTGTCAGTGTGTTTTACTGTGCTAATCCTTGTTTCTAGGGACAGGGAAGGACAGTGAGGGAAATTCTCCTTGTGCTATACTGTGCTAAAGCATTGATCATCAACCATCTTTAAAAAAACATTTTTTCTAGGGACAGAAAACTATAGGTAGGGAGAGTGTCAGTGTGTTTCACTGTGCTAATCCTTGTTTCTAGGGACAGGGAAGGACAGTGAGGGAAATTCTCCTTGTGCTATACTGTGCTAAAGCATTGATCATCAACCATCTTTAAAAAAACATTTTTTCTAGGGACAGAAAACTATAGGTAGGGAGAGTGTCAGTGTGTTTTACTGTGCTAATCCTTGTTTCTAGGGGCAGGGAAGGACAGTGAGGGAAATTCTCCTTGTGCTATACTGTGCTAAAGCATTGATCATCAACCATCTTTAAAAAAACATTTTTTCTAGGGACAGAAAACTAT
The DNA here is from genome assembly GCA_029206835.1 of Rana muscosa. NCBI lineage: Eukaryota > Metazoa > Chordata > Amphibia > Anura > Ranidae > Rana > Rana muscosa. The sequence goes on from CM055122.1 coordinate 412,511,507, forward strand.
AGGTAGGGAGAGTGTCAGTGTGTTTCACTGTGCTAATCCTTGTTTCTAGGGACAGGGAAGGACAGTGAGGGAAATTCTCCTTGTGCTATACTGTGCTAAAGCATTGATCATCAACCATCTTTAAAAAAACATTTTTTCTAGGGACAGATAACTATAGGTAGGGAGAGTGTCAGTGTGTTTTACTGTGCTAATCCTTGTTTCTAGGGACAGGGAAGGACAGTGAGGGAAATTCTCCTTGTGCTATACTGTGCTAAAGCATTGATCATCAACCATCTTTAAAAAAACATTTTTTCTAGGGACAGAAAACTATAGGTAGGGAGAGTGTCAGTGTGTTTTACTGTGCTAATCCTTGTTTCTAGGGACAGGGAAGGACAGTGAGGGAAATTCTCCTTGTGCTATACTGTGCTAAAGCATTGATCATCAACCATCTTTAAAAAAACTATTTTTCTAGGGACAGAAAACTATAGGTAGGGAGAGTGTCAGTGTGTTTCACTGTGCTAATCCTTGTTTCTAGGGACAGGGAAGGACAGTGAGGGAAATTCTCCTTGTGCTATACTGTGCTAAAGCATTGATCATCAACCATCTTTAAAAAAACATTTTTTCTAGGGACAGAAAACTATAGGTAGGGAGAGTGTCAGTGTGTTTTACTGTGCTAATCCTTGTTTCTAGGGACAGGGAAGGACAGTGAGGGAAATTCTCCTTGTGCTATACTGTGCTAAAGCATTGATCATCAACCATCTTTAAAAAAACATTTTTTCTAGGGACAGATAACTATAGGTAGGGAGAGTGTCAGTGTGTTTCACTGTGCTAATCCTTGTTTCTAGGGACAGGGAAGGACAGTGAGGGAAATTCTCCTTTTGCTATACTGTGCTAAAGCATTGATCATCAACCATCTTTAAAAAAACATTTTTTCTAGGGACAGAAAACTATAGGTAGGGAGAGTGTCAGTGTGTTTTACTGTGCTAATCCTTGTTTCTAGGGACAGGGAAGGACAGTGAGGGAAATTCTCCTTGTGCTATACTGTGCTAAAGCAGTGATCATCAACCATCTTTAAAAAAACATTTTTTCTAGGGACAGAAAACTATAGGTAGGGAGAGTGTCAGTGTGTTTCACTGTGCTAATCCTTGTTTCTAGGGACAGGGAAGGACAGTGAGGGAAATTCTCCTTGTGCTATACTGTGCTAAAGCATTGATCATCAACCATCTTTAAAAAAACATTTTTTCTAGGGACAGAAAACTATAGGTAGGGAGAGTGTCAGTGTGTTTCACTGTGCTAATCCTTGTTTCTAGGGACAGGGAAGGACAGTGAGGGAAATTCTCCTTGTGCTATACTGTGCTAAAGCATTGATCATCAACCATCTTTAAAAAAACATTTTTTCTAGGGACAGAAAACTATAGGTAGGGAGAGTGTCAGTGTGTTTCACTGTGCTAATCCTTGTTTCTAGGGACAGGGAAGGACAGTGAGGGAAATTCTCCTAGTGCTATACTGTGCTAAAGCATTGATCATCAACCATCTTTAAAAAAACATTTTTTCTAGGGACAGAAAACTATAGGTAGGGAGAGTGTCAGTGTGTTTCACTGTGCTAATCCTTGTTTCTAGGGACAGGGAAGGACAGTGAGGGAAATTCTCCTTGTGCTATACTGTGCTAAAGCATTGATCATCAACCATCTTTAAAAAAACATTTTTTCTAGGGACAGAAAACTATAGGTAGGGAGAGTGTCAGTGTGTTTTACTGTGCTAATCCTTGTTTCTAGGGACAGGGAAGGACAGTGAGGGAAATTCTCCTTGTGCTATACTGTGCTAAAGCATTGATCATCAACCATCTTTAAAAAAACATTTTTTCTAGGGACAGAAAACTATAGGTAGGGAGAGTGTCAGTGTGTTTTACTGTGCTAATCCTTGTTTCTAGGGACAGGGAAGGACAGTGAGGGAAATTCTTCTTGTGCTATACTGTGCTAAAGCATTGATCATCAACCATCTTTAAAAAAACATTTTTTCTAGGTACAGAAAACTATAGGTAGGGAGAGTGTCAGTGTGTTTCACTGTGCTAATCCTTGTTTCTAGGGACAGGGAAGGACAGTGAGGGAAATTCTCCTTGTGCTATACTGTGCTAAAGCATTGATCATCAACCATCTTTAAAAAAACATTTTTTCTAGGGACAGAAAACTATAGGTGGGGAGAGTGTCAGTGTGTTTCACTGTGCTAATCCTTGTTTCTAGGGACAGGGAAGGACAGTGAGGGAAATTCTCCTTGTGCTATACTGTGCTAAAGCATTGATCATCAACCATCTTTAAAAAAACATTTTTTCTAGGGACAGAAAACTATAGGTAGGGAGAGTGTCAGTGTGTTTCACTGTGCTAATCCTTGTTTCTAGGGACAGGGAAGGACAGTGAGGGAAATTCTCCTTGTGCTATACTGTGCTAAAGCATTGATCATCAACCATCTTTAAAAAAACATTTTTTCTAGGGACAGAAAACTATAGGTAGGGAGAGTGTCAGTGTGTTTTACTGTGCTAATCCTTGTTTCTAGGGACAGGGAAGGACAGTGAGGGAAATTCTCCTTGTGCTATACTGTGCTAAAGCATTGATCATCAACCATCTTTAAAAAAACATTTTTTCTAGGGACAGAAAACTATAGGTAGGGAGAGTGTCAGTGTGTTTTACTGTGCTAATCCTTGTTTCTAGGGGCAGGGAAGGACAGTGAGGGAAATTCTCCTTGTGCTATACTGTGCTAAAGCATTGATCATCAACCATCTTTAAAAAAACATTTTTTCTAGGGACAGAAAACTATAGGTAGGGAGAGTGTCAGTGTGTTTCACTGTGCTAATCCTTGTTTCTAGGGACAGGGAAGGACAGTGAGGGAAATTCTCCTTGTGCTATACTGTGCTAAAGCATTGATCATCAACCATCTTTAAAAAAACATTTTTTCTAGGGACAGAAAACTATAGGTAGGGAGAGTGTCAGTGTGTTTTACTGTGCTAATCCTTGTTTCTAGGGACAGGGAAGGACAGTGAGGGAAATTCTCCTTGTGCTATAGTGTGCTAAAGCATTGATCATCAACCATCTTTAAAAAAAAATTTTTTTCTAGGGACAGAAAACTATAGGTAGGGAGAGTGTCAGTGTGTTTTACTGTGCTAATCCTTGTTTCTAGGGACAGGGAAGGACAGTGAGGGAAATTCTCCTTGTGCTATACTGTGCTAAAGCATTGATCATCAACCATCTTTAAAAAAACATTTTTTCTAGGGACAGAAAACTATAGGTAGGGAGAGTGTCAGTGTGTTTTACTGTGCTAATCCTTGTTTCTAGGGACAGGGAAGGACAGTGAGGGAAATTCTCCTTGTGCTATACTGTGCTAAAGCATTGATCATCAACCATCTTTAAAAAAACATTTTTTCTAGGGACAGAAAACTATAGGTAGGGAGAGTGTCAGTGTGTTTTACTGTGCTAATCCTTGTTTCTAGGGACAGGGAAGGACAGTGAGGGAAATTCTCCTTGTGCTATACTGTGCTAAAGCATTGATCATCAACCATCTTTAAAAAAACATTTTTTCTAGGGACAGAAAACTATAGGTAGGGAGAGTGTCAGTGTGTTTTACTGTGCTAATCCTTGTTTCTAGGGACAGGGAAGGACAGTGAGGGAAATTCTCCTTGTGCTATACTGTGCTAAAGCATTGATCATCAACCATCTTTAAAAAAACATTTTTTCTAGGGACAGAAAACTATAGGTAGGGAGAGTGTCAGTGTGTTTTACTGTGCTAATCCTTGTTTCTAGGGACAGGGAAGGACAGTGAGGGAAATTCTCCTTGTGCTATACTGTGCTAAAGCATTGATCATCAACCATCTTTAAAAAAACATTTTTTCTAGGGACAGAAAGTTATAGGTAGGGAGAGTGTCAGTGTGTTTCACTGTGCTAATCCTTGTTTCTAGGGACAGGGAAGGACAGTGAGGGAAATTCTCCTTGTGCTATACTGTGCTAAAGCATTGATCATCAATAGTGATGAGCCGAACACCCCCGGGTTCGGTTCGCACCAGAACCCGCGAACGGACCGAAAGTTCGTACGAACATTAGAACCCTATTAAATACAATGGATGCGAACGTTCGAATTCTAAAGTGGTAATTATAACAACTATTATGCATGTTATTGTCCTAAAAAGGGTTTGGGAACCCGGGTTCTGCACCAGGGGACATGTATCAATGCAAAAATAAGTTTTAATAACGGTCGTTTTTCGGGAGCAGTCATTTTAATGATGCATAAAGTGGAAAAAAAAAGTCAAATATTCCTTTAAATATCGTACCTGGGGGGTGTCTAAAGTATGCCTGTGAAGTGCCACGTGTTTCCCGTGTTTAGAACTGTCCCTGCACAAAATGACACTTCTAAAGGAAAAAAAAGCCATTTAAAACTGCTTGCGGCTTTAATGTAATGTCTGGTCCCGGTAATATGGATGAAAATCTTTAAGAAAAATGGCATAGCTACCCCATGACCCCCCCCCCCACCCCAGCCCATTACCAGCCCCTTTGGGTCTTGTATGGATATTAAGGGGAACCCCGCACATAAAATAAAAAAGGCCCTATATACTCTGAACAGCCGTATACAGGCGGTGCATACAAGACAGGGACTGTAGGTTTGTTCTTATGTAGAATCTGTTTGTAATTTTGAACAGGTACATTGTTGAAGTGTAGCTCCAGCCCAAAAATCTATTTTTAAACTTTTTGGAAAACATAGGTAAGGGTTATCACCCCTGTAACATTTGTTTTGCTGTCTGTGCCCCTGTTCAGAACATTTCACCTCACTTTCCGTCCCAATGACAACTGTTTTTGAAATGTGGTGTTTTTCTTGAAACAAGGATTGCTGATAAAGCATCAGTACAGAGGAGACACCTTTCTCCCATATTTATTCTTACAGGAGAGAATTTTCCTTCCTAGTGGTAGATTTCCTCTCACTTCCTGTTGTCTTCTTGCATTTGCAAGTAGTAGTCGTTTGTAAGTTGGATGTTTGAAAGTAGGGACCTGCCGTATATACTCTGCAGAAATAGGTCCCTTAGTTGTTGGTATTGGCACAACACTGTAAGCACTCACAGTTACTCTTGGTTGGTGCTGGAACGCCCTGCTGTCAACTATTATATCAGGAATTTTAATTACATATAATTGTTGAACAGTGGTAGTAAAAATTGGGCCTTTGATGGTGGTGCTGGTGCCACAACACTGTAAGCCCTGACAGTTACTCTTGGTGGGTGCAGCAATGGGCCCTGCTGTGAATTATTAGATCAAGAATTGTAATTGCATGCCCCTGTTGAACAGGGGCTGAAAAATTGGGCCTTTCGTGGTGGTGGTGGTGGTGTTGCCACAACACTGTAAGCCCTCAGAGTTACTCTTGGTGGGTGCAGGAATGGGCCCTGCTGTGAATTATTAGATCAAGAATTGTAATTACATGCCCCTTTTGAACAGGGGCTGAAAAATTGGGCCTTTCGTGGTGGTGGTGGTGGTGGTGGCATTGCCACAACACTGTAAGCCCTCAGAGTTACTCTTGGTGGGTGCAGCAATGGGCCCTGCTGTGAATTATTAGATCAAGAATTGTAATTGCATGCCCCTGTTGAACAGGGGCTGAAAAATTGGGCCTTAGGAACTGGTGGCACAACACTACAACCCCTCACAGATACGTTACTTGGAGCACAGCAATGAGCCCTGTTGCAAAGTATTGCTTCAAAAATTGTAATGACACGCCCCTGTTAAACAGGGGCTGAAAAATTGGGCCTTAGGCACTGGTGCCACAACACTCCAACCCCTCACAGATACTGTACTTGGAGCACAGCAATGAGCCCTATGGCAAATTATTGCTAAAAAAATTGTAATTACACGCCCCTGTAAAACAGGGGCTGAAAAATTGGGCCTTAGCCACTGGTGGCGGCACCCATAAACAAAAATGATCTTCCAAGCTATCATCATCAATCGTATCATTGAGGACTCGGAGGAGGAGGATAGCCAGTCAACATAACAGCACAGGCACTCAGCATCAGCATCAGTCTTGAAGGGATGTGACATGTTAAAATCAATTAGTCTGTTATATCAGCATCAGGTGTGTGGTAGCTGGTGGTGATCCAAGACTGGTTCATCTTGATAAAAGTCAGTCGATCAACCGAGTCGGTGGACAGGCGCACCCTGTGATCCGTGACAAATCCTCCAGCAGCACTGAATGTGCGTTCCGAAAGAACGCTGGATGCAGGACAGGCCAGTAGCTCAATTGCATACTGTGCAAGCTCTGGCCAGTGATCCATCCTCAAGACCCAGTAAGCCAGAGGATTTTCGGTGGGGAAGGTGTCCAAGTCTGACCTTGCCCCTAGATATTCCTGCACCATGTTTATCAGACGCTGGCGATGGTTGCTGGAACCGATCATACTTTGGGGCTGCGGACTAAAGAATTGTCTGAACGCATCGGTCAGACGGCCACCTTCCCCACCGCTCCTTCTTTGACTGGCCGAAGCCTCAGCAACTCGTTGTCCAGGACCAGGAGTTTGTAACCTCCCAGTCTCTGGGAACGCGTTGCACAGACCTTTCTGCAAGGCCTCCCGGAGTTGTCTCATCCTCTGCTCCCTCTGCGAAGGTAACATAAGGTCCGCAACCTTACCCTTGTACCGTGGATCAAGGAGAGTGGCCAGCCAGTAATGGTCCCTCTCCTTGATCCGAAGAATACGAGGATCCTTCCGCAGACTTTGCAGGATCAGGGAGGCCATGCAGCGTAGGTTTGCTGAGGCATTCGCTCCGGAGTCCTCTGGGTCACTAAGGACGACATGATCCGCAGCCACCTCCTCCCAGCCACGTACAAGTCCACTGGTTTCTTGGGACTGTAAATCATCCCTAAAAGACTGCTGCTGATGATGCTGAGTGCCAGCCTCCACCTCCATGCTGACACAATCCTCCTCCTCCTCCTCCTCCTCCTCCTCCTCCTCCTCCTCTTCCTCTTCCTGTGCGATGGGTGGGACAGAAGGAACACTGTCTGGGTAAAGGGGGCCTTGAGAGGCAAGGAAGTCCTCCTCTTCCTGCCTCTGTTCTGCCTCAAGTGCCCTGTCCATTATTCCACGCAGCGTGTGCTCCAACAGGTGGACAAGAGGTACAGTGTCACTGATGCATGCACTGTCACTGCTCACCATCCTCGTGGCCTCCTCAAATGGTGCCAGGACAGTGCATGCATCCCTGATCATGCCCCACTGGCGTGGAGAAAAAAAAAACAAGCTCCCCTGACCCTGTCCTGGTGCCGTAGTCGCACAGGTACTCATTGATGGCCCTCTGCTGCGTGTGCAGCCGCTGCAGCATGGCCAACGTTGAGTTCCACCTGGTGGGCATGTCACATATAAGGCGGTTCTTGGGCAGGTTCAACTCCTTTTGCAGCTCAGCCAGGCGAGCACTGGCATTATAAGATCTGTGGAAATGCACACAGACTTTCCTGGCCTGCCTCAGGACATCCTGTAAGCCCGGGTACCTGCCCAAGAACCGCTGCACCACCAGGTTAAGGACGTGAGCCACACAGGGCACATGGGTCAGTTGTCCCTGTCGGAGGGCGGAGAGGAGGTTGGTGCCATTGTCGCAAACCACCATTCCTGGCTTAAGCTGGCGTGGCGTCAACCACCTCTCGGCCTGGCCCTGCAGAGCAGACAGGACCTCTGCCCCAGTGTGGCTTCTGTCCCCCAAACACACCAGCGCAAGCACGGCATGGCATCTTTTTGCCTGCGTACTTGCGTAGCCCCGTGAACGGCTACGGAGCACCGCTGGTTCATAGGACAAACCACAGGAAGAGGCCATGGAGGAAGAAGAAGAGGAGGGGGTGGAGGAGAGAGGTGTGTCACAACCAGTAGTAGCATTTTGGAGGCGTGGCGGTGGAACAACCTCCAACACTACTGCACCTTGTCCTGCATCCTTCCCAGCTGCCAAAAGAGTGACCCAATGGGCCGTGAAAGAAAGGTAACGTCCCTGTCCATGCCTGCTGGACCATGAGTCAGCGGTAATATGCACCTTACCGCTGACCGCCCTGTCCAGCGAGGCTAAGACATTGCCTTCCACATGCCGGTAGAGAGCCGGAATAGCCTTCCGTGAGAAAAAGTGGCGTTTGGGAACCTGCCACTGAGGAACCGCACATTGCACAAACTCACGGAAGGGGGCCGAGTCTACCAACTGAAAAGGAAGCAGTTGAAGCGCTAGCAATTTAGCCAAGCTAGCATTCAACCGCTGGGCATGTGGATGGCTGGGAGTGAACTTCTTTCGATGGTCCAGCAGCTGGGGCAGGGAAATTTGCCTGCTAGAATCGGACGTCGGTGTACTGCTAGCAGAGTGGCCGCAAGTACTTGGCTGTGACACACCTAATTCTACACCTTCATTCCTCTCAGTGCATGTTTCAGAGAGGACTGAAGTTATAGTGGGGTTGGAGATCCCAGCTGATGCGGTGCAAGGAGAGGTCCGCTTTGTTCTTTGGTGTGGGTCTTTGAGGTAGGCTTGCCAACGAGCTGCATGGCAGGTCAACATATGTCTGGTCAGGCATGTGGTACCCAAGCGGCTGATGTTTTGGCCACGCGATATACGCTTGAGACATATGTTGCAAACAGCAGCTGTGCGATCTGATGCACTAGCCTCAAAAAAGGCCCACACCAAGGAACTTTTTGAATGACGGGCAGAGGCAGCGCCCTGCACAGGCGGAGCTCTGCGGTGTGATTCCGTCGGTGTACTGCCCTTACGCTGGCCACCAAAGGGCATCCTGCCTCGTTGGAGATGTGCCTCCTCCTCATCCTCCTCCTCCTCCTCTCTCCTATTAGGCACCCACGTGGAGTCAGTGACCTCATCATCCCCTCCCTCCTCATCACTGGAGCCAATCTGGCAGTATGCTGCAGCTGCTGGAACATGACTGCCAGCTTGGTGTCCTTCTTGAGCATCCCCTCTGTCTGCTCTCACGCTACTGCCTTCCTGTAGCTGGGTTTCATCATCAGACCCTTCGAAACGCTGGGCATCCTCCTGGAGCATGTACCCAACACTGTGCTCAAACAGTTCGGGGGACTCCTCAGGAGGAGGACATGGTGGGTCTAGGGAAGGAGTGACTGATGATGAGTCTGACATTGATACCAGGGAAGAGGACGCTTTGGCAGCTGCTTTGCCAGTACCCTGAGCCTGGTTGAGAGAGGATGAGGAGGAGGAGGAGGGCTTGGTCATCCACTCTACCAAGTCTTCGGCATGATGTGGCTCAACATGTCCAGCTGCCGAAAAGAAGGACAAGCGTGTCCCATGGCCATGTGCTGATGACAATGCACCGCGTCCACGACCAGCACTGTTGCCCCCAGACACAGAGCCTGCTTGCCCTCTTTTATTGCCTCCTGACTGTCTGCCTCTCCTTGTTTGCCTTCCAGACATTCTAATAGATGGCCTGCAGGGAGATGGGAAAAAAGCAATAAGGGCTACCTTCAGGTGTCCTTCTCTGTCCCTTTACTTAAGGATTTCTAAATATGGTTGAGGATTATTGCTTTTGCACAGAATAGCACAACGACAATTTCCCTGACTGTCCAAAAAACAAGGATTTCAAAGATGGTTGATGAGGAATGCTTTGGCACACTATAGCACAAGGAGAATTCCCCTCACTTTCCTTCTTTGTCCCTAGAAACAAGGACTGGCACAGTGAAAGAAACTGACACTCTCCCTACCTACAGTTTTCTGTCCCTAGAAAAAATGTTTTTTTAAAGCACACTATAGCACAAGGAGAATTCCCCTCACTTTCCTTCTTTGTCCCTAGAAACAAGGACTGGCACAGTGAAAGAAACTGACACTCTCCCTACCTACAGTTTTCTGTCCCTAGAAAAAATGTTTTTTTAAAGCACACTATAGCACAAGGAGAATTCCCCTCACTTTCCTTCTTTGTCCCTAGAAACAAGGACTGGCACAGTGAAAGAAACTGACACTCTCCCTACCTACAGTTTTCTGTCCCTATAAAAAATGTTTTTTTAAAGCACACTATAGCACAAGGAGAATTCCCCTCACTTTCCTTCTTTGTCCCTAGAAACAAGGACTGGCACAGTGAAAGAAACTGACACTCTCCCTACCTACAGTTTTCTGTCCCTAGAAAAAATGTTTTTTTAAAGCACACTATAGCACAAGGAGAATTCCCCTCACTTTCCTTCTTTGTCCCTAGAAACAAGGACTGGCACAGTGAAAGAAACTGACACTCTCCCTACCTACAGTTTTCTGTCCCTAGAAAAAATGTTTTTTTAAAGCACACTATAGCACAAGGAGAAATCCCCTCACTTTCCTTCTTTGTCCCTAGAAACAACGACTGGCACAGTGAAAGAAACTGACACTCTCCCTACCTACAGTTTTCTGTCCCTAGAAAAAATGTTTTTTTAAAGCACACTATAGCACAAGGAGAATTCCCCTCACTTTCCTTCTTTGTCCCTAGAAACAAGGACTGGCACAGTGAAAGAAACTGACACTCTCCCTACCTACAGTTTTCTGTCCCTAGAAAAAATGTTTTTTTAAAGCACACTATAGCACAAGGAGAATTCCCCTCACTTTCCTTCTTTGTCCCTAGAAACAAGGACTGACACAGTGAAAGAAACTGACACTCTCCCTACCTACAGTTTTCTGTCCCTAGAAAAAATGTTTTTTTAAAGCACACTATAGCACAAGGAGAAATCCCCTCACTTTCCTTCTTTGTCCCTAGAAACAAGGACTGGCACAGTGAAAGAAACTGACACTCTCCCTACCTACAGTTTTCTGTCCCTAGAAAAAATGTTTTTTTAAAGCACACTATAGCACAAGGAGAATTCCCCTCACTTTCCTTCTTTGTCCCTAGAAACAAGGACTGGCACAGTGAAAGAAACTGACACTCTCCCTACCTACAGTTTTCTGTCCCTAGAAAAAATGTTTTTTTAAAGCACACTATAGCACAAGGAGAAATCCCCTCACTTTCCTTCTTTGTCCCTAGAAACAAGGACTGGCACAGTGAAAGAAACTGACACTCTCCCTACCTACAGTTTTCTGTCCCTAGAAAAAATGTTTTTTTAAAGCACACTATAGCACAAGGAGAATTCCCCTCACTTTCCTTCGTTGTCCCTAGAAACAAGGACTGGCACAGTGAAAGAAACTGACACTCTCCCTACCTACAGTTTTCTGTCCCTAGAAAAAATGTTTTTTTAAAGCACACTATAGCACAAGGAGAATTCCCCTCACTTTCCTTCTTTGTCCCTAGAAACAAGGACTGGCACAGTGAAAGAAACTGACACTCTCCCTACCTACAGTTTTCTGTCCCTAGAAAAAATGTTTTTTTAAAGCACACTATAGCACAAGGAGAATTCCCCTCACTTTCCTTCTTTGTCCCTAGAAACAAGGACTGGCACAGTGAAAGAAACTGACACTCTCCCTACCTACAGTTTTCTGTCCCTAGAAAAAATGTTTTTTTTAAAGCACACTATAGCACAAGGAGAAATCCCCTCACTTTCCTTCTTTGTCCCTAGAAACAAGGACTGGCACAGTGAAAGAAACTGACACTCTCCCTACCTACAGTTTTCTGTCCCTAGAAAAAATGTTTTTTTAAAGCACACTATAGCACAAGGAGAATTCCCCTCACTTTCCTTCTTTGTCCCTAGAAACAAGGACTGGCACAGTGAAAGAAACTGACACTCTCCCTACCTACAGTTTTCTGTCCCTAGAAAAAATGTTTTTTTAAAGCACACTATAGCACAAGGAGAAATCCCCTCACTTTCCTTCTTTGTCCCTAGAAACAAGGACTGGCACAGTGAAAGAAACTGACACTCTCCCTACCTACAGTTTTCTGTCCCTAGAAAAAATGTTTTTTTAAAGCACACTATAGCACAAGGAGAAATCCCCTCACTTTCCTTCTTTGTCCCTAGAAACAAGGACTGGCACAGTGAAAGAAACTGACACTCTCCCTACCTACAGTTTTCTGTCCCTAGAAAAAATGTTTTTTTAAAGCACACTATAGCACAAGGAGAAATCCCCTCACTTTCCTTCTTTGTCCCTAGAAACAAGGACTGGCACAGTGAAAGAAACTGACACTCTCCCTACCTACAGTTTTCTGTCCCTAGAAAAAATGTTTTTTTAAAGCACACTATAGCACAAGGAGAAATCCCCTCACTTTCCTTCTTTGTCCCTAGAAACAAGGACTCGCACAGTAAAACACACTGACACTCTCCCTACCTATCCTTCTCTTTCCCTAAACTAAAGGAATCCAGGTTAAGCAAGAAAGAAATAAATGTCACTGTCCCTGCCTATGCTTGTCTTTCCCTGCTCCGGAACACACTACACTAGGCCGCCGTGCTGGCGGCCTTTTATAGTGTGGGGCGTGTACTAAACACCCTCAGCAATAATTGGCCACAGGCATCCTGCCTGTGGCCAATCATTGCTCTCCTCGCTGCCGGCGCTGTGATTGGCCAAGCATGCGGGGTCACAGTGCATGCTTGGCCAATCACAGCGCCTGGATGACACTGCGATGGCGTAGTGCATTGTGGGCCGTTCGCGTCACTCGAATTTGGCGCGAACGGCCCAAATCGTTCGATCTTCGTCGAACGATCGAACAGCCGATGTTCGAGTCGAACGTATGTTCGACTCGAACACGAAGCTCATCCCTAATCATCAACCATCTTTAAAAAAACATTTTTTCTAGGGACAGAAAACTATAGGTAGGGAGAGTGTCAGTGTGTTTTACTGTGCTAATCCTTGTTTCTAGGGACAGGGAAGGACAGTGAGGAAAATTCTCCTTGTGCTATACTGTGCTAAAGCATTCCTCATCAACCATCTTTGAAATCCTTGTTTTTTGGACAGTCAGGGAAATTGTCATTGTGCTATTCTGTGCGAAAGCAATCATCCTCAACCATATTTAGAAATCCTTAAGTAAAGGGACAGAGAAGGACACCTGAAGGTAGCCCTTATTGCTTTTTTCCCATCTCCCTGCAGGCCATCCATTAGAATGTCTGGAAGGCAAACAAGGAGAGGCAGACAGTCAGGAGGCAATAAAAGAGGGCAAGCAGGCTCTGTGTCTGGGGGCAACAGTGCTGGTCGTGGACGCGGTGCATTGTCATCAGCACATTGCCATGGGACACGCTTGTCCTTCTTTTCGGCAGCTGGACATGTTGAGCCACATCATGCCGAAGACTTGGTAGAGTGGATGACCAAGCCCTCCTCCTCCTTCTCATCCTCTCTCACCCAGGCTCAGGGTACTGGCAAAGCAGCTGCCAAAGCGTCCTCTTCCCTGGTATCAATGTCAGACTCATCATCAGTCACTCCTTCCCTAGACCCACCATGTCCTCCTCCTGAGGAGTCCCCCGAACTGTTTGAGCACAGTGTTGGGTACATGCTCCAGGAGGATGCCCAGCGTTTCGAAGGGTCTGATGATGAAACCCAGCTACAGGAAGGCAGTAGCGTGAGAGCAGACAGAGGGGATGCTCAAGAAGGACACCAATCTGGCAGTCATGTTCCAGCAGCTGCAGCATACTGCCAGATTGGCTCCAGTGATGAGGAGGGAGGGGATGATGAGGTCACTGACTCCACGTGGGTGCCTAATAGGAGAGAGGAGGAGGAGGAGGATGAGGAGGAGGCACATCTCCAACGAGGCAGGATGCCCTTTGGTGGCCAGCGTAAGGGCAGTACACTGACGGAATCACACCGCAGAGCTCCGCCTGTGCAGGGCGCTGCCTCTGCCCGTCATTCAAAAAGTTCTTTGGTGTGGGCCTTTTTTGAGGCTAGTGCATCAGATCACACAGCTGCTGTTTGCAACATATGTCTCAAGCGTATATCGCGTGGCCAAAACATCAGCCGCTTGGGTACCACATGCCTGACCAGACATATGTTGACCTGCCATGCAGCTCGTTGGCAAGCCTACCTCAAAGACCCACACCAAAGAACAAAGCGGACCTCTCCTTGCACCGCATCAGCTGGGATCTCCAACCCCACTATAACTTCAGTCCTCTCTGAAACATGCACTGAGAGGAATGAAGGTGTAGAATTAGGTGTATCACAGCCAAGTACTTGCGGCCACTCTGCTAGCAGTACACCGACGTCCGATTCTAGCAGGCAAATTTCCCTGCCCCAGCTGCTGGACCGTCGAAAGAAGTTCACTCCCAGCCATCCACATGCCCAGCGGTTGAATGCTAGCTTGGCTAAATTGCTAGCGCTTCAACTGCTGCCTTTTCAGTTGGTAGACTCGGCCCCCTTCCGTGAGTTTGTGCAATGTGCGGTTCCTCAGTGGCAGGTTCCCAAACGCCACTTTTTCTCACGGAAGGCTATTCCGGCTCTCTACCGGCATGTGGAAGGCAATGTCTTGGCCTCGCTGGACAGGGCGGTCAGCGGTAAGGTGCATATTACCGCTGACTCATGGTCCAGCAGGCATGGACAGGGACGTTACCTTTCTTTCACGGCCCATTGGGTCACTCTTTTGGCAGCTGGGAAGGATGCAGGACAAGGTGCAGTAGTGTTGGAGGTTGTTCCACCGCCACGCCTCCAAAATGCTACTACTGGTTGTGACACACCTCTCTCCTCCACCCCCTCCTCTTCTTCTTCCTCCATGGCCTCTTCCTGTGCTTTGTCCTCTGAACCAGCGGTGCTCCGTAGCCGTTCAAGGGGCTACGCAAGTACGCAGGCAAAAAGATGCCATGCCGTGCTTGCGCTGGTGTGTTTGGGGGACAGAAGCCACACTGGGGCAGAGGTCCTGTCTGCTCTGCAGGGCCAGGCCGAGAGGTGGTTGACGCCACGCCAGCTTAAGCCAGGAATGGTGGTTTGCGACAATGGCACCAACCTCCTCTCCGCCCTCCGACAGGGACAACTGACCCATGTGCCCTGTGTGGCTCACGTCCTTAACCTGGTGGTGCAGCGGTTCTTGGGCAGGTACCCGGGCTTACAGGATGTCCTGAGGCAGGCCAGGAAAGTCTGTGTGCATTTCCGCAGATCTTATAATGCCAGTGCTCGCCTGGCTGAGCTGCAAAAGGAGTTGAACCTGCCCAAGAACCGCCTTATATGTGACATGCCCACCAGGTGGAACTCAACGTTGGCCATGCTGCAGCGGCTGCACACGCAGCAGAGGGCCATCAATGAGTACCTGTGCGACTACGGCACCAGGACAGGGTCAGGGGAGCTTGGTTTTTTTTCTCCACGCCAGTGGGGCATGATCAGGGATGCATGCACTGTCCTGGCACCATTTGAGGAGGCCACGAGGATGGTGAGCAGTGACAGTGCATGCATCAGTGACACTGTACCTCTTGTCCACCTGTTGGAGCACACACTGCGTGGAATAATGGACAGGGCACTTGAGGCAGAACAGAGGCAGGAAGAGGAGGACTTCCTTGCCTCTCAAGGCCCCCTTTACCCAGACAGTGTTCCTTCTGTCCCACCTATCGCACAGGAAGAGGAGGAGGAGGAGGAGGATTGTGTCAGCATGGAGGTGGAGGCTGGCACCCAGCAACATCAGCAGCAGTCTTTTAGGGATGATTTACAGTCCCAAGAAACCAGTGGACTTGTACGTGGCTGGGAGGAGGTGGCTGCGGATCATGTCGTCCTTAGTGACCCAGAGGACTCCGGACCGAATGCCTCAGCAAACCTACGCTGCATGGCCTCCCTGATCCTGCAAAGTCTGCGGAAGGATCCTCGTATTCTTCGGATCAAGGAGAGGGACCATTACTGGCTGGCCACTCTCCTTGATCCACGGTACAAGGGTAAGGTTGCGGACCTTATGTTACCGTCGCAGAGGGAGCAGAGGATGAGACAACTCCGGGAGGCCTTGCAGAAAGGTCTGTGCAACGCGTTCCCAGAGACTGGGAGGTTACAAACTCCTGGTCCTGGACAACGAGTTGCTGAGGCTTCGGCCAGTCAAAGAAGGAGCGGTGGGGAAGGTGGCCGTCTGACCGATGCGTTCAGACAATTCTTTAGTCCGCAGCCCCAAAGTATGATCGGTTCCAGCAACCATCGCCAGCGTCTGATAAACATGGTGCAGGAATATCTAGGGGCAAGGTCAGACTTGGACACCTTCCCCACCGAAAATCCTCTGGCTTACTGGGTCTTGAGGATGGATCACTGGCCAGAGCTTGCACAGTATGCAATTGAGCTACTGGCCTGTCCTGCATCCAGCGTTCTTTCGGAACGCACATTCAGTGCTGCTGGAGGATTTGTCATGGATCACAGGGTGCGCCTGTCCACCGACTCGGTTGATCGACTGACTTTCATCAAGATGAACCAGTCTTGGATCACCACCAGCTACCACACACCTGATGCTGATATAACAGACTAATTGATTTTAACATGTCACATCCCTTCAAGACTGATGCTGATGCTGAGTGCCTGTGCTGTTATGTTGACTGGCTATCCTCCTCCTCCGAGTCCTCAATGATACGATTGATGATGATAGCTTGGAAGATCATTTTTGTTTATGGGTGCCGCCACCAGTGGCTAAGGCCCAATTTTTCAGCCCCTGTTTAACAGGGGCGTGTAATTACAATTTTTGAAGCAATACTTTGCAACAGGGCTCATTGCTGTGCTCCAAGTACAGTATCTGTGAGGGGTTGGAGTGTTGTGCCACCAGTGCCTAAGGCCCAATTTTTCAGCCCCTGTTTAACAGGGGCGTGTCATTACAATTTTTGAAGCAATACTTTGCAACAGGGCTCATTGCTGTGCTCCAAGTACAGTATCTGTGAGGGGTTGGAGTGTTGTGCCACCAGTGCCTAAGGCCCAATTTTTCAGCCCCTGTTTAACAGGGGCGTGTCATTACAATTTTTGAAGCAATACTTTGCAACAGGGCTCATTGCTGTGCTCCAAGTACAGTATCTGTGAGGGGTTGCAGTGTTGTGCCACCAGTGCCTAAGGCCCAATTTTTCAGCCCCTGTTCAACAGGGGCATGTAATTACAATTCTTGATCTAATAATTCACAGCAGGGCCCATTGCTGCACCCACCAAGAGTAACTCTGAGGGCTTACAGTGTTGTGGCAACGCCACCACCACCACCACCACGAAAGGCCCAATTTTTCAGCCCCTGTTCAAAAGGGGCATGTAATTACAATTCTTGATCTAATAATTCACAGCAGGGCCAATTCCTGCACCCACCAAGAGTAACTCTGAGGGCTTACAGTGTTGTGGCAACACCACCACCACCACGAAAGGCCCAATTTTTCAGCCCCTGTTCAACAGGGGCATGCAATTACAATTCTTGATCTAATAATTCACAGCAGGGCCCATTGCTGCACCCACCAAGAGTAACTGTCAGGGCTTACAGTGTTGTGGCACCAGCACCACCATCAAAGGCCCAATTTTTACTACCACTGTTCAACAATTATATGTAATTACAATTCCTGATATAATAGTTGACAGCAGGGCGTTCCAGCACCTACCAAGAGTAACTGTGAGTGCTTACAGTGTTGTGCCAACACCAACAACTAAGGGGCCTATTTCTGCAGAGTATATACGGCAGGTCCCTACTTTCAAACATCCAACTTACAAACGACTCCTACTTGCAAACGCAAGAAGACAACAGGAAGTGAGAGGAAATCTACCCCTAGGAAGGAAAATTCTCTCCTGTAAGAATTAATATGGGAGAAAGGTGTCTCCTCTGTACTGATGCTTTATCACCAATCCTTGTTTCAAGAAAAACACCACATTTCAAAAACAGTTGTCATTGGGACAGAAAGTGAGGTGAAATGTTCTGAACAGGGGCACAGACAGCAAAACAAATGTTACAGGGGTGATAACCCTTACCTATGTTTTCCAAAAAGTTTAAAAATAGATTTTTGGGCTGGAGCTACACTTAAACAATGTACCTGTTCAAAATTACAAACACATTCTACATAAGAACAAACCTACAGTCCCTGTCTTGTATGCACCGCCTGTATACGGCTGTTCAGAGTATATAGGGCCTTTTTTATTTTGTGTGCGGTGTTCCCCTTAATATCCATACAAGACCCAAAGGGGCTGGTAATGGGCTGGGGTAGGGGGGGGGGTCATGGGGTAGCTATGCCATTTTTCTTAAAGATTTTCATCCATATTACCGGGACCAGACATTACATTAAAGCCGCAAGCAGTTTTAAATGGCTTTTTTTTCCTTTAGAAGTGTCATTTTGTGCAGGGACAGTTCTAAACACGGGAAACACGTGGCACTTCACAGGCATACTTTAGACACCCCCCAGGTACGATATTTAAAGGAATATTTGACTTTTTTTTTTTCACTTTATGCATCATTAAAATGACTGCTCCCGAAAAACGACCGTTTTTAAAACTTCTTTTTGCATTGATACATGTCCCCTGGTGCAGAACCCGGGTTCCCAAACCCTTTTTAGGACAATAACATGCATAATAGTCGTTATAATTAGCACTTTAGAATTTGAACGTTCGCATCCATTGTATTTAATAGGGTTCTAATGTTCGTACGAACGTTCGGTCCGTTCGCGGGTTCTGGTGCGAACCGAACCCGGGGGTGTTCAGCTCATCACTACTCCTAAGTATGGGGATATGACATGGGTCATGCCTTGTACACACAATTGAAATTTCCGATGGAAAAAGTCTGACGGACTTTTTTCATCGGATATTCCATCAGAGTATGTTGTGGAGATTTTTATGGAAATGTATTAATGTATGTTGTCAGATGTCCCCCCAGTGTCAGTTTTGCTGTAATGCGCTCATCTGAGCGTATTTGCACATACAGACGTTGGTGGAAGATCGGTGGCGGGAAAATCTTCCTATGGAAACAGCGATGTTTGCTGCATTTAGAGATGTTGTTTTGCGCCCCGTTGGGGGAACTGGCCAGCCCCTGGCTGGGGGCGTTGAATGACTCCGAGCGCACATATCTGTGTCCACAGGAACAGTAGCATAACTATAAAATAATTGTGGTCCATTTGAGGCATAATTGTTATGTAGTTCCCGTCATTGGTAACAGTGTATGTCACTGTTAGTCAATTTGAATGAACATTGTATCTGTTTGAAAGGATGTCCTTTGTATGGTCATTCTCCTGTGTGGAAGGGACACCCTGTGATGTCCCCGCCCATGGGGGGAGGTGACTGGTTGCTGCAACCAATCACCTCCTGTCTTGAGATCTTTTGAGTTTAATAAAAGCCTATGAGTAGGCTTTGGCTGGGCAGTCTATGCTGGGATGGCCTGACGATAAGATCTATGTGTGAGCCTTGCTTCTTGGATGGATGATGGGATGAACGGTGAGTGGATTTTAGCAAACTTAGAGATAGCATTATTGCAAAAAGATGAATCTAAAGTGTGTGCTTAGATAGCACAGGAATTATAGGCTGTGTGCTCTACAAACAGCCTAGGAATTCCACAACAGAATGGCGACTCACGGTTGGGACCAATTGCGGCCTCTTTGAGCATCAGATCAGCAGAGGAGGAGAGTGGACCTGCGATGTGATTGATGCGTGAAGAGGCTGTACTTTGAAACAAACAAAAAAATGTGTCTTTTTGAAATAATGCTTTAAGTTTGCAGTGTGTGTGTATGCCTGTGAATCCAATCGTATGCTTGTGAATTTGATTGTGTATGCCTGTGTGGGTATGCCTGTGTGTGCCTGTGTGTGATTAGATTGTTTGTGTGAGAGAAGCTGAAAATGGCTGCCCCCATGAGGTTTAGCGGGGGGGGGGGGCAGGCAACATGGGTATCACTGCCAACATGTTTGAAAGTTGTGTATCTATTGACTTTCCAATTTTCATTAAAAAGTTGTGTGCAGTGTTTGAGCCTGTGTGAATGCTGAAGGAAACTGTATATTGTGTATGAAATGAAGGTATAGATGTGGGATTATTCAGTCTGCAATGTGTGTGTTTGGTTGAGCTTTTTGTATTTCTCAGAGGTTTGTTTGTGAACCATGTGCTTGAATGGGGGAAGGGCTTGCCCACTGTTTTGTGTTGCAGGGGCTTTGCCCTGAGAGAAAGACACTCTAAGCAGACATACAAGCAACATTGTACTGTATGTGTGTAGTGTTTGTGATTTCTATGAAAAATAGAAATGGATAAATTGTGATTTTTGCCTTTATAGGGGACAAAGACACATGTCCCCATAAGTGTAAAAATATTTTAACAAAAGTGTTTGGTTTTTGAGTTGAAAGTTCCCGCCGCATATCCAAGTGGCCAGGCATTGCTAGAAGGCAGACATAGTATGTCTCTGCAATGGCTTGTTATGGAAGCTGAGGCCACTGTGTGTGAACTTTAGGTAGAGAAAAGTGGTGAATATCTCAGAGTATATGAACTTAGAGAAATGAACATGTTTTTAATATTGTCATGTAACTAACATTTATTGAATGTGCTGTTTAGTTGGCAAAAGGGAGGCTAAATTTGTAAGTGTACATGTGGTCCTTGTAGAGTGTAGCTGACACCTTTTTCAGTAGATTTTGTTGATCATTTAGAAAAGTTTCAATGGTGTAGTCAGTCTTTGTGGAGAAAAGCATTTTTGGTTTTCTAGTGAAGAGATCCTGGTTTTGGCGGCAAAAACTGCATGTGGTGGCCATCTTGTGGTCTGCCATGCTGCCATGGTCGTCGGCAGCCATCTTGAGAGATGCAGTTTCTCCTTAGCCTGTGGGCATCATATAAGGGAAGGTGCAGCCACCTTTCTTTTGGGCACAATACCATGTGGCATTCGTCTGCTATTTCGCTGGTGGAATTTCTCAGCCTTTGGGGCAGATTTTGATGTTTGGTGCGAATTGGGTAGTGCGGTCTTTTTTGTTGTCCATGAGACTTGCGATGGTTCATCCACCATTCATGGGCTTGCCTCTGGTAGGCTGTTGCCTTACCTTTGTTTGCTGATGTCACTGTGTGTTGCATAATCATCTGCTGATCCCAGCTTGTGATTTTGCAGGATTTATGCCTTTGCAGTGGGACTATTAATCCATTGTTTTTAGCTCTATGATTCAGTATTGTGGTTTAATTTTTGGGGTTTTTATTGCATCATCTGGGCATTCATCTGGACTTTTGTCATATGTTTTATAATCATTGGCCATTGTTTTTTTGGTATCTAGTGGTTGGTGCACATCAGCCCCTGGATACTGTGTTGGCATTTGTTGATCGGCGCAGTTTTCTTCTGTTTTATGCGTTTACAGTTTGACCTGTGCACTGCTGGGGAAAGTGGTGGGACGCCGGAGTGACATACTGAGAGGATGGTTTTGTCTCTGGTTTAAATTGTTTTTCTAAGCATCGCCTTTTGAGTTGAGTAGAGTGGTATCTTGAAATAGCGCGGTCTTACCCCGAGGGGCCACAACGTGCTTGCGGACACACGCACATGCTGGGGCCTATTTATGGATGGGATCTGGCTGATCTACCAGCATTTGGGGTGTGGGAGGAGGCCAACGCAGAGACAGGGACAACATGCAAACTCCATGCAGATGGTGTTAGGAGGAAGGTTTCTCTGTTTTCATTTAAGTGAATGTAAGCTATTGCAGGGTCAGCTGACTTTGCAGTATATGCGCGGCGGGTTTTTTTTGCATTGGATTTTGGTTTTAAGAAAAACTTCACTTTACACTGAATTTTGATAGATTGTAAGACTAACAGAGCTTTTGTACAATGATGTGTTTTTATGTTTGGATATTTGGGAGTTTCCCAGAGAGCAATTCATTTTTTGGAACTTGTACTGTATAGCCATCTTTTGGCAGGAGTTTGTATTTTGGGTCCCAACTTATTGTTTGACTTCCAGGGAATGTGGGTCAGGGGGGATTCCCTCCCATTTGCAAAGGGGGGTTTACTCCATCATTTCCTTGACAAGGTTTTAAATGGTTGAAATATATAATGTGTAGCCATGGATTTTTTTGGAGTCTTGATAGACAAGGCTAAGGCCTCCCCTCCCCCTCCCTCTTCCTGAACAATTGATATGTAAATAAACCATTTTTTTTTTAAGTAGCTGAGCATGTAACCGGAAGTTTCTTTTCAGCATTTATATATCAGCAGAAAGTTGGTGGGAGGAGCTTGGGGTTGTCTGAATGAGATTTGTGTTTGGAAGGAAAATGGAAAGCATTTTTGCGTTTGAAAGTCTTTTATATTTTGTTCCAGTTTTGTGAAGTTTTGTACTGTAATACAGTTTTGGGTAGAGAGCAAACAGGGGGCATCACCATTATTTTATCATCTAGATACAGAGAGAAGCCACATTGTTCTGCAGGTGGTAAACTGGCGTAATTGTTCTGTGTGGTTTAGTCTGACAACGCAGTGTATGGGTGTATAGCGGAAAATGCTTGTGTATGCATGCACTGTGAGGGGTAGAGGACTAATTCGGGGGTTGATCTGTGGTTGTTTCTGTAGTTCCAAAAGTGTTGGGACAACAAGCCATAGAGTTGGCGCCTCGGTTAGGGTTTCTAGTTGGAGGACTTGACCAGATAGTGGTTGTAGTTCTGCAATTCACCGTATAAGAAGACACCGGGCGGTGATCTCCGAAAATGGGTGCAACGTTTAACCTGGACGCAGGTTTAAGACGATAAGCCAATTCGAATCGCCATGGACACAAGGAGGTCTGTGCAAAGGGAAGGAATGGAGGCTTCCCACAGTCAGACGGTCACACAGTGCACGAAGCCTAGTTTTGGGGCAAAGGCCTTTGAACCCCAAAAAGATTAACATAGGTGGTCCAAGGATACTATTTTGGGTATCCCTCTGGAGTGGATGTAGTTAAGCTGCGGCTTCAGAAATCTGTAATGATGAGTGTTGATGGAGGTGTAGTCTCATGCCCGTTTGTTTGAACTTTGTATGGCTGGTCCATGCAAGCTTCTCGAGTTGCTCTCATGTTCCCATTGTATTTTTTTCTATTGCTGAAAGAGTGAAGGGAGAATTCTGCCTGTTTGTTTTTTTTAATTTTTGGTTTTGGAAACTATGAAGTATTTCCCCCACGTTTGTATCTGAGTGTTTATATGTAGTAACGTGAATATGTTCGAACTTACCGCGGCGATCCTTCGATGCGTCGCGGCTGTTGTATGTTTGTAGGAACGGGAAAAGTAAGGGTTACAGAGGGTTTTGTTTGAATCGGTTTTGAAAGAATGTCATTGACAATTTACCAATGTACAGGAATGTCATTATTATTTTCCATTCTTTGCAGGTTAAATATGAAGGATAGAGTAATGATTTTGCTTATAAGTATTTTTCAGGTCCAAGGAGTTTGTACACAGAGAACAGGTGTATGTAGACAGCGGTACATATGGATAAATATGAGTCTAAGGGAGGTAAAAGTATCATAGGTTATTTCATTGTTTCTTTTTTCCTGCACCACACATTTCTTCCTTCAGTCTGTAATGAGGAAGAAAAGGGGGGAGAAGTGATAAATGTAAGAGTGACAGTTTTTTTTCAAACTAATAATAACCTCTGTAATTCTAACCAAGTTTGTGCCAAGACTGTCTTTCTTTGATAGAATTTGAATCGGCGAGCAGCAGTCTGGTGAAGTAGGTTCCCATCCCAGAGGCTAAGAACCTTTTGGCAATGGTTCCAGGTATTGTAAGCCACGCACAGGTTATGCAGTGACCACAGTCCCAATGTCTGGGTTATTGTCATATGAGGGTTGTTTGGAGGTCAATCAAAATCAGGGTCGTACTCTCCTCATTAGCTGTCACTTATATTCTCGGCTGATGGGGTGGGTGCGATCGCTGTGACATGAACTTCAAAATGTCCACCAAAAGGTTTTCACGAGTCCCTCCTGGACCCTGACTTAATAATCAGTTTACATTCTTTCCAACCAGGTGACTGGGTCGTTGTAATGAAGCTTGAGGGATGAGACCACGCCAGCCACTGCAAGAAGCGGCTCAACCACACCAAAGAATGAGGAGTATCTTTGTTTATTTATATTTTTGTTGTTTAGTAAATTTTTGCGAGGGTAACGGTGAAAAGCATCCCAAGTTATTATTTAAAGTATATGTCCTGACTAGCTCAGAAAGCGAACAGGACCGATGGTATGTTCCGAGCCTTCACCGAGTTTTAGTCCCCAGCGATGACAGAGGTACATGCCATTTATGATGTTATTATGGGTATGAGGAGTTTTAGTACCCCAGCGATGACAGAGGTACATGCCATTTATGATGTTATTATGGGTATGAGGAGTTTTGACAAACTAGTGAAGACTCCAGACAGACACTTGTCAATGGAATCTAACGATGCATTTTTAGAGGGTAAAATTGTTTAGTTTTACTGGCTCTGCCTCTTGTCGGTTTGGGTATCTAGGCAGCCCACAAGTGTGTTTGAACTTTAGTTTGGTGTTTATGCGGATCTGCAGCTTATAAAGGTAATTCCCCCAAAGCAAGAGGTTCATGCGTGATGGTGAAGCTGTCCCAACATTTTAGGTCGCGGCCGATCGCGAGGATCTGATGGCGCAGGAAATTAAGAATGGCAGGGACAGCTAGAAGGGATTTGTTCACCAACCCCGACCAGGTCTGGGCATGGGGTCCTGGATGTACAAGGTGGGGGGGGCTTGGGATACGATTGAACAATTCTCATCCGTTAAGGATAGGGTTCTTCATGTAATTGTTGAAGCCAGAGCTGTAGCTAAGTGAAGGTTGGGAGTCTATTTTAAGGGTCTGGGAATCTTTGGGGATCTAATTTTTATTTTACAGCGGATCGTGGTTAAAGGAAGAGGGAATATATATACTCATGTCGTTTTTATTTCTATTCTTTCTATGTCGTGACGAGGTGCTCCTGTTGCCTGATTTGACGCGTGACCAGAGTTTCCTTGATGAGACGCCCCGAAGCCGGACCCACATACAAGACACAGAGGATCACAGACGGATCGGCGATTACTACAGCTCACCATGTCGTGTCCTCCTTTATAAGTCATGCCCCTGAAGAGTAGAGTCTACATGTCAAGCCGTGTTTTCCTTTTTATGGACTAAGGACTGATTCATTTCCAGGTGTAAGAAGCAGATCAACTCTCATCGATGGACACATGGGGTGCATATGACAAAAAAGGGAGGACTGTTGTGGAGATTTTTATGGAAATGTATTAATGTATGTTGTCAGATGTCCCCCCAGTGTCAGTTTTGTTGTAATGCGCTCATCTGAGCGTATTTGCACATACAGACGTTGGTGGAAGATCGGTGGCGGGAAAATCTTCCTATGGAAACAGCGATGTTTGCTGCATTTAGAGATGTTATTTTGCGCCCCGTTGGGGGAACTGGCCAGCCCCTGGCGGGGGGCGTTGAATGACTCCGAGCGCACATATCTGTGTCCACAGGAACAGTAGCATAACTATAAAATAATTGTGGTCCATTTGAGGCATAATTGTTATGTAGTTCCCGTCATTGGTAACAGTGTATGTCACTGTTAGTCAATTTGAATGAACATTGTATCTGTTTGAAAGGATGTCCTTGTATGGTCATTCTCCTGTGCGGAAGGGACACCCTGTGATGTCCCCACCCATGGGGGGAGGTGACTGGTTGCTGCAACCAATCACCTCCTGTCTTGAGATCTTTTGAGTTTAATAAAAGCCTATGAGTAGGCTTTGGCTGGGCAGTCTATGCTGGGATGGCCTGACGATAAGATCTATGTGTGAGCCTTGCTTCTTGGATGGATGATGGGATGAACGGTGAGTGGATTTTAGCAAACTTAGGGATAGCATTATTGCAAAAAGATGAATCTAAAGTGTGTGCTTAGATAGCACAGGAATTATAGGCTGTGTGCTCTACAAACACCCTAGGAATTCCACAACAAGTATAGATAGAGAACATGTTCTCTTTTACTCCGATGTGATTTTGGCCAGTCAAAAGTCCGACCGTGTGTACGGGGCATAAGACTTTTTTTCTGACTAGATGCATAGAGGGGCCCAAATTCAAAGAGCACCTTCAATAAAATAGGCATCTCATTTTCAGGCTACCTAGCACACATTTTGTGGCCCTGGAGTGATAGGGTAGTAGAAACACCTACAAAATGGCCACATTTTGGAAAGCAGACACCCCAATAAATTTTTGTTTAGAGGCATAGTGAGTCCTTTGAAGATTTCACTTTTGCCAATTTTTTGTGTAAAATATGGAGAGAAAACTCGTTTTTTTTTCTTTTTACAAAACAGTGTAAATCAATAAAAAAAATTCCAGCACACAGCATGGGCATACAGTACCTAAAACTACACCCCAAAACACATTCTGCTACTATGAGCAAAGGCAGCTCTCTAATTAGGCAAATTAGCCTAATGCCACGTACACACAACCGTTTTTCATGGCGAGAAAAATTCTATTTTTTAATTTGGTCATTAAAAACGAACGTGTGTGGGCTCCAGAGCATTTTTCACGACGTGAAAAATGGGCATTAAAAATTAGGAACATGCTCTAATTTTTTTCGTCATTTTTCACGTTGTCGTTTTTCTCGTCATGAAAAATGGCCGTGTGTAGGCTTTAACGACGTGAAAAAAACGTGCATGCTCAGAAGCAAGTGATGAGACGGGAGCGCTCGTTCTGGTAAAACTAGCGTTCGTAATGGAGATAGCCCATTCGTCACGCTGTAACGGACTGAAGAGCACGAGGCTGAAAAGCGCGAATCGTCTCTCACCAAACTTTACTAACACAAGCATTAGCAAAAGCAGCCCAAAGGGTGGCACCATCCGAATGGAACTTCCCCTTTATAGTGCCGTCGTACATTTCGTACGTCACCGCGCTTTGCTCGAGCATTTTTTTTCATGATCGTGTGTAGGCAAGGCAGGCTTGAGAAGAATCACGTCGAGAAAAACATTGTTTTTTTCAATGACATTAAAAACGGTCGTGTGTACGTGGCATAAGGCTAAGGCCTTGCAATCACAGGGGCCTCGTGGTCGCCTTAATTTTCCTGACGTGTGTGTGGGAGTGGGAGGGAATGTCCCCCGGTCAGTGTTACCAAGCTGGCGGGGTAAACGGGCCGGTAAAGGGTCTCTAGTATACAGCGCTGCTATATCACCAGCGCCGCGCCGACCTGAAGTTTCCTACCTCTGCCTCTCTTGGCAGTCTCCAGCGCCCCCTCTCAGTGTCCTCCAGCGCTGCCTGCAGACAAATTGTAGAGGTTGAGGCGGAGCTGCTGGCCGCTGCTGAACCCACCAGGAGGGATGCATGCACACACATGCAGAAGTTCGTTCTGCGGAATGTGTGAAGGGAGGCGAGTTGGCAGCTTTGTGGGAGAACATCACACTTGTATGCAGGGACTTGAGGAAGGGGCTTGAGATGGGGGAGGGGGCCGTGGGAGCAGAGTCTGCAGCAGGGTGGGAGGCCAGTTCTGATGCTGTGCTGCTAACTTCAATTGCTCTATGATTGCCACTGCAAAGTGGCCTCTGCAGTGATGAAGTAATAAATTAGGGCTCATTTACACCATATACCACTTTTATACAATCTGCTTCCCTCTCATGTCATACTACCCACCACCATACACTCTGCACCCCTCTCATATACATACTACCCACCACCATACACTCCGCACCCCTCTCATATACATAGTACCCACCACTATACACTCCGCACCCCTGCCATGTACATACGACCCATCGCCATACCATCCGCACCCCAAAGTGGCCTCTGATGGAGTAATAAATTAGGGCTCATTAACACCATATACCACTTTTATACAATCTGCTCCCCTCTCATGTCATACTACCCACTGCTATACACTCCGTACCTCTCTCATGTACATAGTACCCACCTCCATGCACTCCGCACCCCTGCCATATACATACGACCCATCGCCATACCATCCGCACCCCTCTCATGTTCATACTACCCACCACAATACTCTGCACCCCTCTCATGTACATACTTCCCAGAACCATACACTCCACACCCCTCTCATGTACATACTACCCACCACCATACACTCTGCACCCCTCTTATGTACATACTACCCACCACCAAACACTCCACACCCCTCTCATGTACATACTACCCACCACCATACACTCCACACCCCTCTCATGTACATACTACCCACCACCATACACTCCCCACCCCTCTCATGTCATACTACACACCTCCATACACTCTGCACCCCTCTCATGTACATACTACCCACTGCCATTCACTTGACACCCCTCCCATGTACATACTACCCAACTCCATACACTCCAGACCCCTCTTATGTACAAACTACACATCACCATATACTCCACTCCCCTCTCATGTACATACTACCGTCATACACTTTGCACCCCTCTAATGTATACTACCCAAAACCATACACTCCACACACCTATTATGTACATACTACCCACCACCATACACTCTGCACCCCCCTCATGTACATACTACCCACCGTCATACCCTCCAGCCGGCAGCACTGTGGGGGGGGGGCACACAGTTATTTTTTTTTCCAATCGTTTTTATTGAAGTTTTTCATCAAAGAAACATAACAATATAGTAAATCACATTCCACATTCACAATGATCAAATAGACATTAAAGCTGGTCCCATAGAGGTAAGAGGAATGTTGGTTATTACATGAGAAATATATGCTGTAACTTCATAGTTACAAAGTAAAGCCCTCTCATAATCTCTCTAAATGGTTAGAGGGGCTTGCAATAGCAGAAGAGGTTAAAGGCCAGACATACCTCCTCGAGTGGGTTCTATGAACCAGAACAGGAGATATTCTTCCCTCTTATCATGTTGATCATTGCATGCTATCTATTCTTGTATCACACAGTTATTTTTTATTGCTTGAATTATTTTTCCTATTATGGGCGTGAGTGGGGCCTCATTTCTATTTTTTGCCTAATGCCGCGTACACACGGCCGTTTTTATTGTCATTGAAAAAAACAATGTTTTTCTCGACGTGATTCTTCTCAAGCCTGCCTTGCCTACACACTATCCTGAAAAAAAATGCTCGAGCAAAGCGCGGTGACGTACAACACGTACGACGGCACTATAAAGGGGAAGTTCCATTCGGATGGCGCCACCCTTTGGCCTGCTTTTGCTCATCCTCGTGTTAGTAAAGTTTGGTGAGAGACGATTCACGCTTTTCAACCTCGTGCTCTTCAGTCCGTTACAGCGTGACGCATGTGCTATCTCCATAACAAACGCTAGTTTTACCAGAACGAGCGTTCCCGTCTCATACTTGATTCTGAGCATGCGTGTTTTTTTCCCCTCGTAAAAGCATACACACTACCGTTTTTCACAACGTTAAAAGGAACGACGTGAAAAACGACGTGAAAAAATAGAGCAGGTTCTAATTTTTTTTACATCATTTTTCACATCGTTAACCACTTCCCGCCCAGTCAATAGCATATTGATGTCCGGGAAGTGGTTCAGTTATCCACACTGGACGTCATATGACATCCTGCAGGATAACAGCCGCCAGGGGGGCGCGCATCGCGGCGATCGGTGGAACGGTGGGTCAGTCTGACCCACCGCTACACTGATCTCGGTAAAAAGCCTCCGGCGGAGGCTTTTTACCACGTGATCAGCCGTGTCCAATCACGGCTGATCACGATGTAAACAGGAAGAGCCGTTGATCGGCTCTTCCTCACTCGCGTCTGACAGACGCGAGTAGAGGAGAGCCGATCGGCGGCTCTCCTGATAGGGGGGGTTCGCGCTGATTGTTTATCAGCGCAGCCCCCCATCGGATACCCACACTGGACCACCAGGGAAGCCCCCCAGGACCACAGGGAAGCCCCAAACATGTGGATGGCCCCCATGGCCATCCACATGTAGTAAAATAAAAAAAAATAAAAAAAATATGCCAATCAGTGCCCACAAATGAGCACTGACTGGCACTATGATGGCACAACCACAATGTGTGGTGGCTGGCATTGCTGGGCATCAGTGTCCATCAGTGCCACCTACTAGTGTCCATCAGCGCCACCTATCAGTGCCCATCCGTGCCCATCTGTGCCCATAAGGGCCCACCTATCAGTGCCCGTCCGTGCCACCTATCAGTGCCACCTATAAGTGCCCATCAGTGCTGCCTATGAGTGCCAATCAGTGCCGCCTATGAGTGCCAATCAGTGCCGCCTAGGGGTGCCAATCAGTGCCACATATCAGTGCCGCCTATCAGTGCCCATCATCAGTGCCCATCAGTGCCACCTCATCAGTGCCACCTCATTGGTGCCACCTCATCGGTGCCCATCAGTGTCGCCTTATCAGTGCCCTTCAGCGCCGCCTTATCAGTGCCCGTCATTGAAGTAGAAAAGGTACTTATTTACAAAAAAAATTAACAGAAACAAAGAAAAACATATTTTTTTCCAAAATTTTCGCTCTTTTTTTATTTGTTGTGCAAAAAATACGATCAAATACCACCGAAAGAAAGCTCTATTTGTGGGAACAAAATGATAAAAAATTTGTATGGGTACAGTGTAGCATGACCGCGCAATTGTCATTCAAATTGCGACAGCGCTGAAAGCTGAAAATTGGCTTGGGCAGGAAGCTGTATAAGTGCATGGTATTGAAGTGGTTAAAAATGCTCTGGAGCCTACACACAATCGTTTTTAATGACCAATTTAAAAAATTGCATTTTTCTCGTCATGAAAAACGGTTGTGTGTACGCGGCATGAAGGCCTCAAAAGCCTAGAGCCCCCTCTGTCTAAAGGCATGATGTTACCACAAATGTGAGACTTTTTTGCAGCTTAGCTGCATAAAGTGGCCCAAATTCCAAAGAGTGCCATCAGGCTTGCAAGAGGCATAAATTCGTCACCCTATTTCCTGACTACCTATCACATGTTTGGAAGCCCTGGAGCTTTAGCACAGTAGAAACATCCACAAAATTACCACATTTTGAAAAGCAGACACCCCAAGGAATTTTTTCTCAGGAATAGTGAGTCTTTTGAAGATTTCATTTTTTTTCCACAAGTTTTTGGAAAATGCGTAAAGAAAATAAAGTTTGTTTTATATAAAGTTGTAAATGAATAAGATATTCTTAACTGCACTGGTATATTGACAATCAGGAACACTGTTACTGACTGCACTGGTTTGATAACAATGTACTAGTGTGGTAGCAATCAGGAACACTGTGGCTGGCTGTACTGGTCTGGTGACACTGCACTGTGGTGGTGGCAATCAGGGATACTGTTGCTGGTTGCATTGGTCTGGTGACACTGTACTAGGGTGGCAGCGATCAAGAACACTATGACTGGCTGCACATGTCTAGTGACACTGTAATGGTGTGGTGATGATCAGGGACAATGTTGCTGGCTGTTTTGGTCTGGGTACACTGTACTAGAGTGGTTAGCATGCATGGACACGTATGGTTACATTGTACTGGTGTGACTAGTGATTACTAGAGTGACAGTGTTACAAAATCAGCCAGCCAGTGTCCCTGATCACTAGGCATTAGTCCTGGATCACTAGGCACTCCTGCCTTTACCTTGTTCTCGCAGTGTGCATTAGAAGTTGCAGCGAGTCAGATAAAGCCCACTTCATTGCCTGGCTAAATGATACCAAGCGACATTTAGCTCTTTCCCTATCAGCATTACTGTCCCTGGCCTACCCCTTTTCTTCACTTAATTTCCATTTGTTCAATCATGGACGCTCAGCATCACATGTTGGCTTTACAGAGGACAGTGTGCATACATATACAGTCTGGCTCAGAACAACCTTCCTCCAAACTGACATCCACCAACATTCACCCATTGAGGCATTTTGTTGTCTGGATAAGTCCTCCCAAGACCCAACACACTGCTTAGATCAGGTCTAATGACTGAGTCTGAGACTTGAGAAGTGTATAGAGCAGGGTACTGTAGTGTTTTTTTAGGAATCTGTGTGCACCAACCTGCTCGCCCTTCCATCAGCCTTAATATGCCTGCATTGCATAGAGCATCACATATGAGTGGTTCTAAAATAGGATATGTAATGAAAACAAAAATACTTTTGTTTAGGAATAATCATCAGCATTTAAATGAGGGGGTAAAGGATGAACCAGGGAAGGGAAATGTAAGCTGATTAAACCTCAGGTTTAGGCACTTGGCTACTCATATATGAAAAGAAGTCACCCTTAGGAGGGACGAAGAAGCATCTGTCTATTGTCTGCAGAATTGGGTCCTGCATTTTTTTCTCTTGCTCAACAGACGTCTTGGTGAAAAAAGGAGGCATTGGCCAATTTGCACTGAGATTTTCCTACTAATTATACATGATGAATGGTTCTGACATTGGAAATTGCTTGTTACCTCCTCCTAGTACCCCTAAATGGCTTTATTCTCACCTCAGTGCCAGGACAAGGTCATAGGTCATAGGAGTACCTAGGGCAAAGATGACAAACTGCCCTGAGAACACCCCACCTCTCTACCCCCTCCTATTAAACACCCCAAACCCTCCAACCCCCCACTTTGGGCGGAGAAGGGGATGGGGCCAACTTTCTTGAGATGTGTTCCTGCCATCAATTTCAAAATGACTTTATTTTTTTCTTAAAATGTTAAATTTTCTCAGTTTAAATATTTTATATACACTCACCAACCATTTCATTAAGTACACCTTGCTAGTACTGGCTTGCACCCCATTTTGACTTCAGAACTGCCTTAATTATTAAGCTTATGAGATTTGCATATCATTGCATTCTGTTTTTTTTATGTTGATTTTACACAGCATACCTACTTGGAAATGGGATTGTAATATCTAGGTTTGCCAAAGGGGCATGTTGCACACAAAGTGGTTTTATATCCTTTGCGACGATTGAGGAGTATATTTCAATTAAATTATTATATCAAAAAGGACAGCAATGATAAATGGTTAGGTATGTTGTCACCATTAGCACAGATGCACCCTTACCAAGGACACACAAAAGTCACAGCACAAGAAAGAAAAAAAAATAACTTTTTTGTTTTATAGGGAAAAACAAAATGTATTCAAATATGCTACAAACTGCAAAGTTTGTAAACAAAGTTTTAGATTTGTAAAAAAAAAGTATGAAAAAGGTGGTCAAACTGCAAAGATGTTGTTTCCAAAGTATTATTGTGAACAGGAAATAAAAAAATATATATTTATGCACATACAAATGCATTTACATCTGGTCATATATATTTTCCTAAATTCAATAGATATCTTATATGTATAGACACATACGTAAACGTACTTTCCTAATTGAACTTTAGTAAATGATGCCTTTCGTATTACTGCATAAAAACTAAAAATGTAGTTCTGTCATTGTGATAATTAAATATTCTCAGCTTTGACATTTTGCTTTGAATTTTTATAGATGGCGGTAGGGAGAAAAAAAAGCAAAGAAGAAGATTTAAGGGATAATTGAATACAACAGTAAAGCAAGCAAAGTAGCTTTGAAAATACAGAGACTTGCAGAATACTTGGCTGTATAAGCAGAGATCTAGACTTTAGCAAGACAGATGTATTGATCCTATTGGTCCAGAGATTGCCTATCTTTTAAACTGTACAGGAGGTGCTGATGTTGCCTTACAGTAACAATATTATCTAAGATGCAATCACAATTGTTTTTCTTTTTAACCGCTTGCTACCGATGTAACGCATATGTGCGATGACAAAGAGGGTGGACTGCAACGTCCAAACACCTCACACATATGGATCGATGGGCAGCCAAGGTTCATTTGCTGAGAGCATGCCCACTGTGCATTCCCAGCACAGTGACCATGCTATCATAGACAGATCCCAGTCTCTAGTAATGATCAGACGTTGGCAGGACCAGCTACTGATCACCACCGTGACAGCCAATAACACCGGTCACGTGATTGGGCAGTCTTTTGTGCCCCCTGGGTGTAAAGACCTTGTTCAAAGGATGCAAAGGTTTGACGGGACGGGCGTAACTAATTTCTTTGTATTGGTTTCTGGGCACATTTTCACTTTTAGAACTTCTGACATTCGCAACCTTTTTTTTTAACACTCAGGAACCATTTAATTAATGTTCTTGGGAAGCCCTGCTAATAATTAGTATATCCACAGCTAATGATATTGAGATGGTCAGTGGCAAAGAATGCTCCTAATATTTGTGGAAGCTTATCTGAGAGGTAAAAATTGCTCATCCAAAGCAACCTCTGGAGGAACCTTGGGGCTTCACTGAGGGCCAGTTCACGCCAAAATGGGGTGTGGGAAGGATGCGTTCCATGCGTGTTTCCCACACCGCGATCAAAAGCTCTGGGTGTGTGATCTGCTGTGGGTGCCAATATATTCCTAACAACACCCCAAATGTAGATCGCAAACTCAGTGGGTTTGCCTGCACCAGATCGTATGGTACCATATGATTTGGTGCGGTGTGTTTATGGAAAGAATTACATGCACTACTTTTTGTGCCATCCAGTGCGATTTCAGCCTATTCAAATTAATGGGCTAAAAATAGCCTCACACTAAGTCACACATGTATTGCACAGGAACATGGACTGCGTCCCCTTGTAATTCAGGTGTGAATTAGGACTTAACCTTAGATGAGAAAGACTGCTGTATATGCTTATATATTGCATTGTCTCCAATAACCTTGACTTTTTAATTAATTCCCGCCGGTTGTACTCATATATGCAGTCTCTAGGCAGGTGAGCTTTAACGCTGAGCAGCTGTATATATGTGTCCATAAGGAATGGTTTACTGTGCTGAGAGCATGCTGACTGCACACTCCCAGCACTGTAACTAAAATGTCACAGAAAGCTCCTGATGCATACTTGTTATCGGGAGCTTCTGCTCATTTGACCACTGTGATAGCCAATCACAGCGATCACATGATCAGGAAGCCTGCCTCTGCCTTCTGGCATTTAATGTAGATTGTCTAAAAGAGCCAGGAGTGGCAGCAGGAAGGGGTCAATATAATCGCTATAAAAATAAACAAACCTCAAATTCATATATCTGTTAATATTCCTGTTGATGAGATTTTTGTGGTTGAAATCTGGGGTCCACATATCTGCTGTGGTCATTATAAGTGATTTCAACTCTTCATGTTGGAATAGTATTTTATGGAGAATGCAGCAGGAGAATATGGAACATGCAAAGATATTGCAATATAGACATACAGTATAAGAAGCTAGGACCTGACTCAGCCAACTATACACAACCTATAACTACATTTCATTCTGTGAGGGCTATCTCTTTATATATTTATTTATGGAAAGGATACTGTAGTTATTGACATAAAATAACCCAATCAGGGGTCACACGTTTAAAAAATGTATTCATCCCAACTGGATGTGTGGAAAAGGGACAAAGTATCTAGTTATGTACAGTACATGTATGAACATTAGGTTAGTCCATTAGATAATTGGTCACAAAATGTTCAAGAATGGATTGAACTTTCCCAGGGATACAGAAAGTGATGCATTTCTTCGCAACAAATGGCTTGTTTATTTATTCCTTCAGAGATGGCAATAATTCAAGTGATTGTAAAGTCTCGTTTTTTTTTTCTATAAAATTAACAAACATGTTATACTGCTCTGTTGCAGTGGTTTTGCACAGAGCAGCCCAGATCCTCCTCTTCTCTGGTCCCTCTTTGGCTCTCCTGGCCCCTCCCTCCTGTCGAGTTCCCCCACATCAAGTAGCTTGCTATAGGGGCACCCAAGCTGAAACTGCAGCTTTGTGTGTCCATTCAGACACAGAGCCCCAGTTCAGCCCTGCCCTCTCTCTCTTCTAATTGGCTAACTTACGTTGATTGACAGCAGTGGGAGCCAATGACGCCCCTACTGGGTTTCAGCCAATCAGGAGGGAGAGTCATGGACGGCTGAGGCACTCAAAGACATCGCTTGAAAGAGAGGGAGCTCAGGTAAGTATTAGGGGGTGCTGAGGGGGGCTGCTTCACAAGGTAAAAAACCTTCTGACTTTGCAACCAATTTAAATGTTAACTGTATATTTATCGGGATACATGCAATTATAAGATCTTTGTATTCCAGCTGTAAAGATTTTCTAAATTTGCTTAATAACATTTTAAACTTTCCCCCTATTAGTCAGCACTTCCCAGGGCATTTCTGTTCAAAAATAAAATAAAATAAGACAGTATACGTTTAGCAGTGATCTAGATGAATGATATTTTTACCAACATGTTTTACATTTTTCTCTTTCTGGTTAGGATATTTTCATTTTTGTGCACAGTGTATTTTATGTCTGTGAAATCTTTAAGAATGTTGAAATCCAATTAAAAAAGATGTATGAACTCAGTATAAGGCTGCTTTGAAGTATAATTTATAAATAATGCAGGCCACATACAGCTGAGAGTTAACATCAGCACCCTAGTAACTGTAAGGCCCCATTCACACTTCACGCAGCTGGAAAGTTTTTCATACATTTCTACGCATTGTGCACAGGGCAGACCAATCTCTTGAATGGACTGCCCTATGTGTGAAAAACACTCCAAAAAATCTCATGTGCCAAAATTGGCACTGAGCCAGGCTCACATGATAAATGTGGCAAAACTGCACCACATTTGAGGTGCCATTGATAAATAATGTAGACATTTATAAAAAATGCAAGCAGAAATGTGCAATTCTCTCTGCGTTTTCATAGCGTGCAAGTGTGAATGGAGCCATCATTCATGGCATGCCTTGAATGTAACTGTTTTGGGAAACAGTTGAAATGGTGGATTAAGTGGAACTTTAAAGAGGTCATTTACATTTGCACTCAGATAAAAGTGTGTATAAGGGCGCTCTGAATAACAAACCAAGCAGATATCAGTCTATGTAGAAATAGAAGAGGGCCTTCATGCACTTTCGGCAGCACTTGAAGAGAGAAGAAAACTCTGGAAGTAAAATGAAAAGAAAAAAAGGCGCCTCTAAGTGCAGAAGTAAAACTTTATATTTCCCAAAAGGGTTAAAAACACTTACAAAAGGGTGGATGGGTAGAAGCACATCATATTAGTAATATGGCAGGTGGTCCGGCGTTCTGGTAGTCCCAAGGAGTTTCAGTGATATCCGCAGGTGTAATTCTATGGCAGCATGTTCTTAAGTGGCTGACAGATGAAAGCCACAACTCTCCTGGATACTTGGCTTCTACCCATCCACCCTTTTTGTACGTGTTTTTAACCCTTTTGGGAAATATAAAGTTTTACTTCTGCACTTAGAGGCCCACTTACATTTGCACTGCCCACTGATCACTTTTCAGAGGACATTTTCCAGGTGGCTAGGAGTCGCCATTTGTTCTGTCTCAACTACAAAGCGATAAAAGTTCATCTCCAGGTTTAAGTAGGCCTTACTCAAGCTGGTTTGATATTCATCCCTTGCATCGATACAGGCAGTTTAACTCAATGAATAAACTCACAGTTAGGACGACAGACGATGAATCCTTTCGAATGTTCCGTTTAATGATGGATATTCATAGGTAGAAAAACGTTGCAGTTGTAAGCCACATGTAAGATGTTTAGCATGGAAGATATACAGGAGTAATGACCAGAATCAGGAAGTGGAGGAGATATATAAAGAACTACGGTGAGAGAGAGAGTTCAGCTAGAAAGAAGGGGACAGATCTTAAAGACACAGAGCAAGAATAATCACATAGTGTAACACAACACTCCCCGTCTGAAATCTTTAGATTTCATAACCTTAAACTAATATATATATATTTTCAAAAAGTCCAATACTGACGAATGTCCTGGAACCTGTAATGAAAAACATGCAACAAGCAAATAATAAATGTAAGTTCAACAGGATGAAGAACATAAAGTCACAGTATGATGTCTTCAAATAATTCCAAAGTTCTGAGTAGAACCTGTAGATGGCAGCAATGTACTACCCGCCGTGCCAACGGCTAGTCCTTGCACAAGTCACTCACCTGGCAAAAAGAGTACTAACTCTGTAATTGGTCGACTAAAGGTTCGTGTCGATCCTCCCTTGGTTACCTTAACTTCTACCTTCCGGACTTTGTTATCGTCGCTGGGCATAACTTTAGTAATAAGACCCATAGGCCACTCATTCCGACAAACTTCCTTGTCTTTTAGAAGGATGAGGTCTCCAACCTTAAGATTCGGCTTAGATGCTTGCCATTTGTTACGACCTTGAAGGTGGTGAAGATACTCCTTCCTCCAGCAATGCCAGAACACATTGGCTAGGTGTTGAACCTGCTTCCATTGACGCCTGTAGATATCCTTGGGTTCGATTTCACTTGAAGATATTACAGCAGTCCCAATCTTTTGAGTAAGAAGCTAGGCTGGAGTAAGGATCACTGGAGCATCAGGATCTGAAGATACTGGCACTAAGGGTCTTGCGTTCATTATGGCAGACACTTCAGCGAGAAAGGTAGACAAAGTATCATGGGTGAGTGGTAAAGACTTGTGAGTCTGCAACATGGAGTCAAGAATTCTTCGTGCTACTCCTATCATTCGTTCCCAGGATCCTCCCATGTGTGAAGAATGTGGAGGATTAAACAACCAAGTACATCCATTGTTGGCCAGGAAATTGTCCAATTGTAGCTCTTTACATGCTCCAACAAAGTTGGTACCACAGTCGGATCTCAGTTGCTTAACTGGTCCTCTGACAGAGAAGAATCTTCGTAGGGCACAGATGAAGGAAGAAGAATCCATAGACTCGATCACTTCTATGTGTATAGCTCGGATGCTGAGACAGGTAAACAATACAGCCCACCTTTTACTATTGGCAGCTCCACCACGAGTTCTCCGAGTGATGACGGACCATGGGCCGAAAACATCTACCCCAACGTAGGTAAAGGGTGGATCGGTACTTAGGCGATCAGCTGGAAGACTTGCCATTTGTTGCTGTTGATGTTTTCCTCTTAACTTGTGGCACTTAACGCATCTGAAGAGCAAGGAGGAGACACACCTCTTCATACCAATGATCCAAAGGCCGGCTGACCTGATGGCACCTTCTGTAAACTGACGGCCTTGATGATGTACCAGTTCATGGTGGTGGCGAACCAGAAGAGTAGTAACATGATGTTGACCTGGTATGATTATAGGATTCTGTTCTTTGCTGCATAAGTCGGATTTTGTTATACGGCCACCAACTCTCAGCAGCTGATTGGCGTCGACTACGGGGTTTAGATTGAAGAGTGGACTGTTTTTAGACAATTCGGTTCCATTTCTGATTCTCCCGAATTCCTCCTGATACACCTCTTGTTGCACACAACGGATAATTACCTCTTCTGCGTGTGAAACATCTGCTGCTGTAAAGTGTCCAGAACAGTTGTGCCAACCATGACACCCTGCGGCGGAATTATTCCCAAAGCAACGAGCAATATGAATTAGGCGAGCAATAGCTCGTACAGCGGATGACCAGGTGGAAAAACGCTCAAAACGGTGTGACCGCAGCTTCTGTTTTGTACTTACAGAAGTGTGTAGTGAGATGTTCACAGTTCTTATTTCCTTATCATCTTCAGGGTTTACTAGCCCATAGGTGGTGTCAATAGGGAGTAAGTAAGAGTCCTCACACAGAAACCTTGGAGGTGACAGCCATAAGCTGTCCTGAAGAGCGGCAGGTGACACGGCTCTGGTCCCACAGTCAGCTGGGTTGAGTTCAGTGGGAACGTGATGCCATTGACTTGGTAGAGAGAATCTCTTGATATGTTCAACCCTGTTGCTGACGTACACATAAAATTGTTTTGTTTGGTTGTTTATGTAACCAAGTACTACATTACTGTCTGTATAGAAGGTGAAAGAATCAATTCTAGTGTCCATTTCACTTCGTATGACCTCGGCAATTTCTACTGCTAGCACGGCTGCACAAAGTTCAAGTCTTGGTATGGTATGTGCAGGCTTGGGTGTGAGTTTTGCCTTGCCTAGGACAAAACTACAGTGTGATTCTCCATTCAGTTCAGAGGTCTTCAAATAGGCTACTGCAGCAATAGCTTCAACTGATGCATCAGAGAAAATATGAATCTCTCTCCGGTTAGCAGTTGAAGTGGATCCTGGAACATAGCAACGGGGAATCTGAAGTTTTTCTAGTGACTTCAAAGAATATCTCCACCTTTCCCACTTGTGTTGATTCTCACTAGGCAAGGGAGTATCCCAGTCTATGTTCTCAGTAGACAACTGTCTTAGTAAAATCTTACCTTGAATGGTAACTGGAGCAAGGAAACCCAGTGGGTCATAGATGCTATTCACCACGGACAGGACTCCTCTCTTAGTGAAGGGTTTGTCACAAATTGACACTTGGAAGGTGAATTTGTCTTGCTTGATGTTCCACAACAAACCCAGACTTCGCTGTACAGGAGGCACATCTGTACCTAAGTCAAGGTTTTTTAGACTAGTGGCATAGTCCTCAGAGTGAAAGGCATTCATAAGTTCCTGGCTGTTGGATATAATCTTGTGCAGTCTAAGGTTTGCTACAGACAGCATCTCCTTTGTTCTGGTGAGAAGATCAATTGCTTCTTTAGCAGTTGGAAAGGACTTAAGTGCGTCGTCAACGTAGAAGTTTCTTTCAACAAATTTACGGGACGGGCATCAGATCCATATTCAACTTCTCCAGTCTGAGCTGTTCTCCTTAGCCCATAAGTTGCCACTGCTGGGGAAGGACTGTTACCGAAGACATGTACCTTTAATGCGATAATCTATAACTTCCTTGTTGAGGTCATTGTCCTTGTGCCATAGAAACCTGAGGTAGTTTCTGTTGTCTTCTCTGACGATGAAGCAGTGAAACATCTGTTGAATGTCGGCCATTACTGCTACAGGCTCTTGTCTGAAACGAATCAAGACTCCTATTAGACTGTTGTTCAAGTTGGGTCCAGTAAGGAGCATGTTGTTAAGAGAAACACCTTCGTGCTGAGCACTGGAATCAAAGACAACTCTGATTTGGTCTGGTTTGCGTGGGTGATACACGCCAAAGGATGGAAGGTACCAGCATTCTTCTCCCTCCTTTAGTGGGGGAGCAGGCTCTGCATGATCTCTGTCAAATACATTTTGCATAAAGTCCACAAAGTGCTTTTGCATCTCTGGTTTCCTGCTTAAGTTTCGCTTTAAGGAGGAGAATCTACTGATGGCCTGCTGTAAGTTGTTGGGCAATCTCTCTCTTGGGAGACGAAAGGGTAGGGGTGCTACCCAGTTATTGGAGTCATCTTGAAAGAACTCCTTGTCCATTACCTTGATGAAATCTTCACTGGTTGCTTTAAACACTGTAGAGCCGAAGTCGCCATCATGGCAGGAGAAAGGGCTTGTGTCACCTGAGATACCATGTTGCCATTCGTGGCTGGCTATCTTCTCTTTCACCCAGTAGTGGTGTGGGCATGGCTCAAAGTAAGTGTTTCGGCCATTTGGCAGAACATTTGTCTTGAATGACGAAATGTTGGTAGGTCTTTTCATTTTGCCTATGCAGACATTGCCTATGATGACCCACCCTAGATCCGTGCGCTGGGCAAATGGGGTATCTGGGGGTCCACTGACTTGTCTGTGTACCTTGTGAACTCTT
Source organism: Rana muscosa (assembly GCA_029206835.1). Lineage (NCBI taxonomy): Eukaryota > Metazoa > Chordata > Amphibia > Anura > Ranidae > Rana > Rana muscosa. The sequence continues at coordinate 412,552,632 of CM055122.1, forward strand.
AGAATGTCTCTTCCTAACAGAAGAAGGATCTGAGCATCTTTGTCAAGCGGCGGTATCTCATTTGCTATTACCTTGAGGTGAGGGTGATGGAAAGCAGCAGCTGGAGTAGGGATTTCTTCCCTGTTAGCAGGTATCTGATTGCACTCAACAAGTGTAGGTAAGGGTAACTGCAAGTTACCTTTGAGAGAAGATACCATGAGTCCATGAGCCCTTCTTCCAGAAACCTCTATAGTTCCACTACAGGTACCCAAGGTGTAAGGATGAGCTTCGCCTTTTATTTCAAATAGATTGAACAATTCCGATTTTGCAAGTGATCGATTGCTCTGATCGTCTAAGATAGCATATGCCTTTAGAGACTTTTCTGGTTGATCCTTGTGGTATGTGTTCACCAAGCATATCTTAGCACAGGACTTACCACAGCGGTCTTCTCCACAAACTTCAGTGCAGGATGAAGAAATGATGGTAGAATTAGGCACTTGGTCTGTATTCTCCCCGCCATGCGTTAACCTGGGAGGAGTGTTGGCAGGTTGTGCAGAGCTGGGCTCAAGAGGATGGAGGGCTTGCACATGTTCTTCAGAGCCACACTCTATGCACTTGATGGACACATTACAGTCCCTTGCAAAATGTTCTGTAGAAGCACAGCACCTGAAACATACCCTAAATGTCTTTAAAAGCTCCTTGCGCTCTTCCAGAGGCTTTTTTCTAAAGCCGATACATTTATTGAGGGGGTGTGGCTTCTTGTGTATGGGACACTCTCTGTTAGGGTTTTCAATCTTCCTACTCTGTTTGTTCGTGGCCAGAACTGTGGTAGGAGTGGGAAGGATGTCAGTCTTTTTCACGGACACTGGGCCTCTATGGTTTCTATAGTTGCCCTGAAGACTGGTACTCTTAGGAAAGGGTGAGAAGAGGCTGTACTCACCGTAGGAAAAACTTGGATCGTTCTTGGTCTCTGCAATTTTCCTGATGAATTCACAGAAGAAAGAGAATGGAGGGAAGGAAACCTTGTTCTCTCTTTTGTATGATGACCCTAGTGCAGTCCATTTCTCTTGCAAACCATACGGGAGCTTGGAGACAATTGGGTTTACCCCTCTTGGAGTGTCAAGGTAACTGAGTCCAGGTAGTTTTGGGTCTGTCTTGGCTAGCTGAAGCTCAAGGAGAAGGTCACTCAGTCTCTGGAACTCCTTGTTGTCCTTACCGGATATCTTTGGGAAAGTTTCCAGACGCATGAACAAAGCATTTTCTATAGCTTCTGGACTGCCATAACTTTGCTCTAGTCGCTCCCATGCAGCTGTGAGGCCTGCAGTAGGATTGTCCATGAAAACCGATCTTAATGGCTTAACACGTGCAGCAGATAGAGGACCAAGCCATTTGATCAGCAGATTCAATTCTTGATCAGCTGTAATGCCAATATTGCTGATTGTAGTTCTGAAGGCACATTTCCAACTTCTGTAGTTCTCAGGTTGGTCATCAAAACTTGTAAGACCAGTCTCTGTGAGCTCTCTGCGAAGCATGTACCTCATAAACTCTTCTGTCTCAGTTGTCTCCGCCTTTATGTGAGATGCTGTTGGCTGTATGGTGCTGATTGCGTTATCTTTGACATTGTTGTTAAAGGACACAGGGAAATATGGTGCAGCAGATGCATCCAGGTGAGTTGCTTGCTTGAAGTCAGTTGTTCCAATGGTACGTTGATTCAAGGCTGTACCGATGACTGGAGATTGATGACTTGCCTGAAGCTTGCGCTGATGCTCTGTGACGTATGAAGGCAGGCAAGGTAGGCAGGTAGGAAATGCAGTGGAGTGATTTTGAGTGCAGGAAGTTGCTGGAACCTCTTTAACTTGAAGCTGTGAAGGAGTCTCTATGTAGTCGGGAGCATTGGTGACAATGGAGTGTGCACTGCAGTGGCTTAGGACATAGTCTTTAGTGCGTTTGAGGGGGTCTTCCATATCTGCTATGTTTAGGTTAATGCTGTCTTTCTCACTTGCACCTTCGTCTGCACTGATAGCTTGCTGTAGGACCCTTAGCTTTGCCACAGCTGCGTCATGTTTACACTGTTCATTTAAGGTTTCCATTGTTGCTCTTTGTCGTGCTGACTGCGCTTCCAACTCTGCCCTTTTTTCTGCATATGCCACCTGCACTTTGCTGGCTTCCACTTCAGCGCGGGCATTAATAAGTCGCTCACTGAGTGTTGAGTATCTTGAACTATGGGATCTTGACGAGTTTTTAGAACGTCTGGTGGAAACAGATCTGTGAGATGCAGTGTCCTGTAACAGCTTTATTTTTGCTTCTGCCTTTAATCTGGTTTGCTGGATAAAACTGTCTCTTTCAATATTGAGAGCATTGACACGCTTTAATTGCGTCATCGCACTTTCTGTATTCATGTTTTGTAATACATTAGTGAATTTGCTGCTGGTAAGCTGATAAAGCTCATATGAGGCAGAAAGTTGTTTAATGGCGCCCTCTAGTGTCAGTAGTTCACATTCAACAGACACTGTATTGGCTTCAGCAAGGATTTTCTCACAGACTAATTCCAAGCTATTTGACAATTCAGTCCTTGAAGCTTCATAATTCTCCATTACTTTCCAAGTGGGTTTAACTGAGCGTTTGGGTAACTCAGTTTCTTCAGGAACTTGTGGGGAGGTAGATGTGAGTTCACATGCAGAAGCTTGGTCACTCATGATAGCAGACTGACTGTGAAAGCAGGCACGATCTGTGTGCTGAAATATGACACTGTGCAGATTGTCTCAGGCTATAAGGCTGCCATGTGCTGCTCTGTCCCTTCTGTCTTGCTATGAGGGCAGTAAATCTTGTCTGTTTCAGTACTGACATGCAGAAATCTTGTAATTAGGCTGTGAAACTCAGTTTTTCTACTGTTCTGTCTCAACTACAAAGCGATAAAGTTCATCTCCAGGTTTAAGTAGGCCTTACTCAAGCTGGTTTGATATTCATCCCTTGCATCGATACAGGCAGTTTAACTCAATGAATAAACTCACAGTTAGGACGACAGACAATGAATCCTTTCGAATGTTCCGTTTAATGATGGATATTCATAGGTAGAAAAACGTTGCAGTTGTAAGCCACATGTAAGATGTTTAGCATGGAAGATATACAGGAGTAATGACCAGAATCAGGAAGTGGAGGAGATATATAAAGAACTACGGTGAGAGAGAGAGAGTTCAGCTAGAAAGAAGGGGACAGATCTTAAAGACACAGAGCAAGAATAATCACATAGTGTAACACAACACCATTTCACTGCCTATATTAATCCTTTAAATCCTGCACCACCACACAGCAACAACTTGCATTACATATGGTTGCAGGGTAGTTGCAGCACTCTCCCATTCACTTGTGTTCAGTTAAGGGGGCAGTAAAACCATGACTCGGCTGCCTGTTTTTATAGCTCCTTGGCAGTGTAAACTAGGCTAAACTGTTTCCCGAACAGTTGCATGTGTAGCGATACCTCCAACTAAGAAGGCCGCTGATTTAGTTTGGGCCCTGAATACAGCTCCGCCAACCCCCGGCAATATGCTCTACCCCCTACTGGCACAGCTAGTACTGACAGTAAATTGTATGTCTATTACTGTATGAATAACTGAGCACTGAAACAATACTGAATTTAAATAAATGTAAGATTTTACTTAAGCTCTTGGTAAAGGAAAAGAAGATAACATCAATAACAGTTTACAGAATAATTATTTGTAATGTAAAGCCTAGCCACACTAACACACTATAGGGTTAACACATAACAAGTGCGCCACGCGGGCGACCGTTAGCTAAGTGCCCTGTGGCGCAGTAACCAAACCACCCTAGAAACCCCACCAGGCCTGGTTTTAGTATCTATAACAAAAATGTCACTGCCCCAATCTATGACTGGTCTTCACAGCAAGGAGCACTGGATGGGCGGACGCATGTCAATAAAAAACACACACAGAATGTCCAAGCTCAACTTACCAACCAATCAGCAAGAAAACGAATTCACCTGTCTAACAGTACGTTTAAAAACAGGGGTTTAGTTGCACGCATTTGCAAATACATGTGTAAGCTGCAGGCCCCGTCAAGGCTCCCTGTATGCTGCAGTCCTAACTCTAAAATTTAAGGTCTCCTCAATGGAAGCACATGTATGCTGATGGATAGATAAAGGGCAGATGACTGGGGGAGCCCACCCTCCATTAAAGGGGCAGGAGCACACTAAACACCCAGCACATGGAAGCAAAGGTGCTAGTGCGTTGCCTGACCACAATGACACCAATACATATAACAAAAATGTCACTGCCCCAATCTATGACTGGTCTTCACAGCAAGGAGCACTGGATGGGCGGACGCATGTCAATAAAAAACACACACAGAATGTCCAAGCTCAACTTACCAACCAATCAGCAAGAAAACGAATTCACCTGTCTAACAGTACGTTTAAAAACAGGGGTTTAGTTGCACGCATTTGCAAATACATGTGTAAGCTGCAGGCCCCGTCAAGGCTCCCTGTATGCTGCAGTCCTAACTCTAAAATTTAAGGTCTCCTCAATGGAAGCACATGTATGCTGATGGATAGATAAAGGGCAGATGACTGGGGGAGCCCACCCTCCATTAAAGGGGCAGGAGCACACTAAACACCCAGCACATGGAAGCAAAGGTGCTAGTGCGTTGCCTGACCACAATGACACCAATACATATAACAAAAATGTCACTGCCCCAATCTATGACTGGTCTTCACAGCAAGGAGCACTGGATGGGCGGACACATGTCAATAAAAAACACACACAGAATGTCCAAGCTCAACTTACCAACCAATCAGCAAGAAAACGAATTCACCTGTCTAACAGTACGTTTAAAAACAGGGGTTTAGTTGCACGCATTTGCAAATACATGTGTAAGCTGCAGGCCCCGTCAAGGCTCCCTGTATGCTGCAGTCCTAACTCTAAAATTTAAGGTCTCCTCAATGGAAGCACATGTATGCTGATGGATAGATAAAGGGCAGATGACTGGGGGAGCCCACCCTCCATTAAAGGGGCAGGAGCACACTAAACACCCAGCACATGGAAGCAAAGGTGCTAGTGCGTTGCCTGACCACAATGACACCAATACATATAACAAAAATGTCACTGCCCCAATCTATGACTGGTCTTCACAGCAAGGAGCACTGGATGGGCGGACGCATGTCAATAAAACACACACAGAATGTCCAAGCTCAACTTACCAACCAATCAGCAAGAAAACAAATTCACCTGTCTAACAGTACGTTTAAAAACAGGGGTTTAGTTGCACGCATTTGCAAATACATGTGTAAGCTGCAGGCCCCGTCAAGGCTCCCTGTATGCTGCAGTCCTAACTCTAAAATTTAAGGTCTCCTCAATGGAAGCACATGTATGCTGATGGATAGATAAAGGGCAGATGACTGGGGGAGCCCACCCTCCATTAAAGGGGCAGGAGCACACTAAACACCCAGCACATGGAAGCAAAGGTGCTAGTGCGTTGCCTGACCACAATGACACCAATACATATAACAAAAATGTCACTGCCCCAATCTATGACTGGTCTTCACAGCAAGGAGCACTGGATGGGCGGACGCATGTCAATAAAAAACACACACAGAATGTCCAAGCACAACTTACCAACCAATCAGCAAGAAAACGAATTCACCTGTCTAACAGTACGTTTAAAAACAGGGGTTTAGTTGCACGCATTTGCAAATACATGTGTAAGCTGCAGGCCCCGTCAAGGCTCCCTGTATGCTGCAGTCCTAACTCTAAAATTTAAGGTCTCCTCAATGGAAGCACATGTATGCTGATGGATAGATAAAGGGCAGATGACTGGGGGAGCCCACCCTCCATTAAAGGGGCAGGAGCACACTAAACACCCAGCACATGGAAGCAAAGGTGCTAGTGCGTTGCCTGACCACAATGACACCAATACATATAACAAAAATGTCACTGCCCCAATCTATGACTGGTCTTCACAGCAAGGAGCACTGGATGGGCGGACGCATGTCAATAAAAAACACACACAGAATGTCCAAGCTCAACTTACCAACCAATCAGCAAGAAAACGAATTCACCTGTCTAACAGTACGTTTAAAAACAGGGGTTTAGTTGCACGCATTTGCAAATACATGTGTAAGCTGCAGGCCCCGTCAAGGCTCCCTGTATGCTGGTTTTAGTATCTATAACTTAGTTCTTTTTTTTCTTCACCGGCAGGTCTTTAACGGTGGTGCACATTAATAGAGTACAAACTTTGTAATCCAATGGGGTAGGTAAAGATGGAGTAGAACTTGACTATGCGAACGGTAGATTTAGTTCTAACAAGGGGAATCTTCAATAAGAGCACTAAGAACAACTCATAGGCCACGGCAGTCTATAGGCCTAGATGCAGTAACAGTATATCGGTTGGGCATATGCCCTCTAACCCGCCCGGACTACGGTCCCAGTCCGGGAACTTCCACCTGTTGTGTCCTCACACACACACTCCGTCTCTTCAGCGATCGGGTCCCCTATCCAACAAGGCTGTAGTCGAGCGAAGTCAGATGCCACCCAGGCTCGCAGAGGGGTGGAAGGCTCTTTGGTGCTGCGCAAGGCCTCAGGCTTCAGGCCCTGCACTCCGACACGTCCGCACAGGAGGATCAGTCTCTGAAGTCTCGTGTCCCAAAGAGACCGAGCCCAGCCTCGCCTCCTCCTTTTATAACCCCTCCCATGAGTCTCTGCGGCGGAACATTGCCGAATGGGGTTCTGGGTAATGTAGTCTCTTGCATTAAAGGGGAACACCCCGCTACACACTCCCCCCACTTGAACTCTTTGGTCCCCAAAGATAAACCTTAACAAAGACTATGTACAACTCTAGACAATTCTACAAACGATGTTGGCATAGGGAATTCCCACCAAAACTGAGGAGTAGAATTCCCTTGCCCACAGGTCACATTATCATGGGTGGCCTGCCTAGCTGTGCCAGAGAGTGAGCTGGGGTTGCCCTCCATTAAATGGACAGTGGAGGGATCCGGATTTTCAGCATTCCTCCTAGCAGTAACTACAGAATCCTCTGAGCTATTCCTCATTTGTGGGTAGGTCAGCTTCTTAGGAGGCCGGATGACTCTTCGAGCCCTTTGCTCTCTTGGGATTTCTGGCTCTGGTGCCACAGGCTCCTCTTCCTCTGAGTAACCATCATGGGCATCTTCCCAGTAATCTGCTGAAGGGGATGAACTCTGTGGCTTCTGGGTTCAGTGTTTCATCTGTGGTGTCCTCAGTGATTGGAAGGTCTATGGTAGAAGTTCCTGGAGTTGGGGAAGGCCACAGCCAATTAAGTTCTCCATCCTCATTTTCACTAAGTTGAGAGCCTGCGACCGAGTATTCGGCCTAGGAGTATCCAGGATAGAGGCCGGTTCAGGGGAATCTCCCACGGGAGGTATTCTAACTGCCTCAGCAAGAGGGAGCAGGTGGTTTCGATGCCACGTCTTCAGAGGGCCCACCTTTCCTTCCGGCTTCAACTTGTAGACAGGCAGGCCATGGCAACTTCCTACAGATGACATAAGGTTCAGATCTCCATCTATCTGCAAGTTTGTGCTTCCCAGGGACCCCCAGATTGCGTAACAGTACTCGGTCCCCGGGCTGTAGGTCTTGCACCCGGACCTTCAAGTCAAAGTTTCTTTTGTTTCGAGCTCCCCTTTGATCTGAGGCCGCTTGAGCTTGTTCATAGGCTACTTTCAGGCTGTGTCTGAGCCTGTCCACATATCCTTTGTGGGATGTGGCTGAGGAATGATCCAGAGAGGTGCCAAAGGCCAAGTCCACAGGTAGTCTCGCTTCTCTCCCAAACATGAGTCGATATGGGGAGTAACCTGTAGCATCACTGATGGTGCAGTTGTAAGCATGTACTAGGGCTGCTATGTGTTTGCTCCATGTTGAGCAAGGTTCGGTTAAACCTTTCCGGTTGAGCATCCCCTTGTGGGTGGTAAGGTGTAGTTCGAGTCTTCTTGATTCCCAACGATTCCCAACGAATCCAGGAGTTTCCGGATCAGTTTACTCTCAAAGTCCCTTCCCTGATCTGAATGAAGCCGCTGTGGCAGCCCATAATGGACAAAGTACTTCTCCATAAGTACCTTGGCTACGGTGGAGGCCTTCTGATCTTTGGTTGGGAAAGCTTGGGCATACCGGGTGAAATGGTCGGTTATCACCAGAACATTTCCTAGTCCACTCAGGTCAGGTTCAAGGCAGATAAACTCAATGCATACCAGATCCATTGGGCCTTGACTTTGTAGATGGCCCATTGGGGAAGCTTGATGGGGTAAAGTCTTCCTCTGGATGCATCGTGCACATGAGTGGCAGTACTCTTCTACCTCTGCCCTCATGCAGGGCCAATAGAACCGACTTCTGACAAGTTGAAAGGTCCTTTCAGCCCCTAGATGGCCATGATTGTCATGCAGGGCAATCAGAACAGTCTCTCGATGTTTCTCTGGGAGGAACAGTTGCCACTTATCTTCTGAGTCATCAGAGGGGCCCCTTCGGTAGACCACTCCCTGATGTACCTGCAACCTGTCCCATTCTTTCCTCAACAGGCGAGCCTCCTTTGAGGGATGACACAGGAGTTTGTTTGGATCCTGATTCTCCAGGGCCTCCAGGACCAATCTCCCCATGGGGTCTTCCAATTGGTCACTCCTCAAATCCTTCATGGACAATCTCGGCAGGTTGTCTTCGTCCAATTGAGTCACTCCACAGTAGTGTTTTGGGACTCCCACCATGGTAACTCCTATTTCTTCTGCTCTGGAGCCTCCTCTGGCCTGGAATTCAGCTCCTTGACAAAGGGCCCGCACCCCGTCCGGTGCCACTTGGGTCCAATCTTCTATATCACTGGTGGGGGCATGAGATCTCCTGGACAGAGCATCTGCGTCTCTATTCCCAGCCCCTGGCCTATACTTTAGGCTGAAGTTGAATCCAGACAGTGCGGCCAGCCACCTGTGTCCAGTGGCGTCCAGCTTGGCCGTGGTGAAAAGGTAGGTAAGGGGGTTGTTGTCGGTCTTCACAGTGAACTCCGCCCCATACAGGTAGTCTTTGAGCTTGTCTACTACCGCCCACTTGAGGGCCAGGAACTCCAGCTTGTGAGTGGGGTAGTTCTTCTCAGAGGGGGTCAGGCTCCTGCTCACATAGGCAACAGGCCGTTGTTGCCCTTCGTGTTCTTGATAAAGTACTCCTCCCAGACCGTCATGACTAGCATCTACGTGTAGTTCATAGGGCTTGGTTGGGTCTGCGTAGGCCAAGACTGGGGCAGTAGTTAGGCTCTCCTTTAATGCCTGGAAGGCCTCTTCACACTTCTGGTTCCACTGATTTCTGACTGACTCTCCCGGCTTCCTGGGCCCTGAGTCGTCCTCTTCCCCCTCAGTCTTGAGCAGTTCATTCAATGGTCTAGCAATTTGGGCGAATCCCTCCACAAACCTCCTATAGTAGAAGCAGAAACCCAAGAAGGATCTGAGTTCTGTTACTGTGGTGGGTCGTGGCCAGGAGGTAACTGCCTCCAATTTCTCGGGGTCTGTGGCCACCCCTTCTTCGGACACTATGTGCCCCAGATAGTTCACAGAAGACTGGTAGAACCGACACTTTTCAGGCGAAAGTTTGAGTCCCTCCTCACTGAGTCTAATCAATACTTTTTCCAGCCTCTTCTCATGTTCCTCCAGGGTTCTTCCAAAGACTATGACATCGTCCAGGTACACAAGGACTTCAATAAGGTTCATGTCTCCTACAGTCTTCTCCATAAGACGCTGGAAAGTAGCTGGGGCTCCAAACAGACCTTGAGGCATCCGGTCGAATTCAAAGAACCCTACTGGGGTTATGAAAGCTGTCTTCTCCTTGTCTTCTGGGTGCATGGGGATCTGATAGTACCCGCTCTTGAGATCCATAACACTGAACCACTTGGCTCCAGACAAACTCTGTAGGGCATCCTCTATCCTTGGAGTAGTATACTGGTCGGGTATGGTTCTCCTGTTGAGAGTCCTGTAGTCGATACAGAGCCTCAATGACCCATTCTTCTTCCTGACCACCACTATCGGGGATGCATAGGGGCTTCTAGATTCCCGTATCACTCCAGTCCTTTTGAGTTCTGAGAGTTGTTCCCTTAGATCCTCCAGATCTGCTAGGGGGACCCGCCTGACTCTCTCTCTGAAGGGCTTATCTTCCTGGAGGCGGATCCGATTGGTGACACTCCTTGCACACCCCACATCGAACTCATCTTTAGAGAAGATCTTCTCCCATCTGTTCAGCTGGGCCTTGGCTCTCTCTTTCCAAGCCCTGGGCAGATTCGGGTTTTCCATGGATATCTTCTCCCAAGCATCTCCTCCTTCGCCCACCTCTGACAGGTTGACAGGGGCAGCAGGGCTCACCTGGCCTAGCAGCATCCTGGCTGGGACCTCCATGGGGCCATCCATATTGTTCCTAACACTCACTGGGACTCTACAATGGGCCTTCTTTAGGGCCTTCAGCGGAATCACTTCTGGTATCACTTCCAGACCGTGGGACCCTTCTCTTGGATCAGATTCCAACATGACAAAGGGTCCAGGCTGCTCCCAAGTAAGCTTCACAGTGGCTCTGAGACAGGTTACTTCACCGGGCTGCAGCACTATCCCTCCTCTTCCAAGTCTCCACACCTTCCCTATCCCCTCTCCTGGGGTCTTCTGCTCTAAGACCAGCCTTTGGTAAGCTGTCTTCAGCATGGGGTGGATCTTGGTGACCGCTGCCCCTTTCTCTTTCACTAGAGGGGTCAGAAGTCTTCGGACCAGGTCCGTGTTTGTCCCTATTATCAGGGAGCTCTTGTTGGCTCCTGGTGGCCGAGGGCACACAACTGCCAGAGTGTCAAACACTTCGGCTTTTCCAGCCACAGATGGGTCAAAGGTCATCCTGACAGGCAGATAGCCATCGTAGGGGAAGTTCTGGGTTCCAATCCCACATATCTCTAGTCCCTCTATTTTCCGGATGGGTAGGTGACTCAAGTACTTATCGTAAAAGTCTCTGTATAGCAGGGTTACTTGTGCCCCAGTATCCAAGATTGCTCTGGTGTATACTCCCTCCACTTGAATGGATACTATAGGAGATGGGCCTACCAGCTTCTCCGGGTAAGGCCCGGCAGGGGTCGCTTCCTTCAGACTGGGAATAATTCCTTCCTTGGTACTTCTCTCTTGGGACCCTCTGTGTTTTTTTCCATCAGAGAGGTCAACATCTCTAACACCTTGGACATTTGAGCTTTCAGGGTGTCTATCTCCGAATCTCTTTCAGGGGTCATTACTGGATTGACTAGCACCTGTACGGGTACAGCACTTGTCCTAATCAACTGCTGGTCCTGTTGCAGTGCCTCCTCATCTCTGATGATTTTTATCAAGTCAGCATAAGTCAGCAATGTTCCTCCTCCTGAGGTTTTCAGGTGCAACCAGACTGGATCCGAGCGCAGCGCTCCCTTTAAGACTTGCTTCATTCTTGCCGCATCTGTGTCTTGGGGCCTCATCCCCTTCCTCAACACAATCTTACACAACAACCTGTTCAGTCTTCTAACATACTCGGAAAGTTTCTCCTCCGGTTGTTGGAAAGTGTGTTCAAACTGGTAGACCATCTCAGTCACCTTTTCCAATTGACCAAACTCTTCTTGCAGCATGGCTAGACAGTCTTGAGCCATGCAATCTGCGTTCCCAAACCGAAAGCTTTTTACTGCTTCTGCTGCTGCGCCTTTAAGGCTTTCCATCACTCGTTGCCTCTTCTGCGCTTAAGGCACCTCCCATGCCTCTACTGCCTGCAATGCCTGCTCCACCCAGGTGTCAAAGTCTTCTTCCCCTGCGGGGACAGGGAGCTTCCCTGAGAATGTCTTTAGTCTCCGGTAGCTAGTCTCTACATGCACCGTGTTTGCCTTCTGACACTTGGTTAGCAGATCCCCTATCGCACCCATCAGTTCTGGTGATATAACAGTGGCAGGTGCAGGCGCCACCGGGGGCGTCGCCCTGTCCCTTTCTCCCGGTGGGGTACGGGCCGCAGCCTGCGGTGATCCCGTTGGTGATGGTTCCTTTCTTTCAGTTACTGCGTGCGCCAACCTATAAGTTCTGTTGTCTGGCGTCCGCACACACTTGCGCTTACAGGCCTCTGGCATCCCGTTCCAGTACTCCACTAATGCATACTGATATGAGGTGTCTGGGTCTGACTTTATCTCCGTCACCCACGGTGTGTGATTTGGGGACACTGACTTCATCAATTCCTCTACCGTTTCAGTCGACCATGTCTCCCCAGGGAGGCTGATGACTATCGACTGGTTTGGCTCTGCGTTAGAGGCTTTGCACCATTCTTCTACCGCTCGTGGATCCATGGGGTCCATGCCGGCACCTCTGGCGTTCACTTGCTGCATCAGGATCCCGGATGAGAACCCCCACGTGTAGCGATACCTCCAACTAAGAAGGCTGCTGATTTAGTTTGGGCCCTGAATACAGCTCCGCCAACCCCCGGCAATATGCTCTACCCCCTACTGGCACAGCTAGTACTGACAGTAAATTGTATGTCTATTACTGTATGAATAACTGAGCACTGAAACAATACTGAATTTAAATAAATGTAAGATTTTACTTAAGCTCTTGGTAAAGGAAAAGAAGATAACATCAATAACAGTTTACAGAATAATTATTTGTAATGTAAAGCCTAGCCACACTAACACACTATAGGGTTAACACATAACAAGTGCGCCACGCGGGCGACCGTTAGCTAAGTGCCCTGTGGCGCAGTAACCAAACCACCCTAGAAACCCCACCAGGCCTGGTTTTAGTATCTATAACTTAGTTCTTTTTTTTCTTCACCGGCAGGTCTTTAACGGTGGTGCACATTAATAGAGTACAAACTTTGTAATCCAATGGGGTAGGTAAAGATGGAGTAGAACTTGACTATGCGAACGGTAGATTTAGTTCTAACAAGGGGAATCTTCAATAAGAGCACTAAGAACAACTCATAGGCCACGGCAGTCTATAGGCCTAGATGCAGTAACAGTATATCGGTTGGGCATATGCCCTCTCACCCGCCCGGACTACGGTCCCAGTCCGGGAACTTCCACCTGTTGTGTCCTCACACACACACTCCGTCTCTTCAGCGATCGGGTCCCCTATCCAACAAGGCTGTAGTCGAGCGAAGTCAGATGCCACCCAGGCTCGCAGAGGGGTGGAAGGCTCTTTGGTGCTGCGCAAGGCCTCAGGCTTCAGGCCCTGCACTCCGACACGTCCGCACAGGAGGATCAGTCTCTGAAGTCTCGTGTCCCAAAGAGACCGAGCCCAGCCTCGCCTCCTCCTTTTATAACCCCTCCCATGAGTCTTTGCGGCGGAACATTGCCGAATGGGGTTCTGGGTAATGTAGTCTCTTGCATTAAAGGGGAACACCCCGCTACACATGTAAGGCATACATCTGGTGATCAAGGATGCCCATATGATTTAATTAAATGTAAATATAATTAATTTAATTTAGCTGGCTAAGCTGCATACCTTGGAGAGCTGTGCTCTGTACTCCAGTTGAAAGTGCCAGAACTCAGTGCACCTCAAGCAGAGAGCATGTAGGCAGGTTTAGTCTATTTTCTCCACTGCAGGTGGCGCTCTCTACAGCGGCAATGGAGAGGAAGTCAAGAGGAACATAGTTCCTCTATGGTTTCCTGGGTCACTGGAGGAAGCATCCCCTAGGATGCTGCTAAACCACGTGACTCTGGCAGCCATCTGGGGACAGACAGAGTCTTTTTAAGGCCCTGGCTCTCAGGCTTTGGCACGCATTTGCGAGTTGAGAGTAAAGACAGGTATCCTGCCTGTTAGGGACAGCACTAGCGGCAGGGAAAGATTCCTGACAAGAAGAGAAAAGCTTAGGGCTTGGAAAACTCTCTGGACTGCCTATTGGGCACAAGATGGCCAGGCCACATTCCTCCCCTCTCTACATGCACTGACATTCGGTTAGAGTCTGCTCTCTACATGCTGTTGGAACTGTGAGTGTCCCCGGTTGGGCTGCCTTCCCATCGGGTTGTTTGTGAACTTTTTCTTCATTATTTCAATACAAGTTCTTTCACTGTACTGGGACTGAGTGCGTTATTCTGCCTTACTGTGCTGCACCCCACTTACAAGCAGGTCATCAATAGACTACTGGGTGAGATAGAGCAGCCAGAGCCAGACTACAGTGTGGCTTATTATGTGACTGTTCTGCCTCAAGGCCACTCAGTAGGCATGGGGGACTACAAGGCCCAACCGTAAAGGAGATGGTGGACCTATATGTGAATAGCTACACACAGCTGGAGCACCTAGGAAAAAGTTCTTCTAGGGGTGGACTACAGGTTCTGGCATGCATTAAGGGAGATAAACAAGGTGATAGGTCCCAGCATGCAATGAGGGAGATAAAAGGGCTGGTGGACTACAGGTCCCAGTACACCTTGGTGCAAAGAAGGTATGTGGTGGGTGCAGTACCCCTCAGCAAAAAATGGGCAAAACTTTATTCCTCCTAATATTGGGGGTATCTGCGCCATTGCACTGAAATGGTTGGACGGTGGACTACTGTTCTCAGAGGACATTTTAAATTGTCAGCAATGCTCACAACGCCATAAGTGCAGATCACAGTCATAAAGCACCGAGTAAATCAAAGTGGTTCTGTGCCGTGTGATTCCCTTGAACCAATCATCACAAGTGTAAGCACACAATGTAAACAAAGCCCCCCCTCCTGTGTTGGTGATCACATCCACCGGATATCCTGCCACAACTAGCACCACAATGCCCATATTCCTCAACTACAGACACCGAGCATCGAGGGGAAATCAGGCAGAGGCCCTATGCTGGAAAGAGGCAGAGGCCCTATGCTGGAAAGGGGAAGAGTCCTGTAGCAATGGATTTGTGACACTTGAGTTAGCATGGTGACAAAGACGCCAACTTGTTTTTTGGGATATGTGTTAATGGACGTTTGCAGTTTTTGGTGCATTAGCATTCTTATGTACTATATATACTTTTTTGATTGTGTATTCAGTGTACAGTATCTTTAGGCTAATTGTTAATTTTGCATACTAATTGATTGATGTGGGTTGACTGGGGTGTGTCTGTGGGTGAGGGGAATGTCATATAGGTGGTTCTAGTGACTTTCCAAAAAGTTGCCTAAAGGTGGTGTCATTTTTCGAAATACCTCAATGAGAAAACTATACTGCATTTTGGCCACCGAATGGAGTTAACAACACAGGCATTAATATCTGAGAAAAAAATACAGGACAGTTAGTTCAACTTGCACGAATGCTTGTGACATTCGTGCAACAAATGTTTTACAAATAATGAAAAAACAGTTTTAAAAATTAGCAAATTATTGAATAATACGCATTACTCTTGAGGTAATACTCTAATTATAGTTGATTTATTTATTGAAATAAATAATTCCTGGTCATCCCAATCATGTTTTTAACAAATCAGGTGTAGTAATAAGATCTTGGTTGAGTGCTTGTGGTAGTAGTTTCTGAAGATTGTGCGTTTATCGTGAAGATGGAAGGAGAATTGGATCCCATCCAGAGAATTTTGAACAGCCATTGTTTAGGTCCTTGGGCAGATCATTGGGCAGTTGGAAGGCAGATGTTTTCCAATTTCTTCTGGCTATGAGGCTGAAAGAGCAACCCCATTAGTAAAGGACATTGACATGTCTAACAGCAGTAAGTAATAGCTGAAGCAATTGCTGTTGCTATAAAGTGATCCAAGAAAGGTCAGGAAAAATTCATAGTTCAATCTTTATATGTGAAGCTTTTTTATTATTTATTTGTGTTAGTAGGAATAGATCCTGCAGATCACATCTGTGCTGTGAAAGATGACCTCACAGTGTCTATGGACTCAACCAGTTGTGGTTTGGTGAGAAGAAGGTTCTTCAGAATGCTATTAAAAATAGTTTTCAAAGTCTTTTTCTATGTCTAGATCAGTGATGGCGAACCTTGAGAGCCCAGATGTTTCGGAACTACATTTCTCATGATGGTAATGCACGCTACAGTGTAGTAGGGATGAGCCGAACACCCTACGGTTCAATTCGCACCAGAACCTGCGAACGGACCGAAAGTTTGCGCAAACTTTAGAACCCTATTAAATACAATGGACTCAAACGTTCGAAATCAAAAGTGCTAATTATGAAGGCTAATATGCAAGTTATTGTCCTAAAAAGGGTTTGGGGACCCGGGTCCTGCCCCAGGGGACATGTATCATGTATTGAGGCACAGAAGTATGTGCATTAGCCATGCGTGAAAGACTCCTTATGATTAAGGAACCCAGAGGATCAGCCGCATTAGTGTTATTAGACTTCTCTGCGGCGTTCAATACGATCGACCACGACATCCTGATGAATCGCATTGAATTCCTATTCGGAATAAAAGGTAAAGTACTGAATTGGCTAAAGTCCTTTCTCTCAAATCGCACACATGTAGTTTGCTTAGGAGATTATAGATCTCTCCCTCACCATCTAAACTGTGGAGTTCCTCAAGGTAGTGCCATTTCACCACTGGCCTTTAACTGTTACATGCGGCCACTGCCAGACATTATAACGAAATATGGCTTGGAGGCTCAAATATACGCGGATGACACACAAATACTGGTAGATATGGCTAGCGGTACAGATATGCAACTAAAACTCCAACTCTGTCTAGCTGTAATACATCAATGGATGCTTACCAGCAGACTTGGTATTAACACTGCTAAGACTGAAGTTCTTTTAATTGGTAAAATTACATCTATATCACTAATTTCTAATTGGCCCATATCATTTGGCCCTATTCCAACGGCTGCCAAAAAGATTAAGAACTTAGGGGTCTGTTTCGACTCGGAACTCACATTTATACCACATGTCTTATATATCGCGAAAAATGCAAGCTACTATCTACATTCTCTTCGGAAGCTGAAAAATCGGTTTATCTATGTAGCGACACAACCCCTGTTTCCTGCCTTTGGCTCCTGAGCAAAAAAAAAAAGGCTCACCGTGCTACATGCCCATACCCCCCTGTAGAAAGAGGATGAGCGGTGTAATGTCCCTGGGTCTCTGTGATCAGGTTCCCTCAGACAAATGGCTCCCGTCTTCCCTGTAACAAAGACAAGTCTCTATTCCCCAATAACTTCAAAGTCCACACTGATTGCAACTCCAACTTAGAGTTTATTTCTTCTGTTATGCACAATAACTGGACAGGAGAAGGTTGGAAGAAGAGCAGGACAGCAAAGGGTGTGGGAATAGGTCCAGGCACAAACAAATTCTTATTCACTACCCATATCTTTAGGTAGACTCAGCTCATCCAGATAGTCTCCCACGGAACAGGCCCTAGCAGCCGGAATGATGCTCAAACTAAATACACTTGGGTCTCTGCCACAGACCTGGTGAACTTGGGACTCTGCCACAGACCTGGTGAACTTGGTTGCAACGTTAAGCCTCTTTCAGGGTGATGACATCCCTCCAGAGAGTTACCGGGCCCCTTCCTTCACTGTGAGTTCCTCACCAGTCCCTCAGAACGGTCCTCCCCCAGCCTCCTCATCTAAGATACGGGTCTCCTCGCAAGGCAGCACCCTGGGATTCCTCGACCCTCTGGGGGCCTCAGCCAAAGGTGCTGAGCCCAAGGCCTCCAGTTGCAGCCCCAGGGCTAAAGGTGCCTGGGACTGGTCCGCCAGTGTATCGAACCAGGAACTCCACCCCAGGGCTAAAGGTGCCTGGGGTGGCCACGGACAGAACCACTCGCTCCAGAGTCAGACCCCTGGGAACTCACCCCCCCCCCCACAGCCAGGGTCTGCCCCTTTTATATCCCCTCCCGGGATGCACAGCAGGCAAACATGCCCACCATACCACCGCCTACAAGGGACATCCAAGGCACAGCACTGTACCAGCGGTTCAACCCTGGCCTCCGATGGCAGCGCCACCAACAGGCCACGGGGAACTACACACCAGTATCCTGCCTGCAGCTAAAATTGGGTTTGCTGAACCCTATCAAATAATGTGTTTGAGCACAACTACCACTCAAACATCCCCCTAAATTTCAAAGCCCCGCTAGACCTAATTGAATCGGAAAAAAATAGTACAAGCATTTATACTTTCCAGGTTGGATTACTCAAATGTTTTCTTATTAAATCTCCCAAAGAAATGGATTGCTAAGCTGCAGCTAGTTAAAAACCAGGCCGCTCGCCTGATTAAAGGACTAAATTACAGAGAACACGTCACAAGCTCTCTTCGAGAGCTTCACTGGCTACCCATTGCTAAAAGGGCCGAATTTAAGGCCCTCTGCCTTGTTTTCAAGGCATACTGGAGTCAAGGTCCAATTTATTTATCAAGTATAGTTTCCCACTATATTCCCTCAAGATCTTTACGCTCGGCGAATCAAAACCGCCTTATGCCTAAACTATATAATTTTGCAGCAGCTGGTGGAAAAACTCTCCAAGACTTTGGTGTATTTTTATGGAATAATCTTCTTGGGAATATGCGAAAAATCAACTCGCTAATTCACTTTCGCAAGGTACTGAAGATTCATTTACTTTCCAATGTATATGGATAAGGGGCGTCTGCTACTAACCAGCTCATTAGCCCGCCCTGACTTGTTGCTGCTTACCTAAATGTGGACTGTTACTCTGCTTCTTTTACTTTCTATTTTTCCCTCTGTTGTTATTTATTATTAATTTATCCTGTATGTGTTATCTGTTATGCTTATTTTTGAAGGACAGTATACGGTATGTATTTGGTCTATCTAGCGCTTAGGCGCAGTTCTTGAACTGTATTTGGCGCTTTACAAATAATAAAATCAATCAATCAATCAAAAAGAAGTTTTAAAAACTGCCGTTTTTCGGGAGCAGTGATTTTAATTATGCTTAAAGTGAAAAAAAAAAAGTGAAATATTCCTTTAAATATTGTACCTGGGGGTATCTAAAGTATGCCTGTGAAGTGGCACGTGTTTCCCGTGTTTAGAACTGTCCCTGTACAAAATTACATTTCTAAAGGAAAAAAAGTGATTTAAAACTGCTTGCAGCTTTTATGTAATGTTTGGTCCCAGCAATATGGATGAAAATCATTGAGAAAAATGCCATGGGTACCCCCCCAAACCCTCCCCAGCCCACTACCAGTCCCTTTGGGTCTTGTATGGATATTAAGGGGAACCCCGCACCCAAATTAAAAAAAGGCCCTATATACTCTGAACAGCAGAATACAAACAAGACAGGGACTGTAGGTTTGTTCTTAAGTAGAATCTGTTTGTGATTTGGAACAGGTACATTGTTTAAGTGTAGCTCCAGCCAAACAATCTATTTTTAAGCTTTTTGGAAAACATAGGAAAGGATTATCACCCCTGTAACTTTTGTTTTGCTATCTGTGCACCTGTTCAGAACATTTCACCTCACTTTCCGTCCCAATGACAAATGTTTTTTGAAAATGTTGTTTTTTTATTGAAACAAGGATTGGTGATAAAGCATCAGTAGAGAGGAGACACCTTTTCCCCATATTAACTCTTACAGGAGAGAATTTCCCTTCCTAGGGGTAGATTTCCTCTCAATTCCTGTTGTCTCCTTCCGTTTGCAACCATCGCCAGCGGATAACATGCGTTCTTTCCGCTGCGTGGAATAATGGACAGGGCACTTGAGGCAGAACAGAGGAAGGAAGAGATAGGACTTCGTTACCTCTCAAGTACCCCTTTATCCAGACAGTGTTCCTGCTGGCCCGGCTATCACACAGGAAGAGGAGGAGGAGGAGGAGGAGGAGGAGGAGGAGGAGGAGGATTATTGTGTCAGCATAGAGGTGGAGCCTAGCACTCAGCATCAGCAGCAGTCTTCAAGGCACCCATGGACTTGTACGTGGCTGGGAGGAGGTGGCTGCGGATCATGTCGTCCTCAGTGACCCAGAGGACTCCGCACCGAATGCCTCAGCAAACCTACGCTGCATGGTCTCCCTGATCCTGCAAAGCCTGCGGAAGGATCCTCGTATTCGTGCGATCAAGGAGAGGGATCATTACTGGCTGGCAACCCTCCTTGATCCACGGTACAAGGGTAAGGTTGCGGACCTTATCTTGCCGTCGCAGAGGAAGCAGAGGATGAAGCATCTTTGGGAGGCCTTGCAGAATGGTTGGTGCAACGCGTTCCCATAGACTGGGAGGTTACAAATTCCTGGTCCTGGACAACGTGTTGCTGAAGCTTCGGTCAGTCAAAGAAGGAGCGGTGGAGAAGGTGGCCATCTGACCGATGCGTTCAGACAATTTTTTAGTACGCAGCCCCAAGGTATGATCGGTTCCAGCAACCATCGCCAGCGTCTGGTTTACATGGTGCAGGAATACCTAGGGGCAAGATCAGACTTGGACACCTTTCCCACCGAAAATCCTCTGGGATACTGGGTCTTGAGGATGGATCACTGGCCAGAGCTTGCACAGTATGCAATTGAGCTACTGGCCTGTCCTGCATCCAGCGTTCTTTCGGAATGCACATTCAGTGCTGCTGGAGGCTTTGTAACTGATCACAGGGTGCGCCTGTCCACCGACTCGGTCGATCGACTGACCTTTTATAAAAATGTATCAGTCTTGGATCACCACCAGCTATCAAGCACCTGATGCTGATGTAACCGAATAATTATTTTTGAAATGTCAGATCCCTTCAAGACTGCCTATGCTGATGCTGAGTGACTATCCTGTTATGCTGAGTTACTATCCTCTTCCTCCTCAATGATCATGCTGATAGCTTGTAAGAACATTTTTGGTTCTGGGCACCGCCACCAGTGGCTAAGGCCCAATTTTTCAGCCCCTGTTTAACAGGGGTGTGTAAATAAAAATGTTGATGCAATACTTTGCAGCAGGGCTCATTGCTGCGCTCCTAATAGAGTATCTGTGAGGGGTTACAGTGTTGTGGCACCAGCACCAGTGCCTAAGGCCCAATTTTTCAGCCCCTGTTTTAGGGGCTTGTAATTAAAATTTTTGATGCAATACTTTTCAGCAGGGCTCATTGCTGCGCTCCAAGTACAGTATCTGTGAGGGGTTGCAGTGTTGTGGCACCAGTGCCTAAGGCTCAATTTTTCTGCCCCTGTTTAACAGGGGCGTGTAATTACAATTTTTGAGGCAATACTTTTCAGCAGGGCTCATTGCTGCGCTCCAAGTACAGTATCTGTGACGGGGTTGCAGTGTTGTGGCACCAGTGCCTAAGGCTCAATTTGTATGCCCCTGTTCAACAGGGGCATGTAATTATAATTCTTAATCTAATATTTCACAGCTGTGCCCATTCCTGCGCCCACAAAGAGTAACTGCGAGGACTTACAATGTTGTGGCACCAGCACCACCACCAAAGGCCCAATTTTTCTGCCCCTGTTCAACAGGGGCATGTAATTACAATTCTTGATCTAATATTTCACAGCTGGGCCCATTCCTGCGCCCACCAAGAGTAACTGTGAGGACTTACAGTGTTGTGGAACCAGCACCACCACCAAAGGCCCAATTTTTCCTACCACTGTTCAACAATGGCATGTAATTACAATTCTTGATATAATGGTTCACAGCAGGGCGTTCCAGCGCCCACCAAGAGTAACTGTGAGGGCTTACAGTGTTGGGATAACACCAACACCTAAGGGCCAAATTTCTGCAGAGTATATACGGCAAGCCCCTACTTTCAAACATCCAACTTACAAACGGATCCTACTTGCAAACGGAAGGAGACAACAGGAAGTGAGAGGAAATCTACCCCTAGGAAGGGAAATTCTCTCCTGTAAGAGTTAATATGGGAAAAAGGTGTCTCCTCTCCACTGATGCTTTATCACCAACCCTTGTTTCAATAAAAAACCCAAATTTTTGTGTGGCTATATCTGAATGATGCCTGCAGCTACATTCAGATATCGGCATTTTCAGCCAGCGATTCCGTACACCATAGGAACGATCATAGCGGCTGTTCCTCCGCTTGATCGTTCCTACGGGCGGCAAAAGGGGATGTCCCCTCCTCCCGCCGCCCTCCGGTGCTTCTACCGACTCACCTGTGCGATCGGTGAGTCGGTGACAGGATCCGCCGGCACCGGATGTTGATCATAGAGATTTCCAGCGGACCAGATGGTCGCCGGAGTCTCTATGATCGTCGGAGGCCGGGCGCGATGTTATGACGTCACGCCCGTCCTCTGCATTCAAAAAAACTGCGCCGCTTCGGCTGTAAAGCAGTGATCTTTTTTTTTCTTTTTTTTTTTTAGGCTTCCCAGCCTAGAGTTGAGATGTGTGGTCTTATTGATCCCAAATCTCACAGTAAAGAGGTCCTGTCATGCCATATTCCTATTACAAGGGATGTTTACATTCCTTGTAATAGGAATAAAAGTGATCAAAATGTATAAAAAAAAATTTAAAGTGTAAAAAAAAAAAAAAATGAAGTAAAATTAACAATCATAATTAAAAAAAAAAAAAAAATGTAAGTGCCCCTGTCCCCGTGTGCTCGCACGCAGAAGCAAACGCATACGTAAGACCCGCCCACATATGAAAACTGTGTTCAAACCACACATGTGAGGAGTCGCCGCAAACTTTAGAGCGAGAGCTATAATTCTAGCCCTAGACCTCCTCTGTAACTCAAAACATGTAATCAGTAAAAAAAATGAAAGCCTTGCCTATGGGTATTTTTAGGTACCGAAGTTTGGCGTCATTCCACGAGCGTGTGCAATTTTGAAGCATGACATGTTAAGTATCTATTTACTCGGCGTATCTTCACCTTTTACATTATGCAAAGAAATTGGGCTAAATTTACTGTTTATTTTTTTATTTTTAAAGCATAAAAAACGCGTTTGAAAAATTGCTGCGCAAATTGCAATGACCGCCATTGTATTCTCTAGGGTCTCTGCTAAAAAAAAACATATATAATGTTTGGGGGTTCTATGTAATTTTCTAGCAAAAAATAGCAAAATATTATGATTTTTCCATGTAGAAAAATAGGGGGTAATTTACTATAGCGCCGCGGCGCTAATTAGCGCAAATTGCCGGCAATTTGCGCTAATTAGCGCTAAAACGGTATTCACTATAGCGCTGGAGAAAAAATACTTACCCAAATCGAATTTACTATAGCTCTCAGAATCCAAATAGCGCCCAAATCCTTACTCTACTAAAAACTGAAGTTGTGCACATGGAAATAATGTTTAGAGCATGATATAATTGCCTAAATGGTACTGAAATATGCAGGATATTATTTAAAGATAATCTGCTTTTAAACTGTGTGAAAAAGTGATTTCTACACTGAAATATCTTTAAAAGTCTAATGCCGCGTACACACGATCATTATTCACGGCGGTTAAAAAACCGCCGTGAATAATGACATTTTAAACGAGGGAACAGCTTGTTTCCCACACACGGTCATTTTTCTCGTCATTTTTTAAAATGACGAGAAAAAGGATCGTCTATGGGCTCCGCGGCAGTGTTTTCCTATGGGAAACACTGCCGCAGAAGAAATGTCAGTAAAAACGACGAGAAAAATTAGAACATGTTCTAATTTTTTTCGTCGTTTTTAATGCCGTTTTTCACGTCGAGAAAAATGACA
Organism: Rana muscosa; assembly: GCA_029206835.1. Lineage (NCBI taxonomy): Eukaryota > Metazoa > Chordata > Amphibia > Anura > Ranidae > Rana > Rana muscosa. Next base: position 412,576,087 of record CM055122.1, read on the forward strand.
TAAAGCCCACAGACGATCGTTTTTCTCGGCGAAAGGAAAAAATTCAGTTTTTCTCGTCGAGAAAAACGGTCGTGTGTACGCGGCATGAGAAGTAAAAAAATGCCAGTTTTTGGACAACTATTTGCAAACTAAACTGAGCGTGCCCGGAGCTAATATAACTCAAATTTTAACTCAAGTGTCTTTTTTCACAAGAGTTATAGTAAATACCGAAATGTGAGCTAATTAAAGAGCATGTTTTGGAAGTGAAAATCTGAGCTATTTTAGTCCAATGCAAGTTTTAGCCATTGATTCTAATGATACAATTGTAACTTTCACAAATAAATCCTTTTAATGTTGAGATGAAATGTATCTTTCTCTGAAATAAATTTTCCTTTGCAACAATGTTGCTTCTAATTAAAATATTTTGTTTTTTAACCACTTAAGCCCCGGACCATTTGGTAGCTAAAGGACCAGAGGTGAATTCAGAATTTTGCACTGCGCTGCTTTAACTGTAAAGTGTGCAGACATGCAATGTTGTACCCAAACGAAATTTGTGTCCTTTTCTTCTCACAAATAGAGCTTTCTTTTAATGGTATTTGATTGCCTCTGCGATTTTTATTTTTTGCGATATAAACGGAAAAAGACCGAAAATTTTGAAAAAAAATGATATTTTCTACTTTTTGTTATAAGAAAAATCGAATAAACTCAATTTTAGTCATACATTTAGGCCAAAATGTATTCAGCCACATGTCTTTAGTAAAAAAATTCAATAAGCGTATATTTATTGGTTTGCGCAAAAGTTATAGCGTTTACAAACTAGGGTACATTTTCTGGAATTTACACAGCTTTAAATTTATGACTGCCTATCTCATTTCTTGAGGTGCTAAAATGGCAGGGCAGTACAAAACCCCCCAAATGACCCCATTTTAGAAAGTAGACACCCCAAGGAAATTGCTGAGAGGCATGTTGAGCCCATTGAATATTTTTTTTTTGTCCCAAGTGATTGAATAATGACAAAAAAACAAAAAAAATTACAAAAAGTTGTCACTAAATGATATATTGCTCACACATGCCATGGTTATATGTGGAATTGCACCCCAAAATAAATTTTGCTGCTTCTCCTGAGTACGGGGATACCACATGTGTGGGACTTTTTAGGAGCCTAGCCGCGTACGGGACCCCGAAAACCAATCACCGCCGTCAGGATTTCTAGGCACAAATTTTTGATTTAACTCCTCACTACCTATCACAGTTTCGAAGGCCATAAAATGCCAAAATAGCACAAAACCCCCCCAAATGACCCCATTTTGGAAAGTAGACACCCCAAGCTGTTTGCTGAGAGGCATGGTGAGTATTTTACAGCTCTCATTTGTTTTTGAAAATGAAGAAAGAACATTTTTTTTTTCTTTTTTTTTCAATTTTCAAAACTTTGTGACAAAAAGCGAGATCTGCAAAATACTCACAATACCTCTCAGCAAATAGCTTGGGGTGTCTACTTTCTAAAATGGGGTCATTTGGGGGGGGTTTTGTGCCATCTGGGCATTCCATGGCCTCCGAAACTGTGATAGGCAGTGAGAAGTGAAATCAAAAATTGACACCCTTAGAAAGCCTGAAGGCGGTGATTGGTTTTTGGGGTCCCGTACGCGGCTAGGCTCCCAAAAAGTCTCACACATGTGGTATCCCCCTACTAAGGAGAAGCAACAGAATGTATTTTGGGGTGTAGTTCCACATATGCCCATGGCATGTTTGAGCAATATATCATTTAGTGACAACTTTGTGCAAAAAATAAAATAAAAAATTGTCTTTTTTCCGCAACTTGTGTCAACATATAAAATATTCCATGGACTCGACATGCCTCTCAGTATATAGCTTGGGGTGTCTACTTTCCAAAATGGGGTCATTTGGGGGGATTTTGAACTGTTCTGGCATTTTATACACAACATTAGGAAGCTTACATCCACTCTTCTAACCACTTGAAGACAAAGCCCTTTTTGACACTTTATGTTTACATGAAAACATTTTTTTTTTTGCAAGAAAATTATGTTGAACCCCCAAACATTATATATATTTTTAAAGCAAAGGCCCTACAGAATAAAATGGTGGGTGTTGCATTTTTTTTTCTACACAGTATTTGCGCAGCGATTTTTCAAACGCATTTTTTGGGGAAAAAATACACTTTTTTAATTTTAATGCACTAAAACACACTATATTGCCCAAATGTTTGATGAAATAAAAAAGATGATCTTAGGCCGAGTACATAGATACCAAACACGACATGCTTTAAAATTTCGCACAAACGCGCATTGGCGACAAACTACATACATTTTTAAAAGCCTTTAAAAGCCTTTACAGGTTACCCCGTTAGATTTACAGAGGAGGTCTACTGCTAAAATTACTGCACTCGATCTGACTATCTGATCTGATACCTCACATGCATGGTGCAATTGCTGTTTACATATGACGCCAGACCGATGCTTGAGTTCGCCATTGGGCAAGAGCAGGGCAGGACAGGGGTGCTTTTTTTTTATTTTATTTTTTTTTATTATTAATTTTGCTTTTTTATTTTATTTTTAAACTGTTGCTTCCATATTTATTTATTTTTATCATTTTTATTGTTATCTCAGGGAATGTAAATATCCCCTATGATAGCAATAGGTAATGACAGGTACTCTTTTTTGAAAAAACTGGGGTCTATTGGACCCTAGATCTTTCCTCTGCCCTCAAAGCATCTGACCACACCAAGATCGGTGTGATAAAATGCTTTCCCAATTTCCCAATGGCTCTTTTTATATCCGGGGGGGGACATTCCCTCCCACTGCTTGTAAAAGCAGTCCAGAGGCTAATTAGCCACTAGGATTGCTTTTACATGAAAGCCGGCCGCTGGCTGAAAAGAATGATATCAAGATGATACCTAAACCCGCAGGCATCATTCTGGTATAAACATTCAAAGTCCAGCAACATACCAGTACGTTGCTGGTCCTTGTTGGACATGTATTGTAATCTTTTTTTTCATGCAGCCTGTTGGCTGAACGAAAAAAAAAGATTGATCGGTGGGTATGCCCACCATTAGAATACCGCCCTTCATCCACCCACTTTTAATGATGGGCATACATGCACCATTTATATATGCCGAAGCATGGGGGCATCTTCCCGCAAAAGTTATGCCGCGTACACATGGTCAGACTTTTCCACGGGCAAGCCTCCGTCGGAATTTCGACCGTATGTACGCGGCATTAGGAGCAAAATTGCTCCTCCGCCCCTGCTGCCCCAATGCTTCGGCATATATGCTTTTTTTTTTTTAACTGTGGTGGTGAAATCACGTCCTACAGCACTGGAGTCGCAGGGATCAGGCCTGTCTCTGCGAACGCTGCAGTTATGTGTGTTGTGTTTTGTAAGTGACAGTGAGTGAGTGAGTGAGTGAGTAACTTGTATAGCGCTGCAATTGCGAACTAAATCGCCTCAAGGCGCTTTGCATCCAGTGTCGTTGAGATCGTTAGAAGAGATGGGTCTTTAGTATTTTCCGGAAGGCCCGATGGTTTTCTTCCATCGATCGATACTGCACTTGGGTGGCCTGGGCTGGACGGAGGGGCAAAACGCAGGTGCTAGCAGGTATCTGGGCTGATCCCGCTAACACTGCGTTTTTGGGAACCCTAAACTGCTGGGGACGCTAGTATAGATCTGATCAGATCAGATATTGATCTGTTCAGATACTATACCACTAAGGGGGGTGTATGCTTAACGCGTGGGTGTTAGCGCTACTGGCACTAACCTGACGCTGCCTGGGGTGTGACACAGACCCTCTCTGACGCTAAAACCTAATTGATATCACCGCCGGGCGATCAGGGGGTTAAACCTTTATTGGGTTATATATACGGCGGGTGCCCTGACACTATAAAAAGCAAACTAATTAACCAGCGTCACCCGTAACACTTATATGATGATCACTGGTGAAAGGGTTAACTAGGGGCAATTAGGGGTTAAAACCTTTATTAGGTAATATATGGGGGTACCTGACGCTATATAAAAACCTGACGGCGAACCTAAAAAAAATTACTGGCTACCTATCGGCATCACCGACACTAAGACAACGATCATAAAAACGATCGCTTAGCGACAGTGGTGATAGGGGGTGAAAGGGTTACCTGGGGGGCGATCAGGGGGTTAAACCTTTATTAGATAATATATGGGGGTACCTGACGCTATAAAAACCTGCAGCGAACCTAAAAAAAATTACTGGCTACCGATCTGCATCACCGACGCTAAGACAGCGATCAGAAAAATGATTGCTTAGCGACAGTGGTGATAGGGGGTGAAAGGGTTACCTGGGGGGCGATCAAGGGGGTTAAACCTTTATTAGGTAATATATTGGGGTACCTGACGCTATAAAAACCTGCGGCGAACCTAAAAAAAATTACTGGCTACCGATCTGCATCACCGACGCTAAGACAGCGATCAGAAAAATTATCGCTTAGTGACAGTGGTGATAGGGGGTGAAAGGGTTACCTGGGGGGCGATCAAGGGGGTTAAACCTTTATTAGGTAATATATGGGGGTACCCGACGCTATAAAAACCTGCGGCGAACCTAAAAAAAATTACTGGCTACCGATCAGCATCACCGACGCTAAGACAGCGATCAGAAAAATGATCGCATAGCGACGGCGGTGCTAGGGGGTGAAAGGGTTACCTGGGGGGTGATCAAGGGGGTTAAACCTTTATTAGGTAATATATGGGGGTACCCGACGCTATAAAAACCTGCGGCGAACCTAAAAAAAATTACTGGCTACCGATCAGCATCGCCGACGCTAAGACATCGATCAGAAAAATTATCGCTTAGTGACAGTGGTGATAGGGGGTGAAAGGGTTTCCTGGGGGGCGATCAAGGGGGTTAAACCTTTATTAGGTAATATATGGGGGTACCCGACGCTATAAAAACCTGCGGCGAACCTAAAAAAAATTACTGTCTACCGATCAGCATCACCGACGCTAAGACATCGATCAGAAAAATGATCGCTTAGCGACGGCGGTGCTAGGGGGTGAAAGGGTTATCTGGGGGGTGATCAGGGGGTTAAACCTTTATTAGGGGGGTTTAGGGGGCTACACTGGACCTAAAACTAAATGTAGTGACACTTTTACAGTCACAAATGTCACTGATTGCAGTGATCACTAAATAAATGGTCACTGCAATCAGTGACACTGTGACTGGGGGCTGGGGGGTGATCTGGGGGGTGATCTGGGGGGTGATCTGGGGGTGTCTGGGGGGGCCTGGGGGGGCGATTTATGTGCCTATGTGTCCTGGTGTCAGTGTGCTGTTTTGTGTACTAACCTGCATCTTCTCCTGTACGGCGCTCGGTATATGTGAGCGCCACAGGAGAGATGACATCACTTCCTCCTGCCTGGCAGGCAGGGGAAGCTCTCTCATTCGCCGGGAGCGATCGAGAGGGGGGGTCGGAATCGAACGGCCGTCCCCTCATGCCGGATCGCTCCCGAAGGTAAAACGACCACCCACTGTAAAGAAGGGGGGTCCGATCGGACCCCCCAACTATACAAAGGCAATCACGTATATGTACGTGATTCTGCCTGTCGGTGCCATTCTGCCGACGTATATTTACAGTGGGCGGTCGTTAAGTGGTTAAGAATGCTAGAATGTGGAATGTTTTGATAAAATATATTTTTCTCTGTCACTTTCACTAGTTACTCTCCATCTCACACCAATCTTTACCCAAACTCACCCAGGTGTCTTTACAAACCACAATCAATACTATTGATGATGCAAATTTAAAATTAGTCACTTTTTTTGTGCTTTTTATTATTTCTAAATAATCATAATTTGAGCCCCAAACATTTGGTATGTGTTCCAACATCAGAAATAAAAATGTAATTCCCCAAAATTTAAGGGTAATATCACTATTCTAAACTCACCCCCCAAAAAAACACCAAATATCACAGAATAAATCAAGAAGAATAACTCTTGAGTAATGTAATTCCATCTCCTGTATGTCCAAAGAAATGCAGTATTTATGTGTATTCATGTGTAGGAGGATTCCACATGTGGCAGCTCTGTGGCTTAGAGGTTAGAACTTCTGCTTAGCATCCTTTAGTGTCTGGGTTCAAATTCCAAACATGCTGCTTCATGTAGAGAAGTTGTCTCATCCCCCAGGTCCTAAAACTATGTCTAAATGTTTTATTTATGTGTAGGAGGGTTCCACCACCATTGTAAATCTTGCCAGATACACAATTTAGCCCAAAGTATTGGGACGCCTGCCTTTACACACACATGAACTTTAATGGCAGCCCAGTCTTAGTCCGTAGGGTTAAATTTTGATTTGGCCCACCCTTTGCAGCTAGAACAGCTTCTGGGAAGGCTGTCCACAAGGTTTAGTGTGTCTATGGCAGGGTTTCTCAACTCCAGTCCTCAAGGCGCCCCAACAGGTCATGTTTTCAGGCTTTCCATTATTTTGCACAGGGGATGTAATCAGTTTCACTGCCTTAGTAATTACCACAGCTGTTTCATCTGAGGGAAATCCTGAAAACATGACCTGTTGGTGCGCCTTGAGGACTGGAGTTGAGAAACACTGGTCTATGGTAATGTTTGATCATTCTTCCAGAAGTGCATTTGTGAGGCCAGGCACTGATGTTGGATGAGAAGGCCTGGCTCGCAGTCTCTGCTCTAATTCAGCCAAAAGGAGTTCTATCGGGTTGAGGTCAGGACTCTGTGCAGGCCAGTCAAGTTTCTCCACCCCAAACTCACTCATCCATGTCTTTATGAACTTTTTCTTTGTGCACTGGTGTGCAGTCATGTTGGAACAGGAAGGGGCCATCCCCAAACTGTTCCCACAAAGTTGGGAGCATGAAATTGTCCAAAATGTCTCAGTATGCTGATGCCTTAAGAGTTCCCTTCACTGGAACTAAGGGGCCAAGCCCAACCCCTGAAAAACAACCCCACACCATAATCCCCCTCCACCAAATGATTTGGTCCAGTGCACAAAGCAAGGTGCATAAAGACATAGGTGAGTGGGTTCGGGGTGGAGGAACTTGACTGGTCTGGACAGAGTCCTGACCCCAACACAACAGAACACCTTGGGGATGAATTAGAGCAGAGACTGCAGGCCAGGCCTTCTCATCCAACATCAGTGCCTGACCTCACAAATGCACTTGGAAGAATGGTCAAACATTCCCATAGACACACTCCTAAACCTTGTGGACAGCCTTCCCAGAAGAGTTGAAGCTGTTATAGCTGCAAAGGGTGGGCCAACTCAATATTGAACCCTACGGACTAAGACTGGGATGCAATTACAGTTCATGTGCGTTTAAAGGCAGGCGTCCCAATACTTAGGCCAATATATTGTATATTGCTTCGAGACACGGAACTTGGCTATGGACTTAGGGCTGGTTCACACCACAGAGATGCAGAGAACATGCGTGAGGCTGCCTGGTGGCTAAGTGGGCAGCAATTCCGTCTAGCAGCACTGGGGTTGCTGGTTCAATCCCCCAACATGCTAATGCTTATGTTGAAGTTTATATGTTTTCCATGTGTAGGTTTCTCACCACAATCCCAAGACATGCTGGCATTTTATTTGTCTCCTATCAAAATAGTCTCTAATGTAAAAAAGTTTATTTTGGACTTTAGATTGGAAGCTCATTGGAGCCATGGCCCGATGTTGATGTTTGTTAGCACTAATCATGCCCAGGGACTTGGACATTTAAAATTGTAGGGTTTACACTGCACAGGTACATATGCTTAGGAAACTGTTGCTTTGTTTATGTGCATGCAAATGGACTTGGATCTTTGGCCTGTAGTTGGAGATTTGATGCACATAGCCAAGGGCAAACACAGTTGCAAATAGTATTATGTGTTCCTGCTCATCAGGTGCAATCACTTTAGACATACACGAAGGGACAGATTGAAAGATACTGGTGGGCGTGTACTTCTATTGGGCGTGTACTTCTATTGGGCGTGTATCAGTTTGCTAACAATACAACCTCTCTTATATAAAGGCCTGCAGTATGGGGGATCATTTGGTCTGAGAAGGCCAGTTTTTTGCTGTGGTTTGTGGGGGGGGGGAAGGAATGATATTGTGCAGATTGACAAACTCCCCAACTAGTGTTATTTGCTGAAATTCTTGTGCATTTTTTCAATCAAAAATTGTGTGTGTATTGTTCCTGTCTGACCATGCAAAATCGTTTGGAAGCATCTGCTGACCTTCTACTCTTGGATCTCATTGCTTAATCATGTACACAGAAATGCAGATTCCAGCAGAACATGGTTACCAATGTATGTATATGTGGATTGTGGGGTGGGGGTGGGTGTTTTAAACATGTCTTTTTTATTATTATGTTGGAACGCTTTTGTAAGAATAATGACTTGAGTATGTTTCTATATTCTTGCAGATAAAAATGTGATGTGTTGCCCGTTATACACTAAAAGTAAAGCTGTGTGCACTCTAAGGATTTGACAAATTTTAGATTGTAAGCTCCTATGAGCAGGGCCCTTAAAATCCAATTGCTAAATTGAGTACCGTGTATCCTGTCCAAATTTTTTTGAAGCTAGTAAATGAATGTACCTAATTTTGTTTCTGCTGGCAAAATAAAAGTATGTTATTGAGCTTTGGTGTGTGTGCTTTTTTTTTTTTTTTTTTTTTGGACAAAGTGCAAAATCCTTAATATTTTATTTCTATATGGATTTGTGCATCAAAAAATGAATCTCTTTGCCTTTGTTCACATTGATGCTACTTTGAAATCGCGCTACTTCACTTAAGCTAGCGTGATTTTAGGTACTA